>CM057388.1:34491085-35838585 GCA_030015415.1 Cynopterus sphinx | reverse complement strand
ATGGTACAATGGAAAGCATACTGACCTAACAGTCAGGATGTCTGGGTTCTAGCCCCAGTATATAACCCTAGTAGTTTACCTTCTGGATCCCAGTCTTCCCATCCAAGAAAACAATGATGCTGAACCTGTATCACAGGCTTATTATAAGTTTCAAAGAAAATAAAGAAAAGTACTTTGAAAGTGTTGCTATGGTGACTTCTTTCATTATTTTTTGCATTTTTTGTACTTTTTCAGTTAAAAAAAATGTGCCATAACAAATATATAAGAAATTTTCACATGTTTATTTAAATAAATTCCTGGAACTGTTACTGTGCTTAAATTTCAGAACTGTATTTTCTAAAATTCATTTTAGAACCACTCTCAGTTTTGGCTTATAATCATTCAGAATAATTGGAACTTTATGAATCTTTTCTATGAGAGCGATTTAGTAAGCTTATATAATAGTACTAAATCATATAAAGACTTAGTGTGACATTCAGATTAGGAAACTTTTCACTAATGGAGACACCTGTAATTGATTTCATTCTATTTGTACATATTGTGATCCAGACCTCATGAGGCCAACAAACCATCTACATCTTTGTTTCTGCTAACTAGATATACATTCTTTTTATCATTAACAGAAATGTCTATCAGTTTTTTAAAAAATTAAACGAGATTCTAGTTTTCTGAAGCTTGTTTCAAGTCAGTATAGTATACTGAAAAGAGAGAGTCCTTGTCTAGGCTTTAGAGTTACAGGCCTGGCTCAACTGGTAACTAATTGCAAAAACTCAGGCATGTCAGTTTACTTTTTCTGGGCCTCATTTCCCCGTTATGAAACTAGTGGTTTGGATTATACTTCTAAAGCTCTTTCTGCTTTTAACATTCTATGATTGTTGGGTTTTTTTGTTGTTTAGGAGAAATTTAGAATTTATACCTTTCCCTGACAAGTCAAGTTCCAAATGACCTCCTCCTTTTTTACATTTTTATGCCATATTATTTTTTATTAAATTTATTGGAGTGACATTGGTAAATAAAATCATATAGGTTTCAAGTATACTGTTCTATAATATACCATCTGTAAATTGCATTGTGTTCAACACAGAAAGTCAAATCTCTTTCCATCACCATCTACCTCCCCCTCCTCCTTTTCCCTTTGGTAACCATTAAGCTGTTGTCCGTATCTATGAGTTTTTGTTTGTTTTGTTCATTTGTTGCTTTCAGTCGTATATTCCACACATGAGTGAAATCATGGCTCTCAATTTTTTCTCTGATTTATTTTGCCTACCATGATATCCTCAAGAGCCATCCATGTTGCTGCAAATGGCAGTATTTCATCTTTTCTTATGGCTGAGTAATATTCCATTGTATATATGTACCACCTCTTCTTTATCCAATTACCTATCAAAAGACACTTCAGTTGTTTCCATGTCTTGGCCACTATGAACATCAGGGTACAGATATCTTTACAGATAAATGTTTTCAAGTATTCAGGGTAAATACCCAGAAGAGGAATTGCTGGGTCATATGGTAATTCTATTCTTAACTTTTTGAGGAACTTCCCCACTGTTTTCCATAGTGACTGTACCAATTTACATTCTCATTAGTAGTGTATGAGTGGTCTCCCCCCCCCCACATACCTCTCCAATACTTGTTCTTACTTGTTCTGTTGATAGCAGCCATTTTAACAGGTGTGAGGTAGTATCTCATTGTGGTTTCATTTTTTTTTTATAAAAATCTAAACATTTTATTTAACCATAGTAGTTTCTAATCCATACATTCTTAGTGTAATTCATCTTTTTTATCTTTTACTTTTAAAAATTTTTTTATAATGGAAAATTTTAAACATACAAGAGACTGGTATAATGAACTTTTTTTGCCTGTTACTTAGTTTAAAAAATTATCAACTCATGATCAATTTTTTAAAATTTATATCCCCCACCCCTCACATCCCTACCAAGGATAGACATTTTTAATACCTCAGAGTTGGGCTGATACCTAAATGACATCATAGGTTGATCCATTTATCTAAATCCTTTTGATGCTTCAAGAGACCAATTAAATAGGTTTTCCATTCATTTTGCCTAATTTTGTAGCTGACTTTTTCTAATCATATGCCCAAAAGCTTAATTTAGAAGTGTCAAAGGATTATCATCTTGGCTATCTTAGTTTTAATGGGAGACTGACTGTTGTGGGGCTTGTTGGCCTGGGAGATGCAATTTCCCATGTTAGTTTTGAATCTGTAGAGTCTAAACAAACTTCTAGGGATAACTAGTTCTTACGTGAATGTCTGCAGTCAAACTGTGAATATCCCAATAGAACTGCTTTACTTCCTAGAAGAAATTTTTCCTCAGGCAACCTCACAAAAATTCTTAGTCACCTAAGAATACCCAAGCAAGGACCAGTGAGAGCTTACTGTGAGGTTCTCCAAGGCACAGGCCCCTCTTTCTCAGGGTGAACCCATTCTAGGGTTCCTTGCTCCTCTCCTCCAGGCTCCCACTGGCTTCTCCAGGATCAGCTGCATTACCACACAGGATGATTCCCAGTGCCCATCTGTGCCTCTCTGGTTTCAGGGTTCTGAACAACTATTGTCATCCGTTTGGCTGTTCCAATTGCGGAAGCAAATGTCCTTCCTCTTTCAGAACCAAAGAGAATTCAGTATCTCATTTAACCAGAAAATATTTTGTTCAGTCTCTCTGTAACCAATCTAATTAAAAAGCCAAAATTAAAAGCCACATTGAAAGGATTTTCTAAGAACAGCTCAAATAAAGTCATGGCCTGCTAGCTACTTAAGGCAGGGAAGCCTGGAATTCAAGAGAAGACTCACCTAATTTCACCCAATGTGAAGCAGGGAGCTGGTGTGACACAATGGGCCTTTGTACCTAGCACCCGGCATGTACCTGGGTGGACTTCTTTGGAATCCTACTGACTAAGCCAAGTAAATGTTGACCTAAGAAACATCCAAACCTTTAAAAAATGTTTATGGGTTTATTTGAGCCAAACTGACAACATATGCTAGGGAGCAAAATGCTCCCCTGTGATTGTTTTTTTGTTTTTTTTTTTTGTTGTTGTTGTTTGTTTTTTTTTTAAAAAACTCTTCTCTCTACAAGTATCTGAGGAAACTGATGAAAAGATTGGGATTGACACTAAATACTTTTAGAGATACTATTTATTATATTTAACTTACACCTAAATTTACCATATAATGTTGCCATCCAAATGAGAGGACATTTCTGAGAGAGAAAGAGGTCCTGTTAGTAATTACTCCAGGACAATAGCTTTAAACCAGAACTGCCCCTAGATAAACCAAATGTCTGGTTACTCTATGTGTACCCCATAGTTCTGTCAACTGCATTGTTGCCCAAAGAAAGGTATTTATAAGTATTAATTCTTTTTCATGGTTTCTCTGTTCTTTTTCCTTCTAGGTCCACAGAGTGTGGAAAATAATGCAGCATCATGCCAGCAACCTCAGGCCAGTAAAAAAGGGATGTTCACAGATGACTTACACAAACTGGTGGATGACTGGACAAAGGAAACTGTTGGAAATTCTCTTATTAAGCCAAGTTTAAACCAACTTAAACAGAGTCAATACAAACTAGAGACAGACAACTGGAACAAAGTATATGAAGTAAGTTGTAGCCTCTTTATTTATGAAAATTACAACCAAAAAAAAATTGATTCACTTAGGCCTATGGTTACATCACTATGAGAGTGTAGTGTGACTTGACAACATATAGACTTTTTTACTTGTATAGATTCATTATGTCTTTGAGCAAAGTTTCTTTTAGACTAGGGATCAGCAAACTTTTTCTGAGAAGGGGACAGTTAGTAAATATTTTCAAGCCATGCAGCTGCAACTACTCAACTTTGTCATTGTAGTGCAAAAGCAGCCATAGACAGTACATAAATAAATGGGCATGGCCATGTTCCATTAAAACTCAATTTGCAAAAAGAGGTGGCAGGCCTTAAATTGCTGGCCCCTGTTTTCGACTATTATATCTAGAAGAAGAAAAAAAACACACATCAAGTACCAAAAAGAGCATCTTGAGTGAGGGTTAGTTAATTCCATCCTATAGTGCAAAAAGAGTTAGTGTTTTGAATAAAAGCTATCTTATGTTGTACATCAGTATTCTTAGAGTCAACAATTTATCATATTTGTTCAGTATGAAAAATAATTATAAAGCTCTTTAAGTTAGAATATTATTAAAGGCATCTTAAGTTTATGGACAAGATGTTGAGTTAATTAGATATGGCCTTAGTCAGGTGTATATACAATTGAAATATACAAAGATGTCCACAATGCATTCTGGAGTGGGGAGAATGTAAGTTTATAGAATAGGACATACAATATTTATATATAATTGTATATTTTAGATACATGTATATATGCATAGAAATAAGAAAAGCCATTGACAATATGCTGGATTGTAGTATTTGGGCCTTATTTTACTTTGTATTTTTCTGTGTTTATAGTAAGAATCATCTTTTCAGAATGAGTAAATTATATTAAAATGTGAATCAGGACTTAGAATCTGAACCCTCATAATTGAAGGAGATATATCTGTGTGTGTGTATGTATGTGTGTCTGTTATGTCTTTGCACATATATGTATATGTAGTTATTGCATATAGTTCAGTGAAGAAAGTCTGAAAAAACATTTAGTGTTAGTATTGAATAAAAATGTTCAAAAGCCTAGATTTCCCAAACTAGTAAGCAGTTTATCTGCTTGGGGGCTCTGTAGTTATCTTAGTCCTGGCACCGATTTATACACAGATAGTATCATCATTGTAAAAATTGGAATCCTTTAGAGGCAAATTTCAAGGCATAAATGTGTTTTTGCTGCCAGTGAGACATCCTCTGAGTTGTGTGAATGGAGGCTTTCACTGACTAGTAGGAGGGTGGTTTACTGCAGTATGATGGGGGATGCTTGGAGGAATAGTGAGTAGAAAATTGAGTATGAACAAAAGTGGTAAAAGTTTTTAAACACACTTGGGTTCCACTGTCAGTTCAGCCATTTACTAGTTATGTGACCTTAGATAAGTCAGTTTTCAGGTCTTTTAAACAGAGATAATACCTACCTGCCTTGCAGGATTGCTATGAGGATTGAATGAGGTAACATGTATAAAGTACCTAGCACATAATAATATGGTAACTATTTTTGTATTTTTTGGTTCAGTTGCTTATATCTGTGTGGAGAGCCCATCTCACTATCTCATGTTCTTACATGTTACTGTTCTATAGCCTTACTTAGAAAATTTTGTCACAATTATGTGCCAAGTCCTCTACTAGGCACTGGGTTTGATGAGCAAAAACAATTATGTTCCCTTTTCTCATGGAACTTACACTCTGGTGGGACAGATAGACATGAACAGACATATAAATAAGTATGAAATTGTAGCCTTAATAAGGACTACAAATACTCTACAGTACGGGACATTTGACCTAGTAAAGGGAAGTCAGGGAAAGCTTTCCTGAGAAAGTGATGTCTGAGCAGAGATCTGAAGGATGAGTATGTATTAACTTTAGGGTAAAAAAAGAGGCAGGAATGTGATTCCAAGCAGAAAAGACAGTATATGCAAAAAAGCCTTGTATGAAGAAAGAGGAAAATGAGGGGACTGAAAAAGTAGGCCAATTGGGCTGAAGTGAAGAGAACAGAGGCGAGTTGGTGCACAATGAATCTAAGAAGGTAGAAAGTGGCGATAATAAGGAACTTGGTCTTTATTTTAAGGAAGATGGATAGCCATTGAAGCCCTAGGGTGACATAATCAGGTTTGCTTTTTGAAAGATCACTCTGATTTAAAGCAAGAAGAAAGGATAATTGGGGGTAAGGATAGATGGTGGTAGACCAGTTTTAAAAGTTAGTCACATTAGTTCAGATAAAGAGAAGTTGAGATAAGAGAGAAGTGAACAGATTCCAAGAAATGTTTAAGAGATAAAATGGACCATATTTGGTAATGGAATGGATGTATAGTAGAGGGGCCCTGTCAAGGCTAGGTTTCTGGCTGGTGTAACTGGTTATCATTCCCACATACCAGTCACCAAGATGGAGAACATGAGCAGGCAGTGTGATTTGCTAGAAGAAAGGTCAGATGTTTGGTTTTGGCCATTTGAATCTGAGATGCCTTTGAAATATCCAAGAGAAGATTAAATATAAGACATCTCCATTAAAGTCTTTTTAAAAAATAAAAATCACATTTTTATTGTTTATAAAATAATGGTTGTTATAGAATTTAAACAATGTAGAAAAGTACAAATTTTAAAATACCACCTTCAAATCCCACTGAGTAGGAATAATAATGTCACTTTTGAGATAAACATATTTCATTTATCTTTCAGTATATGGATACATGAAAATAACTTTATATAAGAATGCATTCATCTAATGTGCTGTTTTGAATCAGAAGTATCAAATTTTATTTTATTTTAATAGAACAAGAACACTGATATAAAGAAGAGATTGCTGAACTTTAAATAAACGGGTTTTTTCACCTCCAGAAATATTGTCATTTTATTCTTAACTCAAGCTAAAAATCTTTACCCTAACTCTTGAGTTTTGAACTTTAGTTGAAAGTTTAGTTGAAAGAATTTTAGCTCGACCATTCAATTTAGAAGAACTAAGCATTTGTTACTGATACAAGCTCTCCTTTAAGTGAGAATTATTAATTACTATCAGACTTACTATTCCCATATGCATATCTCAGTAATCTGTATAGATGTACATAATCACAATATATGGTAAGAATAATTGGGCAGGAATATATTTTCTCATCGCTGCCAAAAACCTAATTGTCTTGAGTTTAAATTTCCAAAAATATAACAAATATCTGACTTTATTTTAGATAGTGAGTAGAAAAGGGTAGGGAGGTGATGTTTATTGAGCACCTACTATATACCAGGTTCTTTCCCTTTTGCCACACTAAATCATCTTCCTCTATTTCCAAAGAATTACGTAGTATAGTAAGATTGGTTATTTGTGGTGCTGAATGAGAGAATGCCTGGGGTTGACAGAAGGAAATAAAAATAGAATTGAAGTGCTAGCATGAAGAAAGAGACTAAACTGTGAACAGAGATTTAGCAGGGGCTTTGGAATTAGCTGGAATGGTCTTCAAGTTTTCACTTTACTATTAACTTGCTTAGTGTGTTGGGTGTTACCACTTAGTGTATTGAGTGTTACCAATTTTGAGCTTCTGTTTCCTCATCTGAAAATGCCTACTTTGCAGGACAGTTATAAGGGTGAAATGAATAAGGTATGTAACTATGCTTAGCATACAAGAAGGTGCTACAAAAATGGTAGCCACTCATAGTAATAATGGGAATAGTAAGCCAAAAAGAATAGGAAGGAATATAGATGGGTAAATGCATTTACCAAATAATCTGATCTTTTGTTTTTATTTGTATTTTTGTTAGAATACTCCATCTACTATGTGTTACACACCAACGTGGATTTCTTCTCTGTCCCAAATCCGTGGAGCTGTCCCAACCTGCCTGCCACAAGGACTCTCACTTTCTTCATTTCCTGGGCCATTATCTTCATATGGAATGCCCCATGTTTGTCAGTATAATGCTGTTGCGGGGCCAGGGTATCCAGTACAGTGGGTAGGAATTTCAGGAACACCACAGCAGTCTGTGATAATTCCTACTCAACCTGGGGGACCTTTCCCACCGGGGATGAATTTGCAGGCATTTCCAGCTTCATCAGTGCAGAATCCATCTATGATCCCTCCTGGTCCCAAATGAATCAGAGTAGATGATGAAGAAAAGGGAGATTTTTTTCCCAGAATTATTTTCAGGACACCTAAGATACCAAACTTTCTTCTTGGGTTCTGCCATATATTCCCTCACTTGAGTTTACTTTCCAGTGTATTTTTTGTTGTTCCAATGTAGTATTTGATATCGCTCATCATTCAGTTAGAACTGTGCAGTTTATACACAGAACACTGCACACAGAAATGTTTTTTCACTTCAAATCCTATCCTATTTGATACTTGATTTTTAAAAATACCATTCAGAATGCTTTAATAAGCTCGACTTGAGCATTACCATTTCCAGGACACTTTCCGTGTGTTGCTGAAAAGCCCCCATTTTTACTGCTGTCTGAGGTGGATGATACTTTGCTTTAAAATGTATAAAAACCATTTAAATTGATATTCCCCAAACGCAGACGAAGTGAGACCCTCCAAGAGCCGGAGTCTTATGGGATTCTTCATGTTTACCTTTCACAGAAGGCAGGGTAATACTGCAGGAAACATTTTGGTGTATAAAATTAGAATAACTTTGTCAACCGATATAGAGAATGAGCCCTTTTTAATGTGATTTTCTTCCCGTCGGCACAGCAGTAGGAGTGAAGCCTTGTTTTAGGTGAGGCGGAGAGAAAAGTAAAAGCAGAACTGTAACAGTTCCTTGATTCTGCAGACACTGTAGCTGCTATAAGGATTTTGATAGTAATTAAAAGCAGTTATCTCCTTGTGTCTCATGTGCACACTACATTGTTTTTGAGCATCTGAGAGGCATTGGTTTGGCTTGCATTCTTTTGCAAGGGATATTGCAGCTGATAGGAGTCTTCTTTTGGGGGAATCTTTGTATTTTCGGAAGTGAAATTTACTTGACTTACTAGGTTTTGTAAGTTTTGAGACTTACACATGAAACACTGGCTTTATAGGGTTCTAAGAGATGTGGGGTATACACTGTCCTGCAGTGAAATAATAGACCCTTAAAGGATAATATTTAAGTTGCCCTTAGTTTGTTTGTTTCTTTGTTTTTTAGATTACCATTTTTTTAGTTGTTATAATTTCTTGTTAGTATCTATAGTGTCTTATTTTAGATCTTAGATGATTTTGGCAACCTCTTTAGAATATGAGAGAAATCACTGTCAAGTTGCACTTTACTGGGTTTTATCCAGTTTTAGGAGGAGGGGAGGCAATGTCAAAATTTACACTTTTGGTTTTCAAGAAGGTTAACTAATAATCTTGAAAGGCTTGTTACAGAGTTACTTAATGCTCAGTCTGTGAAACTCAAATAGAATTTTTAAATGGTATTCATTGACCACCACATATACATGTTTAAAATACTTCCTTTTCACTCTGTAGATTTCAAGATCATTTCTGATACACATTTACCTTAAAATGAGTTCAGTTTATTGGTAAACATTCCATATTATCACCCAACATTTCTGTTAACAGATTTTCCTCCATGTTCTTCTAAAAATTTTGCCCCATGAGCTTGCCAGGTAATTATGAAAACAATAGGTGTGATTTTTTTTTCTTTGCGCAGTCTACTTTGTGACATTCAGTACCCTTTAAAATTTGTTTTCTGCTTACCTAAGGGTCACACTCACCATCATGAAGATTCGGTCACTATCATTTGGGGTGTCTAGGGCAGCATTTTGAGAATTGCTGTTGATAAGAGCCAGTTTCTTTTCACAAAACACTTGGGTTTGAATGAGTCTTTCTAAATCTTATGTATGGATTCTTCAAATTTCTTCTACAGTATTGGTTAGCAAGTTAAAGTGATTTTAGGACATTAGTGTAATGCAAATGCTTGCATTGCAGTGTTTTCCATGTGTACAAAAACAATGTGCCTAAAATCTGTAATTCTTTAAAACTGCTTGTGTTTCATTATAAGAGTTGGCTTTGTGTAATTACATTGATACTTATAACCCATAAAGTAAAAATACTGCAGATTTTAAGATTTCTTCATCTGTAGTCACAATCCATTTAAACAGTGTACCCCAGGATGAAAAAAGCTCCATGGATGACACACACAATTACATTTATTAATGGCTGCTTTATATCACATGTCCCACATTTTGCCACCACCTCTGTTTTATGTATAATTCATCATCAGTTTGCCTGCAGACTTTTGCAGTGCCTTGTAATATTTAGAATCTTTCCAGATTTTTTGCTGGAAAGAAAAGTAGTCTTCTAAAGTTTGAAGATGGTGATTAGTGTACTGCTGTCTCCATGCTGACAGCAGTAGTTGGGTTACATATATGTTATATATACATTAGGTATATATAACGTGTAAGTTTAAAAATACAGAAAAGTGACTGTGCAGAAATGAAGAAAACAGTGTTATTCACATCACTGTGGGGTTTTATTTAAGTTATATTTTTCCCATTACTTAAATGTTTGATTCAGATTATAGTCACTTTGACTGTAAATATTGGCTAGTTTTCTATCTAGGGGATTTTCATTATTTCATAATTTTTGCTAAATCATATGATAGTGTTGTTTTCATCCTTGCTGAGGTACTTTTCCTCCCCAGAAATAATTAATTCTTGAGGTAAAGCTCAGAAATTCCCTTCTTACTTAACAAAGAGCCTACTATGTAACAAGGGCCTTCTACCAATTTCCAAAAATACATACAAACTGTCCTTTTCATTTTTCTTGTTGTAGAAAAGGATTGTATTAAACCATCCTGCTTGTAAAGTTTATTTGGTGGGTATTCTATGTGTCCAACCACCATGTTTACTTCTGAACATGCAAGTCTGATGAATAGTATTGTATCTCCATATGTGGAAATGTGAGCATTTCATCATGAAGTACCTGCTGCTATGTTTGTGAAGTTGGGTGTAACATCATAAGAATATGAGAGCAGTATTGGTGTAAATCTAATGAAAATAACCCTATGTATATTTGTAGCAGTCTTGAATCTCTATTTAAGGTAATTTGCTGTAATATAACAAATATCTGTTGTTTTTCATCTTTTTCTTGCCAGTTTTATATGAAGCATGAATTCTAATGGTTTAACAGCAAAATTATCTGTGAAAGTTTAAAATGGCACTTTTCCACTGTGATCTTTGGATTGAGTATAGAGTGTATTGAGTGTACAGTATGATGGGATAATGTATCATTTTATAACCCCAGATTTAATTCAAATCCAGTTACTTTTGTTTATCTACCTCGTTTTCAGTGCTGTTTTGGGGTGCACAAGTAAATTGCCTGTGAAACTTGTTTTATTATTTTTTTTTTTGCTTCTCAGTATTCATTCAGGTTATAAATCTGGCCTGCCTCCTTGTCCCAGTGCTCTATGAGTTTGAGATGAAAGAGACCATCACTCTGCCGCCAATCTGTGTTTAAGTGAGAGCCAAGTGAAATGAGCTGTGGGGATTTGGAGATGGAGCGCAGAGAAATATATCCAGCTGGTGGCAATATAGGACTTAGTTGTAGGAGTTAGTTGTGAGGTAGACAAATGATAAGAAAGTACCTAAATTAGACAGTTCAGTGCCTGTAAATTTGCATCTTCTTTTAGAGATGCATTTTCTCATTTGTGTGCCTAAAGGGCTATGGGTTGAAATTGCTTTAACTGCCACAGTGAAGTATTTGACAAATCCTATAGCTGTGGCCTGTTCTTCAGCATACTGCTAGATATTTACAGTGATATTTTGTTACCTTCAAATAGCTATATGCTTTTAGTTGAATTGTAGTTGGTGGTAACTGTTTATCCAATCTCTAAAATTTATTGGTGGCAATGACTTTCTTCTTTGCTGTCTTTTCTGAGTAATGAAAATGATGCATTCCTTTTTTTTTTCCCAAAAAACTCAGCAAATGTTTGTAAACCATGTGTTCCTTGTTTTACATGTTCACTGTATGTAACACTACAGAATATTTAATGGCAGTACATACTGTATTTCAGGCTTTATGCACAACTACATTCCTGAGGTATATTTGCCATCAGTTTGGGATTCTATTATTTAATCATTTGTTTGGTTCAGAAAAACTTGAGATATTTGAGATGGTTTGCAGGCCATTTTCTATATTAGATTGTTCATTTTTCATTCTGTGGTTTATTGCGGACTTGTTTTTCCCCTCTTTGCTTAGAAGATGAACAAGAAGAGGGGGTACATAGAAAAGGCCATTGGTTTGGTAAATGTAATTCTTGGATTGAAATTAAAAAAAAAAATCCAGACTGTAAAATGGTGACATTCAAACTTGATGTAAACCCTTTGAAATGAAATTAATATGAAATTTTTATGGAGCTGAATGCTTTCTGGTCACCCTAGAAATAGTCTTTGTATGTGAAGGATAAACACAAACATTGGTCAGGTCTTGACAGCCAATGTAGGTAGGGATAGTAACTAGGTTACACTGAAGTTATTTTCAGCTGAGATAGCTATAAGAGTGCACAGATCAACAGTTCCCATACTGGAAGGTTTTCTTAAAAAAAAAAAAAACCCTCTACAAAAAGGCTACAAGTCAAGCAAGAAGGGAAGAGAGAAACTGGGCTCTTGAGAAAAAATGTGCCAGTGTAAAATATACTCCTAAATATGTGCTTGTCATCCTTCCAGTTTCATTTTTTAAGTAGCATTTCTTTTTCACTGTAACTTAAGATTTTCAGTTTGAGGTTTGTTGTCCAGAACATACCCTCAGCAGAAATAGTGACTGATGGGAAAGTGCAGTTGTTCAAGGTCTGTCATGCTAAATCACTTAGAGCTGTAATTTCTTTGATATGAATATTAAGCATGTAGACCTAGTACAGCATGGGAGTCACTCAGGAAGTTTATGCAGTTAATAAACTTTCATGCATAATTTACTTTGAAGTATGTAGAATTTCAGTCACTACTTTACATTTAACATTTAGTTGTATATGTGAACTCTCCTTTATTAATTGGGGAATGTAGCATTATATAGAATGTTGTTAAACTTAATTTTAATCCTTCTTGATATAAACTTTTTTTTTGATAAACTAAGTCATCTGCCTTTAAGCAGTTGTCTTATTTTGGTTCTTTGAAACTGTGATTTCTATTTTATTTGTACCCAACCATTTTAAGTTTTTTGTTTCCTGGAAATTTTGTTTTGAAACAAAATAAAGGCTGTCTTAAAATGAGCATATTATTTTACTAAAATACTGTCATAGATACTGCAGTCATCTGGCTTAAGCTGATTCTTCATTTACCAAATGTAATTTAGCAGATTAAAATTTTATTTAAGTTCTGTAGGTTAAGCTGGCTGAGCAAACTAACCAAGCTATGTTACCTCTTGATTTATAACTCCAACAAATTTTGAGTTGGACTTCTTTTCCACACTTGTCAATGACCAATAACTGTCATAGAAACTTTGATTTATTGAGTACCTACTGCATTAGCTAGGCTTTTACCTGTGTTATTTTTAATTCACAAAACAATCTTATATACTAGGTCTGTTACTATCTTCACTTTACAGAGAAAATTTGAAGATCAGAATGATTAGAGAATTCACGAAGGTTACACAGTTAGTAAATGGTGAAACCTGGATCCAAACCCAGGTCTGTCTGACTCCAAAGTTCATGGGAGAAACCCCAGGCCACACTCTTAGGTGTACTGCATGAAAAACAATCCAAATACATGCACAATAAATAGGTTTTCATCAAATTACTAGGTTTAGTGTGTACTGTATTTACACATCTTTCATGAGGTTATATCCTGTACTTGTTTCATAATTTTAGTAGAAGAAGTATATGTGGTAAAAGCAAGGATTCAAAATGTACCCTTTGCACAAACTTAAGGAGTATTTCCTTTCATATTGATAGTGATTTACTGTCCACCTTTAGAAAACAGTACATTTAGAAATCTCCCCACATCTTTCATTTACCACACTATAATGGCTTAGGAAACTGTCAAATGAGGTCATATCACTTGCTCATTTGATAATTTAGGTAGAAGTATCATGCATATTTTTATACAAAAGGCTGTGGAGGAAGAGTAAGAGGCTTATCAGAAATATTCAAGATTAGGTAGGGATTTTTTAAGTGTTTTAAAAAATCTATTACCTTGATTTATTGACCCAGGGATTCTGAGGTGTTCTAAGGGAGGATGCAGGTACATAATAGAACGAGCATGGGCTTTTTTATTTACAGACCTCTTAAAACCACCATTAGGTGGTTGTATTAAATGAAATCTCTAAAGGCAGCTACCCCTGTCCCTAATTTGCTAATTGTGCTTATTGTCATACATCTCAGGTGACTTTCACACTAAACTTGCACTTGGAAAGTCAGGGTGGTTTGGAAATGAGCCCTGATTCTTATTATAGTTAATACAGATACCTTTTGGAGTCCAGTAGACCTGGATTTGTATTTTAGCTTTGCAAACTTGGGAAAATTGCTTAACATTTCAACTTCGATTTCCTTGTCTGTAAAAAGGACATCTGCCTCAGGGGACGTTGTTTTAAGACTAAATGAAAAACTACATAAAAGGCTTAGCACTATGCCTGGCACATAGTAGGTTTGCTCAAATAATAATGACTGAACTGACCTTACATATCACTGTTTTAAGAGGAAACAGACATAGGTGAATAAACTGAGACTAACCTGTGAGTCAAGATGAGGTCTATAGTTGGAAGAGATTAGGTGATAGAACAAAGTGAGGTTCAGAGGTGAAAGTGTTCAGGTGAGGGGATAAGACAACATACCACCTATTTAAAATGTGCCATCATTACTGAGCAGCACTAGCTAAAAAGTGAGATGACAGAATTAAGTCTAACTAGAGTTGAAGTAGTCGAAGCAATAGTATTTGGGTAAAAGAAGGTGGGTCTTTTAACAGGAACCTAAGATAAATGAAAGAGTACAGCAGAGACAATGGTCTAAATAGAAGCAGGCCCTTGGGAGAGAGATTTGGAAAGGGCTAGCTCACATGCATGATACAAATGAGGAAATAAGCTCAGGAATTTAACCAGTATTTTGGTTTCTCCATTCTCCATTTCCAGCTCAGAGATCTTTCAATCTTGATTGCATATTAAAATCACCTAGGGAGATATTTTTAAAAATTAGTTTCCTGGTTACACAAAAATGTAAATAACACTATTGAACTGTATATTTAAAAATGGTTAAGACAGTTAATTTTATATGTATTTGACCATAATTTAAAATAGAATTAGTGTCTGGGTCTCATTCCTACAGCCTTGTTTTAAAACCTCCACAGGTGATATATTAATATCATATGTATTAATGTATATTTTATATATACAGGTATATCATATTAATGCAACTATGGTTGAGAGCTACTGTCATTGTTTTCTTTACTAATCAAATGACCTCCCCATTATTAGCCAATTGCTGGTTCAAGAAACTCAAGCGATATGGCAGCCTTTTAGATCTATTGAATTATTTCCTGTAACCATATGAGTTTATAGCCTCTCAAATAGATCCCCAAGGATTTGGGCAGTAGGGAAAGCTAAGTGGACCCCTTGCAGAAACTGAATAGCTAGTTACTATTTAGTTGGAAGATGTCAGAAGACTAAGTCCAATGTGAACTCTTCATGAAACCTCTTTTCACTTTTCTCCACCCTTCAAGATAAGAATTAACATTTACAAGGTGCTTACCGTGCCAGTTATTATGCTAAGCACTTTACTACATCATTTAATCTCCACAAGCTTCTGAGGTAAGTCTCATCACTATCTCCCTTCCAACTCCTTGACTGTCTTGAAACTTGCTTTCTCCTAGTGCCCGGCTTTATTCCTGGCGTGTAGTATGTACCAAATCTGTTGAATAAATTAATGAGTTCTTATTTCATAGATATGATAAGAGATCAAAGGGTTAAGTAACTTGTTATATAGCTTATAAGGAGTTGAACTAGTATTGGAACCCAAATCTAGGCTCCAAAGCACACACTTTAATCACTATTCTGTAACATCTACTATCTCCTGCTTTCAGGGCCTTGACCTGTTCTTTCTGCCCTTTTCATGGCCTATGTACAGCCTAAAGTTTATCCTGTGTGTGTCTATACATACATACATATATACACACATAGATACATACATACATATGTTGATTCTTGTAAGTAATAAAAACCCAATTTGAACAACTTAAGCAAAAAGGAATTTATTATTCAGATGGCAGTGTTTCATAAAACCCAGGGATACTGCAGATGGGCTTTAGGAACAAATCAGGTGCTTGCATGTAGCTAGGACTTTTCATCCCCTCCTTCTCAAACTCAATCCTAAATTCTCTGGAAATGTAAATAAAGAATAGCTCCTGCTGGAGAAGGTGATAGAAAGGGGGTTGAGGAGACAAAACAATAGATGTTTACCTATTGTCCTCCTCTTTACTGCCCATGAACACATATTTCATTTCTACCTTTTCTACAATTCCAAAAATGCCCACACCTAACATGACCCTTGGAAATCTGCAAGTCACATGCATCTACTGCACATAGAAGCAACAGTATGAAATGGACATGCTCCTTTCCCATCTAGTTCAGTGACAATCTAAATGTGGCTTCTCTTGATCCTACAAACTGATAAACTTAACTGCCACAAATAGATCTAACATACTAGAGAAATAATTAGATTAACTATGATCAGAATCTCTCTTAGAAAAGGAGAGGGGTACACCATTATCAGCCATCAAGTCCAAGCATGCACCATTTGCACTTGGCCAGGAATAAAGGAAATTATGGGCATAGAAAAACTCATAAGAATCAATTTATTAATGTACTTTTTGCTTAACCAGTGTGCATTTGGGCCAGGGCATGCTCTAGAACAGTGGCCCCCAACCTTTGGCACTAGGGATTGGTGCTCCTCTGAGAATCTCATGCCTGATGATCTGAGGTGGAGCTGTGGCTGTGGTGCTAGCAATGGGGAGTGGCTGCAAATACAGATGAAGCTTTGCTTGCTCACCCACCGCTCACCTCCTGCTGTATGGCCTGGGAACCAGGACCAGTACATGGCCTGGGGGTTGGGCACCCCTGCTCTAGAAAAGGAGTTATTCTCAAACTTGAAATTAGTATCACCCGAGAGCTAGTGAGACCTACAGAAAGTTGACACAACACTCCATTCAAACACCTGCACTAAGTGATTAGACCAAACAGTATAATTGCTTCTGGCAGCCTAAGGCTACATCCCTAGAATGACTCAAGTTCCAATCTGGAAAAGCTCAAGGCTGTCAAAAGAATCTGCAGTTTGCTCTGGCTGACACCTGACGTAGGTCCTTTACCTCTCTTTCTTACAGCATTTACTAAAAAGGGCTTATAATTATGAATTCTTCCCCATCCCTTTGAGATGTAGATGTATTTCCTACAACTCCAGAGTGTCTCTCTCAAGGACAATCTCCTGAAAAGTAATCATCAGGATAGGTTCCAGTCAAGATGGAAGGGTAGGGAAATGCTGTGCTTGCCACCTCCCATGACTCCATTAAAATTACAGCTAAATTAGAGAACAATCACCTGAAGAATCACCTGAAGACTAGCTGAATATAACTCCTATAACTAAGGATATAAAGAAGAGGCCATATTGAGACTGGTAGTAGGGGTGGGGACATGAAATAGGCTGGCACCACACTGGCATATGGCAATTGAACATTGGGAAGGATATCTCAGCTGCATAGGTCTCCCTGGAGGAGTGAGGGGCCTCATCCCCACACCATGGCTCTTCAGCCCAGGGTTCCAATGCCGGGAAGAGGAGTCCCCACGAAATCTGGCCATGAAAATCTGTGCAGATTCCAACTGTCCATGTGAGATGGAAGGAAGCAGGAAATCCTGACTTTCCCTTAAAGGGCCCATACACAGACTTGCTTGCTTGCAGGCACTCACCCTGGGCTCTAGAGAGGGGAGAGCAGCTTGGGAGCTGTCAAAGACATACAGGGAAAGACTGAGTGGTGTGGCTTTAGGGCAAGGGCTGGAGTGAGAGCCACTGTTGTCCCTTTATTGAGCCCTCCTCTTTTGCAGCCTATAAGTGGGCAACATCTTGCCTGTATTGAGCTCTGCCCCCACACAGCCAATACTGAATCTGCATTGGCCTGGTGAGATCCACTCACTCTACCCTGTTGACTCCTTCAAATGCTGCCTCACTCAAATTTCAAATTGTTGAAGGAATATTCATGGCTGGGGAACCAGCCCCACCCAGCCCTCTTGGCAAGAGGCTCTTTAAGCCATCATCTACAGGCCTTGGACCTCTGGACCTCTGGAGACAATTCCAATGACAGGCAACCAGCCCTGACCAGAGCTGCAGCATTTCTTGAATAAATCCTGGGTGTCTGTGGGTCCGAAGTGAATGGCAGCTAGCCTCAGTGTGATCTGAGACTTTCGTGAGTGGCCACAGGCTCAGCACTGACACCAAATATAAACCTGCTATGGCCATGTGAAATTGCTTACTTTACCATGGTAACTCCCTGGGACCCTGCCTACCCAAATTGTGTGCCACCCAAAGGATCTATCAGCTGCTGAGCCTTACTGGCAGCCAATAGTCAGCCATAAGTCTTACGGTGACCTGGATCTTTTCCTAAGCTGCCCTAAGCCAAGTACTGGTGGCAGCTGGCTTTGATTCACAGCATGGCCTCTCCCACTTCCTCTAGGTCCAGTATAGGTAGTGACCAATTGCGTATTGCTCTGTATATCCTAACAGGTGGCCCTGGGAAGTCACAGGCAGTAGCTGACTTTGGCCTGCATGGGAACCCCTCCCAAGAGGTCCCAGAACCAACAACCAGAGGCTGGTGTCAGACCACAACAGAGTACCACCTGATTAGCCCCACAAGCAGCACACCCAAAGGGTGGTCTCAAAAGGCATAAAAACCCACTGAGGCGAATCCCACTCCATGGGGTCAGCCTCCACACAGTAGCTCATTCCCTGTGGGCATGGCCAATCCTCATGGCCAGTCAGCCTGAGAATCAATCCCATCCACTGATGTGCTAACAGCAATAAAAGCTTAGCTAGAACAGAAGGGAACATAACCCACATGAGGAATACTCCTGGAGAAACCAGCATAAGTGATCAGGAAGACTATACCATGGGGATGCACAGGGCACCTACTACACAAGGCCAACTGACCAAGACTGGGAGATGTAGCAATTCTATCTAATACATACAAACAAACAGAGATGTAGCCCAAATGAGAAAGCAAAGAAACGTGTCCAAAATGAAAGAACAGGAGAAAACTGCAAAAAAAGAACTAAATGAAATGGAGGCAAGCAACCTACCAGATACAGAGTTCAAAACACTGGTTATAAAAATGCTCAATGAACTTAGGGGAAGAATAGATGAACTCAGTGAGAATTTCAACAAAAAGATAGTAAACATAAAAACTGGCACAGAAACCATAAAAAAGAACCAGTCAGAAATGGAAAACAACAACTGAAATAAAGAATACACTAGAAGGAATCAACAGTAGATTAGATGAAGAATAAAACTGAATCAGCAGTTTGAAGATAAGGTAGCAGAAAACACCCAGATGGAAGAGCAACAAGAAAAAAGAAAAAAAAAGAGGAAAGGTTAAGGAACCTCTAGGACATCAAGCATCCCAACATTCGCAACATAGGGGTACCAGAGGAGGAGAGAGAAAGAACAAGGGATTGAAATCTATTTGAAGAAATAATGATGAAAAACATTCCTAATCTGGAAAACCAGACATACAAAACCAGGAAGCAGCATAGAGTCCTAAACAAGATGAACCCAAGTAGGCCTAATCATAATTAAAGTGCCAAAGATTAATGGCAAGAGAGAAACCTAAAAGCAGCAAGAGAAAGGCAGCTAGTTACTTTTAAAAGAGCTCTCATAAGACTGTCAGCTGATTTCCGAACAGAAACTTTGCAGGCCAGAAGGGATTGGCACGAAATATTCAAAGTGATTAAAAGTAAAGACCTGCAACAAAGACTACTCTATCCAGCAAGGCTATCAATTACAAGTGAAGGAGAGATACAGGGTTTTCTCAAAAGGAAAAAGCTAATGGAATTCATCACCACCAAACCAATATTATAAGAAATATCAAAGGGTCTTCTTAAAAAGAAGAGGGGAGAAAAGCCCCATAAATATGAATAATTAAATGGCAATAACTATGTACCTATCAGTCATCACTTTACATATAAATGGATTAAATGCTCCAATCAAATAACAGGATAACTGAATAGATAAGAAAAGAAGACCATACACAGGCTATCTACAAGAGACCCACTTCATATTGAAAGATCCACACAGACTGAAATAAAGGGATGAAGGAAGATATTTTATGCAATGGAAATGAAAAGAAAAGCTGGGGAAGCAATCTTATATTAGACAAAACGGACTTTAAAACAAAAAGAGCCTAAGAAGGACATAACATAATGATAAAGGAATCCAACAACTGAAAGGGACTTAGTTTTTTTTAAGACTTCGCTTTCCTCTAAACCCTCCTTTAGTGAAAGGTAAAAATGCCTTCAGCTGCTGCGACCACTTGCTGACCCTTAGTGAAAGGTAAAAATGCCTTCAGCTGCTGTGACCCATGGCTGAAAGGAGAAAAACCAATCAACCCCTACCTAACCTCACACCACCCTAGATATAACCAATCAGGTAGGGACAAGTCTGGAATTCCCGTGCTTGCTCTGTATAAATACCAGCTTCCCGAGAGTTCGAGGCGCTCGTTCCAACACTGCAGCATCAGTGTCGGTCAAGGGTCTGGACTCGAGTCTGAATAAAGACCCTCATGTGATTGTATCGGTGTTGGCTCCTTGGTGGTCTTCTGGGATTCGCAACTTTGGGCACAACACAACAGGATATAACTCTAATAATATTGAGGCACCCAACATAAGAGCACCTACATATATATAATAAATATCGATTGACATAAAAGGAGAGAGCAATAGAAATACAGTCATAGTAGGGGACTCAAACACCCCATTGACAGCAGTGGACAGATCTTCCAGACAAAAATTCAATAAGAAAATGACACACTAGACCAGATGGATTTGACTGATACTTTTAGAGCATTTCACCCCAAAGCAGCAGAATATACATTATTTTCAAGTACACAGAAAACATTTTCCAAGGTAGACCACATATTAGCCCAGAAAACAAGTCTCAGTAAATTTAAGAACACTGAAATCATATCAAGCGTCTTTCTGTAACCACAACGGTAAGAAACTAGAAATTAATTACAAGAAAAAATCCTGGAAAGTACAGAAACACATAGAGGCTAAATAACATGCTATTAAACAATAATTGGGTTAACAATGACATGAAGGAAGAACTCAAAAATACCTTGAGACAAATGAAAATGAAAATACAATGACTCAAAACTATGGGACACAGAGAAAGCAGTTCTAAGAGGCAAATTTATAGCAATACTGGCCTACATCAAGAAACAAAAATTTCAAATAAACAATCTAGCCTTACATTTAAAAGAACTAGAAAAAGAACAGCAAACAAAGCCAAAAGTGAATAAAAGTAAGGAAATAATAAAAATCAGAGTGGAAATAAACAAAATAGAGTTGGAAAAAAAAATACAAAATATCAATGAAACCAAGTGCCAGTTCTTTAAAGAGATAAACAAAACTGATAAACCATTAAACAGACTCATTAAGAAAAAGAGAGGACTCAAAAGAATAAAATCAGAAATGAAAGCGAAGTGACAAATGACAGCACAGAAATACCAAGGATTGTAAGAAAATATTACGAACAATTATATTCCAACAAATTGGACAATCTGGAAGAAATGGATACATTCCCAGAGACATACAATCTTCCAAGACTGAGTCAAGAAGAAATAGAAAATCTTACCAGGATGATCACTATTAATGAAATCAAATCAATAATCAAAAAAATCTCAAGAAACAAAAATAGGTGAATTTTACCAAACATGCAAAGAAGAACGATCACCTATTTTTCCTAAGCTATTTCAAACAATTCAAGAAAATGGAAGGCTCCAAAAACATTTTATGAAGATATAGTCACCCCAATTCAAAAACCAAAGACAAAAAAAGTAAATTAAAGGCTGATATCCCTGATGAACATAGATGCAAAAATCCTCAACAAAATATTAGCAAACCAAATCTAGCAATATATTAAAAAGATCATACACCATGATCAACTGGATTTTATTCCTGGGATACAAGGTTGGTTCAACATCTTCAAATCAATTAATTTGATTTATAACATTAACAAATTGAAAGAATCATGATTATATCAATAGAAGTAGGAAAAACATTTGATAAAATCCAGCATCTATTTATAATAAAAACTTTCAGCTAAGTGGGAATGGAAGGAACATACCTTAATATAATAAAATCCATATATGACAAACCTACAGTTAACATCATACCCAACAGTGAAAAGCTAAAACATTTTCCTTAAGATCAGAAACAAGACAAGCATGTCCATTTTTATTACTTATTCAACATAGTATTGGAAGTCCTAGCTATAGCAATCAGACAAGAAAGAGAAATAAAAGCCATCTGAATTAGAAGCTAAGAAGTAAAACTGTCATTGTTTGCAGATGACATGATTGTATAAAGAGAGAACCCTAAAGATTCCACCAAAAACTGTTAAACTTCATAAATAAATTCAGTAAAGTAGCAGGATACAAAATTCATATTCAAAATCAGCTGCATTTTATATACCAATGATAAACTATCAGAAAGAGAGATTAAGAAAACAATCCTATTTACAATTGCATTAAACACAATAAAATACCTAGGAATAAATTTAACCAAGGAAGTAAAAGACTGGTACTCAGAAAATTATAGGTCATTGAAGAAACTAAAGAAGATACAAATGAATGGAAGCATATATCATGCTCATGGATAGAAAAAATTAAATAGTTAAAATGTTCATACTACCAAAAGCAATCTATAAATTCAATGCAATCCCTATCAAAATACCAATGCCACTTTTCACAGAACTAGAATAATCCAAAAGTTTATATGGAAACATAAAAGATCACGAATAGCCACAGTAATCTTGAGAAAGGAGAACAAAGTTGGAGGTATCACAATACCTGATATCAAACTATAGTACAAGGCTATAGTGATAAAATCAGTATGGTACTGGCATAAAAACAGACACAAAGATCAATGGAACAGAACAGAGAGCCCAGAAATAAATCCACGCCTACATGGTCATTTAATCTATGACAAAGGAGAAAAGAATATGCAATGGAGAAAAGACAGTCTCTTCAATAAATGGTGTTGGAAAAACTGGACAGATAAAGGTGAAAACAAAAAAACTGGACCACCGTCTTACACCATATACAGGAATAAACCAAAATGGATTAAACCCTTAAATGTAAGTCCCAAAACTGTAAAACTCCTAGAAAACGTAGACATTAAACTCTCTGACACTGCTCTTAGCAATATTTTTTTCCTGATATATCTTCTCAGGCAAGAGAAACAAAAGGTAAACAAATGAGACTACATAAAACTAAAAGGTTTTTGCACATCAACAAAACAAATAGACAAGCTACTGAATTGGAGAAGATATATGCCTACGATACATCTGATAATAGGTTAATATCCAAAATGTATAAATAACTCATACAACTCAACAAAAAAACAAACAATCCAATTAAAAATGAGCAAAAGATCTAAATATACATTTCTCTGAAGAGGGCATACAGACGGCCAATAAACACATGAAAAGATGCTCAACGTCACTACTCATCAGAGAAATGCAAATTAAAACCACAATAAAGTATTGCCTCGCACCTGTCAGTACAGCGATCATCAATGGATCAAAAAACAAGTGGTGGTGAGGACGTGGAGAAAAAGGAACCTGTGTGCACTCTTAGTAGGATTGCAAATTGGTACAGTCACGATGGAAAACAGTTTTGAGAGTCTTCAAAAATTTTACACTATAACTACCTTATGACCCAGCAATCCCACTTCTGGATATTAATCCAAAGAAAACCAGAACCCTAATTCAAAAAGATGTATATAACCCTATGTTTCCTGTAGTGCTATTTAATACAATAGCCAAGGTATGGAGGCAACCTAAGTGCCCATCAATTGGTGATTGGATAAAGAAATTATTGTACATATATAAAATGGAATATTTCTCAGCCATAACAAAAATAAAATCCTACCATTTGCAATGACATAGATGGACTTAGAGGTTATTATGCTGAATGAAATAAGTCAAAGACAAATACTGTATCATTTCACTTCTATGTGAAATCTGAAGAACAAAATAAATGAACAAACAAAATGAAAAAAGACTCAGATATAGAGAACAAACTGGTGATTGCTAGATGGGAAGGGTTTGGGGGCCTGGATGAAATAGAGGAAGGGATTAAGAAGTACAGATTGATAGTTACAACAAAGTCATGGAGATGTAAAGTACAGCATAAGGAATATAGTCAATATCATCATAAAAACTATGTATAGTACCAGGCAGGTACTAATCTGGGGGATCACTTCATAAATTATATAAATGCCTAAGCACTATGCTGTACACCTGAAACTAATATAAACTAATACTAAATGTCAACTCTAATTGAAAAATAAAAAAAAAATAGTCATGGGGATATAAAGTGTAGCATAGGGTATACAGTCAATAATATTGTAATAACTACGTATGGTATTGGATGGGTTCTATATTTATCAGAGTGATTGCTTTGTAAGTCATATAAATGTCTAATCACTGTTATACACCTGAAACTAATATAACATTGTATGTCCACTGGAATTGAAAAATAAAGTTTATGAAAAAAAGTACTCATCAAGAAGCCTAGGGCCTTTGTCTCCCAGTTTTGAGAGGGATAGACTCCTAACTTCAATAATTGTAGATAGCAGACACAGCTGGCCTAGTTGTACTTACAGTGACCAATCCTTTGCAATTTTTCACTTACTGGACTCTCAGCCCCTACTTACTTCTTTCCTTCTTTTAAAATGCCCAGTCACCTCTGCACAAATGGGAATGGGGCTCAACTCTTTCCTCTCCTGGCAGTAGTGACTGAATAAAATCTGTTTTCACTGCTTTAACTACTGCCTGGCTTTGTGTATCTTTACTACTACTAAAATCTATATTGCTGGCCCCTCCCCTAGAGTTTGATTCTGGAGGTCTGAGCTGAGGCCTGAGAACTAACATTTCTAATAGTTTGTAGGTGATACTGATATGTTGGGTCCAGGGAGAACCAGTGCCCTGGCTCATGGATTTTATTCACTGAATATGATTTTCTAGTGATATAGCTATCTCAAAACCTCACTTGACTGCCTGTATATTTCTTAGAGGGGACTCAGAATGCTAATAATAAGTGCCAAGAACCTTGTCAAGTTTAGTTCTTTGAATCTTCAAATCTGCTAAAGGGAATAAACTGGCTCATCTTGTTGCACCCTCTGTTTCTTAGCACTCTACCTAAGGATTTGGCTCATTCTCCCTGGCATTCTGCTCAATGTCTCCAGCTTGAAGCTTGGATAGGAAATATCAGGCTGAGTTCAAGGCTGTGAAGCCTCTTTTTTCTGATCTGCTCTGGGAACATTACACTTACCCCCTCTTCATTGCATTCTAGCTGAATGTATTCACAGAATGAGACATCGTCACATTTGGGGAGGTTGGAAAACAAAGGATACTATGGAAGCTCATACAGATGACCTCATTCCAATTGCCTAGATGTCAATTTCCTAATTGGTAAAACACTTTTATATTAAATTTATTAGGGTGATGTTGATTAATAAAATTATATCAGTTTCAAGTATACAATTCTATAATACATTACCTGTATATTGCATTGTGTTGACCACCCAAAGTTAAATCTCCTTCTGTCACCATGTATTTGACCCCTTTATCCTTTTCTACCTACCCCCACTTCAGTGATACACTTTTTCTACTATAAGTCAGTAAAACTCATGATCATCTGACCCTCAGCAACTGCAGATCTCTTAATACAGACAGGCACAAGGTCTGCTCTGTTTTGAGTGCCAGGAGCAATAAGCAACTGCTTCACTGCCAAATAACATAGAATGCCAACTTCCCATTAACTGATAGGGATATAAGCAATCTCTGTCAGTTCCATATTTTAGGGTCTGTAATTTGCCACTTGCTATTTCTGGTACCAGTTCCTTAATAATAATAATAATAATAATAATAATAATAATAATAAATTATTATTATTAGGTCATAAGTAGTTTCTAACCCAACTGTGTCTTAAACAAAACTAGTAAGAATATTGATTTGCCTCAGAGAAACCAAGGCAAGAATGCCTCAGGAACAATCTAGAACCTGGGACTAAAATACAATAAAGACTCCCTATCTCTTGTATCTGCTCTGAGAGTCTGCATTTTCTCTTTCTGCAGTTCATCATCTGTTCCTTTTGTCCCTCTTGTAAGAAAATTGACTTCTGACAGTTTACACGTTTTACACTTAGAGGAAAAATGATCGCTCCCGTCCAATTCCAAATTTCTAGGGAATGAGATTCTGATTGACCCAGATTGGCTTAGTTGTCCACCTGTGACCCAGTCAGCCATGTGTACAGGAACATGAGTTTTTGCTGTACTCTGTAAATTGAGAGTGGATTAATTCCTAGAAAAGGAGGGCTGAACAGACAATCCAATAGATATCTATTATACTAGAAAACCTCTATTCCTTCCCTTCTTCATCCCTTTAAGCCACTACTCTCTTCTTCCGCTGCTAGTTTTCAAGAGTTACCTATATGCACTGCTTTGCCATTTACTTTTTGCCAATCTAGCTTGTTCTATCTCCACTATTCTTTTATGATAATGTGTTGGCTGGAGAATTACTGTTTAAAAGTTAACTACTTGCTGGAAATTACTGCTTGGCTACCGTCATAGGAACATAGGCTATTAACTATAGGAACATAACATTCTAACAATAAGCATTCTGCTTCTGTACCCCCACTTGCACACCTGACCAGTGGGTTGACAGGTAGTGAACAGAAGAAAAATAGACCTTTGTGTTCAGACAGAATGAAGAATGGGATTTGGGGCTTAAAAGCCCTATGCCTCTACATTTCGAGGCAGCTTAATTTGGGGTCTGCGTACCCCTGGCAGACCCAGCTGGCTGAATAAAGAGTGTGATTCCTATAACTCATTGAGAGTTCTGGTGGTCTGTGTGTCTTTCAGGGGCTGGCGGCCACAACAATAAACTCCTTTATGGAGCGTGTAGCTGTAAGGTGAACGCGTGACTCACCGAGAGAAGTTTTAAAAGCAACAATTTATTGGGAGAGGGCTCCAGGGGGAGGTTTTCTGGTATCTAGAAGAGAGGGGACAGAGAAGTTGCGCCCTGGGGTGCGAGGGCACAGCTTTTATGGGGTTATGTGGGGGTAGGGATATAGGGTGGGGAATGTTAATCAAATGCTAATTGAGCCTCCGGATTAGGGTGGTGTTGCCTAGGGCTTTAGGGTGGGCCCTATTCAGGTCTGGATTCCCAGTATCAAACTGGGGAGTCTCCAGGCAGGCATCTGGCTGTCCCCGCCCCCCCGCCTCCGCAGACCTAACAGTAGTTTTTTCAGCTTTTGCATCCTGTTAGACTGTTCTCACACTTCATCTTGACTACTCTTAAATTCTGCACGCTCGGGTTCTAAATCTGCCTGCAATTCTCCCGCCTCTCAATTTGGATTAAGTTCCAAATCCAATCTGTTACAAATCTTTTTTTTCCGCCCTTATCTTGCTGAAAGAGTGGGCTCTAAAAGCCAGTAAGAAGACTGGTGTAGCTACATCAGAATCAACTGAGGAGCATGACAAAAATATAATTTAAAAAAATTATGATTCTGTACGTCTGGAATTGTATTCCTTGCAATTATTTTGCTAGAGCTCCCTGACAGGTTGATTCACAGTGAGATTTGGAAACAGAGGTCCTAACCATAGGACACTGTAGTTTAGTGACTACCAGAAAGGTATGACTTGTTTATGTTCGTGCTTATCTTCCTAAGGAGATCTCGAGGACAAAGGAGACTCATTTTTTTCCTTGAGCCAATAATGTAAGTTCCCCATTCATAAATTAGGACCGACAACTCTTCTACAAGAACTGCAGTAGCTAAAGTTAAGTGGATTGCTATAGAATGTTGGTGGTTATTAATTTCATCTTCCATAAGTTTCCTTTCTCATTCATTAAAAGCTACACATATCATTCTTTTTCCCTGAAAGGAATATTACCCCTTCTGGAGAATTTCAGCATACTTTCACTGGAATAAATTACTCCACTTCCTTTCCCATGATACGCCACTTTTCCCCAAAAACTCCTTTTTCTGAGAAAGGCAGTAAATAGCCTGAAGCAATTCGGTGAACGCCAGGAATTGGAGGGCAAATACTAAACACAATATTACCACGTCCCGCCATTTGTGACCCTGCAAGTGCAAGGGCTGACAGCGGTGGTAATGTTGTTCTTCGACTGTATCACAAGGCCATAGAGAAGACTACAACTCCCATGATGCCCTTTCGGTCCCGCCCCATTCCCCCTCCTTCAACTAAAAAGCGTGTACCATCGAGAAGACGAGGCAACATGGCTCCCGGAGGTGGACGGAAGAGGCTTCATTTCTGAAATGGTGAACAGCGGGCGGAGAGGGAAAAAAAAGAAGTGACTAGAACCTGTCATCGCTTAAATCCTCTCATCCTCTCCTAAATCCGGTCGGCCTCACCCCCTCCTCTCCACCCAAATCCAATCTGTGGTCTCCTCCCCTCCCCGCCCTCACTCCCTCGCTTGCTCACCCCTCCCCTCCGGAGCCTTTTTCCCGCCCCTTTGCCCTCAGCTTCGCGCCCAGACCGTCGCCTAGCTTGTTCGCGCAGCCGCCGTCTCGTCTGCCCGCCGACGAAGCATGGGCGTACAGGGCTTCCAAGAGTTCCTGGAGAAGCGCTGTCCCGGGGCTGTGGTGCCCGTGGACCTCCTCAAACTTGCGCGCACGGTCTCGCGCCAGCAGCAACAGCACCAGCATCGGCAGCTGCCACCTTCGGCAGCCCTAGCGCCCGGGGGTCCCCGCACCGCCAGGGGCTCCGCTCCTCAGCAGTCGCCGCTTCCTCCCGTTGCCTTGGGTGCCTACTCCGGGGGCGCGGGGCCGACTCGCCAACATCACCCCGCTCACCACTTCAACCACCACGGCCAGGCACATCCCGGGCTACACCCGCCGCCGCCGCTGCCCGCTCCGCTTCCCGGGGCGCGAGTGCTGGTAGACGCAGGCTCGGCGCTGCCGCGGCTTTATGGTGGCTACCAGACGGATTGGGTGTGTGGCGGCCAATGGAACGCCATGCTGGGCTACTTGTCAGCGCTGTGCCAGGCTTGTGCCTATCCCGGCGGCGACGGCCTGGAGCTGGTGGTCATGTTTCCCGGGGGCCTGGGCAAGGACCGACTGGCCGAGTGGGGCCGTCGGTGCCAGGCTGAGCGGCAGACAGCGCAACTGATCGTGGGACACGTGGGCAACAAGGGCACCCCTCCTCCACGGGCCTGGTTCCTGCCACCGGCCTGCCTGAGCCACTGCGTGAGGCTAGCACTCATCCGCTTCCGGGTCAAGGTGAGGGAGGGGCCGGATTTTTAATAATAAGCCCCACACCTATTCCCTCCCAACTAAACACCTAACCACCCACCCACTTACCTGCTTCCCTTCCCACTCACTGCCCCGTCAGCTAACCCACTTGCCTAACTACCCTGGATCATTTTATCCATCTACCAACCCCGTCATACCATCCTCTACCAAGTCTCTCACTTTCCTAACCACATCACCATGTCATCCCAATAACTCCCTTACCTTCCACTTACCCAGTTGTGTCCAGAGGTTTTAGCAGAATTTCTTTTGTAGCCCCATGTTTTTCCTACTGTCTTCTGCTTCAAGCTAATGCCTTTTTCTATTTTTTTTTTTGTTTTCTATAGCCTCTTTCCAACCTTGCAGCAAATCCGTTCAACAGATGTTAATTGAACTCCTTTCTTCTACAAGGTTTTTTTCTCATTTTGATCAAGCGCTTTTTTTATACCTTATGTCCATTCAATCGTTATCATTTCACCATGCTTCTACCTCCTCCTACCTTAGCCTGAACACACAAAAAGCCCCTGATTCAGTTACTGTTCAAAAAGTATTAACCCATTGAGAGTAAGAGATTTGTAAAGACATGTGAGGCATGGTCCTGCCCTTGGAAAATCAAATATATGCACATGAAACATTTGTTTAATGGTATAAATGTGTATATGATTACGCTTTATGGTACAGATTGTAAGTACATTACCTGTTCTTTGTGTTGGGGGAGAAATCTAGGCTAAAGTAGTTAGGGGAGGCTTCCTTTAAGAAGTTGAACCTCATTTGGGTCTTCAAGGATGAGTTGGACTTGAATTGGTTATGGGTTTGGGAGGAAGCTGCTTTAAGTGGGAGAAAGAAAATGAGCAAAACCAAAAAGAAATATCAAGTGTGTGAAGCCCCAAGGGCAGTTAAGTTCAATCTCCACATGTAGTTGATTACTGCATATGGGGCCTGGGGAAGAGCTTAGCAGCATCCCCAGTTCTTGGCACCAGTGCTGTTGCTCTGTTGCTTTACCATACTGTTAGGTTTCAAGTTCCTACATGTGGGGAATAGCAAGGCTTGAGAAGTTAAGGAGGTGGGCAAGAAAAAGAAAAGTAGTACAGGGTTGGGTAGGACAAAACCCCAAACCCATTACCAACCAAGGCTCTTGGAGATGTGCTCATAGTCAAAAAGAAGGACAGGGAATTGTGGGACTCATAAACTAAAGAAATGGTTCTGCAGGAATTCATGAAAGAAATCTCAGAGAGAATGAAAGACCTGCATAGAGAAGTTTGCAGTGGTCAGAGCTTGTGGCTAGAGTTCAGTCATGCTAGGCCCCTTGTCCAGCATCAAATCTGTGCCTGGGCTGGCTAGATTATAGTTGCTTTGAATAATAAAAAATTCAGTAATGAGCTATGTCAAACATACACAGTAGAAAAAGATAATATAACAAGACACTCATTTTGCTTGCCGCCTTGACTGAACATTTTTCAGTAGATTGATTCATGGCCATTCTTTTCACTTTGTTTTTACTGCTACCACGCCAGGTTAAAGGACTTTTTACCTTACTGTCATTATTCACCTGGTTCCCGGCAACAATGGCTAACATTGATGAAACACCATGTGCCAGGTCTAATCTATGTGCTTGAACAAAACTCATTTGATTCTCACAGTAACCTGTGAAGCAGTATTGTTTTCCAAATGAGGAAACAGGTACGAGAGAATTAGAAACTTACTCAAAGTCATGCAGCAATAAATGGTAGAGCTGGGATTCTGGGATTCATGCCCAGGCAGTCAGGCTCCAAAGCCCATGCTCTTTTTAACAACAGTGCTCTCTAAGAGGAATCTTTGTAAAGTGCCAATGTAATTAGATCATCCACAGTAGGCTAAAATCTTCCCTGGCTCCTGGGTAAAGACAGGTGTGGGTCATTCATTTATATTATTCATTGATTGAGTGCTTGCTATAGGTTAGTTACTGTGCTGGTTGCTGAGGATACAGAGGTCAGAGTTTAGTGAAAGCCAGACTGAAAACAATGTTGCAGTTACTGTGAGCTAATAGCAAATGATGGAAATAGTGGCCCTAATGGGAGACATGGTTAATTATTTTTTAACACCTGCAGCACCTGATGTTCCTAGGTGGTCTCCCATCCAAGTACTAACCAGGCCCAACCCTGCTTAGCTTCCGAGATCAGACATGATCGGGCACATTCAGGGTGTCATGGCCATAGATGAGACATGGTTAATTCTGGTTGAGGGTGTGAAAGTTGGGGGAAGCTTCGCAGATTGGCACCGAGCCTTGAAGGGAAGGGGCTGGGAAGAATAGTAGACAAGAGTGTGGAGACTGAAAATGGCTTCCTGTGAGCTCTGAATAGATTTTGATTGGAGGTTGGCAGGAGAGTTGAAAACTGAACATGGGTTTGTGGGTTCCAAACTTTTTGGTTTATGCACCCCATCAGTCAAAAGTTTTGAGAAGCAACACTAATATGGCTTACTGAAATTCTTCACTACACATAGTCTCATTTTTTTAATTCCAGAAGTTCATCAAAAAATCAGATGGTTGGATGTGTGGGAAAGGAAATACAGTAAAAATGGTAGAATCTTTGTGGTGGGTATTCATGTCTTCACTATAAAATTATTTCAACTTCGCCATGTTTTAAGATTTTCATCATAAAATGTGAGGGATGGGGGGAATTCCCAGCAGTCCTCTTTAGTCCTAAGAACCGCCATTTAGGGAATGAATATATAAATCTTATTCTCGTGCTAGATTATAAACCAACTTTGATCTTTTTATATTCTCCATAGTGTCTTGTATATTTTAGGTGCCGTGTACATTTTTTTCCAGAATGACTAGGTCTGTGATCTTAAGAGAAAGGAATGTAGAAATGAGTAGAAATGACTTAAGGTGTGTGGTGTGGTTCTTAATATAGTAGATTTAAGGCTGGCTCCAAAATTGAGTATGTAAAGTATTTGTAGGTGTTATCAGTGAGTGAAGTTCTCTCTTGTGGTTCTGGTCAATGATTTTTGTTGTTATTGTTATGGAGAACTTTCTAGTTTGTAGCACAGAGTTGAAAGGTATTGGTTAATAACTGATTTTGATATGCCTTTTCAGAGGAGTGTTCCACTATTTTGAAGATAACAGTTTTTCACTTGGATGATCTGTATGCCTACCATTTCTTTTGACTGAAATGCCAGTGCTTCAGAACAAAACCCACTATTGTATTTTTCCTCCTGTTTTGGTTTTCAGACTAGGCCACAATATGGGCCTTTATTCCAATCTCATTTTCATTTGTGATAGAGAAATTATAGGGGGAGGGAGTAAATAAAAATAAGTTGCTGTGTTGTCTCTAGCTTTAGACAAGGCAGGATTTCCCATGAAAAGATTTAATATATGTTATTGGGATGAATTTTATCATTTAATTGGTTTCATTTGTATATTCTATAAACCTTTTTCACTGCTAATCACCAGTAGCAGGAAAATTAAGTAAACTGACAAATTGCTACCTTGATCTCTCCCTGAATGTCTCAGAAGTAGAGCAACCTAAAACACTTTTAGAATGATTTGAGAGATGATGTGGGGTAGTTAAGGGGGTGAATGGTTTGTTTAATGGTTTATATATTAGGGGAAAAAAGATAATCACATCAAACCCACCATTTTACAGTTATAATTCTTTAGAATGGGGCCAATTAAAAATGAAAGGATTTGAAGAAACATATTAAGGTACAGTACTTTGATGTATCAGAAATTATGTTGGTGGTACATAAATGACCAAAGTTTGAGAAGTCCGAGCAAGAGCTGATGTCATTTTGTGCTTTTGTTCTCTAGAATACAGTATAGCAATGGCTGTTATGCCTCCTGATGATAATACTCATAGATACATCCTGAAAAGTCAATGACCCTTCTAGGTGCTCTAGTGGTAGGAAAAATCATAATAGTAATTTTTACTATTTCTTGAGCACCAAGTTATATATAAAGTGCTTTTTAAATATCTTGTTTAATCCTTACAAGCTTTCAGGAATGCATGGTATTCTTCCCATTTAACAGTTGAAATAACTAAGGTGCGAAGAGGTGAAATGATATTATTTTTTGGTCTGGACATTAGTAAGTGGTGGATAAAAATCCTTGTTCTGGGTCTGTATTGTTCAGAGGGTCTTGCCACAATCCTACCACACTGTTTGCTTTGTTTTGTACATCCCCATGTATGAATGTACACTTTTACTGGCCAGATAATATGCATAAATATATGAAAAAAAACAATAATAAGCATTGAGCACTTAGTTTGTGCTAGCACTGCTAAATGTTCAATACTGCCAGTACAAGGCAAATGTTATAAAACTAAGTACTGAGTGAGTCATAGAGTGATGTTACAGGAATTCAAATATAACAATCTCTTTTCTGCATTTTCAGTCTCTCTCTTTGGTTTCTTTCATCTACAGCATACACAAGAACCTTTAAAAAACAAAAATTCCCTTTACTTTGTAATCCTTTAAACCATTATTCTTATCCTTGTACTGCCCTTTTAACCATTATTTTTGAAAAAAGAAGACAGTAATTCCCATTCCCTAGCCTTTTGCCACTTGCTATCTGATGTTGCCATTTTGAAGCTGCCAAGTCCATTTCCATTCTTACCTTTTCTTGGTACACTTGAAAACATTGACAGTATTGAGCCATCCTTTCCTTGAATTTCTTTCCTTGGATTCCATAATGCTCACTTCAGAGTCTCCTTATAAGTCTCTAGTTTTTTTTTTTTCCTTACCTAAGTTATTTCTCCTCTGCCTGCTTTCTTAAGCTTTGGTCCCTTCAAGGCTTCTGTCCTAGTGATATTCTATTCATTTCCTGAGCAATCTCATCTATTATTATGGCTTTAAATATTAACTGTATTCTGATGATTCTTAGAGCACTTTCTCTACCCCCAACCTCTCTCATGAGCTTTTGACACATCTTTTCAGCCCTCTACTACTTGATGTCATATAGATCACTTAAACTAAAAAAATATCCAAGATGGAACTCAATATTTTTTCCCAAAACTTGTCCTGCTTTCAGTATTCTCTTTTTCTATGAATGTTGTCTTTCATCCATTTCAAACCAGAAACTGCAAAGTTCTCAATTCTTCATTCTCCCGTCCCTTTCCAAATCCTGTTGGTCACAAAATCCTGTCATTTCTACCTCAAAAATATATCAAGTCCAGCCACTTCCTCCCCTATTGCCTTAGTTCAGGCTGCAATCAACAAAACAAAAAAAGCAGCCTCCCTTACTGGAGAAGATATTTGCAAATGATACCCCCAGACAAGGGGATAATATCCAAAGTGTATAAAGAATTCACATAACAACAACAAAAGAGACAAACAATCTGATTAAAAGATAGGCAGAGGACCTGAATAGACACTTTTCCAAGGAAGACATACAGATGGCCAACAGACACATGAAAAGATGTTCAACATCACTAATCATCAAGGAAATGCATATCAAAACCACAGTATCATACTACCTCACAACTGTTAAAATGGCTATTATCAAAAAGACAAGAAATAACAAGTGTTAGAGAGGATGTGGAGGAAAAGGAACCCTTGCACACTGCTGGTAGGAATGTAAATTGGTACAGCCACTACAGAAAATTAAGAATAGAACTACTATGTCATCCAGCAATTCCTCTTCTGAGTATTTACTCACCATCATTTCTTATCTGAACCATGAAAATAGCCTCAACTCATTTCTTTACCACTCTGGACTATAGTCCATCTTCCATCCTGAAAACCAAAGCTGACTTTGTTGTGCCTAAAAATATCCCCTGCTACCTTTTGCCTAACCTGCCAAGTCCAGACTTCTCAGCATGGCGTACAGTGCCTTTCAGTCTGATCTCAAACTCTTAACCAGCCTTACTTCATGCTTACCTCTGCCCACACCTGTTCTAAGCATTGGAATGTCCCAACCATTTTGAACTTTTTTAGTTTTCTAGACACACCATGTCTTCTCACATAGTGCTTTTCTTATGTACTCTCACCCTTACATAGCAAATTCCTACTTATTCCTGCTTAAAGGTTATCACTATGAAATCTTTCCCAAGTAAGGTAAATGGTACCTTCTTTTGTGCTACCAGAGTGTTTTCTTACCTCTCATATGTTTTCTAATATAGTATTTTCATATCACATTATAATTCTCTTTTCCTCCCATGCTATATATTACATCCCTAGAACTTATTTATCTTACAACTGTAAGTTTGTTTGTAATTCTCTTTTAATTGAGTTCCAAGAGGGCAGGGATTTCCTCTAGGGGTTGACATATTATATACAGTAATGGTTGTTGAGAGAGGTTAATTGACTAACTGTAGAGGGCTTTAAAGATCAAGATAAGAAAGAATTTAGGACAAGTGTTTTATAATGTCATATGTTAATTCCATGTAAACAGAATTGCCAGCCTCTGTTAAGTCTAAGTTTTATAGATGCTTAACAATTCACTTATAGAATAACTTCCCCCTTGGTGATAGTAATAATAGCTACCACATGCGCTGGATACCTTACATAGATTCATTATATCATTTAATCCTCACAACTACCCCTCAGGCTATGTATTCATCTCCATTTTTTAATAGCTAAAATAATAGGCTAAGCATAGTCGCTGGCCTAAAATTGTGCTGCACCAATGTGGTTGAATTAAAATATGAACCTGAATATATTTGACACCAAAACTCTTCATCTTTAACATCTCAAAACAGCATAGTTGTAGTTTAATAACTTTTTCAGAATACTCTTTTTATATTCAGTTTGCATAGCATAATGGTTAAGAGCATAGACCTTGGAGCCAGACTGCCTGGGTGTAAATCCTTGTTCTGCCTGTTAGTTATATAAACTTGGACAATTTAACCTCTGTCTGCCTCAGTTTCCTCATCTGGAAGATGAGGATAGTAATAATGCCTACATCACAAACTTTGTCATGAGTGTTAAATGATTTAATATAAATGCTTAGAACATTATATGGCACATAGTAAGTGCCATGTAAATGCCAGCTACTATTTCACCAGAATATCTTGTGTGCCAAGTAGGTTGGACATTGATTATTTCACTTTCATGCCTTAAGCTTAGCATGGCATGACATGCACAGTCCTTCATGATCTGCCTACCATTCTCTGGACTCACTTCACCCCATTTTTATTATCAGAACAATGGATACTTTTTCTGTTCAGTTAACATTTTTTGAGCTTATACTCCATGCCAGACTGTGCTAAGTACTATGAAAAAACAAATTCATTCATTCATTCATTCAGCAAATATGAATTGGGCTCCTATGTACCAGCACAGTTCAAGATTGTGAAGATAAAGCAGTGGACAAAACAAACAGATTTCTGACCTCATGAAGTTTATATTCTAGTGCGAGGACAGACAAGATTAACCAAATATGTAGTATTTTAGGTGGTACAGTAAGTGCTGTGGAAAAAAATGTAGGGAATTGAGGTCAAGAGGGTATTGAACCCTCTAGGAGCTCATAGTCTAGTCAGGGAGACAAGTAAGGGAACATGACCTCCCAAAATCATTTCTCTGGTCTTTGTCATAGATCCAAGGACATAGTCAGTGGAAGTGGTAGAACGAGGGTTTCATACCTGACACCAAAATCCTTGCCCTTTCGTCTATATCACAAAGGATATTACAAAGGTTATGGCAAGAGTGGCAGACTGGCAGCCTATAGACCCATACATTTTTTAAAAGAACTTCATTGATTTTCATTGATCAGTAGTGTTTATCAAAATCTGAAGTCAAATAGTAGGTTTGGACTGAATATAAAGGCATTGTGTAGTTGAATAGTTTTTAATTTCCTTCTTTTAACTTGCATTATATGAATATATTGTTTTTAACAAATATGAATTTATTGCTAACATTGTTAAAATTGTGAAATGTTGTAAAAAAGCCTGACCTTCCAACCATTCTTGAAATATCATATCCTCTGGCAACACTGGTTGCCCCTTTTGCTGAGCTTACATGGTCTTCATTTATTGGAGTTTCTGCCATTCTGTGGTGTTTTCCTAACACAGTAACTAAGTGCCACTTGCCATTCATGATAACCATCTCCTACACGGGCCCCCAAAGATTCCCTCCTCCTGGTATTTATACTCTTCTGTAATCTCCTCCCACTCCCTGTGTGTGGGCTTGACCTAATGACTTGCTTCTAATGAACAGACTATAACAAAAGTGATGAGATGTCACTTCCAAGATTAGGTTATAAAACACTGTGACTTTCATCTTGTTTGCACTCTCTCTCTCTCTGGCTCTTCTTGCTTGATCACTCTGATGAAGCAAACTGCCATGTTGTAAGCTGCTCTGTGGAGAGGCCCACATGTCAAGGAACTGAGGGCAGCCTCTGACCAACAGCCAGAAACTGAGGTCCTCAGTCCAACAACCCGCAAGGAACTGAATCCTGCCAACAGCCACATTAGTGAACTTGGGAATGGATCCTTCCCCAGTCACACCTTGAGATGACTGCAGCCCTGGCTGACACCTTGATTGCAGCTTGTGAGAGACCCTAAGCCAAAGAACCCAGTTAAGCCATGCCCACAGATACTATAAGACAATAAATGTGTTTTAAGCCACTTAAGTTTTGGGGGTAATTTGTTACACAGAAATAGATAATTAAAACACCATTGATTGTTGTGTGTGTACTTTTTTATAGTACTTTTGATTAACATGAAATATTTTTTGTGCCCACACCTATGAAAAGTGAAAAAGAAAAGTTATACAAGAAAGAGCCTATTTCTTGTTGCAAGTGATGAATATTCCTCTATAGCTAAATAAAATATCTGTTGAAAGACTACAGTTAAAGACACCATTTAAAAATCAACCATTATAAGAAGTATAATCAGTATATTAAAATTATGAGTGCTGAAACAGAAAGTTTTAAAAGGGTTTGAAATTTCAATAGGCTGTGTTTTTTAATACAGACAGAATAAGTGATACTGCCATGAAATATAATTATGTAATAAATGGAAAAATTGCCAGGTTTTCAAAGCTTTTTGTAGGTAGTATAAGTGTTTATTAAGTATAGTAGAAATTACAGCATAAACAAGCATTTACAAGAGTAGGAAATATTGTTGCTTCAGATGTTAAAGATTGGTGGCTGAACATTTTTGAGACAAATTGGGTCGGAAGTTACTTGTGAAGTTTTAGATAGCTGTTTACAACATAAAAACACTACCTGTATAGCTGTGTGCTTAGCTACATACCTAGCCAGCATTCAAAGTATAGTCCCAGCACTGTACTACTTGGAAATGCAGAATCTGGAGATGGGGATTTGCCAATTTGTTTTAACAAGCCCTCCTGCTGATAATCATATACCCTAATGTTTGAGAACCACTGCACATAATTCGTGTTAAGAATTTTGATGCAATCTAACTTGAGCTGGCAGCCTGTGACAGTTACATTGGAAATACCTGGATTTTGTGTTGAGAAAAGTTTTGAAATTTTTTGTATAGATTGGTTAAAATTAGTGAATGTGACTACATTTGTGCTTCCACAAAAGCTTTACTGTTGGACTTAGGAAAATTCAATTTGTAGCAGAAACACTTTACAGGGACTTAAAGCTCTTTGTTGTATCACTCCTGAGGATTCACTTTTTGTGCAAAAATGTTCAAAATTTGAATCATGTGAGCAACTAGTAATTAACATTGTGGTTTTCAACAAACACAGTTAAATACTTTGGTGAATTACGAGATGCATGTTATGGAAATCCCTATTATATGGAGATTGCTTGGCTTAGTTGAGGCATGGTACTAAAGATATTGAAAAAGACTTATTTGGCATCTAAAGACCATTCAGTGCACTAGCAATGATAGAAATAACATGATTTGTTTAGTTGGCATTACAACTCATCTAGACACTGAATAAGTGCAGGGTTGTTCAGAGATACCTTCACAAATGTGTGGTTGTATTTGCTTGTTTCTAGCAAAACTATGCCTTTGGGAAATTCATTTGCCAGAAGATTAACTGGCTGACTTTCCTTTGCTGAAATTGGTTTCCAAGAAATGAAAGTGAAGCCTGAATTACATTCCCCAATTTGTGGAGTTGTCTATCCAATTCCAGAAAAGGCTCTCTGACATTGTTTTAAGAAAATTAACTTATATTGCTCAGTTAGGCTTTCTCAATGTTCACGGTGTGAAAGAAAAGCTACAATGGAGATGTTGAATGACTGTGCTATGGCACTGAAGATGAAGCATGATGTTATTTAAATACCAGAATTCTACAAATATCTTGGAAGTACTGTAAATATGAAAAACAGTGTAGAAAGTGTACCTGTGTTTGGAAATGCTGCATTTGTAAGCAGCTGTTTTCCGTTATGAAATAGGATAAAATTAATCATTCCCAGTAAAAGGATTCAAGGCTAAATTCTTTACTGTACATTGTAGCATAAATATATAAGACCTAACATTGACCTCTTGGTACAAATGTTTATGTTCCAAGTCAAAGGAGTATAAATCACACACGCAAAATGTAATGATTAAATTTTTCAATTTTGAACTTGTATTTTCAATTTTGAATTTAAAATGTAAACACCAGTATTTTGCATGTTTATGTTGTTAACACCCTAGTATAGTTTAGTAAAAAAGATTATGTTGCTGGTAGCTGATTTTCTTAAATCACCTCCTGCCCCTTCATTTATGTTATCTCCTCAGGCCCTGTAGGCATTTGCAGCCCTGAGTTTAAAGACTCCTAGAAATTTCTTGCTGTCTATCTTCTCTGCAGTTCCTGTCTTCCTTTCTGAGGTACCCCAAAAGCTCCCTTGGACTCTTGTTTGTTTCTTATTCCTAAGGATACCTTTCATCAGGCCTTTTGAGTTTTCATTCCTGAAAATTTGCTTTGGGCAGAATAAGTGCCTGTTCTGATATATACTTGTCTCAGTTTCTGAAAAATTGTAGACAGTAGTATGTACAATAGACTTCATCTCTGCGGAATAAGCAGGCTATGGTTTATTTTGTAACCACTTGTGTGTCAAGTATTTTATATAAGTAATCTGTAAGTCTTACAATCAGGTAGGATTTAGCAAAATCTCCCTTCTGTAAATGAAGAAGCTAAGTGACTTCCCTGACCACTTGAATTTGAGCATAGGTCCACCAAATGTTCAAAGTAGTCTCTAGTACCCAATTAAGCCACAATAGATTTTTTAAAATCTGTTTTTCCTTTTATATGTAATAGGCAGTTTCACCTATAAAAATGAGCTGGCTCCTGGCAACCTAAGAGTAATTAAGGGTATTAAAATTGGGTATCCACACATTAAAATTATCACCTTAATAGCATTTACTGGATCAGTATTCTACCTCCAGCTTGGCTGTGGTATTTAATGGCAAAGACTCTACCATGAGTATGCATTTCCTATGTACTTCTAATTGTTTTTAATAGGTAATTGAAATTCCTATGAGAAAGACACTTTGTCAATACTGCCTTGAATTGGCAATGGTTTTTGATTGCTGCTATTCTTACTTTTTAATTCTACATTCTTTAGTTTTGTGGTTATCGATTTCGTCTTTTAATGCTTGTTGGACTTCGTAGAATGTAGCGATATAAATTTGCATCAACAGCAGTTTTGGTTTATGATTTTTCAGCAATTAGACTTTGAGGCACATAGGCCTTTAAGTTGAAGTATAAACTATCCATATTACTGAAGCAGACTTATACATAATACACCCCCCCCCCTTTTCTTATAAAGTGATGCTTCTTTGTCATCTCTGATTTCTTTTTGCTTTGGAATTGAGAACAGGTGGAGAAGATGAACTGCAGAGTCTTGCATTCATAAGGTAGATGAGAGTGAGGCTAGTATCCCAATGGAATTTGGAATGAGCTGGAGGAAGTTAAGAGTTGCAGAAGTCAGAAAGCAGTATTGCTTCTGTATTAAGCTCTTTCTATGTTCCAAGCAGGGTTCTAGAGACCCAGATGGATATAACTAACAGTTGCACAATCTAGTTATTCTTTATGGTCCTATGCTTATTGTATTACTTTAAGAATTGATCTGAGTTAGTGTATGTCCAGTTTTTCAGTTGCCTTTATTTGAGAAACAATCTATTCACTATAAAGAGCATTAATTATTTTTTTTGCTTTTTAAATAAGTGTGTGTGTTATTTTTTAAGCAATATTATCTAACTTAGAGTAGGCAGTTTTCAAAACATCACATTGTTAAAATGTGCTTAGTGAATGATAATTTGTACTATATTTAAAATCCTGCCAAAATCAACTTGATATTTTCCTGTGAGAATTGTGCTGTCCTGCTGCTCTTTAAAGAGATTTCTTTCCACCCATACTCCATCACCCTCCCCTTTGGCAACCATCAGCTTGTTCTCTAAATCTATGGGTGTTTGTTTTGTTTTTCTTTCAGATTTCACCTATGAATGAAATCAAATGATATTTGTCCTTCTCTGACTTATTTCACTTAACATAATACCTTCTAGGTTCATTCATGTCACAAATGGCAAGATTTCATTCTTTTTTTTATTGCTGAGTAAAAGTTCAATATATATATATTTGTGTGTGTGTGTGTGTGTGTGTGTGTGTGTGTGTGTGTGTGATGTCTTTATCCATTAATCCATCAATGAATACCTAGGTTGCTTCCATATCTTGGTTATTGTAAATAATGCTGCAATTAACACAGGGGTACGTATTTCTTTCTGAATTAGTGTTTTTGTTTGCTTTGGTTAAATACCCAGAAGTGGTATTTCTGGGTCATATGGCAGCTCTATTTTTAATTTATTGAGAACTCTCCGTATTGGTTCCCTTAGTGACTGCACCAATTTATAATCTCAACAGTGTACAAAGGTTCTCATTTCTCCATATCCTTACCAGCTCTTGTTATTCTTTGATTTTTTTCTTTTATGTTATTTTTCAATTACAGTTGATATACAATGTTCTATTAGTTTCAAGTGTACAACATAGTGATAAGACATTTATATAACTGACAAAATGATCACTCTGATGATTCTTGTAACCACTGGGTTCTTGATGATAGCCATTTTGACAGGTGTGAGGTAGGTGGTATTGTGATTTTGATTTGCATTTTCCTGATGATTAGTAGTGTTGCGTATCTTTTTGTATATCTTTTGTTGCCATTTATACATTCTCTTTGGAGAAATGTTCATTCAGGTCCTCTGCCCAATTTTTAATTGGATTTTTAATGTTAAGTTGTATGAATTCCTTATATATTTTAGATATTAGCCTCTTATTGGATATAACATTTGTGCATATCTCCTCCTATTCAGTAAGTTGTCTTTTCATTTTGTTAATGGTTTTCTTCGCTGTGCAAAAGTTTTTTAGTTTGATGTAGTCCTATTTGTTTATTTTTCCTTTTTTCCCCCTCTTGCCCAAGGAGACATATCCAAAAAGGTGTTGCTAAGACTGATGTCAAAGTTTACTGCTTTTTTGTCTTCTAGGAGTTTTATGGTTTTAGGTCTTACATTAAGTTTTTAATCCATTTTAAATTTATTTTTGTATATGGTGTAAGAAAGTGGTTTAGTTTATTTATTTTTGGGGGGGGGGTTGTACGTTTCCTCCAAGATCAGAAATAAGACAGGGATGCCCACTATCACCACCTCTGTTCAACATAGAATTGGAAATTTTAGTCACAGCAATAACACAAGAAAAAGAAATAAAAAGCATCCAAATCAGAAAGGAAGAAGTAAAATTCTCACTATTTGCAGATGCCATGATCTATGTATAGAAAACCCTAAAGACTCCACCCCCCAAAAAACACCCTATTAGAATCATAAATAAATTCAACAAATTTGTGGAATATAAAATCATTATACAGAAATCTGTTGCATTTCTTTACACCAATAATGAAAAATCAGAAGGAGAAATTAAGAAAACACCGAAGAAAGAAATTGAAGAGGATACAAATAGATGGAAGGATATACCATGCTCATGGATTGGAAGGATTAGTATTGTCAAAATGTCCTTACTACCTCAAGCAATAGACAAATTCAGTGCAATACCTATTAAAATACCAGTGATATTCTTCTTAGAATTAAAACAGCTAATCCTAAAATTAATGTGGAACCACAAAAGACCCTGAATAGGCAAGTCATGAGAAAGAACAGTAGAAGGTATTATGCTCCCTGATTTCAAAGTATATTACAAAGCTACAATAATCAAAACAGTATGATACTGACATAAAAACATATATAGATCAATAGAATAGAATAGAGAGCCCAGAAATAAATCCTCACTTGTATAGTCAATCTATACAAAGGACACAATGATATACAATGGGGTAAACAGTATCTTTAGTAAGTGGTGTTGGGAAAACTGACAGATGCAAAAAAGAAAGCATTATTTTGTAGTCAGACCCTACTGAGTTCTAATCTAATTTCTGCCTTATGTCTAGCTCTGTGATTTGGAGCAAGATATTTAATTTTTGTTGTTGTTGTTGTTGTTAAAAAAAAAAAGAGGTTATACCCATTCACTGGGTTTGAAGGATAAACGAGATATGTCTTGAATTGTTTAGTGCAGTGCTTGTTGTGAAATATTAATCACTAGAATGTCAGCTCCACAAAGATAGGAATTTGGGGGTTCTTGTTCACTGCCTTATCCCAAAACCTAGATTAGTGCCTGGTGTGCATCAATTCCTGGCTCAATAAATATTGGTTGAAAGTCAAAATTGTTCATTGATTCTCTACTCTGTGCCACTGTTTTATGCACCAGAAATACAGCGGTAAACAAAACAGACCAAGAAATCCCAGCCTTCTTGAAGCTTACATTTTAGTGATAAATACTTCTAATTGTTTTTATTTTTTAAATTTATTTTTAATTTTTATTCCTCAATAGAGTGGACATAAGGTATTATATTAGCTTAAAGTGTACAGCATAATGTTTAGACATAATTTACTAAGTGATCCCTTTGATTAGTACCCACCTGGCACTATGCATAGTTATTACAATATTATTGACTATATTTCCTATGTACTTCTAATTGTTTTTAATAGCAAATATTCAATAAAATATTTCTGAAAGAACAAAAGTATAAAATAGATAAAATGGAAAATATGAGTTCAGACTGAAGAGAAAGTGGAACACCTGTCATATCTAGTTATTTGGTCCAATTCCCCATCTACCCAAATCCTCGTTTGGGAAGCACAATTTAAAAACCACTGCTTTAGACTACTTGTGATTGAAAATGAGACATTAAACTCTCAGAGAGTTGTTTTCCCCTGAATTTTATAAATAAATGTTCCTCTAGATAACATTACCCCACTGATTAGATGCCTTTCCTCTGTGTTACTATGGCATTCTGTGCTATCTGCATCCTGGAACTTAGTGGACCCTCAATCAATAGTTCTTAGACTAAAAAGTGAGCCAGCAATTAAGTTATAGACAGTTGTTCAGAATCTCAACTCTTACTTTCTTTAAAACTCAAATGTACTTTTCTGATTAGTTGTTTGGGTATTTTGTTTAATTTCACCTAAATCACTTTATTCCACACAAATCTGCAAGGTTGACAACTAAACTGGATCAGTTTGGGCCAGGAAGAGAAGTCATTCTGCTTATAGGTGGTAGTAGTCACCATAGATGTAGATGTGCAGCCAGAATGCTCAGCTATTTATTCTAGGAGGCATTGTGGCTGGAAGGCTTTTTTTTGCACTGGTCAGAATTTAACTGCCATCAGTGGAGGTGTGGCACAGGTTTGTGTGTTTTGAAAATGCTGTCCAGGTGATTGTGATTTAAATTCCTAGTGTTATAAGAGTCACCGGATTAATTAAAAATCACTAGTCCTTGGCTTTCTGGAGTTGAAATCACTTGGATGGTGGCACCAGATCTAGAACAGCTAAAGGTAATATGTTGTAGCAGAAAGAGTGTGGACTTTGATGTCATTTTGACCCAGGGTTCTGTTTCCTAGCTCTGTGGCCCTGAGCATGGAACCTCACTTTTCTAAGCCTCAGTTTCCTCATCTGGAAAATGGGGCTTATAATGCCTACATCGTTAGGTTGTGGTAATGGGGGAGAACATATCACACTTACGACCATGCCTGGTATAAGGTAGGTGGGTGCTCAGTGACTTATATGACAGGTATGCTGAAAGAAACTATCACCAGCGGGCAGCATAAGACTGTACTACTCTGACCCATCTAGTGTTAGTCATAACTCTAGGCCTAAGTATGTTGCAGTACAAAGTAAGGGTTTTTGGTTCTTTTGCCTGGATATCAAACACAGACCTTGCTTCGCTATCTGCTTACCAGTGTCTTACTGTCCCCTTGTGTGTGATTTACTGTCTACTTATGGCTGTCAACTGACTAGATTCTCTTTTCATGGCCTAGCTTAATGCATTGAAACTACTGCCAGACTCTAGAAAACTACCATTCTTCTTCAATTTAAATTAAGAAACTTGAGTTCAACAAATTTATTGAGTTCCACAGGCTCTAGAGCCAAAATCCAGTTTTTGTTTCTTCCAGCCATGTGATCTTAGGGAAAGTAATGTAAAATGGGTATAAGAATAATAGTTATGGCCTCATAAAACTGTGTTGAGTATTAAATGAGTTAATGCATGTAAAGTACTTGGAACATTGCTTAGCACATAGTACATGTTTAGTATCTGTTAGCCATTATTATCCATGCTATACTATGTTCCAGGTCTTATGTAGGAACTAGGAATACAGAGATAAATAAAGTTTGTGTGGTCAAGAAACAGTGTGGTGGAATCAGTATGCAGATCATTTCAATATGCTCTAAGTGCAGCAATAGAAAGGGCTTGTAGCAGTCTACCTCTGTTCATAAAAACCAGTGCTCTTCAGGAAGCCTGGTATAATGGAAACTGCATTCTGGAGTCAGATCAGCCTGAGTTTGAATCTTGTCTACACTCAGTCATTATGTAAATTTGAGGGTAGCCAACTTGTTGCAATCTTAGTTTTTCCATTTCTAAAATGGGTGAAGTTTGTGACCCCTACATGTTTGGGTGACCTGCTATCTAAAGTGCTCTTAAGCAAGAAAGCAAGGTTTTTAAAAAAGAAATGAACTTAGATTCAGATTCTAGCTATACATTGTTTAACCTTTCTGTGTCCATTTCCTCATGTAAGTTATTTCATCCTTATTGACCTTGCCCATGGTTATTGAGATGATGAAATAATGTATGTAAAGAATGCACAGCATGTAGAGGTGCAGAGTAATAAATAATAGCTTTATTATCTAACAAAGGTCTCCTGTTATTGTCTAAAGTAAGAACTTACATACTATGTTAATTTCAATATTCTTTTGAAGAGCCTCAGGCCTCAGTTTCATGAAAGGAGTCAAAAAAGCCTGGGCATTTGAATGAACCTGTAGATAATGCTGCCTGTATGTATAGGAAAGGCTTTTTTTTTTTTTAAGTATTCTCTTTAGCCTCATATAACCTTAAATTTCAACAAACTGTGAAATTTGTTACTAACCTTCCTGACTTCTAACCAAATACAGGTCAGCTTCTGTTTTGTGACCTATCATTTTCTTCTCTCCTAGGTCTTTCAGAGCCTTGAAGACCATCACTTGGAAGTGATAGCTTTTTTCAGGGAAAATGGCTTCCATGGCCTTCTTGCCCATGACTCCGAGTATGCTCTCTACAATATTCCCTCTTACTACAGTTCCCATGCTCTGAAGCTCAGCTGGAATGGGAAGAACCTCACTACCAACCAGTTCCTGATGCAGGAGGTGGCCAAGCAGCTGGGCCTGAAGCGGATGAATTTTCCCATATTTGCCGCACTCCTAGGTAGGTAGTCGAAAGATCAGACTCCAGTGATTAGTAAAGTTTGCCCTTTGGTAATAAAAGATGAAGACCAGAGCAATTTAGCCTATCATTATTGGATTTATCTTTTGAAAGTCCACATGCCACTATGCTTCTGGGCTTCTTACTAGAAATTCATCATGTTTGTCTTAAGAATTAATACAGCATATTCCAGAACATTATTTTGATTCTTGTTAACTCTTTTGTAAAATTCCATACCTATTTTATGCAGAGTACTATTTTAGGCCAAATGTTTTTCTAGCCCCAGACAGCTTTGATTTCCCACTCAGAGCATTAGCATTTTTCTCTGGCATCTTAAATTGATCGAGAATACAAATTGTTTTTATTTTTGCTTCTGATGTGCTAACATAATGAATATTTCTAAACCTGCAGCAAAATTGAAAGAATTTTGCAGTAAAAATCCCGTATCTACCTCCTGTTTTCTGCCATTAACATTTGCTATATTTGCTTTATCATATATCTATCCATTATAACCATCTATCCATCTTTCTTGTAAAGACATATTTTGAAGTAAATTGCAGAATTGATTACGTTTTGAGTTGGTTTTTCAGGTATTGATAGCATGAAGGTTAATATCTTGTCTCACGTGTGAACTCTGTTTATAATTCCAAAGGAGATGAACTTGAACTTGGATGATCTAATGGAGGAGTCAGCACAAGTTTTGGAATTAGGCCTTGGGCAAATCACTGTATTTACACTTCCTTGGTTTTGGTTTCCTCTTCTGTGAAATGTAATAATAATACTTCATGGTATTATTGATAAGGTCAAATATAATTTGCTATATAAAATTCCCAGCACTTATGAAGCAGGCTGTAATTGGTAGCTGCTATTTTAAAAGGCAGCATGACTAGGTGATAGAAAATATCATGGGCTTCACAGTCCCTAGCTTTTTAAGCTGGAGTTGGCACTTATTAACCATGCCACTTTAGATTACATCATCAAACTTTTCCAAACCTCAATTTTGTATCTGTAAAATGGGGAAAATATGCTACCATACGTTGTTATAAAGATGGTACATGTAATGCATGTGATACATAGGTAATCAATATGTAGCTACTGTAGGAATTAGTTATTAGGAATATAGACTTATGTGAATTATTTGATTATTTTCTCTCCCAGAAGACTTTTCATGGCCTGGAAGTTCTAAGAAAACATTTGTACAGTCAATAAATTACAAATGTGCTTTACAGGTAACCACATTCTCCCAGATGAGGACCTGGCTGCTTTTCACTGGAGCCTCTTGGGACCAGAACATCCCCTTGCATCACTTAAGGTAATGTGCCCTATTTTCTGTGTGTACATCCATTCATCAGGTTTTGATTGGGGTTTTGATAGAATAATTATCTTTCATTAGGTTTAAAATATTCCAAATACAAACATTTATAATTATGATCAATAAAGGAAAAGCTCAGTTTTCTAACTTCTGTGAGTTCTTCCTTCCTATGTCTTTCTTTCCTGTGTGTCAACTTTACTTTCACACTACTGCTACACTCACACAGAATATTTCATTTCTGATATTTCTGATCACTGAATGTGTGTGTGTATGAGTCTGTTTTCATATCAAAAATCCTCTGCAATAGCAGATGGGTATCCTATAATTCAATTCATTGTTGACACTATCCACCTGGAGATGGCTTCAGGTGCAGATTAAGGGCTCAGTCCCACAAAACTGCCCCTGCACACAACTTCAAATACAAGTTGCAAGCCCAGGTTATCACCTGTGCTTCTGACCAAACTGCTGTAGATTGGAGGTTTCAATAATCATCCCCTGTCTTGGTTTTGATTAATTTGCTAAAGCCTCTCACAGAGTTCAGGGAAACACTTAGGTTTACTGGCTTATTAATGGGTATGATAAAAGATACAGGATGGACAACCAGATGTAGAGATATATAGAGTGAGGTCTGAGAGGGTCCTAAGCCCAGAAGCTTCTATCCCATGAAGTTAAGGTGTCTCTCCTCCTAGTATGGATATGTTCACCAACCCAGAAGCTCTCTGAACCTCATACTTTTGGGATTTTATGGAAGCTTCATCATATAGTCATGATCAGTCCTTAACTCCATTTTCAGCCCTTCTCCCTTCTCAAGCGAATGGCAGTGGAACTAAAAGTTCTAGGCTGCTGGTGAACAGCTCTCATCTAGGAGTAGTTCTAGGCTGCCGGTGAACAGCTCTCATCTAGGAGTGATCCAGAGTCACCTCAATAACAAAAAAGGTGCTCCTAGTGCTCTTACTACTTAGGATATTGCAAGGGTTTCAGAAGCTCTGTGCCAGGAACTGGAAGCAGAGACCAATATATATTTTCTGTTATCTCACACCCTTAATATCTTAAGGATTTGTTCCAACCTAGGAAGAAAAATACTAATACCCCAAATAAAAGAACTGACGAGCAAAGGACAGAAGCAGATAATTCATAAAAGAAGAAATACAATGGCCAATTGTGTGACTAAATGCCAAGTCTCACTAGTGATCAGACATGCAAATTAAATGAGCAGTGTGATTTTTTATTAACCTAACAGTATAGCAAATATTGAAAAATTAATCTACCTACTTCTATCGTGGTAGTGTAAGTTAGTGACTGTATTATATTTCCCTAGTGCTTTTGCTTTCCTAGTTATTTCATACCTTTTCCTCTCTCTTCAAGCCCCTAATGCTCCCTCATCCTTGCTCACTCTCAGCTCATGACCTGGCTTCCTATTTCACTCAGAAAAAAGAAGCAATGAGAAGAGAATTTCTACTTGCTCTGATTCTTTTATCTTCTCTCCTGCATGCATCTGTATGCCCAGATGCTCTGCCTACTTCCTGTTTACTGTGGATGACCTGTCCATGTTTCTTTCTAAGGCCAACTCCTACACTCTTAACACTAGATCCCATTCATTCTAGCTAACTTAGGGGTATCACTATTGCAAGTCTCCTTCTTTTTCCTGTGTCATCAGTTTCCCTCTCTTCATTGGCTCTTTCTCATCAGATGTATAACCATGCACACATCTTAAAACATAAAACCAGCTCTTTTTTTCCATCTTTATTGAAATATAATAGACGACGAGTTCCCTGCATTTACATTGTACAATTCAATGAGGTTTTTTTTTCAGTTATAGTTGGTATATAACACATCAGCCTCAGCTATACAGCATATTGATCAGAGATCCATACACCTCACAAAGTACAACTCACACCCAAATCCAGCACCCCTCCTCCCACCATATATTCATTCCAACATTATTAACCATCTTTCCCATGCTATGCTCTATATCCTCATGTCTACTCTGCAACCATCCACCTGCACCGCTTAATACCTTTGCCCTCTTTCTCTCCCAACCCTCGTCCCATCTAGTATCCCTAAAAAAATTCTCTTTATCTGTGAGTTTATTTCCACTTTTGTTGTTGTTGTTGATTTTGTTCTTTAGATTCCACATGTATGTGAAATTGTGCAATATTTATCTTTATCTAACCCATTTCATCTAATGCAATACCCTCTAGGTCCATCAAGGTAATATATTTTTCCATCCCCTTCTTTTAGTCTGTGTGAGTCTTTTAATCTGAAGTGAGTCTCTTGTAGGCCTCATATATAGGGATCTTGTTTTCTTCTTATCCATTCAGCCACTCTTTCTTCTGGTTGGAGCACTTAATTCTTTACTTTTAAGGTACTTGTTGATAGGAATGTAGTTATTATCATTCTTTTTTTTTTGTCCATTGAGGCATTTTATTTGAACATATGTATTACATCCCTAGAAAAAGAATCTCAAGATTTTCCCTCCTGTGTGTTTTCATCTTGCTTCTTCATGGTCCATGATGCCCACTGAAGTTGTCAGTACACTGAACCCAAACTGATGGGACAGGAGCAAGTTGTTCTGCCATTTTCCTAGATCTTTAAAATGTGCATCGAATCTGGTGCTGATCACTCAACACTTGTTTAACCTGCCTGTGAGGTTCACAACAATTTTCCCAGCTCTGTGACCGTCAATTATTTCAAATTTGCTGATGTAGCCATGCTTCATAATCACAGTCAGAAACAAGAGGATGACGTTGGAGCATGGCCTAATAAGAATCTGGCGTTTGCCTCTCTTTTCAGCATTTTTGATGCTCTTGAGTGCATCAGCTAGGATGTTCATGTGCACCATTATGGTGGCACAGAAAGATGGCAGAAAGAGTTATTACCATTCTTATTCATGTTTTCGATACACGATTTTTGATTTTTAAATAACTTCCTCCAACATTTCCTATAATACTGGCTTGGTATTGATAAATTCCTTTAGCTTGTTTTTGTCTGGGAAGCTCTTTATCTGTCCTTCAACTCTAAATGATAGCTTTGCTGGATAAGATATTTTTGGTTGTAGATCTGGGGTTTTCATCTTGTTAAATATTTTATACCAAGCCCTTCTGTCCTGCATAGTGTCTTTTGGGAAATGAGCTGTCAGTCTTATGGATGCTCCCTTGTAGGTAACTAACTGCTTTTCTCTTGCTGCTTTTTAAGATTCTCTCTTTCTATTTAACTTTTGGCATTTTAATTATGATGTGTCTTGCTGTTGGCCTCTTTAGGTTCCTGGTTTTTGAGTCTCTAAGCATCTTCGGTTTTATGTCTATTTCCTTCACCAGGTTAGGGAAGTTTTCCATCATTATTTCTTCAAATAGCTGTTCAACATCTTGTTTTCCCTCAGGTACCCTGATGACATGGATATTTTTACCTTTAATAGTGTCCCATAGGTTCCTTAAATTATTATTATTTTCTTGGCTTCTTTTTTCTTGCCATTCTGATTGAGTGTCCTTGGCTTTCCCATCTCTGTATAGGTCGTTTGATTCTCTTTATTCACTTTGTTTATTCCTTTGTTTACACCATTTAATATACTTTTCGTTTCAGATAATGTATTCTTCATTTCTGACTGGTTCCCTTTTATAATTTTCATTTCCATTTTTATGTTTTTATCTCTTTGTCGTTCTCACTGAATTCATTTACCCTTCCTCTAAGTTCACTGAGCATCTTCATAACCAGTGTTTTGAACTCTGCATCTGTTTGATTGCTTGACTCCATTATTTCTGGATCTCTGTTCTTTTCTCATATGGTTTCTGCTTCTTTGTCTTCCCATTTTGGCTGCCTTTCTGTGTTTGCTTCTATGTACTAAGCAAAGCTTCTAAGTCCCTTGGTCTTATTAGTATGGCTTTGTGTAGTAGGTGTTCAGTGGCACAGTACAGAGAGAGGTTCAGCTGCAGGCTAAATTGAGTCCAAACCTGTGTCACTCCGAGGCCACCTGTTAAGATTTAGCAGGCAATCCACAGATGCTGTTCTTATAGCTGTCTCAAAAGGCCACACCAGAAACCGAGGCCAGCTGCCAGCAGTGTGAGTCTTGGCACTGCTCAGCAAAGAACACCTGACTCGCTGAGGATACACCTGGATGTGGGTTGGGTGGAGCCACAAGTTGGAGGAGGCAGTTTCAGGAAATCCTCTGGGTGAAGCAATCTCTTATCCAGTTTGATGACATCTTGGCTATGGCAGTGCTGTGTCCATGCACTGGGAGTAGGGAGAGCTCAACAGGGAACAATGAATACTGCTGGCACCTTCTATACAGAGTGAGTCTCACCTCTGGTCCTCACTCCGACAACTCTGTCACCCTGTAAGCCCCTGTGCAGCCAAGTGGCACTGGTGGTCAGAGAGAGCAGCTCTGTTACCACAGAAGTCTGCTCGCGGATGCAGCCCCTATAAGAGGTGCTGCCGCTGCCATTACTGTTGCTGTTGCTGCAGCCTTGGTCTCACTCAGCCACTTGGGACTGGGCAGCCTCAGATTCTCTCTCCATCCTACTTTCTGCTGTTGCAGGGTGATTTCATAGATTTCTCCTTAGTTGTGTGGCTTGTTCATCTAGCTCCCAGGTGATATTTCCTTGCTATTTGCTCCTTGTTTCTGTCACAACTTTGATTTGGTTGCCAGAGGGACAAACAGAGCCTCTATCATCTAAACCATTTTTCCCCTCTTCCAAAACCTGCTGTTGACCTCACTTCATCCAAGCTACTGCTCCATATTCTTTCCTTATATCACACTCTTCTGGAGAGTGTCTATACTTCAGCTGTTTACTTTTCCTTTTTCCCTGTTCTCTCTTCAGTCTTCTTTGCTGAAATTGCTCTTAACAAAGTCAGAATGACCTTGATTTTAATAAATCCAGTGGCCAGCTCTCAGTTTTCACCTTACATGACCAGTCAGCAGCATATGACCCAATTGTTCAGTTTCTCTTCCATAGAACATCTTCCTATGGCTTTAAGGACACTACTCTCTTCTGGTTTTCTTTCTACTTCAGTGGCTGCTGCTTCTGTCTCCTTTGTTGCTTCATTATCTTCTTCTCTACTTCTTAACTTTGGAATATCCTAGAGTTGTATCCTTAGTCCCTTCTCTTTTCTATCTACAGACGCTGTCTTAGTGATTGATCTCATGTAGTGTCATGACTTTCTATCTATCCAGTGATGGACCATCTATCCAATGGTGACTGCTAAATATATATCTTTAGCTTGAATTCCCCTGTGAACTCCAGATTTTAATATCTAATGACTTACTAAACATTTCAAAGAAATATGTCCAAATGGAAACTCCTGATCTTTTCCCTATATCTGTTCTTTCCATAGCTTTCCCCATTTTCATTAATGGCAACCTCATTCTTACAATTGCTCAAGCTAAAACCTTTGGAGTCATCCTTGACTTCTCTCTCTTCCTCATATCCCATATCTCTTATGTCAGAAAATACCATCAGTTTTCCCTGCTACTACCTTTGTCAAGCCACCATTTTTTCTTGCCTGGATTATTATAACAGCTTACTAATCATCAGTCTTCTGCTTGCACTCTTCCCCACTCCCGCCCCCAACCCTTGTCAATCTATTAATCTATTCTCAATACAACAGCCAGAGTGATCCTTTTAAAACTGACTCAGATCATGTCACTTCTCTATTCAAAATACCCCAGTGACTTTTCATGTCACTCACCCAATCTTTACCATGGCCTACAAAGCCTTGTACTGTCTGGCCCCTTGTAACAGCTCTGATTTCATCTTCCATTTTCTTTTGCTCTTCCAACCTTTGCACTTATGATTCCTTCTATTTGAAAGGTTTTTTTCTTCCACAAAGCTATTCCTCACTCCTGTAGGTTTTCTTGAGTACTATTTTCTCAGTGAGGCCTTTCCTGACCACCCTATTTAGAATCATATGCACATGTGTACACACACACACACACACACATACACACACATACACACTCTCACTGGCATTCTTTAGCCCCTTTTCTGCCTAGAATTTCTCCAAATACACTATACATTTTATGTATTTATTCTGTTTGTTAGAGTCCCTTCACCCCATCCCAACACACCTATACTAGAACGTAAGCCTCCAGGAAGGCAGGTGTCTTTGTTTATCTTGTTGATGGCTGTATCCCTGGTGCCTAGGACAGTGCCTAGTACAAGTAGGTGGTAAATATTTGTTGAAGGAATGAATGGTACAGCCCTTTGCCTAAATAACTTATATGAAAGCCTTTAAGTTTATATCTTTTGACTCAGTAATTACCATTTTAGGATGCTTATAATTAAATAATTGGAAAATGGACAAATCATACCTGTATTTTATCACAGCATTAAAAAACCTTACTTTAAAATTTTTCAAACATCACAAAAGTAAAGAAAATAATATAATATAGTGAGATACTGTTGTAACATCTTCTGGCTCTAACAGTTTTCAAGGTATGGCCACAATTACTATTGTGATGCTGTTGCTAATATATTTTAAAACTAATTCCATATCTCAAATAATTGCAGTCCCACATTCAGTATGCATCTCTAAAGCATATAAGCATTTTCATACATAAGCACAATGCAGTTATTACTCCAGTTATTACTCCTTACAAAATTAATGATCATTTCTTGATATCGTCTTAATATCTAGTCCTTTTTTGTGTGTTTTCCTGATTGTCTCAAAAAGGACTCTTTCTGGTTAGTTTACATGGTCTATATATTACAACATTACATTTAATAGCAAAAAATTGGAAGCAGCGAAAATATATCATGAAAGTAAACTGATTAATTATGGCAGTATCATAAAATAGTGACTTTCTCTGTAATAAGATTATAGATGATATGCTTTTATCTTTCTTTTATACTTTTCAATCTTTTCCAAGTATTATGTGCTGAGAATTAGGGGGAAAACTTTTTATAGAAAAGATTTTCACTCTCTCAGTGGATTTACTGAATTCAAATTTTGAATATCACCTCAACCTCATCCTTTTTCTTAGTGACTCATGTCTGAAGTCAGTGTTTCTTGTTTATCTTACCTCTTCTAGGTCCGAGCTCATCAGTTGGTTCTTCCTCCCTGTGATGTGGTGATCAAGGCTGTATCTGAGTATGTTAGTTCCATCAAAGACCCCTTTAACCTGGACGTGGTTGGGAAGGATGTTTTCAAACAGTCTCAGGTAAGCTAGCCTCCTCCTAAGAGTCATCTGTATTCTTACATTCGTTAGTACCACCAGCAAATCTGATCTTTTGTGTGCTGCCTACCTTCTCTTCTCCTAGCTGCTTGTTTTCTCATTTTTGCAGATAGATGCCCTAGAGTTTCCGTGAGAAAACATTACTAGGCCTGGATTGAAAGATTCCTTTACCATTTATCCACTGATTATCAAAATTATGCAAACTTATTCTGGAAAATTTAGAAAATAAAGAAAAAAAGTCACTTTAAATCTCATTACCCAGAAACTTGCTATATTATCACTCCAGTATTATCACTTGTACTCTTTTTTTGTTTCAGTGTATATTTTAATATAAAAAGTCTTACTTAGTGAAAGATAATGGGTAATGAAAAAGACTACTTAAAGCAATTCCACATAAAACAAGGATCAATATTTCATTAATAGTGATAAAAGGGCTCAACTGGGATTTTGTCTCATGAAACTAAAAGTTAGTAAAAAAGTTACTAAAATAAGCTAGTTTTACTTTTAACAAGTTAATTTATATTTGAACTCTAGGTTTTTCGGTTTTATTTTCTAAATTAACATACAGTAGAACTGACTTTTGTATGTGTGTGTTCAGTTCTATGAATTTTTAAAACATGTATAGATTAATATAACCACCATCACAACCAGGATTATAATAGTTGAACCACCCCAAATCTCTCAGGCTATGCCCTTGTAAACATACCCAAATTTATCTGTCTTTTGGCAACTACCAATCTCTTCTCTTTTACTATATCTTTTAGAGAATAGCATATGGCTGGAATCATACAGTATGTAATATTTTGAGAACGGCATTTTTCATTCAACAGAACGCTTTTGAAATTCTTCCAAGTTGTCACATGTTTCATCTATCAATGATTCATTTTTATTGCCGAATAGTATACATTGTGTGGATATACCACCATTTGTTTATTCGTTCACCCCTAGAGGATGTTTGAGTTATTTCCAATTTTTGGTGGTTTGAATACAGCTGCTGTAAACATTTGTGTACAGGCTTTTGTATGAACATAAATTTTCATTTCTCTAGTATAAATATCTAGGAGTGGGATTCCTAGGTCACATAGTAAGTATATATTTAACTTTAACTTTATGAGACCCTGCCATACCATTTTCCAGAGTGGCTGTTCCATTCTTCGTCAGCACTTATTATTGTCATTATTTTTTATAGCCATTTTAATAGGTGTATAGTGGTAGCTCATCATAATTTTAATTTGCTTTTCTCAAATGACTAATGATGAACATATTTTTTCTTGTGCTTATTTACTATTTATATATCCTCTTTGATGAATGTTCTGTTCAATAACAGTCTTTTCCTCATTTTTTAATTGGGTTTGTTTACTTTTGAGTTTTGAGAGTTCTGTATATATTCTGCATATAAATCCTTTGTCAGATATCTGGTTTGCAGATATTTTCTCCCAGTCTGTAGTTTGCCTTTACATTGTTTTAACAGTGTATTTTGCAAAGTAAAAGTTTAAAATTTTTATCAGTTTTTATCTTTTATGGATCATGCTTTTGGTGTCATGTCTAAGAACTGTTTGCCTAACTGCAGGCATGACAAATTCTCCTGTTTGCTTCTAAAAATTATGTGGTTTTACATTAGAAAAAATATCTGGTTTGATTTCGTATAAAGTGGGAAGCGTTTTTGTTTTGTTTTTGCATATGAATGTCCAGTTGTTTCAACACACTTTGTTGAAAAGACTGCTTTCTCCATTGAATTGCCTTTATCAAAAAACAATTGTCCATGTTTGTGTGAATCTATTCCTGGACTCTATTCTGTTCAATTAATCTATGTGTCTATCTCTTTGCAAATAGCACATTGTCTTGAATACTGAAAATTTATGGTAAGCCTTTTCTTTTTAAATGTAAGTGAATATTGTGAGTACAGAGAGAACCAACCTAGGGATGCTATTTTTAAAAACCCATAATAAAGATTTTATTTAATTCCTGAGAAAACAAATCTTATACCTAGTTCAGAAGAGAATCTGAAGAGCACATTTAAAAGATCAGGTGTATTGAAATTAATATGCAAATTGAGGAAAACTGGTTTTGCACAATTTGTTCTACTGGACAGGACATATCTGTATTTCTATTAGTCTCCTACACCACAAAGAATTGTAAAAACAGTTCCCATAGGAATAAGATCACAAGGAAGGATATGCTATAGATACTGTGAAGGCCACACTAATGCTCTTCAGAGTTAAATGTTTGCTCAGTCAATGTCAATTTATTTTTTTACTAATAGTTCTAGTTCTTTTTCTTTGCTTTCTTTTTTCATTTATTATTTTTTATTATTTTAATTTTTTAATTACATTTCACATTTAATATTATTTTATATTAGTTTCAGGTGTACAGCATAGTAGTTAGACGTTAATATAACTTACAAAGCAATCCCCCCAATTAATCTAGTACCCACCTGGCACTATACACAATTATTACATTTTTATTGACTTTATTCCCTATGCTGTACTTCACATCCCCATGACTATTTTGTAACTACCAACTTGTACTTCTTAATGCTTTCACCTTTTTCACCCAGTCTTCTAACCCCCCTCACATCTGGCAGTCACTAATTTGTTCCCTGTGTCAATGAGTCTGTTTCTGTTTTCCTTGTTTATTTTGTTCTTTAGATTTGAGTGAGATCATATGGTATTTTTTTTCTCTGTATGACTTATTTCTTTTAGCATAATACCTTCTAAGTCCATTTTGTCGCAGATAGTAAGATTCCATTTTTTATGGCTGAGTAATATTCTATTGTATATATGTACTATATTAAATTGTTTGTTAATGGTCACTTAAGTGGCTTCCATGTTTTGGCTATTGGAAATAGCACTGCAGTGAACATAAGGGGTGCGTATAGCTTTTCAAATTAGTGTTAAGGATTTCTTCAGATAGATACCCAGAAGTGGAATTTCTGAGTCATAAAGTAGTTCTATGTTTATTTATTTGAGGAATCTCCATAATGTTTTCCATAGTGGTTACAACAATTTACAATCCCACCAACACTGAACAAAGGTTCCCTTTTCTCCACATCCTCACCAACACTTTTTTTTATTTATTGATGATAGACATTCTGACAACTGAAAGGTGATATCTCATTATACTTTTATTTGCATTTCTCTGATGATTAGTGACATTGAACATCTCTTCGTATATCTATTGGCCATCTGTATGTCCTCTTGGGAGGAATGGCTATTCAGGTCCACTGCCCATTTTTAAATTGGGTTGTTAGTTTTTTAGGTGTTGAGTTCTATGAGTTCTTCATGAATTTTGGATATTAACCCCTTATCGGATGTGAATATGTTCTCTCATTCAGTAGGATGTCTTTTCCCTGTCATTTGCATATATATGTCCAGTTTTTCAACACAGTTCATTGAATAGACTGTCTGTATCCCTTTCTTGCTTCCTTTGTCATAGATTAAATGACCATACAAATATGTGTTTATTTTTGGGCTCTCTATTCTGGTCTATTGATCTATGTGTTTATTATGTCAGTACCATGCTGTTTTGATTACTATAGCCTTATATTATAGTTTGATATCAGGTAGTGTAATACCTCCAACTTTGTTTTCTTTTCTCAAGATTGCCATGACTATTCAGGGTCTTTCATGGTTTCATACAAATTTTTGGATTATTTCTTCTAGTTTTGTGAAAAATGCCATTGGTATTTTGATAGGGATTGTATTGAATCTATAAATTGCTTTGGGTAGTGTGGACATTTTAGCGATGTTAATTCTTCCTATCCATGAGAACAGTATATGTTTCTATCTATATGTGTCATCTTCCATTTCTGTTTTCAGTGTCTTATAATTTTTTGATTACAGGTCTTTTACCTTCTTGGTTAAATTTGTTCCTAGGTATTTTATTTTATCAATGCAATTGCAAATTTAATTTGTATTTGATAGTTCATTATTGGTGTATAAAAATGCAACCAATTTCTGATTAATTTTGGTCCTGCTACTTTACTGAATTCTTTTATGAATTCTAATAGTTTTTTTTTGGTGGAATCTTTAGGGTTCTCTTTATGAAGTATCGTCATCTGAAAATAATGACAATTATACTTCTTTTTCAATTCGGATGCCTTTTTCTTCTTTTTCTTATCTGATTGGTGTGGCTAGAACTTTCAATACCATGTTGAATAAAAGTGTTGTAGGTGGACATCTTTGTCTTGTTCATGATCGTAAGGAAAATGATTTTAGGTTTTCCCCCAAAAGTATGATGTTAGCTGAGCATTTGTCACATATAGCTTCTATTATGTTGAGGTATATTCCCTCTATTCCTACTTTGCTGAGAATTTTTATCATAAACGAATGCTGGATTTTGTCACACACTTTTTCTGCATCTCTTGATATGATCATATGATTTTTATCTTTTGATTTGTTAATGTGGTGTATCAGTTGATTTGTGTGTGTTGGACCAACCTTGCATCTGATGAATAAATTCCACATAATCATGGTATAATGTTGGATTTGGTTCACTAATATTTTGTTGAGGATTTTTGCATCTATTTTCATCAGGGATATCTGCCTATTTACTTTTTTTTTGTAATGTCTTTGTCTGGTTTTGTAATCAGGGTGATGGTGGCCTTGTAAAAAGAATTTGGGAGCTCTCCCTCTTCAGTTTTTTGGAATAGTTTGAGAAGAATAAGTGTTCGTTCTTCTTTGAATATTTGGTAAACTTCACCTGTCAAGCTATCTGATGGTCTAGGACTTTTTTATTTGGGGAGTCTTTGATTATTGATTTGATTTAACTGGTAGTAATTGTTCTCTTAAGATTTCCTGTTTCTTCTTGATTCATTCTTGGAAGATTGTGTGTTTCTAGGAATGTTTGTTCTATGTATGTTGTTTAAGAACACAATTTCTTTATTGGTTTTCTGTCAGAACATCCATCCATTGATGTGAATGAGGTGTTAAAGTTCCTTATAATTACTGTATTACTATTGATCTCTCCCTTTATGTTAACTAATATTTTCTTTATAATTCCCAGTGTTCCTATGTTAGGTGCATAAATGTTTACAGGGATTATATCCTTATGTTGCATTGATCCCTTTATCATTATGTAATGTGCTTCTTTGTCTCTCATTATAGCCTTTGTATTAAAGTCTATTTTATCTGATGTAAGTATTTCTATACCAGTTTTTTCTTTTAATTTCATTTGCATGAAATATCTTTCTCCATTTCTTTATTTCACTGTGTGTGTCTTTTGATCTGAAGTAAGTCTATTGTAGACAGCCTGTGGAAGGGTCTTATTTTCTTATCCATTCAGCCATCCTATGTTTTTTTGATTGGAGTATTTAATCTATTTACCTTTAAAGTGATCATTGATAAGTACCTAGTTATTGCCATTTTCATATTTTGTGTTTTTTTTGTTGTTGATAGATATGTAGTTATTGTCATTTTTTTATTTTTGATCTTTCTTTTTTTCTTCTAAAAGAAGTCCCTTTAACCATTTTTGTAATAGTCATTTGTTTTTGCTTTACTCCTTTAGTTTTCTCTTGTCTGGAAAGTTTTTTATTTGTTCTTTGATTTCTAAATAATAGCTTTTCTGGATAGAGTAGTCTTGGTTGTAGGTCTTCACTTTTTATCACTTTCAATATTTCATGCCAGTACCTTCTGGTCTACAAAGTTTCTGTTGAGAAATGAGCTGCCAGTCTTATGGGTGCTCCCTTGTAAATAAGTAACTATTACTTTTCTCTTGCTGCTTTTAAGATTCTCTCTTAGTCTTTAACCTTTAGCATTTTAATGATGATGTGTCTTGGTGTGGGCCTGTTTGAGTTCATCTTGTTTGGTAGATTCTGTGTTTCTTGGCCTCATATGTCTATTTTCTTTGCCAGGATAGGGAAATTTTTTTTTGTCATTCTTTTTTCAAATAGGTTTTTGTTTCCTTTGTCTCTGAAGAATCTTCCCCTTCTCATATGCCTATGATGTGATTGTTGATATGCTTGATGTTGTTCCAGAGACCCTTTAAACTATTCTCATTTTTTTGGATTCTTTTGTTCTTGTTGCTGTTCTGACTGGATGTTTTCTGCTACCTTGTCTTTCAAACAATTCAGTCCTCTGCTTCAGTTAATCTACTGTTGCTTTCTTCTAGTGTATTCTTCATTTCAGTTGTTGTATTCTTCATTTCTGAATGGTTCTTTTTTTATAGCTTCTATGTCCTTTTTTAAGCTTACTATCTTTTTATTGATGTTCTCACTAAGTTTCTTGATCATCCTTATAACCAGTGTTTTGAACTCTATATCTGGAAGGTTGCTTGTCTCCATTTTGTTTAGTTCTTTTTTTGGAGTTTTCTCTTGATCTTTATTTTGGACATGTTTCTTTGTTTCCCCATTTTAACTGTTCCTGTGTGTGTGTGTGTGTGTGTGTGTGTGTGTGTGTGTGTGTTTCTATGTATTAGGTATATCTACTCCATCTCAGTCTCTGCCATGTGACTTATGTTGTACAGAGAGTCCACGCTGCTCATTGAGGTTGCCTGCCACCAGTGCCAGGCCTGGGGCACCTCAAAAAATTGCCAGGGGCACCACCAGGCCTTCTGCTGCCTGCCAGCTGCCCTTAAGGCTCAACTGCTAAAAGCCTTCTGTGACACGTGGGCAGTGTGGCTGCCCACCTTGGAAAGCACCTTCAGGTTCAGTGATGAGTGAGGTGGGTGGGGCAGTGTCCCAAAGAATCATCAGAGTAGAGTGAATAGAATTTGCCGGGTTAATGCAGATTCAGATTTGGCTGTCTGGTAAGAGCTCTCAACAGAGGAAAGATGACACCTGCCTTCTAGCTGCATGGGAAGAGGGCCCAACTTAGGATTCATGGAAGCTGTCCCTCCAGCCCTTGCCCTGAAACCACACAACTCAGTCTTTCCCCGTGTGTCTCTGATACATCCCAAGCTACCATTCCTCTTTTGGAGCCTAGTGTGAGTGCCTGTAAATGAGTGAGTCTGTGCATGGGCACTTTAAAAGAATGCCTGGGTTTCTAGCAGCTTTCCATGTCACTCAGACCAACGGATTCCCCACTGTTTTTCATAGCCAGATGTTGTGGTGGCTTCTTTTCCAAGTTCTAGTACACCATTCTAGGACCCCTTATACATCGGGGATCCTCTACAGCCGAGATATCCTTCCTGATTCTCAACCTCAACTTGTGGGTGTGGGGCCAACCGTTTGTGTCTCCACTTCTCCTACCAGTCTCAACATGGCTTCTTTATATCTTTAGTTATAGGACTTCTGTTCAGCTAGTTTTTGGATGGTTCTCCAGGTTGATTGTTCTATAATTTAGTTATAATTTTAATGTGGTCATGGGGTGAGGCAACCACAACATTTTTCTACTCCACCATCTTACACCAGCCTTCTTGGTATGTCTTAAAATTAGGTTCTCCACTTTTATTCTTTTTCAAAATCATTTCGTCAACTCTGATTTTTTTTGCATTTCCTTATATATTTTAGAATAGTCTTGACTATATCTACAAAAATTCTGCTGAGATTTTAATTGAAATTCCTTTAATTATACAGACGAATTAGGTTAATCTTCAAATCCATGAAGACTCTCCATTTATTTAGGTTGCCTTTGATTTCTTTTATCAGTGTTTTATAGTTTGTAGCACACAGGTCCTGTACATGTTTTTTTATAATAATATTTAACATATTTAATATTCGAGGCATCTATTGTAAAGGATATTATTTTGTTCATGTTAATTTCTAATTGTTTGTTGCTAGTACATAAAAATATGATTGATTTTTGTGTGTTGACCTTGTATCTTACAACTTTTCTAAACTTCTTAAGAATTTTTAGTAGATTTCTTGGGATTTTCCATGTAGACAATTATGTTGTCTATAAATAGGGGCAGTTTTATTTCTTTTCTTTTCTTGTCCATTCAGTTTGCAATTTTTTTCCTTAATGTACTATCTTGTATTTTTGAACGATGTTGAATAGGAATGCTGAGAGAGGATATCCTTTTCTTGTTCCTGATCTTTGGAGAAAGCATTCACTTAGCATTAAGTAAGAAATTAACTATAGCTTTTGTAGATGCACAGGTTGAAGAGGTTTTATTACTAGTTTCCTGAGTGTTTTTATCATGAACAAATATATTTTGTCAAATGCATTTTCTGCATCTATTGATTGGATCATGTGGATTTTCTTATTTCATTGATTTTTGAATATTAAAGCATCCTTACATTCGTAGGACATGGTCATGTTATATCACTTGTTTTTAATGTTGCTGAATTACTAGTTTTTATGGAGTATTTTTGCATTTATTTTCATGAAGGATATTGGCCTATAGCTTTTTTTTTATATTGGCTTGGTCTGGTTTCTATTGTTGGACTCATAAAATGAGTTGGTAAGTATTCCTTCCTCTTGTATTTTTGGGAAGAGATTATGTAGACTTGGTGTTATTGCTTCTTTGTTTGATAGAATTTGCCTGTGATGTGTCTGACATGTATTTCTTTGAATTTATCCTCTTCTGTTTGCTGAGCTTTTTGAATTTCTAAGCTTGTCTTTCACTAAATTTGAGAAGTTTTCACTTATCATGTCTTCAAATTTAATGTTCCATATTCTCCTTTCTTTTCTTGATTATAATGGCACCAATGTTAGACCTTTTGGTATTATCCCATAGATCCTTGAGGCACTGTTTTTTTTCTTTTAATTATTCTTTTCTGTGTATTTAAATTTTGGTTATTGTATTTTTAAGTTCTAAAGTTTCCATTTGGTTCTTCTTTGTTTATTACATTTTTTTTTACTGAGACTTTTTATTTTTCAATTTGTTTCAAAAGTGTTCCCCTTATTTGCAAGCATTTTTATAAAGCTGTTTTAAAGTCATCGTCAGATAATTGCAATATGTGTGTTATCTCAGCATTGGCTTCTATTAATTAAACTTTTCCATGCAAGTTAAGATTTTCTTGGTTCTTCCCAAGGCCAAGTAATTTTTTATTAGATCTTGGATATTTTGATTATTATGAAATTTTTGGTCATGTTTCAACATAATGGGGAATGTTGGTAGATTTGCTTTAGTAGGCAGTTGACACATTTAGGTTCAGACCACAAGTTCTCATCACCCTTCTGTGGACCATGGTTTCAATGTCAGCACAATTTTCAAAGGCTTTGCAAACCTATTGGATCTATCCTGTGTGTGTATGCCACCCAGTGGCCAGTCTATGACTTGGACTGTGTTTTATCTCCAGTTCTCAGAAACTATGGTCTCCTGTTCAGTGTCAGATTCATACGTGTACTGCTCCCTTTCTGCTATCTCTTCAATACTCAGTTCATTGGGAAATCTTTTTTCAGTGTTTGGGGCCAAGTAGCATGAGGACAGAGAGAGGAAAAGCATTGAAGGCTCTCCCCACCTATTGAAACTGCTGCTTCTCTGACTGGAGAAGAAGGTTCTCATTCAATTTTAGTTTTCTGCTATTCCCTAGTTGCCACTGCTGCCACCTCAAATTTGCTTTGGACTGGCACACATGAGAACATAAAAAAGAAAAAAGAATAAAAATGGGATGTTTCTATAAACTTTCTTGGGTTTTTGGAGACCTCTTTCCCATTCCTCAAGCCACAAATACATTAAGGTTTCTCCTGGAGTACTCTCTGTCCACATCAGTGGATGCTTCTAGATTTCGGGCTGCATTGTGTCCACTCCAGTAGATAACTGGAGGAAAAAGAAATGCTAACCTTACCCTTCGTTCTATAGTACTTTGAATTCTCGTCTTCTCCAGTCCTCTTGATACTATTTAATTTTCAAAGTCCTAAATAGATGCTCCTGGTTTTTATAACTAACTTCAGTGTGGAAAAGGTAGAGTTTACTTCGTTTTCTCCAGGACAAAAACCTCTTTATAATTTTTTTTAATGAATAAAGAATGAAATATCAGTGTTTGGTTTGGGTGCCATAGTTTTTCTAACAAAATGTTGTGATCACAATCTAATATCCATTACTTCACATTAAACTTTCTAGCACAATCATAAAGAAGGTTGTTTTTTAGTAAAAAGTGTATTTGAGCTTTATTTTACTCTAAGGCTTACATTCTTTTGATATTCAAAATCACTTCCTTTTCATGTGCCTTTCCTGCCATCATCTTTCAAAATTCTCTCTTCTACCTTACCATTATTGCTAAACACTAACTGTACCAGATCCTCATTTGTTAATGGCTTCTAGCATGATGTGAGAATTCCTCCATTATTTTTCTTGGCTTTAGGAAATCCTGACTTTCATGACAAATTTTCTTATTCACTTTGTTGTTTGCATTGCACTTTTATCTGTTTGCATCATACAGTTAGGAAGAGACCAACTCACAAAGAAAGAAATCAACATGTTGGATAGGGAGAAATGCTAGTGTTAAGTAGGTGATGCTGTTTAGAGGGAGAATAAATTTTCCTTCCAATTTTTTAATTATTTTATTTTTTTGGTTTTATTTTTATAATTAAGTTTATTGGATAATATTGGTTAATACAATATATAATTTACAGGTGAACATTATCATTTGACATCTGTATATTCTATTGTATCTACCATCCAAAGTCCAGTTTCCTTCAGCTACCATATATTTGATCCCCTTTACCCACTTCACCATCCCCCTATTCCCCTATATTTGACCCCCTTTACCACATCTACCGCCACCTCCTCCCCGACTCCACTAGTAACCACTAGTCTATAATCCATGTGAATGAGACTCTGTTTGTCCTGCTCATTTGTTGCTTTTAGGTTTATATCCCACATATAAGTGATATCATGTGATTTTCAACTTTTACTGTCTCACTTATTTCTCTTAGCATGATTATCTTGAGACCCATCCATGTTGTTGTAAATGGCAGTATTTCATCTCTTCTTATGGCTGAGTAATATTCCATTGTATATATGTACCACAGCTTCTTTAGCCAATCCTCTATCATAGGACATTTCAGTTGCTTCCATATCCTGGCCACTGTGAATATTGCTGCTTTGAACATCAGTATACAAATACCTTTCAGATCTGGGTTTTCAAATCTTCGGTAAATACCCAGTAGAGGGATGCCTGGATCATATTGTAGATCAATTCTTAGTTTTTTGAGGAACCTCCATACTGTTTTCCATAGTGGCTGTACCAATTTGCAGTACCACCAGCAGTGTATGATGGTTCCTTTTTCTCTGCGTCTTCTCTAACATTTGTTATTACTTGTCCTGTTGATGATAGCTATTCTGACAGGTGTGAGATGGTATCTCATTGTGGTTTTGATTTGCATTTCCCTAATAGCTAGTGATATTGAGCATCTTTTCATATGTTTGTTGGCCCTTTGTATGTCCTCTAGGGAGAAGTGTCTGTTCAGGTTCTCTGTCCATTTTTTGATTGGATCATTTGTTTTCTTGTTGTTATTGAGTCATATGAGTTCTTTGTATATTTTGGATATTAGGCCCTTATCGAAGATGTTGCTTGCAGGTATATTTTTACATTAAGATGGTTCTCTCTTTACCTTGTTGATGATGTCTTTTGCTAAGCAGAGCTTTTTAGTTTGATGTAGTCCCATTCATTTATTTTAGCTTTTCCTTCCCTTGGTTTTGAGGTCAAATTCATAAAATCCTCTTTAAGTCCCAGGTCTTTGAGTTTAGTTCCTATGTTTTATTTTTTCAGATCTTATATTCAGGTTCTTAATCCATTTTAAGTTCATTTTGGTGTGTGATGATAGACAACGGTCTAATTTCATTGTTTTGCAGGTGACTTTCCATTTTTCCTAGCACCATTTATTGAAATGGCTTTCATTTCTTCACTGTATGTTTTCGGCTTCTTTGTCAAAAATTATTTGCCCATATAAATATGGGTTTACTTCTAGACTCTCGATTCTGTTCCACTGCTCCATGTGTCTATTTTTCTGCCAATACCATGCTGTTTTGATTACTGTCACTTTGTAGTATAATTTGAAGTCAGGCAGAGTGATGCCTCCAGCCTCGCTTGTTATTCTCAGGTGGGCTTTGGCAATTCAGGGTCTTTTGTGCTTCCATACAAATCTGATAATTTTTTGTTCTATTTCTTTTTTAAAAAAATGGCAATGGGATTTTAATGGAAATTGCATTAAATCTGTATAATGCTTAGGTAATATGGTCATTTTAAGTATGTTGATTCTTCCAATCCAAGAACACGGTATATCTTTCTCTTTTCTTTGTATCTTCTTCAATTTCCTTTAATAGGGTCTTGTAGTTTTCATTATACAGGTCCTTCACCTGTTTCATTAAATTTTTTCCTAGGTACTTTATTCTTTTTGTTGTAATTGCAAAAGGGATTATTTTTGTCCACTTCTTTTTCTGATGCTTCATTATTAGAGTATAGGAAAGCGATGGATTTTTGAACATTAATTTTGTATCGAGAAACTTTACTGTATTTGCTTATTGTTTCTAGTAGTGTTCTTGTGGACTCTTTAGGATTTTCTATGTAGAGTCATGTCATCCACAAATAGTGACAGTTTGACTTCTTTGTTTCCCATTTGGATGCCTTTTATATCTTTCTCTTGTCCAGTTGCACTCGCTTGACCTCCAATGTTATATTGAATAATATAACTATCGTGGACAACCTTGCCTTGTTCCTGATCTTAGAGGAAAGGTTTTCAGTTTTTCACCATTAAGTATAATGTTGGCTGAAGGTTTGTCATAGATGACCTTTATTATGTTAAGGTACCTTCCTTCTATACTGATTTTGTGAAGAGTTTTGATCCTAAATGGGTGCTGTATCTTGTTGAAGGCTTTTTCTGCATCTATTCATATGGTCATATAATTCTTAATTTTCAATTTGTTCATGTGGTGTATCACATTTATCAATTTGTGTATGTTGAATCACCCCTGGGATGAAGCCCACTTGATTGTGGTGTATAATCTTTTTAACGTGTTGGTAGATTCTGTTTGCTAGTATCTTGTTTAGAAATTTTTCATTTGTGTCCATGAGCGATAGTGGTCTGTAGTTTTCTTTTTTTGTGTTATCTTTACCAGGTTTTGATATTAGAGTAATATTGGCCTCCTAAAGTGAGTTGGGAAGTATTGCCTCCTCTTTGATTTTTTGGAAGTGTTTGAAGAGAAGAGGTATTAAATCTTTGAATGTTTGGTAGAATTCACTGGTGAAGGCATCTGGTCCTGGACTCTTACATTTTGGTACGTTTTGATGATTGTTTAAATTTCCATACTTCTGATCGTTCTATTTAGATTTTCCAGTTTTTATTGATTCCGTCTCGGAAAATTGTATTTTTCTAAGTACTGGTCCATTTCTTCCAGGATATCAAATTTTGTGTTATATACTTTTTCATAGTATTCTTGAATGATCCTTTGTATTTCTGCAGTACCCGTTGTAATTTCCCCTCTTTCATCCCTGATTTTGTTTATTTGTACTTTTTATGTTTTTTGTTTTTGTTTTTGTTTTTGTTTTTTTGGGTGAGCCTAGCCAAGGGTTTGTCAATTTTATTAACCTTCTCAAAGAACCAGCTCTTTGTTGCATTTATTTTTTCTATCTTTTTGTTTGTTTGTTTTCAGTTTCATTTATTTCTGCTTTAATTTTGATTATTTCTTTCCTTCTGCTGACTTTAGGCTTCATTTGTTCTTCTTTTTCTAGTTTTATAAGATGAAGTGTTAAGTTGTTTATTTGGGCACATTCTAGTTTTTGGAGATAGGCCTGTAATGATATGAACTTTCCTCTTATGAGCACTTTTCCGTGTCCCAAAAGCTTTGATACATTGTTCTACCATTATGATTTGTTTTCATGTATCTCTTGATATCTCTTTTTATTTCTTTTCTGACCCAGCTATTCTTCAGCAGCATGTTGTTTAATCTCCATGTATTTGTGGTTCTTCCTGATTTCTTTCTGCAGTTGATCTCTAGTTTCAGAGCATTATGATCAGAGAATATGGTTGGTATGATTTCAGCCCTCTTATATTTGTTGAGGCTATCTCTGTGTCCCAGTATGTGGTTGATTCTTAAGAATGTTCCATGTGCACTAGAGAAGAATGTATAAGTAGCTGTTTTTCGATGGAAGGCTCTGTAAATATCAATTATGTCCAGATGGTCTAATGTGTTATTTAAGGATGTTATTTCCTTATTTTCTGTTTGGATGATCTGTTCATATCGACAGTGGAATATGTTTTATTAATCTTTTTTATTTTATTTTATTTTTTAGGCGAGGCAGCCCTTGGTCGACCTCACAGATTGCAAGGACCTTGTCAGTTTACAATCCCTTATTTTTTTATTTTTATTTTTTACACCTATATCACTTGGTTTTCCTAGGTGGTCTCCCATCCAAGTACTAATGACCCTGCTAGCTTTCAAGAGAGCAGACGACATAGAGCTTGTTCAGGGTAGCATGGCCATGGACCCGACAGTGGGGTATTTAGGTCCACTACCATGAGAGTGTTTTGTTAGTTATGTTAGTAATTGCTTTACATATTTCAAGGCTCCATGATTGATAGCAAAGATATTAATAAATGTTATGTCTTCTTGGTGTATGATTCCCTTTATCATTATGAAGTGTTCCTCAGTATCTTTCTTTAACTTTTTTATTGTGACGTCTATTTTGTCTGATATTAATTGCACTACTCCCACTTTTCTCTGAATGCCATTTACTCGAAATACCATTTTCCACCCTTTCATTTGAGTCTAGAGTTGTCTTTGGAGCTGAGATATGTCTCCTGGAGGCATCATATGTTTGGATTTTGTTTTTGATCCATTCTGCCACTCCATTCCTTTTTATTTGTGAGTTCAATCCATTTACACTTATGGTGATTATTGAAATATGAGGAATTCTTATAGCCATTTTGTCTTTTGCTCTCTGGTAGCTCAGTGTTTTTATTGTTTCCTTGTCCTTGTGTTTCTGTTTTCTTTATTTTGGTTGGCTTTTGTTGGTTTTCCCACTGGTCCCCCTTGTTTTATGTTATATACTTAGGTTCTGAATCTTTGGTATGCAGTTACCATTACGAATATGTAAAGGATATTTGTATATATACAGTCGTCCATTTTCTTCTGTGAGTGCCTTATCTCCATTTCCCTTTGCGAATTTGGATTTTTGAATCCCCCCCTTTTCAGTCATTGTTATCTCAATTTGACCCTGTGTATGCTGAACATTCATTACTATCTTGTTAGAACAATTCTCTTTTTATTATTTAAGCTCATAGTGCACTGTTCTTAGTAAGGGTTGCACTCCTCTGCTTCTATTTTCCTCATAGTTACTTTATTCCTAATTATGTGTTTTGTTTTGTTTTGTTGTCATTTTTTTTTTAGGTGAACTGACCCTGTTCACTATTTCCTGTAGTGTAGGCCTTGTAGTGAGGAATTCCCTCAAGTTCTGTATGTCTGGAAAGGTCTTAATTTCTCCTTCATATCTAAAGTTGAGCTTAGCTGGATGCATCATTCTAGGCTGGTAGTTCCTTTCACTTAATAGTTTAAATATTTGATTCCATTCCTTTCTGGCTGTAAGGTTTACACTGAGAAGCCCGAGCATAATCTAATGTGTTTACCTTTGTAAGTTACCATTTTCTTCTCCCTGGTTGCCCTGAGAATTCTCTTGTCATTGATTTTTGATAATTTTAATGCAATGTGTCTTGGTGAAGGCCTTTTGGGGTTTCGATAATTGGTTCTGTTGAATTCTTGAATTCCAAGCTCCAGCTCATTCCTTAGCTTTAGGAAATTCTCATCAACTATTTGTCTGAAAATGCTTTCTAATCCCTGTTCCTTTTCCTCTCTTCGATAATGCCCTAAATTATTCTTATGTGTCCTCTCCTGATGGTATCAGCTAGTTCTTGAATTTCTTTTATTATTTTTCATTCTTTGGTTCCTCTCTTCTTTCTTCTAATTTATTTCTAGATTTCTGTCTTTGATATCACTGATCCTTTCCTCCATTTGTTTGACTTTATTTCCCAAGATTGTTATTTTATTTTTCAACTCTTATAGTGTGTGTTTTTTTTTTTTTTTTATCTCCAGAAGATCTATTCTGTTCTTTTTGAGGGTCTCGTTCTCCTTTCTATAGTCATCTACTTGTTTTTTAATTTCAATTCCTGAAATTGCTGATATGACTCATTTTGGAATTCACTCAGTTTTTTCATAAGTACCATCCTAAATTCTCTGTCATTTAAGTTGCATATTTCTATGTCTGTAAGCTTATTTTGGGGAAATTTTTTTCTTTCTTTCAGAGATGCCTTGTCACCTCGGTTGCTTATGGTGTTTAATGGACTATTTCTCCACCTGGGCATTAATGGAAATGTATTGTGCTTTTTTTCCAGGGAGATTTATTATATAAAGGTCTCTCTTTAGCCTACTGCAAGGAAGGTACTTTTCTTTTGGTTTCCAGTAGGTGGCGTCTAAGCCTCTTGGATCCTTGCTTTATAAAGCTTTAAAAATGCCTTTTTATTTTCTGATAGATTTTTAATCATGCTCACTACTTTCAGTTTCAGTCCCTGTCAGTGTTAGCAACAGTTTCAGTAGCATTTTCTCAGCTTCCCCTGGGGCTTTGTGGTGCTTGGTCTTGGAGGTTATGGGGATAGGGGACTTTTGAGTTGAGGATTGGGAGCTGTGGCTCAGTCTCAATTTTGCAACTGCAGTCAGTAAAAATCAGCTGTTATTTCTCTGCCAGCCTCTTCTCTGCTTTCTGCCCTGATGACTGGGCCCTGCCACCAGCTGGCTGGCCATGGGAGCTCACAACTTTCCCAGGCAGGACTGTTCAGGGAAGTTGCTGTACCTTTATCCTTCCCCCTCCTCCTGTAGGGAGTTCCAGCAGCTGCGAGAGGCAGCTTCTTTATTTCTCCCAGTCCACTGCCTGACACCCAGGGTTCTGACCTGTGGTATTTCTTATGCGCAGATCCCATGCTTAGTTGTGCTTGTGTGCAATTTGGGTGTTTTTTATTGAGTGTTAGTGCTTCAACTTATTGTTGTTTTAAGGGGAGAGATCTGGGGACGTCTCACACTCCGCCATGTTTCCAAAGATGTATCCAATTATTTTTTTATTGTAGTAAAATACACATAACAAAATATACCATTGTAACCAGTTTAAGTGTATAGTTCAGTGGTAGTAATTACATCATAATGTTGTACAACCACCACCATCTTCCATCTCCATAATTTTTTTTCATCTTGTAAAACTGAAATTCTCTGCTCACTGAATGTTAACTCCATTTCCCCTCTCCCACAGCCCCTGGCAACCACCATTCCACTTTCTGTCTCTATAATTTTAATGACTCCAGTTACCTCATGGAATCATATAGTATTTGTCTTTTTGTGACTGGCTTATTTCACTTAGTGTAATGTCTTAAATATTCATCCATGTTGTAGTATGTGTCATAATTTCCTTTCTTTTTAAGACAATAATATTCCATTGTATGTAGATGAAGGACAAATTTTATAAGTGCTCTGTTGAATGTTTTCAATATTACTGATTTTGCTTCACTTTGTTGCTTCATGAGTTTTGGAACTTGGATAATGACTTCGAATAACAAAAATCCTTTTTTATTGAAAAAAGAAGAAAAAATTAAATACAGAGACTTTGCTCCTAATTCTACCCTAAATTGTTTATAGTGTTTCTTTGTCTCCTTTATATGTATGTTTTGATGTAGTAGTTATCTCAGTGTAAAAAATTTTAATCTCCTTTTTTCACTTACTGTTAATGTCTTAAACCATTCATCATTGTGACTGTATAATTTCATACACATCATTTTTGACAGTTCAGTTGTGAGCAGAGTTCTAAACAGACATGCTAAAACTGCTAGGTAATACTGTCAAAGTGTGGGGTTTTACTCTGCTAACTGTGGCCTCTGTAGATCTAGAAAAGAAAAAAGTAGGACTTTTCTAAATACTGTCATATATCAAATACTGCATAAACTTCTATAGACTAGGCCCCAAGCTAGACACTAAGATATAAATGCGAATAAGCCATGTTTTGTCCTCACAGAACTTGAGGTTAAATGGGAAGACAGAAGCAAATAATTAGTATAGCAAAGAAAAAAACACAATAACGCTTTCAGAGAAGGAAAGGTTTCATAGAAGTGGTGCCCTTGGAAAAAAGAGTAAATGTTTGCCTGTCAGGGCACAGAACAGAGTGGTACATTGAAGAAGCATACATAATTCAGTATTTCGAAGGATTTCATCATACTTATTGATATTGAATAGTTTACAAGACATATTAACTACAGAAAACAGGTTAAAAACAATGTGGTGATAGTATTCCACTGATGTGAAAAAAACAAAATCATATTGGTGTATATACATATGTGTATATAAGCACAGCAAAAGTTATAAGACATATACAAAACTGGTAACAGTGGTCTCTTTTAGGGAGGGAATTGGGTGCAGAGGTAGAGATAATAAGGATCATTATAAATAGCTTGTATCTTTTAGGAGCTCATTTTCAATCATTACATGTATTATTAAATATAATCAGGAAATAGCAATACATAAATAATGGAACCTTGATACAATGGAAAGTTATTCATCCATGTAGATATTCTGTAAGTCAGGAATCTGCAGATATTCTTTAGACATAGAGCCCTTTTATTCAAACAATTATTTTACTAGTATGATTTTTTTTTTTAAGGCGAGGCAACCCTGGGTTGATCTCACAGATTGCAAGGACCTTGTCAGGTTACAATCCCCTATTTCTTTATTTTTTTATGACTACATCATCTGGTCTTCCTAGGTGGTCTCCCATCCAAGTACTAACCAGGCCCAACCCTGCTTAGCGTCCAAGATCAGATGAGATCGGACTTGTTTAGGGTGGCATGGCCATAGACTCAAACAGTTATTTTAAGTCCAATTTTTTAAAAAGCAAAGTGATTTTGTTGGACCTGGAGATCTTCGTTTCTGTGTTTGTGTGCCTCAATGCATACTAATAGAGATCTGGAATGCTATCTAGATTCTGGGGTGTTAACAATTACAAACTCTGAGAAATAAGATTATAAATATTTAAAATTTTTCTTTTCTGATTATGTATTTTAATTTTTCTATAAGTGACAAATGTTTATTATGGTTAGATAATTTTTTTGTATAAAATAGTCAGCATTGGGACTATGTAGTAAATTGGGCACTCTCTCATGCATTGAGGATGAGGGTTTAATTTGAAACATTTGCTTTGGGAAGAGATTTAATATCATATGCCAGGAGTCTATGAAAATGATCACATCCTTTGACCTAGTAATTTCACTTCTAGGAATTTTCCTCATGAAATAACCCAAGAAACTTATGTACAAATGTGCTTATTGGAACATTATTTATAATGAGAAATTAGAAATTACTTTAACATTATATTCCACTTGATGAAATGTTATGAAGTTCATAAAGTTATATTCAAGAGGATTTTCAAATAACATTAGAAAAGGCTTGATAAGGCAAGGCACCTTTTAAGTCAGCCCCAATCCCACAGAGGTAAACAGTAGTTTTACTACTATTGCCATAGATTAATTTAGCTTCTACTTGAACTTGATATGTGCTCTTTTGTATCTTCTCTCACTTAGTACATCTTTGAGATAGTGTTGCGTGTATCTGCACTTTGTTCTTTTTTATTGTTGTATAGTATTCTGTTATATGAACATAGTATAATTTATACATTTTTCTGTTAATATGCATGTGAGTTATTTCCAGTTTGGGGCTACTAAGAATAAAGCTATTGTTAGCATTCTTGTTCATATCTTTTGGTGGACAAATAGACTCATTTCTCCTGGGTAAATACTTAGGAGTAGGATTACCATGCCATATGTTAATATATTTTTAACTTTATAAGGAAGTGCCTAAGTGTTTTCTAAACTGTACCAATATACATTACCACCAGTAATGTACTGGAATTCCAGTTACTCCATATCATTGACAGTCCTTGATATTTATCATCTTTTAGCCATTTTAGTGAATATATAGTGATGTCACTTTGTGGTTTTTATATGTGTTTAAGTGTTTTTGATTTTACTGTTCATACCTTTTGAACCAGTAATTTTACTTTTAGAACATTTTCTTAAGGACATAATCTGAAATCCAGAAAAAGCTTATATGTACATATATGTTCTTTGCTGTATAATTTATAATAGCCAAATGTGATAAATAACATAAATGTCAGGCATTACGGAAGTAATTACATAATTTATAACATATTTATAATGAAAAATACAAGTCATTCAAAATTATTTTATAATATAATAAAAGCAAGATACAAAATTATGGATAGATAAGGTATCAAGTATAGAAAAATGTGTATATAAAAATAGCCCAGCTATACTTCAATTAATAAAAAGTTAATATAAAAAATACTGGAAGGAAATACACCAAAATATCTTTGCTGGTGGTACTATGAATTTCCTCCATCCTTATGTATTTTTTCTAATGATCACGTGACCACTTTAGAATAGTACAAAATGTAAGTAAACTTTTATTTATTTTTAAACTTAACTTTTAAAAATTTTGCAGATTTTATGTACTATACTGCTTTCTCCCTATATAATCTTTTCTACAACATGAAAATTGCCCTCTTGTATTTCTTTAAATATTTGATTTCTGCTACTGTTTTGACTCTCAAATTATAAATTACATGAAAAAGATGCTCTTTTGCTCTTTCTTCTTCTGAACATCTGATGTTCCAACATCCAGTCCAGAACAGAAGATAAAATAGAGCGATTCAAGAAAGCTGTTGAATACTATTCAGTCACAAACAAACTTTCTTCGCTGCCAGTGGGTTCCTCCTCCTTTCTAGGTAAGGCTTCCATCTGATGCTGAGTTGATCTGTCCATAGGAGAAACTGAGTTACTCCCTCAGGAACCCCTGGGCCAGAATGGAATCACTTGTTTGTATTACACCCTCTTAGAAGCCATTCCTGTTTGATAGGCATTCTCTTTTTGATTTCCATGTAATAAGAGAGGTGACATGAGACAGGGCCCTGATTTCTCAAATTTTTAGATGGGGTCCTATGCCTTTTTCTTAGCTTGGGTGTTTTTTGGTGCTCACCTCTACTATGGCATGTTATATGTAAAATAGCCCTATCTGTGGGGTCAGGCCTGAGTTTGAATCCCACCTCTGCTATTTATGAGCTGTGTAATATTAGTAAATCACATTTGTATGAAATATGTCTTATGATACCCATTTTATAAGGTTGTTAAGATTCCTGGCATGGCACATAGTAGCTGTTCAATAAATTGTGTTTTTTTTTTATAAATAAATTTATTATAAATAACTTTTTAGGTGATATGGGGTTAGCAGAATGTAACATGATAGAATTATTAGAATTGATTTAATTATAGCTTTTTCTCTTTGCTTCAGGTTTTCGTAATAATCGGCTTGGAAATCCCCCCCTTCCACGAAATCAAATGGGCACTATCTCTGCTGGAAAGCAAATGGTAACTATATTTTGTGAGTCTTGAAACCATTTGTTAACAATAGACATGGGTTGCTTCCTGATTTTTATCATCTGAATTAAGGAGTTAGGGTGATTCAGTGTTATCAGAATGTCGAGGCTATATATACCTTTGTAACATTCTCAACCTGAAGATGGCAGACTCAATCAGTAACCTCTAGGGCATTGTGAAGTTATGTTAGCTAATGTAGGAGACATGGATTGGTTCATTGTCCTGCCTCTAGAGGATTCTGTCCATTTACCACTGTTAGAATTATTTCTTGTTATTCTCAGTAGGTTCTTTGTTTCCCCAATAATCCCTGCTACTGGCAGCATCTATATATCACAATTTCTGAGGGAAACATCTTAGAGCCTGACAAAATGTTAAATAGCTTTTCTGTCTGTTTTATCCTTTAGTTTTCTCACCACGTGCCCCAGAAAATGAAATATCCACCATCATTCCCAATGGGACCCAACTCCTCTTTTCTCTTCTCCTCTCATGCTTTGGGAGATTCCCATGCTTTTTCTGAGGATCCCATGCTACAGGACAGCCCCTTTGCCAATTGGGCTGTCTCTTATGATTCCTCTACATCCCAGTTTCCCAATTACCTGACTTCCAAAGCCTCATCTCCTCTGGGACCAGACTCTTCCCACTCTTCCTCCTCTGATGGTGATGAGCCAAATGGAGCCAGCTCTCAGTAAGTATTTGTATAGGCACCCAAGGCAACAGACTTCTGAAGAATCAGTATTCTTTTGCTGGTAACCTGGGCAGGGTTGTGGGGAAATATATGTTCCCAGCATTTCTCTGGCTCTTTGCTTTTAAGCAAAGTAGGAAAACTCTCTCTATGCTTGGCTACTTCATGTTCATTTTGACCTTGTAAAGGTGGTTATTTTTGGATACTCAGGCCAATGAGGTAAAAAGCAGCATAGCAACTGGGTAGGGAAGCCCTGGTATGGGTGTATTGCATATTATGGCTGTCATTGCTTAGTTTGTGAGACGGGTAGATTAAATTTTTAAAAAATGAAAGAATGTATAGAGTTGAAATATTGCAACAGTTAAATAGACAGTTACATTTCTTAGTAGCCAAGACAGAGTTCTGAGGATTAAAACAGTGAGATTTTGCACTAGCTCTTTTGTTCTTAGTTTGTTCCTCCAAGCAGATTATTTCTGGGAAACAGGGCTACTTTGAGGTTTTAATTATAATTATTTTATTAGAACATAAGCAGACTATAAACATGGTCTCTTACAAGGTGCAAAGGATTCAGAAAGTTCTCACAACTTTTGATCATTTTGGTTTATGCCAGATGAAAGAAGCCAAGAGGACAGTGATGGCCATTGAGAGGATAGGTATCAGGTCCATTGCTAACCCAGTGTCCTGACTTCCAGAGTGTTTGTAAGATTCCTTGGGATCAAAATAGACATCTTGAGTTAGAATATCTTTATCTACCTCCTTTTTCTTTTCTACACTGTCTAAATTTTTAGTCACATTACAGAAACACTTCAGCAGCAGCCAATATGGGAGGACCCAAATGGTAACAGAGGGTCCTGGGTACCGCCTATTGATGCTGGAGTTTCAGATGCCAGCCTGGGTGATGGTGAGCCCCACATCCCATCTCTGCTGTCTATGTCTACGAGGAACCACATGGACATCACCATTCCACCCTTACCACCAGTTGCTCCAGAAGTCTTGCGGGTTGCTGAACACAGACACCGAAGGGGTCTTATGTACCCATATATCTACCACGTCCTCACTAAGGTGAAAAAGCACATCAGGACCCACCAACCTTTCTGCTCTTAACAGTGTACTTCATGAGCTATAAGCTACCAGAGAAAATTCTGATCATTGATATCTGAAGGGAAATAAAAAGGAGATCAGTTGTGCTGGGGCCCCTCATTGTATTAAAGCTCTCAGGTGAGTTGAGACCATCAGGGAATTGGACTGTACAGTAGATGAGGCCCAGGTAAAGTGTAATTGTGAGATTTTGAAGAACACAATATACCAAGTTGATGGACTCTGGTCTAGGGATGGACACATCTAAAAAGAGGCTTTTTGCTTTGTTCTTTGCCTCTTCCTCTACTTCTCCAGAGCTGATTCCCTCCACCAATCTTACCATACAAATCCATCCCCAGCAAAATGTCTAAGAAAAACTTTCCTCATTTTCTCACGTATAGTCAGTCATAGCCGAGACTTTTAAAATGAAACATAGCTTTTAAGCTGGCTGTGATAAACTGGACTTGTTACAGTTTCTTTTTAGTCTGAAACTCCATCTAAATACAAGTAGAAAATATAACAGCTAGGCTGCAGAGTATCTAGTTCATTACTGGTTCTTCTCTGCTCAATTCAAAACCTTGAGGTAATTAATTTTCTCCTTTCCCCTGGACCATTTTCTTATTAGGGTGAGATTAAGATCCCTGTATGTATTGAGGATGAATGTAACATGGAGCTGCCTCCAGCTGCTCTCCTGTTCCGGTCAGCTCGTCAGTATGTATACGGGGTCCTTTTCAGTCTGGCAGAGACACAGCGGAAAATGGAGCGCCTGGCCGGACGGCGATGCCTGCCTGTGGAAGGTAAGTATAATTCTGACTTTGACAGATCTCTCAAAGCTTGATGCAAAGCAAAAATGTCTGTGTAAGCACATCATAGTTGGCTATGGAACAGTCTTTGAGAAAATGTATAATTCACCATGATGGATGTTGATAAGGGAAATACATTAACATAAGCCTTAGTTCTTTAATCATTAAGCATTCAGAGTGAAATCATGTGGTATTACAGGAAATGTTGGAGGGACTTCTTTAAGAAGAAAAAATGTGTATCAAAAACATGAATAAAGAATCGTAATAACTATATTCCTATCAACATGTACCTCAAATGGAAAAGAATTAAATGCTCCAACCAAAAGATAGGGTGGCTGAATGGATAAGAAAACAAGACCCCTAAATATGCTGCCTACAAGACTCGCTTCAGATTAAAAGACACACACAGACTAAAAAGAAGGGGATGGAAAAAGATATTGCCTTGATGGACCTAGAGGGTATTGTGCTGAATAAAGTAAGTCAGGTAGAGAAGGACAAATACTACATGATTTCATGTACATGTGGAATCTAAAGAACAGAATAAACAACAATAAAACAAGTGGAAACAAACTCCATAGATAAAGAGAATATTTTGAGAGGTATTAGATGGGAGGGATGTTGGGGGACAATGAAAAAGGGCAGAGAAAGTTAGAAGTACAAATGGAAAAAGATATATAAGATATAAAGAACAAATGGAAATTAAGATTTAAAATATACAATAACAAATGAAATACTCAATAGATGGGTTAAACAGCAAATTGAGGATAACAGAGAAAATACTCAGTGGACTTGGAGATAGAACAATAGAAATTACCCAATCTGAATAACAGAAAAAAAATAGACTAAAAAAATGAACAGGGACTATAACAGAAGATCTAATATTTATGTCATTGTTATCCCAGAAGGAGAGGATTGGGATTATAGAGGTATTCAAAGAAGTAATGGCTGAAACATCCCCAAATTTGGCAACAAAATAAAACAAACATGAACCCACAGATTCAAGAAGCTAAGTGAATTATAAACAATATAACTGCCAAAGAAATCCATGCCAAGATATAGTCTGGGCAAACCTTTCAAAGCTAAAACAGAAAAATTATTAAAAACCAGAGAGAAACATTTTACCTATAGGAGGAAAATAATATGAATAATAGCTAATCTCTTATCAGAAGCCATGGAGTCCAGAAGGAAGTAGCACAATGTTTTCAAGGGTTTAAAGAAAAGAACTGTCACCTTAGAATTCTATATCAACCAAAAATATCCTCCAGGAATGAAAGGGAAATCAAAATGTTATAGAAAAAGGAAAACTAGGGTAATTTTTCACAAACAGACCTACCCTAAAAGAATGGCTAAAAATCATTCTCTCACAGAAAGGAAATGATTAAAGGAATCTTGGAACATCAAGAAGAAAGAAAAAAACAATGGAAAGAACAAAAAGATAGAGAAATGCTATAGACTTTCCTTCTCATGAGTTTTCTAAATTACGTTTTACAGTTGAAGCAAACACTATAACATTGTTTTTATAATAATCAAGATATGAAAGCTACCTAAGTGCCCATCATTGGTGATAGGATAAAGAAGTGGTACATATGTACATTGGAATACTGCTTGGCCATAAAAAAAAAAAAGAAATCTTACCATTTGTGGCAACATGAATGGACCTAGAGGGTATTATGCTAAGTGAAAAAGGTCAGACAGAAAAACAAATACCATACGATTTCACTTAATATGTAGGATCTGATAAACAAAATAAAACAAAACAGAAACAGACTCATAGATACAGAGAACAAATTAATGATTGTCAAATAGGAGGTAAAAAAGGTGAAAGGATTCAGAAGCACAAGTTAATAGTTACAAAATAGTCCTGGGGATGTGAAGTACAGCATAGGGAATATAGTCAATAATATTGTAGTAACTATGTATAGTGCCACGTTGGTGGGGATCACTTTGTATGTTATATAAACATCTAACCACTATGCTGTGCACCTGAAATTAATATAAAATGACATTGAATGTCAATTCAAATTGAAAAAAAAATACTATAACACTGTTTAATGTGGTTCTCAATGTCTGTAGGGAAAATAGTAAAGACAATTATAAATGGAGGAGGGCAAAGGGATATAACAGAATTCAAATTTCTACACATCACTTGCCCTGGTAACATGTTAACACCAATAGACTATGATAAGTTATGTATATATAACGTAATACTTAGAAAATTTACCGAAGAAGCTATACAAAGAGATATATCCAAAAACACTATAGGGAAATCAAAATGGAATTCTAAATTAACTTCAAATAACCCATAGGGAAGAGTAAGAAAGTAGAGATATGAAAAACATAACAGCAAAAATTAAAATGACAGACTTAAGTCCTAATATATCAATCATTACATTAAATATAAGTGATCTAACTACACCAATTAAAATACATTGATTGCAGACTGGATAAACGTGACCCAACTATATGCTGTCTACAAAAAATTCACTTCAAATATAAATTATGTAAGTAAAAGAATGGAAAATGATATATCATGAAAACATTAATCAAAAGAAAGCAGGAATGGCTATATCAGTACCAAATAAAGTAGACTTTAGATCAAAGACAATTGCCAGGGACAGTGAGGGACATTGCATATGGTAAAAGGGTCAATCCATCAAAAAGACATGGCAATTTTAAATGTGTATTACCTAACAGCAGAGCCACAAAATATGTGATGCAACACCTGGTTGAGCTTAAGTGAAAAATTGACAAACTCACAATTAGAGACCTCAACTCCTCTCTCAATAATAAATAGAACAACTAGACAGAAAATCAGCAATAATATAAAACTCAATAACACCATAAATGAGTAGGATTTAATCAACTCACAGAACATGGAACAACAGCACCATACACTTTCTTTTCACATGCTTACAGAACTTATGCCATGACAGATCATATCCTGGGCCACAAAACGAACCTCAATAAATGTAAAAGAATTAAAACCATGTAGAGTTAATCTCTTGCCATATGGAATTAAACTAGAAATCAACAACAGAAAGATATTAGGGATATCTGTAAATACTTGGAAAATAACAAAGTATTTCTACATGTAATCCATTAGTCAAAGAGTAAATCTCAAGAAAAAGGAAGAAATATATAGGACTAAGTGAAAATAAAAATATAGCATATTAAAACTTGTGAACTAGAGACAAATAGTTGTTGAGAGGAAAATTTATAGCACTTAATGGTCACATTAGAAAAAAGGAAAATACTTTAAACAATCATGTGAACTTTCACCTTAAGAAACAAGAAGAGGAGGAGAAAACTAAACTTGCAGCAAATCAAAGGGAGGAAATAAAGATAAGAACAGAAATCAATGAAATCGAAAACATAAAAACAATAGAAAAAATTAAATGAAACAAAAACTTAGTTTTTAAAATAGAACAATAAAATTCACAAATTTCTAGTGAGACTGCAAAGAAAGAAATAGAGAAGATGCAAGTTGCTAATATTGAGAATGAGACGGGATATCACAGAGCCTGTAGACATCAAAAGGATTATGTGGGAATACTGTAAACAACTCTATGCATAAATTTGACAACTTAGACAAATGGACCAATTTCTCAAAATATACAAACTACTGTAACTCACCTTATTTGAAATAGATAATTTGAATAGCCCTATAAATATTAATAAAATTTAATTTGAAACTTCCCAAAAAAGAAATCTAGCTCCACTGATTTTACTGGAGCATTTTACCAAATGTTAAACAAAGCATTAACATCAATTCTATACAATCTTTTTCAAAAATTAGTAGAGAATACTTCCCAACTCATTCTATGAAGCCAGTATTACCTTGATACTAAAACCAAATAAAGATAGTACATAGAAACATTTCAGACTGATATCCCACCTCAATATGGATATAAAAATTTTTAAATATTAGTCAGTAGAATTCAGCAGTATATAAAAACAATTATACACCATGGCCAAGTAGGGTTTATTCCATGGTTACAAGGCGAGTTCAATATTTGAAAACTCAATTAATGTAATCCACCATATAAACAGGCTAAAGTAGAAAAAATAATATCATCTGAACTGATGCAGAAAAACATTTGACAAAATTCATCAACCATTAACGATAAAAAAGTCAATTCAAAATACTAGGACGGGTCAATTTCTTCAACTGATAAAGAATGTCTACAAAAACCCTATAGCTAACATTATACTTAATGGTGAAATACTGAATATTTTTTTCTAAAATAAGGAACAAGGCTAAAATACCTGCTCTTACTGCTGCTCTTCAACATAGTACTGGTAGTTCTAGCCAGCATAAGAAGGCAAGAAAATGAAATAGGAAGCATAGAGATCAGAAAGGAAAAATTAAAACTGTTCCTGATTGCAGGTGGCATGTCGTCTACATAGAAAATCACAAGGAATCTACAACAAAACTCCTAGAAGTGATAAGTGAGTTCATCAAAGTTGTAGGATATAAAATAAACATACAGAAATTAATTGTATTTCTGCATACTAACAGTGAATATGTGGAACTGAAATAAACGTAATACCATTTACAATCTTTCCAAAGGAAATTAAATGCTTAGGTATAAATTTAACAAAAGATGTATGATGAGAATTACAAAATGCTGATGAAAGAAATCAATGAAGACCTACATAAATGGAGAGAGACAGATGACTATGAATTGGAAGACTCAACATAGTAAAGATGTCAGTTCTTCCCAAATTGATATATAGGTTTAACACAATTTCTTGCCAAATCCCAGAAGGATTATTTGTAGATATAGACAAGAGTATTCTAATATTTACCTGGAGAGACAAAGGAACTAAATATATAAAGCATTTTTGAAATTGGGAGCAATTACCTGATTACAAGACTTATTATGTAGCTATAATAATTAAGACTGTGTGGTATTGGCAGTGATATAGGCACATAGATCAATGAAGTAGAATAGGGAACCCAGAAATAGCCCCATATAAGTGCAGCCAACTGATTTTTGGCAAAGCTACAGAAGTACTTCATTGGAGGGAGGATAATCTTTAACAAATGGTTGGATCCAAAGATGAACAAGTACCAAGTATCTAGACTGGTATCTAAAATATATAAAGAACTCTGAAAACTGAACACTATAAAAGCAATCCAATTAGAAAATCAGCAAAAGACATTCACAGACATTTCACTGAAGATATACATATGACAAGAAAAAGATATGAAAAAATGTTCATTGTTAGCCATTAGAAAATGCAAATTAAAACCACAGTGAGGTTTTACTACATACATATCAGAAAGTCTAAAATGAAAATGGTGATAATACCACATACTAGATTGGATGCGGAGAAACTGGATCACCCATAAATTGCTGGTAAGAATGTAAAATGGTACACCCACTTTGGAAAATAATTTAATGGCTCCTGTCAAAGCTAAAAATAGACTTATCATACAACCCAGTACTTACACTTTTGGGCACTTATCCCAGAGAAATGAAGACATTTTTATTCAGGAACTTGTATACAAATATTCATAGCAGCTTTATTCATGTTAGTACAAAACTGGAAAAAACCTAAATATCTTTCAAAGGTGAGTGGTTAAATGGTATACCCCTGCTATGGAAAACTACTTAGCAAAAAGTAATGTACTAATTCGTGTAAGAGCATGGATGGATCTTGAGGGCATCATGCTGAATGAAAACGCCAATCTCAAAAGATTGCATACTATGTGATTCTGTTTATATAACATTATCAAATTGACAAAATTGTAGATCTGGTGAACAGATTAGTGATTGTCTGGTATTAGAGATGCTGCTGGACAGCACTGGTTGTGACTGTAGGAGAGATAGCACAAGGGAGATCTTTGTGGTGATGAAATGGTTCTGTCTTGATTGTGGCAGTGGTTACACAAATCTCTGCATGACATAGAACTATACACAAAGGAATTTCCAGTCAAAATAACAGAATAAGTACTCTGCGCATGCCTCCTTTTATATCCACATCAAAGTTACAACTAAACTATAGAACAGCCATCATTGAGAATCTCTTGAAGTGTAGCTGGACAGAAGTCCTTTAACTAAGGACATGTAGAAGAGGGCACAATAAGACTGGTAGGAGGGATGGAAATACAGAATGAGCTGGTCCCACACTCATGTGTGGATAAAGATCAGGAGGGATATCTCAGGTGTAGAGGTCAACCCTGAGGAGTGAGGAGTTCCAGCCCCACAATGAGCTCCCCAACCTAGGGTTACAGTGCGAGGAAGAGAAGTCTCATAATTTCTGGCTATGAAAAACACCTGAGATTGTGATTGAGTGAGACAGACGGCTGCTGAAATTTCAGGCATTCCTCTTAAAGGGCCCAGGCATGGACTTACAGTCATGACTAACTCACTTTCTCTGAACTCTAGCACTGGTGCAGCAGCTATAAAGCACCAGGTACATCCAGGAGGAACTGAATTGTCTGGTTTCAGTACAAGAGCAGGAGGAGCAGCTTTCTCCTAGACAGTAGTGCTGGCAGAAGCCACTGTTCCCCTCATCTAGCCTGTACCCAGAGAGGGGTGTCATACTGAGTCTCCACCAACCTAGGTACTCCCTGGTCACTCCCTGAGGCCCCACTGCACCAACCTAGGTACTCCCTGGTCACTCCCTGAGGCCCCACTGCACCCAACTTGTGGGCCCACCCAAGCCACTTCCTGTGTTTTTCCACACAAGTGGCCTGTCTTGGCTTAAGCTATGAACTTTCTTAAAATCTCTCAAAGGTTTACAAACCCCAAACAAGCAGCATCTGGCCTTGGCATGCTCCAGACTTCTTGCTTGGCAGCCACACTGGCACTAGTGACAGCCAGCCTCTGTTCCAGGCTTGGCCACTCCCATGCATCTCCATTCCTAGCACGGGTGGCAGCCATCTGCAGATTGCTTTGTGGCTCAGGTCAGCTGGCCCTGGGAAGGCACAGCCTGAACTCAGCTTTAGGTGTGGCCCCTCCAGGAGGCCAAGTGTCCAGCAGACCCAGTGGCCGTCTTTGGACCATGCTGGAGCATCACCCAGGCACCTCCATAGGCAACATACCCAAAAGGCAAACTGGGCAAGCACGAAAGTACTGCTAAAGCAAATCCTGTTCCATCAGCTCAGACCTTGTAGAACATCTCCTTTACTCTATAATCATGGAGAGTTGAGGGCAGTGCTCATAATCAATCAGCCATGGTTATAAAGGTGCTCACTGATTTCAGCGAGAACTTTGACAAAGAGATAGGAAACATAAAAATGGAGGCAGAATCATATAAAAGAACCAGTCAGAAATGAAGAATGCAATAACTGAAATAAATAATACATTAGAGGGAATCAAGAGTAGGTTAGTTGAAGCAGAGAATTGAATCAGCAATCTGGAAAAGAAGGTGGCAGAAAACACCAATCAGAACAGTAAAAATAATCCAAAAACAGGATAGTTTAAGGGACCTCTGGGAGAACATCAAGCATACCAACATTTGCATCATCAGGATACCAGAAGGAGAAGAAAGAGAGCAAGGAATTGAAAACCTATTTGATGAAGTAATGATAGAAAACTGGCGAAGGAAATAGAAGTTCAGGGAGTGCAGAGTCCCAAACAAGAGGAACCCTAACAGGCCCACACAAAGACACATCATAATTGAAATGTCAAAGGTTAAAGACAATAGAATTTTAAAAGCAGCAAGAGAAAAGCAGTTACCCACAAGGAAGCTCCTATAAGATTGTCAGCTGATTTCTCAGCACAAACTTTGTAGGCTAGAAGGGATTGGCATGAAATATTCAAGTGATAAAAAGCAAGAGCCTTCAAGCAAGATGTAAAAGCAAAGCTATCTCTTAAAATTGAAGGGCAGATAAGGATTTCCCAGACAGAAAAAGCTAAAGGAGTTCTTCAACACCAAACCAGTATTACAAGAAATATTAGAGGAACTTCTTTAAGAAGAAGAAATACATACATACATACATACATACATACATACATACACACACACACATACATACATGCATACATACATAGCAATAACTACATATCTGTCAACAATTACTTTAAATGTAAGTGGATTAAATGCTCCAACCAAAAGATAGCGTGACTGAATGGATAAGAAAACAAGACCCTTACATATGCTGCATACAAGAGACTCACTTCAGACTGAAAGACACACAGAGACTGAAAGTAAAGAAATGGAAAAAGATACTTCATAAAAATGGAAATTAAAGAAAAACTGGAGTAGCAATACTTACACCAGACAAAGTAGACTTTTAAAGTAGACTTTAAAACAAAGGCTGCACCAAGAGATAAAGAAGAACCCTATAATCCCACTTCTAGGTATTTATCCAAAAAAAAAGACAAAACACTACTTTGAAGGTATGTGTGTATCCACATGTTCATTGCAGCATGATTTACTATATCCAAGATATGGAGGCAACTGTGGTGTTCATCAATAGATAAATGGATAAAGAGGAGGTACATATACAAAATAAAACATTACTCGGCCATGGAAAAGAATGAAACCTTGCCATTTGCAACAATGTGGATGGACATAGAGGATATTATGCTGGGTGGAATAAGTCAGAAAGAGAAAGACAGATGCCAGATGCAGTTCCATATGGAATCTAAAGAACAAAATAAATGAACAAACAAAACAAACTTATAGATACAGAAAACAATTTGATGGTTGCAAATGTGAGGGAGTTTGGGGGGATGGAAGAAAAAGAGGAATGGATTAAGAAGTACAAATTGGTAATTACAAAATAGTCATGTGGATGTACAGTATAGTGTAAGGAATTTAGTCAATAATATTGTATTAACTGGTGTCAAACGGGCACTAGATTTATCGGGGTGTTCACTTTGTAAGTTATATAAAAGTCTAATCACTATGTTGCACAAGTTAAACTAATATATTGTATGTCAACTAACTAAAAAATAAATATATTAAAAGGCAAAAAAAGAGCTATAATTGGTACATACAATTATACCAATATCAATTTCCAATCTTTGATATTTTATTATAATTATTTTAGATGTAACTATGGGGAAATCTTGGTACAGGTTATACAGGACCTTTCTCTTCTATCTTTGTGACTCCCTGTGAATCTATAATTATTTTAAACTAAAAGTTTTTTAGAAAGAGAACTTTAGTGATTGTGAAGCTTGAGTATGAAGGGGACCGGAAAGGATAAAGGCAGGGACAACATTCTGGAGATTCTTGTTAGGTAAAAGATGATATAATCCGAATCTCTACAAGATTTTTTACAATGAAGAAAAGAGGACAGATGTAAGGAAGTAGAATTAGCAGGACCTTGGGAATAACCAGGTTTATAGGAGGTAAAGGAGAGCAAGGATTCTAGGATGACTTACAGGTTTCTAGCTTGGATAATTGACTAGCTGCTAAAAGAGGCCATAACTCAGGAGCCTGAGGTGTACTAGAAGTAGAAAGAAGCCAAGTTTTCCTTGTCTGTTACACCTTTATAAATATACAACAAATTAGCTTTTTGAGCATTTTGTGAAATTTTTGTCTTTTGGGGTGTTATAAGCCAGGTAGTCACATAATTCTTTCCCGGACTTCTTTTCTTGCCTAGGCTGGTATATCTACTTTAAGAAGTGAGTTTCAAAGTAATTAAGAACTGTATGACAATGAACTTTGATTTCTTCATTTACAAAATGAACACATTTTGTGATACTACTAATCTCTCAGAATTGTTCAACACAGTAAATGTATTTACATTGCTATGCAAAGTATTGAGCATCTTTTGAACATATAATAAATGCTTACTACTCACTACTCAGTAATGAGCTGAGTAAGCATTTATTATATGCTCATTAGATGCTCAAGCTGTTACTACTACTGGGAACAGTAAAAATTATAGCAAAAAAATTAAAAAGATGTTGAAATATGATAGATCCTGTCCATTGTGGCCAGCTACAGAAATGCTCAAAGATTCTCTAGAGCCTGTTTTTCCTTAATTTCTGTTTTCCAGTTCCTTCAGTGATTCTTAAAGAGTGGTCTGCCTATAAGGGGAAGTCTCCTCAAACCCCTGAGCTTGTGTCTGCACTGACATTTCGGGAATGGACTTGCCCAAACCTCAAGAAACTCTGGCTAGGCAAAGCAGTTGAGGACAAGAACAGAAGGATGCGGGCCTTCCTGGCCTGTATGAAGTCAGACACACCCGGTATGCTCAATACAGCTAATGTCCCCACCCATCTGCTGCTCATGTGCTGTGTACTCCGGTAAGCCATGTGACTGGGGGGAGCGGGGAGAGTTCATTTCTCTTTTTCTTTTTGGACATTTCCTTTAATCAGGTGTTTTTATAGTATTTTGATGGGGAAGTTTTATTTTATACTTAGCTCAGACTTCAGAAACAAATTAATTGCTGTGATAGTCTCCCCAACTTGTGATTTCTGTCATCATAAGTTCGTGCATGACCTCTCTTTTATATTTGGTTTTATAATTGGTTTTTGACCCCTTTAGTCTTTATTCCTGATCCAGTTCCCTTCTCTTCTCTACCTATCGTTATCTACTCTTGGGTATTGATGTGTGTCCTTCCAAGCCATCTCCCATACATATACTTAGACATACATGTGTCTGTGCACAGTCTATAGTATCGTTCATATGTGTAGATTTTTTCTCTCTTTAATATGAAAGGTACTGTGCTGTACATCTCATTCTGTTTCTCACTTTTCACTCAGTCTGGTTTTCAAGTTCTATCCATATTCATGTGTGATTCATTCCTCATGACTGCTGGATTACATTCCATCAAATAATATCAGTACTCTTAAACTTGAACAACAGAGGTTTGGACTTCGCAGGTCCATTTATATGCTGATTTTTTTCAATAAATACTATAAATGAGTCTTCTTGTTCTTATGATTTTTTAAATATTTTTTTCTAGCTTTATTGTCAGAATACAGTATATAATATACAAAATATGTCAATTGGCAGTTTATGTTATTGGTAAGACTTCGGTCAACAGTAGGCTATTAAGTTTTAGAGAAGTCAAAAGTTATACATGGATTTTTGACTGTATAGATGGTCAGCACCACTAATCCCTGTGTTGTTCAAGGGTCAACTGTATTTTATTTATCAATTGATAGACAGTTGTTTTCAGTTCTTAGATATTACAAACAATGCTACAGGGAATATCTTCATAGATGTCTCTTTGTGTTCCTTTGTTAGTTTATCTGAAGTGTATACTCAGAGTAGAATTCCTGTATCCTGTAAAATATGCATATATGTTTTTCACCAAATATTACCAAATTGCTTTAGGTTTTCTCTGTACTAATTTATAGAACAATGCGAAAAGGTTATTTGCATTTCTTTGATTACAGATGAAGTTGAGCTCCTGTTTTACACATATTAGCTACTTTTTTTTCTCATTCTCTGAAGTGCCTATTTATCTTGCAGATTTTCTTTTAGGTTACTTGTCTATCTTAATGATAGCAGAACTCTTTTGCCAGATATATGTGTGTATATACATACATAAATAGCGAATATCTTTTCTATATCTGTATGTGTATCAGTTATCTTTTTCAGCCAGCTACAGTTTTTAAAAACTTTATGTGCAGTATCTTTGTAGAAGAAACGCGTTAAATATTCACCCACTTTTTATTATTTTATACATATAGAAAAGCTGAAAGAATAGTATGGTAAACACTCATATGCCCACCACTTAGATTCTACAATTCATATTTTACTATATTTACTTTATCCCATATAACTATCCTTCTCTAGCCATCTATTTATCCATCCTTTTTTTGATGTGTTTCCAAGTATATTGTAGGTATCAGTACACTGTACCCCTAACCAAGAAGTATTTAATTTTAATATCATCAAACCTATCAAATTGCATCTCTATGGCATATGCTTGGGGGATCTTATTTAATAAATTCTTCCCTACCCCTGAATCATAAAAATATTTTTCTACATTTTTGTATAGTTTTAAAATGTTGCCTTCCATATCAGATCTTTTTTCCCCACTCTTTAATTCCCCCTCCCCCCCCCACTTCCACCCCTGACGTATGGATGTTGCCATTTCCCCTTAAGAACTCGATCTCTGAAGATGGGGCATCTCATTCCACCTGCTCACAGTGTGCACCCGGGGCCTGGCACCCCCAGCACATTTGGGGGGCCTGGCACACCTGGGGTATGGTCCATGGGATGTGAGCCCAGGACTTTCTGCGTGTAAAGCTGATGTGCTAACCACTACACTGTGGAGCCACCCCCACCATATCAGACCTTTAATGTAGTGGGTATTTAATCTGTATATTCTATAAAAAAGGATCTAATTTTATTTTCTCTACATAATAAGCCAGTTTCCCAATTACATTTATTAAATGACCTCTTCTTTCCCCACTGATTTGTATTACCACCTTTTATATATATCAAGTTTCTATACATACATGAGTGCATTCCTGGATTCTATTTTATTCCATTACCTATTTGATCTCTTACCAGCATCAAATTACTAAGGTTTATAATTTGCCTTAATATCAGTTAGGGCAAATCTCCACTCTTTGCTTTTTTTGTTTCAGACTTATAGCTATTCCAGAGCTCCATAAACCTTTAATCTTCCAAATATAATTTAGAATTAGTACAGTTTTTCTAAAATCTTCTCTTTTTTTAATGATTCAAATTTATATATTAATCTGGGAAGAATTGACATCTTTATAATGTTAAGTCTTCACATCCAAAAATCATAGTTTACCTCTCCCTTTATTCAACTCTCTTCCTTTACCGCTAAGTAGAGTTAACTTTTTTTCCATAGAGTTCTTTGGCATTTTAAATTAATTCCTAGTTACTTGATATATATTGAACGATTATGGGTGATATTATGTTTTCTATTATACTTTCTCATTGTTTATTTGCCATTGTTCAGGAAGTAAGTTTTTGTGCAAAGAGGAAGTCAGTCTCTACAATTCACCAGAGGGTTATAGAATATTGAACTTTGAAATTGGATAGGCCTTAATTTGAATTCTGGCTCTGGTATTTACAGCTTTGAAAAGTCAATTTAACTCTTTAAAACATCCACTTTCTCATCATAAATGAGAAAATAATAATTCTTCAAAAATAATAATTCTTCTCAGAGCTGTTTGAGGATTGAGGTAACATTCAGGGCCCTTACCACATTGGAGATGCTAATTAATGTATATATATTAATTTTCTAACTGCCTTGAGATTAAAGTGGTGACTTGAGAAGTCCTCCCAATAAGAATAATGGATAGGATTCATTTTACTAAGCTCCTAATATGTTCCTGGATCACAGCCCTGCAGTGTCTTATATTAACCCCGGAATTACATGTTTTGTTTATCTTTCTTCTCAAAAGTATACTAGTAGCTCAATTTCACATTTATTTGATTATCTGTTTTTTTAACATATCCAGGAACATGAAAAAAGTAAAAATTGCTTATGAGCAGCTATAATAGCTATCACAAAGACTTTGCTATAATAGTCTAATAAGTTCTATATGCTTCCCTGAAGATAACCCATTAGCCTCTTGTTCAACCTGTTTATTTTTAATTTAGACACATTTATGATAGTTTGATCATCTGATTACAACAGATCAGAAGCAGCAAATTGTAAGTGACAGCCGAAGTGACAGTAAAGATAAGTAATAGCCTATTGCCTAAGAGCTGGGGAAAAGATTAAAGATTACTTTTAAAAAGACTTAAGAACCCCAAAAGAAGAGACATCATGTGGAGTTTTTTAATGTAAGGGTAATCAGTAACCTATATAAGACCATTATTAAAGCACAAGGCAATAATCAATGTTCATAAAATCTACAAGAACAGGTTTTATAGTATTACATACTATGTACCTGATAGTATACTAAGTTAACCCTTTGTGTGCAATACTACTAATGCTCACAATAATGTTGAAAAGTAAGTGTTGTTTATCTCCATTTATAGATGAGGAAATAAATGTTCAAAGGTTGCATAGCTAGTAGGGGTAGTGGAAGAATTTGAACCCAAGTCTCTCCAGCTCCTAGTTCCTATGCTTTTTAAAAGACAGAATGGTAGAATAATGCAGTTTTACAGATTAAACTAAAATCTGCTTGAAAATTTAAAATTCATCTTTAAAAGATGATTAACTTATCCTAAATACTGTACTGACCAGAAATGTTAGATAAACACTGGTAGAGCATTGAAATGTGGCCTAATCGAGTACTGGAGTCTAAACTCCTCAATAGCTTCTACCAACTATAGGTAAAAGAAAGTAAAGTAATGCTGGGGAAGTTGTGACTAAAACTTATGTTGGTGAAGCTCTTAGTTGGCCTAGGGAAATGAGAATCTACTAGCAAAGGCTGATACATTTTGAGGAAGGCAGAAACTTTACATGTATTATAGCCACCATGAGGAGGGAAGGATAATGAGGAACTCTGTCAGGCTTGTAGATGTGGGGTGCAGCCCTGTTGAATGTAGAGAGGCATACACCAAGGCCTTATCATTTCTAGCAAAGCTTCATTCAAATATCAACAGTTTTCCATAAAATGAACATGAAATTGGACAAGGTCTCTACTCTAGATTCATGGGTAAAGTTAAGGAGTCTCTTTTGACCAGTTAGTGGCTTAGGCTGACCCAGGGGTGACATCTAAAATATATAACAAGGGGAGAAACTCTCAGTAGAGACATTAGAGACTGTACCCTGAATAGGAAATAGACTTCACAGAATTAGTACAGATAATTCACTAAACAAAAGAACAACCAACCAAACAATGTCAACCAGCCCTAGGCTGGCGAGTGTATGGGGTCAGTATCCAGTGTTGTTGTAATACAGCATCTGAAATATTCAGTTTTTAACAAAAATTTCAAGGTACTCTAAAAAACCAGAAAGTGTGACACATACACAATAAATAAAGTAGGCTTTTGAAGGGACCTACATGTTAAACTTAGAAAAAATGTCAAAGTAGTTATTTTAAATATACTCAAAGAATTAAGTAATACCTTACATAAAGAATTAAAGGAAGAAATCATGATGACAATGTCTTCTCAAATAGAGAATATCAATAAAAAGAAAGTATTAAAAAGAACCAAGTAGGTATCCTGGAGTTGGAAAGTACAACAAAGCAACATGAAAATTTTACTAGAATGGGTCAACGTTAGACTTGAACTGGCAGAAGAAAGAATTAGTAAATTTGAGGACAGATTAATAGATATCATGTGATCTGAAGAGCAGAGAAGTAAAAAGACAAAGAAAACTCAACAGATCCTCAGAAAAATGCATGACACAATTAAGTGCACCAATATATATGTAATGGGAGTACCTGAAGGAGAGAAATGAATAGAAAAAAATTTTTTAGTGATTAAAAACTTCCCAAATTTGATGAAAAACATTAATCTATACATTCAATAAGCTCAATGAATTCCAAGTAGGATAAACACAAAGAGAACCACACCAGACATATCATAGTCAAAATGATCAAAGCCAAAGCCAAAGAGAGCTTCTTGAATGTCATAAGAAAAAAATGACTCATACAAGGGAACCACAAAGATTAGATTCTCATCAGAGACAATGGAGACTAGAAGGTAGGGAGACAACATAATTCAATGTGCTGAAATTTATGACTCCCAAGTGCCAATCTTGTATATAGTAAAACTATATTTCAAAAATGAAGGTGATATGACGACATTCAAAGATGAAGAAAAACTGAGAAAGTGTTGCTTGCAGACTTGCCTTATAAGAAATACTAAAGGAAGTTCCATAGTCTAAAAGCAAGCAACAATAGATAGTAATTCAAATCCATATTTCAAAAAATACCAGTTAAGGTAATTATGTAGATAACTATAAAAGACAGAATAATTACATATTTATTCTTTTTTCTCTTAAAAGTGTATTTAAAAAGTAATTACATCAAAAATGTGTATAATTATATTATTGAGCCTATAATATGTACAAATACATTTGATAATATCAGTGAAAAGAAGGTGTATGAGAACAAAGATATATTGCAGTATAAGAAAAATGACACCAGATGGTAAATTCACAAGAAAAAAAGCAGAAATAATTAGGTTAAAACAACAAAAACTGTAAATATATACTCGCTCACCTTTCTTCTCAGCTTCTTTAAAAATAAATAATTATATAAGGTAGTAATTATAATAATATATGCTTGGGTTTGTGTAGATGTAACTAACATATATAGCAATAATACCACAAAAAAGGGGGGAGGAAATGGAGTTATATAAGAATAAAGGTTTGATATTTCACTGGAATTAAGTTAGTATATATTTGAAGTAGATATTGTTAAGATGTATAATATAAACCCTAGAGAAAATAACTTAAAATATAATTTAAAAATTATTAAAGAAATTAAAATATTACATTGGAAAATGTCCACTTAAAAGAAGGCAATAAAGAAGGAATAGAGTAACAAATGACACATTAGACATTTAAAAAATGGCAGATGCAAATCTCCCATATCAATAATAATAGTGAATTTGAGTGGATTAAAAAGCCAATCAAATTGTAAGATTCTATTAAAAAAATCTAAGTATATGCTGATTCAAAGACATAAATAGGTTGAAAGTAAAAGGATGGAAAAATATACACATATATATAAACAGCAACTATAATATTGCTGGAGTAGCTATACTAATACCAGACAAAATAAATATTAAGACATTTAAATGTTACTAGAGACGAAGGAAAAACATTTTGTAATGATAAAAGGATCAATTCATCTCAGAAATAAAATAATTATAAATATATGCACTTAAGAAAAGGGCCTCAAAATATATGAAATGAATACTGCAGAGAAGAAGGGAGAAATAGGCAATTCGAAAATAATAATCAGAGATTTAAATACCCCACTTTCAAAATGGATTTAACAACTATGCGGGAGATCAACATGTAAATAAAAGATATAATCTTAGGTATAAAACCCTAAAGATTTCACAAAAAAAGCTTTTAGAACTAATAAATCAGCAAAAAAGCAGGATTAATGTGAATACACAAAAATTAGTTGCTTTCCTATACATGAACAATGAAAAATATGAAAAGGAAATTATAAAAACAATTTCATTTATAATAGCATCAAAAAGTATAAAATACTGTGGAATAAATTTCACCAGTGGTGCGAAACACTTGTATGATGAAAACTGCAAAACATTGCTAAACAAATTAAAGAAGACATAAGTAAATAGAAACACATCCCATGTTCATGGATTGGAAAACAATACAGTTTAAGTGTTGGTACTACTCAAAGCAATCAACAGATACAGTATAATTTCTATCAAAAACCCAGTAGTGTTTTTGGCAGAAATAGAAAATCTAAAATTCATGTGGAATCTCAAGGGATCTTGAATAACCAAGACAGTCTTGAAAAAGAAAACAAAACTGGAAGACTCACACTTCCTGATTTCAAAACTTACTACAAAGCTACAGTAGTCAAAAGTGGTGTATTGGCATAAATACATATATATATAAATCAATGGAATAAAATAGAGATCCCAGAAATAAATTCTCACATATATGACTAAATGATTTTTGACAAGGGTACCAAGACCATTCGATGGGGACAGGACACTTTTCAGCAAATGGTACTAGGACATCTGGATATCCACATGCAAAAGAATGAAGTTGGACTCTTATCTAACACTATATACAAGAATTAACTCAAAATGAATTAAAGACCTAAACATAAGACCTAAAACAAAACAACTTTTAGAAGAAAACATAGGACAAACGCTTTGCAACATTAGACTTGGCAATGATTTCTTGAATATGACATCAAAGGCACAGGTAACAAAAGAAAAAATAAACAAATTGGATTTCATGAAAATTAAAAAAAAAATTAATACATCAAAAGAAACTATCCACAGAGTAAAAAGGTCACCCACAGAAATGAAGCAAATATTTTTAAATCATATTCTGATAAGGGATTAATATCCAGAATAAGTAGAGAACTTCTAAAACTCAACAAGAAAAATATAACCCAATTCAAAAATGGGCAAAGGACTTAAATAGGCATTTCTACAAAAAAAAAAAAAGATATACAGATGGCAAATAAACACTTGAAAATATGCTCAACATCGCTAATCGTTAGAGAAATGTAGAAAGATGAAACTTAATGTTATACACCAATGTTAACTCAATTAAAAAAAAACTACAGTGAGAACAAAAAATAACATGTTGGTAGGTTGTAGAGAAATTGGAACCCTTGTACACTATTGTTTAGAATATAAAATGGTATAGCTGCTGTGGAAAACAGTATGGCTGTTTCTCAAAAAACTAGTAATAGAATTGCCATATGCTTCAGCAATTCCACTTCTGGGTGTATACCCAAAAGAATTGAAAGCAGGGTCTCAAAGAAATAATTGTGTACCCATGTTTATAGAAACATTATTCACAATAGCTAAAACATGGAAGCAACCCAAATGTTCGTTAATGGAGGAATAAGTACACAAAATGCAATAAGTACATACAATGGAATATTATTTTGCCTTTTAAAAAAGGAAATTCTGCAATATGCCACAGCATGGATGAACCTTGAAGATATTATTCTAAATACAACAAGCCAGTCACAAAAAGATGAATACTGTATGATTTGACTAATAAATTCATAAAATCCAAAATTATAATGGTAGTTATCAGGGGTTGGGATGAGGGGAGAATGGTGAATTATCATGTGATCAGTACAGAGTTTTAGTTTTGTAAAATGAAAAAGTTATGAGGATGGATTATGGTGATGATTACACAACAATTTGAATGTATTTAATACCACTAAACTATAGACTTACAAATGGTTGAGATGGTAAATTTTGTTATGTATATTTTATCACAATGTTTAAAAGGTAAATATAACATATATATATATATATATATTAGAATCTGTAAATGCATTTGGCAAAATTGCAGAATATAAGATCAATATACAAATAGCAACTGTATTTATTTTAATACACTAATAATCAATATTCTAAAAGTAAAATTAAGAAAACAACTCCTTTTATAATAACATCAAAAACAATTAAATACTTAAGTATAGATTTAACAAAAGAAGTATAAGACTTTTTCATTGAAAACTACAGTTAAAGAAGATTTACATAAATGGAAAGACATCACTTATTCAAGAAGACATAAGACTGTTAAGGTGGCAATACTTCACAAAATGATCTACTTATTTGATGTAATCCAAATTCCCAGATGGCTTTTTTACAGAAATTAACAAGCCGACACTTAAATTAATGTGTAAATGCAAGGGACTCATAGTAGCCAAAGCAATTTTGAAAAAAGGAATAAAGTTGTAGATTCACACTTCACAGTTTCAGAATTTACTACAAAGCTACAGTAGTTAAAACAGTGTTGTACTCAAGACAGTGGTGTACTGGCATAAGGATATACATATAAATTAATGGAATACAATTGACTGGCCAGAAATAAACCCTTCCATTTATGGTCAATTGATTTTTGACAAGGGTATCAAGACAATTCAATGGGGAAGGATGGGCTTTGCAAGAAATACTTCTGGAATGATTAGACAGCGACATGAAAAAGAATGAAGTTAGACTTCTACCTCACATCAAACACAAAAATTGACTCAAAATCTATCATAGACTTAATTGTAAAGCTCAAATTATAAAACACTTATAAGACAACAGGTGTAAATCTTCATGACCTCAGGTTAGGCAATGGTTTCTTAAATATGATTCCAAAAGCATACGTGACAAAAAGAAAAACATAAAGTGGACTAGATCACAACTTAACCCATTTCTCATTTAGAAAAAAAAATGTAGCTCACTGCCAGCATTAATTTATTTTTACATAAGCACACTCTTTGAGACTGAAGCAAATATGACTGATTTTCAATGTGAAAATAAAATATGCAAATGGCCAATAAGCACAGAAAAAGATGCTCAACATCACTAATCATTAGGGAAATACAAATCAAAACTACAGTGAGATACCAGTAAACATCTGTTAGAGTGGCTATAATCTAAAAGACAAGTGTTGGTGAGAGGATGTGGAAAAATTAGAACACTGCTGGTGAGAACATAAAATGAATACATACATCCACAAAAAATATGTCCATGAATATTCATATACTATTATTTATAATAGCCAAAAAGTGGAAACAACTCAGATGTCCATCATATGATGAATAAGTTAACAAAATGTGGCATATTACAAAATGTACAATATTATTCAGCTATAAAAAAGAATTAACTACTGATTTATGCTATAGCATTGATAGACCCTGAAAAACATTATAGGATAAGTGAAAGACACCAAAAGGACATACATGGTTCTATTTATATGAAATGTTCAGAATAGGAAAATTCATAGATTTGTGGTTGCCAGGGTCCTAAGAGAGGTATGAATATAGAGTGATTGCTAATGGATACAAGGCTTTATTTGGAGGGGAGTGTATGATTTAAATGTTCTGGGATTAGATAGTGGTAATGGTTACACAACCCTTTGAATATACTGAAAACCTTTGAATTATATACTTTTAATACATGACTTTCATAGTATGTTAATTTTACCTCTATAAAGATGTAAACTAGAAAGAGAATTAGATTCTCAGATAACCAAAGGTTATTGCTACCAGCTTGCCTTATAAGAAGTATTAAATGAAGTCCTTTCGAATGAAAAGAAATGACACCAAATAAATAAATAATGACCACCTGTAAAGGTAATTACATAGGTAAATATAAGAAGTGGTATATATTTTTCTTATTTACTTAATTAATTGAAAAGACAACTGCATATATCAATAATTATACAATTGTGTGTTGATTTTAGAATAAAATCAATATACATGACAATAATATACATGTCAATATACATGACAATAATAGCACAATGGAGGAAAGAAGGAAGAAAATATATTGGAACAGTTTTACCTGCTACTGGAAGTATTTAGTATTAATTTGAAGTAGTGTGTAAGTTAAGTCTTATATTAATCCATAGAACAACCACTATGAAAATAACTAAAATTATAATTAAAAACCAACATGAGAATCAAAATGCTACACTAGAGAATATCTGTTTAATGCAGAAGAAAGGAAAACAGGGACAAACAAAAGCAAAAAAGACATGAAACCTACAAAAACTATATCAAAAAGCAGAGATTGTCATATTGGATAAAAGCATAAGCTATCTATGAGAGATATACATTATAGTCAAAGACACAGATAAGTTCAAAGGAATAGAAAAAATGTATCATGCAAACAATAACCATATGATAATTGAAATGGCTCTACATACCAAACAAAATAGACTTTAAGATAAGTAATGTTACTATAAACAAATAACACTTTATAGTGAAAAAAGGGTCAATTTCTCAGGAAGATATAACAAATATAAACATATGCACTCCAAATGACAGTACCTCAAAATACATGAAGCAAAAGCTGATAGAATTTAGGAATAAAATAGACATTTCAACAATAATAGTTGTAGACTTCAATACACTATTCTCAATAATGGATAGAACAGCTAACTAGACAGGAAGTCAGCAAAAATATGAAAGATTCAAGCAACATTGTCAACCAATTGGTAAAAGTGATGAATTTATATCTTTCACACTATGTACAAAAATTATTCAAAATGGATCATAGACCAAAATGAAATAGATAAAACTGTGAAGCTCACAAAAGAAAATATGAGAATATTTTCATGATTTGGAGTTAGGTGAAGATTTCTTCAATATAACAGCCAAAGAAAGCACAGTCCACTAAAATGAAACAAACATTGGATTTTATCAAAATACAAAACTTTTATTTCAAAAGCCACTGTTAAAAAACTGAAAAGATATAGACTGGAGGAAATATTTATAAGTCATATATCTGATAAAGGACTTACCAGAATATATAAAGAACTCTTATAACTTATAAGAAAGCAAACAAAACAATTTAAAAATGAGTAAAATATGTGAATAGACATTTCACCAAAGAAATAAAGTATTAGAACATAAGCACATGAAAAGGTTTTCAACTTTCAATAATCATTGAGGAAATGCAAATTTAAACCACAATAAAATACCACTTCACCCAGATAAAATGATTATTAAAAAAATGACAAATGTAGGCCAGGCTGTGGAACTTAAAGTGGTACAGTTATTTTGGAGATTAGTTTGGCATTTTTCTTAAAAGGGTAAGTATAATGTATTATATAATTATTTCACTCTTAGGTCTCTACCTAAGAGCATTGAAAAGATACATCTACTCATTGACTTGCACATGAATGATCATAGAAGCATTTATAACTACAAAATGTGGAAATAACTCATCTATCAACTGGTAGATGGATAAACATGTTGTATGTCCATCATTGAAATATTACTCAACAATAAAATCAAACTACTGATACATTCCAGAGCATGAATCTACCTCAAAATCATTATGTTAAATGGTGATGAAAGAAATTGAAGAAGACTTAACACAGTAAAGCTGTCATTTCTCCTCAAATTGATCTGCTGGTTTAATGCAATTCTTGAAGGCTTAATGCAAGGTCTTTTTGTGGACATAGATTAACTTATTCTAAAATTTATATAGAAATGCACAGGCCCTTACATAGCTAAAACAGTCTTGAAAAAGAAAAGTATAGGAAACACTCTACCCAATATTGCAGCTTAATATGTAGTTAAAGTAATCAAGATAGTGGAGACATTTGCTAAGAGGTAAATGCATAAGTCAATGGAACAAAATAAAGGACCCAGAGATAGAGCCATACAAATATGCTCAAATGATTTTTTATAAAGTTGCAGAAAAAATTCAGTGGAGAAAGGATAGCATTTTCAACAAATGGTATTGGAGCAATTGGACATTCATACCCCAAAAAAAGAAAGAAAAAAAAAAGAACCTGGACTTAAACCTCACACTTTATATAAAAATTAACTCAAAATAGACAATAGACTTAAATATAAACATAAAATTATACAACTTTTAGAAAAAATAGAAAATCTTCAGGATCTGAGGCTAGGCAAAGAAAATTGTCACCGAAGTCACAGTCTATAAAAGGAAAAACTTGTAATTTGAACGTCATCAGAACCAAAAACCTTTGCCTAATGAAAATCCATGTAAAGAAGATGAAAAGGCAAGCTATAAACTGGGAGAAATTGTTTGAAAACCACATATCCAACAAAGAACTAGTATTTAGAATATATAAAGAGCTCTCAAAACTCAACAGTAAAAAAAAAAAAATCCAATTGGAAAATGGGCAAAAGACACGAGCAGACATTTTACTGAAGAGGATATACAATGGCAAATAAACACATGAGAAGATGTTCAGATTATGCTGGGGAAAGAGGGGCTTCTGGTCAAGATGGTGGAATAGATAAACGCTGTTCTTGCCCTCTCTCATAACCGCACAAAATTACAACTAAATTACAGATAGCCATCATTGGGAGGCACCTGAAGACTGACCAAACAGAAGTCCTGCAACTGAAGACATACAGAAGAGGTCATCTTAAGACTGATAGGAAAGGTGGAGATGCGGAACATGCTAGTCCCACACCCACTGGTGATAGTTGAGAATTGGAAGTGTTATCATGGCTACAAAGGTCCCCTTGGAGAAGCAAGAAGTCCAGGCCTCAAACTGGGCTCCCTAGCCCAGGATTCCAGTACTGGGAAGAGAATTCTCCACATCTTCTGAAACAAGTTGAAGGTTGGGACTCAGTGCGACAGAGGGTGGGTAGAGTTGCAGACATTCTTCTTAAGGGGCCTAGCTTGAATTTACTCGCTGACGGACTCACTTGCTCTGAGGTCCACCTCTGACATAGAAGCTTGAAAGGCTCCAGGGACATACAAGGATGAACTGAATTGTCTGGCTTCAGATTGAGGGCTGAAGGAAAGCTTTCTCCTAGACAGAAGTGCTGGCAAACTCTATTGTTTGTTGAGTCTTTACTCCACCCAGTGTGTAAGTGCAGGTGACTACCAAATCTGAGGCTCTATCAGCCTAGCTAACACTGGTTACCCTACCCTGGAGATTCCTTGAGATTCCACCTCATTCAACTCGCAAGCCCACCCAAGCTGCATCCAGTGGCTTTTCCATACAAATGGTCTGTCTTAGTTCATGCAGAAAACTTTCCTAAAATCTCTCAAAGGTTTGCAAAACCCAAAGAAGCAACATCTAGCCTCAGCATGTCTCGTACTTTTTGCTAAGCAGCCCCAAGCTTGGCACTAGCAGCAGTCAGCCTTGATTTGTGGTTTGGCTTCTCAAGACACTTCCCAAGACCATCACTGGTGACAACCATCTGTAAATTGTTTGGTGACCCTTGCCAGGTGGCCCTGGACAGGATGCAGGCTGAACTTGGCCTGTTGCAGGGACCCACCCAGTTGGCCCTTGGGCCAGCACACCCAGTGGCCTGCTTTGACTGGTGCCAGAGCCAGAGTGGTATCAGAAGAGGACATATCTGAGGGGCAGACAGGGCAGGCACCAAAGCCCTGTTAAAGTGAACCCTTTTAGGGTTAGCCCCTCACCGCCAGTCCTCACAACCAATCAGCCCAACGGTTAATCCCTCCCATCAACATTCAAACAGCAACCAGGGCTCAACTACAACAGGACAGCACACACAACCCATACAAGGAATGCACCATGAGTGCCTTGCTCAGGTGACAAGAGAAGACTATGGGTCCCACAGAACACCTTCTACATAAAGCTACTCTACTAATACCAGGAGACTCAGGAGCACTATCTAATACATAGAAACAAACAGGAAGGCAGCCAAAATGTGATGACAAAGAAATATGTCCCACATGAAGGAGCAGAACAAAGCTTCAAAAGACTTAACAAAATGCAGGCAAGCAGTCTATCAGATGCAGAGTTCAAAACACGAGTTATAAGAATGCTCAGTGACTTTGGGGGAAGAATAGATGAATTCAGTGAGAATTTCAGAAAGAAAACATAAAAAAGAACCAGTCAGAAATGAATAATACAATAACTGAAATAATACATTAGAGGGAATCAACAGATTAGATGAAGTATAAGATTGAATCAGTGATTTAGAAGATATGGCAGCAGAAAACACCCAATCAGAACAGTAACAAGAAAAAAAAATCCAAAGAATGACAATAGTTTAAGGGGACTTTGAGACAACATCAAGCATACCAAGCATCATAAGGATAGCAGAAGGAGAACAGAACAAAGAATTGTAAACCTATTTGAAGAAATAATGACAAAAAACTTCCCTAACCTGGCAAAGGAAATAGACATACAGGCTCAGGAAGTGCAGAGAGTTCCAAATAAGATGAACCCAAAGAGGTCCACACCAAGACACATCATTAAAATGGCAAAAGTTAAAGACAAAGAATTTGAAAAACGAGAAAAGCAGTTGATTACCTACAAGGGAGCTACCATAAGACTGTCATCTGTTTTCTCAGCAAAAACTTTGCAGGCAGGACAGATTGAGATGAAATATTCAAAGTGATAAAAAGCAAGGTTACAACTAAGTTTACTCTACCCAGCAAAGCTATTATTTAGAATTGAAAGACAGACAAGAAAAAGCTAAAGAAGTTCCCCACCAACCCAGTATTACAGGAAATTTTAGAGGGGCTTCTTTAAGAAGAAAAAAAGCTGGGGTAGCAGTATTTACACCAGACAAAATAGACTTTAAAACAAAGCCTCAAGGCACTCTTCCTCCCAAAAGGCAAGATTTGAAAAGATCAATAACTGTGAATGCAACTGTATGCTGTAGTACATAAAATTAAAGGACAAATAATAATTTGAGAAAATATTTTTTAGATAGGACAAAAAGTACATCAGTTTTCTCAATATATAGAGGTTTTAAAATACAAGTACTCCAAACAAAATGAGTAAATGACACTTTGAATTCATTAGTTTATAAGAAACAAAAGCCACTCTTGATATCTTATTTTAAAGATATAAACAGGAGGTCTCATAGTCATTCAAGGACAAGAAAAGGCATACCGTACATAGGGAAAATACAGGAAAGGCAGGACTAGAGACTGCCTACTCTTTCATGGGCCCATGTAGTTCTTTCTGCTTGTCTGTTTCATGAGACTCCGAATCTCTTAGCTCAGATTCTCAAGACTCTGGTCAGCTGTGGATTGATGTGACTTGGATCAGCTGTTCACCCTATCCAAATAGCTGTCATTATTATAAAGATGAGGCTTTAGATTACCTGAGAAGGAGGTGTAGACAGAACAAGGAAATTAACTGATATGACTATGGTAGACATAGATCAGTCATAGACGTAAATAAGTGTTTGCAGCCTTACCATCGGCAATCAAAGAGACAAATTTAAATAGCAAGAGACTTTTTTGCCCATTAAATTATCAAAAATAATGATAATTCATGCTGACACACTGCTGGGAGATAGGACAAACTGGTCTGGAAAACAGTATGTATTGAGGACCTTTAAAATGGACATAACCTTTGACATAATAATTCCACTTATGGGAATCTATCCTAAGGAAATGAATAAGCAGAGGTACAGATGAGATTTATGTAAGTGATCTTTTTAGTATTATATATAATACAAGAAGTATTATAAACAGTATGTTTCCAATATCACAGGAATGCTTAAATTGATATACTTATGTGATAAAAATGCAGTTATTAAAAATCATGTTTTTGAAAATTAATGCATGAAAAGTTCTCATAGTGTAATGCTGAGTGAAAACCAAGATACAATATTCTCTATATATGTAGTATGAAAAGGAGAAAAAAAAATGAGATTTGAGATGCTAGGAAGAAAGAAGCCAGAATCATAACGATCTTAACTATGGTTATATCTGAATGGTTAGTGTAGAAATTATTTTTGTTTTTCATTTTCTTTATACTTTTTTGCTTTTTATTTTTTTTACATTTTGTAAGTGAGAATGAACTTGAACTTGTGTAATCAGAATAAAATTGCAAATGTTATTTAAAATTTAAAAAGTGGAGTAAGGGAGATTATTGAATATTAAAATATTTATAATTCAAGTCAGTATGTTACTAACATGAGAAATAAACAGAATAAAAAAAGGAGAAACAGATCCTTGTATGTATGAGAATTTAATGTATGATATGGGGGTTTCACCCAATAGTAAAGGAAGGATTGTACCATAACTAGCTTAGTTATGAATGACAGCCAGGAATGATGCTGTGCCAGGCACTACGGTAAGTGTTTTTACATGAATTTTCTCCTTACTACAACCTTTTGAGGTACAGGCAGTATTATACCTATTTTAGAGATGAGTGAACTAAACCCCCTAGAGGTTAAGGCATTTGCCTAGAGTCACATAGATAGTGGAGCCTAGATTGGAACAAAGTATGTCAGACTCCAAGTCTATATTCTTTCCTGCCACATTCTATGTTTATAATGTTCCTGCCAAGGTGTTTAGAATACAAGAGGCATTTAGTAAATGTTATTCCTATGAGTAATTTGTACTTTGTTGTATATATTACAATGTAATATATATTGTTTGCATATAATATGTATAATATTGTAAATCATACTAATAGTAGTAATAAAGATGTCATCTTTTCATTGAGATTGAGGAACCTCTTAGGAAATAAGTAATACTATAGTTTTTCCAGAGAAAATCCCCAGTGGAATCATATAATTAAAAAAAAATAGCATATGATGAGCATCACTAAATATTGTTTGATTTAATACTGCTGTCTCATTTATGAGCCTCTCACTCCTCTGACTCCTTGGACCCTACACACTCTGTCTCATAATTCATTCAAGGTCAATTAAAGAGCAGTGCTCACCAAAAGAGAGAGCTAGAATTTCCTTTTGAATATCCTGACATTGACTCATTTGTTCAGTGAACATTGATTGAGCACCGATTCTGCCTTGTACCATACTAAGATTAGAGAGACATGAAAATTGCAAATTAATATTAAAATGTGAACCAAACAAAACAAAAACTCAGATCTTTAGGAAATGAAATATTCTCTTCTCTCCTTCTCTGTGAGGCCTTCTCTGATTCTCCTAGGTAAATTTACTCATCTCCTTAGAGCACCCAGAACAATCTGGTTACCTAATAAAATCACATCCCTCCCACTGTATTAGTCTTTTGGTGAGCCTGCTTGTCTCCATACTTGACTCCTTTAGGAGAGCTTTTCTTTCATAGTGATTAGGGAATGTCTGGTACAATTCTGCTTTGGAGGACTTTTGCTGAAGTTTTTTTTTTTTTTTTGTGGGTTTTGTGTGTGTGTGACTTGTTTGATGTATTCAGTCATTCCCACAATATGTATTTACTGATATTTATTCTATATCGTGTGCTATGCTAGTTTATAACAAATTGGAATAATATGACAATAGACAAGGAAAATCAAACAAGGTCCTAGACCTCATGGGAACTCATATGGGCACTTAAAAAGGATGTGTTTTCTTTGTACAAAATCAGTCAAGCATTTGAACCTATTTATTGCATTTTTCAAATCTTCTGTGACTTGATATATATTTTGAGTATATTTTATAGGTCATAGCTTCATGGTAGTATACTAAAGTCCCCCACCATAATTGCATTTCTGTTTATTTTCTTCTATTTTTGCTTCATATTTTGTCAGTAAAGTAAGATGGTAAAGGATGGGCAAAGGTAAATCAAGGAACGACAATCAAAAGAAAGAAACAATATTAATAGATAATATAGTCCTTAAGGCTAAAAAAAGCATTAAAGACAAAGGAGAATATCTTATATTGATAGAAGATATAAACTATCAATTATGCTCTACATAGCAGAGCATCAACAAGTATACAATAAATTATAAAGGAAGAATAAATTTTTTAAGTGGAGAATGTGTGGGCAAGGAAGAGGGTCATTTCTGTGGGCAAAGGGAAGTTTGTCTGGCCCAGGAAGATTTCTCCTAGAAATCCCAATCATTTAGAATTTAGTTCCTAAACAAGCAACAGGGCTTGTTGGCATGTTCTGCAATGCCAGAACTATCTGGATAGTTTGGGCTTGAAGAAAGATTAATAGCAGCAGAGCTGCCTGTGCTGTTGTGATCATTGCAGGTGGAATAACAGGTTAAAGATTTGAAGCTGGGCTGTCTGGCTGCAGAGCCCAGGCTCTTTTTGGGCACCACACTGCCTCCTGGTAGTTGTACCTGGGACAGAGTCCTCAGGAACCTATCATGTGCCTCTCAAAAGAGACCATACAGCAGTGTTAACTGTAGTTTTAAATGCCAAGTTTCTGAAGTCTTGCACAGCTCCAATAATTATGAGCATTATCTTGTGGGGCCGTCAGGGAGATGAGGATATAGACTTTGTACTGATGTATTTGTATTTTTTCATCTTTCTCTCTTCCCCTTTCTGTATTTTTGGTGGATAGAATAGTAAGGCATATTCAATTCATGAAATTAAATTCAATTACTCATCAATGAGTATGTATTTATTTAATTAGTACACTTCTTATCTTCGAAAATGGCTCCATCATCTTGTCATCTGCCCAAGCCAGAATTCTAAGAATTATAGACTCTCCTCTTCTTTACCCCTTTCTCATAAAATCCATGGGTAAATCTTCTGGATTTGTCTTTTTTAATAGTTCTTTGTCCCCTGTCCCTCTTATCCCTGTAGCCAGTGCCTTTGTTCAGTCCCCTTTGGCCACGAATTGCTATACTTGCCTCCCAAATGGTATCTATGCCTCTTGTCTCTTACTCTCTGAGCCACTCAGTAATCAAACCAGTCAACTCTCTCCTGCTGACAATCTTTAAGCAGCTTCCTATATTTTCAGGATGAACATCTAAATTCCTTAATACTGTTTTTGAGACCCTTAATGATCTGGCCTACTTTCTAATATCACCTCTTGTCACTGCAAACATGCTTAGCTCCAGCATTATCTAACCTGGTATATCATGCTGAACTTCACTTCTCTATGCCTTTACTCATACTGTTTCCTCAAACTAGAACATCTTTTTTCCCACCTTTTGTCTCATTAATTTCTATATGTCCTTTGAAACTCAGTTCCTGCTGACTTCTTTTTTTTTTCAGGATGCCCTTCCTCACTCTTTCAGCTGTAGCCCTCTTTTGTGCTCTTGTAGCATTTTTCTGTCTTGGTATTTAACATACTGTCCTATCATTGTTGATGTATGTGCTTGTCTCCTCTACTACCTAGACTGTAAGTAACCAAAGGCAGAGATTCTTTTACTTTATTCCATTGAAATTACTAAAACCTAGCCTATGGATCTGGCCCATGATAATTTCTTAGTTAAAATAGCTTTTATGACTTAATGATGATGCTTTTATTTTCTAGATACATGGTTCAATGGCCTGGTGGCCGAATTCTCCACCGCCATGAGCTAGACACCTTCCTTGCACAGGCAGTATCTACCCAGCTTTATGAACCAGATCAACTTCAAGAACTCAAGGTAATTTTATCCACCCTCATTTAAATTAATTTATGACCTAATAGGTTTACTTTAGGTCTTTTTTGCCTGGAGCTGGAAGAAGAGTAAGTTCCACAGGTAAAAGTTTGACTGACTTTAGCCAAATATTATGTCTATAATTAAAACTAAGAGGTGCCTGCAACACTGCTGCCATACTGATGGGTGGGGATGGACAGGGGAGATGAATATTGTGCAAGACATAAGTTGTAACTCAAAGACCATGGTAGGGTTTCTGACTATTTAAGATACGCTACAGAGGACTTACCCTAGTGTTCCCTGTTGGTTTTGAGTAAATCATTATTTGACTTACATACATCATGCAGTAAGTTCCATAGTAGGTTAACATCCATCATCTCTTACAGATACAAAATATATATATACATATTTTTTTCCTTGTGAGGCGCTGTCTTAAGACTTGCGCTCTTAAATTTCCTATCATGCAGCAGTATTAACTGTAGTCACCCTGTTGTACATTATACCCCTAGTCCTCGTTTGCCTTATAACTGGAAGGTTGAGCCTTTGACTACCTTGATCCAATTACCCCTTCGTCCACCCCTGCCTCTGATAACCTCCAATCTGATCTTTTTTACATGAGTTTGATTGGGTATTTTTTTACAAGGATTTTAGATTCCACATATAAATGAGATCATACAGTATTTGTCTTTCTCTGTCTGACTTATTTCACTTAGCATAATACCCTCAAGGTTCATCTATGCTATCACAAATGGCAGAATCTCTATTTTTTTATGGCTGAATAATATTCCATATGTGTGTGTGTGTGTGTGTGTGTGTGTGTGTGTGTGTGTGTGTGTGTACACCATATCTTTATCCCTTCATCTGTTGATGGACACCCTCTTTTTTAATGATATTTATTCAGTGTTAGAGGGAAGTTTAGAACAGCATAAAGAAGAAAATAAATCCAGTGTATAACTGAAAGCAGTAGAACATAGTAGGTTAGAGGGCAGACTCTAAAGCCAGGCTTCCTTTAGTTGAATCCTAGCTTAATTTCTTCCTATTTGTGTCACCTTGGTTAGGTTGTTTAACCTATCTAGCATTAGTTTCCTTCCTTTTTGGGTTATGAAGTCATTAAATAAAATAATAGATGTAAAATACTCAGAATGGTGCCTCACCTGTTTTAAGTGCATAGCACTAATAAATTTTAACTTAATGTAGGATACCCCTCTCTCAACTTCAGTAGCCATGAACCTTTGAGACTCTCAGATAAACTATAAGATCAAGTCCAACGAGACTTGGAAAATTTTAATTTAAGTGAGGTCAACTAATGGAAAGATGAAACAGTCTTAAGACAAACAATGGGTGGGTTCCTTTTTATTATAAATAAAATATTGCTTAGTCCTACAGCATTTACCAGCTCTAGACCACATTTACGAGGGGACCTGCAAGTACATCCTCTTTTCCTATTAAAGCCATGTAATACACCAACTTGAGATAACCACTGTGAATATTTTGATGGTTCTTTCCAATCTTTCATCTTATATATTTTACATAATTGGGATAGTTTATGTAACTATATATTGTTTTTTAGTTAACACAGCACGTATTTTCTGTGTCTTAAAAAATTTAGTAAATAATTTATCATTTTAATGTATCATTTAATTTTGTTACTCATTTGTTTCCAGTTTCCCCTATTATATGTAATGTTGCAAATAACATCTTTATGCATAGAGCTTTATTCAATTCATATCTCTCCTTCCTCAGAAAAGATTCCTAAAAGAATTTCTGAGTCAACAAATATAAACATTTGCAAAGTTCTTGATACATATTGCTTAATTGTAATATATATTCCTCATCAGTTTTCTATGAGCATGACTATTTATTTCAACAGCATTGGGTATTCTTTTGGTCTTTAGTTTTAATTTTTTTTTTTCAATTTGACAGGTCAAAAAAACCTGAACCTGTTATCTCAAGTTAGTGTCTTTTTAAAGTTTCAAAGCGAATGTCTTTTTTTGTTGTTAGTTTTGTAATGAGTGTTTTTCAAACCATCTCAGAAAAGACATGGGTTGAAGCTGCCTGTTGCATGCAGATGTCTATATTGAAATGGGACATGTTCAGATTTAACTGGACTAATCAGCATAACAGGAATAAGAGTAAATATAACCAGTAACATTGATTTCTTAATAGTAGTTTTTGCTCTGTGGTGGTTTCAGATTGAGAAACTGGATGCCCGAGGGATCCAGCTTGCTGCCCTCTTCATGAGCGGGGTCGACACAGCTCTGTTTGCTAATGATGCCTGTGGCCAGCCCGTGCCTTGGGAGCACTGCTGCCCCTGGATTTACTTCGATGGCAAGCTGTTCCAGAGCAAGCTAATTAAAGCAGGCCGAGAGCGAGTATCTCTGATTGAGCTCTGTGATGGCCAGGTACCAGCATATTGGGTAGCTGTTAAGAGCTATTTCTGATCTGCTGTGGGGATGAATGGGCAGGGAGGGGAACACAGCAGAGACATTGGGGAGGGAGGCAGCAGAAGTGGGAGAATGTGGCTGACCTTGACCTAACTTGGTCAGTGATAGTTCCAAAGATGCAGAGTCTGATATGTACATGTTATAAAATCATATGTTGGAAAACTTTTTTAAAATGAGCTTCATGTTTTCATATGCCTTTTTTTTTACTCTGAGTATTTCTTCTCCATTGAATACCCAAATATCCAATATGTCTTTCATCCAATTCTTAGAATTTCATCTCCCTTATTTAAAAAAAAAAAAACAAAACTCTAAGTCACTTTTGAAAGTGATAATATTTTTTGGAAATAAAAGAAGATAGTGAAGTAGATAACTAAGAAGCAGGGGATATTTTTGGTTTTCTTTGCAATGAAACCTTGAGAAAGATGAAGGAAGGCAAGGGAAAGGTACCTTTACTTATTCCTTTATCCATTTGCAGGGAATGAGCTGAGGGACCAGAGCAGGGTTGGCAAACTACCCAAAATCCCAAAATTTGGAATTTTCCCATAAAGGTGTGTTTTGGAACACAGTTGCATTTATTCATTGATGGCAGTGTCGAATAGTTATAACAGAGACCATATGACTCAGAAAGCCTAAAATATTTACTGTGTGTCCTTTTTAGGAAAAATTTCCTGAAAATTTTGAACTCTAGCGGCAGGGACCTCGCCTGAATGAGCAGGGTCTCTGACCCCCGGGTATGGGGAATAAGGTTGAAAGTCTTTGTATATTTTAGGACTTTGTACTTCTCTCTTTTACCTAATTCTGATATCCCCCAATTAAAAAATGACCCAGCCTATTGCTGGCCATGTAATAGACCATCAATAAATATTCATCGTTATATTTGTCTTCCTTGACCTCATCAGTGTGCCCTACAAGCCCTCAGTCAGAATTAGTGTGATGGCAGTGTGGTATTGAACAAAGAGTGGGAGCTTTGGTGCCAGACAGGCTTTCCTGAGTGTGTCACCTTGGCCATTTAACTCCAGGTCTCAGTTCTCTTAATGGGACTAGATCTGTGAGACTGTATGTAGAGTGCCCCAAAAATACTGTGCCTGAAACATAGGAGAAGTTCAAAAATGGCAGCTGCTATTATTATTCTGTTCCTCATTTGAAGGCTGACCTGGCAACCAAAGTGGAAAGGATGAGACAGAGTATTCTCGAAGGAGTCAACATGAACCATCCACCACCTTCTGCTCTACTTCCATCACCTACTTTTGTGCCTCCCATGGTGCCCTCTCTCTACCCTGTTTCACTTTATTCCCGAGCCATGGGCTCAGTGCCACCTCCCACTCAAGGAAGGAGCCGGAGCTTTGCAGGTCAGTACCTAAGAATGAGGTATTTGTCATCCTCACTCTATTACATAATAACCTGTTCAATAATTATTGCCAGTCACAGAATCACCTGTTTCATATATATTTATCTCATTCACCTTCTGTCCTGTGTTGTGGTTGTTTGAAGAGGATCTTATTGAGATAGAGGGTTGTAGCCTGGGGAAGAAAGTCCACTGACTTCCCAGACTGCTCTCCATAGAAGTGGTTGGTCCCTAAGGATTGGACTCTCATCCAACTCCTGAAATCAGTGATACAGAAACCAGGAGCCATTTGATTACTTTTGAGAACTGTAACTCATGTGAACTGGATCGTCATGGTTGCTGGTTAGATCACTCAGTATCCGTAGGCAGATGTACAAAGGAGCATGCAGGAAGAACAGTGGGAGGTAAGAGTAAATGACCAGTGTCGGCAGACTATCATAGCCTGATGTACCCATTTCCACTCTGGGGGTAGATCTGACACATTTCTAGAAACACAGAGAAAAATAATCCACAAACCATGCCCTCCAACAATTGTAATTTAGTGAGGAAAACAAATAAACACACACATAATCATTTGTATAATTTTTAAATTATGGTTGCGCCTGGGCTGTGCTTAATGGTGAATAGATAGTCTTGCTTAGGTAGCTCAGATACTGCCCCAGATAATATAAACAACCTGTGTCCCAGTGAGACAAGATCTTTTAACAGGGACATTTTAACATGAAATATCAAAATTCTGTGATCAGATAGGAGTGTCATTGCTATGGTTGCAGGTATTTGATATCTATTGCTCCTCACTTTAAAAATAAAGCTGGAAGTTGAAATTTTTGTTACATTTAGGGTCACATAGTTCAGTATAGATGTTTATTTATCTCAAGGCTTTGTTTAGATGAGTAGTGTGATGTCTGCTCTGGTAATTTAATTCCCTGTTCAGTCAGGTAATGATCAAACCAGGGAGCCAGCCATTCATTTCTTCTCTTGAAGGTAACTTTATGAATCTCTACTCTCATTCTTTGCTTTTTGATTTTATTGTTTCTCAGAAACAGACTTAATTAAGGCCAGGTTCTCAGGAGGTCCTCACCATTGCTCTAGCTTCCAGTGATACTTAGTCTCCAGTTACTAGTTGTTCATGAGGAGCCTCCTGCCTTCTTCTGAAAGACTACAGGCTACCCAAATGCAAGTTTTTCTTGCCCTCTTAGGACTAGCTAGCACCCTAGTTCCTTAGACTCTCACTTTTATGTAAACAAAGGGCTGTTTACTAATGACCTGCCAAATGAGCAAAGGGTTATTAAAATTTGAGTTTTCTCCATAAACTAAAGTTAAAGGTTTACTAGGACTCTGTATTCTATGAAGGCTTCCTTTTGTGCCAAATTACAAAGCTCTACTGCGCCTGTCAGCTCATATACATAGAGTTGAAATTTCCGGTTTTAAGGGGATATAATGCTATCTTCTATTGAGTTGGTTCTTGTTTTAAACTATTACTATCCTTACTTTTTAATGATAAATACTGTTATTTTTATTATTTTCAGTTTCATTTGGTTGTTTGGCTAATCCTCCAGTGTGTAGTGATATGTATTTAAATCGAAAGTGGTTTTGGCCTCTAATTTCTAATAATTAGATTTTAAGACATTCATTCTCTCAACAAATATTGAATGCTTACTGTGTGCCAGGCTCTGCAGTTGAAAAATGAATTGTCCACACTCCTCTTGCTAAAGTGAGTATGTACAGGTCTTCAGCACCATCCCTAAATTTGCTTCCCTCATGACCCTTTGTTGTTATCATGGAGTCTTAATCATAGAGAAATGGAAATAAGCAAAGTAAGTAGGCTGTAGGATCTTTTGTCCCACTTCTTATTCTACTTTGTAGTTACCACTCACAACTGCCATTCTTATTCTCTTTCCAGGTCTCCATCCAATCCCACCCCAAGGAGGAAAACTGGAGATTGCTGGGATGGTTGTTGGCCAGTGGGCGGGCAGCAGATCATCTAGGGGTCGAGGCTCCTTTGACATGCAAGTGGTTTCTGTCGGTGGGCCAGGAAAGGGGTATGTATTCAAATACGTTGGTATGGGCTAGTGTCAATCAAGGTGCCCTTGGGAAAATGCCCAGCTTTCGAATCCTTCTATTAAGGTAAGAGGCATTAACTGACTTTCTATTCTCGAAGCCAGTGTTCAGTTTAGTTCAGGAAACATACTAAATGCCCTGCCTCAGTGAAAAAGTTCTTGCCTCTAGAGGAGGATTATGAGACGTAGAACAATTTAGTGTAATACAGAAATGAAAGCTAAAGATTTGCATAGTGGTAGCACAGTGGAGGGACATCTAACTTAAAAGGGTCAAACCTCCTAGAGGAGGTAAGTTGTTAACTAAGTGAAAATGGGGGTATTGGCTTTATATGTTCCTCACAATCACTTTTCCCCCCACTTTCTAAAGGCATGGGAAAGAACAGACCGGTAGAGGATCCAAAGGACATAAAAGAGGAAATAAACAAGTAAGCATCTTTTTGAGATTATCTAGCTTCTGTTTGATACCTCTTGACTTTTCTGCTAAATTACAAGAGATAAGATCAGGCATGGAAACTTGGGAGCTTTCATAGCTTCTCCTGGCATTTGATTTCGTTCTTCGGCTCTCCAGCAGTCTAGAAAGGTTTAGCCTGCCCAGACTGTTCCCACAAGACTGCAAATTGTCATCCTTTTCAGAGTGAGGCCATAATTTGGATATACCAGGTACTGTGTCCTGAAGACCTTTTTGTAGTATAATAAGTGCTATGTGCAGCCATAAAGGAGCCAGAGTGAAGTTAACAGTGGGATTGCCAGCAACGTGCCTGATCTTCTGAGGGGCTACCAGAGATGCTTAGAAAATTGGACTTTGGCTTTTGCTGAATATGGGAAGGGAGGAGGTGTTATCATTTGCCTAATTTTAATGGCTCAGAATGGTCTTAACTTTTCTTCTAATCTACACCTTGAATTATATCATAGTCCCACTGCTCTTCATTACACATGACCCTCTCTGCCAAATAATGAAGGCCTATTCTTATAGTGATCCGAAGTCATGTATTGGATTCAGACTGCTGGGCTTCTTATAGTATAGCAGCCACCCTTTCTTGGGTGCCTGCTTTCTACCAAGCCCTATACTAAATACTTTACATACAGTTGCTAATTTTCACAAGAGTCACTGATCAGACCATACTGCAAGGCGACTTTGTCATCAGTTCTCAGTCTCAAATCAGTTCTCCTGTATACAGCCAGACCTCACTGCATCCGTGTTAGCCCCCATTGTCAAATATTTTGTCAAAGAATACAGATTTGCTTTAATGTTATTTTCAGCCAAAAATGGCTCAACTAGAATGCTAAGTCCTCCACACAAAGCATTTTGTAATGTACTCCAGAGTCAGAGGGCAATGACTTTGGAATTTTTTCACAAAGCTTCTCAGCTTTTTCCAGAAGCTGTTCAGTAAGGTAAAAGGTATTACACCTAGAAGGAAAACTGGTCACTCAGATAGACTCCCATAAGGTAATACAACCTTGGTGAATTCACCATGATTCAGGGTATGATCATTAGGCATACAGTCTGAAAAACCTCATCTTTTTGATACAGTAAGAGTGGATCCATCTCTCAGTGGTTGACTTACATTAACCAAGATCACAGAAGTAGCTATGTGGGTGGATATGGCTAAAAGGGTTGGGGGTGGGGACAAGAAGGGAGAATGTGAAAGATAAAGTACTGACTTATGGTGAGAAGAAATAATTACCATGATATATTATTACATACTTTACTCCAATCACTCTTATAAGTCCATGTGAGGTATTTATTATTATTCATTTTAAACAAGAAGAAACTGAGGCTCAGTGAGATGAAGCATCTTGCCCAAAATTATCCATCAGGTCAGTATTAGAATCGGCATTTCAGCCTGAGATGACTAAATCCAAAGCCCTGTGCTGTGCTGATTCCAATACAGTATAACAACTCTAATTGTTAGAAATAAGATTCAGACCTATGTCCAATTGACTTTAGTGACTATGCTCTTAACCATGTCTACCAGACCTTTCTTTCTCCAAGTGCAAACTGCATGGAGGGCCACAGTATCAGAAGTTTACTTGGGGACATGGAATCAAAACAATAATAGCTGGCATTTACTGAGTTCTTATATTGTGCCAGGCACAATGTGTTCTAAGAGCTTTATGAAGAATTAATTGAATCCTTATAAGAACCTATGAAATAGATACTATTATTCTCTATTTCACAGATAAGGAAACTTAGGGAAAAGAAGAGATGATAGATGATCTTAAGTTTCTCTTGGCTAAGATTGCTGGGGGCACTGTTACCTACTCTAGAGGTAGCCTGGCTGAGGAAATTTGCACTCTAACTTTGTTTTTAGCTAAGGCATTATCCCTGGGCAGCTCTGCCTCACTGACTCTCCTCTTTCTGTTTAGTCACCCTTTCTTCAGAGTATGATATTTTGTTGTTCCATTATGTGCCGGAGCCCGCCAGCAAAGATCGAACAGTCCTGAGAGGGGGAGTGAGGATTAAGGAAAAAAGACAGAGAAAGAGTCGGGAGGACTGACAGTAAATACTGCAGTCCCGAGTTTATTCAGCACACCATATTTATACCTCATGACTAGGCGGGGATCCCACCGATCCCGAATGCGAAGATCCCCAGTATACACAAACAATTGCTGACATTTACATAAGAAACCTGTTGCTAATCCTGTCTTCCTCCTTAAAACAATCAGCTCACTCCCTGAAGCCACAAAGGTGCTTTTCAGATGATAAGATTAACAAAGTATTTGCCAGCTATGCAGACATCCTGTTGAATAAACAATCCCTTATCTGCCCCAAGGGCAGCCATCAGGCCAAAGGCTCCCAACAATTATGTTAAATCTTTTTACATCATAGTCATGTCTTCTTTAGAGTATTCCTAGGCCACAGGAGTTCTGCGTGTTTTCAGATTCATAAGTCACTTATTTGTAATGTTTTGCTTTCCTTTTTGGCTCTGTCAGGTAGCCAATTCTATCCATTGTGTCGATTTTTACTAGTTTCATCTTATTTCTAGTTTCCTCAGCAGCAGTTCACAGTAGCCTCTATGTTGTACAGGCTTTGGGGCCAAATGATCTAGCTTTGAATCTGTCTCTGCTCCTTACCAGTTCTGTGACCTTGAACAAGTTGCTTAACTGCTCTATGCCTTGGTTTTCTCATATATTGATTAGAGGAATTGGTGTCTATCTCACACAGTTGTTTGAGTGTTAAATGAGATGATATATGTAAAGTGTTTAGCACAGAGCCTGGAACATAGGAGGTGCTCAATAAAAATTAGTTAGAAATTAGTTATAATTTATAATTAATCACAGATTCAACAGAAATTATATTTCCATCACGTAGTATATCTAAATGGAAAGAAGAATGTCTTTGAAGTCAAACAGACTTGAATGCAAGTCTAAGTATGTCAGTGGCCTGGGGCACATCATTTTACTTTTTTGAGCCTAGTTAGTCTTATCTGTAAAATGAACAACATAGTGCCTGCCATGCCTGATGTGCCGCGTTTCGAGACCCCTACGAAGGACAGAAACCTCCAGATAAGATGTTACAGTAAGCGCTTTATTCACGGATAAGATGTTACAGCATGCTCGTTATTTACGGATTCGAACCCGGGCCCCCACCAAGGGCGAGAGCCCTGAGACTCCCTCTCCCCTGAGTTTTATACCCTCTCGGGGGGTGGTTACGTGACCTTTTCCCTGATCGGTGGGACTCAGGTGCGTCATTGCAGTTACATGCATAAGCCAAGCGGAACGTGGGTGAGCTATTTTCCCGTTAACAATTTTCTTTTATTACTGTTACTGGTATTGTTGGGTAACTGTTGGGTAACTTCTCTTATTGTCCCTTGCGGGCTGCTGGCTAGGCCAGGGGCTAGGCCAGGTGTTAGCTGCAGGGTTAAATGGAAAATTCCTATAGGGGCATTATCTTAAAGGGCCAGGGACAAGAAAGGGCCAGGGACAAGATTTGAAACAGCCTTTTACAGTAGCCTTTTACAATGCCCAACCACTTAGTAATCAAGCTGTTAATATTCCTAATAACATTCTTTGAGAGCCAGCACTGCACTGCAAGATAATGCAGTTCATATCATTAGCATTTCAATAGCAGTCACATTCCTGGAATTAAAAGGAAGAACGTGATGTTTTTAGTTATGAAATATTGTGTTGAATATTGTACATAGATCTTATGGTTTGTTTTCCTTTCCTTTACTAATCGGTTGTCAGATGTGGATGGTATTCTGTGGCAGTTAAGGAAATTGACTTTAGAGGCTGACCAACTTGGAGTGGAATCCTGGTCCTACTTCTTTCTATTTGGGTCTCCTTAAGCAAGTTACTTTGATCTTTTGAGCCTCAGCTTCCTCATCTGTAAAAAGGGCATCATAATAGCTGCCATTTAGGGTTCCTATTAGTATTATGAAAATATGTTGTAAAGCTTTGCAAATGGTAGCTGTGTTATTGTGGTGTTGTCATTGCCATTGGATTTTGGTCAGATTCATCTGTTGTCACCCTAAGTTCTTAGGACAGTATCAGAGCATACTAGGTATTAACAAGCTTTGGGCTTTCTGGTATCTTTGAAGAACTGAAATAACTTCTGCAAGCTAGTTTATGAAGATGCTTAGAAAAGATCAAGCCATTTGGGATTACCATTTCTACTGAATATCTCTGTTTTTGATATAGGGCACTACAGATGGAGTTTCTAAATCCCTGGAGCTTCATCAAAGTCAGTCCCGCTCACAGGTAAATGGAAACAATGTCACATTGATCAAAGAAGAGAAGAGTGATCATCATTTTTCAGCTACATCACATTGTGCCTTATCCAGAGACAGCAGCATGTTTAATAATGGTAACCGCTATTTCCCCATGAAGAATGTAGGGAAGAGCCGCTTTCGAGAGCAAAAACTGGGAACTATGGCACAACAAAAAGAGGAATAACAAGCTGCAGATGGTTTTACAAGATCAGGAAGAGGGGAAAACATATACTTTTCTGATTTTAGGCCCAAGTTAGAGGAGGATATAAATGCTTACCCTAGATTTATCCAGGATTTTGTTGGGATGTCCTATTGTATCCATCTTTTCCCCTTCCCTGTCTTTTTCTGGCCTCTAGACTTATTGGTCTGCTTCTGGGGAAGCTCTGTTTAAAGATGAACGGCAATAGGAGTAGCTGCTATTGTCAAATGAATATAGAGTGCCAGTATTCTCTTTACGTCCCCTGGGAGCCTAGTAAGGCAGTGACTGTCAGAAATTGGATGTCATCATATAAGCTTTGTTTTTCTGAATCTTCATCATGATACTCATTTACAAAGTGTGAGAGGGGGATGACATCTACCTATGGCTTCCTAACTTGCTCTTTGCTCTATGGAGTAGTAGGAGCTTTGTATATAATCATTATTCATCTCCTTCCCACTCTCTACACTTACCTACCCTAGGATTTTGTTCCACTGCCTCTTACTCTGGCCTGACAATCAGATAGGTAGATGTTTTCAGGGAAGTGAGGTAGTATTGGTTATTTTATTTTATTTTGTTTTGTTTTGTTTTTTATTTTATACACTTAAACTACCAATGGCCTTTGTACTGGGGGATTCAAGGGAGTCAGAAAAGTACTGGGCAGATTTTTCCTGCCTCTGAACTAATGAGTGTATTGTTTGTAAAATAGAAGATGTGGTGCAGTTCCCCACTCCCTGCTGCCCACGCCCTGAAAGGATGGGAGTCAATATAATGAAATTGAGTATGAAAGGGAACTCAAAATACTGGTGTATGTGTGTGTGTGTTCACATGCATGTGTTTGTGTGTGGGTGTGTGGGTGGATGTATATATGAATGAGTATATCTATATGCATACACATACCCTTTATATAAAGAGACAGATCTATTTATCTATACATATTTTATATATACATATGTGTGTATATGTGTATATATATCTATGTATCTACATATATAGATATATGCATGCATGCATACATACATACATACATACATACATACATACATACACACACATACACAGTGATGTCCCAGAGGATTTACTGAATTTCCCAGAAATGCTTCTCTAGCAATGAAGTGGTGGGTTTCAAAAGACCACACTTTAAAATCCTTACTAAGTCAGAGCCCATCACAATGATGAAATGATGGGCTTCTCTAAAGCAGACAAAAAGTACTTTCCAGAGATTGCCTGTTCAGAACAACGTACAGTTGGGTTGTCACCAACTTAATTTTGAACAGAGCCCTCACATCCCATATGATGAAACAGGAGGTTGAAATGAGATTGGGAAGTTTTGGGTATTTCCTTATGAAGGAGCAGCCTTGATTGGAGAAAGGGGATGGAAGGTGATTGATTACCAGGGCTTGCATCCAATTTGGAGGAAATCTGATCTGGAACTCCAGGATAAAACTGGCCTCAGGCTAGAATTGATTGCCGTGAGTCCCTGAAGGACAGAAGACAAGGATTGGAAAGACAGGTAGGGAAGTGTGAGGAAATTGTCAATCTGATTTTACATGCCTAAATTGTTTCATTTGTTCATTGACATTTTGACTACTGAATCTTTTCATTTGCTTTGCAAGGAAGACTTCAGAGGATTCTGGTCTGGGCCATTAAGGGGTATTCTGTGAAAGATTCCCAGCCCCCAGTGAGGCCAAGATCTGCCCAGGACAAAGAGGCTATCCCTCCTTGGCAGAGATATTCTTGAGACAACCTTGCATTTCCAGTTTCCCTCCTCATCAATCTAAGAATGAGGGATGGGAACATGGCTTGTAACAGATTAGCATTGTGTCTTCATTCAGGAATTGAAGCTTTCAGTTCCTTTCTGGCTTTGTGATATTCTTGCCCAAGGAGTACCATTTCTACAAGAATACAACTGACTAGACTTCTAGCAGGGTTCTCTCTCTTTTTGAAAAACCCCATTGCACTTTAACGCACTGCAGGTCCTTGCTGATTATTTTCCCAGAAAACCGCATGGCTGTTTGCTCACTGAGAACTTACAATGAGTATATAATAGGAGATTGAAAACATTCTCTCAGACTGTTCAATGCTAGTCTAGCCCAGTTTAAGAGAACCTACAATTTGCAGGGTAGGGAGGCCTAGAATGCCTCTCCCCCTGCCCAGACACTTCTTACATAAACCAAAGCAGGATGATAAGAATGCACACCTAGTAAGATATAACCAGGTACAAAATGTACAAAAACCTCCTTTGGAATCAGCTCTCCTAATTTGATCCCCCGTCTTCTCTTGGACCTTCCCAACCTTTCATAACATATTGAAGGTTAGGATTTCTTTATCTAGCAAGAGCGGGATTTAGTAGTGAATTTAGATGGTTGGAAATTTCTTTCTGGAGCCACAGTGGGAGGAATCCTTAGGAGCTCGAAAAATAACCAGTCACTGAGCTATATTAAGTTAAATCTATCTAGATCTCCATTTTCTAATAGGAAGTACTTGGAGTTATATGGAAAGGTATTTTCTTCAGTTGCTGTTTCTCTGCATCTTGAATCTATTTGATACAATCAAATGGCAGTATTGATAACTCTCACAGCATTAAGATTTCTTATTTTGTAGGCATTCACTTTGAGAAGTACAACTGCTGCTTTGACAGGGAAGATTCCAGTTTGCCAAAGGCTTTTCTCCCTCCCACAAATTTTCACTTTCTCCTAGCCTGGCCCAGGGTGAAACAAGTGGCTCACTTCCAACCTTGGTTTTTATATGGATTCAGCATTTGAGTTTGGAAGTTTACAAGAAAGAACTGTAAAGGGCCATATTCCTATATTTCAAGTTGTTTGCCAAACTACACAATTCAGAAGCCAGAAAAATTAAGATTCATTACTGAAAGGTGGACTTTTTCTAATTGGAGGACAAATTGGGGAAGGCAGATCTGAACTTTCCTGTGAGTACCACTTGAATAGACTATCATCCTTCATATGAGGTTCCATTTCTGATTATGATATGGCCTCTCTTGAAAAAAGTCATATAGGAACCCCCCAAAATGACCCTTTGTAGGGCCACAAGCAAAAGTCCACTGGTTGTATATAGCCACTGATCCCCAAGGACTTGTAGTTGTTGATTTCTGCTGCTATGCCTTGGAGTCAGCCTATAACTGCCACCCATATTCAGTGAGCAGTCTGTTCTGGACCAGGTCTAGCAAACTTCTGCTTATTTGCATCAGTTTTCATTCTGAACCAGTAGGAATTTGAATGAACTATAAAGCCCAAGAAATGGCACTTGTTTTTTAGCTAGTGACATTTGATTTTTATTTCCATCTTAAGTTTCTGGCATTGTTGGCCAAGTCACATTAAATTTTTTTGGTCACTGAGAAAAACAGCCAGAAAAGGCATTAGGATGGATGGTTAGGTTTGGGGTAGGGGGAGGAATGTTCATGTAGAGTAGAAAATGTGGAAGTTACTGTTTGGTTATAGTGATCTAGTCCATTGGAACTATAGAGGCTCCTATGGACATGTCAATGCTACCCTTTCAGCCTCTAATACTCTACCCCACCTTTGAAATGACAATACAAGTAGACAACAGTTTAAAGTAGTTAGTATAATTCTACTAAGGTTTAATCATTATACTTGTTTACTTCCTGGTGCATATTTCCTAAATATGCTTAGGGGTTGGGGGCGGGAGGGGGGTAAGTTTTCACTGTTCCATTGTGTGTCACCCTATATTTTTCTCTGTCTTGCGACTTTGACATCTTCTTTTATTTAACTTTCCGTTTCTTTTCCTTTGGCTTGCTGCAGTAGTCTGCTGGTACAGATAGAACCTGGTGTACCTATTCCCCTGTTACTGATAATTATCTTCAGTATTGCCAGAGGTTACTTTGATGTTCTAAGATAACTTTATTTTTTACAAAATCATCTTTTCCAAGGTAAAAACAAAGTAAAATAACCCCTGTGCTAGGGTGTCCATTTCAGCTTTTGACATTGCCCTTATACTTTGATAGATGGTCTTTTTGTCTGTGTTGGTAGTAACTAACTAATGACTAGTAAATTTTCATGTAAATGAAGCAAGATAAATATTTCAGATTTTATTAATCTCTCATAACCCTGCCAAATCTGATGACTTCATTTTAGTTACTTCCCAAAAGACACTTCCCCTCCCACCTTTTATTTTATTCTGTTCTCTTTTTATAATAACATACTAGGTAAAGAAACTTTAACTGCAAGAAGTCAATGATTTTTTTGTGGTCCCTGATAAATAATGTTATTGACAAAAGTAAGAAAATCTTTCATTGTTTTTTTCCTGTGTTAATATCTCTTCTGTGCTCTTGACAGTGTGTTTAGTGGATGGATAATATGTATTTCTCTTCCTCACTCCCAGATTCAAAATTCCCTGCCTTTTTGGCCCACTTCACCACAAAAGTTCCATAGTTTATTAATGTAAGTTTGAATGGATGCTTCTTAGGGGAAACTGCAAGAGGTAATGGAAGTGTTTCAGAAAGGAATGAAAAATGTCTCAGGAGTTGTTCTGTGATGGAAATTGGTCTGTTGTTCTGTTAATGCTGATGGAAAGAAACTTACAGTGCTTAATAAAAGTTTATTCTTTCAGTAAAAAAAATTGTGAAATAATTTTGAGTGTGCGAAGTTTCATTTCTTCTCTCATCTGGATCCCTTTCTGCAAATGGAGGATATCCTTTTCTCAATGCACAGAAATTTGGAACCTATTTGTAGTTGAATATTAGGGCAAGAGAATCATCAAAAGGAAGAACAGATTTTGCTTCCTGCTGAACTCCTTTATTTAGATGTTCTAAATGCATTTTTTGTATATGTATTTTTTATTTTTACTTTTCAATTACAGTTGACATTCAATATTGTATTAGTTTCAGGTATATATCATAATGTTTAGACATTTATATAACTTACAGAGTGATATCCCAATAGGTTTAGTGCCCATCTGACATGTATAGTTATTATCACATTATTGACTATATTTCTTATGCTGTACTTTACATTTTCATGACCTTTTTGTAACTACCAATTTGTACTTTGTAATCCCTTTGCCTTTTTCACCCAGCCCTACCACCCCCCTCCTATCTAGCAACCATCAGTTTGTTCTCTGTATCTATGAGTCTTCCTGTTTTGTTTGTTTGTTTGTTTTTTTAAGGCCATTAAAAAAGAATGAAGTTTTACCATTTGTGACAGAATGGATGGACCTAGAGGGAATTATGCTAAGTGAAATAAGTCTAAAGGCACTTTTGACTTGACATTTCCCAAACCAAACCCATCTTCTTTTCTGAAGCCTTCTCCTCTCCATGAGTGACACCACCTTCTACTCAATTATCTAAACCCCAAACCAACAGAGTTATCTGAGATTTGTACCTTTTCGTTTGTCAAATCAAATTTGTTACAAGATCTGTTGATAATGATGAAGACAGGGCAATGTCCCCCAACTGGCCCTGCATTGAGAGAGAGAGAGAGAGAGAGAGCGCACAGAAAGGAGGAAGGGAGAGAGGGTAGGGGAGCACAAGCTCACACTGTTGGGGAAGAAGGTTGAGGGACCCGATACAATTAGGGTGGGGCGGCCATGCCTTGTTTTCAGTTCTGTATGATTTGGGCTTTCTCTAAAGATTTCTCTGGCGTCCTGTAGCCAATTGAGAAATAAGGACAGGACAGATAAAAGATGAGGTTAGAGAGTTCAGCTGGAGTACAGAGTTCCCACTAGAGGGAAGGGAGCGAGGAAAAGGCTAAGGAGCCTCACCCTGTTGTGGCCAAAAGATTGCTGTGCAGTCTTTAATTTAGAGTTTGAAAGGGGTCCCTCAGTGGGTCTCCTCCACAGTTCTGATGCAAATGCCAAGTTTCAGGAAAGTTGGGGGAAAAGAAGTAGGAAAACCAGACAAGACTCCTGCTTGGTTAGACTTGCCTCTGCCAGATCCATGGAAACAGGGTCAACCATTTGCCAAGGCCAGTTGATCAGCATGGCTCTGGACAATATCCCAGCCACCCTCTAAGAAAAAGAGGGGGAACCATGTCGAACTTGGGTGGATTGAGTTTATGTCCTCTTGGTCCCTTCATGGTTAGCCAGGAAAGATGATGCAGGATGGGGCACATTTCTCTTAGTGGACCTGCACCAGGAGAGAGTTCTTGACTAAGCAAAGAAAAGAATTCAAGCGCATGCCAGAGTTGGAGTCAAAAAAGAAAGTTTATTAGAGAAGGAGGGAGGGAAAAACCAAGATGCAAAAAGCAAAGACAAGAAAAAGCTAAGGCAAAAAGCAAGGACCAAAAGCTAAGGCACACATTTCTGAGTGTTCTGGGAATTCAGTTTATATTCTCATTCTTAGTTTCTATGAATTACAGATTACAGACTTTGTTTACCCACCTTCCTTTGATGGTTTGGGCACATAGTGTGAAACTTAAGAATATGTAGCATGAAAGACCTGCTGGCAATTCCCAGCCTTTGATCCCTAGGTTCCCCTCTGTTTTAGCTTTAGAGAATGAATGATTGTGTTTATTTTGTGTAGGGCCAGCTTAAAGACTCTGTTTTCCTGTTTTCCCTTCACAGTGTGGGTAAATGGTTTGTTAGTAAGCCCAGCAGAAATCTTCCTTTGTTCTGCAGGTTTCCTTGTGGTCTGGCCATAGGGCTGATTAGCATGTTGCAGTCTCTTATTATAGCTTGATTTAACATTTAATTCTCTTGCCTCCTCCCTATAGAATAATACTCAGGCCTCCTTATGTCTCTCGTGAATTGTTGCAGTTGCTCCTTCTTATTCCTATCCAGGCAATTGTAAGCAACATTTTGTGTTTAAATATAGATAACTTCTCTCAGTAAAAGGGCCAATACCTTTTTCAAGATTCTTAAGGAACTCTTTGACCTTCTATGGCCATGCTACCCTCAACAAGCCTGATCCTGTCTGATCTTAGAAGCTAAGCAGGGTCGGGCCTGGTTAGTACTTAGATAGGAGACCACCTAGGAAGATAAGGTGCCCTGGAGTAAAAAATGAAAAACTAAGGGATTATAAACTGACGAGGTCTTTGCAATCTGTGAAGTCAACCAAGGATTGCCTCACCTAAAAATAAATAAGTAAGTAAGTAAGTAAATAAATAAATAAATAAAAATAAAAGTAGTATTGAATGAGAATGATAATGCCTGTGCTACCTCTTACAGGTAGTTATGAGAATAACACAAGCTAATGTGTGTGAAAACACTTCTAATATATTAAGAAGACATGTTTGACATACTGGTTTTGAGTCCAAGCTCTAACTCCTAAAAGTTGCCTCATGTGCATATTGGTTTCAAAGACCAGAAAGACCAAGACTGCTCTATGTCAAGGTAAAGTCTTTCTAGTATGTTCTCATGAAAAAGGTTAGTTGCTTAAATTCTGAGGCAGATGCCTAGCTGTTTTCTACCTTGCCAACAGCCTTTCCTCATTTCTTCCAGTAATACCACCTTAATTTTCCTCAAGAGCCCTGTTCTCTCCAGCCAGGTCATTGGGGTTTGTTGCTGTTGTCATAGCTTTGTTTGCTTACTTGCTTGCTTTGTTTGCTTGTTCTTTAAAGATTCTTTTTACTTCTGGTAAAACCAGCATGATAAATTGATTACAGAGATGGCTACAGTTGTTCACATCTCCAGGTACCTATACCTTTTGCATCTCCTCCCATTAAGAGGCAGTATCTATTTCTTCACCCTTCAACTTTGGACTACTCTTATGTTTCGCTTTGGTCAGCAGACTATTGCAGAAGTGATATTATGTCGGTTCCAAGCCTAGGCCTCAAAAGCCCTGGAACTGTCAAGTGAACAATCCTGGGCTAGCCTTCTGGAGGCTGATAGACCCAGTTGTCCAGCTATACCAGCCAAGACCACTTTAGATATGTGCAGCCCCCATCCAACTCACTAGCAAACCACAGATACATGAGTGAGCCCAGCAAAGATCAGCCAAGCCTACTCCAGATCAGTAGAGCTATGTAGCCAACCCATAGGCTCATGAGCAATAATAGTGTGGTTTCAAGCCACTGAGTTTTGAGATGGTTCATTATATAGCAGTTGCTAACTTACACATTGAGCAATACAATAAAAAATAAGTTTTATGCAGGAACTAGTTTTTCTGTAGTAGAAGGGCCCTTCAGTATATCTAGTCTTCTGTATTGTTCCTCTACTTCTTTCATTCCTTAGCATGTCTCTTAAGATTAGCATTTCTCAGAACTTCTGTTCTTAGCCATCTTCTCGCTATTCTTTCTCCTTGGTCAGCTTCATTCTATCCCATGGTTTCAACTCATACCTTTTTATGGATGACTCCCAAATTTGCCTCTGACTGAACTCTGTTGAGCAGACACAGAGTTCAAATTGTTGTCTGGACAAATCCACATAATGTTCTTCCCAGAAAAATCACAATGTTCAAATGTGAAGTCTTGCTCCCACTCCTCCATTGTTTCCTATACCTTCTCTCTTCCAGCTTGATTCCTCTATCTCTGGTTAATGTTACCAGCATTTTCACATCACTCAGGCCAGAAACTTCATTATCCTAGGCTCTTTGGTCATTCCAAATGCCCATTACTTCTGCAATGTCCCATATCTGTCCCTTTCTCTTCATCTTCATGGCACCATCCACCTCTTCCTCTTCTTTTTTCTTGCTATCAAAGTGTGATCAGTCGTCCAGCAACGTTAACATCACCTGGGAGCCTATAAGGTTGAAGAATATTAGGCCGTACCTCAGATCTACTGACTTGTGTCTCAGAATCAAAATCTGCATTTTTATAATTCATACTTGAGGAACCTTTAATTTTTCATTCATCTTTTTATGATTTAATCTTTTAAAAATAATATAACATTTATTAATTTTTTAGTACAGAAATACAAGAAGGAAATTAAAATTGGCCTATGCCTTGTCCTGATAACTCCAAATGATACTTTAAAAAAAAAAGGAAATTTTACAAACAATAAAACAGAATTTTACAAACAGAATAAAAATGTACAGAATGAAGACTGAAAATCTCTACTGCCACCTCAATCCCAACCCCTTTCCTCAAATACAACCATTCTTAATCAGAATTAACCTTCCGGGAAGAGTAATTAACCTTCTGGGAAACAATTAAGCATGAACCTGCATATATTTACCTGTATTCATTCTTTATTTAAAAGGTATAAATTATGACTCCCTTTTAGTCATAACAATTTTTATACTTAAGAGATATTTCTCTCTGAGTATATGCAGACTATTTCATAAATTTTAATACTACATAGTATTTCATCAAATGGATGATTCCATCAGATGGATCAATTCCCTATTGATAAAATGCTTTGATTGCTTTCAGATTTAGCTATTACAAACAATACCACAGTGATCATCCATTGACATATTTTGGTGAACTGCAAAGATATCCATAGGGTAAATTTTTAGTGGCAATGATTGCAGAATATATTAGGATGCTTTTGGTTACACACACACACAAAAAAAAAACCCTATAAAAACAAAAAACGAAAACACAACTCCAATGGTAGAGTAAGCTAGAGCTACTTAGTTTCTTTCATTCTCTCTGCTCTGCAGTCCCTAATTTATCCAAGTGGTTTTCTATGTGCGGTCTTTGGACCAGCATCAGCATCACCTGGGAACTTCTTTGAAAAGGATATTCTTTAACTCAGACCTATAGAATCTAAAATTCCAGGGATGGAGGTCAGTGATCTGTGTTTTCACAAATTGATTCTGATGCACACCAAAGGTTGAGAACCATAGCTTTAGCCAAGGTGGCCATGAGACAACTGCCAGTGACAATGGAAGCTGTGAGGCTCTTCCTTTAAATCCAGCAGAGAAGAGAAAACTGACTCTCCATTCCAAATAAGCAGGACTCCCAAGGTACACCCTAATTGATTTGCTTAGGTCACAATTCCTCCCCTGAACTAATGTCTGTGGCTGGAAGAACTGGGAGTAGAATCAGTTGACCCCAAAATACATGAGCTTTGGAAAGAATAGAGTCTATGAGTTGTTAGGAGGAGAAAAGGGAATGATTGCTGAGAAGGCACTAGCAAAGCCCACAATATTCAGTCAAAGAATATGGGCATCTTCTACTTTGATACATGTTGCCAAATTGTACCTACAAAAGGTTGCACCAACTACAGTCCTACCATCAATGTATCAAAGTATTTATTTCCTCATATACCCTCACTTGCTTTGCAAAATAAAAATTTGCCAACTTTAAATATTTCTTAAAGTGATAGGTAAAGATGGTATTTTGTTGTTTTGATTTGTATTTCCTTAATCGTGGATAAGATTGAATATCTTTTCAAATCTCTATTGATGTGTATATGTCTCCATAAATTACTTATTTTTTAGTTCTTTATACTATTAGGTTTTGCCTTTTTCATATTCTTCTCAAGTAATTGTAAATTGAAGAAACTAGCCCTTTGTCATATGTGTTGCAAATATGTTTTCTCAGTTTCCTCGATCTTTTGAATTTATTTATGTTATTTTTGCTTCACAATGCTTTTAACTTGTGCATTGAATTCAACAATAATTTTCTTTATTGGCATCTGGGTTTAAGATTCTGCTTTAAAAGAGCCTTCTCCATTCTTAGGGTACAAATAAGTATATTTGTATTTTCTTCTAGAATTGTTTTCACTTATTTCCATTTCTACTTCTGATCCATCTAGAATTATATTTTGGTATAAGGAGTGAGGTAAGGATACCCCTCCACACACACACTCACCAGTAAATAGCCAGTTATCTGAGCACCATTTATGAGTAAGCCCTCTTTTACCCACTGATTTAAATTGCCACCTTTATCATAAATTAAATTATGTATTTGGGTCTAATTATGGAATCTATTTGTTCTATTGATCTAATTATTTTCTTAAACTGAACTATATTAATCATTTTAGTTTCGTAGCATTTTTAATATCTGACAGAACTAGTTTTCTATCACTTTTTTCATAAGTGTTCTAGTTATACTTACTTTTCTAGGTGAATATTGATATCATTTGTCAAGTCTGTAAAGCTTGTAAAAATAAGGATGCTGGACCTGCACTCCAACCTATTGAAGCAAAATAGTGTCCCCAACTTATGTCCACCCAGAACCTGTGATTGTAACCTTATTTGGAAACGTGGTCTTTGTAGATGTAATCATATTAAAATGAGGTCATACTACATTAATCCAATAATGGGGTTCTTATAAAAAGAGCGAAATTCAGACACAAAGGGAGAGCACCATGTGATGATGGAAGCAGATGATATGTCTATAAGCCATGAAATGTCAAAGATAGCAACCACTAGAAGCTAGAAAGAAACAAGGAAGGATGCTCTACTAGGAGTTTAAGAGAGAACATCGCCCTACCAACACCTTGGTTCTGGACTTTTAGACTCCAGAACAATAAATTTCTGTTGTCTTTAGCTACCCAATTTGTGGTACCTTCTTAGAGCAGCCCTAGGAAACTAATACATACTCTATATCTAAATTAAAAAAGAATCTCCAAATATGATCCTGGAAACCTCTGAGGTTGAGAACTACTGGACTGAATAATAATAACCATCCTTGACTCATTATTTTGTAGGAGTAGAAAAAAGGATGACAAATGATTCTCCTTTAGAAAAAAGGGTCCTGGTTTTGAGACAATCAGCTATCCTTTTGGAACAAAATAAAATCATCCCTATAACATATCAGATTCACCTGGATAAACTCTAAAAGTATTCCAGATGCTGGGAACAAAACAAAGTCCCACTCTCATGGAGTTTGCAATCTAAGGAAAGACAAACCACGAACAAATAACAAAATAAATTAGATAACTTGAGAGGTGATCTATAAAGAAAAAGTAATGAAATAAGGCACATCTTAATGGAGAGTGAGTGTTTAATTTAGTTAGGGTCATCAGGGAAAAGCCTCTTGGAGCTATATTTGAGCTGAGTCCTGAAGATGTCAGCCATTGGAAGTTCTGGAGGAAGAGAGTTCCAAGAGAAATACAGAGGTTTTGAGAAGGAAATGATTTTAAGGTAGATTAAATACCTAAATGTAAAGCACTATAACAGAATGAGAAAAATGATAAGATAATATGGTTGTTGCCTTGGGTAAGGAAGATCTTCTAAAACTATCATCAAAATGGAAAAGCCATGAAGAAAAGATTGATATATCAAACGACTATACAAACATTTAAAACTTCCCTATGATAACACAAACCATATACGTTACATATTATGGGAAAATATAAGCAACATACATAATAGACAACAGGTTAATATTTAGAATTATCAGTGACACTTACAATGAAATGGAAAAGACAAACAACCCTGTAAGAAAAACCAGGCAGAAGTTACAAACAGTTCACCAAGGATGAGCCAATAAACATATGAAAATATGCTCAACTTCACTAGTGATAGAATGCAAATTAAACAGACAAATATACATGAGTTAATGTTTTTTTCAACTATCAGACTGGCAAACAATTTAAAATTCAGAGTCTTAGGAAATGTGAAGATGCACTGCTGACAGGAGTGAAAACTGGCATAGTGCTTTTGAAAGGCAATTAGGCAGTACGTATTAAAATTGCAGATATCCATACCCCATAACCCAGCAACCCATTTCTGAATGTCCACCTAGAGAAACAAGGAGGGCCCTATAGGTACGTTCACTGCAGCTCTGTATTAGTGAAAAATAAAACCACTTCAAATATCCATCAGTGGAGTAGAAAAAATAAATCAAGACTCATCTGAATTACAGAATTCGAAGAACAAAGTGTTGTTGTTTTTTTTTTGTAGAAATATCTCCAAGACATATTGCCAAGTGAAGAAAGCAATTGGCCGAATAATGTGGACAGTATGATCCTATTCACATGAAACTGATAACTATCCACACTAACCTTCATATTTCTGTGTTGTCATCCTGTCTCTACCCACCCCACTCCCACTCCCAGTGGAGAAAAGTTTGGTTAGAGAAGGTAGGCTGAATGGCTGTAATCCCCTCAAATCATCTCACAATTACCATTTAGCAGTAATGGGAAACTGCTATATAATTTGTGGGGCCCAGTGCAAAATGAAAATGGAGGCTTCCTTGTTCAAAGACCAGGGAAGAGGCAAGAAGTGCAATTAACGGTACTACAATATATAATTTTTTCCTTTAAAAATATTTTATTACTTATAAAACAGTATAGGGATAATAGTAATACATGAATAACAACAAATTTACAAATTGCAGAATGTATTTGTCATAATTTATATAATAAATAATGACATGTTACTAATGTGATATCTGGATTGATCATAAGATTTTTCTGGCTCACTTTTCTGCAAATTCAATTATTTAGTCATCAAAGTTTATATTTTTAGCAACTTCATTTTCAACCAATATAACTGAAAGTAACATTTATCACAAGATGGCAAATATTTGGTAACTTCACTTTGAGAAGGAGCTTTCTGTTGACACAACTATTACTGTCTGTGACAATGTTGGGATAGCTGATAAATTATTTCAAAATATAAATTTTAGTGCAGCTATAGCTGATGATTCTTGTGGAACAATTTTCCTAAAAAGATTTAACTCTTCATACAAATCAAGTATGAATCTAATTTTAAATAGAAATTTATACAATGGCCTTTAATGTTTCCTTTCCTCTGACATTTCCTGTAACTTGTGAAGGTCTGCTATAGACTGAATGCTTCTGTCCCCACTCCCCAATTCATAGGTTGAAATCCTAATCTCCAAAGTGGTGGTGTTAGGAGGTGTGGTCTTTGGGAGGTGATTGGGTCTTAAGGATGGAGGCTTCATGAATGAGATTAGTACCCTTATGAAAGAGATCCTGAAGAGCTCCTTCACTCCACCACACAGCAAGAAAATGGCCATTTATGAACCAGAAAGTGGGCTCTCACTAGTCACTGAATCAGCCAGCACCTTGATCTTAGACTTTTCAGCCTCTAGAACTGGGAAAATAAATTTTTGTGTATTAGCCACCCAATCTATGATGTTTTTGTTATAGCAGCCTGAACAAACTAAAACAAGGTCATAAAAGATATAAAAAAATATCTTCATGATTTATTCATAATTCAAAATGCCTGTTTATGCATTCTACCACTGTACCTTTGACTACAAGGAAAACACTTTTAAATTGTCTTTCCCATTAATAATTGGTTTATCCAAAACTTTCATCAAAGGTGTCTAATATAATGGTCTTTAAATTTGATTTCCATTTCTAACCCTCTTTATATTTGCTTTGCAATAATGCATGTTTTCAAAACCAGAGATTCTAAACTTTCCATGGGTATGCTTTTAGTTTGTAGTAATTTACTGACAAAGCTTGCTGCCTGAGTGCTAGCAGTCCTGTCCCAGTGCTCAAGCCAGAATTACTATTTGTGTAGATACTGCAGGGATAGGCTCTGATAGCAGAAGGGCAAGATTGCCTCACACCATGGGTCCTGTCACTGCCACTACCACTGCTGCTTCTGTTGCCACCATTGTCACTGGCCCAGAGCCCCCCTCTGGGCCCCATGGTGCCCCAGAATGCCCCAAAGGTGCTGCTCATGCATGCCAGGAGGCCTGACCAACTGCTAGGCATGCATGGATGCACACTGCCACCCAGTGTATCTCTTCTGTTCATGTGTACACTCCATTGTCACATGGGACTACACTTGAAAAACACAAATTAAAATATAAAGTTATTATTAGTGATGTCAAGACAGCAACGGCAGAGCATTAAATCAAGCTTGAAGCCTCTCTGGGGAGCAGAGTTCTGCACAGGTGACACACCTCTAAAGATGGCCATAGAGGAGTGGGTTAGTATTCTCAGCTACCTAGTTTGGCACCTAGGGGATCATCCTGCTAGTTTTTATTCCATGTAAGTGTAAATCCTATTTTGCTTCTGTGATTCAAATTATGCAAATAACCATTGATTACTTTCCCCCATAACATGAGAGACACCAGTTGCTGTTAGGTCCACACCAGTGGTATAGTGGAGTGGTGACTTGTATTACCAGGAACTCCAGCTTGGTTATATACTTCCTATGTGACCTTGAGCAAGTGATTTAAAATATACTCAGCTTCTCTTTCCATGAAATGGGGATCTAGTACCTACCTCATAAGGTTGCTGTCAGGGGTGAGCAAGTTAATGCATGTAAAGAGCTTAGAACAGTGCTTAGCAAACAGTAAATTATCAGATAATGTTGTCATTATTTTGTCTTGTTTTCCCTGTTCTTGTATTTCCAAGCCTGTTTTTCCTCATATAATATACCCCCTTTCCTCCCATCCTTTTTCCTCATATATTTTATAGTTCACCTTAGCCCTCATCCTTTTTTCATCTCAACAGTTATATGTACATGTATGCAAAGAGATGAATTGGAAGAGCCCACTGAGGTTCTCTCTAGGGAGGTAAGCAGGAATTGAATGGTCAGTGGGGATTTTCAGCCTGTTTCTACATTTACAGTGGGAATGCATTTACTATTTATTGCCTGTGTAATTAAAAATAAATATTTACAATGGGGGGGGGTAGGAAGATTTCCAGGGCAGCCTCTTACTATGGCAGCCAGTTCAGATCATCCACTGATGTTGTGAGATGCAACTGGAGAACACATTTCCAGGGCAGCAGACAGCTGCCTCTGGTCCATGGCAGTACCAAGAGTTCCTCTGTCAGCAAATTTAACTGCCTCAGATTCAGCCTCCTGACAGCTTTGCCTTTCCCACTATCCTTTAGTATTCCCACCCCACCTCCCAAGAACAGTGGGGAGGAACTTCCATGGGTAGGTAAAGTATACCTGGGTCAAATGCCACTTCCTGTGAAGCCTTTTCTGACACACCCACTGAACAAGTTTAAATTAACTATGGCTCCTTTTGTTCACACATGTTGCTCAGACCTCTAGGTAGCATTTAGTTTGACCTTTCTCAGCCTCATTATTGTTCATTGAACCTGCCTACCTTATTAGATTATACATATACTCCGTAAGGATACACACACGGTCTCTTTTTCATGTCTGGAGAATCCCACTCCAACCCCCACCTGTATTGTGACCAGTTAAATGCTCAGGTGTTATTGAGAGGGTGCCCTGAACTGGCCCTATCACCATAATAGACCTTTTGCACTTTTTATTCCTTCTGCCATCCCTGGCCAGCTCTTGTTTTTCAGGTCTCAGCTCACACATCACCTCCTCAAAAAGGCTTTCCTTAAATACCCTATCTAGACTAGACTATCTTTCATCCAAATCTTTATCTCATAATTTTTTTTTCTTCATAGCACTCACTGCAATTTGAAATTATCTTTTTCGGCTCATTTTATCATCCATCTCTCCTGTTGGAATGAATGTGAATCACAGGAGGGCAGGGACTTTTTCTGTTTTGTTTACCCTTGAATCCCCAGTGCCTAGAAAAGTGCCTGGTATATAGTAGATGCTCAATAAATATATGAATGAAACAGTATTTGTTTATTGACTGATACCCCAGTAGAATGTCAGCTCCATGAAGGCTAGGACCTTATCTGTGTTACTGCTACATCCTCAGCATCTAGCACAATGCCTGATGCATAGTAGATGCCCAACAAAGAATTGTTGGGTGAGTTACTGTTCCACACACACCTTAACTCAACATACTTTAAAATGAACTTAGTCTCTTCTTCCCTACCAAACCTGCTTTTCCTGTGTGTACCCCAGCTCAGTCAATGGCACCACCATTCACTCTGACACCCAGAAATGAACTCACAGCACTTTCACTCATTCACCTACTATTTTCAATTAGTCCCCAAGCCCTGTCTATTTTACCTCCAAAATATCCTACTTATCGGATCCTTTTCTACCCCAGCTGCAACTATCCTGACTCAAGGCTCATTTTTTTTTTCATGACTAATGCAACAGCCTCTTTCCTCATGCCTTTTTTAAAACTTCATGAATTTGCATGTCATCCGTGTGTAGAGGCCATGGTAATTTTCTGTCTTTCCAGAAAATTACATATTCTGCCAAAGTGAGCACTCCTGTCTCCTTTTGAAACTACAAAAGCTTAAGTTACAGTGACTGTCACTTGCCATAAGGTCACATGTTCATATGTTTTGTAAAGTTTGTAAAATGTATTTAAACCACAGTTGGTTAAAACTGCTGTCCCTTTCCTCTGACAGTTTCTCTAGTCACACATTCTCTTATATTAGGTGGAGTTGGAGCTGCCTCAGACATTTTTGAGATCTAGTTAAGTGGAAGTTGATTTGGGGGATACATTTAATTTGGGTTTGATATGACATTTACATGTGGTCTATATCACTTCTATTTGTAGTTATTACCCAGGTATAGGAATGGCTTCTAGAAACACTCTGTCTACCTTTGAATCTAATTTTGTAACTACAAGTCTATATTCTTAAAGAAGTCCCACCTCACAAACATATAAGCTTCAGGTCCCACTAAAACTGCATTTTCCTCTGCCTAAAACACAAATGTGACAGCTGCTTTTGCTCTTGTGATTGCTTAAAGGATAAAAATCTAATATTCAAATTCTTTTTGCAAATGTTTTCGCATATGCCTCCATGCATTTGTACTTGTCAATCCTTTTATCTACTGTTAATTTAGTGAACTTTTAGTATCCTCCAAGTCTCCTAGAAATCTTCTTTGACAGCAGCAAGGAACTGCTGAGGCGCTTGTTTCGCTTTATTTTGCACTCTACAAGAAGTATCCGTGCGCTTACTGGACGTCGTACTCCAATTGTTGACTTGCAAGCCTGTGTCCTGCACTGGCTTGCAATTTCCCACTGCAGAGTCCCTTTTTTCATCACTGTACCCCCAGGGCCTAACCCACCATCAATTAGGAAACAGGTACACAACCATTTTCTGTTTTAAAGTGGTGGGACCCTTTAAGAAAATGAAACAGAGAATTCCTGGGGAATATTCTAAAACGACTGAGAAAGCCAACGCCATTTTGAAGCAGGTGTGTGGCGTTCCATTTACTCAACCTCCTCTCCCACTCCCACTCCCACTCCCACCCCCAGGCTGGAGTCGGAAAGTCGTGGGACGTACGCAGGGAAATCGTTGAACTAGGTTCAACTTCCCGGCTCTGAAATGGCAGTCGTTTCTAAGGCCGTGTGCTGTTTGGGGGATAACAGAGTTTCCCTTACAGTGTGAAGATCTTGTCAAAGAGCTTAGGCCGCAAAGAAGCTCACTGAACGGTAGCCGCAGCGAATACCCCGCCTCCTCTTCATTTTCTAGTTTGCAGTCAGAGTACACCTCCTCTCATAGGAGGAGCGGCTGGGAGGAGTGTACTTAGTGGTGACGGTTGATGCTTAACTCCCAGCTTGCCTAGAAGGAATTAAAGCCTGGGAAGGTCCTGGCCCCACTCAAAATGGAGCCAAGCAAGCGCCTCGTCTAAGATGGCGGCTTCCCCGCCTCCGGGCTCAAGGTCCTCAGCACCCATTGGGCTCCTAGACACCAAAGGGTCCGAGGCTAGCCGAGTCCCACCCCCCCCGCGGCTCCTCCCTCTCCCCCTCCCCGTCTCAAGGCGGTACCTTGCTCGGATGACGTCTCACGGTAGCCAAGGGCCCGCTCTTCCCCGCCTCTGTCGTGGAGTCTTGGTGTGCCCGGCCCTCATAAGATGGCGGTCGGATCGCCTCCTTGAGGCGGCTTCGCCACTCTCAATATGGTAGCTGTTTACACCATATTTCTCCTCCCCTCTCCGCCTCAACTTCCTCGTTGTTTTGAATAAACTTTATTGACTACTCCGAATTAGCTACCACCACAACCAGGCTTCTCCCGGAGACTTTTCGGGCCATTTTCCTCCAACCTGGCCGCCGGTTCCTCTCGTTCCTCGTTGGTTTGCTCGCAGCGAGCTCTTGCTGGCTCAGCGACAACGCCGCTAGCCCGGTCTCCCGGCGTCCGCCAGGCGAGGCCCGAGCCGCGGTCTCCAGTAGGCCCTAGAGCCTGGTCCCGGGCAGAGCTGTGAGGAAAGCTGCCCGGAAACAGCCTGGCAACCAGGGCCGCGCGACCCACCGGGTGGTCTTAGGGGCCGGCGAGCGGGGTTCGCGGCGTTGCTGTGACGATCCCAGAATTCGGCGCGCGCCACTGGTGGGGCCAGAACTGCCAGAGGAGCCTCGGCTGAGCGAGGCGCCGAGCTGCTCAGGAGCGAGCCCGGCTGCCGGTGCGTCTGTGGGACTGAGCTCTGCGGGCGGGAGGAATCCCTGCAGCTTTGTGGATGCGGAGGTCCTTGTAAAGCTGAGGACCGAAGACATTCTTGTCAGGTTGGGGGTGTGAGGAGGTTCCTGTCCATTTGGAAGGTGTGAAGAGATTCTCGTAAGTTTCAGGCTGCAAGGATATTCCTGTCAGTTGCAAGATCTAAGGAGAGATTCCGATCAGTTTGGGAGACCAGGGAAGCCCTCGTCAGTTTGAGGGGCTAGGAAGAGATGCCTGCCAGTTTCCGAGCGGTGGGAAGAAAACAAATCGTTGCTCAGTTGCAGTTGTGTGAGGAAATTCTAGTCAGTTTCAGGGATTTTGAAGAGATCGTTTTTAGTTTCAGGGGTGCAACGAGCACCCCATCATGTTTGAAGTAGAGGACGAACTGATGAGTTTTGCAATTGATAATTATTTCAGTTGTTGGGGTGATGCTCCCGACTGGTCGGGGGTGGAATGATTGGGTGAGTTCCCAGAACATGACCCCCAGAACTGTGATTTGAGTTGGGCGCCTCTGTCTTGTTCCTGAAGGCAGCGAAGAGATTTGCGAGTAACCCGAGCCCACATTCAGGGATGCCTCATCTCTCTCTGTTACCCCTATTTGTGGGGGAGAGAGAAGGGGCTTTCGCTGAGCTCCCCTATCCTCATTCTTGAGGCTAGGGCTTGCGTCATAATAAAGAGCGCCTTGGGAAGCAAGGTTGCGAGCAAAGAGAGGGTGCAGTGGGGGATTAAAGAGGCTTCTTTAAAGGAATCAGATATTTCCTTGAAGCTCGGAAAGTTCCTACCGACTGAAGGCTAAAGAAGCTAGGGAGGGAGGAAAAAAGCCTCGACGGTAGAGCGCCGTTCTTTATTTGTTAAAGGAATTCTGGAGGCGGGTGGACTTTCTCCGATTGCCCCCTACAGCCACACCAGTAGTGTTGCATCCCGGGCTTGGTAACTCCCCATTTGTGAAGTGAGGGTTGGTACCCTGGTGGAACTGATTCACTATAAAAAGTGTTTGTGCCCAGCCTTCCTCCAGGGAGGACGCGTGCTGCCGCCTCCTGCTCCTCTGGACTTTGCGAACCTGGCCCGCGGCAGAACGCTCCAAGACCAGGAGAAGATGGCCTCGGTGCCGGTGTATTGCCTCTGCCGGCTGCCTTATGATGTGACCCGTTTCATGATCGAGTGTGACATGTGCCAGGACTGGTTTCATGGCAGGTAAGGAAGGCAGGCCAGGTGCCACAGGGTTCAGTGGCCAGGTGCTCACTCTCTTCTTTCTCGGCTCTGTTTTAGGTTCCCAGTCAGAAACTTTTTCCCCTCAATCCCTGAGAATTAACTTCAACCCACCTCCCAGCTGTAGGTTGCTCCATCCCTCCTTATAGACTAGGGCCTAGTTGACATTGGCTTCTGATTTTTCCTATTTTTCTCTTTCCCCATATATATGTTATATGTACACCCTTCTTTAGAAAAAAAAATTAATTTAGAAAGTATTTTTTTTCCCAGCTACCAAGTATGTTTTGTGTTTTGTCTCAGACTCTGGCTTTGAAAGAGACAATATTGCAATTTTGAGATAGTTGAGTCCAGCAAAATGGATTTGGGTTGTGGTTTGCACCTATCTATCAGAGTGACCTTGGGCAAGTTGCTTTGCCTTTTTGAACCTCATTGTTTTCACTTATTAAATATATATTATACATTCTTCCTGATTATTTAAAGCATTTTGCATGCACTCAGTAAATGGAGGCAGAAATGCAGATGCACTAATATTTTTATTTCTATAGTATTTATCTGCAGAAGCATCTAACTAAAATGAATTAAGCAGAAGAGATATTTAGTAAAACAGGACTAAAACCACTAATGAATTTCCTCTAGTTTGCCATGTGTGCACATAAGCACCTGTCACCCAGGATTCCAGAGAGGTTAGTGTGTAGAATAAAACTAATATTATCCCATTATTGGGACTTAAATCCCAGCTATGGAAAGAATACTATGAGAGAGATTTGTACATTGAAGGACAACAAAACAGTATATGGCACCTTTCTCCTGTTGCATGTTGTTAAATTCTAGAATTTTAAGTTGTCACTAGTCGCTTCCAAAGGAGCCTCCTGTTATCACACTCAAGACTAAACTGAAGGTCCTGGTGCTGCTAAAATTCTGCTCTTAGCAGGGACTGTCTTATGCAGCACATCCAAATTTATATTCAACTAATCTTTATTGAATATTCACTGTGTGCCAGGTGCAGAGTTGTTTTTTTTTTTTATTGCCTCCTGTTATTTCAGAGGGTACATACCTAGAGGGCGGGGCCTTTTTCTGTTCCCTGGAAATACGTGGGGATTAAGATGTCTTTCAGGATTTCTGGCATCATTGCTAGTACTGATCAAGTCACTCCTCTTAAGATTCAGTTAGTGGTTCCCCTACACAATACAATTCAGTCTTTGTGTAACAGACAAGACCTTTTGTGGTCTACTTGTTCAGTCTCATTTCCCGCCACTCCTCCTCTCTTATCCCATCAAAACTGAACTGCTTATAGTTCTGTGAAAATTTTATATTCCTTTATGACTCTTTGTCTTTTCACATGCTGTTACCACTAATGTCCTCCTTTTTACAACTTATAGCATACCTTCTCTGTAAAAGGCCTTCCTCTGGCTTCTCATTTTACTTTGTGTACATCCTTGTTGAAAGTAACATAGTTACATCTGTGTCACTCATCAGCCAGAGCTACCTGAGGGCAGAGATATCATCGTTTTATTTTTTGGTATCCCCAGAACGTAGTTCAATTGCTAAACATGTAATAGATACTGAGTACATTTTTAAATTAAATTTACTGAGGTAACATTGGCTAATAACATGATATAAATTTCAGCTGTACAACGTTATAATTCTGTATACTCTATTGTGTGCTCACCAGCAAAAGTCTAGTTTCCTTCCATTACCATATGTTCAACCCCCTTTACTTAATTCACCCTTGCCCATACCCCTTACATTTTTCAATGAACAAATGAATCTTCTTGAAAAGAGCTATTTCCTGTGGCCCTTACTTTGGATTGTGTGGAAGTGTATAGGTTCAAACCTGGAAAGTGAACTCTTACCCACAGTATAGAGACCCTAACTCCACAGTCTTGGAACAGGAAACAGAAATGAATGCTTTCTCAGTGCTTACTATATGCTAGGCCCTATGACATGACTTTGCATGAATTATCTCAGTCCATACTCAACCCTGAAAATTTGATATTCATTTTTTAAATAATGTTTAAACTTTTCCTAATTATATGTGAGACGTGCTCATTGTAGAAAATACAGAAAAAGAATAAAGAAGGAAATAAAAATAACCTATGAGTCTACTATCTAGCACAATCTACTGTCAAATTTTTTGTTGCATTAACTCCCATCATTTGACTTAGAATATGAACATTTATTTTTACAACATGAGATTGTATTATGAATACTACTTTATAACCTTTTATTCCTACTTAACATTATAATGTATTTTACCAGGTCGTTAAATATTCATCTAAACCTGACTTCTGATATCTCACTGTATATCCGTGTCCTCAGTTATTTGGTCATTTCCTCTGTGGTCGGATGCTTATGTTATCTCTACTTTTGTTATGTAATAATGTGATGTGAGGGAAACGGGGGGGGGGGGGTTCTGGAAATGTTTTGTATTTTGATATGGGTGCTAGTTAAAACAACAATAAAAAACCATTGTAGTGAACATCTTTGCACAATAGACTTGATATTTAGAAGGAACACTACTGAGGCCTTTAAGAATTCCAAATTTACAAATATGGAAATGGTTTATGAGCCAGGCCCTTCCTCAATCACATTTCTGTAGTGAATCTTGTTGTTTGTGGACACCATGACACAAGAGAGCCGTCTTAATTTTTTTTTCTGTGAAAGAGACCAAGTTTTTATCTTTTCTCACGCTTCTCTGTATGGGCTGCCAAGGAACAAGGAGGCCAGCTGAGGATGAGGTCCTTGGTGGGTGGCTGCTGTTGCTTACTCGGTGATTGCTCATACACATGCACCAGGCTCCCAGAGCTCCATTTAAGTTTGTACTTCATGATTAAAAATTACTAAATACCATGGACTTTCCATGGTTGCTCACAATAGTTAAGCCCACAGGTAGGTGAAATAAATCTGTTCACATCTTTGATGACTTCCAGAGGCTAGATTTTTTAAAGTCCAGTTAGGGATTAATAATTCCAAGTTACATCCTGGAAAGATTATAGCAAAGAAGGTGACTATTTCATTTTGTTAGGGAGAATTAGGAATTCATGGAGATTCAACTTCTTTCTGAGTCTAGATTTAAATTTAGAATTACCTGACTCCAGAGGCTAAGTTCCCAAAAGTGGAAAAAAGATGGTAAGCTCCATTCCCCCTACTTTAAAGGCTGGGGTTTTGCAGAACACTTTGATTTGTAAAGCAGTAGTTCTTAAACTCTAGTGTACATCAGAATCACTTGGAAGACCTATTAAAAGACAAGGTAGATAGATAAGCTCTACCTACAGGGTTTCTGATACAGTGGGTGAGTGGGGGCCACCTTCAGAACCACTGTTTTAATGCATTATTCTGTCTCAGTTTCTTCTCTTTCTGTGGAATGTGACAGTGTCTGATGTTGGGGGATTGGTGGGCTAACAAATTAATTATTGAATTATTGTACATGGTTGTTCTTAAAATGTGGTTCATTAACTGGGAATTTGTTAAAAATGCAAATTCTTGGGCTAGAACACAGCAATTTATATTTTGAGAATCATTTTTCTATGATGGCGGCAAAAGTTAGTTGGCAAGCATTTATTGATGTCTGGGAATCTGGTGAAAACACCCCTTTATAGTTTTCCTATCAATAAAGGAAGTGTTAATTAGCACAAGGGGATAACTTTTGTATGAACTGTAAACGTGAAGAAATGGCACTGGCTTTAGATTTAGGTTCAGATTCTGATTCTCTTACATTTTAGCAAGGGATTTCATCTCTGAAATCTCAATTTCCCTGAAAATGGTTGTGATGAGTTAAGTAAAATGTTAGTTGCCCTTGCTTATGGAGCACCAGCTAATGTGCCAGTCACTATGCTAAATTCTTTGCTTAATTATCTTTATTTAATCTTTAGAGGAACTTAAAAATTATGAACTCAAATGATTTAATAGTCTTAGGACTGTTCAAATAATATATTTTATATTGGGTATGCTGTGATACTTTCTACTTTTCAAGGAATTTATCCAATCATCTAAGTTGTGAAATTTAAATGTATAGAATTGTTAATAGTATTACCTTATTATTCTTTTGATATCTGCATGCTGGGTGTCTTCTTTCTCTCGTTTTCTTTGTTAGACTTCCTTGAGGTTTGTCAGTTATTGATCTCTTCAAAGAACAAGTGTTTTGTTTCATTGATTTTCTCTACCATCTTTCTATTTTCAATTTCATTGATTCCTGCACTTTGTTATTTCCTTTCTTCTGCTTGCTTTGGGTTTATTTTGCTCCTCTTTACCTAATTTCTGGAGGATGGAAGCTTAGGTAATTGATTTGAGACTGTTTCTGTTTTCTAATGTAAGCATTCAGTGCTATTAGTTTCCCTCTTAGTACTGATTTAACTGTCTCACAATTTTTGATGTTTTCCTTTTCATGTAGTTCATTTTAAAGTAAATTTTAATTTCCTTAGAGGCTTCCTGTTTGACCTATGAATTATATAGAAGTGTGTTTAGTTTTCAAGTGTTCGTAGATTTTCTTATTATCATTTTGTTATTGATTTATGGTTTGGTTCCATAGTGGTCAGAGAATATACATTGTATGCTATTGATTCCTTTAAATTTTTTGAGGTTTGTTTTATGGCCCAGGATATGGTCTGTCTTAATAAATGTTCCATGGTCACTCAGAAAGAATGTATATCCTGCTATTGGGAGGAATTTTCTATAAATGTCAATTTACCTCTGTTGGTTGATAGTGTTGCTGATGTCTTATCTCTCCTTACTGATTTTATATCTAGTTGTTCAGTCGGTTGTTGACCAAGTGTTGAAATGTCCAGGTATAATTGTTGATTTGTCTATTTTTTCTTTCATTTCTGTCATTTGTTGCTTTATTTTTGCAGCTTTGTTGTTTGACGCATATGCATTTAGGATTGCTATGTCTTGGTGGATTGACCCTGTTATTAGTATGTAATACCCTTCTCTGTGGTAATTTTATTTGCATGAAAGTCTACTTTCTATAAAATTAATATAGCCATTAATATAGTCACTCCTGCTTTCTTTCGAATAAAGGTTGTATGGCATATCTTTTTCTGTCTCTTTACTTTCAATTTACATCATTATGTATGCAGTGAGTTTCTTATAGACAGCATATAGTTTGGTATTATTTTTATTCACTCTGCCTATCTCTTTTAATTGGTATGTTTAAGCCTTTTATACAACCCGTAATTATTGATATGTTAGATATAAATAAGTCTGTCATTTTACTTTTTTCTTTCTCTTTTGCCTTCCCGTGTGTTACTTATACCTTTTCTAAAATTCCATTTTGTCATATCTACAGTAGTCCCCCTATATCTGGGGTTCTGCTTTCCACAGTTTCAGTTACCCATGGTCAACCAAGGTCTGAAAATATTAAATGGAAGATTTCAGAAAGAAACAATTCATTAGTTTTAAATTGCACATCGTTATGCCTAGCATGATGAAATCTCACTCTGCTCTGCTCCATTCCTCCTGAGATGTGAATCATCCCTTTGTCCAGCGTATCCATGCTGTACGTACTATCTGCCAGTTAGTCACTTACTGCCATCTAGATTATAAGATAGGCTGTTGTGGTATTGCAGGGCTTATGTTCAAGTAACCCTTATTTCACTTGATAATGGCCCCAAAGCACAAGAGTAGTGATGCTGGCAATTCAGATATGCTAAAGAGAAGCCATAAAGTGCTTCTTTTAAGTGAAAAAGGTTAAAGTTTTCTACTTGATAAGGAAAGAAAAAAAATTATATGCTGAGGTTGCTAATATCTATGGTACAAATGAATCTTCTATCCATGAAATTGTGAAGAAGGAGAAAGAAAATCATGCTTGTTTTGCTGTCACACCTCAAATTGCAAAAGTTATGGCCACAGTATGTGCTAAGTGCTTAGTTAAGATGGAAATGGCATTAATTTTGTGGGTGGAAGACATGAACAGAAAACATGTTTCAACTGATGACAATGTGTTATGCCAGAAAGCATTGAATGATACAGTGATTTCAGTAGGGGTCCCTTGAAACAAGTGATGCTAAGCCATTTACTGCAAGTAAGGGTTGGTTACACAGATTCAAGAATAGGTTTAGACTGAAAAATGTAAAAGTTACTGGACAGGCTACATTTGCTAATAGAGAAACTGTGGCCACATTTCCAGAGGAGTTGAAGTTGATAGAGATTTGGCACTATTCATGGCTTCAGGCAGCATCCACTGGGGCTCTTGGAACATGTCCCCACAGATAAGGGAGGACTACTGTACACCTGTCCCTCAATTTACACAGATTATCTATTCCATACATCTTTTTTTTTTTTACAGGGAAGAAAACCATGTAAAAAGAGTCAACCAGTATGAAAAAAATGCTAAAGAAATAGGCTAATATAAGTCAAAATATTTCATGTATTTTCACAAAAAATGTTAATAAAAATTTAGAAAAATAAAAATAAATTTTATTTGCTGTCGGTGTCTGTACTATAATCTAAAGCAACCAACCTCTTTTTAATTGGCACAAAGTCACTATCTACATTGGTCAAAATATTTGAAAGTACTACAGTTTTAGTATTTATGTTTATGTTTTTAGGTGACCTTTTTCCAACCCCATCTTTTGCTAAGTTTTCATAAATTCTTCAATATTCACTGCAACATTTTTTTAAAGGCTCATTGGATGTTTGGACCAATGTCTAGAATTGCAGTTTCCAGTTTTGTGGCCAATTGAAGAGCTTTATAAATATTTTCTGCAGTGAATGAGACTGATTCAAGGTCACTGCCATATTCATCAGCAAGATAGGCTTCATATAGTACGTGAATTAATTCATTATCAGTTAATTCATGATCAGCCAGTAATTCACTATCATCTACATCCAAATTGTCAGAGCTTTCCTTTTGGAATTTATATAATAAATTAATAATGTCAGTTTAGACCCTCTTCAGTTATTAGAACTATATTCCCTGGTATACACTTTTCTGGCCAAATTGCTTTCCAGCAAGCATTTAATATTGACAGCTTCATATCATTCAAAACTAAAGCAATATTCTTGATACAACTTAACATAGTGTGTAATCCAGGCTTCTGTAATTGTGATTCACTATCTTCAATTTTATTAAAAATATCGTTAAAAATATCAAACAAAAAGTCCCTTCAGGAATTATACTAAATTCCTTTTAGTATAATTAATCTTAAAGGTGGCTATATAGCGTTTTTGAGTGTCTCTTTTTGTTTAACTTTTTGGACACTAAAAGTTTAATTTTTTGTTTGCTCTAGGTTGTTAACATAATACAGGCATTTCTTGGAGATAATGCAGATTTGGTTCTAGACCACCACAATAAAGCAAGTATCACAATAAAGTGAGTCATAATATTTTTGCTGATGGAGGGTCTTGCCTTAATTTTGTAAAAAATATAACATCTGTGAAGGGCAGTACAATGAAGTGGAATAAATGAGGTATGCCTGTACATACATAACTTAGCACAATAAACTGGTATTGACATTTTACCAGTTTGAATGAAGAGTGCATACTTCTCTTTTAATTCCTTTACGTTCCTCTGTTTATAGTTATCTTAAATATTTCCTCTGCATACATTGAGAACCATGTGAGACAGTTTTATCATTTTTGCTTCAACTGTCAAGCATGATTTAGAAAACTCAAGAGAAGGGAAGTATATTGTATTTACTCATGTTTTTATCTTTCCCTGTTCTCTCTTTTATCTCTTCCTTTTATCATTTCCTTTCAGTTTAGAGAGCTTCCTTTAGCCATTCTTCTACAATAAGTCTGCTAGCAACACATACTTTTAGTTTTTCTTCATATAAGAATGTATTGATTTCCCTTAAATTCCTGAAGGATCTTTTGCTTGATATCAAATTCTGGTTTCTAGTTCATTTCTTTCAGTACTGAAAACTATTGTGCTACTTTTGGTTTCTGTGTTTTCTGATGAGAGGTCTTTAGATAATGTGTCATTTCTCTCTCACTGTCTTCAAGATGTGTCCTTTATCTTTTGTGTTCAAGAGTTTGTGCTGTTTTTCAATGTGGGTTTCTTTGAGTTTGTCTTTTGTTTTAGTCTGATTGCTGAAGCTCTGTTAATTTTTTAATCTATTTTTCTTTCAATTTTGAGATATAATTAACATATAGCACCATATAAGTTTAAGGTGAACAGTATAATGATTGGACTTACACAGAGTGTGAAATGATTACCACAATAAGTTTAGTTAATTTAACATCCAGCATTGCATATAGATATAAAAAAATTATTCTTGTGATGAAAACTTTTAGGATTTACTCTCAGCAACCTTCATATATACTGTACAGCATATATATGTTAACTATAGTTATCATGTTGTACATTACATTCCCAGCACTTTTTATAACTAGAAATTTGTGCCTTTCATTGTCTTCATCCTGTTCCCCCTGCACCTCCAGTAACCACAAATCTGATCATTTTTGCTGTGAATTTGAGGTGTGCATGTGCTTTTTAAGATTCCACATGTAAGTGAGATCATACAGTATTTGTCTTTCTGTCTGACTTATTGCACTTAGTATAATGCCCTCGAGGTTCATCCAGGTTGTCACAAATGGCAGGGTTTCCTCCTTTTTTATGGCTGAATAGTGTATGTGTGTGTGCGTGCACGTGCATGTGTGCACATGCGTGTGTGTGCGCACATGTGTGCATGCAGACACGTGTTTGTGTTTGTACCACATTTTCTTTATCCATTCATCTTTCAATAGACAGGTTGTTTCTGTGAACTTAGTTGTAAATAATGCTACAATGAACACATACATACAGGTATCTCTTTAACATAGTGATTTTGTTTCCTTCAGGTATATACCCAGAAGTAGAATCGCTGGTTCATATGGTAGTTTTTAATGTTTTGAGGAACCTCATACGGTTTTCAATTGGCTGCACCAATTTACAATCTCACCAACAGTGTATGGAGTTCCTTTTTCTACAGGTCCTCATCAGTTCTTAACTCATGTCTTTTTGATGATAGCCATTCTAACAAATAAGTAGTATCTTATTTTGGTTTTGCTTTGCATTTCCCTGATGATTAGTGACATTGAGAACTTTTTCATGTAACTGTTGACTGTATGTTTTTGTAAAAATGTCTATTCAGTTCTTCTGCTTAATTTTTAAATTTTTATGAATAGTATTAAGTTAGGGGTCTAGTTTCATTCTTTTACATGTGAATGTCCGTTGTTTTTTTTTTAGCCTTGTTTATTGAAGAGGTTGTATTTTCTCTATTGAATATTTTGGTTGCTTTGTCAAATATTAGTTAACCATGTATGCATGGGTTTACTTTGGGGCATCTTGATACTGTTCTGTTGGTTTGTGTATCTTTTTATGCCAGTATCATACTGTTTTGAGTACAATAGTTTGAAATCAGAAAGTGTGATGCTTTGCATTTTGTTCTTCCTTAGAATTGCTTTGGCTATTCCAGGTCTTTGTGGTTACATAAAAATTTTAAGATTGTTTTTTCTACTTCCCTAAAAATTGCTACTGAAGTATTGATAAGGATTGCATCTGTAGATGGCTTTGGGTAGTATGGACATTTTAACTATTATTTCTTCCAATCCATGAACAAAAGATATCTTTCATTTCTTTGTTTCTTCTTCAACTTCTTTCATTGGTGTCTTTTAGTTCAGTGTAGAGATCTTTTACTTCCTTGGTTAAACTGATTCCTAACTGTTTTATACTTTTTGATAATATTGTAAATGGGATCACTTTATTTTTTTTTTTAGATAATTTGTTGTTAGTGTATAGAAATACTACTGAGTTTTTGTATGCTAGTTTTTAATATTAAATGTATGGAGGTGGCTTTGGTTAATAACATGATATAAATTTGAAGTGTATAATTCTATAATCCATCATCTGTACATTGCATTTTGTGCTCCACCACCCAAAGTTTAGTCTCCTTTCGTCACCATATATTTGATCCCCTTTACCCTCTTTAACCTCCCCCTATCCCCCTTCCCCTCTGGTAACCACCATACTGTTGTCTGTGTCAATGATTTTATTTTGTTTGTTCATTTATTGCTTTCTGTTTATATCTCACATATGAGTGAAATCTGTGGTTCTTGTCATTTTCCACCTAACTTATTTTGCTAGCATGATACCCAAAAGATCCATCCATGTTTTCACAAATGGCAATACTTCATCTTTTCTCATGACTGAGTAGTATTCTATTGTGTATACATACCACATCTTATTTATCCAGTCATCTATCAAAGGACATGTAAGTTGTTTCCATGTCTTGGCTACCATTTATAATGCTGCAGTGAACAAGGGGGTACATATATCTTTATGAATAAATATTTTCAAATCTTGGGGGTAGATGCCCAGAAGAGGGACTGCTGGGTCATATGGTAGCTCTATCCTTAGTTTTTTGAGGAACCTCCATATCATTTTCCATAGTGACAGTACCAATTTACATTCCCAATGTACAAGGGTAGTTTTTTCTCTACATCTTCTCCAATACATGTTATTTCTTGTTTTATGACAATAGCCATTCTTACAGGTGTGACGTGGTATCTCACTGTGGTTTTAATTTGCATTTCCTGTATAGATAGTGAATTTAAACAGCATTTATTGAACAGACTGTCTTTACCTTCATTGTGTATTCTTTCCTCCTTTGTCATAGATTAATTGACCATACAGATGTGGGTTTATTTCTGGGCTGTCTATTCTATTTCACTAATCAATGTGTCTATTTTTATGCCTGTACCATGCTGTTTTGATTGCTGTAGCCTTGTATAGTTTAATATCAGGTAGCGTGATACTTCTGACTTTGTTGTTCTTTTTCAAGATTGCCATGGCTATTTGGGGTCTTTTGTGGTTCCACATAAATTTTAGGATTGTTTGTTCTAGTTCTATGAAAAATGGCATTGGTATGTTGCATAGGGATTGCATAGAATCTGTTGACTGCTTCTGGTAGTATGGACATTTTAATGATGTTAATTCTTCCTATACATGAGCACCATATATGCTTACACTTATTTGTATCTTCAGTTTCCATCTTCAGTATCTTATAATTTTCTGAGTACAGGCCTTTTACTGCCCTGGTTAAATTTATTCCTAGATATTTATTTTTGGTGCAATTGTAAATACAATTATTTTTTTAGTAATTAAATTTTTTTTAAATTATAGTTGATATACAATATTATATTAGTGGTGGTTAGGCACTTATATAACTTTTAAGTTTCATCCATGTTGTTGCATATGGCAAGGTTTTATTCTTTTTCATGTCTGAGTAACATTCTATTGTATATATGTACCTCCTCTTTATCCATTCATTCACTGATAGACACCCAGGTTGCATCCATATCTTGGCTTTAGTAAATCATGCTGCAATGAAGATATGGATGCACATGTCCCTTCGAAGTTTTGTTTTGGGTTTCTTCAGATAAATACCCAGAAGTGGGATAACTGGGTCCTTCTTTGTCTCTTGTTATAATATATCCTTTATTTTAAAGTCTATTTTGTCTGTATAAATATTGCTACTCCAGCTTTTTCTTTTGTTTCCATTTTCATGAAATACCTTTTTCTACTCTTTTACATTTAGTCTATATATGTCTTTAATTATGAAGCCATTCTCTTGTAGACAGCATATGTAAGGATCTTGTTTTCTTATTCATTCAGCCACCCTATCTTTTGAATGTAGCATTCAGTCTATTTACATTTAAAGTAATTGTTAATACATATGTAGTTACTGTCTTTTTATTATTCATATTTTTGATATTTTATCTTTTTTCTTCTTAAAGAACTCTTTCTAACATTTCTTATAATACTGGTTTAGTGGTGATGAACCCCTTTAAATTTTTCTGATCTGGGAAGCTTTTTCTCTGTCTTTTGATTCTAAATGATATCTTTGCTGAGTAGAGTAACCTTGGTTGTAGGTACTTGTTTTAATCACTGAATATTTTATGCCAGTCCCTTCTGGCATGCAAAATTTCTGTTGAAAATCAGCTGACAGTCTCATGGGAGCTTCCTTGTAGGTAACTACTTTTCTTGTGCTACTTTTTAAATTCTCTCTTTGTCTTTAACCTTTGGCATTTTAATGATGATATGTCTTGGTGTGGGCTTGTTAGAGTTCCTCTTGTTTGGGACTCTCCGCTTCCTGGACTTGTATGTCTATTTCTTTTACCAGGTTAAGGAAGCTTTTTTGTCATTATTTTTTGAAACAGGTTTTCAGTTCCTTGCTCTCTCTCTTCTCCTTCTGGTACCCCTATGATGCCAATGTTGGTCTTCTTAATATTGTCTCAGAGGACCTTTGGTCAGATTGATGGAGACTCAGATATGGCACCTGCCTGTCTCTGCACACAGAAATGGGGGGGGGGACTCAACAAAAAGAGACAATAAATTTTATCAGTACTCCTGTCTGAGAGAAAGCTGCCCCTCTAGCACTCACTCTGAAGCCAGAGAATTTAGTTTCTGCTCCTATGTCCCTGGCACCTTTAAAGATGCTGCCCCAGCACTGGAGCTCAGAGCTAGTGAGTCTGTCAGTGAGTAAGTCCATATATAGGACCTTTATGAGGAATGTCTGGGACTCCCGCAGCCTGACATCTCACTCAGCCACAATTTTCATTGGTCTCTCAGCCAGAATTTATGGAGACTTTTTTTCCAGCACTAGAACCATGGGCTAGATACTCTGTTTGGGGTCGTGACCCCTTGCTCCTCTGGGGGAACCTCTGCAGCTGAGATATTCATCTTGATTCACAGCCTCCACATTCCATTGTGGGACTAGCCTGTTCTATGTCTATGCCTCTCCTACCAGTCTCAAGGTGGCCTCTTCTGTTTCTCCCCAGTTGTAGATTTTCTGTTCAGCTAGGCTTCAGGTGACTCCCAATAATGATTGTTCTTTAGTTTGATTGTAATTTTGATATAGTTAGTTGTAAAAGGAGGCAAGCACAGCATTTACCTACTCTGCCATCTTGACCAGAGGCCTCTGGAATTGTCTTTCTAATTTATCTTTCTGATAGTTCATTATTAGTCTATAAAAATGCAACCGGTTTCTGAATATTAATTTTGTATCCTGCTACTTTACTGAATTTGTTGATGAGCTCTAACAGTTTTTTGGTGGAATCTTTTAGGTTCTTTCTATAGAGTATCATGTCATCTGTGAATAATTACAGCTTAAATTCTTCCTTGCCAATTTGGATGCCTTTTATTTATTTTTCCTGTCTGATTTTTGTGGTTAGGACTTCCAACACAATGTTTATGAAAATGGTGAAAGTGGATATCCTTCTCTTGTTCCTGATCTTAAGGAAATACTTTTAGCTATTCCCCATGGAGTATAATGTTAGTTGTGGGTTTGTCATGTATGGCTTTTATCATGTCGTGGTATGTTCCCTCTACTCCCACTGTAGAGAGTTTCAATCATAAATGGATGCTGGATTTTGTCAAACATTTTTTCTGCATTTATTGATATGATTTTTATCTTAAAATTTGTTAATGTGCTATACCACATTAATTGATTTGTGGATATCGAACCAACCTTACATCCCAGGCATTAATCCTACTCAGTAATGGTGTATGATCTTTTTAATTCATTCCTGAATTCAGTTTGGTAATATTTTGTTGAGGATTTTTGAATCTATGTTTATTAGGAATATTGGCCCATAATTTTCTTTTTTTGTAATGTCTTTGTCTGGCTTTGGAATCAGGGTAATGATGGACTCATAAAATGAGCTTGGGAGCCTTCCCTCCTCTTGAATTTTTTGGAATAGTTTTGAGAAGAATAGGTGTTAATTCTCCTTATATTTGTTGGGAGTTTTTTGATCATGATTCAATGTCATTAGTAGTAATTGGTCAGTTCAGAGTTTGTTTCTTCTTGACTTGATCTTGGAAGATTGCATGTTTCCAGGACTGTATCCATTTCTTCCAGATTGTCTAATGTGTTGTCATATAACTGTTAATAGTACTTTTTTATAATCCTTTGTATTTTTGTGTATCAGTTGTCACTGCTTCTCTATCATTTCTGATTTTATTTGATGGCTATCAATTAAAATTGAAGATGAGATCAAGAGTTTCCCAGACAGGAAGAAGCTAAAAAAATTCATCACCACAAAGCCAGTATTACAAAAAAAATGATAAAGGGACTTTTTTAAGAAGAAGAAGAAGAAAAGGAAGAAGAGGAAGAAGAGGAGGAGGAAGAGGAAGAAGGAGAAGGAGGAAGAGGAGGAGGAAGAAGAAATAATAATCAAATATAAATGTGAACAATAAATTGAAAATAAGTTCTTTACCTGTTTTAGCTCACTTAGAAAAACTCTGTGAGGTAGGGTGCTATTAATAGTCTCATTGTATGGATGCACAAACTGAGGCACAATGAGGTTAAGTAAATTGCTTAAGTTCACACAGCTAGTAAGTGGCAGAGGTAAGATTCAAACCCAGACCATTTGGCTCCCAAGTCTGTACTTTTAAGCTCTGTGCTATATGCTTCTGAATACTGTACAGAATGCCCTGATTTGTTGTGGAGATTAAATGTGATGATATATGTATAACTTATAGCACAGTTTTCTTTTATGCAGGCTTCAAGTTTACTCATTCATTCATCATCCCTTTACCATGCATTATTTCCTCTATAGCACTTAATGAAACTTTTCTGGCACCACATGTCTGTCTACCCCTCTAGAATGTCCACTCCATGAGGGCTGTGGCACGTTCTTAGTCAATACTTATTGAATTTATGCACTCACCTACTTAGCAGATATTGATTATCTACCAATAACAGGCTCTTTGATACACATTGGGGATAATTCATCTTAATCTTGAGACCTGGTACTGTAATAACTATCTTCCGCACTAAGGAAGTGAAAAAGGACTTAGAACCCTTGATAATTGAACCCAGGTGTTAATTGTAGAGACAGTGCCACCAGAAGCCTGATTTTCATTCATCCGCCTTCCTGATATGAGTTATCTAGCCCAATGAATGTTTGTTAAATTGAGTTGAATAATAAATAAAGCAAGACTAGGAAATGGATTAGGCAAGGACTTCTGATGAATAAGAGAGATGCTATCTGCCAAATGTTGTAGAGGCAGATAGCAAGTACATGAGCAGTTGAACGTCCACATGGTGAGTGCTGAAATAGGGATAGTGTGTGTGGTGGGGTGCCACAGCTGCAGGGAAGAGGAAAAACAGGAATGTTCTAGGCACAGGGAACCATGTGCAATGAGACCTAGAGACCAGAAGGAACGTGGCGCTGCAATTCCGGCTGGCATTTTAGAGCAGGGCTAACTTCCTAGGCATTTGACCACAGTAGTCTCACAGCCTCATATTTGGAAGTGGGCCCCATGCTTGAGATTTAATGTTCTGTGATTACTGTCTTAAAATTCTTAATAATTTTACCTTTGAATTTGTGTTTTATATATGAGGTACAGTGGGACAATGGAGTATGTCCTGTAGACTTAGAACTTTAGCTCATGTGAAAGTCCTGCATCCCTGAACAGGTTCTTGGTGAGCAGCCTGGGGCACTGGGCTTAGGTGCAGGTGCAAGAGAGTCAGTTCAGGTATATGCACCCTGCATACTGAATCACAAAGCATGGCCCCTGGGTACCAATGAGGGCATACACTTTCCCCTTACCCAAGGGAACATGACAGTAAATAGCAAATAAAAAGCCACATTGAGAAAGGAAAAAGCTTCCCTCCCTCCATTTTGTGAACAAGGGGTCCCTGATCTTCAGTTGCACCAGGCTCCACAAATTATGTAGCTGATGCTGTGTATGAGGGGCAAGAGGTGAGGCTAGAGAGTCAAGGCCATGGTAAGTTTCTACTTTATTTTAAGAAAAATTGGAAGCCTGTGAGGGATTTTGAGCAAGGGTTGACAGGCTCAAATTTATATTTTAAAATGATCACTTTGGCTGTAGTGAGGAGAGCCAGTTTGGTGAGAGAGTAGAGGCCAGAAGCCCAGTTAGGAGGGCAGGGCAATAATCACAGTTAGAGATAGTAGTGGCCTGGATTAGAGCAGGGACAATTAGGTTGACAGAGGATACAATTGATAGCTAATTAGGAGATAGAATTGATAGGACATGGTGATAACTTGGATGATAAAACAACATATACAGAACACTTACTATGTGCCAGGCACTGTTCTAAATATTTTATATATTTTCACATATATTTTATATTTTTTCATATATAAAAAAATAGCTTTATGATATATGTACAAATTTTATCCCCACCTTAGAGATGAGGAAACTGGCACAGAGAAGTTAATAACTTGCTCAAGATCCCACAGCTAGTAATTGGCAGGATGTAAACCCAGGCAGTCTGGCCTTAAATCTGAGTTCTCAACTCAAATGCCTACTCAGTATACTAGAGGGAGAAGGTGAGAGGTGGGTCATCAGTGACTGCAAGGTCTCTGGCTTAAACACCTGGTGGGCTTATGCTGCCAGTTGCTAAGGGAGGAAGCAAGGAAACAGGTTTAGGGGGCAGGCAGAGGGATAAATTTAATTAAGACATGTTAAATTTGAAGTATGTAAGTGGGCTATCAAGTAGAGATACCTAGGAGGCATTTCAAAGAAGGGATCTGAAACTCAGCAAAGAGATCTGGCATGTAATTAGGTACATAAAGGACATGTGGAGCCCTGGAAGGGAAAGTGAGGAGAGAAGAGTGTCCAGGCAGGAGGGCTTAAGAAACTTCATCATTTAAGGAGTGGGCAGGAGAAAAAGAATGCACTGGGAAATAGAGCAGCAAGAGACATAATTAAGATAACATTGCATCATGTCCTTGCTCATAACCCTTATGTGTATTTCACCCAGTTCTTAACTTCGCTCAGGAAAACCCAAAGTCCTTTATGATGGTCTACTGGCCCCTACTACAGGACTCATTACTTTTCTGACTTATGATTGTCCCCTTGCTCTCTCTATTGCAGAACACTGTCCTCTTGCAGAACACTGTTCCTTTTAATAACATAGGCACACTCTTGCCACATGGCTTTTGTACTTTCTGTTCTCTCTAATTGGGATATTTTTTGCTCATAGCCATAGGGCTTGCTCCCTCATTCCCTTCAGGTCTTTATTCAAAAGTCACTTTGTTGGTGAGTTTGTCCCTGGCTTCCCTACCTAAAATGTCAATACCACTGCCACACCTCTCACCCCCAACCCCACTGTGTGTGTGTGTGTGTGTGTGTGTGTGTGTGTGTGTGTGTGTGTGTGTGTGTTGATTTATACACATGCATGTATCTTCTTCATGCTTTATTTTTTCTACTTAGCTCTTCTCATCTAACATATAATATATTTCATTGATTACATTGATTTATCTTGTTTCATGTCTGCTTCCCCGACTAGAATGTCAGCTCCATGAGGGCAGGGCTTTTTGTATGCTTTGTTCTGTTTCTGTGTTTCTCCTGTACCTAGACCAGGGCCTGGCAGATGTTCACTATGTGTTAGCTGAAGGAATGGACACCCAGCAAATTGGGTATTCTGGAAATCAAACAGAGAGAGCTTGTCAAATGGAGTGAGCAGAGGGTTAGCACTGTGGTGATGCTGCTAAGAAAGAGCTCAAGTGAGATAAAAAAGAAGTACTTATTGCATATATCAATAGGACATTGTGAGATCTGCTTTAAAGGAGATGGACATTGTGAGGTCTGTTTTAAAGGAGATGGGGACTAAAATGGGACTGTAGCAAGTGAGTGAAAAAGTATATACAGCACTCTAAAGAATTCTTTTTTTATAGATAGGTTTGGCTTTGATAATAAATCTCTGGATACTACCCAGTGGCTAGGAGTAGGAGGGAGACTTCACTATACATACTTCTGTACCTTTTGAGTTTTGTACCATGTATAACTGATATTATTCATTAAAATTCATTAAAAGTCATTATGAAGCTGCATAGGTTTAACTAAAAAAGATATTAGCTCTGAAGTAGCAGACAGGAGGGAGAGAGGGGTCTTGACTTTGTTATCTGTAAAGATCCAGTGAGCTTATTTAAATGCTGTTGTGAAAACGTATATACAGCACTCTAAAAAAGGAGAAGGTAGGGAGAGAGTTGAAGATAATGCAGAAAGAAGGAATAATTGATTGAGAAGGTGGAAAAAAAAGGATGTGACCTATGTGGAAAAGCCAACTTCGAAAGAAGGAAGGATAGTTCTTTTGTTGTAACAGTAGGAAAGGATAAGTGCAGAAGGATGTAGACGTAGATTCTGTGTGGCAGGTTGAGATAGTTTCCATCTGATTACTTCATTTTGTCTAAGAAGTAGGAGGCAGAGTCATTTATTTACATGTGGGTGACAGTTGTTCCAGCAGCATTTGCTGAAAAGACTATCTTTGCTCAATTATATTACCTTTGCTCCTTTGTCAAAAATCAGTTGACTATATTTATTTGGGTCTATTCCTGGGCTCTCTGTTCTGTTCCATTGATCTGTTTGTTTATTCTTCCAATGCTATGCTGTCTTGATTATTGTAGCTGTATAGTAAGTCATGAAGTCAGATAGCATCAGTCTTCCAACTTTGTTCTCCTTTAATATTGTGTTGGCTTCTGTGACTCAGATATTTTGGACAATGAATTTATTGTGGCATCAACCCAGTGGATGATTTTTCTTCAGCCATATTCAATGGTCCATTGTTATGTAGCTGGATTGAGCCAGGGTTGGGATTTGCATGTGGAGGTAATGGAAAGACAGTGGGGCAAATGAGTTGAAGATATCTGTAATAGAATAATTGAAGTGAGGAATGCTAGAATTCAAGATAGCGAAGAAGGATAGAGTCAAGAATAGGTAAATAGGTTAAAAGTAGGATCACAGGATTCTGAGGACAACAGGTATAATGAATGATAGCTGGATGGATATACTAGTGGTCAGAGAGTGTGATGTATGAATCTCACATTTCATATGTGGAGCAACTGTAAGCATTGACCATGTCTAGGGGGTGGCCATGAGAGTTGGTAGCTGAAATGGGTATGGAGGCAGCAGCCTCTGAAGATTAGAAAGTCAAAGAGCTAAAAGGCCAGGATGTCAGGCCTCTACATTGATAGAAATGTCACATGGGATGTAGGCAGAAGTTGGCTGGAGAGGAATCTGTGAGTAGGTCTTTTAATGAATGAAGGGTGTATGTTGGGGAGATGAATAGCTGACAGTGAAGAGGAGCAGGAAGCAGTATGGCTAGATAATAGAAAACTCAGAGGAGGAGGAGACCTTATATAAGGGTTAAGGAGAGATGATCTCAAGGTCTCACTGAAGAATGAGGAGGATGTCTACCTTTAGCCCAGCCCTGAGTTGTAATGGTCCAGGAGAATGTACAATTTCTACCTGACAGGGCTTTAGCGCAGAGCTTTTTAGACTTTTTCAATTCCAATCCACTCCTTTTGAAAAATAGAAAAAATGAATTACTAGAAAAATGGTATGAACAAAAAAGCTCTACAAAAAAACAAGCTTCGATTTTTTATTATTACTTTCAACAGACATAAAATTACTCAACCGAATTGCCATTAAAGTTTTTGGTTGCTTACTCTTTCTCTACTATCTTAACTACCACATGGACCACACTCTGGTGGCACTGGCAATAGTTTTCTCATAGGAGAAGCTGCGTTTAGTTAAGCTAGGAAGGTGAGGAAGGGGTTTGTTGAAGGGGATGTGAATATAGAGAGGTTTGTTTACGAAGGAATTGGGTTGCTAAGGGTACAACAGAAAAGTTGATAAAGTTGATGAGCAGTGGATGTTTGGGGTAGAGAAAGCACATAGCCATGTGGGATGAAAGTTCTGCAGAGAGATTACCAGAGGGGTTCCTTCTTGAGCAGTGTCCAGGGGTAGCAGGGGTATGAGTCAGAAAGCATGTAGTCCAGGGAAGTGAGTTAATGCTACAAGGTCTGGGGGATCTATTGAAAGATGGTTGAGGCAGGTAAAGGGTGAGGTCTAGACTGGGTAAAAAACTATTATTAGCTATTACTTACTATTTACTGTGTACCAGACTCCATACTCACTGTGCTAGGGACTTTATATACATTATCTGAGCCTTTAAAAAAATTCTACCAAGTTGATGGTGATATCCCCAGTTTATTGATTTACAGCATATTTACAGGCATTAGGATTAGCAGCCTGGAAAGTGATGGGGTCCTAATCCCAGGAAGTCAGTTTATGAACATGATCTTGGCTAAAACAATTGTAGCTATGCCCTATTTTTATTCTCCCTGCTGTGTAAAGTTGACCAAAAGATTTGAGGAGTTTGATCTTAGCCAGAAGTTATTTGAAGGGCTGCTAGTGACTTCTTTGATGAGGAAAGGTTTAATTTTGTGAGATTTCTACCTCATATACGTGTAAACTCAAATTTTCAAAATTAAATAAATATTTTTAGACATTACAATATGAAATAAGTAACATGTTCATTATAGAAAATATAATAAGAGAAAAATGATCACCTGTAATCTTTCACTCAGAACCAGTGTTGACTATAAAATCTTAGTCCTTTTCATTTAATAAAAATAGCTCAATAAAGTTTAAAATTTTTGATTCAATGTTGAAATAATATTTTGGATATATTGGTTAAATCAAATATTAAATTAATTTCGCCTGTTTCATTTTACCTTTTATTTATTTATTTTTAGGCGAGGCAACCCTTGGTTGACCTCACAGATTGCAAGGACCTTGTCAGTTTACAATCTCTAATTTTTAATTTTGTATGCCTACAGCTCCTGGTCTTCTGAGGTGGTCTCCTATCCAAGTACTAACCAGGCCAAACCCTGCTTAGCAGGCCTGACCTTGCTTAGCTCCCGAGATCAGACAGAATTGGGCTTGTTCAGGGTGGCATGACCATAGACACTTTTTACCTTTTTAATGTGGCTACTAGAACATTTAAAATTACCTATTTGGCTCACATTATATTTCTATTGGACAAAACTGCTCTACAGTCTTTTTCAGCTTTAATCATTTTGAGTTGCAATCAAGTTTTACTGTCTGCACATTTTTAGCTCTATTATAATTGTTTTAGATTAGTGTGGTCCAACAGAACTTTTTACATGGATGAAAATATTTGTTAATCTTCCCAGTATGGTAACTTCTAGCCAGTGGTTACTGAGCACTTGAAGTATAGGTAGTGTGATGGAGGAACTGCATTTAGATTTTACTGAATTTGAATTAATTGAAATGTAAATAGCCCTGTATACTGGACAGCAGAGTTCTAGACCTTATGAAAAATAAAATTTTCATGAACCTTGACCGTTTTTCTCTTTTCTAGTTGCGTTGGTGTCGAAGAGGAGAAGGCTGCTGACATTGACCTCTATCACTGCCCCAACTGTCAGGTCTTACATGGACCTTCCATTAGTGAGTAAATCTTAGGGTTTCCGAGAGAAGATGGGCCAGAGGAGAGACAAAGCAAAGGAAACTTGGAAGGGAGATTGCCTTTGCCTGGGTACTTCAGATTTATCTCCCTTGGGAAATAGAATAAGCCTGTGTAGGCCCTGCAGGCCAGTGGCTACCCCGCTGAGAGGGCAGAAGTGTAGAGCTTCACCTCCCTTCCTTCCTAGGGATTCCCCAGAGGAAGCATCTATCCTCACTGGGAAATTTCTTGAGTTTGTGAGGCCCTCATTGATCCCAGATGTTCCAAGAGCATGTTAGATTGGAAGGGAAGCAGGATCTGCTGAGGCCTTTGCTCTTGGAACCATAGCTCATGGCCATTCTGACTCATAGTTTCATGTCTTTTTCTGACTTAGTGAAAAAACGCCGTGTATCTTCAAAAGGGCATGATACACATAAGGCGAAGCCAGTGAAAACTGGAAGCCCTGCATTCATTCGAGAACTCCGGAATCGGACCTTTGAATGGTAAGTTACCCCTACCCCAAGGGCTGGTGAACTCCAGGGCTCTGGCAAGCTGGGACCCATCTCTTCCTAGCTTTCTATTGGCTGTCCCATTAGGTGTTTTCCCCATTCGGGGATGTTTGCAGGGCTCTGCAAGTTCCCTTTGGGGAAGGATCTTCTGTTTTAGTCAGTTTTTCAGAAAAATTGCTAGTGTTTCATTCAATTTGCAGAGTACATTAAGGTTCACTTATAGAAACTTTTGGGAGGCATTTTTCACCTAAGTCCTGAGAGGATATTTACATGCACCCAAGGATTGCTACAACTAGGAGTCTTAAAGGTTAGAAAGTTTAATTCTCTCATTGTAGAGAAGAAGAAACTCTTTTTAAAAAAATTGAGTGGTTATGTATTTATTTTGCAATCAATAAAACATCTTTCTTTTTAAAAAAATTAAGATGGGCTTATTAAAAATAAGTTACTTCAATTGAGCAGAAATAATGAGTTAGAAAAATTAATGAATGAAGCACTCTCTTTGCTTCGCTTTTAATTCATTTGCTCATTTTCAGCTTTCCTGTAATTGAAGGGTTTAGAATTATAAATATTTCTTCAACTTAATGTTTTTTGTTTTGTTTATTTAAAGTCAATGAATCCTCCTCCAAAGTGAACTAATTTGTGTACTCTTTCATAAATAATTTTTGCTTATATAGCACGTGTGTGTATTCCTTTTTAAAAAAAATCCAAGTAGAAACACTATATGGTTCTGCATCTTGCTTTTTTCTTAAACCTAAATTATATATCTTGGAGATCAGTCGAAAGCAGCACATTACAGATGTTTTTCATTCTTTTCAATGGATGTTTAGTATTCCATTGTATGAATATATAATTTATTTAACCAATCTTCTATTGACAAACATTTACATTGATTCTAGTATTTTGCTATTTGAAAAAAAAATGCTGCAGTGAATACCTTTGTATCTAAGTTTTTGCATAGGTGGGTGAGTATATGTATAGATTTACTACCTAAAAATAAATTGCTAGGTGAAAGAGTATGTGCTTTAAAAATGTTTATGAATTTTGCCAAGTTATTTCCAAAGTGGCTATACCATTTCATACTCCCACTAGACAATATATGAGAGTGTCTATTTCACTATATCCTGGCTAAGACTGTTTATTATCAAACATATATTTTGCCTCTCTGATAAGATGCAAATAAAATGTTTCCACTTATATTTTTTAATTATGAAGGAGGCGCATATATTTTTGTATATTTCTAAGTCACCCTTATTTCTTTCTCTGTTAACTATCTGCTTATGTTGGACAATTTTTCTGTTGGGTTACTGCCTATTTCTTTTTTTCCCTCTTCTTTAATTTCCCCCCTACCCCACTTCCACCCCTGACCTACAGATATTGCCATCTCCCCTTAAGCACTGGATCTCTGAAGGCAGGGTGTCTCCTCCCACATGCTTGCAGCACACACCTGGGGCCTGGCGCACCCAGGGTATGGTCCATGGCTCCACCTGGGGCACGAACCCAGGACCTTCTGCATGTAAAGTAGACATGCTAACCCCTAATACTATAGAGCCACCCCCTATTTCTTACTACTTTATAATTTTCCTTGCAGAAAATTTTAAGTTTTATGTAAATTTATTACTATTTTTATAAGTAATTGGCCTTCGCTCTCCCATATTTTTTCTTCTACTCAATGGCTTTATGTTTTCTTATTTAATCTTTGTCTAAAGTTATATAAACAGTAAATAGACATTTTTTCCAGAGGTTTTTCCCAATGCAACTTGTCAAGTAGTCCATCTTTTCTCCAGCATGATTTTTTTAAAAAAGAAAGTCCTATTTTTCTAGTTAATACAGTATGTATGCTAAGAAAGTGATTGTAAAAATTATTTTTGTTTTTTTTCATCAATCTTTTTTCTTTATTTGCCAATATTTCAAAAGAGGTAATGAATGCTGCTCTGGGTTAGAGTAAATCAGCTAAACTTGTCAGATTTGTCTTTTCTCCCTGGGCAGGCTGTTGACTGATTTCTTCCTTTGTCATCCAGAGAAAAGCATTGTATTGATAGGATGTCCTGGATTAATCTCCTCACTTCTTCCAGAGGTCCGGCTACATTGGATACATCACATCCTTTGATACATCACATCCTTTCTTCCCTGGCACATGAAGTTTATACCATTAGTTGCTAGCCCATCTTAAGTACCTTCAGGAAGACTGTACACCTTGAGTGAGTGGCAGCATCCAGTGAGACATTCAGTGGCACGGCCTTTGGGGCTCAGGCTTTTTCTCATGTGTCCCACAGCTCAGATGAAGTGATTCTGAAGCCCACTGGGAGTCAACTGACTGTGGAATTCCTGGAAGAGAATAGCTTCAGTGTGCCCATCCTAGTCTTGAAGAAGGATGGATTGGGGATGACACTACCCTCACCATCATTCACTGTGAGAGATGTGGAGCATTATGTTGGTAAGTAACACAGACCCTCTTAACTGTGATATTGTTCACTCCCATCAAGACCTATGACCCTTTCTCTCTAGTCTACCTTTTGCATTTTTTTTCTTGGCATCTTGGGAATCTGAGGTGAAGTGCCTTGCCCAGAGTCATTCTTTAGCAAAGCTAGAAACAAAATCCTGGTTTTCTCTTTTCTTCCTAATATACCACAAAACCCCAGACTGAGCTCCATTTATTACTTGGGGCATTCCAGAGATCGTGGCGGTCTGTCTGTCCTTTGTTGAGATGAGAAAACCTTTGACTTTTGCCCTCAAATGTCAGTTGTCTTCTGGACATGAGTTTTGGGGGATAAGAAGAGAAGAAGTGAAGCAGGGCCCAGGTAGGTGAACTGTACTGTGACTGAGGCAGTTCTGTTGCCCTAGCAGACCTGGACCTGGCACATAGGTCTAAGGAGAATGTGAAGGATTCCTACCCTCACCTGCCAAACATGTACATATAAATACAATGTCTGAGGGGAGAGGTTTTGAGCATAAGGCCATTCTAGGGACTAATGAGGGGATGAGAGACTCTTCCCCGGTCCCTGAGACCACCTGTTACAGAGGCCATTCTCTTTATTCCAGGCTCTGAGAAAGAGATTGATGTGATTGATGTGACCCGCCAGGCTGACTGCAAGATGAAGCTCGGGGATTTTGTTAAATATTATTACAGTGGGAAGAGGGAGAAAGTCCTCAATGTCATTAGTTTGGAATTCTCTGATACCAGGTAGGAGGGTCAGGGGTGAGTAAAAAGTCTGATAAATGCCTGGAACTTGTGATATACTGAGTGGATGTTAGTGTTCCTTTCCCTTCTTTCTGGTGGTTTTGTCCTTTGGGATGGGGAGCTGGTTTATAGTTTTCTAGGGTAACTGCTCATATTATAACAATGAAATCTTATTTCTTCTCTACAGTTTTTAGCATTGGATAGATTATACAGTAGCTATTTAAATTAATTTTTATCTCCTTCAAGACTAGGACAGCTTTATTAGACCGTATGCTGCTATTTAGAATGTGGTATTCACTTATTTAGCTCCCAGGATAGGTCCTCTGTCCCTGGAAATAGATTTACTAAAATTACTCCCATGTAGTTTCTCTAAGGATAGCGTTTCTTAGATTTGAAAAATAGAAAAAAGCTTATAATCTTTAAATGATTTTATCTGGATTCATACACTTAATAGATATACGTAGTCTTCTCTGTATTCAGAACCATGGGAGATCCACTAAAATCATAACATATCTTTTTGCATTTAGGAAACTTACTGATTGTTTATTTCTTTAACTTTTAATGTTAACATAAGTATAGATTCACGGAAACTTGCAAAAAATGTACAGGGAGGTCTGTGTATCCCTTCTGCTAGTTTCCCTCAATGGCAGTATCTTAGAATAACTATAGTACAATATTGAAACCCTTACTGATGGTTTTAACATGCAAAGTTAAACAACCTGAAGGCATTTTTAAAAACTATATTTGTTTATACCCCCACTTCATCTTGAAAGACTATTTGAAGTAGCTTACAGAGATGCAGACAGAAAAAAGAGAAAATTGGAATAAAAGCAAAATAAAGGTGGGGAAATAGGATACATCTGATAGGTAATCTGCACACAAAATGCATGAATGTCTGGATAGCTGGTAGTGAAGGACTGTAGAGTTTTTACTGAATTTCTTGAAGGTCAGAACAAAGAAGGGAATGCGTTGTTACAAGATTCGTGGTTTCACATAGGTTATAAACAACCATATGTTTGGGAGAAACATGTCTTTACCTGGAACTGAGCCCAGGGAGTTTTCTCTAATGGTTCCTCATAAAGATGACACTATGAGATGAGAACAATGTTATAAACCAAGTGTGTCAAGTGAGTAGGTTTGGGTGAGGGAGGAGCATAAGCAGTTAGTGGAGGAAATGATTGTTCTTGACTGGAGAAGGCTGTGGAGCTGGGACTTGGGACTTTTAAAGCTGAGTGGAATGAGGATGCTGACCAGACTTATAGAAATAAGTGTCTTATGTGCACTTGGAGATTATATGGAGGAACAACTTTTGTCTTATCTGACTCTTACTGAGATGGGGAGCATTTTATTGAGACTTCAATATCAACTCCCAGTCAGCTGACTATCCTCTCTCCATCCCTTCCTTGCTAGGCTTTCTAACCTTGTGGAGACACCCAAAATTGTTCGGAAGCTTTCATGGGTGGAGAACTTGTGGCCAGAGGAATGTATCTTTGAGAGGCCCAATGTGCAGAAGTACTGCCTCATGAGCGTGAGGGATAGCTATACAGACTTTCACATTGACTTTGGCGGCACCTCAGTCTGGTACCATGTGCTCAAGGTAGGAATGGATGTGGCTTCTGGAGGCAGCCATGCCTTGCACCTTTTTGTTTCAGGAGGTAGCACAAAACAGACTGCTGAGACCTACCTGCCTCCTGGATTCTATTTGGGTAACATATCCATACAACTACTCTATCAGGGTTGGGTACTTAGTAAATCTGCCATACTGTCTCTGCTTTACAGTTTTGATGCTTAAATATTTTTGAATAATAGCAGATGGTTTTTCTCTACCTGTTATCTTAATCGAACCAGTCTATACTCCTACCACTATGTATGGAAATGTCCATATTTATTGCAGAAAGTTCTGGTAACATGAGAAATTTCCCCTCCCTCCAACTTTATTGAGGTTTAATTTATATATCATGACATTAATCTGTTTTAAGTGCATAGTTTGTTGAGTTTTGTCAGTTGTATAGTTGCATAATACAATTGCCACCACTATCAAGACAGAGCATATGATAAGTTTTTTTTAATGTCGGCCTTCCTATAGTTTCTCTTAGTAGTTGCTACTATTTTGTAATTAGCATATTGATTATCAATGACTATAAAAGATTTTTGAGGTCTGGGAAACAAATTTCTGAAGTAATTTTGATGGTTTCCACCATTGTTCATACTATTTAGTTTTCTTTTCAGAAATGCCAAGGACAGAAGGGGAATATTTATATATCTTATGTATGGCTCTTGTCTGATCATCAATCCTGAACTAGTTGTTTTCATTGATTTTTCAGAAATAAATTATCACATATAAATGAAGGTGTTATTATGTAAATGTTAGATTTAACATTATTATTTTTAAATAATTTATTTTTATAGAAAAATTACAAAAATAATGGGAAGAATTTCTGTGTGCCCTTTACTCAGAGTCCCCAAATGTTACTGTTTTACTATATTCTTTTTTTCTCTAAAGCAAACATAAGAAAAGGGTTTTATATTTTTTTTTCTGAAACTTTTGAGAGTAGTTGCAGACATGGTGTCCCTTTATCATAATAATTCAGTGTGTATTTCTTAAAAACAGCGTGGTTATCAAAATCAGGAATTAATATTGATATACTATTAATCTACAGATCAGATTCAAATTTCTCCAGTTGTAGAATAGATATTGCTAGTGTTGCTTTTCTACATTAAAACTTATTATCATGAAATATTGGTTAAACTAATCAAGCTGTGGGTTGAGGATTGTTTTGTGCTAGTGGATTTTTGTTTCTTTTCTGCCAAATTATCTATCTGGTGATTTTCCAGTCAAAACATAATTAGGAAATAAAATATTCTTTTAACAGATAATCACCTAACATACAATCTTCCAAAAGTCTTTGGGCAATTACTGAACTTTTAAACTTTTATTAGCTTTAATTGCAGGCGCAAGAAGGAACACTTTCTGTAAACAGCATTTAAAGGCAAATTTAATTTTTTTCTCATCAGTAATGTGGCCTTAAATTCTCCTAGGCTAGTATTATCGATCTTTTCATCTATAGAGGCTCTTTTTCATTTGGCATTGAATCTAAAAAAGAGCCTTTGGTGTACATTAGTACTAAGTTGAACAATTTTGTTTGAACTATTCTTTCCAAATTATTTTTGTCAATCTTATAGAAGCTTAAAAGTAGAGTACAAAAGCACCTTTTGAAGTTTTCCAGATCCACATACAAACGATTCATGATTGGGTTTGGGAAAGAATTTTGGCATACTGCATGGTCTTGGATCATGAGAGAGAACATCCTTTTGGAGATCCCTTGGAGGTCTTTTCTGGAAACACTTGGTATTTTTTGGCACTTAACTTCTTGTTTCAGGGTGAGAAGATCTTCTACCTCATCCGCCCAACAAATGCCAACCTGACTCTCTTCGAGTGCTGGAGCAGCTCCTCCAACCAGGATGAGATGTTCTTTGGGGACCAGGTGGACAAGTGCTACAAGTGTTCTGTGAAGCAAGGACAGACACTTTTCATTCCCACAGGTCTTCCTGGGCCCCTCTGGGAGTGTTTGAGGAGGGTGAGAAGAAGAAGGAAGGTTGTGGCACCAGAGCCAGCCCCTTCTCATAATGTGTTGATCTGATTATGTGGGATATCACTTTCATATCAGCTAAAGGCTCAGAATTGGAACTCAAGAAAATTCACATGGTGGGCAGTGGGCAACATTATTGCTTGGGGAGGCTGTACATGGGGACATCCAGGAGGAGGTTGATGGACTTCTTTGCACTGGGCCAATGACAACATGGTAGACAGATAGAGAACAGGACTCTAAGCCCTATGAATCTAAGGATAGTGACTCGGAAGCTGGCATTGTAAGCTACATATCAGAATGACTTGGAGTGAGAATGGGTAACCCTAAATAAGACATGTCTAGCTTCATCCCTAGAATTATGAATTTATAGGTCCAGGATGGGATCTGAGTGTGTGTAGTTTGAAAAAGTACCCCCAGTTTTCTCAGTTTTGGAAAAGTTGACATGTGTACTATGCTGAGTCTTCCATGAACGCTATATGTCTCTCCATTTATTTAAAATTTTCTTGATTTTTTAATTTCTTGATCTCAGAATTAGTGTTAAATTTTCTCAAAACATTTAGTAGAATTCTCTAGTGCAATCTCATGGCCCTGGAGATTTCCTTTGGGAGAAGCTTTTAATTTGCGTTCAATTTCCTTAAACTTTATTAGGCTATTCAAATTATTTCATCATGGGTGAGTTATAATTATGCTTCTCAAGAATTGTTCAATTTTATCTAATTTGATAAATTTGTGTGTGGAGCTGCTCATAGTATTTCTTATCCCTTTGATGTCTTCTAGTTTTCTAGTGAGATCTTTTTTTTATTCCTGATATTATTTGTGCCTTATATTGAACTTTTTAGGAAACACTTTTTATTTCATCAATTTTCTCTATTATTTTTCTGTTTTTAATTTTGTTAATTTCTGCCTTTGTCTTTGCTTTTTCCTCCTTCTGCTTGCTTTGGGTTTACTTTGCTTTCTTTTTTCTAGGCAAAATAGGAGCTTAGATTCTTTGATTTCAGGCTTTCTCTCTTTTCTAATGTAAGCATTTAGTGCTAAAATTTTCCCATCAGTACTGATTAGGTGTCACATATTTTCATATGTGTTATTTTCATTTAATTCAGTATGCTTTAAAAATTGAGATATAATTCACATACCATAAAATTTAACCATGTTAAAGGTACAGTTTAGTTCAAAAAAATATTCACAAGGTTGTGCAACCATCAATTCTAATACCAGAAAATTTTCATCATTCATAAAGAAACCCTGTGTTCATTAGCAGTCACTCCCCATTCCTGTCTCCCCCCGTCCCTGTCAAACACTTTTCTACTTGTCTTTGTATATAGATTTACCAATTCTGAATATTTCATATAAATGGAGTCATGTAATATATGATCTTTTGTGTCTGGCTTCTTTCACTTAGCATATTATTTTCAAGGTTCATGTTATAGCATGTGTCAATACTTCATTCTTTAAATGGCTGAATAATAATCTACTCTGTGGATACACCACATTTTGTTTATCTATTCTTTGTAGTCATTTCAATTGTTTTTAATTTTTGGCTATTATGAATAATTTTGCTATGACCATTTATGTACATGTTAACATATATTTTCAGTTCTCTTAGGTATACACCTAAAAGAGGATTTTCTAAGGCATATTATAACTCTATTTAACTTCTTGAGGAGCTGCCAAACTATTTTTTAAAGCAGCCGTACCATTTTACATTCCCACCAGCAATTTATGAGCAACTCAATTTTTCTACATGCTCCCCAACACTTGTTTTTTTCTATATTCATGATTATAGCCATCCTAGTGGGTATGAAGTGGTATATCATTGAGATTTTAATTTGCGTTTCTCTAATGACTATTGATGTTGAACATCTTTCCATGTGCTTATTGGATATTTGTATATCTTTTTTTTTTTTTTGAGAAATGTCTATTCAAAACCTTTGCCCATTCTTTAATTTGGTAATTTGTCTCTGTTTTTTTTTTTGTAAATCATAAGAATTCTTTATAAATTTTGAATATTAGACCTTTATCACATATATGATTTGCAAATATTTTCTCCCATTCTGGGGGTTGTCTTTTCACTTTATTGATGTGTCCTATGAAGCACAAAAGTACAGTTTATCTATTTTTGTTTGTGCTTTTGGTGTAATATATAAGAGACTATTGCCTAACTAAAAGTCACAAAGATTTATACCTATGTTTTTTTCTAAGAGTTTTATAGTTTTAGTTCTTATAGTTAGGTCTTTCTTCCATTTCAAGTTAATTTTTGTATATGGTGCAAGGTCAAGATCCAGTTTCATTCTTTGGCATATAGATGCCCAGGTTTCCCAGAACCGCTGGAAAAGACAATTCTTTCCCTACTGAATTGTCTTAACATCTTTGTAAAAAATCAAATGACCATAGATGTATTGGTTTATTTCTAGACTTTGCATTCTTTTCTATTGTTCTATATTTCTATTCTATGACAATATCGCACTATCTCAATTACTGTACCTTTGTATTAACTTTTGAAATTGAGAAGTGTTAGCCCTCTGTCTTTGGCTGTCCCCCCACCCCCAACAAGATTGTTATGGCTACTCTGGGCTCCTTGAATTTCTATATGAATTTTTATTTTAATTTTTTATAAGTTTATATATGTATAAACTTGTCATAAATCTTTATCACAGTCTACAGGTATTGACATTTTAATTGACATTTTACCAGCTTGAGAGAAGGGTTGAAAACCTTCCCGTTTATAATGATTTGTCTTAAAATTTCTTCTACATGTACTGAGCACCACATCACATAGTTTTAATGTTTATTTCAACTGTCAAACATAATTTAGAATACCCAAAAGGAGGAAAGTCTATTGTATTTACCTGTATTTTTACTCTTCTTTTCCTTCTTCCTACCTAATATTCCACAATTCCTTATTTTATCATTTTCTCTTTCTTTACAGTTTCAGGGTAGATCTGCTGACAACAGATTCTCTTAGTTTTCCTTTGTCTATAGATGTCTCAATTTCTCTTTCATTTCTGAAGGATATTTTTGCTGGATACAGAATTCTGGGTTGATAGTTCTTTTAGTATTTGAAGAATGTTGTGCTTCTTTCTTCTTGCTTTCCTGGTTTTTTTGACGGGATTTTAAATGTCATTCACATTGTTTTTCTTTTGTATGTGTCATTTTTGCTACTTTCAATATTTTTTCTTTTTCTTTTTTATTAAAAGTATTGAGGTGACATTGGTTAATAAAATAATATAGATTTCTAGTGTACAATGCAATAATACATCATATATATATTTCATTGTGTGTTCACCACCCAAAGTTAAGTTTTCTTCTGTCACACAGTGTCTTGGCATGGATTTCTTCAGGTTTATACTATATGTGTTCACTGAACTTCTGAATGTGTAGGTTTATATCTTTAGCCATTATTTTTTCAGATACTTTTTCAGCCCCACATTCTAACTTCTCTTCTGGATCTCTGATGATCTGAGTGTTACATATTTTGTTGTAGTCCCAACAAAATATATAGTTTCCGATCCCTGAGGTTATTTACCTATCAGACTATTTCCTCTCTCTTGTTCATATTGGGTACTTACTGTCTTCAGGTTCACTGATTCTTTTCTTTATTGTTTCCACATTGTTGTCTATCAATTATTTATTTCAGATATAGTATTTTTCAGTCCTAAAATTTCCAGTTGTTTCTTATTTATATCTTCTCTTTTTTTGTTTGAAGCATCTTTGTAATTAATTATTCATTGAAGCAGTTTTATGATGACTTCTTTAATATTCTTGTCATATAATTCTAATATCTTTGTTAATATTATATATTCTGGATTTTCTTTTCTGTTGCACAGGTCTGTTTGTCTCTTCATATATCAGTATCATATTGATTTGGTTACATTGGTTTTATAGAATGTTTAATATACAGTGATGCAAGTCACCTCAACTCCCTACCCACCTGCTTTTTTCTTTCATAATGTCCTTTCCCTGGCATAATGCCTTTTCTACATTGGGCATTTAGTAACTGGTGAACTGAATTTCACTCTCAGAGATTAGAGCTGGATTAATTTACATCTTAGTAGAAATTCCCACAGACTGGTATAATCTACTTAATTCCACAGAATATTTTTTTAAATTTATTTTTTAATTAATTAAGTTTTTTAATTGAAGAAATTCAAATTTTTCCCCCATCTACCTTCCCTTTCCCCTTTCCCAGGACCCTCTGGTAACCACTAGTCCACTTTCCATGTCCATGAGTCTCTGTTTGTTTCTCCTGTTTATTTGTTGCTTTTAGGTTTATATTGTACATGTAAGTGATATCATGTGATTTTCAACTTTTTCTGTCTGGCTTATTTCTCTTAGTATGATTATTTCGAGGTCCATCCATATTGTTGCAAATGGCAGTATTTCATCTCTTCTTATGGCTGAATAATATTCCATTGTATATATGTACCACAGCTTCTTTAGCCAATCATCTATTGTAGGACACTTTGGTTGCTTCCATATCCTGGACACTGTGAATAATGCTGCTATGAACATTGGTGTGCAAATATCTTTTCGGATATGAGTTTTCAAGTCTTTGGGGTAAATACCCAGTAGAGGGACTACTGGGTCATATGGTAGATCAAGTCTTATTTTTTTGAGAAAACTCTATACTGTTTTTCATAGTGACTGCTCCAATTTGCAATCCCACCAGCAGTGTATGAGGGTTCTTTTTTATCCATATCCTCTCCAGCATTTATTACTTGTCCTGTTGTTTATAGATGTTCTATCAAGTGTGAGATGTATTTCATTATGGTTTTGAGTTGCATTTTCCTAATAGCTAGCAATGTTGAGTATCTTTTCATATATTTGTTGGCCATTTGTATGTCCTCTGGGGAGAAGAGTCTGTTTAGGTCCTCTGCCCATTTTTTGATTGGATCATTTGTGTTTTTTTGTTGTTATTGAGTTGTATAAATTTTTTGTATATTTTGGATATTAGGCCCTTATCGGAGGCATTGCTTACAAATATATTTCCCATTCTGATGGTTGCCTCTTTACCTTGTTGACAGTTTCTTTTGCTGGGCAGAAGATTTTTTAGTTTGATGTAGTCCCATTAATTTATTTTAGCTTTTGCTTCCCTTGCCTTTAAGGTCAAATTCATAAAATCCTCTTTAAATTCAAGGCTCTTGAGTTTCATTCCTTTGTTTACTTCTCTGCATTTTCTTGTTTCAGGTCTTATATTCAGGTCCTTAATCCATTTCAAGTTAATTTTGGCAAGTTCCACAAGAATTGTCTACTTTCTACCCCAGCATTGGGTCAGGTGCTAGGGACAAAAGGTCTATAGGCCATTTCCTTATAATGTTTTAATTGCCTCAGTCAAGGTATTTACCAGAAGTTTTGGGAGCACATTCCTATTTTTCCCTCTCAGAGCTAGCCATTGTTCTGAAGTTGATGATTATCATTCTCATGCATTTGTATCCCTTTATTATATAGGATGCCTTATTAAGGAATATATAATATTGTTTTATATATTTTTCAATGTTATATAACTGGAATCATCATATTGGGGAAGTATTCTTCTCAACTTGCTTTTCTCTGAACATTGTGATTGTAAGATCTATGTTGATACATGTAGCTGTAGTTCATTTATTTTACTTACTTTCCGGTATTCCATTGTATGAGTAACCAGCAGTTTACCCATTCTCCTATAAACGGACGTTTCATTGAAGGGTTTAGAGCAGGGGATGACATGGGAAGATTTGTACTTTATATATATATGTCACTTTTGGATTGGGATGTGGAAGATAGTTTACAGAGGTCAAGATAGGTATAGAGCTGTGATTTGCAACCAAACACTTTGGACTCAGGACCCTTTTATTACTAAATATTATTAAAGACCCAAAAGAGCTTTTAGTTTTTTATTTGTATTTATTAATATTTACCATATTATAAATTAAAATTGAGAAATTTTAAAAATATTAATTAATACATTGAGAAACAACAATAATGAACTCATTATATACTAGTGTAACAATTATTATGAAAAATAATTTTAAAATCACAATTTAGTGAGAAGATTGACATTCACATTTTTGCAAATCTTTTTAATATCTTGGTTAATAGAAGACAACTGGATCCTCAGATCTGCTTCTGTATTTGTGTTATCATGTCATGTACTCTCTGGAAAATTCCACTCTATACCTATGAGAGAATGAGGGTGAAAAAGACAAATAACATCTTAGTATTTTCATGAACATAGTTTTGACCTCAGATATGCTCTGAAAGAGACTCAGGAACACTCAGGATTCTCTGGACCACACCATGAAAACTGCTGGTGTAGAGGTGCCAGTTTGGAGGCTGTTGTAAGTAGTCTAGGTGAGAGCCAATGAGGAGTTTGACCAAAGCATTGGTAGTATGGATGGATGGAGGAGGGGAGGTGACATGAGAGAGACTTAAGAACAAAAATCGGAAGGCCTCAGAAGGCAGTATAGGGTTAAAGGCAAGGAGATTAGAGTTCTAACTTAGGTGCATGTTTCACAACCAACCTGTAAGCAAATATTTAGCTAGGAAATGGCAGAATTTTAACCAATATCTGTCTAACACGGAAAATCTATGTTTTATCTAGGGTGGTGATGATGTTTTTAGAGAGGAGAGGATGGGTAAGACAACAGAAAGATTTTGAAATGGAGAGGAGGGAGGTAGGAGTTTATTAACCCCCTAAATTGGTCCATTCACGGTTATAATGGTGGCAGGCTTGGCCAGAGTGGGTATTGGGAAAATAGAGGAACCTAGAATGTTCTGAATCAGAGAAACTTAGAATGTTCTGAGTCACTGCCAGGCTGGCTGTTCTAAGGAATTGTGTTTGAGCTGAGTGGGCAGTGATGTCCAAAGGAAGAAAAATCCTTTTCTAGGTCTGATTTTTGCCTTGTTACTGCAGGATGGATCCATGCAGTGCTGACTCCCGTGGACTGCCTTGCCTTTGGAGGGAACTTCTTACACAGCCTTAACATTGAAATGCAGCTCAAGTGAGTCCTGAGGCTATAGTGTTTCCGAGTTGGCCATTTCCATCTGCTAGAGTCCTTGGGTTCTCCTGTATAGTGAGTAGTATGGCATAGAGGAAAGCAAGACAATCAGAAAGAAATAGATACACTAATTCCGGTGATATTCAGTCTGAAGATGAATACCTCTTCTTCACTTACTAGTTGTGACTTTGGGCAATTCACATAACCTTGGAGCCCAAGTTTCCAAACCCATAAAGTAGGGTCTTACAGGGTAGTTGTGAGGATTAGAGATAATGGATATAAAGCATCCAGAACAATACTTGATAATAGTAGGTTCTCAGTAAATGGGATCCTTCTTTATCATTATTGTTGTACCTTCTTCCTCCAGAGCCTATGAGATTGAAAAGCGGCTGAGCACAGCAGACCTCTTCAAGTTCCCCAATTTTGAGACCATCTGTTGGTATGTGGGAAAGCACATCCTGGACATCTTTCGAGGTATGAAGCCCTTTGCCAAGTGTCCCTTTTACCTTGATCCCCTGAACATGTGTACATATACATGTGCACACATAATCATCACCTCAATCAAAATACAGCAATAGTCCATCACCATGGAGATCTCCCTAGTGCTCCTCATGACAGTCTCATCCACTCTCCCCGCTGTACTATCCATAACTTCTGGAAACTACTGATCTGTTTTCCATATCTAATTTTGTCATTTCAAGAAAGCTGGAATCACATAGCATGTGCTCTTTTGTGATTGACTTTTTTACTAAGCATAATGTAGGGTAGAGCATGGATTTCACCTTTTTAATTTAGCAAAGGTGGCTGAGAAAGTTGGATCACAGTGAAATTATTCCTATTTCCTACCAATTAAAGTAAGAAACTCATTCTGGATAGTCTCAGAGTTTCCTGGATGTGCTTCCCATGGGGACAAGGCTCAGTCTTGACCATTCTGGCATTATTGTGTTGGTTCTGGGTATCAGTCCAGGTGAAAGCTAACCTTGCAGGTCTCCTCTTATCTGCTAAGACCTGAGATTCTTCAAGGTGACCTGGCCAGAAGGAATCAATATCTCAAAGTTACAAAGAACCTCAGAGGCCAACGAGTACAGTCTCCTACCTATACCTCAAACCCTTATTCTTCTTCCTAGACAGACTGTCATTTAAGTGTTCAATAAGAGGATAAATGACTAACCACTTATTACCTGTTCTTAACAGCTCAGTTCAGTAGAAGATTCTTTATTGAGCCTAAATCTGGCTGTTTGTCATAACCTCCTGGAGTAACTTAGAACAGGGACTTTAATGGCCCTTATGATCTGTGTAGATGGCAATTGTGGTCCTCCTGAGTGTTGCATTTTGAACCCAAGAGGCAGAGTAGTGTGATGGGAAGAGCACAGGCCTTGGATTCAGATAGACATGGTTTCAGTCAGCTTTGGCACTTTACTAGGTGTGTGCACTTGGTTGAGTCTCTTTGCCTTTCTGAGCCTCAGTTTCTGGAACTATAAAATGAAGATAATGATACCTAGCTTATGGGGTGGGGTATAAGGATCAAATGAGATAATATATGTCAAATGCCTGGCACATAGTAGGTACTCATTAAATGAATACTATTATAAGAACTGAGATCTGGAGTTGTATTTAGAACCTTGAGCATTTTCTCTTGTTGTCTGAAAAAAATAGTGAGTCCTTCACTTCCTGTCATGGTTTTGGTGACACTCTCTGCCTTCCTCTTTCTCCCTTTAGGTTTGCGAGAGAACAGGAGACATCCTGCCTCCTACCTGGTTCATGGTGGCAAAGCCCTGAACTTGGCTTTTAGAGCATGGACAAGGAAAGAAGTAAATATGCTAATTTCTTTACTTCCTCTCAAGTTCTGCCTTTCCTGGCTTTGGGTAGATGGTTTTGGGGAGGCAGAAGAGGTCAGAGAGGCAGAAGAGATCAGAGAGGCTTGTGGGTTCCTGGCATTAGAGTGGAGGACTAGGCTAGGACTTCTTGGATTATGCTTCAAACTTTCTTTCTGATTATAAAAAGTGATACATTGTTTCTCTAGAGAATTAGAAAAATGCAGAAGATTGTAAAGAAGGAAAAACATCACCTATAATTTTTAACACTCAGGGAATTAACATTAATGTTTGGGTATATTTTCTTCTGGACTTTCTTATATGCATTTAAAGAACATAATTGCTGTCACCCCGTACATATGCTTTTTTTAAAATCTGAATTGGTTGATTTATCTGAATTTTTCTGTGTCAGCAAAGTTCTCCACAAACATTTAGTAGTTACACCTTCTGCAGTGATGTACCATCCTTACATAATTACTTTTTTATCATTGCTTCCTTTTTATTTCTTTATTTGGGGTTAATTATAGAAAATCATGCAGTGACTATTTCTATCAGTCTTTATCCCTCATCTCTTGATTATTTCTTCAGGATAGATTCCTAGAAGAGCAATTACTGGGTTAAATTAGTATATGAAAAAATGTAAGACCTTATATACATACTGCCAAAATGGCTTTTTAGAAATATATCAATATCTATCCAGTTGAATACTAAAGAGCTATAAAAGACATTAAAAAGCTCTCTATGTACTGATTTGGCAAGATCTCCAGAATTCATTAAGCATAGGTGTAGAACCATGTGTATAGTATGCTACCTTATGTGTAAAAAGGGGAAAAACAAGAATTATATTTGTATGTGCTTGTATTTGCCTAAAGACACAATCTGGAGGGATGCAAGAAACTGATAAAAGTGGTTACCTATGTGGGAGGGCTAATGGGGCTGATGGCAGGGACAGATATGTATTGAGGCTTTTATATATGTGTGTGTGTGTGTATGTATGTGTATATATATATGTATATACACACACATACATAATCTTTTTATATTGAACTACGTGAATGGATTACCTACCCAATTGAAATTTTCTTAATTAATTTTAAAAAATACAAAAATTAGAAGTGTCAGTGTATTCTTATGCTTCTGATACTCTTCATAGACTTCTTTCCCTGCATACAGTGGCCTAAGGAGACCTTTTAGCCACTGCAGGCTTGACTTGCGCATTCTCCCCATTTCCTGTTGCCAGTCTTCCCCTCAGATATCCTTGGACTACTGGTTTTGTGCCTTCTCTTGCTCCCTAGACTCACCTACACTTGGACCTTGTCCTGTGATTTTGTTTCCTTACACCCCTCAGGTGTGGCTGCCTTGAGTTTTATCTCTGACTCCCCCCGTCCATGAAGTAAACATCAGAGTGACTCTGACTCTCAGGAGCACCAAAAAGGAAGGAAGTGGGTGGGTCCTAAGCACTCATGCCCTGGGCCAGGATGGCTCCAGGGACCAAGGGATTGCCCCAAACAGTGTGGCCACAGGGAGCTGGAGGAGAGTAGGACACAGTTCCGAGGAGCCCACGCTTATGGAGGAAGTCTTTTGTGAAGTGAAGACAACTTCATGGGAGGCACTTGCTCCCTCACCTTTCAAGAGCCCCTGGATTGGGAGGAGGGAGCTGTTAAGGTTATCGAGCTGGGTCACATGGATTCTAGGCCCCCAACCCTGACCAGCCACCAAATTAAATTCTAGATGAATTAAAAGAGTTAAAGAAAAAAATGAATCAAACCATGGGAAACAAGAAGTAAATGCTGAGAAATTTTTATCCTGTGGATACAGAAGTGAAGTGAAAACTGGTAGAAGAAATCACAGAGGAAGAGCTTGAGAGAGATGTCAACATAAATGTATAAATTTTGAGGACTCAAAAAGATTGCAAACAAAAGGGAGGCAACCAGTTGGTCTCTCCCTGAATTGCTGTTGAGCTAGCTGTGGGCTACTATGTGCTCAACACTGGTTCTGTCCTCATAAGTGGAGAGGCTGGATGTCCCCAGGGATCTCCCTGAGGTCCTTGACTTTTTGAAGGGTGTGGTTCAAGCCCTCAACTGGGCTCCTCACACCTCTTGACACTATCCTTTATCAGATATATGTTTTGCAAATGTTTTTTTCAAGGCCATTATTTGTCTTAACATTTTCCTAAGAGGAGTTTTTTTTTTTTTATTTTTCAAGTCTAATTTATTGGATTTTTCCTTTTATGGTTCATGCTTTATTATTAAATTTATTAGGGTGATATTGGTTAATAAAATTAAATAGGTTTCAAGTGTACAATTCAATAATATGTCTGTGACATTGTGACAAAGTCAAATCTCCTTCTGTCACCATATATTTGACTTCTACTTATTCTTATCTACCTCCCCTCGACCCTTTTTCCCTCTGGTAACCACTAAACTGTGGTCTCTGTGAGTTTTTGTTTGTCTTGTTATTTGCTTTCAGTTTTATATCCCACATGTAAGTGAAATCATATGGTTATCAACTTTTTCTGTCTGACTTATTTTGTTTTTTGTGTCCTAAGAAATCTTTGCCTAACCCAAGGTCACAAAGATTTCTCCTCTGCTTTCTTCTAAATGGTTTTAGATTTTACATGTAGTTCAGTGATGCATTTTGAGTTTGCATGTGTGTCTGTGTACAAGATATGGATCGAAGTTCTTTTTTTGTGTATGGATATTTAATTGGCCCAGTACCATTTATTAAAGAGACTATTCCTTTCTCCATTGAATTGCCTTGGTACCTTTATGTGTTGGGTCTGTTTCTCATGCCTTTTGTTTGACAGGCTCTGCCAGACCATGAGGATGAGATCCCGGAGACAGTGCGGACTGTTCAGCTCATTAAAGATCTGGCTAGGGAGATCCGCCTGGTGGAAGTAAGAAACAAGGGAGCAGGGGAGGCATTTGGGAAGGGCTCGAGGCTCAGGTGGAAGGTCAGGTCTCTGCAGTTGGCATAAGAGCGTAGAGGTAGGGTTGGGAAGACCCCATCAAGGACCCTATTTATTCATGTATTCATTCATTCAGATATAGTAGGTGCCTCAAGTGTGCCACACATTGGGTTAGGTGCTTAGAATGCATAATGAAATGCCAGCCCACAAAGAACTCATAATCTAGTAGAGGGCAAGTCAACCTGTTTGAGCCTCTGTTTTCTCATCTCTAATGGGAGAATAATTATACTCAGGGGTTATTAAGAAGATTAATCAAATTGAGCATTAAGTATAATGTGTGGCACACAGTAGGTGCTCAGTAAATTCTGATGGTGGGTCATCATGGTGGGTGGTGGAGGTCACGGTAGTAGTTGTTGTTGTTATTACTATTTTGACTCAGTCTCTGCATTCTACAAAATGACAGTTCTCCTGGGTCGAAGATGATTACAAAGCCATGTTTCAACAGGTGGCATATACCACGAGGCAGTAAGGTGTAGTGGTAAGAGACTCAGAGTAACTTGGGTTCTGGTTCCTGCTCTGTCACTTGCAAGCCTTTCAGAGCCTCAGTATCCTTATCTGTAAAGTGGAGATAACACTACTTTTTCAGAGTTTTGTTATGATTAAGAGCCCCTCGCACAGTGCCTGGCAGAGTAAGAACTCAATAAATGTGAGCTATTGTTATTAATAGATTTTGCAGCAAAGAGAGAACTTAGTGTGGGCTAGTGAAGTAGCAGAGGCACCAAAGGAGAATTGGTCTGAAGGAAGTTTAAACTTTCCTTTAGCTTAGAATCTATAAAGTTATATTTAGCATTCAGGATATAAGCACTAGATCTATGATGAAGGGTAGTCAGAGTGAGCTACTAAGAAGTTGGGCTTCTAGCCTCACTGCTGTAGCATGTTTCACTGCCTGCAGCATAGCTTACATTGTCCACCTCCTGTCTCATTTTCCTCCACTCCCATCTGTCAGAATCCTTTAGGTTTATAGTTAAAAGGCCTACCCTTTTTCCAGCTCTTCCAACTTAAACCAATTTTGTATACATAGAACTTTGGGCTGCTTGGAAGAGGGTTTAGAGGTAGATCACATCTGGTCCATTTGCTTTCAAATATTTTAAAGCAATGGAATCCTTTTATTTTCAAATGAGATTTTACATCAAAGTCCAGTATATACACATAACCAATCAAAGCATAGCTGCTATGACTAAGATGAAGATGAGAGGCTTGGAGCTCCACTTATTCCTCTTGTTTGCTTCAACATCCCTCCAGTCCCCAGGGCTCCCAAGAAGTTCAAAGGAGCTACAGAGCATCTTTGAAAACCACCTTTCCAGTCTAATCCTTTTATTTTGCAACAGAACAGAACTCCAGAGTGGTCAGATCACTTACTTGAGGTCACAGAAGTAGCTAGTAGCAGAATTTGGTCTAGAACCTCTCTTCTATCAAATCCTTCAGTCCTTAAAGTTGGAACTGCACAGTTTAGTACTGAATTATTTTCTGTCTCATGTCAGCTGCTCTTGGAATCTTTTCTCTTCAGTTTTGACAGTAATGCTGGGTTTTTCCTCTGCTCATCTTCTTCTTACTTGTCAGTGCCACCCAGTAAATTCTTGATGATTCATTGTGCAAAAACTAGGGTGTGCATATATGGAGCATCTGTAAGCCACTTATATGGCAGTACTGCCAGTGCCATGAACAGACCTCTGCTCTTAGAGAGAGAACCCTTGAGTAAGCTCTAACTCCCTCATGTACTAATACTCTTGTAGGATATCTTCCAACAGAACATTGGGAAGATGAGCAATATCTTTGGGCTACAGAAGATCTTCCTAGCTGGCTCCATTCCCTTAACCAGGCCAGCCCATTCCACTTCAGTATCCATGTCCATGCTGTCACTGCCTTCCAAAAGTGGTTCAAAGAAGAAAGGCCTGAAGCCCAAGGAGCTCTTCAAGAAAGCAGAGCGAAAGGGCAAGGGGAGCTCAGCCTTGGGGCCTGCTGGCCAATTAAGCTATAATCTCATGGACTTATACAATCATCAGGCACTGAAGACAGGCTCTTCCCAGAAAGCAAAGGTGGGTGCTGGCCCATGGGTTTAGCCCAACCCTGTTGGGTCCCTTGGAAGAGCAGGGTATCAGAAGAATAGGCTATCCAGTTCTGCCACCTCTTTTAGGGCCCCTGTTGTTTGGCTACCAGTCCCACTCATTTAACAGGCATTTATTGAGACCTTGTCTATGCTGGGCACTGTGATAGGTGCTGTAGATGTAACCCTCAAGAGGCTGACAGGCTAGTGAGAAAGGCAGGCATAAAAACAAATGAGTGCAACGAAGTGTTGTGGGTGCCACAATCAAGGGTGTGTGGGACCCTGAGACACAGAGGGGGATGATTCTGTCTATCTAGGGGGAATGGTCAGGAGCTCTTCTCAGAAAAGATGACATGAAATGACTCTTGAAATGCTGGGATGTGAATGATATTTGAGAACGTGTTATATGAATGTCAGATTGGAGTCTTGAACAAGTTCTTGAGAAAAGCCCTCCTCCAGGGCGCTACCTTGCTTCAAGATCATGGTACACATCATGGGCATGTGAAGATGTTCCCCCCTCTTTTTAGGGAACATGTTTTATGAGATTAATAGGTTCCCCCAGAGCTAGCCATGCATTCTCAACTTCCTGTTCCTACGATCATTTGAGGTGGGGTTGTGTGACAATGTAGCAGAAGACCTCGTTCAGGTGGTTTTGACAGTGAACTCAACCAGTGAATCCAAAGAGAACTGGCTATCCTGATTCACATGGGAGTCCCAGACAGGTGACAACTGAGCCTCCTCCTTCTGCAGTTCAACATCACTGGTACCTGCTTGAATGACTCAGATGATGACTCGCCAGACTTGGACCTTGATGGGAATGAGGGCCCGCTGGCCTTATTGATGTCTAATGGCAGGTGAGGTGGGGAGAAGGAACATAAAGATACTGGGACTGTTGCTGGCAACATGCCACTAATACAAGGCATGGAACTAGGACCTGGGAAAGGAACATGGGTCAGGGAGCGATTATGCTTTGGGAAATACCCAGATATTATCAGGTATCATTGCTTAGTTCAGAGGGCCATGGAAATGTTTGTGGATGGGTAGGAGAGAGGTCTGGACTCTAATTGGTAATCCTCAGAAAAGTCTTGTATAAATTCTAGGAATTTCAGCAAGTCAGTGGGTCAGAATCACGGCCAGGTATAAGAGGTAGTATAGCATACTGGTTAAGAGCATTAGTTTTTATGTACCTTTGCTATTCAGTTTTTAGGAATTTATTTTGTAGAAATATTTGCACAGGTGTGTAATGAGAAATATTCAGTGTTCACTGCATCATTGTTTATAATATTAATTGAAAACATGTTCATCAATAAGGGTTAGATAAATTATGGTACATCTATAGAATAGAATACCATGCAGCTGTTAAAATGAGTGAGTTTAATTTCTGTTAACATGCAGAGGTGTCCAAGATATATTCTAAAATGAAAAAATAAGTTTATAAAATAATATATAGGAATAGTTCCATTTTAATTTTTTTAAATACATGTGTGTGTGTAGAAAAGCAACATACAGACTTTTTTTTAAATTTAACTTTTTTGAAGAGGTTTCACATTTAATTTATACAGCTTAAAATTCAAAAAATGTGAACAAATACATAGTGAAAAATTTTGCTCCCACCTCTCCCTGTTCCTCAGTTCCCCTCCCCATGGACAACCAACATCAATGATTTTCTTCCAGAGACTTTTATACACATTCATGCAAATAAATATACTTTTTATATATTTTATGCTTGTCTCACCAAATGTGTAACAGTAGTTATCTCTGAAAAGTAAGATATGGGAGACAGGAGAGGAAATTTTCATTTCAGTAGCATTTGAATTTTATACAGGGAGCATGTATTATTTTTCTTAAAGTAATTTTTAACGGAGTATTTTCTAAAAGAATAAAAGCTGTCATAACAAAAAACATGGACTTGGGAATCGGACAATCCTGAGTTTGAATCCCAGTTCTGACATGTATTCATGTGTAACCATGGCAAGTTAATTAACCTGTCTGTGCCTCAGTGTCCTCATTATATCTCTTCTATAGATAAAACTTACCTAGGGTTGTTGGAGTCCTAAATGAGATAATGTATGTGAAGTGCTTATTACAGTGCCTGCTACATAGTAAATGCTTAATTAGTGGTAGCTCTTATGATGAAGTTGAAGATGAAAAATAATAGTGGTAGAGTGGTGGCGATGATGGCGTGGGTGTGGTTAGAAGCTGAGTAGGTCATCAGAAACCTTGAAACATGTAGCAAGGCAGAGGAAGATAGTAAGAGTTATCATCTGGACACTCAGAACACCAGATAGGAGCAGTCAAGAGCTAAGTATAGAATATAACAGAGTGGGAACGTAACAAGGATACCTTAGTAGCCTTTTTGTTGGAAAAGGTTGTCTTCAGATCCCAAGGGCAGGTATAGTAGGCCCACCTGGCTGGGAAGTAAGTGAAAATGGGGAGTGTGGGAGTAGGGCAGATTCTGAAAGCAGTAGTTAGTTATTCTTGGGAGTTGAGAACCTAGTTACTAAAGAATGAGATTAGAGAGACTGTTGAGCATTGCCTTTGTCCAGAATCCTGGTCGGTCTCTGGGGAAGAGAAAATTGAGAATCCTAAGGGTCCTACCTGTAATGACTATTGAGGATACAATGAGACATTTTCCCTTTCCCCACCAGTCTTTCTTGTGCTGCTTTTATTACCTCCTACAGCAGCCAGAGTTGGCTGTTAAGTGAACCTAGAGAATTAAGGTATAGAAATATTTACAGATCAGACAATATTATGTCTGAGCTTTTCTCCAAAATAATCCAGTGTTTTGTAGGGACTGAGGTATAAGATGCAAGAATGGCTGTTGATAATTGCTGAAACTTTACTGGATGATAGGTACATGGGAGTTTGTTATATGTTCATATTTTTGTATATGTTTGACATTTTTCATAATTAGAAGTTAATACAAGATCAAGGTATAAATAGCTACCATTTACAGAGCACCTGCTCTGTATCAGACTCTACCTTAGCCTTTTATATGCATTATTTTATTTTGTCCTCTAAACAACCCTAAAGGTCGGTGTTGTTATCCCTATTTTACTAATGTAGAAACTGGGGCTCTGAGAACTTTAAAAGATTAGCTACCATTGGGCACTTGCCATGTATAAGTCTCTACATTAGTTCATTTAATCCTCCCAACACCTCTATAAGGTAGAAAACAGGCCAATTTAATGACAGCCAATTCACTGAAAGCTAGTTAATCAAATGACTATTTATTAAATGTATCAAGTATACTGATTTACCAAAAACTTGTTTCTTTTTAACTATAAGGTTTATTTTAGCAGTTTATACTGGCTAATATTGTTTACCAAGTGTAACAGGATTATTTAAGCTAGTAGAGTTTTTCTACTTCCTTTATATATTTTAACAGCTTTTATGAGGTATAATTTATATACCATATAGTTAACCTCTTTTAAGTGTACTCTTAAATGGCTTTTAATAAATTTAAAGAATGTGCAACCATCACCACCGTCCAATTTTAGAAAATTTTTATCACCCAGAAAGATCCCTTATACCCACTTATAGTCAGTCTTGGGTCCCTTCCTCAGACCCAAGCAACTACTACTCTACTTTCTGTCTATATAGATTTGCCTTTTCTGGACATTTCATATAAATGGAGTCATACAGTATGTGGTCTTCTGTGGCTGGCTCCTTTCACTTAGCATAATGCTTTTGAGGTTGATACATGCTGTACTATGTGTCATTAATTGGTTCCTTTTTATTGCTGAATAGTATTCCATTGTGTGGATATACTGCATTTGTACATTTATTAGTTGATAGTCATTTAGACTGACTCAACTTTTTGGCTATTGTGAATGGTGGTGCTGTGAGCATTTGCCTACAAGTTTTTGTGTGGACATATGTCTTCATTTATCACTTAGGAGTAAAATGTTTTGTCATATGGTAACTCTATGTTTTACTTTTTAAAAAACTGCCAAAATTTATTCCAAATTGTCTGTACCATTTTACATTCCCACCAACAATTACGAGTTTCTCCTTTTACTAGTTAACGCTTATTATTGTCTATATTTTTTATTATAGCCATTCTGATGGATGTAAAGTAGTATCTCATTGTGGTTTTAATTTCCATTTCCCTAATGACTAATGATGTTGAGTATCTTTTCATGTAATTATTGGCCTTTTGTATATCACTTTTTGAGAAACGTTTATTCACATCTTTTTGCTTGTTTTTTTTTTAATTGGCTTGCTTGTCTTTATAATAGACTTCTAAGAGTTATTTAAATATTCTGGATATAGATCCTTTCCTAGATAAATGATTTGCAAATATTTCTTCCCAGTCTGTGGCTTGTCTTTTATTTTCTTAATGGGTGTCTTTTGAAGCACAAACATTTTGAATTTTACTTAATCCCAGGTCCCAAAGATATTTTCCTATATTTTATTCCAGAAGTTTTATAGTTTTAGCTTTTACAATTAGACCTATGATCCATTTTGAGTTAATTTTTGTATATGATGTGAGGTAAGAATCCACATTTATTTCTTTGCATATGATATCCATTAATTTTAGCGTCATTTGTTGAGAAGACCATCTTTTCCTCACTGAATTGCCTTGGCACTTTTGTCAGAAATCAATTGACCATAAATTTGAGGGTTTATTTAGTTCTAGACTCTCAGTACAGTTCCATTGATATATATCTATCTTTATGGCAATATAAATTTTGAAATGGACTAGTTTAAGTCCTTCCAACTTTGTTCTTTTTCAAAATTGTGTCAGCCATGTTAAGTCCTTTCCCCATATACATTTTAGTATCAACTTATTAATTTCTACAAAAAAAGCTAGTTGTATTTTGATGGGGATTGCATTGAATCTGTAGATCAATTTAGAGAGAATTACCACCATAACGTTATTGAGTATGACTGTTTTTATGTTCTCCTTCCCTTTCTAGCACCAAGAGGGTAAAGAGCTTATCTAAGTCTCGGCGAGCCAAGATCGCAAAGAAGTCAGACAAGGCTAGACTGATGGCAGAACAGGTGATGGAGGATGAATTTGACTTGGATTCAGATGATGAACTGCAGATTGATGAAAGATTGGGAAAGGAGAAGGCAACCCTGATAATAAGACCAAGTGTGTACCTGTTCTTTCTCTTTCCTGCCTTGCCCATTTCACATTTGTTTTTGGTCCTCTTAATAGACTCCAGACCTTAAGCCTGAGCTCAGTGACGTTCTGATTTACCAGCTCTATAGGCCTCCATGCAACCTTTGCTCTAGAGATTTACTTATAAGCTAATTCCTAAGCTCCCTAAATTATTCATCTGTCATTACTTTCAGGAAAATTTTATTTCCCCTGAGTGTTTGGCTCAAATGCTAATCTTAGCTTCATAATTCATGATGAGTACATTCCATTGTTTCCTAGAATTTCCCCGAAAGCTTCCCCGTGCAAAGCCTTGCTCTGACCCTAACCGAGTTCGTGAACCAGGAGAAGTTGAGTTTGACATTGAGGTAGGAGCCTGTCTTGTGTCTAGTCTTCTGCTCATTCTGGTTACAGAGGTAGATTGTTATTTTAGTTGGGGAGAAAAAAAGATATCATATGCACTCGATTCCTAAGGTATTTATTAAGTAAAGGATTGTGTACTAAATGCTGCTGAGCATATAAATGGAATGTTATAATTTAGTTGAAATATTCTTCAAATCCTTTAATACAGAGTAGAATAAAAGACAATGTGATATAGTAGAAAGAGTATCTGATTTAGAATAAATGATTGTGATCTTACACTAATTATTTAACTTCACTGAGCCTTAGTTTCCTTATCTATAAAATGGGAGTTATAATACCTACCTCACAAAGATGCTGTAGAAATTAAGATGAAAGAATGAATATTCTGCTTTGTACTTGGTCTGTACTTGGTGCTCAGAAGGTATTAGTATCAGGAGTGAGACTGTCAACACTGTATTGGGGCTTTACCAGACCAACACTGGGCAGCTGAGGTGATATCCTCTTTCCCCAACAGGAGGATTATACAACAGATGAGGATATGGTAGAAGGGGTTGAAGGCAAGCTTGGGAACGGGAGTGGAGCTGGTGGAATTCTTGATCTGCTTAAAGCCAGCAGGCAGGTGGGGGGACCTGACTATGCTGCCCTCACGTGAGTAATCACTTTGTTCTCCCCTTTCTAGATGATGAAACAGCACATCCCTACCCCCTGCCCGAAGGGCTAGGTCAGCCAATCAGCAGATATTTATTGAGCTATTTGAAGAGACAAAGAATTATCCAGGATATTTGGGCTGAAAGAATAAAGTAGACATGAAATCTGTCCTCGGGAACTTAAGATCTGACAGAGAGGCTGTATAGACATCAAGGGTAATGGGGTTCTTTGGAAGTTGGAAGAGGGGCCAGAAGAGACATGGAAGGAGGACTGGGCCTTTAAAATAAAAGATAAACAGGGAGGGAAGAACGCCAATCTTTTTGTCATCTTACCTGCTATCTGTGGAGAGACTTGAGGCAAGAAGGACTGGCCTTTTCATGAAAACAATCTTTGATGCTATCTGGATCCTTCAATTTGATTTCTGGTTTTTCATCTAGGATGGTTCTTTCCTCCTTCTTCCCGTTCTGACCTTGCCACTGTTGTCCCCTTTTCCTGACTATTTTGATGACTGATTTCCTCTGACAACTAGAGAACCCTCCCTCAGCATTTCTCCTCTGTCTCTTGCAGCGAGGCCCCTGCCTCTCCCAGCACTCAGGAGGCCATCCAGGGTATGCTGTGCATGGCCAACCTGCAGTCCTCATCATCCTCTCCAGCTACCTCCAGCCTGCAGGGTTGGTGGACTGGGGGGCAGGACCGAAGCAGTGGGAGCTCCAGCAGTGGGCTGGGCACAGTGTCTAGTAGTCCTGCTTCCCAACGCACCCCAGGGAAGCGTCCCATCAAGCGGCCAGCATACTGGAGAACTGAGAGCGAGGAGGAGGAGGAAAACGCCAGTCTGGATGAACAGGACAGCTTGGGAGCATGCTTCAAGGATGCAGAGTATAGTAAGAGCATCTGAGCACTTGGGCCCAGACCAGAAGGGCTCCCCTAGTCCCAGTTTCAATCCCAACATAGGACAAAGGCTTGACCTTAAGCCTAATAGTTGGTTTCTCTGAGCCATATTTTCTTTATAAAATGGAGACATCTCACAGGTTGATGCAAGAGTTAGAGATGATGCTTGTACAGAGCACCTAGCAGTGTCTTGCCCATGGGTAGCCTTCAAATATTGGTAGCTATTATAATTAGATATTATTCACTTTTATTTGTTTGTTTGCTTGCTTGCTTGCTTGCTTCTTTTGAGTCAAAAGGAAAATTTACTAGGAAAGGAATAACACTCCATGAACAGAGTGTGGTCTCCCCTCTCAGAAGCAGAGAGTAAGAGGGACAGTGAGAGAGGCAATGAGAGAGAGGGTAAAGGCACTGAGAGGGACAGTGACAGTAGAGAGAGATGAGGACAGTGAGAAACAGACAGAGAAAAGGCACTGAGAGAGACCTATCATTCACTTTTAGCATTGTCCTTCAGTGCTGGTGACCTTTTTCCCTCTTGCTTATTTTACTTCTGTGTCATTCAGTTTATCCCTTGCAAAGTTATATAAATAATGACCTCTCAGTGTTCTTTTTTCATTTAAGAAATGACTCCTTTTTTTAAGCTAACATTTATTGAGTACTACAGTGTATAAAGCACTCTTTGGTATAGTACAGCTGACTTCAATGTGGGCTTTTGCTTTATTAATACTATTTTTAAAATGTAATGGTATTGACCAAAGATTAGAGTAAGACAGAGAAAGCAAAAATTCCCTTTGACTAACACTCTTACCCTTCTGAGGAAGGTTACCCAAAGGTAACCTTTGTTATTAGTTTGATGTATACCTTTCATTTTCTTGTATTTATACCCATATATAGAGATAAATAGAGGTATAGTCTTGTTTAGTGTGTATGGTTCTACAACTTGCTTGGAAATATTTCAACATCATTTCCTAGCGATCTACTTCATCAAAACACTGAAATCTACCTGCTGCATAGTAGTCTATTGCATAGATAGATATGCCATTGTATGTTTAGCTATTTCCTACTGATTAACATTTAGGTTGTTCCTATTTTTTAGTGTTACTGACAGTGCTACAGTGAAAATTACTTTAAATAACTTTGTGTCTGTGTGCCAGCTAACATTTCTCTAGGGTAGCTAAACCTGCTGTGTTGAAAGGTATGTACAAAATATTAATAGTGCCAAATTCCCCTCCAAAAGGGCCAGTATGTGAGCGGTATGTGAAAAATACTTGGTTCTCCACAGCCTTACCAGTAGTGGGTGTTATCTGCCTTAGTTTTTGCCAATCTGGTGGCAGTCAGTGGTGCCTCAGTATGTTTTATGTTTATTGGCTTTTTAAAATTTCTTATCTGTGAATTATCCATTCAGTCTTTCACCCATTTTTCTATTATGATGTTTGTTTTTGTTATTGATTTGTAGGTGTTCTTTGTATATTCTACACTTGCTGGAGTGTTTTTAATATATTCTAGAAATGTTGAAAAAAATTTTTTAGTCTGTTGCTTATATTTTAATTTTATTTATGTATATTTTAGCATGTAGAATATTTCAGTTTTTACATAGTCATCTTGATCAGTTTGTGTGTGTGTGTGTGTGTGTGTGTGTTTTATGTCATGTGTAAAATTTTCTTATATTTTCACCTAAAACTTCTATAGAAGTTAAAAGTTTGGCTCTTTTTCTGGAATCAAATGATTATCACGTGGATAGTCATTTGCCCCAACACCATTTATTGACTAATTTATCAATATCCCCCCTGATTTCAAGTTCCATTTTTGTCATAAACTGAATTCCCATATATACCTGGATTTGTTTTTCTGCTCTGTATTTCCAGTTTTGTTCTTTAATAGCTATGTGACCTTAAGCAAGCTAGTTAACCTCTCCGTGCCTCTCTGATAATAGTACTTACCACATAGGTTGTTGTGGGTTTAAAAGTGAATTAATATATATAAAGCACTTAGAACATTGCCCAGCACATGGGAGGTGCTGTATGTGAGATACTATTATTATTATTATGCTCTATAAAATCAATTTGTCCATTCCTGTAGGTTAGTTACTGTAGACCTTGTGTCTGGTAGGGCAAATCCCTTCTGCAGAACATGCTTTGGACCTGAGCAGAGCACAGATGCTCAGTAAGCCCATCATTACTGGGCTGAGCTATGATTGGTCTTAGGGGCATGCCAAGTTGCCCAGTCACCTACCCTACTATCTTCAGCAGACAGTGACATCAGCATATAGCCAAGACATCTAGACCTGGTCTAACTAGTCCCCTCAGAACAAACAGTTCACTTAGCCTCTGCTTCCTGTTACCTCTCTGCAGCCCTACTTTACCCAGCAACACTAGAAAAGCAGTTTAACAGAGATACTGACCTACTTCTTCTTATTTTCTATAATTTCTAGGCTATTATTGAGCTTTTCCTATTGTAAATGAATTTTAGAATCAGCTTGTCAAATTTTATAAAAAATTAATTTTTATTAGGATTTCATAGCATTTATAATTAATTTATGGAGACTGACATCATTCATCAGAGGCTTTTCTCCTATAGTAGAGTATGCATTCCTGAAAAACATCACATCCTGAAAATTTGTACACTAAAAAATAGAGCTTACAAGAAAAAGAGGGTAGAGACATACCCCTTAAAATCTGTGTGGCTTTGAAACCAAAACACTGACTCAGATAATGATAGTCCTAATACTAATCCTTGTTCAGTTAGAGCCCATTGACATTTGTACCCAGCCTCAGTCAGTGGATCCCTTGTAGCCTGGGCTCAGGCTTCCTTCTTCCAGATGTAGGTTCTTGAGGGTGTTTGTTTAAGGTAAATACTAGCTTCGTCAAATTAAAATCTGATCCAGGACCTAGTCTTCAGCAATCTTTTTTTAAACACAGGAAGAAGTATCTTCACAATTTCTTTATCTACTTTCTCAGCCACCCTCCTTTCCCACCAGAGCTTAATTTTGTAGAAAACAGAACCACTATTTGCTCTTCTTCTGATGGGAGTCACTGTTGCAGAATTTTTATCATTTATCTGTAGGTCTTCATATATATCTAAGGCTTTCTCAGTAATTGTAAGAAAATTCAACACTGCTTGGTTAAGAACAACTTGCCAAGGAAAATTGCTTTTGATCCAGTTCAACTTCTAGATGGCATTGATATTATTCTGCTATTTACCTTTTATGTATGAACAGTCACAAAACAGACCATCTTGTCCAATCTTCAAACATGGTTTGTCTCTCCATTTATTCAGGTTTTTTTGTATATCTCTTTTTTAGCTTTTTCTTCAGTTTATTACTAGGTATTTTATAGTTTTGTTCCTATTGAAAGCGGCATCTTTTCATCTATTACAGTTTTCAATTAACTGTTGCTAATATGCAGGAAAATAATTGATTTTTCCATATTGATCCTGTGTTGGATTGCCTTACTATATATACTCTTATTCGTTCTATTATTTTTTCAGTTAATTGTCTTGAGCTCTTGTGGGAAGTCATCTATGCCTCATATCTTAGTTTGTTAGGGCTTCCATGACAAAATACCACAGACTGGATGGCTTAAGCGACAGAAATTTATTTTCTCATAGTTTTGGAGGCTGGAAGTCCAGGATCGAAGTGTTAGCCAGGTTGCTTTCTCCTGAGGCCTCTCTCCTTGGCTGCAGATGACTGCTCTCTCACTACTTCTTCATGTGGTCATCCATTTGTGCACATGGACCCCTGGTGTTCCTCTGTATATCTTAATCTCCTCTTCTTTTGTTTCCTTTTTACCATGTTTCTTTAATTAGATCAATTATAATTTCTGTTTAAAAGCGTATTAAATTTTTTTTTTTATTAAAAGATAGTTGGTATACAATAGTATATTAGCTTCAGGTGTACAATAGTGATTCTTCATTTATATACCTTACTATATGATCACCACACTAAATCTAGTAACTATCTATCACCATGCAAAGTTATTATGATAATACTGACTACATTTCCCATGCTGTACACTACATACCCGTGGTGTGCTTATTTTATAACTGGATGTTTGCAGCTCTAATTTCTCCTTACCTTTTTCATCCATTCCCCTATATCCCTCCCTTCTGGCGACCACCAGTTTTTTTCTCTATATTTGTGAGTCTGTTTTGTTTGTTCTCTTAGATTCTACATGTAAGTGAAATCATACAGTATCTGTCTTTGATTTTATTTCACTTAATCTCTTCTTAAAAGGACACCAGTCAGATTGGATTTGGGCCCACCCTAAGTGGCCTCATTTTAATTTAATTACCTCTTTGGAAGCCTTTTCTCCAAATACAATCATTTCCAGGTACTGGGAGTTAGGAATTTAATATATGAATTTGGGGGGGGGGACACAATTCAGCCTATAACGTCCACTTTCTCATCTTCACACCTCTAGATTTGTCTAGTTTTTTTTATATGGCTTTATTGAAATATAATAGATAATTAGTTGCTATTCAGTGAGTTTTTTATTGTACAATTCATGAGTTTTTTATTTAATTATAGTTGGCATACAATAATATACCAGTTTCAGTTGTATAGCATAGTGATCAGAGATCCACATAACTCACAAAGTGATCACCCCACTAAATCTAGTACCCCTCTTGCCCCTTACATATTTATTACATTATTAACCATCTTCCCCATGCTACACTCTACATCTCCATGTCTATCTATTCTGCAACTATCGATTTGCACCTCTTAATCTTTTTGCCTTTTTTTGCTGTCCCCACAACCTCCCTCCCTTCTAGTAGCCCTCAAAATATTCTTTGTACCTCTAAGTTTATTAACACTTTTATTGTTGTTGTTGTTGTTGATTTTGTTCTTTAGATTCCACAGTACATGCAATCATGCAATATTTATCTTTTCCTACCTATTTCATTCAGCACAATTACCTCTAGGTCCATCAAAGCAATATCTTTTTCCACCCTCTTTTAGTCTGTATGTGTCTTTTAATCTGAAGTTAGTCTCTTGTAGGCAGTATATGTAGGGGTCTTGTTTTCTTGTCCATTCAGCCACCCTATCCTTTTGTTGAAGCACTTAATTCTTTTCCATTTGAGGTACTTATTGATAGGAATGTAATTATTACCATTCTTCATTTCTATTTTTGATACATGTTTTTTCTTATAGAAGTCCCTCCAAAATTTCCTGTAATACTGGATTGGTGTTGTTAGCTTCTTTTTGTCTGGAAGCTCTTTATCTGTCTTTTAACTCAAAAAGATGGCTTTACTGGATAAAGTATTCTTGGTTGTAGATCCTAGATTTTCATCATGTTGAATGTTTTGTGCCAAGCCCTTCTGTCTTGCATAGTTTCTTTTGAGAAATCAGCTGCCAGTCTTATGGGTGCTCCCTTATAGGTAACGAACTGCTTTTCTCGTGCTTTTTAAGATTCTTTCTTTGTATTTAACCTTTGGCATTTTAATATGATGTGTCTTGGCATGGGTCCCTTTGGGTTTCTGGTTTTTGGGACTCTCTGAAGTTCCTGGGATTTTATATCTATTTCCTTCACCAGGTTAGGGAAGTTTCCCATCATTATTTCTTCAAATATATGTTTAACTTCTTGTTCTCCCTCTTCAGATGCCTCTATGACACTGGTATTTTTACCTTTAACAGGGTCCCATAGACTTTTTAAATTATTATTATGGTCTTGGCTTTTTTTTTTCTTGCCATTCTGATGGAGTGTCCTTGGCTTCCCCATCCTCTATATAGGTCTTTCAATCCTCTTCTTTATTCACTCCATTTATTTAATTTAATATAGTTTTCATCTCAGATAATGAGTTCTTCATTTCTGACTGGTTCCCTTTTATAACTTAGATTTCCATTTTTATGTTTTTTTATCTCTTTGTTGAAGTTCTCACTGAATTCATCTATACTTCCCCTCCGTTCATCGAGCATCTTTATAACCAGTGTTTTGAACTCCATCTATTTGATTGCTTGACTCCATTATTCCTGGATCTCTATTCTGTTCTCTCATATGGTTTTTGCTTCCTTGTCTCCCAATTTGGCTGCCTTTCTGTATCTGTTTTTATGTACTAAGCACAGCTCCTAAGTTTCCCAGTCTTTGTGAAGTAGGTGTCCAGTAGCACAGTCCTGAGAGGGGTTCAGTTGAGGCCAAGTTTAGCCACAGTCTGTGACCCTCCAGGGCCATCTGATAAGATTCAGCAAGCAATCCACAGACACTGTTCTTATATTTGCCTCAAGAGGCCACACCAGAAACCATGGTCAGCTGCCAACAGTGTGAGTGTAGGCACTGCTCAGCAAGGGGTATCTGACTCTGAGGATACACTTGGATGTGGCTTGGGTAGGGCCTCAGATAGGAGGAAGCAGAGTTTCAGAGAATACTCTGGGCAGAGAGACCTCTGATATCCAATTTGATGACCTCTCAGCTATGGCAGTACTGCGTCAGCACACTGGGAGGGTGGAGGGCTCAACAGAGGAACAATGGATACTACTGACACTTCTGTCTGGAATCCTAGCCTCTGGCCCTCACTCCAACAACTCAGTGTCCCCCTGTAAGTCTCTGGTGCCCTCCACACAGCTGAACTGGTGCTGGTGCTCAGAGCAAGCAGGTCCATCACCCCAAAAGTCTGCTCATGGACATGGCCCCTTTAAGAGGCATCTGTAGCTACCGGCTACCACTGTTATGGTCTCTGTCCCCCTCAGCTACTCGGGACCGGGCAGCCTCATATCCTTGTCCCATCCTATCTCCTCCCATTGCAGGGCAATTTCTAATTTCTCCCCCTAGTTATAGGCCTTGTTCATCTAGATCCCAGGAGATTTTCCTTGCTGTTTGCTCCATATCTCTGTCACAACTTTGATTTGGTCGCAAGAGGGTTGAACAGAGCCTCTATTATCTATGCCACTTTTTTCTCCACTCTTGATTTATCTAGTTTTATTATAGTGTTGAATAGTGGTGATATTAAGGTCATCCTTTTGTTGTTTTTGACTTTGAAGATAATGCTGCTGGTGTCTTTCCACTTAATATGTAGGTCCCTGTAGATCTCTTATAGACTAATGAAGTTCAGAAGAGTCTCAGTCTCTTGTGTGAGAGGTTTTGTTTGTTTTAAAATCAGGAGTGGAATTAGATTTTATCAGATGGTTTTTTGTCATCTTTGATGTACATAGTTTTTCTCTGTTAGTTTGTTAATGATGATTTACATTAACAAAATCACTGATTTTGAATTTATATTTCTCTTTTAGAATTTTCTGTGCTTGATCATGGCATTTAACAATAGCTTATCTAATTTATTTGATTACTAGTAATCTCTGATGTTTGGTGTTTATATACTGCTAATTTCTGGCTTTGTTTTATTTCTTAATTTTCTTAATGTTCTTTATACAACATCTCAAGTTGAAAGTTCTGTTCATTTATTTTTAGTCTGTCTTCCCTTTTGATAAAGGTTTTCTTTTTAATTGACATGAAGTAAAATTGGCTTTGTTGGTATACACATTTTTAGCTCTTGTAACCACCACCACCACCATCAACATCACCATCACCATCACCATCACCATCACCATCACCTCAATGAGGATACAGAACCACCCCCCACCACCAACAAACTCCCTTATGTTATTCATTAGTAGTGATGCCCTTTCTCTACCCCTTTCCCTGGGCAACCACTGATTTGTTTGCCATCACTGTGGTTTTGCCTTTGCCAGAATGTCACATAAATGGAATTATGCAGTAAGTAATATTTTGAGACTGGCATCTTTTTCTTAGCATAATGCCTTTAAAATTCATCCATGTCATTGTGTGTCAATAACTTATTCCTTTTTATTGCTGAGTAATATTCCATTGTATAGATGTGCTGCAGTTTTTTTATCCTTTCACCCATTGAGGAACATTTTGTTTGTTTACAGCTTTGGGTGATTACAAATTGAGCTGCTGTGAACATTTGAGTACATGCTTTTATATGAACATAAGTTTTCATTTCTCTAGAGTAAATACCTACAAATGGGAATCCTAGACAATACTGGAAGTGGATGCTTTAACTTTATAAGTTTTATAGTTTTCAGTATACAAGTCTTACACTTCCTTGTTTAAAGTTATTCCTACCTACTTTATTCTTCTTGATGCTATTTGAAGTGGAATTGTTTCCTTAATTTCCTTTAGAGATTGTTCATTGCTAGTGTATAGAAATACAACTGATTTTTATATGTTGACCTCACAGTTCCTATTGACATTGATTTATGGTTATTGTTTTATGCCTTAGAATTTTAAATCATATAGAAAACAAAAAGAAGAGTTAGGAACCACAAATATCACAATACTGGCTTTTATAATTACCTCTGTAGATACTTTTCCGGGTGTTTTTTTATTTCTTCATACAGCTTCAAGTTACACTCTAAAGTCCTTTTATTTCAGCCTGGACTCTAGCATTTTTTAAAGGGCAGGTTTACTAGTGGCGAACTCCCCCAGCCTTTGTTTATTTGAGAATGTCTTAATTACCTTCATTTTTGAAGGCTACTTTTAGCCAGGTATATTATTCTTTGTTGACAAATTTTTCTTTCAGCTCTTTAAATATATCATCCCATTGCCTTCTGGCCTCTTTTTTTTCTGATGAGAAGGTCATTGTTAATTTTTTCATGGATGTTTGGTACATGACAAGTTGCTTCTGTTTTGCTGCTTTCAAGATTCTCTCATTTTTGTCCATTAACAGTTTGAATATAATGTGTCTCAGTGCGGATCTCTGATTTTATCCTACTTGGAATTTGTCAATCTTCTTAGATGTATATTTTTATGCATTTCATAAAATTTGGAAAGTTTTCATCCATTATACTTCATATAGACTTTCTGTCTCTTTCTTTCTCTCCTCACCTGTGGGACTCCCATATGAATATGTTGGTATGCTTGATAGTTTTCCATAGATCTCTTTGCCTCTGTTCATTTTTCTTCTTTCTTTTCTTCTTTTCTCATCAGACGTGAAGATTTTAATTGAGCCTTTTTTACTTCACTGATACTTTCTTCTGCCTGCTCAAAATCTGCTCTAGTGATTTTTTATTCAAGCCATTGTACTTTTCCGCTCTAAAATTTCTATTTAATTCCTTTATGTGTTTTCTATTTTTTAATAGAAAATTGATGCTCTTTCTTTAGTTGAGACATAGTTCTCTTTGATCATATTTAAGACAGTTGAATTATAGCCTTTATATAGTAAGTCCAATTAATGTCTGCTTCTTGGACAGTTTTATCAATTTCTTTTTTTCCTGTAAATAAGATATACTTTTCTGTTACATTTCTTGACTCATAATTTTCTGTTTAAACCTGTACATTTTGAATTTTATACTGTGGTAAATCTGAAAGTTATATTTATTTTCCTTCTCAAAGTTTGCTGCTGTTGCTTATTGTGAGCTACAGTTATCTATTTATTGAGTGACTTGGCAAACAATTTTTTGAAAAGACTGTATTCCTTGATATTTTCTTAAATGCCTAAATTAGGCAGTGTTTTTTTTTTCTTTGTTAAGCATTCCCCTTGTTGTTGTAAGTATTTGATTGGATTCCAGAGTCCTAGAAATGTTGATTCTTACAGTTTTTGCCAGCTTAATGTTGCTTCAGTGGAGAGATAGATTCTTAGAGCTCTCAACTTCATCGTGTTGGAGGTATCACATCTTCTACTTTTATATTTTTAATATGCATATTTGAACTTGTATTTTCTTTAAATGTCTAGAGTTAATTATCATCTACATCTTTTCCTCTCTAAAAAAAAGACTTGAACCTTAGAATGGAATTCCTTTTACATTTTACTCATGCATAATATCTCTTAATCCTCACAATTTTGCAAGGCAGGTGGTATCTATTATTTCAATTTTATAGATGAAGATGGTAAGACTTAGAGAAGTTTTCTTAGGCTACAAAGCTAGTGGGTCACTCCAGGATTTCAAAATAATTGTCTGACTGAGATTCAAGGTCTTTCTACCGTATCACACTTTTTTCCTTGAGGTAGAAAAACCACTCAGACTCAACAAAATAACATTGACAGCTATTGGGGCTAGTAGGGACTGGACCTTTCTCAAACAACTGTTAACAGTAGTCTTTTCTAGGGACAATCAATGATCCCTCTTTAAAAAATTACTTAGTAAGTAAGGAGGCAGGGGTTTTACTTCTTTCTTTCCTCAAGGAAGAAGGCCTGAAAATTTACTCATTTTCCTACAAAGAGGCTCTTATGGAAGGACATGGGATATTGGATTCCTCTGATGAAGTAGAATTCTAGAAAATTTTGAAGCTGGTCATTAGGAAGTGTTTTCCATTCTCACTTTGCTTTTGTTTCAGGTTTAACAGCAGCAACAGAATTTGACCTCATCAGTAGGACCTTTCTAGACCATCTTCCCATTAAATCTTATAGGTGTTGAGTGTGGATTGTAAGGAGAGTGATAAAACTGAATGTTTGTATGTATTTGTATAGTATGAAATACTTCTATATGTGTGTTTTGTCATTCAGAACATTCAGTTCCAATAATCTTGTTACTAATTCAGCCCAAGTAGTATTTTTGTTCCCTTTCTGTGAACGATGTTTGTACCATTCTTTTTCCATTAATTCAGCAAATGCTGAGTACCTACTTTGCATTACCTTAGGCTCCCTTAGTTAAATGGAGGGTGACAGATTTATGAATCATCTCTTAAGTACTATATAACAAGTAACTCCAGTAGAGGTCTTCACAGGGTACTATGGAGAGTTGAGGAGGCATCTGAATCAGATTACAAGAATGAGGGAAAGCTTTTTTAGAAAGTGAATCTAGAGCTGAATTTTGGGGGGTCAGTAAAGTAACTCATGAAGTTACTGGATTTTGGGTGAGTAAATCAGAATTAGATGATGCTAGGAGGACATTTGCAGAAAGAATACAAAGGTAGATAGACATGAAAAGTATATGGCACATTCAGGGACTCCTGCAGTTGAGTATAGATTAAATCAAGGGTCCAATTGTAAGGGAGTGGGAGGAGGTGAGTTAAGTATCATTTTATATTCACCTTTCTGAATGAGGTCTCAGGTGACCTTGCATTTCCCTCTCACTGCAGTTTACCCTTCCCTGGAGTCTGACGATGATGACCCTGCTTTGAAATCTCGAACCAAGAAAAAGAAGAATTCAGATGATGCTCCATGGAGTCCTAAAGGTAATGTAGTATTCTGTCCTTAAACTCTATAGGAGTGGTTGGGGGAAAAAATAGGCTGGGATTAGGTAGAGTATTTAGTACAGGAAGATATGATTCAGTTACTCATTTGTTTTCATCAGCAAACACTTGTTGAGTGCCCAATGTGTGCTAGGTATTAATTAGGTGCTAGGGTAAAAATGATCACTGAGACACAGAATTCATGCACTCAGTTTGTTATGGCCGCCAGCCCCCGAAAGACACATGGACCATCAGAACTCTCAATGAGAATCGCACTCAATAGGAATCACACTCTTTATTCAGCCAGCTGGGTCTGCCAGGGGTACACAGACCCCAAATTAAGCAGCCCCCAAATGTTGAGGTACAGGGATTTTAAGCCCAAAATCCCATTCTTCATTCTGTCTGAACACAAATGTCTATTTTTCTTCTATTCATTACCTGTCAACCCACTGGTCAGGTGTGCAAGCCAGGGTACAGAAGCAGAAAGCTTGTTAGAATGTTATGTTTCCATAGTTAGTAGCCTATGTTCCTATGGCGATAGCCAAACAGTAACTTCTAGCAAGTAATTAATTTTTAAACAGTAATTCTCCAGCTAACACATTCCCCACTGGCCTTAGCAGAAATCAAATCTTTGATTATTCATATGGAATTTGCACATAGCTTCTCAAACAAGAAATTAAGAAAACATGGGCCCAAAGTTAAGAGGAGGAGGAGGAGGAGGAGGAGGAGGAGGAGGAGGAGGAGGAGGAGGAGGAGGAGGAGGAGGATTAAAGGTCCAGCTACAGCAGATACAAGGTTTGTTAGCCATGGTGACCAACTGAACATCCTATGAAACCAGTCATTTGAGGCTAGTCTTATTTTTTCCCTGGCATCTAAATTTCTCTGTACTAGTCGTACACTTTCTCTAATTATTCCAGAGTTATTAGCATAGAAGCAACAGGTTTTACCTAGAGCCATACATAATCTATCTTGTTTTAAAAGTAATAAATTTAAACCTCTTCTATTTCGGAGGACTACTTCTACTGGTGAATTGACTTGAAGTTCTTGCTTGCTGAGCTTAGTTAAATTTAGGAGAGTTCTTACCCCGACATAGTAAGGGGGTTTGGGGTTTAGGCACAACCAGCAATCTTGTCCTATGTCTGGGGTGGTCTTATTTAAGACCTTGTGTATTGTCATTAGCAAAGTTATTACTGCTTCTTCTGTTTCTGGTTGTGGCTGGTAAAATGCCTGGACTAAAGAGAAGAAAGGAAGAAACAAAGGGTTAGACTTATATATGCTTGAGTCTTAGTCTTAAGGGCCCGTCTTCCTGAGCTGTCCACTCTCATGCTGCCTTCATGGGGGAGTGATGAATCAACAAAGGGATGCCGTCTACTTTAACTGTAGTGGGTGTCATCAGGTAGACAGTGAAGGTTCCTTTCTATTTGGGTTCTAGTCCTTTGGAAGTGAACTTCTGGATTCACACAGAGTCCCCTGAAACTGATGGGAAAGTCCGTCCTCCGGAGCTGAGTGGACAGCACAAACCCGAGACAAAATCTCTTCCTGTACACTTTGAAGGGCCTGTAAAGACTTAAGTAAAACAAGGTTACGTAAATTCTGCCTTTTTCTCATCTTTTATTCTAGGTACTTAAGGTGGGGGTTTTCTAAAGAAAATTTTAAATGGAGTGAATCCATTAAGTGTATACCTGGCTCGGAGAAGAGCAAAGGGGAGTTCTACCCTGGTCCCACCAGTTTCTAATCCTAACTTGGTTAATGTCTCTTTTAGGGTCTGATTCATTCGCTCTACTTGGCCCAAACTTTGGGGCCGGTAGGCGCAGTGGAGTTTCCATCACAAATTTAGGTTGCTAGCCAATTGCTGTGATACCTTTGCTACAAAGGCCGACCTGTCATCCGACCCTAGAGTTCCATGAAGACCAAATCGAGGGAGGATTTCTTGTAGTAGTTTCTTAGTAACAACTAAGGCAGTCTCTTTCCTGCTGAGGAAGGCCTCTACCTATCCTGAAAAGGTGTCTATAAAAACAAGTAAATAGTTGTAGCCCTCCATAGTCAGGGTTAGGCAGTCTCTTTCCTGGTGTAGTTGGTAGAGGAGAGTCCTTCCAAGGGCCCGGGAAAGCCTGATTTTTCCATCTGGGGTCATCCACCACCCCTGTTGGTTCCTAGTGGCTCCTTTGTCTTGAAAATAAATGTTCTCTTCCACCGTATAGGTCGGAGACAGAGGCAGTTCTGGGTAAGGGACAATAGTCAGTAGATGTGGTGTGGGCCCCACTGGCTTTGTGGCTGCTGTTCTTGCCTCTGCATCAGCTGGTAGGATTCCCTCATCCTCAGGACTATTTCCTTTTTGATGTCCTTTACAATGAACAATAGCCAGAGCCTTAGGCATCTCTCTGGCTTCAAGTAAGGCTAAAATCTCCTCCTTGTTTTTAATGTCCTTCCCAGCTGAAGTCAGAAGCCCTCTTTCCTTGTAGATGGCTCCATGTACATGTGCGGTGGCAAAGGCGTATCGACTATCAGTGTATATTGTGACTGCCTTATCCTTTCCCTATCTTAGTGCCTCAGTGAGGGTGATGAGTTCTGCCTTTTGAGCAGAAGTCCCATGGGGAAGGGAAGAGCCCATGACCAGATAGTGCCAGTTAGAGTTATGACCCCTGCCCCAGCATACCTCCTTTCTTCTTTCATGAAGTTGCTCTCGTCCATGACCAGAACTTCATCAGTCTCAGGCAGAGAGGAGTCTTTGAGGTCTGGCCGTGAGGAACACACAGCATCAGTGAAATCTGTGCAGTTATGAACAGGGATCTCAGGGTCTGGGTCTGGCAACAGATTGGCTGGGTTGATGACAGTAGCTTTGGATTTTAGCCATATGTTTGGGGTCATCTGGTGCCTCCCTGTTGTTGAACACCTTCTCGGCTAGCTCAACAAGTTGAGACAGGTTCATCCCTGCAAAACCTTCTAAGTTTTGTAATTTATGCTGGATATCAGGGGCTGCCTGAGTAGCAAAGGCTATATTAATTGTCTGCTGGTTCTCAGGGGCCTCAGGATCAATGAGGGTTTATACCCAGTGCGCCTCATTCAAGAAATGCTCCAGGGGACTCCTGAGGTCCCTCTCTGTATAACTTCAGTTACCTTAGAAAGGTTAGTTGGCTGACAAGCAGCCATCCTAATTCCCCCAATTAGAATCTGGTGGTACTGATTTAATGCTATTTTTCCTGCCTGAGAATTGTGTCCCCAGTCTGGGCGGGTGGAGGGAAATTCCTCCTCAACCTGTTCCCCTGCTTCCTCAACTCTCCTTCCTCCATCAGCTATCTTTTGTGTTTCAGTTCTAATATGTCCACATTTCTTCTCCTTCTGAAGTCAAGGGGGTATTTAGAAGCTGTTGGCAATCATCCCAGGTGGGGCAGTGAGTCTGAAAGACACTTTCTAAGAGTCCCATTAATGCCCAGGGTTTCTCAGAGAAAGGTAGATTCTGTGCCTTCTAGTTGTACAGGTCATTAGTGAAGAAAGGCACGTAAACCATAAAGGGCCTGTCAATGTGATGACTCTGGGGTGGTGCTTGGCTGGGAGAATGGCCGAGGTGGTGGTATCGGCTAGTGCCCTGCCCGGAGCGGGAGCAGGAGGCCCATAGGGGTTACCTGCCAGTGTCCGAGGAGGTGAGGCAGTGCTATTGGCCTCTGTTGTCCTGGATTATAGGGTGGGGGAAGGTCCCTGTCCTCCGGTGGAGATTGGAGGACTGAGGGACTGGGCTGTTTTGGAGATTCAGTTACTGCATGTTTCTGGGTACCCATAACTGAAACTTGCGCTCCTAGAGAGAGGGTGCAACAGCGGAGCCAAGGAGGGAGGTTCTGAACAAGGTTTAACCACTGATCAATGTAAGGAAATTGATTGAGATGTCCCAGGTCTCCTGTGACAATCTCTTAAACATTCCTCACTAAACCCTTGTCAAAGGAGCCCTCCAGAGGCCCGTTGCACACCAAAAGACAGCCACTCAACTTCTCACAATGTTCTTAGTCTGCCTGGAGAAAACTTTATGCCATAATCAGCCCCCTCTACAAACCCTTCTTTGAAATGTTGCAGGAGACACCCCAAGGGTGTTTTCTGTGAACTCGGGCTTCCCCTCATCGCTTGCAAAGAAAACACAAAACAGACAGACACGCAGACAAGAACAAAACAGACACTCAGACAAGGACAATTACCGGGGTGTTAGTGGACCCAGGGAAGTCTGCCACCTACAACCTAGACAGGACCAGACACAATAAACAGAACCTGAAAACAGGGCACAGGAGGCAGCGTCCCATGGCCTGGCCATGGTCCAGGAAATATGACTGCGTCCAGTCTCTCCACGGACCCCCCTGACCGGTCAGCAGAACCAGGAAGGTACCTTTTATCCAGACGCCGAGGCCTCGGAGATTCCAGATTCCCGTCGGGACCAGGAACAAAGATTGTGTCCTAAAAGTTGCATCCTTGACGATTACATTAACCCTGTCACAGCATCCAAGGGCCCTGGAACGTCTCAGGTTGGCCACCCCTTTGAATCTGTAACAGGGACAGCAACCGCTTCAGAGGCCGGTCCGGTCTTAGATCTCAGGGCCACTCCCTGAGGTCTTGCTGGGGCCTCCAAATGTTGTGGCCGCCAGCTCCCGAAAGACACACGGACCACCAGGACTCTCAGTGAGTTATACGAATCACACTCTTTATTCAGCCAGCTGGGTCTGCCAGGGGTATGCAGACCCCAAATTAAGCAGCCCCGAAATGTAGATGTACAGGGTTTTTAAGCCCAAAATCCCATTCTTCATTCTGTCTGAACACAAATGTCTATTTTTCTTCTATTCATTACCTGTCAACCCACTGGTCAGGTGTGCAAGCCAGGGTACAGAAGCAGAAAGCTTGTTAGAATGTTATGTTTCCATAGTTAGTAGCCTATGTTCCTATGGCGATAGCCAAACAGTAACTTCTAGCAAGTAATTAATTTTTAAACAGTAATTCTCCAGCTAACACAAGTTCAGCAAAGCCAGGAATAATGGAGCATGTTGTTTTTGATATTATATGGCTTGAGATGAACAGAGGAAGACCTTGAACAGAGTTTAACAAGTAGTCTAAGACTTCTGAGAATATTCTGCTACCATCATCCTAGCCTTTTGGTAATATTAATATCAAAGGAGGGAAATTCTGCTTACTATTGAGCTCTACAAGGCCCAAGACTCCTTAGATTATCAACTGTACTGGCTGAAAGGCCATCACTGAGAAAAGAAAAAAGAATGATCATTGAGTTGAATGTGGAATTTAGAGAATACTAAATTTATTCATCTCATTGGCTGGGTGGTTTTCACATTGGAGGGTATTATTGGTTAGCTTTTGCTGCTTATCCAACTACCCCAAACTTAGTGGTTTAGAACAACAGTTGATCATCTCTCATGATTTTCTAGGTTGACTGAACTACTATTTCAGTCTAAACCAGCTTGTCTGGGGCTGGATGTTCTGAAAAGATCTCCCTCTTCCTCAGATGTCTGGGTCCTAATTTGGGCTCATGGGGGCCTCTCTCCATGTGAGACCACCAGGAGGCTCTCTCATCGACCAGGAGACCAACCCAAGCTTTTTCACAAGGGTAGCAAGCAGAAGGGTGTCCAGCAGTAAGAGAGGACAAGCCCCAATGTGTAAGCACTTCTCAAGCCTCTGCTTATGTCATGTTTTCCATTGTTCCATTGGCCAAAGCAATTTACATGGTCAAGCCTTGATTCCATGGGTGGAGAAATAGATTCCATCTCCTGAAAGTGGGAGCTGTAAAATCTTATGCATAGACGGAGATGTGAACAAATTGAGAGCCATTACTGCAGTGGTCTGCCACAGAGGGTGCTGGCATCTCAGTACCTGTATCTCCCCAGAAAATAAAGGGCCTGCTATCCCTACCCAGCCTTATTTGGCTTTTTTGATATTTGTTTGGGGTTGGGGGAATGAAGTGGCAGGGCAGCCCTGGAAAGTGTTCTCTTACTGATTTAATCAGCAAATTTTTTGGAGGGGGGTTGTTTCTTCAGGCGTGTTTTCTGATTTTATTTTCCCCTAGTTTCTGGTTTATAAGCATAATAGAAAATTTGGAAAATACAGAAAATAGAGGAAAGTATAAAGAAGAAACCATCCATGACTCTGCCACCCAGAAGCAACCACTGTTGTTAATGTGTTGACATGTTTCCTACTTGTCTTTTTCTCTTATGCATTTTTCTTTTTATGGTTGAAATCACATTATGTATACAATCATATATCCTACTTTAAAATTATTTGCCCTTTATTCATTCAAAATAGTATGTATATCTGGTAGCAAATCAAATAGTATAGAAGAGTTTAGGATGAAATGAAATGGTCTTCTGCCTCTTTTTCTACCTACAAGGCCTTGCCTGAGAGGCAAATTTTTATTTTTCTAGTAGTTAACCTCTAAAATTCAATATAATAGGATTTATAACACTATTTCTTGATTTATTAACTTAATTTGTTTCTCCTTCCATCAGTTTCTGTCAGTCTCTTTTGATAACCCATTTTCTAAGATATAGACATTAGTGCTGCTAATTTTTCTTCCTCTAACCTTCTATAAGGCACACTTTTTCTTTTACATTGTCAAGGCTGTTAACATTTACGTTGTCTTATAATTAATACTCTACATCAACTATAAGTTGACTGTAAAAGTTAAAAACCAATAAATATATCTGGCTTTTAAAGTTAACAAGATAAACACATCTCTATGCCATTGTTTAATAAAAAATATTTTAGTGGTTATAAAATATTATATTCTATGGGTATACCTAATTTGCTTAACTTCTTTGGTGTAGGTCATTTTGCCTAATCCCAGGTTTTCACACTTAGTGATAACATTTGGGTGAATATCTTTTTATGTGTTTGTATCTCTGATTATTTACTTAGGATGGATATCCATGAAACTCTAGAAGGGCCAAAGTATATGACACTATATACCTTGATATATAGGTATGCAGTGAAAAGTCTTTCTCCAACCCCTGTTCAACAGCCTTTCAACTTCCCACCTAGCATCAGCCACTGTTATCAGTTTCATGTTTATTCTTTCAGAGGTAGCTTATACGTGTGCAAATAAATACATATATATTTTTTCTTTTTCACTACTTTTTTTACTCAATTGGAAGCATACTTTATATACTATTATGTATGTTACTTTTCCCACTTAATAGTTACATCTTAGACATTGTTTACACTCCCATAAGCAATGAATGAATAGCTATTTCCCTACACCTTTGCCAATACAATTTGTTAATATGAATGTTTTAAAAGCTCTTTATATGTATTGCCAAATTGCTTTTCAGAAAGGTTGTACCAGATTACACTGTCATCAGCCATGTGTGAGAGTACTTGTTTATGAATCCTTACAGGTATTAAACATATAGCATTTAGGAGTAGTGTTTCCATGTGAGTAATAGAAACTATTTAGATATCCTTAGTGCTTATCCCCTCAGGGTCACAACATACTCGCTTTACTTGCAGCAGAGGGCTCTGAGTTACAGTCAGGAAGAAGAACAGGAAAAGGAAAAAGGAATAGGTCTGCTGATTACCCCTTCCCCAAGGAGTTTTGAAGTTCTACTTTTTTGAATGTTATCTTTAGCTGAAATTGTTTCATATGGCCAAGATTATCTGCCATAGAGGCCAGGAAATGTAGTTTTTAGCTAGGTATATTGCTGTCCCACAAAGTCATATTTTTTGTTAGTTAGCAAAAAGGGAAAATGATACTGGGTCGAGAACAAGCAGTCTCCACCATGATATTTTATTGACCTTTGGTAATTCACAAGCAAACAACAGTATCTTACTAATTTAATTTTCATTTCTTGAGTTAGCATTTTCTACATGTTTATATTAACAGAATTTCTTCTTTTGTAAATTTTATTTCTGACCTTTACCCATTTATCTATGTAGTTCTTCAAGCTTTTCAAATTGCCTTTTTTATATGGAAAGTAAATAGTCATCCTTCACATATGTATATAATTTGTTTATGGCACTTTTTCCTCATTCCACATAAAAAACCTTAATATTTCTATATAAAAAGTTGATCTTATCTATTGTTGCTCTATTCAGAGAGCAGATAATTAACACCTCTGTGTTTTTCATTTAATTTTTTTAAATTAAAAAAAATTTTATTATGGTGACATTAACAACATCTAATAAGTTTCAAGTGTACATATACATATATTGCATTGTGTATTCACCACCTGTAGTTATTTCTTTGCATCACCATACATTTAAAATAAAAAAGACAGAGGCGTTCGATGAAAGGTATTTCTATTAAAATAAGTAGTAAGACAAATATATTCATTATCACTGCTATTATTTAGCATTGTTCTAGAAGTTCCAAATAGCAAAGTTAGGAATGAAGTAGAAATAAAAACTATTAGAAATTAAGAGAAAAAACTATCATGATATTAGGCTCCCTACAGGTTGGAATCCTTTTATTTATGTCCTTCATTGAATGTGTAGCACCTTGCGTATAGACTTGTACATATGAGATATTTAATAAGTATTTGACAAGTGAAAGAAATGATATAATTTAAAAAATCATAATTAGAATTCTCTTACAATTATAAAATATAAGAGAATCAACTGAAAAACTGTTAAAACATATAAGAATTTGATAAAATAGGTAATCACTGAATATAAACCAGATATCCAAAAATCAAGAATTGTTATATATTGGTAATAACCATAATACACAGAGGAAAAATTCTATTGATAATAACAATTGTATAAAATACTCACAAATAATCTTAAGATTATGTGTGTAACCTACATGAAGAAAACTTTAAAACTGTGCTGAGGAACATAAAAGAAGACATGAATACATAGAGGTATACCATGTGCCTGTTTACAAAGAATGAGTGTTGTAAAGGGTCATTAATTAAATGTATATGTTTAACACTATCCCAGTTAAAAATACTAATGGAATTTTATGGGAAACTCATTCTAAAATTAAGAGAGTAAACAGGTATGATTAGTTTAAAGAGTCTTGTAATAGAAAAAGTAAATGAAAAGAAATTAGCCTTTTAAGATATTTAAGTATACTACAATGCTACAATAATCAAGTTAATGTGGTTACAAGAATAAAAATACTCAGTAAATATTTTTCCTTTTTTATGTTAAAATTTTTTGTTGTGAAAATTTTCAAATGTACACAAAATTAAAGCATTTAGTATCTTAACACCCATGGTTATCACACAGATTTAATGATGAACATTTTGCTATATATGCACATACTTTATTTCAAGGTATTTTTAGTGAAGTTTGAAATATGGAATCTGTATTTCCTTATTGTTCTTCTAATTGTTCTATCTATTATTGAAAGTGGAGAGCTGAAGTCTCTAACTGTTATTGACTTATTTGTTTCTTCCTTTAGTTCACTCAGTTTTTCTTTCATCTATTTTTGGTCTCTGTTAGGGGTGTGTGCATGTGTGTGTGTGGTGCGCGCGTGTGTGTGTGTTTAGGTGAGTCAAACCTTGGTCGACCTCACAGATTGTAAGGACCTTGTCAGTTTACAATCCCTTATTTTTTATATTTTACACCTATAGCACCTGGTCTTCCTAGGTGGTCTCCCCTACAAGTATTAATTAACCAGGCCCAACCCTGCTTAGCTTCTGAGATCAGACAGGATCAGGCTTGTTCAGGGTGGCATGGCTGTAGACATAGGTGTATATATTTTTATAACTGTTATATCTTCTTGATAGATTAATGCTTTTATCATTGTAAAATGTCCCTTTTATATCTCTAATAACAACTTTTGTCTTAAAATCTATTTTATCTGGGTAATGTCTTTATGGTATGTCTTTTTCTATTTTATTTTCAATGCGTTTGTGTCTTGAATCCAAAGTGTGTCTTGTAAACAGCATGTGGTAGGATTATGGATTTTTATCCATTTTGCCAGTTAAATTGAAGAATTTAATCCATTTATATTTAATGTAATAACTGACAAATTAAGGTTTACATTGTCCATTTTTCTGTTTGTTTTCTCTGTCTTATTTATTTTTTGTTCCTCAATTCTTCCATTACTGCCCTCTTTTTTGTTTATTTTCTAATGTCTAGCTATTTTCTAGTGTCTCCTTTTATTCCTTTCTTTCTGTATATATTTGAGTTATGTTCTTAGTGATTGTCCTAGAGATTAACATTAATATCTTAATTTATAACATTTTAATTCAGATTAATATCAACTTAATTTCAATAGTGTATAAAAACTTTGCTCCTATATAGTTCCGTTCCCTTTTATTCAATATGCTATTACTGTCATAAATTACATCTTTATATACCATGTACCCATGAATGTAGAGTTATAATTGCTTTATGCAGCTGTCTTTTTATTTACGAGTAAAAACAATTAGATAAAACAAAAAAAATGTTTATACTTTCTTTTGTAATTACCTTTACTAGTTACCTTTTACTCTAGTGCTCATTAGTCATATGGATTTGATTTACTTGAAGAACTCCTTTTAGCATTTCTTACAGGGCAGGTCTATTAGTAATGAACTCATTTTGCTCGCTTTAGAATTCTTGATTGACAGTGGGTTTTTTCCCATCACTTTGAATATGTAATATTGCTGCCTTTTATCCTCAATGGTTTTTCATGATAAATAAGCTGTAAATATTATTGACAATCCCTTGTATATTATGAGTCACTTCTGTCTTACTGATTTCAAGATCCTCTCTTTGTGGTTTTGGTTATTATGTGTCATCTCTGAGTTTATCCAACTTGGAGTTTGCTGAGCTTCTTGGATATATAAATGAATATTTTTCATCAAGTTGGAAAAGTTTTAACAATTATTTCTTAAAATAGTCTGTCTGTTTCACTCTCTCCTTTCGGAAATCCAATATGCATGTTAATTTCATGGCATCCCATGGGGCATTTGTCTCTGCTCATTTTCCTCATTCTTTTTTCTTTCTGTTCATCAGACTGGATAATCTTAATTAACCTATCTTTTAAGGTCACTAATTCATCCTTCTTATTGCCCAAATATGTTGAAACCCTCTAGTGAAATTTGTATTTCAGTTATTTTACTTTTCAACTCTAACATATCTATTTGGATCCTTCTTATTTCTATATTTGTATTCTCTATTTGGTAAAACATCATTCTCTTATTTTATTATTTTTTCAATTATAGTTAACATAGTTAATATTCAGTGTTATTTTATGTTACTCTCAGATATACAACATAGTAGTTAGACATTTATATAATTTAAGAAGTGATCCCCCTGAGTAGTCTAGTACCCACCTAGCATTATATGTAGTTATTATAGTGTTATTGACTGTATTCCCTATGCTGTACTTTATATCCCCTTGGCTATTTTGTAACTACTGATTTATACTTCTTAATTCCTTCACCTTTTTCACCTAACCCCATTCCCATCTAGAAAGTATCAGTTTATTCTGCATGTCTATGAATCTGTTTCTGGTTTTGTTTATTTTCTTCTTTAGATTCTGCATATAAGTGAAGTCATGTGGTAATTGTCTTTCTCTGACTCACTTAGTATGATACCCTCTATGTCCATCCATGTAGTAGCAAATGATAAGATTTCATTCTTTTTATGACTGAGTAATATTCCATTGTATATGTGTACCACTTCTTTATCCACTTGTCTATTGATGGACACTTAGGTTCATTCCTTCCATATCTTGGCTATTGAAAATAGTGCAGCACTGAACATAGGGGTGCATACATCTTTTTAAATTAGTATTTTATTTTTCTTCAGATAAATACCCAGAAGTAAAATTGCTGGGTCATAAGGTACTTTTAATTTTTTGAGGAAATTTCAAACAGATTTCCATAATAAGTGCACCTATTTGCAATCCTACCAACAGTGCCTGAGGGTTCCCTTTTCTCTACATCCTCTCCAAGACCTGTTGTTCGTTGATTTATTGACGATGGCCATTCTGACAAGTGTGAGGTGATATCTCATTGTGGTTTTAGTTTGCATTTCTTTGATGATTAGTGACCTTGAGCATCTTTTCATCTGTCTCTTGGCCATTCATATATCCTCTTTGGGGAAATGCCTGTTCAGGTCTTCTACCCATTCTTTAATTGAATTGTTTTTTTGGCATTGAGTTCTATGAGTTCTATATAAGTTTTGAATATTAACCTCTAATCAAATTTATCATTGGCAAATATCTTCTCCCATTCAGTAGGTCATCTTTTCATTCTGTCTATGGTTTCTTTTGCTGGGCAAAAACTTTTTAGTTTGATGTAGTCCCATTTGTTTATTTGTTTTCTTTTGTTTCCCTTGCCTGAGGAGAAAAAATATTACTAAGAGCAGTGTGAAAGAGTTTACTGCATATATTTTCTTCTAAGAGTTTTATGGTTTCAGGTTTTATATTTGTCTTCAATCCATTTTGAGTTAATTTCTTGTATATGGTGTAAGAAGGTGGTCCAGTTTCATTTTTTTACATGTATCTGTCCAGTTTTCCCAAACATGATTTATTGAAGAGACTGTCTTTACCCCACTGTATATTCTTGCCTCCTTTGTCATAGGTTAAATGACCATATGGGAATTTATTCTGGGCTCTTTATTCTATTCCATTGATATATGTGTCTGCTTTTATGCCAGTACCATGCTGTTTTGATTACTATAGCCTTATAGTATAGTTTGATATCAGGTAGTGTGATACTTCCAACTTTATTCTTCTTTTTCAAGATTGCTATAGCTATTTGGGGTCTTTTATGGTTCTATATAAATTTTAGGATTACTAGTTTTAATTCTTTGAAAAATGCCATTGGTTTTTGATAGGGATTGAATTGAATCTGTAGATCGTGTTGGATAGTATGGAGATTTTAACAATATTAATTCTTCCTATACATGAGCACAGCATTATTTGTATCCTCTTCAGTTTCTTTTTTCAGTGACTTATAATTTTAATTTCTTTTTCTGATAGTTCATTATTGATGTATAGTAATGCAACCAATTTCTGAATATTTGTATCCTGCTACTTTACTTTCTAACAGTTTTTATTTAGGGGGATGGAATCTTTGGAGCTCTCTCTATATATAATTACATATCATCTGCAAATAATGACAATTTTACATCTTCCTTTACAATTTAGATGGCTTTTATTTCTCTTGCTCGTCTGATTGTTGTGGCTAGGAGTTCTAATACTATCTTTATTAAAATGGTGGAAGTGGACATCTTTGTCTTGTTCCCTACCTTGAAGAAAATGCTTTTAGCTTTTCCCCATTTTGTATGAAGTTAGCTGTGTGTTTGTCTTATATGGCTTTTATTATGTTCAGGTATTCTCTCTCTGTGTACACGTTGCTGAGAGTTTTTATAAATGTATGCTGGTTTTGTCAAATGCTTTTCATACATCTATTGATATGATTATTTTATTTTTATCCTTTAATTTTGTTTATTTAGTGTATCACATTAATTGATTTATGAATATTTGTCCAATCTTGTATCCAAGGAATAAATCCAACTTGATCATGGTGTATGGTCTTTTTTAATGTATCCCTTGAACTTGGTTTCCTAATACTTTGTTGAGTTGAGGATTTTTGCATTTATGTTCATTAGGGACATCAACCTATAATTTCCTTTTTTGCAATGTCTTTGTCTAGTTTTGGAATTGATAATGGTGACCTTATAAAATGAGCATGAGAGCCTTCCCTTCTCTTGAATTTTTTGATAAAGTCTTAGAAGAATAGATGTTAATTCTTTTTTGAATGGTTAATAAAATTTACCTGTGAAGCCATCCAGTTCAGGACTTTTGTTTGTTGGGAGTTTTTTCATTACCAGTTATATTTCATTAGTAGTAATCATTCGCTTCAGAGTTTCTGTTTCTTCCTGACTCTGTTTATAAGATTGTATGTTTCTAGGAATTTATTTATTTCTTCTAGATCACCCAATTTGTTGGCATATAATTGTTCATAGTATTGTTTAGGTCTTTATACATGGTCTCCTTTAGCTCTTTAAACATGTTTGAGATAACTAGTATAAAGTCCTAGTCTAATATGTCTAGTTTCATTTGCAAAGTCAGGTACAGTGTTTATTGGTTGCTTTTTTCCTGTGTATGGCTACACTTTCTTATTTCTTTGCATATCTTTTAGTATTTTGTTGAAAAATGAACATTTTAAATAATTTGGCAACTCTAGATATCAGATACTCCCCACTTTATTCTCTAGGGTTTGTTTTGTTATTTGTTTGTTTATGATTAGTTTAGAAATGGCATTAAAGTATATTATTTTTATTCATGGACACTGAAGTATCTACTCAGTTTAATGGTCAGCTAATGATTGGACAGAGATTTCCTTAAATACCTGGAACCAGTAAATTTTCCAGTGCTTGACAAGGGGCTCTATGTGCATCTTACTACATGCCTTCAACACTCAGGGAGGCAATTTACAACTCTGTCTTAGGATTCAATTCCTGCTTTGCAGAGCCTCAATGTGAGCCAGAAGTGAGTGCTTAGGGTTTTCTCAAGTCTTTTCTGATCATGCACATAGACCCTATGCATGCTTATGGCCTTCTGGATTCCTATAAATATGAGGAGCTTTTCTAATTCCTGGTGGGTAACTCATTCCTCAGCTTTTCCTTTTAAGCTTTTGGGTTAGTCTGTTATTTGCTACAACTGTTATCCATCACCTTAAGCAACTGGGACATTAAGCATTTGCCTTTAAATATTTTTGATAAATGCCCCATGGGGAGAAGCTTTGTGGCACTAGGCTCCAGTTCCTTTCTGTTCCCTACATCACTGGGAATGTGGGCTATTATTTTTCAAGGCCACTGATGGGCTGAGGAGATCTGGATGGGTCTAGGACAAGTTAGAATTCCACAGAGTTCACTGCTCTTACTAAGATACAGCTCTTCCTCTTAAATAAATGCTTTTTAGGTTTTTGTAAGCCTTTGGTTAATTTCCAGAGTTCTGAAAAAGTTTATTCTGAAATTTGCTAGGTTTTTTTTTTTTTTTTTTTTTTTTTGCTTTTTAGTTCAGGAATGAACTGTTGGAGGTACTTAACTTTGCCATTTTTGCAGATGCCACCCATCATGACATACAAAATAATTAAGTATGCATCTCTATAAAAATGACATTTCCTTCCATAACTATAGTACCATTATGTAACACCTAATTAAACGTTTATATCCTATATAATTTAATATCAAGTCCTTATTCAAATATCTCTTATAATTTGTTTATTCAAATCAAGATAATCTCAGTCTTATTAATTATTTAAAATTTAAAATTATTTTCCAACATACATATATGTTGAAGGATAGTACACAAATGCCCATATTCTCAATACCTACTTCCTACAGTTGTAATATTTCGCTGTATTTGCTTCATCCCTTTGTTTATGTATGTCTTTCTATCTGTAGATTTTGCTGAGCCCCTTCAGAGTAATGGACAGCTATTATAACTAGATATTTTACCCATTAATACTTAAGTAACTCCTAAGAATAAGGACACCCTACTATGTAGCCATACTACCTTTGTTATACTAGCAGTTAATAATTCCCTAAGATCTTCTTATACCAATTCCATAATCAAATTTTCTTAACTGTATGTTCAAAATTTATTTTTTTAATTAAAATTATTTGTTTGACATTGGTAAATAAAATCAAATAGGTTTCAAGTGTACAATTCAATAATGTGTTGTATGTATGCTGCATTGTGTGTTCACCCGAATTTGAATTCATTCTGTCATTAAATATTTGACACCCATTACTCCTATCTACTTCCCCTCTCCCTGCTTCCCTCTACTAACCACTAATCTATTTCCCATGTCTATGAGTCTCTGTTTGTTTGTCATGATTGTTTGTTCCTTTTAGTTTTATATTCCACAACTGAGTGAAATTATATGGTTTTCAACTATTCATGTCTGACTTATTTCACTTACCACAATAATGTCAAGATCCATCTGTGTTATCACAAATGGCAGTATTTCATCTTTTCTTATGGCTGAGTAATAGTCCATTAAATATATGTACATCTTCTTTATATAATCATCTACTGAAGGGCATTTTGGTTGTTTCAATGTCTTGGAAACCATGAATAATGTTGCAGAGAAAATAGGGGTTCATATATCTTTTCTTTCTTATTATTATTTATTTTTTCTAATTAAGTTTATTGGGGTAACATTGTTTAATACAATTATATAATTTTCAGGTGTACATTATCATTTGACATCTGTGAATTCTGTTGTGTGTTTACCACCCAAAATCCAGTTTCCTTCAGCTACCATATATTTGATCCAACTTACCCACTTCACCCTCTTTTTACTCCCCTATTTTGACCTCATATACCCTGTCTATCCTCCCACCTCCTCCTCCACCCTCTACCCTCTGGTAATCACTACTATATAGTCCAAGTCCATGAGTCTCTGTTTGTTTGTCCTGCTCATTTGCTGCTTTTTGGTTTATATCCCACATATAAGTGATATCATGTGATTTTCAACTTTTTCTGTCTGGATTATTTCGCTTAGCATGATTATCTCGAGGTCCATCCATGTTGTTGCAAATGGCAGTATTTCATCTCTTCTTATGGCTGAGTAATATTCCATTGTATATATGTACCACAGCTTCTTTAGTCAATCATCTATCATAGGACACTTTGGTTCCTTCCATGTCCTGGCCACTGTGAATAATGCTGCTATGGATATCAAGGTGCAAATATTTTTTGGGATATGGGTTTTCAAGAGTTTGGGGTAAATACCCAGTTAGAGGATGTATTGGATCTTATGGTAGATCAATTCTTAGTTTTTTGAGGAACTTCTATACTGTTTTCCATAGTGGCTGTAACAATTTTCAGCCTCACCAGCAGTGTATGAGGGTTTCTTTTTTCTCTACATCCTCTCCAACAATTGTTATTACTTGTCCTGTTGATTATAGCTATTCTAAGGTGTAAGATGATATCTCATTGTGATTTTGATTTGCATTTTCCTAATAGCTAGTGATGTTGAGCATTTTTTCATATATTTATTGGCCACTTGTATGTTCTCTAGAGAGAAGTGTCTGTTCAGGCCCTCTGCCCAGTTTTTGAATGGATCATTTGTTTTTCTGTTGTTATTGAGTCGTGTAAGTTCTTTTGTATATTTTGGATATTAGGCCCTTATCAGAGGTGTTGCTTGCAAATATATTTTCCTATTCGGATGGTTGTCTCTTTACCTTGTTGACAATTTCTTTTGCTGAGCAGAAGCTTTTTAGTTTGATGTAGTCTTATTCATTTATTTTAGCTTTTACTTCCCTTGCTTTTGAGGTCAAATTCATAAAATCCTCTTTAAGTCCAAGGTCCTTGAGTTTCGTTCCTATGTTTTCTTCTCTGCATTTTCTTGTTTCAGGTCTTATGTTCAGGTCCTTAATCCATTTTGAGTTAATTTTGGTTTGTGGTGATAGACAACAGTCCAGATTCATTCTTTTGCAGGTGGCTTTTGAGTTTTCCCAGCACCATTTATTGAAGAGTGTTTCCTTTCTCCATTGTATGTCTTTGGCTTTTTTGTCGAAAAATTTTGCCCATATAATATGGGTTTACTTCTCGGCTCTCAATTCTCTTCTTCTAGTCTGTATGTCTGTTATTATGTCAATATCATGCCATTTTGATTACTGTCACTTTGTAGTATAATTTGAAGTCAAGCAGAGTGATGCCTCCAGCCTCATTCTCTTTTTCTCAGGATGGATTTGGCAATTTGTGTTTTTTGTGCTTCCATACAAATCTGATGATATTTTGTTCTATTTCTTTAAAAATTGCCAATGGGATTTTGATGGGGATTGCATTAAATCTGTATAATGCTTTAGGTAATATGGTCATTTTAAGTATGTTGATTCTTCCAATCCAGGAACACAGAATATATTTCCATTTCTTTCTATCTGCTTTGATTTCTTTTAATAGAGTCTTATAATTTTCATTATATAGGTCCTTCACATGTTTCATTAAATTTATTCCTAGGTATCTTATTCTACTTGTTGCAATTGTGAAAGGAATTATTTCTTCCACTTCTTTTTCTGACACTTCGTTATTAGAGTATAGGAACACTATGGATTTTTGAACGTTGATTTTGTAACCAGAAACTTTACTGTATTTCCTTATTGTTTCTAGTAGTGTTCTTGTGGAGTCTTTAGGGTTTTCTATATAGAGGTTCATGTCATCCACAGATAGTGACAGTTTGACTTCTTTGCTTCTTATATGGATGCCCTTTATATCTTTCTCTTGTCTGATTGCACTCACTAGACCTCCAATGTTATATTGAATAACAGTGGTGATATTGGAGAGCCTTGCCTTGTTCCAGATCTTAGAGGGAAGGTTTTTAGTTTTCCACTATTAAGTATAATGTTGGCTGAGGGTTTGTCATGGATGACCTTTATTATGTTAAAGTACTTTCCTTTTATACCGTTTTTCTTAAGTGTTTTGATCCTAAATGGATTCTGTATCTTGTCGAAGGCTTTTTCTTCATATTTCGATATGATTATATGATTCTTATTTTTTAATTTGTTTATGTGGTGTATCACATTAATCGATTTCCATATATTGAACCATCTCTGTGCCTGTGGGATGAAGCCCACTTGATTGTGGTGTGTGATCTTTTTAATATGTTGCTGTATTCGGCTCGCTAGTATCTTATTTAGGATTTTTGCATCTGTGTTTATGAGAGATATAGGTGTATAGTTTTCTTTTTTGTGTGTTATCTTTATCAGGTTTTGGTATCAGAGTAATATTGGCTTCCTAAAGTGAGTTGGGAGGTATTGCCTCCTCTTCGATTTTTTGGAAGAGTTTGAGGAGAAGAGGTATTAAATCTTCTTTGAATGTTTGCTAGAATTCACTGGTGAAGCCATCTGGTCCTAGACTTTTACTTTTTGCTATGTTTTCGTGATTGCTTCAATTTCCATACTTCTGATCAGTCTATTTAGATTTTCCTGATCTTCTTGATTCAGCCTCGGAAGGTTGTATTTTTCCAGTACTAGTCCATTTTTTCTAGGTTATTAAATTTGGTATTATATGCTTTCCATAGTATTCTTCTATGATCATTTGTATTTCTGCAGTATCTGTCATAATAACCCCGATTTCATCCCTGATTTTGTTTGTTTGTGTCCTTTCTCTTCTTTCTTCAGTGAGACTAGCCAGGGTTTTATCAATTTTATTAACCTTCTCAAAGAACCAGTTCTTTGTTGCATTTATTTTTTCTATTGTTTTTTGTTTTGTTTCCAATTTCAATTATTTCTGCTCTAATTTTGATTATTTTTTTCCTTCTGCTGACTTTTAGGCTTCATTTGTTCTTTTCTAGTTTTTTAAGATGAAGAATTAGATTGTTCATTTGGGCACATTCTAGTTTTTGGAGATAGGCCTGTAATGATATGAACTGTCCCAAAAGATTTGATATGCTGTACTATCATTATCATTCATTTCTACGTATCTCTTGATCTCTCTTTTTATTTCTTCTCTGACCCAGTTATTCTTCAGTAGCATGTTTTTTAATCTCCACGTATTTGTGGTACTTCTTGATTTCTTTCTGCAGTTGATCTCTAGTCAGAGTATTATGATCAGATAATATGGTATGTTTGATTTCAACCCTCCCATATTTGTTGAGGTATCTCTGTGTCCTAGCATGTGGTCAATCCTTGAGAATGTTCCATGTGCACTAGAAAAGAATGTATAAGCAGCTGTTTCGGGAAGGAAGGCTCTATAAATAGCAATTATGTCCAGTTGGTCTAATGTGTCATTTAAGGATTTTTCTTTTTGGCTGATCTGTTCATATCTGACAGTGGGGTAGTTAGGTGGCCTACTACAATAGTGTTTTGGTCTGCTTCTCCCTTTAGTTCTGTTTTAATTGCTTTACATATTTCTGGACTCCCTGATTGGGATCATAGATATTAATAAGTGTTATGTCTTCTTGGTGCATGATTCCCTTTAGTACAACGAAGTGTCCCTCAGTATCTTTCTTTACCTTTTTTATTTTAAAGTCTCTTTCGTCTGATATTAGTACCGCTATTCCTAGTTTTCTCTGAATGCCATTTGCTTGAAATAGCATTTTCTACCCTTTCACTTTTTGTCTACATTTGTCTTTGGAACTGAGATGTGTCTCCTGGAGGCAGCATATGATTAGATTTTGTTTTATGATCTATTTTGCAACTCTGCCTTCTTATTTGTGAGTTCAATCCATTTACATTTAGGGTGATTATTGAAATATGAGGTCTTCTTATAGCCATTTTATCTTCTGATTTCTGATAGCTCAGTATTTTCATTGCTTCCTTGTCCTTGTGTTTCTGTTTTCTTTATTTTGGTTGACGTTTGTGGCTTTTGCCTCTCTTCTTGTTTTATATTATATATTTTAGTTCTGAATGTTTGGCGTGTGTTTACCATTACAAATATGTAAAGGATAGTTATATATATATACAGTTGTCCATTTTTTTCTGCACGTGTCTGATCTCCATTCCTCTTTATAAATTTGGATCTTTGAATACTCCCTTTTTCAGTCATTGTTATCTCACTTTATTTCTATGTATGCTGAATGTTCATTACTATCTTGTTATAATAGTTCCCTTCTTATTATTTAACCTTATAATGTCCTGTTCTTAGTAAGGGTTGCACTCCTCTGCTTCTATTTGTCTGATTATGTATTTTTTTAAAATTTTGTTTTAGGTGAGCTGACCCCTTTCAGTATTTCCTGTAGTGCAATAAATGCAGTCCTCACAGTGCAGAATTCCCTCAATTTTTGTATATCTGGAAAGTCTTAATTTCTCCTTATCTAAAGAGGAGTTTACCTGGATACATTATTCTAGGCTGGAAGTTCTTTTCACTTGATAGTTTAAATATTTGATTTAATTCTTTTCTGGCTTATAAGGTTTGTCCTGAGAAGTCTGAGGATAATCTAATGGCTTTACCTTTATAAGTTACCGTTTTTTTCTCCCTGGCCTCCATGAAAAATCTGTCATTGATTTTTGATAATTTTAATTCAGTCTGTCTTGGTGAAGGCCTTTTTGTGTTGAGATAATTGGTTGTTCTGTTGACTTCTTAAATTCCAAGCTATAGCTCATTCCTTAGATTTGGGAAATTTTCATCCACTATTGGTCTGAAAATGCTTTCTAGTCCCTGTTCCTTTTCCTCACTTTTGATAATGCCCATTATTCTTATATTTCCTCTCCTGATGGTATCAGCTAGTTCTTGTATTTCTCTCTCATTATTTTTCATTCTTCGGTTTCTCTCTTCCTTCTGATTTATTTCTAGATTTTTATCTTCAATATCACTGATCCTTTCCTCCAGTTGTTCGACTCCTTTTCCCCCAAATTGCTATTTTATCTTTCAACTCTTCTGGTGTGTTTTTTTTCTCAAGAAGATCTATTCTGTTCTTTTTGATAGTTTCAGTCTCCTTGCTCTGCTCATCTAGGTGTTTTTCAATTCGTGATAGTTTGTTTGAGTTATTTTGGTTCTCATTTTTTTTTCAGAGGTACAATCTTGAATTCTCTGACATTTAAGTCACATATTTCTATGTTTGTAAGCTTATTTTCTGGAGAGTTTTCTCTTTCTTTCGGAAATGCCTTGTCACCTTTGTTGTTCATGGTGTTTAATGGACTATTTCTCCACCTGGGCATTAATGGAAGTTTATTCTGCTGTTTTTCCAGAAAGAAGATTTATTATATAAAGGTCTCTCTTTAGCCTATTGCAAAGAAGACACTTTTGTTTTCCAGTAGGTGGCATCTAAGCCTTTTGAATTCCTGCTTTTTATAAAGCCTTAATAATGCCTTTTTTATTTTCTTGTAGATATTTAATCACGCTCGCTACTCTCAGTTTCAGTCCATGTCAGTGTCGGTGACACTTTTGGCAATGTTTGCTGAGATTCCCCTGGGGCTCCTCTATGATTAGTCTAGGAGAGTATGGGGGAGGGGCCCTCTTGATTAGGTGTTGGGGGCTGTGGCTCAGCCTTGGTCACAACCCTGGCCGGTAAAAATCAACTGTTGTTTCTTTGTGGTCCCGTCTTTATTCTCTGCTTTCCATCCTGATGACTTGTCACTGCTTCCAGCTGCATGGAACTCACAGCACTCCCAGGCAGGGCTGTTGAGGGAAATTGCCACACCTTCTCCCCTCCCCCTCCTCCTGCAGGGAGCTCCAGAGACTGTAATGAGCAGCTTCCTTATTTCTCACAGTCGACACCCCTCAGGTTGTGACCTTTGGTAGCTCTTATGAACAGATCCCATGCTCGGATGTGCTGGTGTGCAGTTTGGGTGTTTTTGTTGAGTTTTAGAAGTTCAGCTCATTGTTGTTTCAAGGGGAGAGATCTGGGACGTCTCTCACTCTGCCATGTTTCTGAAAGTCCTTGGTTCATATATCTCTGCTGATAAATATTTTCAAGGTTTTTGGTAAATACTCAGAAAAGGAATTGCTGGGTCATATGGTAATTATATGCTAAGTTTTTTGAGGAACTTTCATACTATTTTTCATAGTGGCTGTATCAGTTTACATTCCCACCAGCAGTGTTTGAGGGATCCTTTTTCCCCCAACCTCTCCAACACTTATTATTACTTGTCCTGTTGATGATAGCCACTATCACAGTTGTGAGGTCGTATCTCATAGTGGTTTTGATTTGCATTTCCCTAATAGCTAGTGAAATTAAGCATTCTTTTCATGTCTTACTAGGAGAAGTGTCTGTTCATGTTCACTGCCCATTTTTTAATTGAATTTTTTATTTGTTTTAATTTTTAATTTGTATGAGTCTTCGTATATTTTGGATCTTAAGCCCTTATCATAGATGTTGTTTCCAAATATATTCTCCCATTCAGATGGCTGTGTCTATTTTGTTGATGGTTTCTTTTGCTGTGCAGAAGTTTTATATTTTGGTATAGTCCTGTTCATTTATTTTTGCTTTAACTTTCCTTTGCCTTTGAGGTCAAATTCATATCCTCTCAAAAACTAAGGTCCATGAATTTAGTACCTATGCTTTCTTCTATGTAATATATTGATTTAGGTCTCATATTTTAGATCTTTGATCCATTTTGAGTTAATATTGGTGTATGGTGACAGATGGTAGTCTAATTTCATTCTTTTGCATGTGGCTTTCCAATTTTTCCACACCGTTTATTGAAGAGGCTTTCTTTCCTTCATTATATATTTGTTGGCTCCTTTTTGGAAAATTATTTTCTCATATATATGTGGCAGTTTATTTCTGGGCTCTCAGTTCTGTTCTTTTGGTCTGTGTGTTTTGATTATTGTCACTTTGTAGTTTAATTTGAGGTCAGGCAGAGTGATACCTCTGGCCTTATTTTTTTATTCTCAGGATTTCTTAGTCTATTGGGGTCTTTTGCACTTCCATACAGATCTGATGATTTTTTTGTTCTATTTATTTTAAAAATGCTTTTGGGATTTTGATGGGGATTGCATTAAATCTGTATACTGCTTTGGATAATATGGCCATTTTTACTATGTTGATTCTTCCAATCCATGAGTATGAAATATATTTCCTTTTCTTTGCATCTTCCTCAGTTTCTTTTAATAATGTCTTATAGTTTTCAGTGTATAGGTCTTTCATATGCTTTCTTAAGTTTCTTCTAGGTATTTTATTATTTTTACAATTGCAAAAGGAATTGGATTTTATTTCTTTACTGGAATTTCATTGTTAATATATAGGAATGCTATGGATTTTGTATATTGATTTTGTATCCTGCAACTTTACTTGTTTGTTGTTTCTAATAGTTTTTTGTTGTTGTTGTTTATTGTTTATTGTTTCTAATACTTTTTTGGGAGAGTCTTTAGGGTTTTATATAGAGAGAATAATGTCATCTGTAAAAAGTGACAATTTGACTTGTTCATTCCCAGTTTGGATGCCTTTTATTTCTTTTTCTTGCCTGATCACTGAAGCCAGGATATGCAGCACTATATTAAATAAGAATGGTAAGAACAGATAGCTTTGTCTTGTTCCTGATCTTACAATGAAGGCATTTAGTTTTTTACTATTTTGTATGGTATTAGCTGAATGTCTGTTGTATATAGCTTTTATTATGTTGAGGTACTTTCCTTTCATCCCCATTTTATTATTAAGTGTTTTAATCATGTGGATGCTGTATCTTGTCAAATGCTTTCTGTGCATCTCTTGATATGATTATATGAATTTTATCCTTTATTTTGTTTATGTGGTGTATCACATCAATCAATTTGCATATGCCGAACCATCCTTGCAGCCCTGGAATAAACCCCACCTGATCATGATGTATAATCTTTTTAATGTATTGTTGTATTCAATTTGCTAGTATTTTGTTTAAGATTTTTGCATCTGTGTTCACCATAGATATTGGTCTATAGTTTTATTTTTTTGTGTTATCCTTACCAGGTTTTGATATCAGGGTAATATTGGCCTCATACAATGAGTTAGGAAGTATTGCCTCTTCAGTTTTTTTTTGGAAAAGTTTGAGAAGAACAGGAATTAAATCATCTTGGAATATTTGGGAGAATTCACTAGTTAAGCTATCTGGTCCTGGACTTTTACGTTTTGCGAGGTTTTTGATGATTGTTTCAATGTCCATACTGCTGACTGGTCCATTTAGATTTTCCAGTTCTTCGTGATTCAGTTTAGGAAGGTTGTATATTTCTAAAAACTTGTCCATTTTTTATAGGTTATTGCATTTGATGGTATATAATCTTTCATAGTATTCTTGTATGAAGCTTTGTATATCAGTGGTATATGTCTTAATTTCTTTTGATTTCTTATTTTGTTTGTATCTTTTTTTCCTTAGTGAATCTAGCCAGGGTTTTGTCAATTTCTTTGATCTTCTCAAAGAACCACTTGTTTGTTGCATTAATTTTTTCTATTGTCTCTCAATTTCATTTAATTCTGTTCTAATTTTTATTTCTTTCCATCTGCTGACATTAGGTTTCATTTGTTCTTCTTTCTCTATTTTTCTTAACATGTAGTATTAGGTTGTATATTTGGCATTTTTCTTATTTCTTTGGATGGGCCTGTAATGATATGAACTTTCCTCTTATAACTGTTTTTGTTGTGTCCCAAAGTTTTGATATGTTATATTTTCATTCTTGTTTGTTTCTGTGTATGTCTTGATCTTTCCTTTTATTTCTTCTGTGATCCAGTTGTTCTTTAGTAGCATGTTGTTTAATCTCCATGTATTTGTGGTTCTTCTTGCATTCTTTTTTACAGTTAATCTCCAGTTTCAAAGCACTATGGGCAGAAAATATTCTTGGAATGATTTTAGTCTTAAATTTGTTGAGGCTTGTTTTTTGTCTCAATATACGTTCTGTCTCTGGAATGTTTCATGGTCTTTAGAGAAAAATGTATAATCTGATGTTTTGGGATGAAGGGCTCTGTAAATGTCGATTATGTCCAATCAGTCTAATGTGTCATTCAAGTTGATATTTCCTTATTGATTTTGTTTGGATGATCTATCTATACCTGTCAGTGGGGGTATTTAGGTCCCTTACTATAATTGTGTTTTTGTCAGTTTCCCCTTTAGTTTTGCTATTAGTTGTTTTATATATTTTGGTGCTCCCTAGTTGGGAGTATATATGTTGATAAGTGTTATGTCTTGTTTTTTTTTTTTTTTAACAGAAGAAAATCAGAATTTTAATATATGCTCTCAGGGCATTCATATAAGCCTGAAAATTCCACACGCACACACATACACACATACATATGTGCATATACACACACACATATGTAAATGTATACACACACACACACACGGTTGTCCTTTTTCTTCTACATGTGCCTTTTCTTCATTCCCCTTTGCTAATTCAGATCTTTACTCCCTCCCTGTTCCATTTTTTTTCTCAAATTATCTCTATTTATGTGGTATGTTCATTTCTAGGTTGCAGTATCTGTTGTCTTCTCTTTTTAAAGTGTTTTTCTTTTACCTTTAACTATTATGTAATATGTAAGCTAATGATACCCTGATCTTAATAAGGGTTTGCACATTCCTGTTTCATTCTCCCTGTTAGTCATCTTTCTCAGTTATATATTTTTTGTCCTTTTATTTCAAGTAGAATGATCCCTTTAGTAGTTCCTGTAATGTAGGCCTTGTGGTGGAAAATTCCCTCAACATATGTATGTTTGAAAAGGCCTTTATTTCTCCTTCATATAGATAGGAGAACTTTGCTGGATATATTATTTTGGCTGATAATTTCTCTCTCTTTTATAGTTTAAATTTTGATTTCACTCCTTCTTCGCTTGTAGCATTTATGCTGAAAAATTTGATGGTAATCCAATGGGTTTTTTTTTTATAGGTTACCATCTTTTCCCTGTCTGCCTTGAGAATCCTTTCTTTGTCATTAATTTTTGACAGTTTAATATAATGTGCCTTGGAGAAGGTCTTTTTGAATTGAGATAATTAGGTGTTCTGTTTGTTTCTTGGGTTTGTGAAACCAGTTCTTTCCACCAGTTTGGAAAGTTCTTTTTGACTATTTGTTTGAATAGGCTCTCTATTCCCTTCTCCCTATCCTCTCCTTCTGGTATATTCATTATTCTTATGGTGTCAGTTCTTGTAAAAGATTTTTTTTTTATTTTTGTCACTCTTAATTCTCTTTCTTCTTCCTTCTGTGTCATTTCCAGATTTCTGTCTTCGATATCACTAATTTTTTCCTCCATCTGGTCAGCTTTATTTCCTAAGCTTGCTATTTTATTCTTCATCTCTTTTAATAAGTTCTTCATCAGCAGAAGTTCTATTTGGTTCTTTTTTAGAGTTGAAATCTCTTTGATGCAGTTTTCCTGTTTGTTGATTTTTTTTCTAAGTTCTTTGAACTGTCAATGAGAATTTTCTTGCATCTTGTTGAGTTTTTCAGAACTGCAATCTTGAATTCTGTGTCATTGAAATTGCATATCTTTAAGTTTATTTTCTGGAGATTTTTCATTTTCTTTCTGAGCTACCTTGTCACCTTGGTTGTTAGTGATATTTCATGAACTGTTTTTCTGCCTTGACATTAATGGGGATATACTGTGCTTTAAAAAGAAAATTTATTATATAGTGACCTCTCTTTAGCAGGTTGGAAAGAAGAGGTTTTTCTCTTGATTTCCAATAAGTGGTGGCCAATGCTCCAGAACTTCCCAAGCCTCCTCGATGTCTGCTTTGAGGTTGAAAATGCCCTTTATTCTCTGGAGAGGTGTGTATCTCCTCTATGACCAGGTTGCCTTAGTTTCAGGGCTCCATCCCTGTGGTCAAATGTGAAGGGCGATGCGTGTCCAAGCCTTTGAAAAGGCCCTAAAGTCCCTGTACTGTGCCAACAGTCAGATGCAGTGCTGTTTTGCTTCCTTCCGAATCAGCCTGACTGTCTGGGAGTGTAGTGAATTGGGGGAGGCCAGAATTGTGTATGACTGTTTTCCTTCCAGTAATTCTGGCCTTCAAGCTTCAGCTGCCTTGCTTCTATACCTCTGCCTCTGTCATTGTGAGACTGCAGTGTGTGTTTCAGTTCTGGTTGCTGCAAATTCCCCTGGGGCTCTGGGAGGGTATAGTGGTGGGGAAGGTGCGCTCTGGGATGGTAAAGGGAAGGGCCAGGTTCCATGACTCAGCTTTCTGCCTAGTAATGGCAGTTGCTAAGACAAAGCTGGTGCCCTTCCACACTCTGCCCTGTTCTTGGCTCTGTTGCATGGAATATGCTGATTACTCAGGCAGGACTGTGTAGAGCTTCAAAGAGCAAAAAAAAATGCCTCATAATTCCTCCCTCCCCCTCAACCTGCATGGAGCTCCAGCTGCCTTTTGCCTGTCTGTCTTTAATCCTCTCTTCCTTTCCACCACCCTGTCTCACGAGATTGGCCCACCCTTAGATTCCTTGATGTGCAGATCTCTCAGATATGCTTTTGTGTGGGTTGGGTGTTATTTGTTGGATTGAAGGTATTCAGCTTGTTGTAATTTGAAGGGAAGAGATCAGGGGAGATCCCTCATGCCACAATGCTTCTGATGTCACTCCCACGATTACTTTTATAGTCTTTTTTCCCTCAAATCAGATTCAAACAAAAAAGTTGTTTTCAACTTGAAACATCAACTTGCCCATATAATGTATAGGTCAGGAATTTGGAAGAGGCACAATGAGAGCAACTTATCTCTACTCCATTTTGTCTAAGGTTTTGGCTTGGAATATTTGAAGGCTAGGGGTCACTTAATGGCCAAAAGTTTTAATCATCTGAAGTCTTGTTAACTCACATATCTGGTGCCTAAGCTAGGAGGACTCAGATACTAGAAGTGCCAAGCAGAGTGCCATCATGTAGCCTCTCCATGTGTCTAGCTTCCTCACTGCCTGGTGGCCTCAAGGCAATCATACTTCTTACATAGTTGCTCAGAGCTCTAACTTTAGTGCTCCAACAAGCAAGGTAGAAACTGAAATTGCCTTTTCGGACAGCCTCAGAAGTGTTGCAGTACCACTTTCACCACATACTATAGGCTATAAGTGAGCCTGCTGATATTCAGCAGGAGGGAACATAGGTCCCACCTATTAATAGAACCTGGGTCTTGTTTTAAAACCACTGCACTTACAAAACTGTAGAGAACAATATAAAATATACTGATAAATTCATAACTGAAAATTGGGCATCAACATTTTTGCTAGTTTTGCTTTAGATCATTTTATTAAAAAAAATCACTGTTAAAGAAAAGACTTCAACCTCCTGAACTGCCTGTTCTAGAATCCGCACATTTATACAGAAAGTCTCCTTTGTAATAATAGCAGCTAACCAACCAAGGAATCTTTAAATCTAGGTCATTACTACTACCACCTCTTTTTTTCTATAACATTGATTTTTTTTCTTTAATTAAAAATAGAATATTGCAATGAATTATCATACACCCATCACTGAGATTCAACAGTTATCAAGATTTTGCCATATTGATTCATCAGTAACCTCTTTTTTAAAAAAATTATCTATCCTTTATGTCAAATCCTAGATACTGTGTCATTCCCATCTTCTACATACTTGTATGCATCTCTAAAAAATATGGACATTTTCTCATATAACCACAGTCCTGTTATCAAATATAACAAAGTTAATAATTAATAATAATCTTGATGTTATCTAGTACTAAGTCCATAATTAAATTTCCTCAGTTGTCTAACTACAAAAAGTAATTTTACAGTGGATTTGTTTAAATCAGATCCAAAGAGTGTCCATGTGGCATTTGGCTGTCATGCCTTTTAAGTCACTCTTAACTTAGAGCATTCCCAACTTTTTGTTTTATGCTTTTGATTTGTTGTAAAAATCTGGTATGATTGTCCTGTAGCACATTCACCTTCTAGATTTGTTTTCTTCCATGTGACATTTTCCTTTTAATGAAACCAAGCCAGTTATCTTGGAATGTCTGTTTTCTCATGGTGTCATTTAACTTCTTCTTTTATCTCTGTGTTTCCTAAAAACAGGAAGTAATAAGAACTGCTTACTTGATTTTAGATCTTGGACAAAACTACTTCCCAAATCATGCTGTGAATTTCCTATTGCATTGCATTACTTCTGCAAGTTGTCTGTCTCACTATTACTGACAGTAGGTTAATACTTAGTTAAGGGGGGATTTCCTGATTTCACCCTCATCAAGTTCATTTTTTCTTCTTGAGACTAGCAAGTAATCAGTGAGGCAGTACTTCGATACTATGTGACTGTCCAGTGCCCTAGAATCAGTTGTTTCATTAGGGCTTGCAAACCTGTGATTTTCTAATTCTGTCATTCCTTTTTCACTTATTAGCTGACATTCTTCTGCAAAGAAAAGTTTTCATCATTTAGGGCTGTTTGGTTATACTAAATTCACTTCCTGTGTAAAAGTGGGATGAGTAACTATTTTTTGATGCAAGATTATTAAGCCATTATAAAAGAATTATACAAGAAGATGATCTTCAAGAGCTCATAGCCAGATTGGTAGATAAAACAACACACATCAACATTAGAGAATGAGGGAAGATAATATGTGCTATGTATTAAGTGACTTGTATATATTACAAGTTCAGGGGAGGGAGAGGTCAGTGTAAGCCAGAGACATCCTAGAGATTTGCATAGAAGGTTGATTTCAGCTTACCTTTGAAGGATGGGCAGGTTTTGAAGAGGTGGACAAAGGGAAAGAGGGTACTCCGGGTAGTGTGGATGGTGAGGATGAAGAGAGAGAGGATGAGGCCATACATATTCTGAAGATATAATAAGGAAGCCATTTTGTCTGGAGAAGCTGAGAATATGGGTATGGAAATAAGGTTGGTGAGGAAGATAGGCCAGGAGCAAAACATGGACTACCTTAAATGCCAATTCAGGGAGGTTAACTTTTATCCTTTTATAAGTATGTGCTTTTTGTACTTTAAGTATTTGCAAATTAGCTTCTTACCTGATAGGAAGCAGGAAAACCAATGAGGTCATCTTTGGGGGGCTCAGAGGTAGGAAATATGGTTGGCATTCTTTATCCTATTTCCTCTGCAGCCCGTGTGACCCCAACTCTACCGAAACAAGACCGTCCTGTGCGTGAGGGGACCCGGGTTGCTTCTATTGAGACAGGCTTGGCTGCAGCAGCTGCAAAGCTGGCCCAGCAGGTATGTGCTAACATCCAGGGAATGGCCCTGCTATTGATCCTAGTTTGACGTAGAGCCTCAAAGCTCAGACCTTTGGATTGTTAGGATTCCCATTGTTGTTTCATTGGGGAGTGGGTAACCTTTTATCTTTATCCATAATAGTATTCTAGTCCTTCCTATATCCTTCTGATCCCAACTCAATGACAAGCTACTTCTACAAGTCACAGACATAGTTGACATGATTTAGGGTGAAATAAAATAGAGTGCCAGAGAACAACCCTTGCTTTTCTGAATGTGTAAAATCATCTCAGATGGGGGTACCAGGTCTGCCCTTCGGTACAACATTTACCTTCAGCTAAAGCCCCAAGGAGGTGACTCAATTGAGTATACTCAACTACTCACCAGTATTGAAATTTACTTTTTAAGAGAGGCTTTTCTTGTCCTCTCTACCAAACACTGTTGCCTTGATATTCACCCCCTGCTTCCCAAGAAAACTTCACCCCCTTATTTTTATCATAAAGGGTAACTTCACTAGAATCAAGTTAACATTTTACCATGTTAGAGTTTGCAGAGTTCATTAATGTGTATAATGGGCTCAGCAACTCTCGGAGCAGTTGGAGAGGAATCTTCTGGTTCTCTCCTTGTCAACATCCCCCTAGCTTCTCACGCTACATTGTATAACTTAGAACATTTATTAAGCATCTGTTTTATGTTAGGTGCTTCCATGTACGATGTCTCATGTGATCTGCACAATACCCCTACAATAGATGATATTTTCATCATTTTACAGGTGAAGAAAATGAGGCTCTCTTTAAGTGACTAGTCCAGGATAATAAAGCCAGTAAATGAAGAAGACAAGATTCAAACTCATATCCTCTAACTCATGTTACTTATTATTTAAATAAAATGAAATAGTTAAATGTTTATATAATTCAGCAATTATATCCTATCTTTAAAAAAATTAATAGAATGGTGTTTTTAATATGTTCTGTGGTGCTCTAGAGTTACTTAGAAGTGTATCAGATGCTACTGTTGCGAGCCAGCAGAGACCAAGCAGGCCAGGTGGCCCCTCTTTGACCTGAATGTCTCTGTTATCTGTATCCTATAGCACCATGTAAAATGTAATTTGAAAAAAAAATGAGTTTCTACTGCTTTAAATAAACAGATAAATTAATTAAAGATGTGAAAACTGCTCTGAGTGCCTTCTAAGGAGCTTGCTTCTGTTTGAGTTGATCAAGAATTACCTCAAAGAAGAGGTTTTGAAATTGAGCAGGGGTTTTGCAGATGAAGCTTTTGGTGGGGACAGGGAGGCATTCCAGGAGAAGAGACCTTGATACAGTATACAAGGTCCTTCTTGATTGTGTTTCTGGTCACCTCTCCTCCCTGACCTCCTGCTAGCCCCCTCATGCATGCCCTTTACACCAGCCATACTATTTTACTATGGTACTTGTATTTTACTGAGTGTAGCAGATTATCTCATGCTTCTGTGCCTTTGCACAAGCTGTTCCCTCTGCCCATTGGGAATCATGCCCTCTTCTCAGATGCCTTACCTAACACCCTTTCACATCATCTACCACCAAAATATTTCAGTATCCTTCTATGCTTCCATAGCATTCTCTCATGGTACTTATAAGTGTACTTCTGTGGCCCTTATTAAATTGTAAGTGCCTCAAATGTTGTGATATATCTAATTTAATTTGGTATCCCCAGTATACTAAGCATGTGTTTAGTCAGTGGTGGGTGAGTGAATGAATGAATGAATAAGCAGATCTTTCTGGATTGGAGGCTTCATGTTGAGGAGTAGGGCAGGATACATAGAGGTTAAAAAATGGATTCTGGAGCCAGCCTGCCAGAGTTTGAATCCTCACTCTCCCACTGAGCAAATTACTTAATTTCTCTGTGCCTGTTTCTCTGTAGACTTTGAGGATTAGATGAGATGATGTATGTAAAAGCTCTGAAAACAGCACCTGCCACTGAGTATATATATTATAGACATGTTAGCTTTTCATCATCATTGTTATGGGTTGGCTAGGTATATGTGGCCAGACTGAAGAAGACCATGAATGTCAGGCCAGGGAGTTTGAACATGGGTGCAAACCTGCTAGGCTTTTTGAACAAAGGAATTGCCAAAGTCAAAGAGCCTTATCATAAGGCAGTCTAGCCTTCTGTGGGAAAATCTGGGGGAATTATTTTGAGAAGTAAATAGGTAACAAGGTAGAAAAATTTAAGCTACATGATCTAGATGTAAACAGGTAATTTCTGGATTCAGATGAGAAAAATGGGAACAGAAATGCAGTTTGTACTCTGAGCGGAATAACAGTGTGGCTGAATAAAAGAGATTCTGAAGCCAAATGGCTTGGGTCTGAGTTCCAGATTTGCCACTTATTGGTCCTGTAATCTTGGGAAAATGGCTCAACCTCTTATTGCTATGGTTTTTTTCTCCTAAAAATGGCATTATAATTCTTCTAATACATCTTAAGAATATTAAATGAGTTAAATTACAGAACAGTACCTGGCATGTATTACTAATATTATTATTCTTGTCCACCAGAAGTTCCTATGGTAGCCACAGCCTGTCAGATCTGAAGGCAGGAGCAGGCCTATGTTGCCAAGAGAAGGCAAAGAAATGTAATCACTGAGTTGGTCTGTATGGCTTTGTAGCATTTCAGAAGGTGAAGTCATTCACATGCTCTCAGCATCTCAGAACCTTTCCAGGTTCTCAGGGCTCCAGATGTCCACTATACAGGTACCCACTAACCAGTGGATAGTAAATCTACAGAGCAATGGATGGATGAAATCCAAGATATTGATAGAAGTTACACAACTCCTTATTCTCTCTATCCCAGATTGAGGTTTTAAGACCAGTGACCTGGAGGATTGTCAAGTCCTATATTAAAAGAAAAAGACCAGCAAGAGGAAGATATACCATCGTAAGAGATGAAGATAGAATAATAGTTTACCACTTACTGAGTACCTACTATGTACTACATGTTTTTATGTCATTTAATCTTTTCAACAATCCTGAAAAACAGATATTATTTTGCTTATTTTACAGATAAGATAATTGAGATTCAGAAAGGTTAGTAACTTGACCAAGGTCATCCAACATAGGGAGTGCAAGCCTAGATTTGAACCCAAGTTTATCTTATCCCAAACCTATTACTGTTCTTTTACTCTCAAATATCCCATGTTGAGAAGTGTGCAATGTGGGTATTTAGATAAACCTGGTTGAATCCTGGACCCAAAAATTCTTCGGCTGTGAGGCTTTGAGCTCAGGATACTTAATATCCCTGCACCTCAGTTTTCTCATCAATAAACTCATGGATGTTCCTTCTCAGGGCTGCTCTGAAGAGTAAATGAGGTGAAGTATATAAAGTACCTTAGCTGCTGGCATAAATTTAGTTATTATTATTATTAATTTCCATGATCCACTTCATAAAACTGACAGTGTTAGTACCAAATCCCAAGTTTCTGAACTCATTTACCTTCCTGTTGCCACTGTACTAATTAGTGACAGTGATGACTTAAGGAAGGATGGTACCAGAGAGATGGCCTCAGATACTGGAAGGCCTGTACATTTGTGTATACATACATCCAGGCTAGACTTGGGTGGGTGTGGGTTGCAGAACCACATCGATGATTGTCTAGTTTCCTTTCTGGGAAATTCTCTTTTCTCCATTCCTGAATTCTCCACTTCTACTTGGCTTATGTTTCAGGAGCTGCAGAAGGCCCAAAAGAAGAAATATATCAAGAAGAAGCCTCTGTTGAAGGAGGTAGAGCAGCCTCACCCTCAAGAGTCCAATCTCAGCGTGACAGCACCAGCCCCGACTTTGGCCACTGCACCCCAGCTTCTCACCTCCTCCTCACCCATACCTCCTCCTGAGCCTAAACAAGAGGCCCTTTCAGGAAGTCTTGCTGACCATGAGTATACAGCTCGTCCCAATGCTTTTGGCATGGCCCAGGCAAACCGCAGCACCACACCCATGGCCCCCGGTGTCTTCTTGACCCAGCGGCGCCCTTCACTTGGCTCCCAGAGCAATCAAGCAGGACAAGGTACAACTGCTGTATGGTAACTGAGAAGGGTCTTAAGGCCACCAGCTCCAAACACTATGAACTCTGGTAGATGAGAATATCTGGGAGGGACATTGGCGGCCAACCTAAAGTGCTTGGACTTGATCTCATAGTCCGTGAAGAGACATTGACTGGTGTTAAGCTCAGATGGGTTTAGAAAGATGCTTCTGGTAGCCAGAGTAGAGGCTGAGCTGAAGGTAGGAAGTGTAAGGAGGAGGCACATACAGAGATTCAAACTGTGGTGAAGAGAGGCTAGGGCTCTGGCAGAGGGAATGGAGAGAGGGGGGATAAGTTAATTGAATATGGAGGTCACATTGGACATAGGAGGTGATTTGATGTGGGGAGGGGAAGAGGACTCAAGCCTTCCTTTTCCTCACTTTGGCCCTCAAAGCCCACTCCCCAGAGTATACAGCTGAGGGGGTAGGTGGCATTGAGGTGAGCAGGATGGGGGTTTCTAATGAAACAAGGCCCTGGGGATGGCAACTTCAGGGAAACTGAGTTATAATCACTAGCCAGACATTTTTCAGGCACTTGAGGACAGGCAGGCACAATCATCTCCTTGAAGAACTTGGGAAGAAAAATTACCGGAACCAAAGAAATCAGTTGGGGAAAGGAACCAGACTAACTAGGGAGTCCATAACTGCTGCAGGAGGTCATAAGAACAGCCAAGGCATGTGGTTGTGAATGGAAGTAGTTAAGGAGGGTTTCTTGCCCAAGATGAGCCTGAGGCCAGGTGTAAGGATGTGGAAACTCAGTGGGCAGAGGAAAAGGGGAGGGGGTGGCCTTAGAGCAGTTGACGTTGGAGTTGCTGCTGGAGCCCTTGCCATAGCACTTGCTTACCTCTCCCTTCCCCCACAGGAAAGCGTCCCAAAAAGGGCCTGGCCACAGCAAAGCAGAGACTCGGCCGTATCCTGAAAATCCACAGAAATGGCAAACTACTTCTGTGAACTCCCTTGTCTTCTGCCTCTCACCCATTCACCCCCATTGCCTTCTCCATTGTCATCTCTCGGGGCACTCCTAGATCCTGTCTGCCCCGGACAAGGTGCTGAGGCGCATTGACCTGCTTTCTTGGAACTGACCAAAGGCAGAGACTCCCCCACGGTCCCCTTTACTGACCTCCAACTCCCTTCTCCACTTTCACTAAAGTATCCTGCCTTCCTTCTCCATACCTCTGGGTCACAGATAAATGGGAGAAGTTTCTAGCTGACTAAAACCCTCTTTTCTGCTGCTCAAACCTATTTTTTTTTCATTAGCCTTGTCTCTCGTCTCTACCTAGAGCCATAAGGCAGGATGAGGAGAGGCATGAGAAGACCCTGGGCCCCTCAGTATTTCCTGCGTCATGAAGTGGAAGGCCCAGTGCTCAGCACTTTCCACAACTCCAGCCCTGTCTCCAGAAGGCTGCCCACCTCTGCCCATTCTTTCTTCCCCTTCCTCTCCCCAGTCCAGTAGATGTATCCTATTCAAGACTCATTCCTGGGGGAAGGGTCTGGCCTTTGCCTTCTCTTGCCAAATGCCACATGAAAATAAAGAGGAGAGCCAAGAGTCTCCATACTGCCCCATCATGGGCCATTTCCAGAAAGGCCATGGGCTGATTTCACTCATCTTTGGGGAGAGATTCCTGCCACTTCTCAAGGTTGGGAGAGGACCAACACCCAAGCCTTTGGCCATGACTTTGTAGCCCATTGGAGGAAGCTGCTTTTGGCTAGAGGTGAAGCCCCCATTTCATGCTGAGGTCCAAGGATTTTCCTGGATTTTGAGGTCCTACAGAACATTATCCACATGGCTGTGGCTGGGTCCCAGCAGGTGAAAAACCATCTCCTAAAAGCCTGAAAATACTTGCCACTGAAGCAGATAACCTGGGCTCTACGGCCTGTTTCCTTCACCTGCACCACAGAGCACAGCCTGGACCTTCCAGGGAGGATGTGGCAGGACTGCTCAGCCCTGGGCTATCCATCAGGAGTCTTCCTGCTTCTTTCCCCACCTGGTGTCTTGATCCAAAGACCTCAGAACTCACATCTTCGCTCCTGTGCCTCTGTACTCCCCGATGTCAGGTTAATGCTCAAGCATAGTGCAGGTGGCCACTCAGGAGCTCAAGCCTAGGAGAGGAGGCGCCCATCTGTAAAGGAAGAGATCATCTGATCCTCCCCTCCCCCTCTTCTATTTGTGTGTTTTTCTGTTGACCAGATAGTGCCACCTTTCTCCCTTCCCCTCCACCAACTCCCTCTGTCTCCACCGGTCCTGCCTCCCGTGGTGACCTGGATTGAATGGACAATGTCCCCCTCCCTGCATTTTGGCACTGCCCAAGTAGAGTGCATCCTTACCTTCTATCCCACTCCAACCTCACCCCAGTTTGCTCATTGCTTCTGGGGAACTTAACAGCTACCATGCAGGCCACAGGGAATATGTGAAACTTCCCTTGCCGTCTTTCTGTCTTGGGGACCCTAGGGGCCAAGCAGTCCTCCATCTAGTCACACCAAAGGCAAAAAGCCTGGCTACCTCCCTGCTAGCACATGAAGTCCCCACTCCCCTCCTCTCTGTTTCTGCCTAGCTTTGCTTTTCTTGGGGTTTTCAAGGCAGCAGAGGGTACTGAGGGGAGGGAAAGGGGGCAGCTTGTGTCTCTGTGTAGGTTACTTCGTGACTAGGCCCTGACTGCTGTAACCAAGACCCGGACCCCAGCCCTTCTGCCCATTAACAAGCCCCCCTTGATCTTTCAAAGGCAGCTAATTGCTAGCAAATCCCCCAAGTTCCAGGCCTCTTTCCTCTCTGTTTCTTTGTTAGAAGTTTCTGTGGAGCTGAAACCCAACCTCCATTTGACCGGGTTTCTGTTTAGTTTAGTTTAGTTTAGTTTAGTTTAGTTTAGTTTAGTTTAGTTTAGTTTAGTTTATAGTTGGGCTCTCAGAGCTTCCTGTTTGTTGTTTTGTGTTTCAGATGAAAAGCAAGTTTACCCTCAGAGTTATGCTTTTCCAAAGAGGCTAGTTGTGCTTTTTTAAAAAAAATGTTTCAGGTTCTAAGTGAAGTGAGTTGGGGAGGGGTTGGGAGTTGCAGTAACCAAGGTTTAGAACATGGTGAGAGAGTTACCTCTGGTATCCAGTACCCAGCACAGAGCTGGGGGCAGGGAGAGAGGATTTCTATTCACCTTTAATATATTTTTACAAAAAAGCAGACAATTTAAAAACAAGCCCACTGCTTCTGTACATGTCTAAATATATTTTTAGAAGTGGGTAGGATTGTGAATTTCTGATGCAGGGCCTTTTTATAAACAGGTTAGAATAGTATCATACATACTTGTTTTTTTCCCCTGTTTTTTTTCTTATGTCGTGTTACTAATGTAATTTATATTTTTTTTCTAGATCTTCCCTTTCCTGTAGAGATAAAAGTGATTTATCTTGGCAGTTCCTTTGCTTGTCATTATTTTTTTGTGGTGGTGGTGGTGGTGGTGGTGGTGGTGGTGGTGGTGGTGGTGGTATGGGTATGCAGTCCAGGAGTCCAGGAGTGCCACCTTATCTTTACGTTGTCTCTGATCCACCTCCCATCAACTTAACACTCCCCTGGTTCCCGACCATATACTTGAGGTGAAGAGGGGACAGGATCTCTGCCCTCATAAGAGACACAGTTCACACACCAGAAACATAATCAGAAGGCCAGTGAGTAAAAAAGAAAGGGTGCAACAATTCAAAGGGCCTGACAAGTTTGTTGGGAAGGCTTCCCATTGCTTCCATGGGCTGTTTTTAGTGGAAACACCTGTATCTTCTTTCTGTGAATGTGGAGTTTTGTGTTTTCCTCCTCCTCCTCCTTTCCTCTTCCTTCCCCTCCTCTCCCCTCCTCCTCCTTGCTCCATCCCCCTCCTCCTCCTCTTTTTCCTTCATCTTCCTCATTCCTCTTCCTCCTCCCTTCCTCTCCCCCTTCTCCTTTCGTCTTCTCCTCTCTCTCCCTTTTTGACATGCTCCTCAAGGCCAAACTTGATTACCGTGCTTAGAGCTAGTGCAAGGGATAGAATATAATTATTAGACTTAACATATCACATTCAGTTCCTTGTGCCAGTGCCAGACACTGGACTTAGTGTTCTATGTATATTGATTCATTTCATCATCAGCATCCTCATCCTGCTGAGGAAACAGGCAAAAAAAAACCCTTTCAGCATCACACATCTTAAGTTGTGGAGTGAGCCTCGCTTCAGCATGTGTCCTTATTTCTGTTCTACCACCGCTCACTATTAACCACTACTATTTATTGAGTACCTTTTCTGTGCCAAACATTGAGCTAGAGGTTTTATATGGGATATCTCATTTAATCCTCATTGAGAACTCTGGGAGGTAGTTAATGGTCTATTTGACAGTGAAGGAGACAGAAGCTTATCAGTGGTCTCCCAAAGCAGGATCTGCCTGACTCCAAAACTCATGTTCTTTCCCCTCACCATGTTAGAAAATCTTTTATAACAACCCAACAGATGTTTATTGAACACCTGTTTTTGTTTTTGTTTTAATTTTTTGCAAGATATAGCATTAAGAGTTAAATCCTGAGGAGAGCTCCCAGAGTGATGTTGGGAGCCTCAGTTCCAAACTCACCACCACCCTAACTCTGTTTGACCCAGGGTGGGGCTGCTTACTATCTGAGGATCACTGTAAAAGGAGTTTGAAGCCAATCAGGATTTCTTCTGGAGATTCTGCTTTTGTGGGTCTGGGATAATGCTGTCTGGGTTTGGTGCCTACTGGCTAAATGACCTCCAGCTCTCCTAATTTGAATCTTGGTATTAGGTAGGTTTTAGAGAGAGAAGATTCTTGTCTCAAGCATGGAGAACTGTGTCCTTTGGTAGAAAAGCAACAGGAAAGAGGGGAGGGATTTCAGGGCCCTAGCAGGAATGGTAGGCTGAGTTCCTTTTGTCACCGACTCACCCCACCCTCCCCAGCAAGGGACCAAATCACTGTTACCAGTCTCAGAGTATAAGGTAGAGTCTTGGTCACCTTACTCATCCAGGCAGGAGGTGCCAGGAGATCAGTCTCCTGTCTAAAAATTGGAAGGAGGACAAGAGCACCCAACTTCAGTCTCCCTCCTTTCCCATATAGAATGGAAAAGTGTACAGGGCTTATCACTAAGAGCTCTAATTACTAACCAATAACCGACCAATTAATTTTGGGGAGATGACTTATCTGGGTCTCAGTTTCTGCATTTGCCAGATAGAATTATCTCACTATGAAGCCCTCTAAAAGGATTGTCACCCTTAGATGTTCTGGATGCTATTGATTCCCAGACAGAATCCTCTAACCCTGACCTGTTGTGAGTAGTGATCCCCATTTCTACTTGCTCATGTGCTGTTCCCTGTCTCAAGTACACAGGCCCCTCCCTTTCTATCAGGACCCTGTTCACACCAAGATGACTAAAGTGTCACTTGCCCTCCAGTGAGCTGAGTGAAGGGGAAGAGCACCATATGAGACAGTGCTGATAGAGATGAGCATGGGATGCTTGGTCTGGTAAGGCTTCCTGTCAGGTGATTCCTGAGCTAGAGAATGAAAAATTATTATTAGGCAGAGAATAGTAGGAAGAGTATTCAAGCCATGGTAATAACATGAATTTTAAAAGTTGGGGGGAGGACCCATATGTATATGGAGGACAAGCAATTTAGTAAACTGCAGCTATGACTTTCACCTGGGGGAACATGTGTAGAATTTCTAAGGGAATGTTTAGTTTGAGAAGGTATATGATCAAAATTGATTAGTTTTTAGGCATAATATTTATTTTTAAATCTCAGATAATGGAGGATATGTAATTTTGATGTTCGACAAATGAAAACTGTACCCAATGTCAGAGAACCATTACAGAGTTTTAAGCAGAAAATAGCATGATTCATTTTGCTTTTTAAAAAATTTTTATTGAAGAAATGATTTTAATTTTTTCCCCCATCAATTTGCTTTCAGAGAAGATCCCTTTGCCAGTCATAGGAGTAGATTAAGAGGGAGAGCGATGGATCCAGGGAGACCAGTGAGGAAGTTACTGAAGGAGGGATATGGAAGGGACCATCTTATCTTCTAATGCCCCATTGAATGCCACTTCCTTAAGGAAGCTTTCACCCAGCTCTCCATTCAAATCTGACCTTTTTCTGGACTTATACATCTCACAAAAGTGGGAATTCCAGGCTATTTCCAGGAGGCAGAACCAGGGATTTGACCAGTCATACAACCCCAGAGACAGAAGTTGCTCTCCTCTATTCCCTTTTCAGCTTTTTAATGTTCAAAATAGCTCCCCTTTCCAGTCCCTCTCTTTCCCCAGAGGACTATAACATAATGCCAGTACTCACCAATGAATGTGGTAAGAGAGACAATACCCATTTTATATCCTCCCTGTCAGGAGTCCAGCAAACCTCCCTTGTATTTCATTCCACCATACACAACCTTTGAGGGTTATTTCCCCAAAGTCCTGTTTTCGTCATTTCCTCATGCTTAAGAATATCCATGGCATCCCACTGCATTATTATACTCTCTGGGTTTCAAGGCTTTCCAGAACCTGGCCCAACCTGGAGACAATGGTCTGTGGTGAAAAGAGGATATGCCTGGGAGTTGAGAAGACTGGTGATTAAATTCCATCTCTGCCATTTATGTGACCTTGAGCTGGCTACTTCATATTTCCTTGATTCGGTTTCATCCTCTATAAAATGAAGATATAATTCCTACTTCATAAATTTGTTAGGAGGGATTATAGTAGCGCTTATCTTTAAAGAAAATATCTGGCACTCAGGTGATTAGTGAATCTTTTTTCATTTCCTCAGTTAATATTTGTCCAACAAAGCCTATAACCTTATACAGACTACAGAGAAAATAAGCCTTTAAAGGAATTGGAAAGAATATTTCAAATTGGATCAGAAATTAAGTTGACTACATGAGGAAAGTGTTTGAAGGACATAGATGACTGAGTCAATAGTGTGATCCTTACACTCCTGTGGAGAGGAGGTAGAACTAAATCTGTGACACAAAGTTGCTGGAAGGTGCCAGAGTATCATCCATGATAGTTCATTAGCACTGGTTTGTTTCTACAGTGGTTTATCAAAGGCTCTTTTGTGTCAGACCCTGTGTATGCCATTAGAGGGTTTGATCCTCAAGGAACATGTGGTTTAGTACACAGACATGGAAACCCAAGTACATCACACTGGGATAAATACAGTAAATCCTCACATCATTGTCAATAGGTTCTGTAGCTTTAAGCAAAACAATGTATAAGAAAAATGATTTGCCATATGCTAATTGATATAAACAAAAGTTAAGTTTCTACATCTCATCACCATTATAACAAAATGATACTGAAAAAAATCATTATTCAAGGACCTGCTGTGCTATGTTATAAATAAGTATGAGGTGCTGCTGTTGAAGCACAAAGGAAGGAAACCGAACCCAGTCTAAGGAGCAGAAGAGACTTCTAGGAAGAAGCGACACCTGAATTGAATATTGAAAGATATTTACCAGGAAAGAGAAGGCAGAAAGATGTGTTAGAACATTTCAAGCAAAAGGAACAGCATAAGCAAAAGTAGAAAGTTGAAGCAGCCTGATGTGTGGATGGAACTAAAAGCCCTTGAATTGGGCTGGTGTAGAGGCTAGAGTAAGATGGCAAATGGAGGATGAAACTGAAGGGGTTGACAGGGATCCAAACATGGAGCTTCAATTTATATTTCAGAATGTTTTCTCTGATGATCCTTAGAATGGGAAGAGACAGAAACAGGTTAGTGAGGAGGCCAGTGTGAAGGTGGTTGCAAGATTCAAGTCAAGATGCTAAATGTTGATTTTGATGATAAGTGTGATAGACATAAAAATGTTTTAAGTGGCAAATAACAGAAAACACAAGTCAAGCATGAGACATTGGCTCATGTAATTGAAAAGTCTATAAGCCTGTGGATTTTAGGCACAATTTAATCAGAGCTTTTATTTTGATTATCTCAGTTTTTCCTGTTCTGTGTGTGTTAGCTTTGTCTTCAGGACACTTCTTCATGGTTAGAAGATGGCTGCATACAGCACAATGCTTCCACTTGTGCTTATTTGCCATCTATACATCCTCTTTGATAAAAGGCCCATCTTTTGATATTTTTAAGTGGGTTTGTTTTTTTGCAATTTATCTTTGAGAACTTTGTTTATATTTTAGCATATAGTTTTTTGTTGGATATGCAAATATTTCCTCCCAGTTTGTAGCTTGTCTTTTTATTCTCTTATCAGTATCTTTCACAGAACAACAGTTTTTAATTTTGATAAATTTCAATTTGTCAGTTTTATTTATTTTATGGTTTGCCATGTTTAAGAATTCTTTGACTAACCCTAGATCATGAAAATTTTCTCCTTTGTATCTTCTAAAAGTTTTATAGTTGTATACATTTAGATAGATCTATCATTCATTTTGAGATAATTTTCATATACTGTGAAAGGTTTAGGTCAAGGATATTTTTGCCTATGAAATGTACAGTTGTATAAACATCACTTGTTGAAAAAAAACTATCCTTTATTGAATTGCTTTGGCCCTTTTGTCAAAAATCAGGCAACCATCCTTGTATGGGTCTAATTCTGGAATCCACCAATACCACCCTGTTGCCATATAGTAACCCTTGATATCAAATAGAGTGATTCCTTCCACTTTATTCTTCTTTTTCAAGATCATTTAGCTATTCTAGGGCCTGTGCCTTTTCATATAAATTTTAGAATAAGCTTTTCTGTGCCTACACATACTGTGCTGGTATTTTGAAAGGAATTTATATGTCAATTTGGAAATCATTGACATGTTTGTGTTTTTAAATATTTTTAGATTTATATAATATTTAATTGAAGTATAATATACATACAAAGGACACAAACTCTAAATTTAGAGACTGGGGAATTGTCACAAAGTAAACGAATTTGATAATCATTACCCAGTTCAAGAAATATAAAGAATAGCACCTAGGGGATTGATTCTTAACACAAAAGAGATAGAAGATGAACTTACGGGCCCAATTGAGATGAAGAGGCCCTTTAAGAGCTATAGACTAGAAAATAGCCTTCCACTGGCATAGGGACACATGAGGCAACTTGTCTGCCTTGGCCTGGACTTTGGATGGGGCGCAAACTTTTCTCCTTTATGAACTCTTAACCATGTAATTGAACTTCAAATGAGTCTGTAGTTCAAATCCATACTAATGTGGTCCCAAAACCTACAACTTGTTGCAATTAACAGAAAAATTGATCTCTCTGGGGAATCTGGCAAAGCAAATACCAAATCTCTCAGTATCAACATGCCTGCAGACCAAACTGAACAGGATTTTTATAGATAAAAACCTGTTGAACATGAACAAAATACTTCATAATAAACAAGATTCAGGAAGCACAACACACAGGAGGATTAAACCTTAATGAACTTTATCTGAAGTTCAATTCAATAGAAGAATCTAAGAGTTAATAAGTATGATAACATTGACTAAAGACATAAAAGAAGAAGTAAACATGAAAGAATAAAACACCATTGAAAAAAAGAACAGGCAATTTTGAAAAAAGAACCAAGTGACATCAGAGGCAGGGCAATGTGACGGGTCCCCTTGATCTTTCCCCTTGAAACTACAAATTGAGCAGCTATAATCCAATGGAAGGTTCCCAGTCTAACACATAAACACTTTTGAGAGATCGGTTCTTCAAAGCATCCGAAAGTGGGTGAATCTGGGAGAATAGGGGAGAAGAGAAGGGAGAAGAGTGAGGACAGGTGCCACAGATGTAGGACCAAGCTAGCTTCAGGACCTAGGGAGAGGGGAGGAATTAGGTTGCAGTAGGTACTCTGTAGCCTTCAACATTTCTGCCTGAGCAATCAGCATATACCATGGCAGAACCCACTAAGCAAAGACAGAAAAAGAGGTGCAACAGCTGTGTTCTAGCAGCTGCCATTGCCAGACAGAAAACAAAGTCACAGAGCCTGGCTACTTCCCCCAACCCTCCCAGAGCTCACCTCCCACACTCTACCAGCACTAGCAGAAGACCCCAGAAGAAACTAGCTGCGTCAGGCTACAAAACAGTCTCTGAGCCCCAAGAACTGAGAAGACAACTCCTGAGTGGCAGATGCACACTGCAGCTAATTCCAGTGATGCGTGGAGATACAGAGGCAAGGCAGCTGAGGTCTGCCAGTCACCATTACTGGAAGGAAAACAAAGCCACAAACACACCAGTGGTCTCTCCCACCCCACCCCAACCCCACTCACCTGAAACATTCAGGCAGCACAATACTTCATCTGGCTGCTGGGGCAGCACCCAGACACTTCAAGTGCTAAAAACCCCATCACCCTCCACATTCTCCAATGGGGGTGGAGCTCTGGGACTGAGTCAACGGGACCACAGAGGAGGAACAGACTGCCCCAGGGAATGAAGGGCATCTTTCCCCCAGCAGATATCCAGGAGGGCTGGGCAATGAAGGAAGCTTTTGCACCACCTACTGGAAAAAAAGTGACCTGCTAAAGATGCATCACTCCTTATTTTTTTCATTTTGTATTACTTTATTGCTCCAAACAAACACATCGTTTTTTTTTTTTCCCTTTGGAAGACAGAGCAGTGTTAGATCTTTCAGTTCCAGGACAGCAGCCAGAGGAGAGCAAGGTGGGGCATGCGTGAATCACGAGTGAGCCTCAGAAAACCCTGCCAGGATGCTTCAGAAAAGCCAGCACTGTGCCACGGGCAAGGCACTTCAAGATCTCATTTGGTCTGTTATCCTACTCAGGGTTTGAGCACTCAGGCAAAACAGACTGCTCTAAGATTTACTTTATAGGCCTTTCACAAGGCAATAAATGTTGGGTTTCCTTCATGTTCCTAAAAAGAAAGCAAACATGCCACAAGGTATACCCTTTCTCACTAATCCCCTGCAGGGGATCTTACAAAGACCTGAAGGATTGAAAAGGTCAGAGAAAATGCATGGTTCTTCTAGACAATTTCTGATTCTGTGAAGTCAGAAAGTCTTGCAAGCAGCAATTCTCCTTCACGTTAAGGAGAGCAAGCAGTTTGTGAAAGATTTGAGTTATCTGTGGGTCTCCCGGCAGTCCTTTGGTGGCCAAGGCCATTTGTTGCCTCATGCAAAACGCAGGAGAGGGCAATGGAGGGGACTTCTGCCTGACACACCCCTGACCATCCTGACATGAACAGCAGAAACCTAACTCCCAAGATCTGTCTTCTGCTCTCCCTGGGACCCCTTGAGGCACAGTGTTCTCAGCCCTATCGGAGTGTGTCGATTCCTTCCCTTGTCCCCAACTTCCTCTTCCTTGGAGATCTTCTTACTGCCCTGGACAGAAGTAGCTGTGTATTTTCTTCATATTCATTCTTAAGGCTAGATGGTAAGGTAAGGTGCTCAGTGGAGAGCCAAATTCTGGATTCCAAGGCTGCCATTTCAGGACTCTCAAATAAAGCAAATAGCAAAGAAATAGAAAAGAAACAGAGGGGGGAAAACAGAAATATGCATTCGGGCTCAATGAGGAGTTACATACTGCAAGTTTAGATTTCGATTTCAAATGTAGTCTAAACCTCTGACAATAAGGGGTGGGGCAGGGTAGTAAAAGCCACAAATTAGCCTTCTGTAAGGGTCTTTATTGTCGTCTCTAGGCCGAAGTAGAGGGTAGCATCTGGCAGCTTCCCTTCACACTTGCCTCTAACCCAGAAGCCAGCTCTCAAGCTGGCAGTTTCCTTCTCACAGAAAAAAAAGGCCTCTGAATGCCATCACTCCTTCCGCTCACCACAACATATCAAAACAAAATATATAAATACACACAAGTCAGACTCTATAAACCAGTAGGAGAAAAAAAAATAGGCAGAGATTTACCATTAAAAACTGCAGTTGAGAAAACACACACTCAATTGTTCTCAGAAAGTGTTGTGGGAAGAAAAGCTGTGTGCTGGTAAACATGTTTGCACTCAGAACTTGACATGCAGAAGAGAACACCAAGTCCCACCTGAGATTAGAAAGGATGGAGTTTTAATGTAACATACTTCTCGTTAAAATGTCACCGTCCTCATTCAAATTACTTCTGGACTGCCATTGCCTCTCCTGGGCACCAGCCTACTCCATCTACATGGACATGAGCTGCCAGCACTCACACCTCATCTCCTGGACCTCCTTCTTACAACGCCAGTGGGAGCTGCAGTACCCTGTGAGGCAGGACAGGAGCCTGATGACAGTGGACAGGCCAAAATCTATCAGCAGTGAGTACCTGAAGGTATTCAGCACATCTATCTTCACAGTCATAAAGATGGATTTGGAGTAGATCTCTGCCTCCTTCTGCCAGAAATCTGTTGGTGACTTCAACCAGGGAGTCATAGAACAGTAGTTGCCAAAGTCCTGGTCTTCAGAGCTATGCAATTGCAGCAACAATTTCAGCATGCTCACACACTCCAGGCTAAGGTTGCTCTTCCAGTCCCTCTGGGCTGTGTTCACAATCCCCTTCTGCTCCAGGGAAGACATAAGGTCGGGAGCCTTGTCCAGTCCAAAGGAATGCACCACAAACCAGACACATCAAAGGCCATGCTATCTGAATCCAGTGCTGCTCCTTTGACAGGGATAATGCAAAACAATTTGATCAGATCTCTGCAGATGACCAATGGTGTGTTCAAATACATGGAGATCTGAGCTTTGGAAGTCTATCTCAAAAGGATTGGAGAGGCTGATTGTTGCTTCTTGCCACAGCCTGCCCCTGACAGGAGACCAGGATGTTACCATGCAGTGGTACAGCCCTGCATCTGACACCTGAGTCTGGTACATTCAATAGTGAAATTCATCTTCCTGCACTTTCTCTAACACAGCACCACCCACCCATAAGACACCTCTCTAATTCTCCAGCTTCCACAGAATCCTGGTCGAGGGAGATGATGTACTTGGTTTCATTGGGACTGGAGAGGTCCCCAACAGGCTTCTCAGTAGCACGGTGACCTAGTATTCTTGGAAGACACTTTGTACATCATGTTAAATGTATTTCCTGCAGCAAAGAAAGGCTTTGGCTGCCTTGCCTTCACCACAAGCACAGAATCTTCTGATGCCCAAAATATGTGAACAGATTTAGAGAAGACATCCTTGTTTTTCACGCTGCTGTCATTATGCTCTTTAGTCCAGGCAGACACAACAAAATAGCCATTGCCTCTGTCTTCCCCTTGTCTGTGCACTCCTTAGAAAAAATGAAGTCTCCATCCTGGGTCCATTGCTTGTTCCACTCTCTGTACTTCAGGGTCCAGTCCCCATCCATGACTGCAAGAAGCTTGCTGATCACCATGTCATCACTGTGCTGGTTCATCCTATAGTGCCAGGAAACTGTGACGTGGAAGCTCACTTCTGTGTTTTTCATGTCCACTGTCTAGCATTCCAGCTCTGTGAGGTGGTCTAAAAACTCAGGGATCTTAGAAACATTCAGGTACACCTTGTTCTAGCCAGGTCACATTCTCACCGACTGGAACAGACATGACCTCTGACACCTTGTGCCAGCTCCTGTTGTGCTCTGATGCCCAGGGTGCCATATATCTGAAATAGTAGCCAGAGTTTTCTCTGCTAACATCTTGAACCAGTGAAGGGTAGCTGTGTGCATTCATTCATGTAACTCAAAGCAATGCGAGGGAAGCTGTGCACCAGGGAATCCTAGGCCAGCCCTGCCAAAACATGGGGGCCAGGCAGAGTACTATTAAGCATCCTGGAGAAATGCCAGGTCACCTCAGGTCAGACATCATCTGCTTCATCTGTCATAATGTTGCAGGTCAAGTCCCTCTCCTTTCCTTCAGCCACAGACACATTTCTGCCCATAGCTGCTTACAGAACTGTTGGCTGGATCACCATGGTGGCCATGTCCATGGCTTTTTCTTGAATTCCTTGCAGTTGCCCTGCTCTTTGATCCACTCACTGACAATGCACCTGTAGGTGCCCTGGTCCTCAGCCTGCACCCAGGACACAGAGAGGCTGTACTAGTTGTTCCCCATTCCCCAGAGTCCAAGTGCAAGTCTCTGCTGTGATAGTACTACTCGTAGCTGGGACCTAGGCACAGCCAGCCCTCATGGGTCAGGATGAGGACACTCTGCTGGGTGGAGCAGTGCCACAGTTCAACAGCAGAGCCAGGTGAATGTGCAGTGGGCATGTAGTGGAGGCCACACAGTGCAGTTGGAAAGGCCTACCCTGGCACAGGCTCAGGCCAGGGAAGGGTGGAAGACTGGCCGCCATGCACAGAACATTGGCCAGCAGTTTCACTTGCTCTGTATCCTGAGTTGCCCTGGACAGTGGTGTCTGTGTTGGGGATTGAACATTTGTAATAACCTTGGTCCAAGGGCTGGACTTTCTTGATGTGGAGCTTCATAGCGTCACTGGCTGTTCTCAACAGGATCTCATCTCCCTGCAGGTGCTCCTGGTATAGCTGGTCTGGGAAGCCCACCTCCCAGGTGCTGGCAAGCTCCACAAAACTGATCCCCAAAGACAAAAAGCTCCAGTCAAAGTTTTGCTCACTGGGGTCATTATAGTCGCTGACATGGCAGGGGATGACCAACTTGGTGCCCACCACCAGTACCAGGCTCCCAGTGGGGACTCTAACCACACACCCATGACAAAGAGCCAGCAACAGGAACACTAGCATCAGAGGCATGAGTGCCAGGTGCCCCATGCTCACTGGCCAGGAGCGACTCTCCACCTCCAACTCCTTCCCCACCACCTGTTCTCCTCAGACTCCTTCAGCTCTGGTTGCTCCAGGTTCACTGATCCTCCACCTGGACTGCAGGCCTTTTCAGCTCTTCTCGCCAGCTAAGTAATCCCCACACTGGGCTTACATACGCCCTTCACTCCAGTGTTCCCACTTACCTCCTTCCTCACCCTTCTCTTGCCAGCTGGGCACCAGAGCCACCTCACCCGCCAAGTGTGCAGCCCCAGCCATTTCCCAAAGGCAAAAGAGAAGTTTTGTGTTTACTTCTACAGGCAATGGAACTAGAGTCAATCCAGACCTAGCAGAAGAAAGTTTTATATTGATGGCAGATCGAAGCCTTTACTTAGAATGGACTGTCCTTTTTAAAATTCTAAGTCCTTTGTTCGGACTTTTCAAATATTTAAAAATAAGACCATACTTTTAAAAATGAAAGTGATAGGAAACTGGCATCAGTGTAAGATGCTGCTGAAAGAGGAGAAAGAATACACTGAAGAATATGTTTAAAGAAAAAAGTGAGGGAAACATTAAAAGATTTTATATTGTAAACACACTAAGTTCACTCTGGAACCTAGGTAGCTGTTGCTATTATTTTTAGTCACTTTAATAGCCAGAGCTGAATCTATGAGCTACATAGTTGTACAATAAATTCCTTCTGTGTTTCAGTTAGCCAGCATCAGATTTTGTTGCATGACAATAAGAACCCTGAGTCCTCACAGAATTTTGATTCCTGGTTATACCATTTTGGGGGCCCTACACCATCTTGCATTTCCTGTAATTATATTGTTCAGATTTGATTGTTTCTTAGGTTCAGTGAGCCATAAATTATTTTTGCTTGAGAGAGTTCAAGCTGGGTATCTGCCACTTTGCAACTAAAGAATCCTGCCTAATCACCTTGATGAGGAAAGCTCAATGTCCAGCTCTGGGCAGGCCAGCTGACAGGAGAGAACCAGCTTTCTACTTAACCAGCTGAAATCATGACTTAGAGGTGTCTTCTGGCCCCAATCCCACCCAATGTACCCAGTACCCACTGCCCCAGTTCCCCTGAAGCTGCCCACACTCCACTTCCACACTACTCTCAACCCTCAACTGATCCATTTTATTTTAGCCTCTTTGATTTTCAGTCTTGCACTCAGTTATCACCATTCCCCTCAACTTCCATTTGGTTGTATCAAAAGCAATTCAAGATAGTTTAAGGAAAAAGAGAAATTTATGAGAAGATTCCGAGGCTTCCAAAAGATTCCAAAGGGGGGTTGAGCAACCAGATTCCAGGAAAGGCAGAGGACAGGTAAACATTAGGCAAATCAGCAATGCAAATTTGTGCACATTTTTTCCAGGACTCCATAATTAATGCCTTACCTTCCAACTGCCAGCCATCTATTCATACGAAATTCTAAACTCTGAAAACAGAATCTGATTTTCCTAGCGTGAGCCAGGAATCCAATCTGGACCAATTAGCAGGGTCCGGGGTGCAGTGCCATCTGACAGGTGGATCCCTGCTGGTGTACCCTCCCTACTGTGGATAAGTAGGGAGCCAGTCTTGGAGAAGAACGGCAAGCTGTCTTTTGAACTCCATCTCTTTGCTGCTCAGGACACATGTTTACACCAGTCTTCCAAAGTATTAAGAGATACCTTAGCCTGTAACACATACAATCATAATGTACACAGCTGCAAGCACGTATGCACCTTTTTCAATAGGAGACAGGTCCAACTCAGGTTCGGCTACTTCATGCAGAGGCATCCAGAGGCAGGCTATGACTTCCTGATGTCCATGATCTCAGATACATCCATTCCTCACTGAGCCTAATTTCAGTCCTGACACTATATTTTGCAAATAACAAGTTTAAACAACACCAACAGTGGTGAGGGAAATGAAGAGTAAAGAATTTAAAAAATTATGATAGCTCTTATTTTTAAAAGGGGAGAAAAGAAAGAAACATGATGAGTAATCAAAGTTAGACTCTTCAGCAGCCAAGACTAAGTCCTTGTGTTAGCAAGTGGTTGGGAAAGTGTGGCTAGAGTTCATGGGTTCATCCTTCAATTGCTCATTCCATATTTACCTTTCCTTCCACCAGCATTTCAGCTGATCAGGGTTCTATACGTGGTGTATCAATTAGGGTCAGGTTCAGGTATAGAACACATAGAAACACAGGCTTAAGAAAACAGAAATTCATGTCAATTTCATGTAAGAAAAATTGGAGATAACCACTCTAGGAGGTAGTGATGGCTCTGTGAGTGTTACAGGGACTCGATTTCCCTCTGTCTCTAGGTTCTGCCAAACCTAGAGTGTGGCCCTCTTTCTCATGCTCCAAGATGTCACCTGGAGCTTTAACCAACTTACCAACATTCAAATAACAGGAATGAGGAAGGGTGGAACTGTGTGGCCCCTCCTTTTGAAATAACTTCCTAAAAGTACTACATCCTTCTTTATCTTACGGGCTGGAACTTATTCACATATACACAATTTTTTATGACAAAAGCTGAGGAATGTGGATACTCTGCAATTTTGTAGAAGTACTTTCACTATGTTTTGTACTGGTCTCAGTGTATCAATAACCAATGTTGTGGCTGCACTGGCTCTTTGGTTTTTATTATGATTGCAAGATGCCTTTCAGCAATAACCATCAGGAAACTTTAAAAGATACAAGTTTATTACTTACAAGACCTGGAAATGACACAACATACATGGGACCACACAGCGAAGTCACAGGAGGTGAGAGGGAAGGGGGGGAGAGAGAGAGAGAGAGAGAGAGAGAGAGAGAGAGAGAGAGAGAGAGAGAGAGAGAGAGAGAGGGAACAGACTCAGGGTTTTGATTTTATTAGGATCAAGGGTGGGGGCCTAAAGTTTTGTAAGCTCACTACTGGTGAATTTAAAACATAAAAGGGGGAAATTTAATGATGCCCAGGAAGAGGACAAAAGATGTACCAAATGGTCAGCATTGAAATCAGCCAAAATTTGTAAAACAAAGGAACCTCAGTAGGGGAGGCAACCTGTCTCTTTATCTAGTCCTGTGGCTAGCAAAGTGTTTATTCAAGAAAGCTGTTTTTGAAATGGATGCCTTAACAATCAAAGCTTATTTCAGGCACTTGGGTTACAAAGAAGAAGAACAACAAAAACCCCCAAATGTCAGAGCTTGCCCTATAACATATTTCTTGCCTGGGTCTCTCTTCTTGTCTCTTAAATCCGGTAATCTTGTCCTTCCAAGTCCCTGGCCAACTGACCAAACCATTAATGGCTAACCATTAGTACTGATCTTGTCCATAGCCACCTTACCTTCCCCCTAAAAAAGAACAATCAGATATAACAGTCAAAGATTTGCCCCTTGAGAGAAATTCCTTCTTCAAATCCCTAAGTGGAGCTGTAATGCTGGCTGTGGTCATTGACTTCCTTAATGTTCAAATCACAAACTCAGTTCCAGGCCTATAAATCTCTAGCGAGTAAAATAAGAAGAGAAGGAAAGATTGGAGATCCAGCCACACAAAAGCAGTGTGTTTACTGGACTCTTACTGATATTACAAGGTCACTGTGCTTCTTGCTACATGCTTTCCTCATTTCCCTTTATTTCTTCCCATTCTCAAGCTTGTTTCACTCTTCTGTTGTTGATTCCTTTAACTAGCCCCAACCTCACCCCTTTATATTTCCAAGAAATTTCTTTTTTGCTTAAGTTTTCCAGGATCAGTTTATGTTGATTGCATTTCAGAATCCTGGCTGACATAGAAATGGTATCAGAAAGTAGAATTCAGGCAATGACCCCTGGAAATTTTAGGATTTCTTACTTGGTTGAGATGGAGCAGGATATAGCAAAGCTCTTATTCATATCTCTGCACAGTAGTATAGTGGTGAAATAGTTAAGTTATTGCTTCTGAGCACCTAGAACAAAGTGTTAACTGAAAACAAGTTTTGCATGACTATATAACTTCTGTGAGAAAATGTTAAGAAGACATGAGGAACTCAAGCACCATAGGTCATGGTGGCTTCATCTGACCTCATGAAATAAATTAAAGCAAGAAAGAAATGAACTCTCAAAATCATCACCACAAAGTATGGAGTAAAACTCAAGCACATTCTGTTATTATTAGATCTCATATTGCTTGGTTCTCAGAAAACCTCATCCTACAAATTAGCCAAGTATACCAGTTGAAGTAACAGCCTCTTCAGGGACTTATGTGAATATCAGGATGTTAACTGGGAAATAATGAAACCTTGACAATTTGAATGGGCATTTCTGAGAGGATTTGTAGAAATATCTTGTGGAGAACCCAAACCACTTAGGGATGAAACAAAGCCAAACTTGTAGAAATAAAGCCAACACAATCTGAGAGTATTTGTAGAAATGAATTTTGAGAGTTTTTGACTAGATAAGGAGATACACGGTTTTAGTTTGAGCTAAATTACCAACATGGATACATAGTGCAGAATTTGGAATTTGTGGACCAGCTGTAGCAGATAGGTTTGGATTTATGAGTTTCCAGGAATTGTTAACACAAACTAGATCTTTCCTGGTTCTTTATAAAATAATTTTAAATACCAGAAATCCCTTGGCATTTCTAGAGAAAGTAATTAAAAACTTTGGAGAAAGCTGAATGGGAACAGTCATATATGTCACCCTGACCACTGACTATATCACCTGAATGGAACCACAGAATCTCCCTCCACAATTTGAGACACTGTTGGTAAAGAAAATTCCAGTATATTTTTTAAATGCTTTATCAGCATTTTATCAACAGGCATGTAATCCTGTAGCTGAATTGGAATTCCTGGTTTTGTTTGATGAGGATATAGAGATCCCTGAATGTCAGGGGTCAAGTAATTGCACTTAACCATCATAGGAAATGTGGGTGGGGTGACCATAATGGGCAGCAAGGTAAGGGTGGTGATCAGAATCATTTGATATTAGAGATTGCTGGGTGTAGCAAATTAACCACAGAGTCTGGAGGAATGAAATTGATGGACAACCCACCAGGATCCCATGAGATTTAGGGAATGCTTTGTGGTAGTCACATCTCCTATAAGCAGAACAAGATGGCCAAGATGAAATTTCAATCTAAGTGAGGTAGATAGCTTGAAGTACAGACTCTGGGCTCATTCTTGAGTTCTCAAAGCTAGAGAGGTTGAGGGAAAGTTTATTTACTCAAAAAATATTTGTTGATCAACAAGTATATATGGAGACACTGGAGAAACACATGGGGAGATGTCTGAAATGATGTTCACCTAATGTTAATGATGGTTGTTTTGGAGTGGGGCATTGTAAGGTGATTTTTTTTCCTTTCTTTTTTATACTTTTCTGTACTGCTTGAATTTTTTTTATAATGAGTATTTTTTAAAATCGGCACACAAGTGGTATTTAGATCCATAGGTATATGAGATTTCTTAGGAAGAGAGCATAGAAAAAAGAAGAAAGAAGAGCATTAGGAGAAATATTTAAAGAATCCTCGTGATTAAAAGTTGCATATAGTTAAGGTTTCTGACAAAATGGTAGAAATGTGTTATTAGAAATTTAAGGGCAAGTGTTCCAATGGGAGTGAGTGATCAGCTCTGTGTTAAATGCTGATGTGAAGTCAGTGAGATTAAGACTTAGAATTGGCCATTGAGCTTTCTATTTTTTTGGTATTAATGATCTGAGCAATAGCACATTTAGGAGTGATTGAAGTTCAAACCAGACTAAGGAGGTTGAAAAGTGCATGAATAATGTGGAAATGAGGACACCATCATACAGATTATTCTTTTAATGCACTTAAATTGAAAACACAGCAGTCGAAGAATATAATCGTACTTCAAAAAACTGAAAATTCTGGAAGAACAAAGAAATTACACATGGTGGGCTAGGTTTAGATAAAGGAGGGAAGGAAGAAAAATGGTGGTAATATAGAGAGTCTTCTAGATTTAGTAATGGGAAAGTTAAGTTGTTCCCAGCAGAGAGCTTCTATTATCTCTGTGAAGGAGAAGACAAGGTCATTTGCTGAGTATGAGAGGATAGAAGGTAGAACAAGAGATTTGATAATAATGGAGGAGTAAATTTACAAAAGAAATATGATAGGACATATTTCTAGAGTGGTAGGAATGTGCCACATTATATAACTTTCTGTAGCTATGCTTGGCCACCAAATATAAGCAGGGAAGGGATATAGTCATCTATGATTGGGATTTATCTGATGGTTGCAAAGAAATATCAGTGGGGAATGGGGTTAGGGAGTATTTGCAAGACAGTCATTGAAAACATGAACCATGGATTCTAATTTGGATAGCAGGGGAAAGGACACAGGAGAGAAGTAAAAGAAAGAAATGGAGAAAGTAGATAGGTCAGTTATCTAAATCATGATGAAGTCTAAAAGATGGAATGAAAGCAGTGGATTATCAAAGTCTAGTGAAAGAAAGTTTTGATCAGAGTAGGATATTTAAATGGGAGTTTCTAAAGTGGAGAAATTTTACTTTATGATAATATCCAAACTGATTGTAGGCATAAAGAACTGAGGCGAATGGAAGAAAAGAACATTAGAGATGAGGTCCTGAAAGGAGATCAGATTGTTGGACAGGTTGAATATTGAATTAATCTAAGATGATAGTAGCAACTGAGAGAAAGAGAATTGTGAGGCAAGTACCAAAGTATTAAGAAGTATGTCTAATAGGTTTGTAAATGACAGTGATGAAGACTGGTAGAACTGAATTGCAGAAGCCTCAAAGGACCATCACCCTTTTTATGAAAGAGGATGTGTGTTAGTTGGCAGTAGTGCTGTGAAGTCATAATGACTATATTTCTCCACCCTACTATGTGTGGGAAGTGTGAGAATAAGCAGCCTCAATGCATGGTGACTAGAGATGTAGGTAAGGCAGGAAGAGAAAAGGAATATTCAGAGAAGTAGAGAATGTAAGTGTGTCTGTGCACCACATATCAGAAAGTTCCAGGGAGAATATTGTAAGGATCTGAGAGAGCAAGAGGAAGAGGTAGAATGCAGTACACAAAGTGAGAGGAATCAAGAGCATTAGAAAGAGGGAAAATGAGAAAATATGTTGATCTGGGCAGTAACAACAACAACAAAAAACAAACAAACAAACAGGGTTTGGAGGCAGGATTGAATTAGCTAGGTTTCTAGTTTGTCAAGATACTAAACCCTGACCATAAGTTAATGGACATTAGCACTGTCAATTCTCTTATAGACTGGTGAAGAAACTCCAAAGCCAGCATAATAGACCATGTGTTTCTGGCCCTAGAAACTTCAGGGACTCTCATACTATAAGAGTAGGTGCAGTTCTGTTGCTTAGTGTGGTGGGTCGGGGGGTAATGGAGAGGATGCAGTGTCTAACTGATGGAGTGTGTGGATAGGGATCAGTGTTGGCAAGTGCATGGCTCTAGGAGTTGAGTGGGAGGGTAAGTGTGATGGAGGAATGTTACAAGGAGTTAAGTTCAGAGAGTTTAAGTAACTTGCCAAGAACACAGCAGGCAAGTGGAAGAGCTGAGACTCAAAATAAGATTGGTATCTGGTAGTCTATAATTATTTCAAAGTAAAAAATTTTTTAAAAGGTTAAAAAAATCTGATCTATGTCATTCTGAACCACTGCAATGACTTTTTAGACAGAAAGGGATACCTATAAAAGGAAGAGTATCAGACTACCTTCAGTGGTTTCATTTCTAAACCTGAATGCTAGAAGAAAGTGGAGCAGTTTCTGGCATTGGCCTACAGACAAGAGTCTTCCAAAATAAAACCAACATTGACATATTGCCCAGAAGAGTTGTGTCACCAGAAAAACCCTAAGCCTTGAGAACAGGCACTTGTGTATGACTTAATCCAGCAGGCCAGGGAGTCCTAGCTTCTCTAGAAATCTTCAGGCTCCAGGAGAAAGATCTAGCCTCAGCCAGAAATAGGCTAATGTAGCCATACAACTCCCTATGGTCAATCATCCCTAATGTTCCTCCCAGGACTGTCCCCTGAAGGACAAGGGAAATCTGCCAGGGGACAGAACCTAGGGCAGACAGATTTGCTGAAAAGAGACTTGTTTCCCTTCCAATGATATAATCCAACAACTGTTGATCATGAGATTCACTGTCTCATCACTTAGGTGCCCTGTTGAATACAATATATGTACTGGACAGATGATGATGAACTAAAAGTCTCTTCTTTATTTTTTAAATTAGAAGTTTTGTTGTGGTGGTACTGTTTTTCTTCCACCATTTTGAAGAATTGATCCTCTGAGCTTCCATTCCACAAATTTGATTTATTTTTGGTATAATTTTATGCTATTAAGGCTATATGATTGTCAGAGGACCCAGAGATAATGAAATCTTTCCCCAGATCACTGTCAACGCTTTCTTTAAATTTCTAAGTGGAATGAAATATACAGGGAAAAAATAACAAATAAAAACCAAGATGTAACTCCAAATGTCTTCCGGGCTTGAAAGCACCTACTCCTACAATGGTAGGATTCCAGCTCAATCTCAAAGTATTACCCAGTTATTTCTCCTTTTAAGGCTCCCCATCATGCTCCCTCCTGGTCACCAAATCTCTCCAAATATTACCCAATATCCTAACATTTAACATCTTAGATGAGTTTTGCCTGTTTTTGAACTTTATATAAATGGAATTATATAGTATAATAGTATTTTGTCTCTTGCTTCTTTTGATAAACATTGTGAGATTCAACCTTGTTGTGTCTAATGGTAGTTCATTTATCATCATTACTATAGAGTTTTACATCTTGTAATACACTTTTTTGTTAAAATAAGAATTTTTTTCAAAGTAAGGAGGCTTTTAAAAATCATTAATATTGGAGGGAAAGAAAGTACCAATGATTGACTTCTGATTTTATACAGCAAACTTACAAGTAATTACTTAAATTCTTTAGTAACACGGAGATGTCAATTGCAACATTATTATCAGGACAAAAATTTATTGAATACAACAACCAATCAGAATTGCAGGTTTCTTTTAGAGGCTATTTTCACAGGACATGGCAACAATCTCTCAAGTTTTAGAATCTTATGAGAAAAGCTTGTATAAATGATATTTCCAAGGCTAGATTTATATGAAGAGAAAATGTAACAATTCATAACAGCAATGTAACAGAAGTCTATTTTGCACAGAGAAACACAATTTATATTGTTGTGAATGTTTTCAACCTAACAACATGTTATCAAATCATTTTCTTTTAAATATTTTTGGATGAAAATGGTAACTCTCTGTAGCTACAGAGGTAATAGGACAAATTCTACATTTCTGAGATTCTTTAAAAATATTTCTATTGTAAAATAAAACAGATACAGAAAAGCACATGGACCAAATGTATGGCTTAATGAATTATTTTAAGTTAAAAACCACTCAGGTATAAAATGAAACTTTGTCAGTCACCCAAGAAGCTCCTTCCATGTTACACACCCCAATCACGGACCCTCCTCCCTCAATAAGAAACCATTATCCTGAATTTCATAATATTACTTCCTTGTAATTTTTTGTGGTATTATCATCAAAATGTGAATCTCTAGATATTATAGTTGAGTATTGTCCACAAATCTATAGATTTCCTCCTTTATCTTTTCACTTTTTTATTATTTATATTTATACTAATAACACTACCAATATAATTACTGGAGATATTAAAACATTTTTGACACATGTTCTCCCAATTTTCCTCCACCACCAACTTTTAAAAATAGTCATATTATATATACATTGTCAGCCCTACATAATACTCTCTTCCACTTAACCCATATTGATGTTAGTTCTACTATAATTATATAATTAATGCTCACAACCAGTCCTTATGTTTGGCTCTACACATATGTCTGGAGCTGATTTTCTGTTAGATTCTTCTTCAGGAATGGCTCATGGGAACGATATTCTCTGAGTCTCCCATATTGATAACAGTTTCTCTGTGTCATTTATACTTGAAAGTCAATTTTGCTTGATATAAAATCCTTAGCTCACACTTTATTTCTTTAATATAGTAAATATGTGACCCTATTTTCCTCTAGTATAAAATGTTTATGTTGAAAAATCTGATGATAATCTAAATTCTTAACTTTGTAAGTCACAAATTCTTTTTTCCTAAATGCACAAAATATTTTCCCTTGACAAAAAAAGGTCCAACAATTTTGCTATAACATCTTAATATTGGTCTGTTTGGGTAAATATTCTCTAGTACACAGATTGGCTTGGACTGCTCCTCCCTCAGCTCTTGGCATTTAGGCCTTCTTTGATTTCTTTTATCAGCAATGCATAATTTTCATCATATAGATCTCATACACTTTTTGTTAAATTTATACATAAGATTTCATTTGCTTTGGAGAATTTATAAATAGTTTTGTCTTTTTAAGTTTCATTTGCTGTTTATAGTCAGTGCATAGGAATGCAAAAGACTTCTGTGTGCTGTATTCTTTGACCTTGCTGAATTCATTTATGACTCTAGGTTTGTGTGTGTGGGGGGGGCATTTCTTTAATTTTCTACACAGGCAATCATGCCATCTGTGAATAAAGAGCGCTATGTCTTCCTTTCCTATTTATGTTACTTTTCTTTCTTATCTTGCCTTATTGCAGGGGTTAGATCCTTCAATACTAAGATGGGTAGATATCCTTGCCTTGTCTTCCTTGAAAGGATAGCATTTAGCCTTTCCAGTGTAATCCCTGACACTTTTGAAAAGCTTTTTGTAATGCAAGTGCATTACTTAAGCTTTGATTGTCCAGGCTTCCAGTTCAAAGAGGCATTAGATAAAGAGCTAGGCTGCCTCCGCAACTGAGGCTCCTTTGTTTTACAGATATTGGTTAATTTCAACTGATAATTTGTGCTACCTTTTAAAATCTTCTCCCATGCTTTAAAGTTCCACTCTTATGTTTTAAATTCACCAATAGAGTGAGCCCTCAATACTCTAGGCCTTCATTCTCGACCCTAATAAAAGCAGAATTCCAGGATTGGTCACTTTTTTCTCTCTTCTCTCCCTCCCTCTCTCTCTCTCTTCTCTACCCTACCCCATTAACTCACTGTATGATCCCAGATGTGCTATGTCATTTCCAAGTCTTGTAAATAATAAACTTTTATCTTATTAAGGTTTCCTGATGGTTACTGCTAAAGAATGTCTTGCAATCATGTTAAGGACTAAAATGTCTGGTCCAATCACAACACTGGTTATTGATAGGCTGAGACCAGCACAAAAGAGCCTTATACTATTAGGTATGAGGTTACCTCTAGGATTTTTTGGCGGGGAGGGGAGATGTGCTTTTCAGGTTGAGGAAGTTCCATTCTGTTCCTGGTATAGTGGGAACTTTTTCTTGTAATCATAAATGAATGAATTTTGTTGAATCTTTTTGCTGTGCCAATCTCATACAGCAATAGGATAAAGAAAATTATATAGTCATAGTCATAAATATTACCTTTTTCTTTGTCCTGTTGATATGCTGGATTCCATTGACTTTTTTTAATTTCTATTTTTCAATTACAGCTAGCATTCAATATTATATTAGTTTAAAGTGTATAGCATAGTAGACATTTACATAATTTACAAAGCGATCCCCTAATAAATCTAGTACCCATTTTGTACTATATAGTTATTACAGTATTAGTGACTATATTCCCTATGCTGTACTTTACATCCCCGTGACTATTTTGTAACTACAATTTGTACTTCTTAATAATCCCTTCGCTTTTCTACCCAGCCCCTCAACTCCCTTCACATCTGTCAATCACCAGTTTGTTCTGTCTATGAGTCTGTTTCTGTTTTGTTTATTCATTTATTTTGTTCTTAAAATTTCACATATAAGTGAATTCATGTAGTATTTGTTTTTCTCTGTCCGACTTATGTCACATAGCATAATATCCTCTAGGTCCATCCATGTTGTCACAATGGTAAAATTTTATTCTTATTAATGGCTGAGTAATATTCCATTGTGTGTGTGTGTGTGTGTGTATCTCATCTTCTTTACTCAGTCATCTGTTCATGGGAACTTAGGTTGGCTTCCATATCTTGGCTATTGTAAATAATACTGCAATGATGATAGGGGTAAATGTATCTTTTCTAATTAGTGTGAATTTCTTCGAATAAATACCCTGTGGCAGAATTGTTGGGCCATGTAGTGGTTCTTTTTTTTTTCTTTACTAATTACAATATTATATTAGTTTCAGGTGTACAGCACAGCAATTAGACATTTATATAACTTACAAAATGATCCCCCTGATAAATCCAGTACCCATCTGAAACCATCCATAATTGTTACAATACTACTGACTATATTCCTCATGCTATACTTTAAATCCCAATGATGATTTTGTAAAGCTGCTCTGTTTTTAATTTTTTGAGGAACCTCTAAACTGTATTTTATGTGGTTGTACCAATTTGAAATCCCACCAACAGTGTGCAAGGGTTCCCTTTTCTCCACATCCTGGCCAACACTTATTTTGATTTATTAATGATAGCCATTCTGACAGATATGAGGTGATATCTCATTGTGGTTCTAATCTGCATTTCTATAATGGTTAGTGATGTTGAGCATCTTTTTATTTATCTATTGGCCATCTGTATGTCTTCTTTGGAGAAATGTTTATTCAGGTCCTCCGCCCATTTTCAAATCAGATTTTTTTTTGTTAAGTTGTATGCATTCTTTATATAGTTTGAATATTAATCTTTTATCAGATGTATCATTAGTGAATATCTTCTCTCATTCAGTAGGTTGTCTTTGTTTTGTTCATGGTTTCCTTTACTATCCAAAAACTTTTATGTTTGATGTAGTTGCATTTGTTTAGTTTTTCTTTTTTCCCCTTTGCCTAAGGAAATATAACAGAAAAAAATGTTACTAAGAGCAATATTAAGGAGTTTACTGCCTGTTTTCTTCTGGGAGTTTTATAATTTCAGGTCTTACAGTTAATCTATTTTGACTTTATTCTTGTATAAGGTGTAAGAAAGTAGTCTAGTTTCACTTTTTTGCATATTTTCAATACCATTTATTGAAAGAACTGTTTTTACCCCCATTATATATTCTTGCCTGCATTGTCATAGATTAATTGATCAGGTAGGTGTGTATTTACTTTTGGGCTCTCTATTCTGTTCCATTGATCTATGTGTCTGTTTTTATACCATGTTGTTTTGATTATTGTAGCTTTGTAGTATAGTTTGATACCAGGTAGCATGGTATTTCCAACTTTGTTCTCCTTTCTCAAGGTTTCCATAGCTATTTAAAGTCTTTTATGATTCTACATACATTTAAGAATTATTTGTTCTAGTTCTGTGAAAAATACCATTGGTATTTTAATAGGGATTGTATTAAATCTATAGATTACTTTAGGTAATGGAAATTTTAAAATAAAAATGCAAGCTGATTCCTGAATATTAATTTTTATTTATTATTTAAACAAATTTATTGTGGCATTGATTAACAAAATCCAATAAGTTTCAGCTGTACATTTTAACAGTAAGGCATATATATATTTAAACTGGGTGTTCACCACCCATAGTTAGGTTTCTTTCTATCACCATATATTTGACTCCCTTTACCCCATCTACCTCAGCCCTCTCACCTGGACAGAATATCTGCTGATTTTTACAGCCACATGTTGTTGGGAATCCTCATCGAGGCACTGGATGAGGGATTCCTGGGCTGGGGAGTTTGGTGTGGGGCTGGGACCCCTTGCTCCTCAGGGAGAAACTCTGCAGCTGAGATATTTTTCCCAATTCTCAGCCACCACATGTGGGTGTAGGACCAGCCCATTTCTCATCTCTGCCTCTCCTACTAGTCTTAATGTGGCTTCTTTATATTCTTAATTATAGGAGTTCTGTGCAGCTAGTCTTCAGCTGGTTCTCAGGGCTGATTGCTCTACAATTTGGTTATAATTTTGATATGGTCATAGAAGTAGGTGAACACAGCATACCTACTCCATCATTTTGACCAGAACCTCCTGCGTTGACTGATTTTAAAATTTGAACCAGGCTTGCATACCTGGAGTAAATCCTATTTGGTTGTGTCATATTATTCTGTTTATACTTGCATATGTTAAAATTTTGGTGAGGGTAGATTTTTGAATCTATATTCAAGAGGGATATTAGTCTATAGTTTTTGTATGCACATTTTGTCTTGCTTGGTGTCAAAATAATTTTGCCTTTGTAAAATGAGTTGGAAAGTGTTCCCTCTTCTTCCATGTTTATGTAAAATGGGTGTTATTTTCTTTGAATGTTTGGTAAAATTACTCAATGAAACCATCTGGTCCTGGAGTTTCTTTTTTGGGGAGATTTTAATACATATTCATCTGCTTTAATGGTTATATGTATATTCAGGTTGTCTATATATTCTTGGCTGTGTTTTGATAGTTTGTGGTTTTGAAGATTGGTCAATTTCTGCTCAGCTGTCATATTAAATGAACATGAATTTATTTTTAGTATCTATTTCTCAAAAATTTTTTTTATATTTGTGGTAAAACACACATAACATAAAATTTACTATCTTAACTGTTCTAAAGTTTACAGTTTAGTAATGCTAAGTACATTCACAATGTTGTACAATTGATCTCAAGAATTTTTCCATTTTGCAAAACTGAGACTTTATACTCATTAAACAACTCCTCATTTTCCCCTCCCCTCAGGTCCTGGAAACCACCATTCTGCTGTATGTCTTTATAAATTTGACAACTCTAGATACCTCATATAAGTGGAATCCTATAGTATTTGTCTTTTTGTGACTGAAATTATTTCATTTAGCATAACATCCTCAGGGTTTATCCCCTGTGTAGAATGTGTTGGAATTTCCTTTCTGCTTAAGGCTGAATAAAATTCCATTGTATGTATATACAATATTTTGTTTATACATTTATTTAATGAACACTTGGGTTGCTTCCACAATTTGGCTATTGTGGAAAGTGTTGCTATGAACATGGGTGTACAAGAGTCTCCTGGAGACCTTGATTTTAATTATTTGGGATATATGCCCAGAAGTGGAGTTGCTGAGTCATGTGGTAATCCTATTTTTAATTTATTGAGGGACCATCATTCTGATTTTCATAGTGGCTGCACCATTTTACATTCTTACTATAGTGTACAGGGTTCCAATTCCTTTATATCTTTGTCAACACCTGTTACATTCTTTTTTAAAAAATAGTAGACATCCTAATGACTGCGAGGTGGCAACTCATTATGGTTTTGATTTGCATTTCCCTATTACTAGTGATGTCATGTATCTTTTCATGTGCTTTGTTGCTATTCGCATATCTTCTTTGAAAAAATGTCCATTCATGTCCTTTAGCTATTTTTTAAAATCAGGTTGTTTCTGTTGTTGTTGAATTATAGAAGATCTTTATATATTCTAGATATTAACCTGTTATGAGAGTGTATCCCCCAAAATTCATGTCAAAGCCCTATCCTCCTAATCTTAGAATGTGACTGTATTTAGAGATGGAACCTTTAAAGAAGTGATGAAATTAAAACAAAGCCGTTAGTATTGATCCTAATCCAATTCAAATGGTTTCCTTATAATAAGAGGTAATTTGGACACACAAAGACACACCAGGCTGCACATGCATGGAAGGACAACCATGTGAAGAGGCAGTAAGGGTGGCCATTTGGAAGCTGAGTAGAGATGCCTCAGAAGAACCCAACCCTGTTGGCACTCTGGTCTTTGAACTGTGAGAAAATAAGTTTCTATTATTTCTGCCACCACCTATGAATTGAGTTGTGTATCCTCAAAGTTTATTATGTTGAAGTCCTAACCATAATGTGACTGAATTTTGAGATTGGACCTTTAGGAGGTAATTAAGGTTAAATGAAGTCATAAGGTTGGGGTCCTAATCTGATAGGATTGGTAATCTTATAAGAGGAGATCTCTCTCCATGTGCATACACTGAGGAAAGGCCATGTGAAGACACAGTGAGAAGGTGGCCATCTGCAAGCCAGGTAGAGAGCTCTCATCAGAAAACAACCTTACTGGCACCATTATCTCAAACTTCTAGGTTCCAGAACTGTGAGGAAATAAATTTCTGTTGACTAAGCCACCCAGTCTATGCTATCTTGTTATGGCAATCTGAGATGACTAAGACATAGTACTTTGATATGGCAATCCTAGAAATATAGTATATAATGCCTTATCAGCTTTAAGATTTGCAAATACCTTCTCCTATCACATAGTTTTTATTCTATTTTGTCTTCTAATGTACAGTAGGTTTTCATTTTGATGTAGTCAAATTTATCTTTTTTTTCTATTGTTGCCTGTGCTTTTGGTGTCATATCCAGGAAATGATTGACAAACCCAATGTCATGAAGCTTCTCCCCATTATTTTCTTCTAAGAGTTTCATAGTTTAAGTTCTTATGAGTAGGTCTTTGATCCATTTTTGAGATAATTTTTGCCTATAGTGTAAAATAAAGGTTCAACTTCAGTCTTTTGCATGTGAATATCCAGTTTCCCAATATCATTTGTTGAAAACATTGTCCTTCATTAAATGGTCTTGGCACCCTTGCCAAAAATTATTTAACCATATATATGAGGGTTTATTTCTGGGCTCTCTATTCCATTCCATTAGACTATATGTTTGGCTTTATGCCAGTACCACACTGTTTTCATTATTGTAGCTTTGTAATAAGTTTAGAAATCAGGAAGTATAAGACCTCCAACTTTGTTCTTTTTATCATCCTTTTAATAGCTGCAGGTTGTGTTGTCATGTCGACTGTCTCATTCCTGATATTTTCAATTTATATTCTTTGTTTTTGTCTTTATCAATCTTGCTAGAGTTTTATGAATTGTGCTGATTTGTTTAAAGAATCAAATTTTTTGTTACATTAATTTTCTCTATTGTTTTTCTTCTGTAAATTTTATTAATTTCTGGTCTTTCATGTATTCCCTTCCTTCTATTTGCTTTGGGTTTATTTTGCTCTGTTTTCAATTTTCTTGAGGTAGGAACTTGGATTTTGATTTGAGATATGTTTCTATTTTCAAATATAAACACATAGGGCTACAACTTTCATTCCCAGCACTATTTTTGTTGGGTCCCAGAGATTTTATATGCTATATTTTCATTTTCATTAAGTTCTAGATATTTAAAAAAATTGTTTGATACTTTCTCTTTGACACATGGGTTATTTGGAAGTGTGTTGTTTAGCTTCCTAGTATTTGGAGATTTTCCTATTGTTTATCTGTTATTAATTTCTATTTTGTTTCATATTCTAGTTTGTTCCATTATGCTCAGAATACATGCTTCATGTGATTTTAAGAAAACCACCTTAACCATTTTTAAGTGTATAATCCAATAGCACTAAGTATATTCACATTGTTGTGAAACAGATCTCCAGAAAATTTTCATCTTGCAAAACTGAAACTCTATACCCATTAAACAACAACTCTCCATTATCCTTCACCTCAGGCTCTGGTAACTACCATTCTACTTTCTGTTTCTATGGATTTGACTACTCAAGGTACCTCATATGAGTGGAATCATAAAGCATTTGTCTTTTTGTGACTGGCTTATTTCACTGAACATAATGTTCACAAGCTTCACCCATGTTGTGACATATGACAGGATTCCCTTCCTTTTCAAGGCTTCCATGTGATTTGGATTCTTTATATTTGTTAATATTTGTTTTCTGACTCAGGATAGAGTCTATTTTGATGAATGTTCCATACACATTTGAAACAAGTGTGTATTTTGTTATTGTTGAGTGTTCTATGTATGTCAATTAGATTCTATTGGTTGATGGTGTTATTGAGTTTTTCTATATCTTTACTGATTTTATGTCTAGTAATTCTGTCAATTGCTGAGAGTGGAATGTTTAAATCTCCAATTAAAATTGTGGATTTATTGACTTAAGTTTTATCTATTTTTATCCATTTTTACTTTCTGTATTTTGGTGCTCTGTTGTTTGGTGCAACCTCATTTATGATTGTACATCTTCTTGGTGGATTGACACTTATTATACATAACTCTTTTCCTTATCCTTACTAATTTTCTTTACTCAAAAAACTACTTTATCTGATGTTAATATAGACCCTCCTGTTTTCTTTTAATTATTTTTTTATGGAATATCTTTTTCCAGCTTTTAACTTTGAACCTACCTATGCCATTATGTTTGAAGTGAGATTCATGTAAAAAGCATTCAGTGGGCTATTTTTTTTAGCCTATCTTGGAATCTCTGCCTTTTAATTGATGTATTTAGACCATTTACATTTAAATTAATTATTAATACAGTCGAGTTTAAGTTGACTATTTTATTGTTTCTGTTTCTTCTGTTTCTCATTTCTCTGTTTCTTTTTGCTTGCCTTCCTGTGCATTACTTCAACATTTTTTAGCTATCTTGAATTATTTGTAGCGTTTTTGAACATATAATTTTGAATTGTTTTCTTTGTGGTTGTTCTTGGTATTACCATATACATGTGTAACTTATCACTGCCTAGTATTGCTGTTTTACCACTTTAAGTGAAATGTATAAACATTAGTTCTATTAAGGTCACTTTAACCTCCCAATGTATTTGTTTTTCTTATGGTAAAATGTACATAATGTTAAATTAATAATTATAACCATTTTAAGTGTACTATTCATGGCATTAGGTACAATAATAATGTTATGAAGCTATCACCACTATCTATTTTCAAAACTTTTTCATCAACCTAAGCAGAAACTCAGTCTTTCACTCTTGAGTAGTATGTTAGCTGTGAATTTTTCATATATAGTTTTTATTTCGTTGAGGAAGTTTCCTTCTATTCTTAATTTCTTTAGTGTATTCTTGATCATTAATGGATGTTCATCAAATGCCTTTTCTGTATTACTTGAATTGATTGTGTGGTTTTCCTTTATTCAGTTAATATGGCATATTACACTGATTAATTTATACATATGGAACCATCCTTGTATTCCAGAAATAAATCCTACATAATCATGGTGTATAATCCCTTTAATGTGCTGTCAATTTTGATTTGTTGTTATTTTTGAAGATTTTTACATCAATATCTATAGGGATATTGATCTAAAGTTTTAGTACTCTTTTCTGGCTTTGATATCATGAAATAAGTTAGGAAGTATTCTCTTGAATTTTTGGAAGGGTTTGATAACAATTGCTATTAATTATTCTTTAAATATTTGGTAGAATTCACCAGTGAAGGCATCTGGTCTAGATCTTTTCTTTGTTGGGAGTTTTTCATTACTGATTCAATTTCCTTACTAATGATAGCTCTATTCAGATTTTTCTAATTTTTTTAATGATTAAGTCTTGGTAGATTATTTTTTTCTATGAATTTGTCTATGTCACCTAAATTATCTCATTTGTTGTATACAGTTGTACACAACTTTATTTCTACATCTGTAAAATTGGTAGTAATGTCTCCACTTCCATTTCTGATTATAGAAATTTGAGTCTTCTCTCTCTCTTTTTTTATTAGGCAATCTATCTAAAGGTTTTAAATTTTATGTCTTTTCACAGAAACAACTTTGTGCTTAGTTGATTTTCTCCATTGTTTTCTTTTCTCTATTTTATTTGTCTCCACTTTAATCTTCATTATTTCCTTCCTTCTGCTCGATTTGGGTTTAGTTTGCTCTTCCTTTTCTAGTTCCTTAAAGTGTAAATTTAGGTTATTGATTTGAAGGCTTTCCTCTTTTTTAATGTATGCATTACATTATGAATTTTCTTTTTATCACAGCTTTTGCTATATCTCACAAGTTTTGGTGTGCTGTGTTTTTGTTCTCATATGACTCAAGGTTTTTTCTAACTTTTCTTGTGTGATTTCTTTTTTGACTCATTAGTTAATGAAGATTGTGCTGTTTAATTTTAACATATTTGTGAATTGTTCACTTTTCCTATTTTCATTAATTTCTGGTTTTGCTCCATTATTATTAAAAAACATACTTTCTATAATTTTAATTTTAAAAAATTTTATTGTTTTGTTGCTTAACATATGGTCTATCTTTCTAAGGTATCCCATGTGCACTTGAGAAAAATGTGTATTTTCCTGTTGTTGGGTGGAGCATTCTGTATTTATTTGTTAGGTACAAACATTTTATAGTGTTCAAGTCCTCTATTACTTTATTGACCTTCTATCTTATTGTTCTATCCATCTCCTCACTTTTAAAATATAATTATATTAAACATTTCCTCTCCATACCTTGAGCATCACATTAAATGGTATTATATATTTTGTTTATACTATAAAATAAGATTTTAAAACTCATTAGTTGAAGGATAGTCTGTGACATTTACTTCTAGTTTTACTCATTCTGTTGCTATTCTTACCATTTTACAGGTCACAGCCATCCTCCATTATCACTTATTTCACTTTGAAGAGCTTCTATTAACCATTCTTTATGGATAAGTTTGTGAGTAACACAGCCTTATTTTCTCTTAATTTGAGAATATCTGTATTCCTCTTTCTTTCTTGAGAGATATTTTTGGCAGATCCTGAATTAGAGGTTGACAAATATACTGATTCAGCACTTGAAAAATGTTCTGCCACTTGCATCTGGCTTCTATGGTCCCAGATAAGAAACCCACTATCTTTCAAATTTGTGTCCCCATTTAGATAATGCATCGTTCTCTCTTGCTGTTTTAATAGTTTATTTCTTTTTTGTTTTTCAGATATTAATTATAATGTCTCTTAATGTGGATTTCTTTGGGATTTTCTTGCTTCTTAAATGTGTGGGTTTATTTATTAATTTATTTGCCAGACTTTAAAAATTTTTAGCCATTATTTCCTCAAATACATTTTCAATCTCATTTTCTTTCTCCTCTCCTTCTGGGTTCTGTTCCTACAAACTTATTTAATCGTTTTATTAGTTTCAATCAGTTCTTCCTGGATTCATTAGAGTGTTTTTATGTTCAGGATCATATCAATCTGCAAATAGAGGTAGTTTTATTTCTTGCTTTCCAATCTGTGTGGGATTTATTTCTTTTTCTTGCCTAATTCCTTAGCTAGAACCTCCAGTAAAATATTGACTAGAAGTGGCAAAAGTGAACAATTTTGAATTGTCACTAGTCTTAGGGGAAGAGCATTCAGTCATTTGCCTTGCAGTGTGATACTAGTTCTGAATTTTTTATACATGGACTTTATCAGATTCATGAAGTTCCCTTTATTCCTAATTTGTTGAGTGTTTTTTAATCATGAAAGGATATTTGATTTTGTCAAATGCTTTTTCTGCATCTGTTAAAATGATCATGTAGTTTTTGCCCTTTATTTTATCAGTACAATATATTACCTGATTCATTTTTTATGTTCAAACAACCATGAATTCCTGGTGTAAAGTCCACTTGGTCATAGTGTATAATCTTTTTTACATACTGCTAAATTCAGTTTGCTAATATTTTGAAGAGTTTTACCTCTATATCTATAAAGAATATTGGTCTATTTTTTTTCCTTATCTTTCTGGATTTGATATCAAGTTAATACTGGCTTTATGTAACAAGTTGTTTTATCCTCTTATTATTTTGTAAAGTCTTATGTAGGTTTGTTCATGTATTCTTCTATTACCAACTTCTTTTGTGCAAAATCATCAATACTTTCTAGTATTCTATTTAAAATTCATTATCTGTTTCATTTATTCTGTTAGCTGCCTTAAAATTAAAATTTACATTTTAACTTAAAACAGTCTAGTTGGATTAGTACCAACTTAATTTCAAGAGTTTACAAAAAACTTGCTGAGATTCCATTTCATCCCAACCTTCATAATATTATTTTCACAGAAATTATAATTTTATGTATTATAAGCCATAAACACAGTACTATAATTATTGCTTTATATATTACTTTTAAATGAAGTAGAAGGAAAAATTAAACACAAAATACATTTGTATATATTTATATTTACATATGAATACCTTTATCAGAGGTATTTATTTCTAATTGCTGTCAAGTTTCCTTTATTTTAGCCCAATAGAGTTCCTTTAATGTTTCCTGTAGTATATATCTATTAGCAACAAATTCTTTAAATTTTTGTGTATCTGAGAATGTCTTAATTTACACTTCATTTTTTATGGAAATTGCATTCATTCTGTATGTTGCTTTGGGTAATGTGGCCATTTTAACTCTATTGATTCTTCCAATCCATAAACATGGAATGTCTTCCATTTCTTTGTGTCTTCATCAGTTTCTTTTAATAATGTCATATAGCTTTTAGTGTATAGGTCCTTTACATGATTTATTAAGTTTATTCTTATGTATTTAATTCTTTTTTGGTGCAATTGCAAAAGGAATGGTTTTTATGACTTTTTCTTAAATGTCATTGTTAGCATATAGAAACGCTGTGGATTTTTGTACATTGATTTTGTATCCTGCAACTTTACTGTATTTGTTTATTGTTTCTAATAAATAGTTTTTGGTGGTATCTTTAGAGTTTTATATAAAGAGAATCATGTCCTTGGCAAAAAGTGACAATTTGACTTCTTCATTCTCATTTATATGCCTTTTATTTCTTTCTCTTCCCTGATTGTTCTAGCTAGGACTTCCAACACTATATTGAATAAGAGTGGTGAAAATGGATAACTTTGACTTGTTACTAATCTTACAGGGGAGCCTTTTAGTTTTACACCATGAATTATGATATTAGCGGAGTGTTATATGTGACCTTTATTATGTTGAGGTACTTTCTTTCTAAACTCATTTATTGGGGTGACACTGGGTAACAAAACTATATAGGTTTCAAGTGCACAATTCAATAATATATCATATGTATTATGCATTGTACGTTCACCACCCATATATTCATCACCATATATTTGACCTCCTTTACCCTTTTCTCCTCCCTACCTTGCCTCTTTCCCTCTGGTAACCACTAAACTGTTTTCTGTGTACATGACTCCCTGTTTTTCTTGTTTGATTGTTGCTTTCAGTTTTATATACTACATATGAGTGAAATAATATCATTCTCAACTTTTCCTAATTTATTTTGCTTAGCATGATTATCTCAAGTTCCATCCATGTAGTCAGAAATAGGAATATTGCATATTTTTCTATTGCTAAGTAATATTCCATTGTATATATGTAGAACATCTCCTTTATTAAAACATCTACCAAAGGACACTTTGTTGTTTTCATGTCTTGATCACTGTGAATAATGTTGCAACAAACATAAGGGTGGATATATTATTATGGATAAATGGTTTCAAATTTTGGGGATACTTACCCAGAAGTGGGATTGTTGGGTCATATAGTAATTCTATTCTTAATTGACTGAGAAACCATCCTACTGTTTTCCTAGTATATTGGCTAAACTAATATACATTCCAACCAGTAGTGTATGAGGATTCCTTTCCCCCACAACCTCTCCAACACTTGTTATTACTTGTCTTGTTGATGACAGACATTCTAACATTTGTGAAGTAGTATCTCATAGTGGTTTTGATTCCCATTTCCCTAATAGCTAGTAAAGTTTAGCATCTTTTCATATGACTATTGGCCATTTGTATGTCTTCTTTGGAGAAGTGTCTGTTCAGGTCCTCTGCCCATTTTAAAATAAAATTGCTTTATGTTGTTGTTCAGTTAGATAAGTTCTTTGTCTATCTTGGATATTAGTCCTTTATTGAAGGCATTGTTTGCCAATGTCTTCTCCCACTCCATTGGTTATGTCTTTGTTTCGTCTATGGTTTATTTTGCTGTGCAAAAGCTTTTTAGTTTGATATAGGCCCATTCATTTGTTTTTGCTTTTACTCCCTTGCCATTGAGGTCAAATTCATACAATCCTCTAAAAAACCAAAGTCCATGAGTTTAGTTTCTATGCTTTCTTCAATGCAATTTATTGACTCAGGGGGAGTGACCACTGGACCACAAAGGCATTTTCCACATTAGGCCATCTGGCCAAGGCTGAGAGATGAAACAAATATTTCTGACACATAGATATGAACACAGAGAAGCTAATAAAATGAGAAACAAAGAAATATGCCACAAATGAAACAAGAGAAAACTCCAGAAAATAAGCTAAACTAAATGGAGGCAAGCTACCTACCAGAGACAGAGTTCAGAATAACGGTTGTAAGGATGCAAAACAAACTTGTGTGGAGAATAGATGAGAACAATCAGAATCTCAACAGAGAGATAGCAAGCATTAAAAAAGACATAGATACCATGAAAAAAGATCCAGACAGAAATGAGGAATACAATAACTGAAATGAAAAATATACTAGAAGGATTCAACAGTAGATTGGATGAAGCAGAAGACTGAATCAGCAAATTGGAAGACAAGGTAGCAGAATACACCCAATCAGAACAACAAAACGAAAAAGAATTTGGAAAAATGAGGATAGTTTAATAGATCTCTGGGACAATATGAAACATAAAAATATCTGGATCATAGGAGTATTTGAAGAGAAAGAGGGAGAGGAAGGGATTGAGAATTTGTTTGAAGCAATAATGACAGAAAACTTACCTAGCCTGACAAATGAATTATACATACAAGTTCAGGAGGCACAAAGAGTACTAAACAAGAGGAATTCAAACAGATCTACACCAAACACATCATAATTAAAATTCCAAATGTCAAAGACAAAGAGAGAATCTTAAAAGCATCAAGAGAAATGAAGCTAGTTACTTACAAGGGTACCCCCATAAGAATGTCTGCTTACTTTTCAATGGAAACTTGTAGGCCAGAAGGGAATGGCAAGAAATATTCAAAGTTATGAAAAATAAGAACCTACAACCACAAATAATCTACCCAGCAAAGCTTTCGAATAAAATGGAAGGTGAGTTAAAGAGATCCCAGATTGGAAAAAGCTAACGGAATTCATTGCCAACAAGCCAACATTACAAGAAATGTTAAACAGTCTCTGTAAAAGGAGAAGGGGTAAAGAAGAAAATAGAAATAACAAATATGAAAAATAAAATGACAGTAACAATGTACCTATCAGTAATCACTTGAAATGTAAAAGGATTAAATTCTCCAATCAAAAGATATAGGGTTACTGAATGTATAAGAAATCAACACTCACTTCAGATCAAACGACACTCACAGACTGAAGGTAAAGGAATGGAAAAAGATATTTCATGCAAATGGAAATGAAAAAAAAAAGCCTTGGCAGTAATATTTATATCAGATAAAGTAGACTTTAAAACAAATGCTATAATGAGAGACAAAAAGAGGAATTACATAATGATAAAGGTATCAATAAATCAAGAGAACATAAACCTAATAAACATATATGCACCTAATGTAGGAGCACCTACATACATAAAGCAATTATTGATTAACATAAAAGGTGAGATCAATAGTAATATACTCATAGTAGGAGATTTTAATAACACATCGACACCAAGGGACAGATGGTCCAGGCAAAGCATCAACAAGGAAACAATGGGCCTAAAAGATACAATAATGCAGATGGATTTAATAGATATTTTCAGAGCATTTTATGCCAAAGTAGCAAAATATACATTCTTCTCAAATGCACAGGCAACATTTTCTAGGATAGACCACATATTAGGACACAAAACAAGTCTCAATAAATTTAAGGAGATTAAAATCATATCAAATGTCTTCTCTAATCACAATGATATGAAACTAGAAATCAACTACAAGAAAAACCTGGAAAATACACAAACCTATCGAGGCTAAATAACATGATACTAAACAATAAATGGATTATTAATGAGATCAAGGAAGAAATCAAAAGATATCTAGAGACAAATGAAAATAAAAACACAATGACTCAAAATTTATGGGACACAGCAAAAGCAGTCCTAAGAGGGAAATTCATAGCAAAACAGGCCTACTTCAAGAAACAAGAAAAAGTTCAAATAAACAATCTAACCTTACAATGAAAAGAACTAGAAAAAGAACAGCAAACAAGGCCCAAAGTGGATAGAAGGAAGGAAATAATAAAGAGCAGAAATAAAAGAAATAGAGTCTAGAAACGCAATAGAAAAGATTAATGAAACAAGACCTGGTACTTTGAAAAGATAAACAAAATTGACAGACCCTTAGCCAGACTCAGCAAAGGAAAAAGAGAGAGGACTCAAATAGATAAAATCATAAATGAAAGAGGATAAATAACCACAGACTCCACAGAAATACAATGGATCATAATACTACAAGCAATTACATGCCAAAAATTGGACAATCAGGAAGAAATGGACACATTCTTAGAAACATAAAATCTCCCATGACTGAATCAAGAAGAAATAGAAAATCTGAACCAACTTATTACCACCAATGAAATAGAATCAGTAATCAAAATCCTCCCTAAAACAAAAGTCCTGGACCAGATGATTTCATAGGTGAATTTCACCAAACACTCAAAGCAGAATTGTCACCTATTCTTCTTAAACTATTCCAGAAAATTCAAGAAGAGGGAAGGCACGCTCCTTTTATGAGGCCACTATTACATGGATTCCAAAACTAGGCAAAGATATTACAATAAAAGAAACTATATGATCATATCAATAGATGTAGAAAAAGTGTTCAACAACATCTAGCATCTATTTGTGATAAAAGCTCTCAGTAACATAGGAAAAGAGAGAACATACTTCAACATAATAAAGGCCATATATGACAAACCCACAACTAATATCATGCTCAATGGGGAAAGGCTAAAAGCGTTTTTCTTAAGTTCAAAAGCAAGACAAGGATGCCCACTTTCACCACTCTTCTTCAACATTGTTTTGGAAGTCTTAGCCACAGCAATAAGACAAGAAAGAGAAATAAAAGTCATTTGAATTAGAAAGGAAAAAGTAAAACTCTCATCATTTGCTCATGACATGACAATATATAGAGAGAACCCTAAAGATTCCATCAAAAACCTGTAAGAACTGATCAATGAAACTGGTAAAGTAGCATGTTATAAAATAAATATTCAGAAGTCAGTGGCATTTTTATACATTAATGGTGAACTTTCAGAAAGAGAAATTAAGAGAACAATCCCATTTAAAATTGCATCAAAAACTATTAAATATCTGGGAATCAAATTAACAAAGAAGGTAGAATACCTGTTTTCAGAAAATTATGTCATTGAAAAAGAAATTGAAAAAGATACAAATAAATGGAAGCATATACTATGTTCATGGGTAGGAAGAATCAACATTGTTAAAATGGCCATGCTACCCAAAGCAATCTATAGATTCAATGCAATCCCTAACAAAATACCAAAGGCATTTTTCAGAAAACTAGAACAAATAATCCTAAAATTTATATGGAACCATAATAGACTCCGAATTGCCACAGCAATCTTGAGAAAGAATAACAAAATTGGGGGCATCACACTACCTGATATCAAACTATACTACAAGGCTACAGAAATCAAAACAGCATGGTACTGGAATAAAAACAGGTACATTGATCAATGCAACAAAATAGAGAGCCCAGAAATAAATACATGCCTTTACATTTATTTAATATATGACAAAGGAGGTAAGAATATACAGTGGAGTAAAGACAGTCTCTTCAATAAATGGCATTGGGAAAATAGGATAGATACATGCAAAAAAGGTAAAAGCTGGACCATCTTCTTACACCGTACATAAGAACAGACTCAAAATGGATTAAAGACTTAAATGTAAGATCTGAAACCATAAAACTTTTAGAAGAAAACATAAACACTAATCTCTCTAATATTACTAACAGGATTTCTTTCCAAATATATCTCTTTGGGCAAGGGAACAAAAGAAAAAATAAACAAATAGGACTACATCAAACTAAAAAGTTTTTGTACAGCAAAGAAAACCATCAACAGAACAGAAAGACAACCAACTGTTTGGGAGAAGATATTCTCTAATGATACATCTGATAAAGGGTTAATATCCAAAACTTATAAAAAACTTATACAACTCAAAGGCAAAAAAAAAAAATAAATAAAATAAAAATCCAAGTAAAACTGGGTAGAAGATCTGAATAGATACTTCTCCAAAGAGGATACAGATGGCTAACAGACATATGAAAAGATGCTTAAGATTGCTAATAATCAGAGAAGTGCAAATTAAAACCACAAGGAGATATCACCTCACACCTGTCAGAATGGCTATCATCAATCAATCAAAAAACAGCAAATGTTGACGAAGATGTGGAGAAAAGGGAACTCTCATACATTGTTGGTGTTGGTGGGATTGCAAATTGGCACAGCCGCTGTGGAAAACAGTATGGAGTTTCCTCAAAAAATTAAAAATGGATATACCTTTTGACCCAGCAATGCACTTCTGATTATTTATCCAAAGAAAACCAAAATAATAGCTTGTAAAGATTTATGCACTCCAATATTCATGGCAGCACAATTTACAATAGCCAAGATATAAAAGAAACCTAAATGCCCATCAACAGATGATTAGATAAAGAAATTATGGTTCATATATACAATGGAATATTATTCAGCCATTAAAAATGAAATCCTACCATTTGCAATGACATGGATGGACCTAGAGGTTAATAGGGTGAGTGAAATAAGTCAGACAGAGAAAGATAAATACCACATGATTTCTCTTATGTGAGGAATCTAAGGAACAAAAAGAACAAACTAATCAAAAGCAGATTCAAATATAGTGGGAAATTTGGTGACAGACAGAGGAGAGGGGTTTGGGGGCTGGGAGAATGGGGTGAAGGATTGAAGAAGTACAAATTAGTAGTTGATAGTTGAGCAGGAGAATGGGGAGCATGGTAGAGAGATTACAGTTAGCATTAATGTGATGGCTAAGTGGAGGGCCAGGGGAAGGAGGAAGCAATATGAACAATATAGATGTCTAACTGATATACTGTATACTTGAAACTAATTTAAATAAATAAATTTATTTAAAAAAGAAAAAGAAAAAGAAAAAAACATGTTCTGCACAACAAAAGAAAGATTAAGCAAAATAAAAAGGCAATCAATGGAATAGAAAATATTTGAAACCATCTATCCGATAAGGGTTAATACATCCAGATGGGAAAATATATTTGTAAGCAACACCTCCAAGAAGACTCTAATATCTGAAATATATAAAGAACTCATACAACTCAATAACAACAAAAAATCAAACTATCCAATCAAAAAATGGGCAGAGGACCTGAACAGATTCTTCTCCCTAGAGGACCTACAAATGGCCAACAAATATATAAAAAGATGCTCAACATCACTAGCTATTAGGGAAATGCAAATCAAAACCACAATGAGACACCATCTCACACCTGTTAGCATGGCTGTAATCAACAGGACATGTAATGCTGTAGAGGATGTGGAGAAAAAGAAACCCCCATACACTGCTGGTGGGACTGCAAATTGGTACCGTCACTATGGAAAACAGTATGGAGTTTCCTCAAAAAAACTAAGAATTGACCTACCATATGATCCAACAATTCCTCATATCCAAAAATATATTTGTACACCGATGTTCACAGCAGCATTATTCACAGTGGCCAGGACATGGAAGCAAGCGAAGTGTCCTACGATACATGATTGACTAAAGAAGCTGTGGTGTATATATACAATGGAATATTACTCAGCCATAAGGAGAGATGAAGTACAGCCATTTGTGACAACATGGATGGACCTTGAGATAATCATGCTAAGCGAAATAAGTCAGACAAAAAATGTTGAAAATCACATGATATCACTTATATGTGGGATATAAACCAAAAAGCAACAAATGAATAGGACAAACAGAGTCTCATGGACATGGACTATAGACTAGTGGTTACTGGTGGAGTAGGGAAGGGGAGGGGATGTAGACAAGGTAAAAGAGGTCAAAAATAGGGGTATAGTGGAAGGGTGAAATGGATAAAGGGATAAAATATATGGTAGCTGAAGTAAACTGGACTTTGGATGGTGAACACAGAATAGAATATACAGATATCAAATGATAACATACACCTGTATATATAATTGTATTAACCAATGATACCCCAATAAACTTAATAAAAATAAATATATATAATAAATATATTAAATAAAAGAAAATATTTCTACGACATTCCTTTCTCTTTTTAAATAGTTATTTAAAAATGTATCTTGGTGTTCTAAAATTTCATAATTATAGGTATAGGTTGGAGTCTCTGTCATTTATTGTGCTCGTCATTTGTTAGGTCCTTCATTTTGAAGTCTTTTAATTCTGGGAAATTGTCTTATATTATTTCTTTGATACATTTCTCCCCTTCAATTTCTATTTTCTCTCTTTCTGAACTCCTTAAAGTTGGATATGAGACCTTCTCTTCTATTTTCCCTCTTTCTCCCTCCCTCACCCTCTGCTTCCCTTTCTCCTTCCTTCTGCATAGCTCTTTTCATCTCTTCTTTTTCTTTTTTTTTCATTTATTTTCTGGGAGAAAATTTAATTTTATCTTTCAACCTTCCTATTGCATTTCCTTTAATTTTTGGCAATCACACATAATTTCCAAGTATTTGTTACTGGTTTATGCATTTACTATACTACAGTTTTTAAACATTATTTTAAAGTTTACTCTTTCTACTTATAAATAAGTTTGCTGTAAAACAGTATTTTATGTTACATCTGCAGTAGTCTCATACATCTTATTTACCTTGTCTCTTGATTGCATAATTTTCTCTTGTGCTTGATTTAATCTTGTATTGTTTGTAGCCTAGAAGCAATAGGCTACACCATATAGCCTGGATATGTAGTTGGCTATATATCTAGGTTTGTGTAAATATAATACATGATGTTCTCACAATGACAAAATTGCCTAATGACTCAATTCTCAGAATGAATGCTCTTCATTAATTGGTGCAAGACTGTAAGCCAATATGAGTAATTTCACACACTCCCTTGCCACAGTGCTAACCATTTTAGGGATAATTCAATCACACTGTGGCTTAAGATAGTTTTTTTCAGTTTTTGAGAAAACAAATTCATCTTTATTTCTTTGGATATGAACAAAGAAAAATGTAGTCTTATTGGTGCTGTTAGTCATTTTGTGAACACATGAACACATACATGAGGATGAAGCTGACAAATAAAGAAGGCAAAGCCAAAATAATCACAGAGAAATGGACATGGTTCCATAGTGTAGCAGTTAGCATGTCTGGTTAGCACTTCTGCTTCACATGCAGAAGGTACTGGGTTCATATCCCACTGGAGCCATGGTCCATGGTCTACAAACGTGCCACCCGGAACAAGCCTGATGTCTGATCTCAGAAGCTAAGTACGGTTGGGCCTGGTTAGTACTTGGATGAGAGACCACCTAGGAAGACCAGGTGCTGTAAGCATAAATAATAATAAACTTTAAAAAATCACAGAGAAATGGAATCATATTTCTGATCATACCATGCCTGAAGTCTACCCTACCCTTGAATTTCTCAGCTAAGTAAACTTTAGTAAATTGCATTTATTGTTTAAGCCAGTTTGAATTGGTTGCTCTGTTGCTTGCACTTGAAAGCATTCTGATTTATGATTTTGGTTGTCCCTCTTTAGAGAGGGAATGAGAGTACTTTAGGTTATATAAGTTATATTTATACTATATTAGGTGGAAACATTTTTTTTTTAGTATAAATATGGGAAGAAGGGTGTATGTGAATGTTAGACAATCAAAGGAATGCCTGCCTAGCATTTAAATCCCCAACCTGTTTGGGAGGAGATTCCACCATAGTATGAGTCTTGTTGGTAGCAGGGCCTCACATCCTACTATGGAAACAGAAGATGATCAGAAACTTCTTTTCCCTGCCCATCATAGAGCAAGTGCTGGATACTCTGTTTATAGATTTGAATCTAGAGTCAGCAACACAAAAAAGATAGGAATATACAAAATTAACTGATGGATGATAACTTAGGAGAATAGAGCTGCAATGTGCAAAACTGACAGATTAATAACTAGAAAAATAAGACAGTAAACTCAGTAGGAAAATGGACAAAGGATATGAAGAGTAATTAACAGGAGAAATTTGAATTTACACAAGGAGAAATGAATATATTAAGAGATTTTCAACTCTGTTAATAATTAGAAAAATGAAAATTATAACAGTAAGAAATCACTGTAAGAATGGCAACATGTAATAAGTCAGATATCAAGGAGTGATGAGGATGTGAAAGAATGAAAAATTGTGGGTAGGCATATAAACTGCTACAGATACTCCAGAGAGTAATTTGGCAGGATCATCTGGAAGTAAGTAGAACTGGTACTCAAACAACATTGTTTTGGTCAATGCCATTTCATTATAGCGTTGATAAGATGTCATAGGAACTTAACTCTTGTTTATATCAATTAGCCGATGATAAAATTGGCTTTGTTATATGTTGTTTTACTTAAAGTCTCCAAAATTGTTAAAGATGTTAAGTGAGGACTTACTGTCTATGCATATCCTAGAAGCCAGCAACTGTGTCTCTGGCTATGTATTCCAGAGGAATTCTCACACAGGTCCTTATGGAACTATAGTTGAGGTTGTTTGTGGTAGTGAAGAATTGTTCATCACCATGGGATTCGATAAGCAAACTGTGGTATATTCATAAGATGGAAAATATAAAACAATAAAAAAGAAAAGAGCAAAAATTACCATAGTCACATAGTTAGGTCTCTAAAACTTAGTGTTGAGTGAAAAAGGTACAAATATGAATGAGATTCACACACAATACTGTTTATGTGAATGTAAAACAACACTGTATATTTTCATGGATATGCATATATCTAAATAAACATATGGAAGGTGGATTGGAGGAAGTATTTATACATGAAATATACCAGAGCAGCTCACTAAGTTGGGCACGAGAATGGAAGTGTGACAGGGACTGACAGGGGAAAGAATAATACAGTGAAATAAAACAAAAGAGGAGACTCGAATAAACTGAGGAAATAACAAGCCATGGATTGAAGAGCATGAATACACATTCCCAAAGTTGACCAAAAATAAACGTGAACAGGCAGGAGGATGGGTGGCGTTCAAATGCAGTGGCATGTGATGGTAGGATGACGTGCAGGGGTCACAGCAGTGGGGGTAGCAGTTCCAGTAGCAGCATTCTAACCCAGCTATTTCCGGTGTAGCCATAGGTATCTTCTCCTGCCCAATTTTCCAGACTTCTGTGTGCTATGTGACAGCCTTGAAATAAATCCCTTTTCTGCTCAAGTTAACTAGAGTTGGTTTCTGTTACTTGCATCCAGAACCCTGACTGATACATCACACATTTCATTGGAAAACATCCTCAAGTGACCTAATAAATGTAAATTTTGGGGTCTTTCCATGTATGAAAATATAGCATTATTTTACCTTCATATTTGGATTTTAGCTTGTCTAGAATTCTATGTTTAAATTTTTTTTCCTCTGGATTTCGAAGATATCACTTTTAGTGTATAGTCTTATTGATTAGAAGTAGGGGGCTAATATTATCCTCATTCTTTTGTTGGTGATCTGTTTTCCCCAACTTTGTAAGCTTATTATTATTCTTTTAAATTTATGCTTAATGATTTGAAATGTCACAATGATGATCCCAGAGGTGGGGTATTTTATCCCCCATCTGTTTTGTTGGACAGCTTGTGAATGGGCCCTTTTAATCTTAAGATTCATACCACTTTACTTTGAGAAATCACTGTTTTATTTATTAATTTCCTCTTTTTTATTTCCTCTGTTCTCTCTTTCTAGAATTCTTACTAGTTAGATATAGCTCTTGCATAATTGTCTTGCTCTCATATTTTCCATGTCTTTGTGTGGTTATTTTTTTTTTTGAATTTTCAGTTGGGATAATTGTATGTTCACATTTAATTTTAATAAATAATTACTTTGCCCAATTTCCTCAATGATAACATATTGTAAAACCTTAGTATGATATCTCAACTTAGATATTTAAAAAATTAATGTAATTTTATTTTTAAAATCAGGTTTATGTTTATAAAAAAATAGTAGGAAGTACATAGAGTTCCCATATACCTCCCCAACCTTCCCCCAGTTTATGCTATTGTTAACATTTTGCATTAGCATGGTACATTTGTTGCAATTGGCGAGTTGATATTGGTATATTATTATTAGCTAAAGTCCATAGCTTATGTTAGGGTTATTCTGTATTATGTATTCTATGGGTTTTGACAAATATATAATGATATGTGCTCACCATTACAGTATCAAATGGAATATTTTTGCTACCCTAAAAATTACTTTTGCTCTCTCCTGCCTCCCAAACCTCTGTCAACCATGAAATTTTTATTGTCGCCATAGTTTGGGTCTTTTTAATTGTACTAAAATAAGCATAACATCTTTACCACCTTAACCATTTTTACATGTACAGTACAGTAGAGTTAAATATACACATTATTGTAAAACCAATCTCCAGAAGTTTTTCATTAAATTGAAAATATGTACCCATTAAACAACTCTCCTTTCCCTTTACTCCCAGCCGCTGACAAGCACCATTCTCTTTTCTGTCTCTATAAATTTAACTATTTAAGGTACCTGATATAAGTAGTATAATCCAGTATTTGGCTTTTTGTGACTGGCTTATTTTACTTAACATAATGTCCTCAGGGTTCATCCATATTGTAGCATGCATAATTTTTTTCCTTTTTAAGACTAAATAATATTTCATTGCATGTATATACCACATTTTGTTCATCTGTTCATCTGTCAATGGGCACTATTGTTGTTCTCACCTCTTAGCTATTGTAATTAATGCTGCCATGAATATAGTAAAAACTATCTCTTCAAGACCCTGCTTTCAATTTTTTTGTGTGTATACCCATAGTGGAGTAGTTAGATTATATGGTAATTTTAATTTTTAGCTTTTTGAGGAGCCACCATTTTTTTTCATAGTGGCTATACCATTTTACATTCCCAACAGCAGTTAACAAAATTTCCAATTTTTCCACATTCTTGCTGACATTTATTGGTTTGTTTGATGACAGCAATCCTAATGTGTGTGACATATCTCATTGTGATTTTAATTTGCATTTCTCAAATAATTAGTGATGCTGGGTATCTTTTTTTATGTTTTTCACTTTTATATCTTCCTTTGAGAAAGGGCTGCTCAATTTTCTTGCCCATTTTTAATAGGGTTTTTTGTTGTTATTGTTGTTGAGTTGTAGAAGTTTTTTACATATTCTGGATGTTAATCTTTGATCATTTTTATGATATGAAATGTTTTCTTTTATTCCATGGGTTGCTTTTACACTCTGTTGATTGTATCCTTTGATGTAAAGAAATTTTTAATTTTTATGGAGTACCATGTATCTATTCTTTCTTTGTTGCCTGTGCATTTGATGTCATATCCAAGAAATCATTGCCAAATCCAATGCCTAAAGCTTTTCACCTATATTTTATTCTGAGTTTTATAGTTTTATATATATGTTTAGATGTTTGGGATTTTTAAGTTAGTTTTTGTGTATGGTGTAAGATAAGGGTCTAGATTCATTCTTGTGATATAGATATCCAGTTTTCACAACACTTTGTTTAAGAGTCTGTCCTTTCCCCATTGAAAGATCTTGGCATCATTTTAATTTTTATCAAAACTCATTTGACCATATATGTGAGATTGTATTTCTGGTCTCTCTATTCTACTTCATTGGTCTATATGTCTGTCTTTATGCCAGTACCACAATTTTTTGATTACTAACACTTTGTAATAAGTTTTTTTTTTATTTTTATATAATTTTTACTGTAAAGTATACAAATATTTTAATATAATATACAGCAGGTTTCAAAAAGTAAGCTTAATGCCATTAAAGTTACTGAGAAGTTCTGCTCTTTAAGCAGTGTCTTTATGATTTACTCACTATATAATTTTATTTTTTATTTAGTGCCTCACCACCTTTATATCTCTACCAACACACCCTGATATATCTGAAACTACATAAAGATATTTAAATATTACCATTATTCTTTTGCATTTACTCGTCTTTTTAAAATATTTATTTATCTATTTATTTATTTATTTATTAAAATTTTATTTTATTATTAGTTGGTTTGACATTGGTTAGACATTTATATAATTTATAAAACGATCCCTCTAATTGCTCTTTCTCTACTCTGGCTCTTCATCTAGCCATTACATTAATGGTACCTACATTCTTTATGCCATGTTCCCCATTCCTGTGACCATCTATCAACTACTAATTTGTACTTCTTTAACCGTTCACCTCATTCTCCCAGCCTCCCAAAACCCTCCCCTCTGACTGTCACCAGATAGTCCTCTATTTTTTTAATCATAGTTGACATACAATATTGTATTACTTTCAGGTGTACAACCAGCAATTAGACATAACTTACGAAATGATCACCCTGATAAATCCAGTACCTATCTGACACCGTACATATACTACTTACAACATTCCCCATGCTAAAATCTACATACTCATGACTATTTTATAACCACCAATTTGCATCTCTTAATCCCCTCCCCCTATCCGTGCCCCCAATCTGACAACCATCAAAGTGCTCTCTGTATCTATGAGCTTGTTTCTGTTTGTTTATCCTGTTCTCTAGATTCCACATATGACATTTGTCTTTTTCTTATTTTAGTCAGCACAATATCTTCCACATCTATCTATGTTGTTGCAGGTGGCAAGATTTCATTCATTTTTATGGCTCTGTAATATTCCATTGTTTATATGTCTGTATACATAAATAGGTATATGTATGTATACACACATAACCATATATGTGTGTATACATATACATATACATATACATACATACTATTTCTTTTTTATCTATTCATCCTTTGATGGACACCCAGGATGCCTCCATATCTTGGCTACTATAAATAATCCTGCAATGAACATATGGATTCAAATGTCCTTTCAAAGTACTGTTTTGGGTTTCTTCAGATAAATACCCAGAAGTAGGATTTCTCAGTCCCTCTTTGTTTCTTATTATATTATTTGTTTTAAAGTCTAGTTGAAAGAAAGAAAGAAAGAAAGAAAGAAAGAAAGAAAGAAAGAGAGAGAGAGAGAGAGAGAGAGAGAGAGAGAGAGAAAGAAAGAAAGAAAGAAAGAAAGAAAGAAAGAAAGAAAGAAAGAAAGAAAGTCTATTTTGTCTGTTGTAGGTATTGCTACCCCAGCTTTTTGTTTGTTTCCATTTCATGAAACATCTTTTTTCATCCCTTTACTTTGAGTCTGTGTGTATCTTTCAATCTGAAGTGAGTCTCTTAATGGCAGCATACGTAAGGGTCTTGTTTTCTTATCCATTCAGCCACCTTATCTTTCTTATTAGAGCATTTAATCCATTTACATTGAAAACAATTATTGATAGATATGTAGTTATTGCCATTTTATTATTCACATTTTATATTTTTTTTTCTTTTTAAAGAAGTCTTTTTAACATTTCTAGTAATATTGATTTGCTGGTGATGAACTCCTTTAGCTTTTCCGTGTCTGGGAAGCTCTTTATCTGTCCTTTAATTCTAAATGATAGCTTTTTCTGGGTAGAATAATCTTAGTTGTAGGTCCTTGCTTTTTTATCACCTTGAATATTTTGTGCCAGTCTTTCCTGCCTGCAAAGTTTCTGTTGAAAAATTAGCTGAAAGTATTATGGTAGCTCCTTGTAGGTAATCAACTGTTTCTCTCTTGCTACTTTTAAAATTCTTTCTTTATCTTTAACTTTTGACATTTTAATGATGATGTGTCTTGGTGTGAGCCTCTTTGGATTCATCTTATTTGGGACTCTCTGCACTTCTTGGACCTGTATGTCTATTTCCTTTGCCAGGTCAGGGAAGTGTTTTGTCATTATTTCTTGAAATAGGTTTTTAATTTCTTGCTCTCTCTCTTCTCCTTCTGGTATCCTCATGATGCAAATGTTGGTATGCATGGTGCTGTCCCAGAGGACCCTTAAACTATTCTCAATTTTTTGAATTCTTTTTCTTATTGCTGTTCTGATTGGGTGTTTTCTGCTGCTTCATCTTCTAAATCAGTGATTTGATCTTCTGCTTCATCTAATCTATTGTTAATTCCTCCTAGGTATTCTTCATTTCAGTTATTGTATTCTTCATTCCTGATTGGTTCTTTTTTATGTTTTATATTTCTAAATTTATGTTTTCTATATTTTTTGTTAAAATTCTTACTGAGTTCCTCTACTCTTCCTTTAAGTTCATTGAGTATTCTTATAACCAGTGTTTTTAATGTTGCATCTAATAGACTGCTTGTGTCTATTTTGCTTAGTTCTTTTTCTGGAGCTTTGTTTTGTTCTTTTGTTTGGGGCATGTTTTTATATCTTCTTATTTTGACTGCCTATTTGTGTTTGTTTCTATGTATTAGATAGAACTGCTATGTCTCCTGATCTTTGTAGAGTGGCCTTATGTAGTAGGTATGCTGTGGATCCCAGTAGCAGAGTTTTCCCAGATCACCTGAGACAGGTACTCCAGGTATGTCTCTTGTATGGGTTGTGTGTGTCCTCCTGTTGTAGTTGAGCCTTGGTTGATGCTTGTTCATTAATGGGAGGGCCTGACTCTTGGGCTGATTGGTTGTAGTGACTGGCCATGACCAATGGAGGAGTTATCGTGCAGAGTCTGACTATGGAGCAGGATTCACTTTAGCAGAGCTCTAGGGCCTGCCCTGTCTGCCCATTGGGTGTATCGTCCTCAGATATTACCCCAAGTGGTACTCCAGCTCAGACAGAAGCTAGGCTGAGGTGTCCTGGGAGAGGCCCTGCCATAGGCCAAGTTCGGCTATAGCTTGTGCCCTGCCCAGGGTCACCTGGCATGAGTGACAAGCGATCCTCATGTGACTGCCACCCACACAGGGCTTGGAAATGCCTCGAGAGGTCAAGCCGCTGCCACTGGTGCCCAGCTCGAGGCTGCTTAGCAAGTAGTATGGGACATGCGGAGACTAGATGCTGCTTGTTTAGGTTTCATGAAACTTTGAGAGATTTTAAGAAAGTCTGTACCATGAGCCAAAACAGGCAGTTCATCTGGAAAATCCACTGGATGTGGCTTGAGTAAGCCCACATGTTGGGAGGGATGGGGTCTCAGGCAATCACCAGGGTGGGGCCACCAGTGTTAGCTACATTGATGGAGACGCAAATATGGAGCCTTCCTAAGTCTGCAAGTTGGGTGGGCAAGGTCTCAACAAAGGGACAATGACCCCTACTAGCAGTTCTGTCTTGGATAAAGTTGCCCTTCCAGCCCTTGCCCTGAAGGCAGACAACTCAGTTCCTCCCTGTTTGTCCCTAGCACCTTCTGAGCTGCAGCCCCAGAGCTGGAGGTAAGAGTGAGTGAGTTCATCAGTAAGTCTGCATGTGGGCCCCTTAAGAGAAACATCTGATACTCCCTCAGTCCTCCATCTCACTCAGTCACAATCTCTGTTGGTTCTCAGAGCCAGAAGTTGTGGGGACTTCTCTTCTCAGCCCTGGAACCCTAGACTGGGGAACCTAGTATGGGGCCTGGACCCCTTGCTCTTCCAGAGGGGCTTCCATAGGCAAGATACATCTCCCGTTTTTCAACTACCACATGCGGGTGTGGAACTGGCCTGTTTCATGTCTCTGCCCCTCCTACCAGTCTCAAGGTGGCCTCCTTTGTGTGTTCCCAATTATAAGACTTCTGTTCAGGTATACTTTAGGGGACTCCCAATAATGGCTGTTATGTAATTTAGTTGCAATTTTGATATGGTTGTGAGAGGAGGCAAGCACTATATTTACCTACTTTGCCGTCTTGACCAGAAACTAGTAAGTTTGAAATCAGGAGATGTGATACATGTAATTTTGTTCTTTTTCAAGATTATTTTTGCTATTTAGGATCCCTTGAGATTCCATATGAATTTTGTGATGGATTTTTCTATTTCTGCAAAAAAAAAATGCTTTTGGAAATTTGATAAGAATTACATTTAATTTGTAGTTATTTTGGATAATATTGACATATTGATAATATTATGTCTTCCAATCAATGAACATAGGACATCTTTCCATTTACTCATGTCCTTTTAAATTCTTATTTGTGTCATTTAAATGTAATGCTTGTAGTTTACAGTATGCAACTCTTTAACCTCCTTAGTTAAATTTATTTCTAAGTATTTTATTCTTTCTGATGTTCTTAATTTCTTTTTTGGACTGTTCATTGTTAATGTATAGAAATGCAACTGATTTTTGTATGTTAATTTTGCATCCTACAATTTTGCTGAATTTTAAAATTAGTTCTAACAGTGTGTGTGTGTGTGTGTGTGTGTGTGTGTGTGTGTGTGTGTGCGTGCGTGCGCGCGTGCGCGCGCGCACATGCATGTGCACACAGAATTGTAGGGTTGTCTGCATATAAGATCATGTCATCTGGGAAAAGAGATGATTTTATTTCTTTTCCTTGCCTAATTGCTCTGCTTAGAACTTTCAATATTATCATGAACAGAAGTGATGAAAGTGGGCATCCTCATTTATTCCTGGTCTTAGATGAAAAAATTTCAGTCTCTCAGTTGGCTATAGGCTTTCCATGTATGGCTTTTATTATGCTGAGGCAGTTTCTTTCCATTCCTATTATGCTCAGTCTTTTATCATAAATGAGTGCTGAATATTGTCATATACTTTTTCTCTATCATTTGAGATTAAAAAATGTTTTTTTCCATCAATGAGGTTTATTATATTGATTGAATTTCATATGTTGTACCACCCTTATATTCTTGGAATTAATCTCAGCTGGCCAGGGTATCTAGTTCTCTTAATGTGCTATTGAATTCTGTTTGCTAGGATTTTGTTCATTTTTTTTCATCAATACTTATCAGTGATATTTGTCTGTAGTTTTCTTGTAGTGCCTTTGTCTGACTTTGGTATCAGGTTAATTTATGTTGGATTCATAGAATAAGTTTGAAAGTTTTCCCTCCTCAATTTTTAGTAAGAGTTTGGGGAGGATGACTGTTAGTTCTTCAAATGTTTGGTAGAATTCACCTGTGAAGACTGCTGGTCCTGCATTTACTTTCTTGGGATGTTTTTATTACTAACTAATTCACTATACTAATTATAGATCTGCCCAGATTTTCTATTTCTTCAGGATTCAGTCTTGTTAGATTGTGTGTTTCCAGGAATTTTTCCATTTCATCTAGGTTATCTGATTTGTTGATGTACAACTGTTGCTACTCTTCTCTAAAATCCTTTTAGTTCCTTTAAAATCGATTGTAATATCTCCACTTTCATTTCTGATTTTAATTAGAATCTTCTCTCCTTTTCTTAATCTAGCTTAAAAGTTTGTCAGTTTTTTAATCTTGTCAAAGAACTAAATCTTGGTTTTGTTGATTTTCTCTCTCATTTTTCTATTCTGTTTCATTTATCTCTCCTCTAATCTCTATTATTTTCTTCCTTCTGCTAGCTTCGGGCTCAGTTTTTTCTAGTTTCTTAAGGTGTAATGTTAGGTTGTTGATTTGCAATTATTAATTTTTATGTAAGTGATTATAGCTATAAATTTCCAACAGCACTGCTTTTTCTACTTCCTATGAAATTTGGCATGTTTTTTTTTTCATTTGTCTCAAAGTATTTTCCAATTTCCCTTGCAATTTTTTCTTTGATCCATTGGTTGGTAAGGAATATATCGTTAAATTTCCACATATCTGGGGAGTTTCCAGTTTTTATGTTCTGTTGATTCCCATTATGATTGGAAAAATACTTTGTATGATTTTAATATTTCTAGATTTATTTAGACTTGTTTTATGGCCTAACATATGGTATATCACACAGAATGTAACATGCGCACTTAGGAAAAATATGTATTCTGCTATCATTGGATGAAGTGTTCTGTATATGTCTCTTAGTCTATTCTCTGTTCAGGTCCTCTGTTTCTTTATTGATTTTCTGTGTGGTTGCCCTACCCATTATAAAGAAGGAGTGATACATATATGCAGTGGGCTATTACTCGGTCATAAAAAAGAATGAAATATTAACTATTTGTGACAACATGGATGGAACTAGAGGGTATTATGCTAAGTGAAATAAGTCAGACAGAGAAAGACAAATACCATGTAATTTTACTGACATGTGGACTCTAAAAAAAAAAACTAAATCAATGAACAAACAAAACAGAAACAACCTCATAGACACAGAAAAAAACTGGTGATTGCCAGATGTGAATGGAGTTGTGGGGCAGGGTAAAAATGTAATAGGATTAAGAAGTACAAATTGGCACTTACAAAATAGTCACAGGAATATAGAGTATAGCATAGAGAATTTAGTGCACAATATCGTAATATTGTAATATAATATTGTAAAAGGCACTATATATAGTGCCAAGTGGGTACCAGCCTTATCAGGAGGATCACTTAGTAAGTTTTAAAAATGTCTAATGACTATATTGTACACCTGAAACTAATATAATATTGAATGTCATCTGTAACTGAAATATTTTTAATTTTAAAAAAAAGAAAAGAAAAGAAGAGCTATGAGAAGCCTGGAGAGATTTCTCTGCCAGGCTGGCAACTGAAGATGTGGATGATATTAAACAAAATCATATTCAAAACGTGACTTTCTGGTTGAGATTAAATAAAATCAGAAAAAAACAGTTTCAAAATGGGGTCTGCATAATATTCACACAAAATATTGTTAAATAGATGATCAAAAGTCTTACTTGGAGGTCTTCACAAATTGGGCACAGAAGTTTTTCTCAGAAATCATGTAAAAATTGAACTGAAAAGAATCCCAGTGAAATGCCATGGGGAAAAAAAATGATGTGTACAACAGGTTGTATGGTAGCAGAATACTGAGGGGGCCCCCATGATTTCACCCCCTGGTGTAGATATGGTGTCTAATCTCCTCCTGGTGAATGTGTCAGGAATGGTGATAGATGAATATTTGCTCTTATGATGGGGTTACATTGTGTGACTAGGTAACAGAACAATCACTACTGTTATTATGTGAAGTTATCTATGATATCACAACTTCGTGGCAGCCCACTGACCTTGCAGAAGCACACAGCTGTTAGGTAAGCTACAATGTTATGTTGTAAACGGGCTGCATGGCTAGCACCTGAGGAAGGCCTCTTGGAGCTGACAGTGACCTCTGGCTGATAGCCAGCAAGAAAAGAAAATAGGACCTTAGGGCTATAGCTGCCAGGTATTGATTCTGCCAACAACTAAGTGAAGTTGGAACTCTGAACCTTTATAAGAAACATAGTCTGTATGATGACATTCTGAGTTCAGCCTGATGTAACTCTGAGCAGAGAACCCAGCTAACCCATCACTCATAGAAACTACAAGATAATAAATGTGTTTCTTTGAAGTGCTTTTTATTTGGTTATCTTTATTAATATTTATCTTTTTGTTGATATTCTCATTCTGTTCATGCATCATTTTCTTGATTTTATTTATTTGTCTGTCAATTTTATCTTAGTTCATTAAAACATCATTGAGAGAGATTTTTCAAATTCTTAGTCATCTAAATCAGAAGTTTGCATTTCTTTACAGTCAGTTTCTGGATATTTATTTTGTTCCTTTGAATGGGCCATGTTTCCTTGTTTCTTTATATGCCTTTTGAACTTTTATTGAAATCTGGGCATTGGAAAGATAGTCACCTCTCCTAGCCTTTGCAGACTGGCTTCCTCAGGGGAAGCCCTTTACAAATCAGGGTGGTGTAAAAGCTTTGGATGCTTTCAAACTTTTTCTAGGAATGCACCTTCCCTGGGCCTCTGCATGTGCTTTTATTTCAGTTCTCAGTATATGTGGGTGCTTTTAAATATCAGTTTCCACAAATTCTCTCACTCTGGATTTTTCTCAGAAGCCTTGTATTCCCGTTCTATTTCTCTGCTCACTATCTCTGGCCTCCAGGCACTTACAGGTCTATGAATCTCTGGCAGCTCTAACACACAACAGCCTCCTATTTTCAGTGGCCTCCAATCTCACATCTAAATTCTATGACCTTTCCTGTCAGTGCTCCAAGTCAAGGCAGACAAAAATCAGTCCCGCAGGCAACCCTCAAAAACCAGAACATTACAAGCAAATTCTTTTTTCGTTTCTGGCCTAAAGAAGAATCTAGAAATTGGATGACTTCCTCTGATCACACTGCATTTCACTTGGGGGGAGGTGGGGTAAGATGGGGAAAATGACACAACATTTTCTATCATTTTGAATTTAGTTTTTCTTGATCAAATATTCACTTGATGGCTACATCTTCTTAACTGGTTTCTAGAATTTTTACAAAGCTATTTAAGTCCATATATTGTTCTATATTCAGTGTCTCAATGGGGCATTGAGGGTCTGTAACTGTCTTGTTCACCATCCTGCTAATGCCCCTTTGCCCGCTTTTTAAATTGGGTTGTTTCTTTTCTTAATGTTTAAAGTTCTTTGGTATTTTTGATATTTTAAATCAGATATCTCATTGAAAATATTTTCACCCACTCTGTGGCTTGTCTTTTTATTCTTTCAACAATGTGCTTTACATGGCAGAAGTTTTTTTATTTCAATAAAAGCCAACTTATCCATTTTTCTTTCATGGATCATGTTTTTGTTGTTGTCTTTAAGAAGTTATTGTGAATCTAAGGTCACTTAGATTTTCTCTTGTTATCTTCTATAGTTTTACAGATTTGAATTTCACATTTAAGTAGACTATCCATTTTGAGTTAGTTTTTGTGAAAGATGTAAGGTTTGGGTCTAGATTCATGTTTTTTATATGTGGACATCTAGTTGTTCCAGCAACATTTGTTGATAAGACTATTATTTCTTCATTGAATTGCCTTTGCCTATTTTTCATCAATTCTACATGGTCTTAATCACTGCAACATTATAGTAAATATTGAAGTTGAATAGTGTCAGCCTTTGAAATGTATTCTCCTGTAGTACTGTGTTGACTTTTTTTTTTTTACCTTTCCATATAACCTTTTAGAATCAGTTTTTCAATATCCACAAAATAGCTTGCTGGGATTTTGGTTGATATTGTTTTAAATCTATAGATCAATTTGGGAAAAACTGGCATCTTGACACTATTGTGTGTGCCTATCTGTGTACATGGAATCTCTATTTATTTAGATATTTCATTCCTTTCATTAGAGTTTTTAAGGTTTACTCAAATAGACATATACATATTTTGTTATATTTATATCTAAAAATTTCATGTGTTTTGATACTAAGGTAAATTTATTGTGTATTATTTTCAAATTCCAATTGTTCATTGCTAGTATACAAGAAAGCAATTGGCTTTTGTATATTAACCTTGTATCCTGCAATCATGCTGTAAATGCTTATTAGTTTCAGAAGTTTTGTTGTTGTTGCTGATGCTTTGGAATTTAGTACATAGACAATTATATCATCTGCAAACAAAGACAGTTTTATTTCTACATTCCCAATGTGCAAAATTTTATATCCTTTTCTGGTCTTGTTGAGCTAGCTAGAACTTGCAGTTTGATGTTCAATAGGAGTTTTGAGAGTGGACATCCTTCTTTTGTTTCTGATCTTAGTCAGAAAATATCTAGTTTCCCATCATTGAGTGTGATGTTAGATGTAGGGGGTTTTTTTGTAAATGTTCTTTATCAAGTTAAAGACGTTTCTTTCAAGTCCTAATTTGCTGACAGCTTTATTTTTTTCATCATGAATAGGTGTTTGATTTTGTAAAATGCATTTCCTGAATTTATTGATGGGATCATTTGTTTTTTTCTTTAGCTCTTGATGTGATTAATTACATTGACTGATTTTTGAATGTTCAATCAGTCTGGCATATCTAGAACAAATCCCACTTGATCATTTTGTATGATTTTTTAAAACATTATTTGATTCTATTTCTAATATGTTGTTGAGGACTTTTATACTTATGTTTATTAAAAATATTGATCTGAAGCTTTTCTTTCTTGGAAAGACATTGTCTGGTTTTGATATTAGGGTAATGATGGCCACACAAAATGGTTTCAGAAGCATTCTCATTGCTTCTATTGTCTGGAATAATTTTTAGATAATTGACATGATTTCTTCCTTAAATGCTTGGTAGAATTCTGTAGTGAACCCATCTGGATCTGTAAAAGCAAGTTTCTATTTCATTGGGTTATTAATTATTGATTTAATTTTCTATTATTTTAAATCTGTCAAGGTGAGTTATAGCCCCAAATGTGGTCTATCTTGTGAATCTTCCTTTTGAGTGTGAGAAGAATGTGTGTTCTACTGTGTTGTTGGAAGAAATAGTTTATCAATTAGATCAGTTCATTGATGATGCTATTCAGGTCAACTGTGTTCTTATTAATTTTCTGTCTGTTGGATCTGTCAGTTACTTACAGAGGAGTGTTGAAGTCTCCAGTTATAATTGTAGATCCATCTCTTTTTCTTTGGAGTTCCATCAGATTAGCCTCACATATTTTGATGGGAAATAGTGCCAGGGTAGGAAAATCTAAACTGTAATTGATGAATTGCTGGAGGGTTAGTGTGGACAAATTTGAAAGTTAAAAAATCCATTGTTAGACACATGCACACTAAGGATTATTATGTCTTCATAGGATAGACCTCTTCATCATTTTATAATACCTCTCTTTATCCCTGATAATTTTCCTTGCTCTGAAGTTTGTTCTGTATGAATTTAACATAGCGATGCCATCTTTATTTTGATTAGTGTTACTATGGTATAGTTTTCTCCATTCTTTTACATTTAGTCTGTGTTTTTATATTTAGAATGATTTTCCTATAGAGAACATTTAGTTGTTTTGTTTTTTGATCCATGCTTACAGTCTCTGACTTTTAATTGGTGAATTTAAAACATTGATGTTTAAAGTAATTATTGATGTAGTTGTATTAATAACTGTTATGTGTTACTGTTTTCTATTGTTGTCTTTGAACATCTAAAACTCAACAAAAACACCCAAACTACACACCAGCATGTCTGAGCATGGAATCTGCACATAAGAGCTACCACAGGTCAGAATCCTGGGTGTCAGGCAGTGGACTGGGAGAAATAAAAAAAGTTGCATCTCACAGGCTCCAGAGCTCCCTGGAAGAGAAGGGGGAGAGGAAAAGGTGCAGGAAGTTCCCTGAACGGCTCTACCTGAGAGTGCTTGTGAGCTCCACACGGCCAGCGGCAGTGCTCAGTCATCATAGCAGAAGGCAGAAAACCAGGAATGGCAGAGGAACAACAATTGATTTCCACCACCTGCGGCTGCAAAACTGAGGCTGAACCAGAGTCCCCATCCCCCAACCCTCCAAGATGGAACACAGCAGAGCTCCAAGGGAATCTGAGCAAATGCTACTGAAACTGTTGCTGTCATTGACAGGAACTGAGACTAAGGGTAGCAAGTGTGATTAAACATCAATAACAGGGATCTTTGGAAACATGGCAGTGTGAGAGACATCCCCAGATCTCTCCCCTTGAAACAACAATCAGCTGAACATCTAAAACTCAACAAAAACACCCAAACTACACACCAGCACATCTGTGCGTGGGATCTGCACAAAAGAGCTACCACAGGTCAGAACCCCAGGTGTCTGGCGGTGGACTGGGAGTAATAAAGAAGCTACCATTCAAAGCTGCTGGAGCTCCCTGCAGGAAGAGGGTGAGGGGGAAAAGAGTAGCAAGTTCCTACAGTGGGTTCCCTGAACATTCCTGCTTGGGATAGCTGTGAGCATCCCGTGGATGGCTTGCTGCAGGGCCCAGTCATAAGGGCAGAAAGCAGAGAAGTGGGATGGGACCGCAGAGGAAAAACAGCTGATTTTTGCAAAACTGAGGCTGGGCCACAGACCCAAACTCCCAACCCAGGGGTGCCTGCCCCCGATACCACCGAGACTGATCACTGTGGAGCCCTAGGGAAAACATAGCAAATGATGCCGAGACTGTAGCTGACACTGACGGGGACTAAAGCTGAGGGTATAGAGCATGATTAAATATCTATAAGAAAATTTAAAAATTGTTATTAAGACTTCATATAAAGCAGACATCCAAGAGGCTTAGACACCACCTACTGGAAACTAAAAGAAAAGCACCCTCTTTGCAACAGGCTAAACAGGAAAAACAGCAGAATACACTTCCATTAATGCCCAGGTGGAGAAATAGTCCATTAAATGCTATGAACAACCAAGGTGACAAAGCATCTCAAAAAGAAAGGGAAAAATCTCCAGAAAATAAGTTTACAGACATAGAAATATATGACTTAAATGGCAGAGAATTAAATATGGTGCTTCTGAAAAAACTCAATGGGATCCAAAACAACTCAAATCAACTATTTCAGGAATTGAAAAAACAACTATATGAGCAGAGCAAGGAGATTGAAACCCCCAAAAAGAACCAAATAAAAATTCTGGAGATGAAGAACACACTGCAAGAGTTGAAAAATGAAATAGCAAGCTTGGAAAATAGAGTCAACCAAAAGGAGGAAAGGATCCATGATATCAAAGACAGAAACCTAGAAAAAAATAAGGAAGAAGAGAGAAACTGAAGACAATGAAAGAATAAAAGAGAAATTCCAGAACTAGCTGATATCATCAGGAGAGGAAACATAAGAATAAAGGGCATTATCGAAGGTGATGAAAAGGAACAGGGATTAGAAAGCATTTTCAGAAAAATAGCTAACAAATCTAAGGAATCATCAGGAGCTTGGAATTTAAGAAGTCAACAGAATACCCAATTATATCAACCCCAAAAGACCTTCACCAAGACAGGTTGTATTAAAATTATCAAAAATCGACAACAAAGACAGAATTCTCAAGGCAGCCAGGGAGAAAAAAACTGGTGACTTATAAAGGTAAACCCATTTTTATCCTTGGACTTCTCAGTGCAAACCTTTCAAGTCAGAAGGGAATATAATCAAATATTTAAACTCTTAAGTGAAAGGAACTACCAGCCTCAAGTAATGTATGCAGCTAAGTTCCCCTTTACAAATGAAGGAGAAATTAAGGCTTCTCCAGACTATGAAAATTGAGTAAATTCTCCACTATGAGGCCTGCACTACAGGAAATACTGAAAGGGATCAGTTCACCTAAAACAAAATGACAAAAATAATACACAATTAGGAGTAAAGTCACTATCAGGCACATAGAAGCAAAGGAGTGAAATTCTTACTAAGACAGGGCATTGTAAGCTTAATTAATGAGGAGAGCATTGTTATAATAAGATAACAATGAAGGTTCAGAATATATGTGAATAAATTGAGATAAGAATGATTGAAAAGGGGGGATTCAAAGATCCAAATTTGCAAAGGGGGATGGAGATCAGACACATGCAGAAGGAAATAGATGACTGTAAATATATAACTATCCTTTACATATTCATATGGTAACCATATGCCAAAGTTTCCGAACATAAGTATATAACATAAAGCAAGAAGGACCAGAGGCAAAACCCAGAAAACCAAACCAAATTAAAGTAAAACAGAAATACAAGGACAAGGAGGCAATGGAAACACTGAGCTACCAGAAAGCAAAAAATAAAATGGCTATAAGAAGACTTCATATTTAAAAAATCATTCAAAATGTAAATTGACTGAACTCACCAATAAAAAGGCACAGAGTTAAAGAATATATCAAAAAAAAAAAAAACCCAACCATATGCTGTATTCAGGATACACATTTCATCTTCAAAGACAAATATAGACTCAAAGTGAAAATGTGGAAAATATTTCAAGCAAATGGCATTCAGAGAAAAGCAAGAGTAGTGGTACTAATATCAAATGAAAAAGATTTCAAAATAAAAAAGGTAAAGAAAGATATTGAGAGACATTTCATAATGATAAAGGGAATCATGCACTGAGAAGACATAACACTTATTAATATCTATGCTCCTAATCAGGGAACCCTGAAATATGTAAAGCAATTACTAACAGAACTAAAGGGAGAAGCAGACCAAAATACTGTTATAGTAGGGGACCTAAATACCCCACTGTTGGATATAGATAGATTATTCAAACAAAATCAATAAGGAAATGACATCCTTAAATGACACATTAGACTAACAGGATATAATTGACATTTACAGAGCCTTCCATTCCAAGAGAGCTTCTTATACATTCTTCTCTAGTGCACATGGAATATTATCAAGAATTGACCATATACAGGGACATAGAGATAGCCTCAACAAATATAAGAGGGTTGAAATCATACCAACCATATTCTCTGATCATAATGCTTTGAAGCTAGAGGTCAACAGCAAAAAGAAATAAAGAATCACAAACACATGGAGGTTAAAAATCATGATATGGAAGAATAGCTGGGTAAGAGAAGAAATAGAAAGAGAGATCAAGAGATACATAGAAACAAATGACAATGATAGTACAACATATCAAAACTTTTGGGACCCGGCAAAATCGATCATAAGAAGAAACTTCACATCATTACAGGCCTATCTCCAAAAACAAGAATGAGCCCAAATAAACAATCTAACGCTTTATCTTAAAAAACTAGAAAAGGAAGAATAAATGAAGCCTAAGTCAGCAGAAGGAAAAAAAATAATCAAAATTAGAGCAGAAATAAATGAAATTGAAAACAAAACAAAACAATAGAAAAAATAAATGCAACAGAGAACTGGTTCTTTGAGAAGGTCAATAAAATTGACAACCCCTGGCTAGACTCACCAAAGAAAAAAGAGAAAAGACACAAGTAAACAAAATCAGGGATGGAAGAGAGGAAATTACAACAGATATCACAGAAATAAAAAGAATCATACAAGAATACTATGAAAAACACTCAATATAATAATCCAAAAGAAATGTACCAGTACTTAGAAAAATAAAACCTTCCTAGAATGAATTAAGATGGTCTGAAAATCTAAATTTAAACAATCGTCAAAACACTACCAAAAAGTAAAAGTCCAGGACCAGACAGCTTCACCAGTGAATTCTACCAAACATTCAAAGAAGATTTAATACCTCTTCTGCTCAAATTATTCCAAAAAATCGAAAAGTAGACAATACTTCTCAGCTCATTTTATGAGGCCAATATTACTCTGATACCAAAACTTGGTAAAGATAACACAAAAAAAGAAAACTACAGACTAATTAATATCTCTCATGAACACAGATGCAAAAATCGTAAATAAGATACTAGAGAACCTAATACAGGAACATGTTAAAAAAATTGTATACCATGATCAAGAGGGCTTCATCACAGGGGAACAGGGATTGTTCAACATACACAAATCAATTAATGTGATACACCACATAAATAAATTAAAAAATAAGAGTCATGTAATAATATCAATACATGCAGAAAAAACATTTGACAAAATACAGTATCCATTTATGGTCAAAACAGTTAACAAAATCGGTGTAGAAAGAAAGTACTGTAACAATAAAGGCCATCTATGACAAGCCCTCAGCTATCCTTATACTTAACAGTGAAAAACTAAAACTTCCCTCTAAGATCTGGAACAAGGCAAGGCTGTCCACTATCACCACCGTTATTCAATATAACACTGGAGGTCCTAGCGAGTGCAATCAGACAAGAGAAAGATATAAAAGGCATACGAATATGAAACAAAGAAGTCAAACTGTCACGATTTGCAGATGACATGATTCTCTATATAGAAAACCCTAAACACTTCACAAGAACACTACTAGAAACATTATGCAAATACAGTAAAATCTCTGGATACAAAATCAACATTCAAAAATCCATAGATTCCTACTCTCTAACGATGAAGTTTTAGAAAAAGAAGTGGAAAAAATCATCCTTTTTGCAATTATACCAAAAAGAATAAAATACCTAGGAATAAGTTGAATGAAACATGTGAAGGACTTATATAATGAAAACTACAAGATACTATTAAAATAAATCGAAGAGATACAAAGAAATGGAAAGATATTCCATATTCTTGGATGAAAAGAATTAATATAGTTAAAATGACCATATTATCAAAAGCATTATACAGATTTAATGCAATCCCCATCAAAATCTTATCAGCATTTTTTAAAGAACTAGAACAAAAAGTCATCCAATTTGTATAGACACACAAAAAAACCCAAATTATCCAAAGCCATCCTGAGAAAAAGATTGAGACTTAAGGAATCACTCTTTCTGACTTCAAATTATTTTACAAAACCACAGTAATCAAAACAGCATGGGATTGGCAGCAAAATATACACAGGAACCAGTGGAAGATAATCGAGAGTCCAGAAGTAAACCCATATTCATATGGCAAATAATTTTTGACAAAAATGCCAAAAACATATAATAGATAAAGGAAAGCCTCTACAATAAATAGTGCTGGGGAAATTGGAAGGCCACCTGCAAAAGAACGAAATTAGAATGTTGTCTATCACGACACATCAAAATTAACTCAAAATGGATTAAGGACTTGAATATAAGACCTGAATCAATAAAATGCATAGAAGAAAACATAGGAATGAAACTCAAGGACCTTGGACTTAAAGAGGATTTTATGAATTTGATCTCAAAGGCAAGGGAAGTAAAAGCAAAAATAGATGAATGGGACTACATCAAACTAAGAAGCTTCTGCTCACCAAAAGAAATCATCAACAAGGTAATGAGACAACCATCCAAATGGGAAAATATATTTGCAAGCAACAGCTCTGATAAGGGTCTAATATCCAAATATACAAAGAACTCATATAACTCAATAACAACAAAAACAGAAATGATCCAATAAAAAAAATTAGCAGAGGACCTGAACAGAGTCTTCTCCCCAAAGGACATACAAATGGCCAACAAATATATGAAAAGATGCTCGACATTGCTAGCTATTAGGGAAATGCTAATCAAAACCACAATGAGGTATCATCTCACATTTGTTAGAATAGCTATAATCAACAGGAGAAGTAATAACAAATTTTGGAGAGGATGCGGAGAGAAAGGAACCTCATACACTGCTGGTGGGCTGCAAATTGATTCAATCACTATGGGAAGCATTACTAAGGTTCCTCAAAAAACTAGGAATTGATCTATCATAAGATCCAGCAATCCTCCTATGAATATTTACCCCAAAGACTTAGAAGCCTATATCCAAAAAGATATTTGCACACTGATATTCATAGCATTATTCACAGGGCCAGGACATGGAAGCAACTGATGTATCCTATGATGGATGACTGGCTAAAGAAGCTGTGGTACATATATACAATGGAATATTACTCAGCCATAAGAAGAGATGTATTATTGCTATTTGCAACAACATTATGGATCTCAAGATAATTATGCTAAGTGAAATAAGCCAGAAAGAAAAAGTTGAAAATCACATGATATCACTTATGTGTGGGATATAATCCTAAAGGCACCAAATGAACAGAACAAACAGAGTCTCATGGACATGGACAATGGACAAGTGGTTACTTGAGAGTAAGGGGAGAGTTTTTGATAGACGAGGGGAAAAATTTAAATCATTTCTTCAGTTAAATAAATAAACAAAAAAATTTTTTAAATAAATAAATAAAATGGCCACTATTCCTCCATCAGTTTCAGGACAGAATTTTTCTCTGATATTCATTGAGATAACTTGATATTGTGCCTGGAAATAAAAGTCATGGGAGTGTCAGAGAACACTAACACCAGGCTTCTCTGGAGTTTTTAATTTTGAAACTTGTTCACACTAAACTCTCAGCAGTTCATAAATTACATTTTAGATTTTCCTACTTAGTACTATTTACCACAAAGCTTTCTGCTCCTGTGCTTCTGCTCCAGTAAGATGTGATTTTTCTTTACCTGTCAAGCTACCTCTTCAATTTATAGGGCAGAAGATTATCCTATGAACACAGTTCTCTGAGGATTCTAAGAGATGTTGATTTTCAGTTTGTTCAGTTTTCTTCTTCTTGTGTATATGGAGTGCTGACTTCCAAATTCCTTACACGCCATGACAGAAACTAGAAGCATCCCATGTCATTTTTCCCCCTGCATTCTAGGACAATTTCTAAACTTTATTATCTATTGAACTTCTTATTTTAGCTGTTTTTTTTTAATTTCTAAGCACTCTTTCTTATTCTCCAAAGGTGCCTTTTTTTATAGCAACCTTTTTTTTTTAATGGTTGCAATATCTTCTGTGTATGTGTGCTTAGTAGAACTTTACTGAAGACTTGGGGATAACAGATGGTAATTACTAGGACAGAAGGGAAAATTGTAAATAAATAACATGTATTAACTCTCTAAGAGAACATCACCCATGCCCTTCTGAAGGAGGCTGCAAGCCGGCTGTCCCTTTCCTTAGCTATCTAACCTAATATAGTGTGTAGAAAAGATGATCGTCCACAAATGGGACAGATTTTGGCCATGTGCTCCCTAACTGGGTTCCAAATCATTAGCTCTCACCTTCACCTTAGAGAGAGGAGGTTATTGTTCTGTTCCTCAATCCCAAACCAAATGTATTTTCAGCTTCAGCATAACACTCCGCATAACCATTTTCTTCCTCAGACATTCTCATAACTGCCTCCAGTAGTGCCAACCTGGTCCTCATGGCCTTCCCAAGGCAATCACAATACTAGCACCCTATTTCACAAAGAGGATTGTTTCTTTAATGTTAAATAACAATATATGCATTGAACACACATCCAATCTAGTTCTTTTTTACACTCTTTCCTCCAACAGAAGTCAACAGCAATCCAAGTCTACATACCTCTTGATGTGGTCCCAACTGAGTATTTCTGTGAGCAAAGGCCTGGCCGAAAATAAGCACACACATCTCTCAAGAACAAATAATAATTTTTCAGGGACATTCCAGTCCAGACCCATGTTTAGGATTAAATCATATACTCAGTGTAAGTATAATACTATTGAAGTACACCAAAATTGTGTCACTGCTTAGAACAGCTAACATTTTATTCAGAGTGGATAGCATTTGCTGAGTCCTTACTCTGTACCAGGCACTTGAATTACCTTCATTTCATAACAAAGAAAAGTGAGGCTCCCAGGTGTCTCTCACCCAGGGTCACAGAGCTAATAATTGGCAGACAGAAAATTGCACCAGGACTGTCAAAACACAGCCAACTCAACCCATAGAACTGCTTCAAAGTGCTGAACTGGTTTCCTCCAGCCATATTGAGGTTCATGGTGATAGCACAATCTTCTCTAAGATCAGTGGGTGGATACATGAGATACTTTAGTCTAAGTAAACAGCCTATCTCCTTAGTTTGCTTCCAAGTGAATTGATGTCCTTTCTTCTGGAGATAGAAAACTGCCACCAGCTTTTATTTTTTTTAATGTTTATTGTCATAGACACGATAACATGTTATTTCTAAATTTTAACTTTTTATCAAAGTAATACTTGCACATAGTTAAAAATAAAATAGTACTAAAGAGTTTGCAATAAAACCCAGCAGTATCCTGTCTCACTCCAGCTGCAAGTCCTGCTCCCTAGATGCAACTACTTTAAACAACTATTTTACCAGTCTTTGGCTGTTTTTCTGGCATTTACCACTCCCAACTCTTTCTCCCTGGCCATCATTCACTCAGAGGCTGAAGAGCCAGATAGGATCTTAGCCTCCCTTGCAGCTAGAGATGGCTATGTGTCCCAGTTATGGCCATGAGATTTTTGCTGGGGGCCTTCTGAAAAGGATTTTGCCTTACTGAGAGACTCATAGCTAACATTGTCCCTTCCAACTTTCCACTTTGAATGTAGCCATGCTATCTGAACCTATGACAGCAATCCAATCTTTTGACTATGAGGGAATGAGCATGAGCCTGAAAACTCAACACATCAAAAAAAAAAGTAAGAAAGACCCTGCTTCCTTAATGGTTCCACTGAGGAACTGAACACATGCCACACTTCTATTAATAATAAATGAAATTCTTGAAAAATAAATAAGTAAAACCACAGGTGTTTCAGCTCACTTTTTATTTTGTTGATGGTGGTGGTGGTTACTTTTAGCTGAAAGGATTTTTACATGAAGGACCACCCTGTTTCTGTAAAATATGCTTATGCTACTTTTACTTCACTTAGCAGTTCGAGACATTATCTCTTGACATCTCATTATGATTGAAGAGGAATTTATCACCCTACACACACATACCTATTTTCCCTCCCTTCACTTTTCTATTATGTTTATATCCCAATTCCTAATAAATCAGTAGTTGCTACAGAGCCAAGAAATGGACTATAATTGCCTGGATTTTTTTTTTTTTTTGCCCTGTGTGTGTGTTCCTGAATTTAATAATTTCTTGGTTTTCCTCCCTTGAAATGTGCCCAGCCTTGGTTTTTCCTGTTTGCTTCATCAGTTTATTCATAAGCCTATCAGCATATATTTTTTTCACAAATGTTCAAACGTCTCAGCTCATTGATTAAGAAGAAACAAATAAAAGGGGCAGGGGTTTGTCAAGTTCACTACTAAACTTCCTTTTAAGGTGACTGATTTGTTTGTGTGGAGGACTTGACAGTCTGCTGGAGGACTCTTAAGTCCAGAAAGTGAAAACTTTGTTCTGGGACTGTTTTATTTCTTTGGGAATCACTCTGTATTTTGCATGACTGTATAGGTGCTTGTCTCTTGTTATTTTGTACACATACTTTCAATTCTCTCCCTGTCAGGGTCTCTATATCTCATTCCCACAGTCAGGACACCTTTTCTGTACCAGAGCCTCACCAGAATTTTGCAAAACAGACCAACGTTCTTCATGCAGATCCCCTCCCATACGTGGACTGTACCTCTACCTTTCCTAGCCCCTTTCTGCTTGCCAGAAAGTTATTAAAATCTCTTCCCTATTGATGAGTCCTCCCCCAGTTTATACACTTGATTCTTTTACTCTTATTTTATGAGGTGTCAGGAGTTATAGGAGACAGATGCATTCCACCTTCTTGAATGGAAGTCAGAATCTGAATCTTTAACTGGACATTCCCCAAGTGTGTGGACCAACATTTGTGAACCATTGGCAATGGGAAAAGCCTGAGTTTGGGAGTCTGATGGTTTCGAGTTTGAATTCTGACCCTCTGACTTCCTTTCTCAAGTCACATCAATGGGCCTCAATTTTCTCCTCTGCAAAATAGGAATAATAATGTCTAACTGATAGAGTTCTGGGAAGATTTCCTTCGCTACTGTATGTAAAGTATGCAACACAAGACTTGGCAGACAGTAGGTGCTCAAAATAGGAGCGATCACTTTTTAATGGGAGCAAGTGTGAAATGTGATTGGAAAGATTTGAATCAGGTTTTAGGAGGGCCTCGGATGCCAGGACTTAATCAAGTTAAACTGAGGTACCTGGCAGACTTGTGAGCAGGAGAGTGACTTAAGCTCAAAGAATTTGTCAGATTGTTCCCTCAGTCTGGTGTGGGGAGGAAAAAGTTTCTGGCCCAGCAGCTCTTGGGTTAAAATTTGCGTCTGCAATATGAGTTATTTGTAACTGTTGTCATAGCAACAAGTGTGGCAAGCAAACCAGTGCTACAATCTCCTGACAGTAAGGAGGGGAGGGTAATGGGAGAAGACGGAAGATTTGGAGAAGGGAGGCTGACTGTGACCTGTACCTCACTTCCCTCTGATTTGTCTGAAGCATTCAGCTAGAGATGAGGGTGAGCATTCTCCAGGGAGAATCACTGGACATTGGAGACTCCCCTGCTCAATCTTGTGATATTTCAGATGTAAAAATAAATCCAGAGGTTCAGCAGCTAGCTCAAGGCCACAAAAGAAGTCAGGGACAGAGACAGAATTAGATGTTTTTTAAAAGGACTCAGGGTTATAAAACCTGGAGAGGATCTGTGGAAACATTTCATCCACCTCTCCACCAACATACATATGCTTTTATTGTTGCCAGTGTTCACATGGCAAACCCAGGATGCAAAGTGCGTTAGAACTGGCTCAGGGTCACACAGCAACTCAGGTGTTGCCTTGAGAAGAGAACCCAGAGGCTTCAGGCCTCCTGTGGCCTGGGTACTTCCTGTGAAAGTAACATTCTAGAGTTCATGGTTCAGAGAAGCCCCTCACTGCCAGCTTCCAAGGTAGGATCCCCCAGGGTGAAATCAATTTGACTGTCTTGGACTTTGACCCCCTCCTAACCAATGGGCATGTGTTCAGATCACATCTCTCTTCCCCACACACCTCCTTCTTCTGGAAGTATGTGTGTCCTCCTGCCAATGGCAATGCTGTTGCACAAATGGCAGCCCAGCCTCACTCTGCCCTGGACCAAGCACAGCTGCCACAGGTCTCCCTCTCCAAATCACCCACAAGACTAAGTACTTCTCAGATATTCTTTTATGAGATTCCTTCCTCACAATTATCACTCTTTGTCTCCCAATTTATCAGGTGGAAACATAAAGTGACTGGCCCAAGGTCACACGCTAAGTCTTAGCCTGAACCCCTCTCCTCCAAAATAGTGTTTTTGCCCCTTCTATCCCACAGTGATTTCTCAGCCCAGAGTTCCTCCCGCCATCATCTTCGCCTTAATCACCCCCTCGCCAAGTCCAGCTGATTCTCCTTTCTGTCTATGAAATCCACCTTCTTCCCTCATCCTCAGCCACTGCCCTGCTTCAGCCTCAACACTCCTTATGAGAAGGACCCCAAGTCCTCTTCCTGTCTCTCTGCTTCCAGACTGGTCGTCTTCAACCTACCCTTCTGCACACCAGCAGTGAGAGGGCATTTGTGCAGAAGTAAACATATCACTTCCTTCTATGACACCCCACCCCCTGTAAGGATAAAGTTCTAGCTCCTTGTTTGGAAAGTAAGCCACTCACAGACTGGCCTCATCAAACCTCTTGAGACTCATCTCTTGTCCCTCTCGGTCTCACACATTGTGCTCCGACCACTGAACTAACTACAAATGGTTCCTACAATGTACCCAGCTCTCTGCTGTCTAGGTGTCTTTGTGATGTCTTCTGCATGGAAGGCCCTTCACACCCACTCCCCAGACCTGATGAACTCACCTGGATGTCACTTCATCCAAGTAGCCTACCTTGATTTCCGAGCAGAACTGGATCCTGTCCTCTGGGCTCCCACAGCCCCCAGAGCTCCCCTCTGCCCCTGCTCCATGTGGAATTAATATCTGGGGTTCTCTCTCCTATCAGATCAGAAGCTCCCTGAAGGCAGGTGCTCTGTCTCCAGCAAAGCCCAACACCTGGCCAGTCCCAGATGAGAGTCAGTGAATATTCATTGCATGGGTTGAGGTGCATGAATGCTTGAAAGAGGAATGGAATTTGAATTGAGCTCTGTCTTTGCATACTCCCACCCAAAAGTGCTTGCATGAGGTCACTTGTTGCCTCCAGGTTCTTCTCTGCCACGGTTTCTACGGGAGGGGGTGTGGCTTGGATCAGCTGATAGAGGGTGCAGCCAAACCAGCTAAATTGTGAGCAGTAAAGTGGAGTGAGGTAGACTGAGGAGTGAGATGAGGAGTAGAAAATGAATGTGCACACTGAGGTAGATGCTATTATTTGTCCTCCCTCTTATAGGTAAGTGAACTGATGCACAGAGAGACTTAGGTAACTTTCCAAATCCACACAGCTAAATGCAGTTGTGGTAGGACTCTAATTCTGATAAAATCCAAGTCACTTTCTACCTTGTCACAGCCTCTCCCAACATTCTTTTTGAACAACAACTTTGTAGTAGTTAATGGTAGAGTCATGCTTCAAACCAGGGTCAAACCAGAGTGGCAATTGTCAAGGCAGAAGAGAGAAAAAATAGCCTGAACACGTACTGTGACCTTGTGCTGTGGGAAAACCAAAAAGATTAGTGGGCAGAAGATGGAGCTTAAACATTTAATGAGCTTCTATTACTTACTCAGGTCTGTCTATACATAACCTCAATACTCAGAGTAGCACCTTAGAGTGTACATTATTAATGCGGGATTTCATCTCTGAAAAACTGAACCTCTTAGAAAGGAAGATTAGGCACCTAAAAGCAGCAAGAGCAGGACTTAAATAGGTAAGTCAGGCTCTACAAAGAAAGCTGTAAGGGGTGGGGTAAAAGTTCAGATGCAAATTGGATCTTGGCTTCTGCAAGGGGATGGGACAAGAGTGGTGGGGGCAGGAGGTGTCCTGACTACCAAATTGATCTGTGGAGGCTGTGCTTTGAAAGTAAGAATGGGGTTTGGTTGTGGAGCTAGAATGCCAGGGCAGAGAGAGCACTTATTATTATTATGAATATATATATTTTTAATATAGTATATTATATAGCATATACTGTTACATCATGTTAGGTGATATTATGATCTAGTGAATGTCTTCATCTAGAGATGAAGTATGGTTTAAGGAGATGCACATGGATACCAAGTTGACAAGGGATGGACTTGTGGTGGTTAATTTAATGTATCAACTTGACTGTGTCACAAGTTGCCCAGATATTTGGTTAAACATTATTTCTGTGTGTGTCTGTGAGAATACTTCTGAATAAGATTAGCATTTGCATTAGTAGATTGAATAAGGCAGATTGCTCTCCCTAATGTGTGTTGGCATCATCCAATCTGTTGATCGACTGCATAGAACAAAAAGGCAGAGGAAGATATACAGCCCTATACCTGACTACTGATCTGGGACATAGGTCTTCTTTTACCCTCAAACTGGGACTTATACCAACAGCTCTTGTGGTTCTTGAGCATTCAGACTCAGGAACTATACCATAAGCTCTCCTGGGTCTCTAGTTTGCAGATGGCAGATTGTGTGACTTAGCCTACATAATAATGTGAGCCAATTTATATAATTTTTTTCTTAATATATATTTCCTATATATTTTTTTCTTACATATGTTTCTCTATTCATCTGTTTTTCTTGAGAATGCAGACCATACTGTCTCTTACAATCTGGAGCAGTTCCTCTTTTTGTTTCTTGACACCAACATTTTTTTTAAAGAGTACAGGATAGTTATGTTTAAACTGGCTCTCAATTTGAATTCCTCTGATGTTTCCTCATGATTAAAGTCAGGTTATGCATTTTAATAGGTATATCACAGAAGTGATGCTCTGTCCTTTTCAATGCATGATATCTGAAGGCACATGATGACTATTTGTCCAGTAATGGTGATGATGATAACTTTGATCACTTGGTTAAAGTAGTGTCCACCAGGTTTTCCTTCTGTAAAACTACTGTTTTCCCCTTTGTAATTAGTAAGTATCTCGTGGAGAGATGCATTGCCCTTATATAAATATTCTGTTATGCAAACTTTTACCCAATTGTTTTAGCATTCACTGATAATTCTTACATGAAAAAAGTGGTAAAACAATTCTCACCTTTCTTCTGGTCATGGTAGCCAATTGGCAATTCATTTATTTATATCTTCATGGATTCATAGTTGTCTATTTTATTCCATGGGTTATAATGCACTTATGCCATTCTTTATTTTGAGGTTCACATGTCCCACATTTGGCTACTCAGAGGTCCTCCAAGTTGGCTTCTTTGCCATTTTAGAAGGTCTTCATCTTTCTTTGAGCCCTTCCTTGTTTTTTGGCAGCACAATATGCTCCAAGCCCATCTTGTACGTTCCCTGATCCAGTTCTACAATTGGCTATTTTTCCAAGAAACACTGTTTCTTTTTAGGAGAGAAATGGCATTTAGAAACCAAGATTTAGGTACTATGTGTTATCATTTTTAGAGTTTCATTTTTTTACTTGGGAAGAAAAAGCTGAAGCCACAGCACTGACAAAAAAATGCTATTTATTGGAAGTATTTGGAGATGGGAAATGTCTATAAAAGATGTTGGGTATTTGTATCTTTCAAAAGCAAGTTGCTCTTTGGGATGTGGTACCACAGAGATTCATGGGAAGGAGCAGAATTGACAGTGAGTAGCAATGAGGCTGGCCTGGAAGAGTAGAAAGAATAATAACAGCTAATAGCATCCATTTAGCACTAGCTTACTGTGTGCCAGATAGTGGTCTGGAAGACTTAAAAATATTATCTGTTATCTTAAAGTAATTCTGGAAGGTACAGCAAGGTTGACTGACTGGCTAGTAATAACTGAAATACGGTAATAACCCAGAGAGGGAGGAAGATGGTGAGAGAAGACATTGAAGAATAAAAATATCATATCTCTGTGTTTTGGAGAAGGCACTCTGATATAATAGGTTAAGTATTTGAAGACTGTGGCTCTATACTCAGCTTAGCCACCCATAATTGTGAGATCTGAGATGGCCATGTAGCCTTTTTGAACCTTGGTTTCATTGCCTGGCTACCTCAGGGTTGCTATAAAAATCAAATCAAAGGTTCCAAAAGCAGATTTGTAAACTCTGAAGTGTTACACACATAGAAATGGTTATTATTTATCCAGCCTAACAAATCTGGAGTCTTCTACCAAAGACCACAATTCTCTTTGGAATGTAATCCATCTAGGTTACAGAAAAATTCTGAATACCCATGTCCCTCCTTATCCCCATGTGCCAAGAGGGCCTAGAACAGTCCTGTGACAAATTTTGAGTTAGCTAATGCTTCCAAACATACCATAACTTGCATTTTTTAGTAGTAACTGTGAAAGGTAGACTCTAAGATAAACTCCCAATGATCCTTGACTCTTGGTATTCACACTCTTGTGTAATCCATTCCCTTCAAGTGGCAAAGGTGATAGGATGTCACTTAGGAACTTGGCAACATAAAACTGAATTCTATATTGCTAGTAAACTCTCTTCCTTGCTGGCTTTGATCAAAGAGGTTGCCATGTTATGGAAGTCCATGTGTCAAGTGGGTGAAGTCCAGCATCTCACCAGGAACTGATTCTCTCAGTCCAATAGTCCTTGAGGAACTGAAAATCTGGCAACAGTCAGGTGATCTTGGAAGTGGATCCTTCCTCAATCAAAGCCACAAATGAGACATCAGCTCTGTCTGACACCTCGATTGCATGCAGTCTTGTGAGAGACCTTGAAAAAGAAGATCCAGCAGAGAACCTATACCTGGCTAAGTCCACAGAAGCCATGAGATAAATAAATGTTTTAAGACACTGAGTTTATTGTTAGTTTTACTCAGCAATAGGTAACTAGTAAAGTAAACATCTTTTATATAAGCTCCTCTAATCATCTATTCTCTCCTGTATTTCATACAACTGTGTGCTTTCCATACTCAGCTAACATTAACATTAAACTACTTTTCTTACTCTAAAACTTTTCCACTGTACCCTCTGGAAACCTCATTCTATAATTAACAAACTTTACTGTAGGATTTAAAATACTTTTAGTAACAGAGGTATACTTGGTTCAAGGATGGACAGACACATTTATAAAAAATGTGAGTTATCCCAAAATTAATTTATAAATTTAATACAGTCCAAATCATTTTAATTGACATTAAAGTTTTAACATGTGTCTCCTTAGAAGAATAAACATACAGAAATAACCAGGGAAATTCTGAAAAAAATAATAATGAGTATTAACCAGTCCTACAACTTATTGAAGCATATTACAAGGCTATGATAGTTAAATACAGTGGTGCTGGTTCAAAATTGAGAACTAGATCAATGTAGCATAATAGAAATTTCAAGGGAAAAAAAAAACAGTCTGTGGAGAATTTAGTATACTGAAAGATGATATGTAATGCTGCAGGCTTTGAAGATGGAGAAGGTCCACGACTCAAGGAATGCAGGTGACCTTAAAAACTGGAAAAAACAAGGAAGTGGATTCTCCTCTAGAGTCTTCAGAAGGAATACAAAGTGTAAACTGATATGTATTGCTCTCACCCTGTCCCCATCCACCTGTTGCCTCTTGAATCCTATACGTAACCATTTTTATGAACTTCTTGTATATTCATCCAATGTTTCTTTATGTCAATATGAACAAATATGAATATTTATTCTTATTCCCTCATTTCTTACACAAGGGTAATATACTATAGGTACTTTTCTGTCCCTCACTTATTTTACAAGTATCAATGTCAAGATAGACAAATTAAACTATATTAAAATGTAAACTTCAGTTTAGCAGATTATAGTGCATCTAAAGTCAAAGGGAAAACTTGAAAAAATATTTCCATGTAATAAAAAACTGACTGTTCACTGACAAGGAAATTTCTCAGTAAATTATGTTGGATTCATATAGCGGATTATTATACAGTCATTCAAACACATGCAAAGGCAGAGAGAAAATTAGAATTGATAATGGTCAAAAAGACCTTTAGCCTCATCTTAAAGTTTTAATATATTTTAAAGGATAACCTGCACTTATATTGCTTGCGTAAATTAAAATTACTAAAAATAAAAATAGGGGAAAGAACAAGAAAAGTATAGATCTCTATAACTTGGAATTATGTCAAATATATAGCATTAAGTGAAAAAAGTACTTGCAAAATATTACTTAAGTTTGATCCTATTTTAATAAAAAATTACTATTAGAATATTAAAATATATAAAGAACTAAATAACTACCTATTTTTTAATTAATTGATTAATTTATTTTTATGGTGACATTGGATAACAAAATCCAATAAGTTTTTGCTATACACTTTAACAGTAAGACATATATATATTTATACTGTGTGTTCACCTTCCACAGATAGATTTTATTCTGTTACTGTATATTTGACCCCTTTTACCTTGTCTAACTCCCTTCCTCTGGTAACCACAAGTCCATTGTCCATGTCCATGAGTCTCTGATTGTTTCTCCTGTTCATTTGGTGCTTTTAGAGTTAGATCCCACATATGAGTGATGTCCTGTGATTTTTACCTTTTTCCGTCTAGCTTATTTTGCTTGGCATGATTATTTCAAAGTATATCCATTTTGTCTCAAATGGCAGTATTTCATCTCTTCTATTGTATATATGTTCCACGACTTCTTTAGCCAATCATCTATCATAGGACACTTCTGTTGCTTCCATGTCCTGGTCACTGTGAATAATGCTGCTATGAACATCAGTGTGCAAATATCTTTTCAGATATGAGTTTTCAAGGCTTTGGGTTAAATACCCAGTAGAGGGATTACTGGGTCATATGGTAGATCAATTCTTAGGTAGTTTTTCTTTTTGCATATAATCATTTATATAATCATCAATACAGTATTATCATAAAACAAACCTTATTAAAATTTATCATTGTCTTACTGCCATTTATAATAAAATAAGAAGTTATTTTCATGTTTAAGATCCAATTCAGAATATATGTTGCATTTAGTTGTCATGTTTCTTTCAGTTCCTTTAGTCTGCATTGCTTGTCAGTTTTCCTTTGTCTTTCATGTCCTTGCCTTTTGAAAAAGTACAGGCCATTTGTTTTGTAGTATTAGCCTTAATTTGGGTTATTCAGTTTTCTCTTTGTGATTTGATTCTGGTTATGTATTTTGGGCAGGAATACCATAGAGGTGTTCTGTCCTTAGTGCATCATATCAAGAAACAGATAATATTAATTTTCCCATTATTAGTGATGGTAACTTTGATCGTTTGAGTCTTTATATAATATTCTACACATGATTCTTTTGTTGTCCTGGGGTTGGAAATGTTTTCTTTTACACCATGCCTTACTATTTTTTTTCTCTTAATATTTATCATGGAACAGAAGTTTTTGATTTTGAGGTTGTCAATTTAATTGTTTTCCTTTGATTACTGCTTTTTGTGTTAAATTTAAGGAAACTTTTCCAATTCCCAAGGTCTTAAAGATATTCTCTTCTAGAAATTTTAGTTTCCCTTTCACATTTAGATCCACAATCTACCAGGAGTTAACTTTTCTATATGGTGTGAAATAGAAGTTGTATTTTTCCATATGGATATCTATTGTCCCAGCACTATTTAAAAAGAATATCCTTTCCTAACTCCTCCTTAGGGCATTTTTGTTACAAATCAGTGTTCGTAAATGTCCAGGGCTGCTTCTAAAGTGGTATTCTGTTCCATTGTTCTATTTGTCTATCTTTGTGCTAATATCATACTATCTCAATAATTACATATTCAATTTTTTAATAATTGTAGGACTATTCAAATTTTCTATTTATTCATTTGTCAGTTTTTATTCATGTAACTTCCTAGGAATTTGCCTATTTTATATAAATTTATAAACTTAGAAAGTAGTTAATAACATTGTCTAATGATACTATGTAATAATGTGATCTGTAATGAATTCTTTCTTCCCAATTTCAATTATGAATTCTCCTTTTATTTCCTTTCTATTGTCATTAAAAAATATTAGATGTAAATTTTATTTTCTTTCTTATTTTTTAATTAAGTTTATTGGGGTGACATTGGTTAATACAATTATATAATTTTCAGGTGTATGTTATCATTTGACATCTATATATTCTATTGTGTGTTTATGACCCAAAGTCCAGTTCCTTTCAGCTACCATATACTTTATCCCCTTTACCCACTTCATCCTCCCCCTATACCATTATTTTGGACACTTTTTACCCAATCTACCTCTCTCCTCCTCCCCAGCACACTAGTAACCAATACTCTTTAGTCCTCTGGTAACCACTAGTCTATAGTCTATTTCCATGAGTCTCCGTTTGTCCTGCTCATTTGCTGCATTTAGGTTTATACCTCAAATATAAGTGATATCATGTGACTTTCAACATTTTCTGTCTGGCATATTTCACTTAGCATGATTATCTTGAGGTCCATCCAGGTTTTTGCAAATGGCAGTATTTCATCTCTTCTTATGGCTGAGTAATGTTTCATTGTATATATGTACCATAACTTCTTTAGTCAATCATGTATCATAGGACACTTCGGTTGCTTCCATGTCCTGGCCACTGTGAATAATGCTGAACATTATTAATAATTATTAATTATTATTAATAATGAATAATAATGAACATTGGTGGGAAAATATCTTTTTGGATATGGTTTTTCAAGATTTTGGGGTAAATACCCAGTAGAAGATTTGCTGGATAATATGATAGATCTTAGTTTTTTAAGGAACCTCCATACTCTTTTACATAGAGACTGTACCAATGTGCAGTCCCACCAGCAGTGTCTAAGGCTTCATTTTTCTCCACATCCTCTCCAACACTTGTTATTAATTCTCCCATTGATTATAGTTATTCTAATAGATGCAAGGTGGTATCTCATTGAGGTTTTGGTTAGCATTTCCCTAAAAGCTAGCGATGTTGAGCATCTTTTCATATATTTGTTGGCCATTTGTATGTCCTCTAGAGAGAAGTGTCTGTTCAGGTCCTCTGCTCATGTTTTGATTGTATTGTTTGCTTATTTGTTGTTGTTGTTGTTATTTTGAGTTTTATGTGTTCTTTGTATATTTGGAAATTAGACCCTTATCGAAAGTGTTGCTTGCAAATGTATTTTCCCTTTCGAATGGTTGTCTCATTACCTTGTTGATGGTTTCTTTTGCTGAGCATAAGCATTTTAGTTTGATATAGTCCCATTCATTTATTTTTGCTTTTACTTCCCTTGCCTTTGAGGTCTAATTCATATAATCCTCTTTAAGTCCAAGGTCCTTGAGTTCCATTCCTATGTTTTCTTCTATGCATTTTATTGTTTCAGGTTTTACATTCATGTCCTTAATCCATTTTTAGTTAATTTTGGTGTGTGGTGATAGAGAACAGTCTAGTTTCATTCTTTTGCAGGTGGTTTTTCAGTTATCCAGCACCATTTATTGTAAAGGCTTTCCTTTCTCCAATGTATGTTTTGGCTTCTCTGTCAAAAATTATTTGCCCTTATAAATATGGGTATACGTCTGAACTGTCAGTTCTGTTCCACTGGTTCATGTGTCGGTTTTACTGCCAATACCATGCCATTTTGTTTACTGTCGCTTTGTACTATAATTTGAAGTTGGGCAGAGTGATGTCTCCAGCCTTGTTCTCGTTTTCTCAGGATGGCTTTGTCAATTCAGAATATTTTTGTGCTTCCATACAAATCTGATGACTTTTTGTCCTATTTCTTTAAAAAATGGTGATGAAATTTTGATGGCGATTGCATTAAATCTGTATAATGTTTTAGGTGATATGGTCATTTTAACTATGTTGATTCCTCCAATCCAAGAACATGGAATATCTTTCCATTTCTTTGTATCTTCTTCAATTTCCTTTAATAAGGTCTTGTAGTTTTTATTCTGTAAGTCCTTTGCATGTTTCACTCAATTTATTCCTAGGTATTTTATTCTTTTGGGGATAATTGCAAAAGGAATTAGTTTTTCCAGTTCTTTTTTGTTGTTGTTGTTGTTGACACTTCATTATTAGAGTGTAGGAATGCTATGGATTTTTGAATGTTGATTTTGTACCCAGAGACTTTTCTGTATTTGCTTATTGTTTCTAGTAGTGTTCTTGTGGATTGTTTAGGGTTTTCTATGTAGAGAATCCTGTCATCCTCAAATCGGGACAGTTTGACTTCTTTGTTTTCTATTTGAATGCCTTTTATAAATTTCTCTTGTCTGATTGCACTCGCTAGGACCTCCAATATTATATTGAATAACAGTGATGATAGTGGACAGTCTTGCCCTGTTCCAGATCTTAGAGGGAAGGTTTTCAGTTTTTCACCATTAAGTATAATGTTGGTTGAAGGTTTGTCATAGATGGCCTTTATTATGTTAAGGTACTTTCCTTCTATACCAATTTTGTTAAGTGTTTTGATCATAAATGGATACCGTATCTTGTCGAAGGCTTTTTCTGAATCTATTGATATGATCATATGATTCTTATTTTTTATTTTGTTTATGTGGTATACTACATTAATCGATTTGTGTGTGTTGAACAATCCCTGTGCTCCTGGGATAAAGCCCACTTGATTGTGGTGTGTAATCATATTAATATGTTGCTGTATTCGGCTCGCTAGTATCTTATCCAGGATTTTTGCATTTGTGTTCATGAGGGATATTGGTCTGTAGTTTTCTTTCTTTGTGTTATCTTCACCAGGTTTTGCTATCAGAGTGATATTGGCCACATAAAATGAGTTGGGAAGTATTGCCTCCTCTTTGATTTTTTGGAAGAATTTAAGCAGAAGAGGTATTAAATCTTCTTTGAATGTTTGGTAGTATATACTGGTGAAGCCATCTGGTCTTAGAATTTTACTTTTTGGTAGGTTTTTGAAGATTGTTTCAATTTTCATACTGCTGATCAGTCTAATTATATTTTCCAGTTCTTCTTGATTCAGTCTAGGAAGATTGTATTTTTCTAGATACTGGTCCATTTCTTCTAGGTTATTAAATTTGGTGTTATATAGTTTTCATAGTATTCTTGTATGGTCCTTTGTATTTCTGTGATATCTGTCATAATTTCCCCCTTTTGTCCCTGATTTTGTTTATTTGTGTCCTGTGTCTTTTTTCTTTAGTGAGTCTAGACAGGAGTTTGTCAATTTTTTTCAACTTTCTCAAAGAACTAGCTCTTTGTTGAATTTATTTTTTCTATTTTTAAATTTTGTTTTCAATTTCATTTATTTCTGCTCTAGTTTTGATTATTTCTTTCTTTCTGCTGACTTTAGGCTTCATTTTTTCTTCCTTTTCTACTTTTTTAAAATGAAGCATTAGGTTGTTTATTTCGGTTCATTCTTGTTTTTGGAGATAGGCCTTTAATTATATAAATTTTCCTCTTATGACCATTTTTGCCATGTCCCAAATGTTTTAATGTGTTGTACTGCATTATCCTTCATTTCTGTGTATCTCCTGATCTATCTTTTTATTTCTTCTCTGACTCAGAATAACAAACTGTTAATAATTATCTCAGTGTGTGATATTATGAAGAACTTTCTACTTACTATATTAAATGTTTATGTAATGTTCAAAATATTTATATATGAATAACTTTCAAGATGAGAGAAAATTGAAGATATATATTTTTAAACTGTTCTAACCTTTATATTTTTAATGGCTCTTGATCCATGCAACAGCTTGGATGAATCTCAAATTCATTATTATGAGCGAATGAAGCCAGAAAAAAAGAAAAGTGAACATGGTGTGTGTTTCCATTTGTAAAATATACAAGAACAGGTACAACTAATTCATGGTGATAGAATTCAGAACAATAACACTTGGGGAAAAAGTTGATATTAAGGATCATGATAGAACCTTTTAGAGTGAAGGAAATATTTTATATCTTGATATAAAAAGTCAGTGACACAGGTTTATGCTTGTGTCAAAACTGAACTTTCACTTGTCTGAGTATTTAATTGTATGTAAATTATACCTTTATTAAAAAAGTTATTAGTGATAGTAATACTTATACTGGAAGAAAATGTGAATAATTATTTTTATAGTCTAGAGTGGGAAGAGCCTTTTATAGTGTGACATAAAATCCAGAATCTATAGAGGAAAGATAGATGAAGACTTTAATTCATTTTATGTTGCTTTTTAAAAATTTTTTTAATAAGTAAGTCATTTCTATGATATGGTATGCTGTATAATGATACCTGAAAGATATCCATGTCTTTATTCTCAAAACTTGTGAATATTTCCTTACATGGAACATGGAACTATATAGATGTAATTAAGTAAAAGATGTTGACCTTCTAAAACTCTTCAAAAAAATTAAAGGGGAAAAAATTCCACACTTATTTTACAAGGCCAGTATTTCCCTCATGACAAATTCATGTAAGTAAACTACAGAAAAAAAATTACAAGCCAATATTCCTGATGAATATAGAGGCAAAATCTTCAATGAAATATTAGTCAATCAAATTCAGTACCACATTTAAAGGATCATACACCTTGATCAAGTGGGTTTTATCCCTGGTATGCATAGACAGTTTAACATATCAAATCAACAAATGTGATACACCATATTAATAGAATAAAATATTAAAATGATATTAACATCTCAGAAGATGCAGAAAAAGCATCTGACAAATTTCAACAACCTTTCCTGATAAAAATTCTCAAAAAATTATGTATAGAAGTAAGATACCTCAACATAATACAGGCTATATATGACACACCCACAGATAACATATTCAAGAGTAAAAAGTTGAAATATTTTTCTCTAAGATCAGGAACAAAACTAGGGTGTCCACTATTACTATTCCTATTCAGAGTAATACTGGCAGTCCTAGCCAAAGCAATTAGGCATGAAAAAGAAATAAAAAGTATTTAAATCAGAAAGAAAGAAGTAAAATTCTCTGTTTGCAGTAATATTATCTTATATATCTAAAATTATAAAGGCTCCACCAAAAATGTTAAAACTAATATATGAATTTAGTAATGTTGCAGGATATGAAATCAACATATAATAATTAGTTGAATTTCTATACCATAACAGTAAACTATCTGAAAAAGAAACAAATAAAAACCATTCCATTTACAATATCTTCCAAAACAATACATTCTTAGAAATAAATTTATCCAAGCAGATAAAATATTTGTACACTAAAATTTACAGACATTGATAAAAGAAATTGAAAAAGACACAGATACATGGAAAGAGACTGTGTTCATTGATTGGACGAATTAATATTATTAAAATGGCTAATTACTCAAAACAATCTACAGATTCAATGTAATCTTTATAAAATCCAAATGGTATTTTTTTGCAGAAATAGAATAAACAATTATAAAATTTGTATGAAACCAAAGAGACACTGAATAGCCAAAACAATCTTTAGAAAGAACAGCAAAGTTGGAGGCATCACACATTCTAATTTCAAACTATATAACAAAGCTATTGTAATCAAAACAGCGTGGCATTGGCATAAAGACAGATACAGAGCAATGGAACAAAATAGAAAGCCTAGATATAAGCCGCAGATACATGGTCAACTAATGATATTGAACGTCTATTTGATGCCACTCACAAAAGTTAACTCAAAATGGATTAAAGAATTAAATGTAAGACCTGAAACCATAAAACTCCTAAAAGAAAACATAGGAGAAAAAAACCCTTGACATTGATCTTGGCAATAATTTCTAGGATATGACACCCAAAGCACTGGTAATAAATGTAAAAAGAATAAGTAAGACTACATCAAACTAAAAGGCTTCTGCACAGCAAGATAAAAAATCAATAAAATGAAAAAGCAGCTTACAGAATGGGAGAAAATATTTGCAAACCATCTATTTGATAAGAGGTTAGTATCCAAAATATATAAGGAACTCATACAACTCAATAGCTAAAATAATAATAATATGGGTAAAGAACCTGAATAGACATTTCCCCAAAGGATACATATAAATGGCTAACAGGTGTATGAAATGTGCTCAATATCACTAATCATCAGGTAAATGCAAATCTAAACCACAATGTGATATTACTTCACACCTGTTCAAATGGCTTTATCAGAAATACTTAGTAGTTGATAGATGGTCATGGGGAGGGGAAGCACGGCATAAGGAATGCAGTTAGCATTAATGTAATGGCTAGGTGGAGAACCAGAGGAGAGAAATAACAATTAGGGGGATCTTATAAACTATATAAATGTCTGTATACTTGAAGCTAATAAAATTTAAAAATGTGAAAAGGTCAAGAGATAACCAGTGTTGGAGAGGGTATAGAGAAAAGGGAACCCTTGTGCACTGTTGGTGGAAATGTAAATTGTTACTTCCATTGTGGAAAACAGTATGAATTTTCCTCAATAAAAAACATTGAGAAAATTATCCTCAATTGTGTGGGCTCAAGTAAATCACAAAAGTCCTTATGAGAGGGAGGAAAGATGGTCAGAGAAGACAGAGAAGGCAATGTGATAATAGAATCAGGTTAAAGAAGAAAATGATGGAAGCAGAGGTCAGTGAGGAGAGAGGTTTGAAGATGCTCTTCTTTGAAGAGGGAGGAGGGGCCCCCAAGCCAAGGAATATAGGCAACCTATAGAAGCTGGAAAGGGAAGGAATGGATTCTTCTAAAGAGCTTCTAGGAGGACCACAGCTTTTGGTTTTAGCTCCATAAGACCCATTTTGGACTTCTGACTTCTATAAATATAATAAATTTGTGTAATTCAAAGGCCCTAAATCTGATAATTTGTTACATCAGCAATAGAAAACAAATACATTAGAGTTTAATATAAATATATAAATGTTATATAAATATTTATGCAGAATTAATTTATATAAATATACTAAAAGATGTACACTGAGAAATATCACTTATAATCTGTCACCATCCACTTGTTCCTCCTGGAGCCCTTTAAGTAACCATTTTTATTAATTTCTTGCTTATCCAGTGTTTCTTTATGTAAATATAAGCAAATATGAGTATTTATTACTATTCCCTTCTTTATTACAAGAATAGTAACATATAATACATACTGTACTAGACCTCGTTTTTCAATGAATGATATAAAGAGATAAATAAACTATAGTTAATAATAATGTATTACATTTTGAAAGTTGTTAATAGAGTACATCTTAAAAGTTCTCATCACAAAAACATTTATAACTATGTGAGGTAATGGATGTTAACTAGACTTTGTGTTGTAATACCTTATATATGTGTATCTATATTATATATAATATATCAAGTCATTATGTTGTACACTCTAAATTAACACCATTATATGTCAATTATATCTCAATAAAAGAAATAAAAATATAAGTGATAAAATTAATTGTATAAAAATTTAAGTATCTGTTTAGTGCATGACACAATTAGAAAAATCAAAGGATGAACCTGGAAAATATTTGCATGCATCCACAGTAAAGATGAAAAGTTGATTATCTAATGATCATGAATTTTCCAAGTAAATTATGTTGTATCCATATAATGGAACACTATAAAGTCATTCAAATGCCTGTAAAAGACAGTGAGGAAATTTGTACTGGGTAATGGTCAAAAGAATTTTATCCTAAACTTAAAGCTTTAGAAAATTTATGAAGAATCCACTTCTGTATTGTCTGTATAATTAAAAATAAAAACAAGTGGAAAAGAACAAGAAGAATATATACCTATATAACTTTAAAATATGTCAAACATGAAAAAGACAATTGTAAAACAGTATATATAGTATGATCATATTTTTGAAAAAAATATACTGCTATTTGTTAGCAGAGAAAATAGACAGTAGGGTAATATATATCAAACTATTGATAATAGTCACTGGGGAATTTGAGATTTTGAGGGACTTTTCATGGTCTATATTAAATAATTACATTATTTTCCAATTTTTATAAAATATATGTATCACTTTATAAACAAAACAATTAAGATAAATATTTTTAAATATTATATCACCCATATCCTTTACTAGTCAGTTCTTGAATGGATACATCAGTGATGACTTTGGTTAACTATAGCAGAAAATTAAATGATTGGAAGGTATAGCAGGGTAATTTCTGAGTCCTCTTAGAGTTGAATGGGGCCATGTGACTGGTTCTGCCCAATGAGCTATGTATTTAAGAACTGATGCTCAATCCTCCTGCTACCTCTTCTCTGCTTTGGCAACCAGGAAATCCTCAGGTGCCAGATGAGATAGCCACAAATGTCAGCCTGTATCGCCAAGTTTCCTTTTGGAAAGAACTGTCTTAAAAAGCACCTGAACTTACAGTAGATTTTGCATGAGCAAGAAATAAACTTGTATGTGTTAAGTCATCGAATTTAGAGTTTATTACCAATTTATTACCAAAGCATAAGCTACCTTATCACAACTAACAGAATAGCATCAATAATCCGCAGGATCCAGGAGAAGCCTGGAAACAAGGTGAGTTCAGGAACCAAGACTGACAATGACATAACATAGCAAAGATTTTGCTGCAGGAATGGATTGATAGGATGATGCTGTCAGCCCCATTGCCAGTTAATTCTTGCCACTACAGCAATACTCTGCTGTTTCTTGATGCTGTTGCTTTTCTTTCAGATTTTTTATGGCATTAGCTGCCTTTTAAAAAGTCACTAATTAACACTGCATAACTTTTTTCACTCCCTTAACATTCAAAATTTCCAGCAGAATCAAGTGATTTGCCATGCTAAAGTCACATGTCCATGCACGCTAGTTCCCAGGAGATGGGGAGAAGAAATATGTGCCCCCATCCCTGGTTTCAGTAGTGTATGGTAGGGCCCTGCCTCCAAACCTATCTTGGGCTTATTACCAAATAGGAAGAGTGCTTGAATGCTGAGCAACCAAAATATTAATGTTCTCTTCAGTGTTCAGCTCATTCACTGACTGATCTTTCAGCTCCTTGACTTAATTGAAACTTGCCTGTCTCCTGAAAAGTGGAAATCTTCCCAATCTGCCACTGTCTAGCCAATAATGTCCTCAATTATATGCTTTGCCGTTCTACCCTCACAGCCCAATTCTAGATGAATACAACTCCCCACTTTCCTTATGTCAATGTTAGTCTCATATAATTGCTCAGATGGGAGCCAATGAGAAGTCATGGTCCCCAACCTCTATTGAGTCCTTTATGCTGTCTGGCAATCTCGTTTCCCTGCTCAGTTCTCCAAGAATCCATAGCAGCTTTGCTAAATCCCCACTTCTTCAGCCCTTCTACATCTTCCCTACCCTTTCCCTCTCACTTCACTTGCTACTGCACTTAAAATAGAAGGCCCCAGACAGAAATGTTCTCAACCCCTTGCCAAAAACTACTTGCAAACTGCCGGATCCCGCTGGCGAAAGTCAAACAGTCCCTGAGAGGGGGAGTGAGGATTAAAGAAAAAGACAGAGACAAGAGAAAGATTCGGGAGGGCTAACAGTGAATACTGCAGCCTCAAGTTTATTCAGCATGCTCTATTTATACATCATGACTGCATGGAGAAACCGAAATCCCAAGTATGCACAAACAATTGCTGACATCTGCATAGGAAGCCTGTTGCTAATCCTATCTTCCTCATTATCAAAGTCATAAAACATTCAGCTCATTCCCTGAAGCCGCAAGTGTGCTTCTCAGCCGTTACAAGATTAACAAAGTATTTGCCAACTACGTAAAACATCCTCCTGAGCAATCAATACCTTATCTGTTCCAAGGGGCAGCCATCAGGCAAACGGCTCCCAACAGCAAACAAATGAGCACTCCAACCTGATCTTGCTCTTTCCCCTGTCACAGTAAAAGAGGTACCCTTTTTCTCATTGACAAATCTTTTCACTGGAGTTTGAGCCCCATTTTCCTCTACCTTCTCAGGAAACTTAATCTATCAGCTCCTTCTCTCCTTCCCTCCTGTATCTTAAGTTTTTTTCTTGAATTTGAAAACAATGAAACTGAAAGAACATTTTCCGTTTTTTTTTTTAAGTCAAAATTAAATTTACCATGTGACCCAGCAATTCCATTTCTAGGTATCTATCCAAGAGAAATGGAAACATATGTCCACACAAAGACTTGTACTTGGGTGTTCACAGTAACATTATTCAGACTACTAAAAGATGTAAACAACTCATGTGTCATTCAACCAATGAATGCATTTGAACAAAATATGGTAAATTAAATGGAAAACAATTCAATAATAAAAAGCAACAAGGACTGATACATGCTATACCATGAATGAATCTCAGAAATATCATGCTCAATGAAAGAAACCAAATATAAAAGAACACATATTGTATGGTGACATTTATATGAAGTCCTGCCCCCCCAACAAAAGGAAAATCTATAGGAATAGAAAATAAATTGTTTTTCTAGGGGTAGGAGTTGGATAGGGAGTAACTGAAGATTAACACATGACCTTTTCAAGGTTATGAAAATATTCTAAAAATGAATTGTAGTGATGAATGTATAACTCTGTAAAGAAGCTAAAATTCATTAAATTGTATACACGAAGCAGGTGAATTTTCTACTATGTAACCATATCTCAATAAAATGTTTTAAAACAAAAACATTGACTCAACCACTCATTAATTTCTAGCTTCTGCTCTATTTCTCTACTGTCTGTCATGGGCAAACATCTTGAGGATGTTGTTTGCACTCTTGTCCATATTTCCTCACCTTCTGTCCACTTTCTTCTTTATCTCTTCTTTCCCTTTGGTGATCTCCTAATCCATTACATTTTGCCTTCCTCTCCTTCCTGCTTAACCCACTGTAATTTACCATCCATCTCCATCACTCCATGTTCTCTGCAAGACTTCTAGTGATCTTGTTGCTAAATCTAGGGTACGATTTTTAGGCTGTGTTTTGTGTAATGTTGGCATGTTGACCACTCCCTCCATTTGGAAGATAATTTACCCTTGGTTTTTGTGGCACCACATACTCCTGGTTTTACTGTTTACTCTTTGGCAACTAGTTCTCCATCCATTTTGTAAGCCCATCTTCCTTCACTCTTTCATTAAATGTTGGTGTCTGATAAAGTTGTGCCCAAGGCCCTTACTCTTCCCACTCTGTACAGCCCCAGTGGATAATCTTATCAATTCTTATGGCTTTGATAACTATCTACATGCTGATGGCTGCCAACTCTATAGCTCTTGCTTACATTTCTTTCCTGAACTCCAGATCTATATATCCAAATGCCTCTTGAATATCTCCCCGTGGATATTTCACGGACACTTAAAACTCAATAAGTGTAAAGTAGAATTCAGTGTTTCCCCACTGAAACCTGTTTTTCTTGGGGATTTTCTCTCTCAGTGAATTGTTCCATAATCCACCCAGCCACCTCAGCTATAAATCTAGGCTTCCTCTTTGACTCGCTCCATTAACAACTACATGCAAACTATTAAAAAATTGTGTTGATTTTTACCTCTTAAATGTTCTCTTATTCAGAGACTCTGCACAGGAATTCATGGACCCTGGAGGCTTTTAGAGGATCCATGAACATGCTGAGTTGTAGGTGAAATTTGGTAAAATTGTGTATTTAGCATTTTTCTAGAAGGAGTGTGTAGGCCACAGCTTTATCACATTCTCAGATAGATCTGTGACTCAACAAAAAGTAAGCACCGTTGCTCTAACTCCATCAATTTCTCTTCATCCATCCTTCCATTCTGACTGTATGTACTTACCACAGAGGGCTATTTCTTTATATAATGCTCTCTCTGTTCTCTTAAGGCCACAAATAAAGAGGAATCTTCTAGAGGACATGAGTTGAAGCTAGCAGGACTGGATGTACTCTGCCTCAAGGACTCCTATGTGCCATCATGGCCTGCTCCTCTCCTCCGCTTTCTGCCAACAAATAATTTATTCTTTCCCTTTTCTTACCTCCTCCATATCTCCTTCATCTTCTCATTTTCTCTTTTCTTCATTCTCTTTCCCTTCCTCTTTCCCTTCCCCAGCTTCTCCCCCAGGCTTCATTAACACACTAATTATAGGTTAATGAGATCTTTGACACACATTGCTTGAAGCCTCTTAAAACCAAGACTAGAGGCAGCATTCACAAGGCTCAGTAGCTTTCACTTGCAGAGAGTCCCAAACACCATCTCCGCAGAAGAGTTGGGGAACCTGAGCTTAGAAAGTAGAGAGACCCCAGCTCAAAGTATAGCTGTCATGGGTTAGAAGAACTATGTGTGGCAGGTCAAGGAATCATAGGCCTTACAATTTTTTAAATTAAAACTTAAAGTTTGGGTAAAAAATTTTAAAGGCATCAAATCAAATTCCCCTCAGCACGTATAGATGATCCTTGTTAATTCTTTTATTTTCTTCACCCTATATATCCATCAACAAGTTCCATTGGCTCTACCTCAAAATATATTCCATTCTATTCCATTGATTTCTGAGTCCATTAAGTCCAATACCACTGTTTTGTGTACTGTAGCTTTATACCACCATGGCAGTCTTGAAATCAGGTATTATGAATCCTCTAATTTTGTTCTTTTTCTTCGGTATAGTTTTAGTTATTCTGGGTCTTTTTATTTTCCATGTAAACTTCAGAATTATTTTGTCTATGTCTACAACATAACTAGCTGGAATTTCAGCTGAAATTATGTTGAAAATATACACTAAGTTGGGAAGAATTGACATCTTAGCAATGTTAAGTCTTCCAGTCTCCGCACATAATTTCTTTCTTCAGTGTTTTGTTCTTTTCCCCATTCAGATTCTGTACATATTCTGTTATATTTATACCTAAGTATTTTATTGCTTTGCTGCCATTGTAACTAGTATTTTTTAAATTTCAAATATCAATTGTTTATTGCTGGTATATAGGAAAGCAATTGACTTTTATTAACCTTGCATCCTGTGAGTTTACTTTCATATGAGTTCTAGGAGATTTTTTTGGTAGATTCATTGAGATTTGTACAATCTCACAAATTTTGATAATTTTATATTTAATTTTGTTCAAAGTATTTTTTAATTACCTTGAGACATTTGATCTATGTACCATTTAGGAATGCGTTGTTTAATTTCCAAATATATGGGGATTTTCCAGCACTCTTTCTATTACTGATATATACTTTACTTCTATTGTGGTCCAATAATAAGTTTTGTATGATTTCTATCTTTTTAAATTTATTATGGTCCAGGATATGGTCTTCTTAGTGGGTGTTCTATGTAAACATGAGAAGAATGTGCACTCTGCTCTTGTTGGATGGAGTAGGCTATAAATACCAACGAGATCAAGTTGATTGATAGAGCTAGTCAGGTAAAAATATATCCCAAATCTGTCCACTTATCTTTCTCCCTCATCCCTATCTTAGCCTAAACTATCATGGTCTCTTGCCTTGACCACCTAACTGGTCTCATAACAAGCATCTTAACTGGTTGACCTGTTTCCAGCTTTGCCCCAACTATAATCTATTCGCCACACATTAGAGTGATCATAGGCCATGTCACCCCAAGCTCAAAACCTTCCAATGATTTTTCATTGTACCTAAAATAAAATCTAAACACCTTTCTGTGGTTGACATGGCCCAACACAGACTTGCTTTAGAATTTCCTTCCTGCCTCATCTAGTTTTAATCTCTCTTCTCACTCTCTTTAGTCAGACTTCTTCCTGAAATCCCTTGAATACACCAAGCTCATTCTCACCCTAGACCCTTTGCCCTTGTGTTTCACCCTGTATGGAATGCTATGACTCTGGATCTTCACAAAATGATGCATTTGTGTAATTTAATCTTACCTCAACTTTCACTCTTTTAGAGATACCTTGCCTGGCTACTCTATTTAATCTTGTTCCCCAACCCCACACAGTCACACTGCCTTTTTACTTGTCTTCTTTGTTTTCTTTGCAATTTTAACTTTTAGAAATTATCATATTCATGTATTTGTTTGGTTGTTTGTGTCCATCATCTTCTTCTACAACATGAACTTCAGGACAGTAGGCAAGTGGGGAGTAAGTAGCCAGAGCCAGGAAGAGGGAGTGGCAGGGGAAATGGGGACAGATTATAGTTCATGTTTTTGCCATCTTTATCAGCTTGGAGGCCCTACTGTAATAATAAACTCAGGTAATTTATAGTTTTTACTTCAGTATATCATTTAAATTCCAAGTATTATCAATCACATCATGTGAGTGGGAAGAGCCCTTAGAGCAGTTTCTCCACCTATTTTGTATTATTACCCCCTAAGAAGACTTTATTAGGCACTTTTGTCCAAAATTGCTTCCTTTGCTATGAAATTTGAATACCATAGATATATCATGTATCTATTTAATAACTATATGTTTATATGTAAAAAGGATAAATAAAAATCATTTTATTCAACACAGGATTGATAATGAATACATGAAATGTTTAAGTTAAAAGTTACTTTAAATTTTAACCCATTTCCTGTTTAGAAAAAAAGTGCAATTCACTGCCAGCATTAATTTAATTTTACATAAACACACTCTTTGAGGCTAAAGTGAATCTGACTGAATTTCAATGTGAAAATAAAATATAAAAACTGTTCTTGGAGTTATTTCTAAACAGAACTTGTCTCTAATCCTAATGTAACAGAAATGTATACATAAATCAAATTCATCAAATAAATCTTTGGCTAACAACTGTCTAAGAACGATGTTAACTTCACATGTAAGAATGCTACATTTTCAAGGATTTGACATTTTCAGTGATGGAGAATTACCATATTTTGTAAATGGAAGTATTACTGTTAAAAACAGAATGCTATAAACAGAATGATGTCATTTGTTTCTAAAGACTATCGATATACTAGAGTGATGCGAAAATAATAATAAAAGTGAGATATTTCATGACAAACTTTGTGGGTAAGGTTAGGACTGTAAACCACGAGTTAACTCAGGGTAAACACTACAACTGCAAGCCCCACCAGTGAGTATTCTCGGGACAAACGGGAAATAGGTTAAAAGACATAATGAAAGAAATTCAAAAAGATACAAATAAATGTAAAGTTATTTTATTCTCATGGATTGGAAGAAATAATATTGTTAAAATGTATATACTACCCAAAGCAATCTACAGAGTGAATGCAATATCTACTGAAATTCCCCCAGCATTTTTAACAGAATAGAACAATTACAAAATCTGTACGGAACCACAAAAGACTCAAAATACTAAAGCAATCTTGAGAAAGAAGAACAAAGCTGGAGGTATCATACTTTCTGATTTTAAACTATATGACAAAGATATAGTAATCAAAACAATATGGTTTGGAATAAAACAGACACATATATTAATGGAACAGAATAGCCCAGCAATAAACCTAAGCACGTCAATTAATTTACAACAAAAGAGCCAAGAATACATGATTGAGAAAGACCAGTCTCTTCAATAAATGATGTTGGGAAAACTGGACCACTAACTTACAACATACACAAAAATTAACTCATAATGGATTAAAGACTTGAACACAAACTAAAACCATAAAACCCTTAGATGAAAATGTAGGTGATAAGTTTCTTGACATCAGCCTTGGCAATGGCTTTTTGGATTTGACACCAAAAGCAAAAGCAATGAAAGCAAAAATAAACAAGTCAACTATATCAAACTAAAAAGCTTCTGAACTGCAAAAGAAATCATCATAAAAATGTAAAGATAACCTACCATACTGAAGAAAATATTTGTAAATCATATATCTGATAAAGGGTTAATATACAAACCACAATAGTCCCCCCTTATTTATGGGTAATTTATTCCAAGACTCCCAGTACTGTTTTTTTCCCATACATACATACCTATGATAAAGTTTCATTTATCAATTAGGTACAGTAAGAGAGTAACAATAATAATGAATGATAAAATAAAAAAATTATAACAATATACTATACTAAAAGTTATGTGAATATGTTCTTTCTCAAAATATCTTATGGTACTGTACTTAAATTTTCACTTATAGGAAGCACTTTATGTCTTCTCTTTGGCATATCCAAATTGCCCTCATCACCACTCTTGGGCTTTGGGACCATTAAGTAAATTAAAGTTTACCTGAACAGAAGCACTGTGATATTAGCTATTATGACAATTGATCTGACAACTGAGATGGCTACTAAGTGAATTACTGTGCAGGTAGTAATATACAGAATGGATATGCTGGACAGAAATGATTCACATCCCAGGTAAGACAGAACAGGATAGCATGAAATTTCATTCATACTACTCAGATGACATACAATTTAAAATTTATGAATTGTTTATTTCTAAGATTTGCTATTTAATAACTGTAAACACAAAAAGCAAAACCATAGATAATGGGGAACCACCAAATATAAAGAACTTATACAACTCAATAACACCAAAGCAAACAATCCAATAGAAAAACAGACAGAGGATCTATAGACATTTTCCAAAGAATATATACAGATAAACGAGTATAAGAAAAGGTGGTCAACATCACTAATCATCAGGGAAATGCAAATCAAAACCATGATGAGATATCAACTTATACCTGTTGGTATGGTTATTATCAAAAAGCTAAGAAATAACAAGGGTTGACAGGATGTGGAGAAAGGGGAGCCCTTCTGCACTATTGGTGAGAATGTAAATGGTACAACCACTATGAAAAGCACTATGAAGATTCCTTAGAAAATTAAAAATAAAACCACCATGTGACCAGTAATATCAATTCTTGGTATTTATCTGAAAAACGAAAAATCACTAGCTTAAAAACATATATGTGTCCTCATGTTCACTACAGTATTATTTACAATATCCAAGACATCAAAGAAACCTAAGTGTCCATTAATAAATGAATAAAGATTTGATACATATACATATACATATACATGATGGAATATTATACACCCATAAAAATAAGGAAATTTTGCCATTTGTGACAACATGATGAAATTTGAGGTCATTTAGCTGAGCAAAGTAAGTCAGATGGAGAAAGACAAACACTGTATATTCTCATTTATATGTGAAACTAAAAATAAATACACTTGATAACACAAGAAACATGGCAGAGTGAGAGACGTCCCCAAATCGCTCCCTTGAAACTACAATAAGCTGAACATCTAAAACCCAACAAAAAACACCCAAACTGAACACCAGCACATCTGAGCGTGGGATCTGTGCATAAGAGCTACACAGGTCAGAACCCTGGGTGTCGGGCGGTGGACTGGGAGAAATAAAAAAGCTGCCTCTTGCAGCCGCCTGAGCTCCCTGCAGGAGGAGGAGGAGGGGAAAAGGAGATGAGAGTTCCTACCGAGTGTTCTGTGAACATTCCTGCCTGGGGTAGCTGTGAGCGCCCCGTGGCCAGCTGGCAACAGGGCCCAGTCATCAGGGCAGAAAGCAAAGAAGCGGGACAGGACTGCAGAGAAGCAATAGCCAATTTTTGCCTGCTACAGTTGCAAAACTGAGGCAGAGCCACAACCCCCAACCCCCAACCCAAAAGGCACCACCCCCCATACCCTCCGAGACTTATCACCATGGAGACCCAGTGGAATCTGAGCAAACGCTGTCAAGGCTGTCGCTGACACTGACAGGGACTGAAACTGAGGGTATAGAGTGTGATTAAATATCTACACGAAAATTTTAAAAAGCATTATTAAGACTTTATATAAAGCAGCCATCCAAGACGCTTAGACACCACCTACTGGAAACCAAAAGAAAAGCACCCTCTTTGCAACAGGCTAAGGAGAGACCTTTATATAATAAATCTTCTTTCAGGAAAGAACAGTAGAACACACTTCCATTGATGCCCAGGCAAAGAAATAGACCACTAAACACCATGAAAAACAAAGGTGACAAGGCATCTCAGAAATAAAGAGAAAAACCTCCAGAAAATAAGTTTACAGACATAGAAATACGTGACTTAAGTGACAGAGAATAAAATATGGTACTTCTGAAAAAAACTCAATGAGATCCAAAACAACTCAAAACAACAATTTCAGGAATGAAAAACAACTAGACAAGCAGAACAAAGAGATTTAAACCCCCAAGAAGAACCAAATAGAAATTCTGGAGATGAAGAACACACTGCAAGAGGTGAAAAATGAAATAGCAACCTTGGGAAATAGAGTCGACCAAAAGGAAGAAAGGATCCGTGATATTGAAGACATAAACCTAGAAATAAATCTGAAGGAAGAAGACAGAAACCAAAGAATGAAAAATAATGAAAAAGAAATTCAAGAAGTAGCTGAATTTCTCATCAGGAGAGAAAACATAAGAATAATGGGCATTATTGAAGGTGAGGAAAAGGAACAATGCTTAGAAAACATTATCAGACAAATAGTTGACAAATACATGGAATGAGCAGGAGCTTGGAATTCAAGAAGTCAACAGAATATCCAATTATCTCAACCCAAAAAGGCCTTCATCAAGACACATTGTATTAAAATGATAAAAAATCAACAACAAAATGAGAATTCTCAAGGCAGCCAGGGAGAAAAAATCCCAGTAACTTATAAAGGTAAATCCATTAGATTATCCTTGGACTTTTCAGAGCAAACCTTACAAGCCAGAAAGGAATGGAATCAAATATTTAAACCATTAAGTAAAGAAACTATCAGCCTAGAAAAAGGTATACAGCTAAACTTTCCTTTAGACATGAAGGAGAAATTAAGACTTTTCCAGGCATATAAAAACTGAAGGAATTCTCCAATACGAGGCCTGCTTTACAGGAAAGAGGTCAGCTCACCTAAAGCAAAATCACAAAAAAACAAACAAAAAAAACCCATAATTAGGAATAAAGTGACTATCAGGCAAATAGAATCAGAGGAGTGCAACACTTACAAAGAACAGGCCATTATAATCTTAAATAATAAGAAGAGAATTGCTATAGCAAGATAGTAATGCACGGTCAGCATACATACAGACAAATTGAGACAACAATGACTGAAAAGAGGAGGATTCAAATATCCAAATTTGTAAAGGGGAATGGAGATCAGGCATGTGCAGAAGAAAATGAATGACTGTATATATCTATCAAACTATCCTTTACATATTCGTAATGATAAACACACACCAAAGATGCAGAACTGAAGTATATAACATAAAACAAGAAGAACCAGTGGAAAAGCCCACAAAGCCAACAAAAATAGTGAAAACAGAAAAACAAGGACAAAGAAGCAATGGAAACACTGAGCTACTAGAAAGCAAAAAATAAAATGACTACTAAAAGACCTCACATTTAAATACTCACCCAAAATGCAAATTGACTGAACTCACCAACAAAAAGGCACAGAGTTGCAAAATGGATCAAAAAACAGAACCCAATCATATGCTGCCTTCAGGAGATACATCTCAGCTCCAAAGACAAATATAGACTCAAAGTGAAAGGGTGGAAAACGATATTTCAAGCAAATGCCATTCAGAGAAAAATGGGAGTAGTGGTACTAATACAGATGAAAGAGACTTCAAAATAAAAAAGGTAAAGAAAGATACTGAGAGACACTTCATAATGATAAAGGGAATCATGCACCAAGAAGACATAGCACTTATTACTATCTATGCTCCCAATCAGGGAACCCTGAAATATGTAAAGCAATTACTAACAGAACTAAAGGGAGAAGCAGACCAAAATACTGTCATAGTAGGGAACCTAAATACCCCACTGTTGGATATGAACATTATCCAAAAAAAATCAATAAGGAAATAACATCCTTAAATGACACATTAGACCAACAGGACATAATTGACAGTTACAGAGCCTTCCATCCCAAAAGAGCTTCTTATACATTCTTCTCTAGTGCACATGGAACATACCCAAGAATTGACCACACATAGAGACACAGAGATAGCCTCGACAAATATAAGAAGGTTGAAAATATACCAACTATATTCTCTGATCGTAATGCCTTGAAACTAGAGATCAACTCCAGAAGGAAATTAGAAAGAACCAGAAATACATGGAGATTAAACAACATGCTACTAAAAAATGACTGTGTCGGAGAAGAAATAAAAAGAGAGGTCAAGAGATACATGGAAAGGAATGATAATGATATTACAATGTCTCAAAGTTTCTGGAACCCATGAAAAGTGGTCATAAGAGGAAATTTCATATCATTACAAGCTTATCTCCAAAACAATAACGAAACGAAATAAACAACGTTTCATCTTAAAAAATTAGAAAAGGAAGAACAAATGAAGCCTAAAGTCAGCAGAAAGAAAGAAATAATCAAAACTAGAGCAGAAATAAATGAAATTGAAAACAAAATTTAAAAATAGAAAAAATAAATTCAACAAAGAGCTAGTTCTTTGAGAAAGTTGAAAAAAATTGACAAACTCCTGTCTAGACTCACTAAAGAAAAAAGACACAGGACACAAATAAACAAAATCAGGGACAAAAGGGGGAAATTATGACAGATATCACAGAAATACAAAGGACCATACAAGAATACTATGAAAACTATATAACACCAAATTTAATAACCTAGAAGAAATGGACCAGTATCTAGAAAAATACAATCTTCCTAGACTGAATCAAGAAGAACTGGAAAATATAATTAGACTGATCAGCAGTATGAAAATTGAAACAATCTTCAAAAACCTACCAAAAAGTAAAATTCTAAGACCAGATGGCTTCACCAGTATATACTACCAAACATTCAAAGAAGATTTAATACCTCTTCTGCTTAAATTCTTCCAAAAAATCAAAGAGGAGGCAATACTTCCCAACTCATTTTATGTGGCCAATATCACTCTGATAGCAAAACCTGGTGAAGATAACACAAAGAAAGAAAACTACAGACCAATATCCCTCATGAACACAAATGCAAAAATCCTGGATAAGATACTAGCGAGCCGAATACAGCAACATATTAATATGATTACACACCACAATCAAGTGGGCTTTATCCCAGGAGCACAGGGATTGTTCAACACACACAAATCGATTAATGTAGTATACCACATAAACAAAATAAAAAATAAGAATCATATGATCATATCAATAGATTCAGAAAAAGCCTTCGACAAGATACGGTATCCATTTATGATCAAAACACTTAACAAAATTGGTATAGAAGGAAAGTACCTTAACATAATAAAGGCCATCTATGACAAACCTTCAACCAACATTATACTTAATGGTGAAAAACTGAAAACCTTCCCTCTAAGATCTGGAACAGGGCAAGACTGTCCACTATCATCACTGTTATTCAATATAATATTGGAGGTCCTAGCGAGTGCAATCAGACAAGAGAAATTTATAAAAGGCATTCAAATAGAAAACAAAGAAGTCAAACTGTCCCGATTTGAGGATGACAGGATTCTCTACATAGAAAACCCTAAACAATCCACAAGAACACTACTAGAAACAATAAGCAAATACAGAAAAGTCTCTGGGTACAAAATCAACATTCAAAAATCCATAGCATTCCTACACTCTAATAATGAAGTGTCAACAACAACAACAACAAAAAAGAACTGGAAAAACTAATTCCTTTTGCAATTATCCCCAAAAGAATAAAATACCTAGGAATAAATTGAGTGAAACATGCAAAGGACTTACAGAATAAAAACTACAAGACCTTATTAAAGGAAATTGAAGAAGATACAAAGAAATGGAAAGATATTCCATGTTCTTGGATTGGAGGAATCAACATAGTTAAAATGACCATATCACCTAAAACATTATACAGATTTAATGCAATCGCCATCAAAATTTCATCACCATTTTTTAAAGAAATAGGACAAAAAGTCATCAGATTTGTATGGAAGCACAAAAATATTCTGAATTGACAAAGCCATCCTGAGAAAACGAGAACAAGGCTGGAGACATCACTCTGCCCAACTTCAAATTATAGTACAAAGCGACAGTAAACAAAATGGCATGGTATTGGCAGTAAAACCGACACATGAACCAGTGGAACAGAACTGACAGTTCAGACGTATACCCATATTTATAAGGGCAAATAATTTTTGACAGAGAAGCCAAAACATACATTGGAGAAAGGAAAGCCTTTACAATAAATGGTGCTGGATAACTGAAAAACCACCTGCAAAAGAATGAAACTAGACTGTTCTCTATCACCACACACCAAAATTAACTAAAAATGGATTAAGGACATGAATGTAAAACCTGAAACAATAAAATGCATAGAAGAAAACATAGGAATGGAACTCAAGGACCTTGGACTTAAAGAGGATTTTATGAATTTGACCTCAAAAGCAAGGAAAGTAAAAGCTAAAATAAGTGAATGAGACATCAAACTGAAAAGCTTCTGCTCACCAAAAGAAATTGTCAGCAAGGTAAAAAGACAACCATCCTAATGGGAAAATATATTTGCAAGCAACACATCCGATAAGGGTCTAATATCTAAAATATACAAAGAACTCATATGACTCAATAACAACAAAAGCAGAAATGATCCCATCAAAATTGGGCAGAGGACCTGAACAGACACTATTCTCTAGAGGATATACAAATGGCCTACAAACATATGGAAAGATGCTCAACATCACCAGCTATTAGGGAAATGCAAGTCAAAACCAGAATGAGATACCATTTCACACCTGTCAGAATAGCTACAATCAAGAGGACAAGTAATAACAAATGTTGGAGAGGATGCAGAGAAAAAGGAACCCTCATAAAATGCTGGTAGAACTGCAAATTGGGACAGCCACTATGGAAAACAGTATGGAGGTTCCTTAAAAAAACTAAGAATTGATCTACCATATGATTCAGCAAAACTTCTACTGGGTATTTACCCCAAAGACTTGAATACTCATATCCAAAAAGATATTTGCACACTGATGTTCATAGCAGCATTATTCATAGTGACCATGACATGGAAGCAACTGAAGTGTCCTATGATAGATGATTAGCTAAAGAAACTGTGATACACACAAACACACACACACACACACACACACACATATATGTATATACATATATATACATACATACACACACACATACATACAATGGAATATTACTCAGCCATAAGAGATGAAATACTGTCATTTGCAACAATATGAATGGACTTTGAGATAATCATGCTAAGCGAAATAAGCCAGACAGAAAAAGTTGAAAGTCACATGATACCACTTATATGTGGGATATAAACCGAAAAGCAACAAATGAGCAGGACAAGCAGAGACTCATGGACATAGAATATAGACTAGTGGTTACCAGAGAACTATAGTGTAGTGATTACTAGTGTGCTGGGGGAGTGGGGGGAGGTAGATTGGGTAAAGTTGGCCAAATATGTGGTAGCTGAAGGAAACTGGACTTTGGGTGGTCAGCACACAATAGAATATACAGATCTTGAATGATAATGTACACCTGAAAATTATATAAATGTGTTAATCAATGTTACCCCAATAACTTAATTAAAAATTTTTTTTAATTTAAAAAATACTTAACTCATAGATACAGTGAACAATTTGGTGGTTGCTAGGGCTGGCAGAGGTGGTGGGTGGGTGAAGTGAGAGTGGGTGAAATGGGTGAAGGTGGTCAAGAGGTGGCGAAGAGATTAATTCTCATCACAGCACAAAAATATTGTAACTATGTGTGGTAATGAATGTTAACTATGTTATATATTGTGATCATTTCACAATATATATAGATATCAAATCATTATGTTGTATACATGAAATTAATATAATGTTATATGTCAATTATATCTCAACAGAAAAGGAATTAAGCTATTAGCATTTAACTTTATAACTCTTTAATGAACAATTTTAAATGCAATTTATTTACATTGTAGTGTATCAAGTTGCATAGGAAAATTGGCAATTATGTGATGGGTGTTAATATTAAATTATTATTGAGCTATGTATATCTTTGTTTTGGGTTTTTTTCTATATGAGTATCTCACAATAAAAAGTATTCATCTTTCTCTGACTTATTTCACTTAGCATAATTTCCTCTAGGTCCATCCATTTTGTTACAGAATGTAAGATTTTGTTCTTTTTATGACCAAGTAATATTTCATTATACCACTTCTACTTTATCCAGTTATCTTTTGATGGGCACTTAGGCTGCTTCCATATCTTGGCTATTGTAAATAGTACTGCAGTAAACATGGGGGTGCATATATCTTTTCAAATTAGGATTTTGAATTTCTTTGTAAATACCCAGAAGTGCAGTTGCTGGGTCATAAAGTAGTTCTATTTTTAATTTTTTGAGGAACATCCAAACTGTTTTTCATAGTAGCTGCACCAATTTGTGATTCCACCAACATTACATGAGAATTCTCTTTTCTCTGCATCCTTGTAAACACTTGTTTTTTTGATTTGTTGATGATATCACCTGACAAGAGTGAGGTGATATCTCATAGAGGTTTTAATTTGCATTTCTCTGATGATTAGTGACCTTGAGCATTTTTTCATATGCCTATTGGCTGTTTATACGTCCTCTTTGGATAAATACCCATTCAGGTCCTCTTCCTATTTTTAAATCGGATTGTTTGGTTTTGTGTGTGTGTTGAATTGTATGAGTTGTTTATAAATTTTGGATATTAACCCCTTATTAGCTGTACCACTGGCGAATATCTTCTCCTGTTCAGTAGATTGTCTTTTTGTTTTGTTGATGGTTTTCTTTACTTTTTGGTTTGATGTAGTCGCATTTGTTTATTTTGTCTTTTATTTCCTTGCCCAAGGAGATATATCAGAAACAAATATTACTAAGAGCAATGTCAGAAAGTTTACTGTCTATATTTTCTTCTCTAAGAGTTTTCTGGTTTAGGGTCTTACTTGTAAGTCTTTAATTCATTTTGAGTTTATTCTAGACAATTGAAATATTGAATTCTTAAAAAATTATTTTTTATGCACTTAAGTCATTTTTGCTTGATATGAGAATATAACTTTAACTAGCTGCTTGATATTCCTTCAGGTATTGTCAATAATTTTTTTCAGTACTTGACATAATCAAATAGCTTTTGTAGAATTAAAGAAAAGCTATTTTTATTTAATTCTCAAAGCCAAGATAACACACAAAGGCACTGAAGCTCAAATGTAAATGCGTTCAATGGCATCCAATAGGCACACACAGGCCACTTCTTGTGATATGATTGTGAGAATGAGCAATGGACTGAAATCCTCCAATCACAGCCATCCATTCACCATAGTTTGTAAGCTCTGATCTTGCATACATTTTGTGTATCTTCCATGACCTCAGCATCATTGCTGCTCATGTGATACCCAAGAAAACTCAGAAGACAAATTAGACACTAAGGAATGTGATATTGTTGGGTACGGTTGAGTTTTAGAAAGCCACAAACTATTGTAGTAGCTAATGTTTGTGCCCACCACCCCCCCAAGAACCTTTGTGAGTGATTAGCCACTACCCTATGAGACTGCAATCCCTAGAATAATATTTCACTTTGGACTGAATAAACAAAGTAGAATGAATGCTGGGGAGAAAGAAAGAAAGAAAGAAAGAAAGAAAGAAAGAAAGAAAGAGAGAGAGAGAGAGAGAGAGAGAGAGAGAGAGAGAGAGAGAGAGAGAGAGAAAGGAAGAGAGAGAGAGAGAGAGAGAGAGAGAGAAAGAGAGAGAGAGAGAGAGAGAGAGAGAGAGAGAGAGAGAGAGAGAGAGAGAGAGAAAGAGAGAGAGAGAGAAAGAGAGAGAGAGAGAGAGAGAGAGAGAGAGAGAGAGAGAGAGAGAAAGAGAGAGAGAGAGAGAGAGAGAGAGAGAGAGAGAGAGAGAGAGAGAAAGAGAGAGAGAGAGAGAGAGAGAGAGAGAGAGAGAGAGAGAGAGAGAGAGAGAGAGAGAGAGAGAGAGAAAGAGAGAGAGAGAGAGAGAGAGAGAGAGAGAGAGAGAGAGAGAGAGAGAGAGAGAGAGAGAGAAAGAGAGAAAGAGAGAGAGAGAGAAAGAGAGAGAGAGAGAAAGAGAGAAAGAGAGAAAGAGAGAAAGAGAGAGAGAAAGAGAGAGAGAGAGAGAGAAAGAGAGAGAGAAAGAGAGAGAGAGAGAGAGAGAGAGAGAGAGAGAGAGAGAGAAAGAAAGAAAGAAAGAAAGAAAGAAAGAAAGAAAGAAAGAAAGAAAGAAAGAAAGAAAGAAAGAAAGAAAGAAATGTTATAGTCTTCGTTACTGAAACTAGTCCGGAGGTCATAGCTAGTGATTCTGATTTCTCTATCTCTCTTGTGAATCCATGTGTGCCCCTTGCTTTTAACAAGCACCTTAGCTGTTAATGGTTATTTGCTTTATTTGTTAATGGAAGCATGAGGCCCTTAGTGGCCCTGTATGTGTATGGTTACTGTATTCTTTGGCCAACCTGGACATGATGTGAATGAAAGCACCCAGGAGATTGTCTTAGTCTCAGAAGGTAGATTAAGCCCTGTTTTAATGGATCCAGCAATCCTGATGTGCCTTGAAGGAGCAAGTTGTGCATTATGCTCCTAGGGGACCCTAGAAGTTGTTTTCACAGCAATTTCATGGAATCTGAACTCTTGGAGGTCCCACCTTTATTGGGTTGCTATAGTCTTCCTTGAACTTTTGCCACTGGACATGGCAGTGCTAGGGTCATGCATTGAATCTCCTGGGTTTCCAGACATGCTCTTCCCTACCCTATTGTATAGCAGAATCCCTATTTCCCCTTGAAAAATTAGGATCATTCATCCCAGCCACAGAGTAAACATCCCTTCTTGCCTGTTGTTTCAATGGCACAATGGCCAGGTAGAAGTTTTAAAGCCTGTGAATCAAATTTTTAAAAGAGTTTCACTAAGTGAAGTGATGAGAGGTGTCACTCTTATTTCCACTGTTTGGTTCCTAAACCTATATATTCAGTTTATGGGAGAAAAACATCTTATGTTGGTTGTTCATTCAAAGAATACACTAAATTATGTAGGAGGGCCCTCAGACTTCACGAAGTATTGTTTCCTGTTGCCATAAAAAAATCTTCCATAGGCCATCCCACTCTTCTGTAAAGGCAGACATTATTGGTGATGGTGTATATGTTAAGCACAAGGAAGCCGATAGTCCTTCACTGTGAAATGTGTTGCTTGGTCAGAAAAAATATATATTTTATGAGATATCTCAATGGTATTTAAAGTAATTAGAAAATCCAAGGATAATGATGCTGATAAAAGCACTATAGGCAAAGAAGGAAAATCCATTACAGAATCTGTGATTATTTCAGTAAGGATAATTTGATGCCCACTCCATGATGGAAAGGGTCCAATATAATACCTCCATCACCCAAGAACTTGCTGGCCTTCCCAGGGAATGGCGAGATATTGATTGGGGTTTGTACTATTGAGAAACTGGCCACTCAACAGTGTTGGTAGCAAAATCAACCAACGTGAAGCTAAATCCATATTGAAACCCTACAAAACACCCATCCCTTCTCTATGGCAATTTTGTTCACTGGCTCTTCAAATAAGCACTGGGCTATCTGGAGAAAGAGGTTGACAGATTTCCAAACAGTGGAACATCATGCTCTTTTGGTAAACATTCACATGGGACACAAATATTCACACATTTGGCTCATTCTGAGACAACTGTTCATTTACTCCTCATATATATGTAGTCAAAGCAATTAAACTGTGCCTTGCACATAATAAGTGCTCTTTAAATATTTTGATAGCATTATTATTATTGCTATTAATTCTCTAACCTTGTTCCTTCCCAGTCTCTGACCAACTGGCTAGAATGGTCATTGGTATTGATCAGTGGCCCTGGCCAGGTCACTTTCTGGATAAAGATGCCAACCAGATGCATGGCTCCAAGTTTTGCCTCCTAGGAAGATTTCCCTTTCATACTTCCCATCAGAGACACACTGGAGTGAGGCTATAAGAACACAGCTGTCAACTTCTGAGTAGTTCCTGCTTATCATTCAGCATCATCTTCAAACCATGCTTCTGGAGTTTTTTCTTCTTCAATAAGCTGGTTATTGGGAACTTGCCACAGGGACCTAGGTGTGAGCTGAGGGAGGGCAAGCAATGTGGCAAGAGTAGGTGCTATGGGAGTGTGAGTATGAGCCTCCTGTAACTCACTTGTATTTTCAAGATCTAATCCAGACCAAATTTGTTTATACCACCACCTTTTGGTGATGGAATGTTGTTATTGTCTGTCCAACTCTATAGCTTGGTGGATCAGATGGCACAAAGGCCAGGATGGACAATTCAGGTTGCATAATCACTTGTGGTTACATGAGTAGGCATTCTAACTCTACCAGGGCAAATAATTTAACTTTGTTAAATTAATCATCAGGTACCAGGAGCAATTTCTCAAAAGGAGAGTGGTTATTTGACAAAGGTCATGGCTATTGCTCCAAAACTCTAGAGGCTCCTGTTTTGATTCTCTAGTTAGGGCTCGCTAGAGGCTCTGTACAGCATCTTGATCTCTCACAGACATTCAACAATTAAGACATGTACTTGTTAAGTCAACAACCATGTATTAGTGGCTACAGTGTTCATGGCCCTGTGCTGGGTAATGTGGTGTCCTGGTCTCAAGACAAGACCAGTCCACTGATGAAAACAATGACAGCACTGAGAGGGACCACGCAGGGTTGTGGTCTCCCAGATGAGCAAGCGATTCATTCTTCTTCTACACCTTGGCATGATATTAGTCACAGATGGTGTGTGAGGAACATCTGCACAAATGCATTGATACAAGCACACATTTATATGCATAAATATGGGCATTGTGTATACATGTTCTAATTATGGATTATGAGTGAGCATTCAGTGTGCTCTGGTGGAAGGAGCCCTTGTTTGGGAGGTAGGTGATTGAGCTTAAACTGTAACAGCTCCCTTACATAGTCCCCATGTGCCCTGGGATGCACCTTTCTCTGGCCTTGTATCTCCTGCTAGTAAGATGCAAACAGCATTAGCTCACCCAGCCTATTCTCTGTGAGTGGCAGGTTAGATAGTGGATGGAGAGTACCCAGAGCACTCCCTGGCACACATAGGCAAAAGCTACTGTGATTGATATAGGTGACAGTCAATGAAAGAACTTAATAAACCTTGCACAGTGCACTGTGCCCATGAGCGTGAAGATTGGGGCCAAGCAAATGCATGTATATGCACATGTTTGTGTGTAGAGAGGCACATTCTGTTGAGGTGGCCACGTGTCCAAACTGGGTGCCGAGCTGTGTGGATAGATCCTCAACAAGAGACCTCTGGGTGCACATGGTGCCACAGGGCAGAGATGACTCCTCCAGTGGCCTCTGACTTTGCTCAAATACAGTGGTGGAAGTCTAAGTCAGAATCCACCTTGATGGAAAGCTTCTAGTCTGAAGGCAACAGAAATAGAGACATTAAGATGGGCCTTCCCATAAGGACCATTGCTTGGGACATCACCACTTCTGCAGTAAGGGATGCTGAGGGGCAGGTAGGAAGGCCTGGTTTTCAATCTTAGCTCTGAATGTGTGACTTGGGGCCACTCTCCTGTCTGGGCCTCAGCTTCTTTGTCCATAAACTAATGGCAGTAATGCCCACCCCACAAAGCTGCCGTGAAGATTAAATGAGGCCACACATGTGGAAGCAGAGAGTGCCACGCCTGTACACTAGTGTCCAATAAACAAAGGTGCTCTCTCCATTCTGCATCCTGCTTCCCACTTGTCCCACCCCTAAGTGACCACCCCAGCAAGAACCTGTGCTAACAAGCCCAGGGACAGGGCCAAACACTGAGGAAAATGTGTCCTTTTATTCAGCCATCACCTATAATATGCCAGTCACTATATTTGTCTGGAGAGAAGAGACTTTTGCCATAGAGTCAGAGATGGGCCAGTACTGGTAGAGATGGAACTCAGGGCATGGTGACCTGCCTGGGAGCAGTAGGGGACAGGTAAGGGCTTCCTGGGCCAGATCATGAAGCAGGAGCACAGAGCCCTACCTGCAAGCTTGCCCTGAGCTCAGAGGCTGGAGTCACCTCTGATGTGGACTCTGAGGTTGAGTTCACTGTCACTGTGCCCACATAGGTAGGTGAAGAGGAGTGTGACATGGGTGTTCATGGGATAGTAAACTGTGTCATTCTAGATGTGGTCCTGCACTCAGTTCACCAGGTAGCACATGCCCATGCCAAAGATCTTAATGTAGGACAGGTGGCTGGTCTGGCCCAAAGCAAGAGCGAAGTGGGATCTCTCTTCATTACTCTCCATTTATTCCTCCAGGCCCATTCTCTACCCATGTCAATCCCAGTCTGTGCCTCAGGAGACTGACATTTGTTGATGGCATCCTGTGGACTCCCTTGTTCTGCCAACAAGTGCTATTGGCACAGGATGGAGTGTGGTCAGCGCAAAAGTTTGGGGTATTTATTCCCATGCCTCCCTATCTACTTGGTTGTGCTTTGGCCATGTCTAAGTTCCCCTAACCATGACCATAAGCTCCTGTGGGCAGCCCCTCTTCCATAGTTATAAATCTCATCACTTTCTTATAACTGCTCCCTCCCCTTGACACTTCCATTGTTGGAGTGGAAATGGCTTTCTGTTGGTGCAGTCCATAGGTATCTAACCATCCCTTGTGGGGTCCCTTAACCCAGTTCACATCTCTGAAAATTAGGTCTTACTAATTTGTCTTCACATACCCATTGAGTGTGCCATTTGTTTTTGAAAGCCTTCTGATTGACACATAGAGTGAATGTGAATGAAAAAGAAAATGAGTGAGTAAAGGAAAGAGTGGGTGAATGCAATGTGAGTAAATGCATGAATTAATTAGTAAATGAGTATGAATGACAGGAGGAGTTGATCTGTGAAACTTTCCCTATTTATTCTGTTAAGTGCTGTGAAAACAACACTGGCCAAAACTTGCTTTCCTCTGGATTCACAACCAAGACTGGAAGGACAGTGGGAGGACAGTATAAAGTATAGGCTGTCCTTGAGGATTCCATCTCAAGGTCAGCAATATGTCCTAGGTGCCAGCCTTGCTTTAAATTTCATCTAGAGGCTTTTGAAGGCAAGACTGACTACATCAGAATTGCCATGTTATAAATACAGATCCCATCCGTAGTCCACTTCAGTAGGTTGGGGAGGGACCCAAGAATCTGCTTCTGATCAGTTTGCAAGTGAACTTGATGTACAACCAGATTGGAGAACTTAAATCCTCTGCTTCATTTTTCCCATCTGTACAATGAGGAGATGCTGTCTATTACAGCCAAGGTCCAGGATTTGAGAAAATTCCTCCCTATATATCACTGGTACAGAATAATGAAGTTTTGAGATAACTGTAATCATTAGAATTTTTGAGCACTTACTAAGATCCAAGTATGATGTCAAGTGATTTACATAAGGGTCTCATTTAATTCCAACAAACACTGTCAATGAAATAAGAGCTATTATCATCCCCATGCTACAGATGGGGAGACTAAGGCTTAGAGAGTGTGAATAGCTTTCCAGGGCCCCACAGGCAGCATCTGAGTTCTTGGAGCCTGCACTCTTAAGCCTTAAGCTAAAAATCGCAGCTCCCTCCCCCTGCTCCTCAAAGGTTAAGACAGGGGGTAGAGCTAATCCTGTGGGGATAAAACAAAGTAAAGACCTCTGAAAGAAAAATATTCAAGGGAATGTATTTGAGCAGGTGCCTAAGAGAGTATGGAGGCTCAGTTTGTTCCTTAAGCTTCCTGACTGCTGAAGTGGAAAGAGATAGGGTAGCAAAATTCCCAAGTTTAATTTTCTGGATAAAAGGCTGTGACACATAGACATGTCTAAATGGACATTTGTCTTGCAGTGAAATTCCAGAAGACTTTATCTTGTGGTCAGCTCAGCAAACATCCAGGACCAGAAATACATCTGTGATTTCATGAGACATTGAGAGTTTTATTTATGCACATGATTCTAAGCATCTCCCTCTGAAGGCAGAGAGGAATAGGAAACTCTACCTCAAACCTCCACAGCAGTTTTGGCAAACCCCCAATCTCTTCAGTCCTCATACATTTCCACCCAACCTCACCCTTGCTTCACCTTCTATTGCATCAAAAATAGAAGACACCAGACAGTAATGTCCTGAAGTTCTTGTTACAAACTACCTACAAGCTCATGAGCATCCCTATTTGTCCTCTCCTCACTCCTTCCCTCCTGTCACATTGGAAGAAGTGCCCTTTTTCCTACGGATGACTAATCTTTTCAGCAGTGTTCTGTGTCCTATTCCCTGCTACCTTATCAAGAACTTGATCAGTTACCTCTCTCCCTCTTATATCTTCAGTCTCCCCTTTTTTCCTGACTCAGCTTTTACACATGTTCAAGTCTCTTGCATCTTAAAAAAATCATTGCCAAGACATTGAATCCATTTCAGTATGGCAGAGTAAGGAGCTCCATGAACTCACTCCCTAGCATACAAACAAAACTGGTGAAAATTATTTTTTTAAGCAACTATTTAAAATCTATGGAAATTGTCCTAAGGGCACACATCAAATGAAAATTATTTATTCAAGAAAAATCTATTAAAACTTTGTAAGACCAGTGAGTGTCTGGATTATGAGCCATGACTCACTCTCCCATCCTGGCCCCCCTCCCGCTAAGTTCAAAGGAGGGTCCACTCTGGATGAGTGTGGTCATGAAGGTGGGGCACCCCCTCTCCTCAGCAGTCACACAACAATTATCATATCTTTCTGGAAGGGCAGGCCATCAGCGTTTCTCATCTCTCCCAACTCTGAGTTAAAGAGGCTAAATTTCTAGTGAGTGCAATCAAGAGGCAGACAGCTCTCTTCCTCCACTTAGCCCCTATTAATAGGATATAGACTATACCCTAGGCATGAAAGGCCAGGAATACAGGTGGCCCAATCAAACTACCCAAACTCACTCATAGGATAAAGGTTCCACAATGAGAGAGGAAATCTGAGAAGACAAGGGTCTGCTGCCATGCTTATAACTCAGATTAGAGCCTCAGAGATTTTTTTCCCCCAGGGGTAGAGGCCATGCATAAGAAAAGAGCTCCAGAGCTCTTCCAAAAGAACTGACTTTATTTGAAACAAATAAAGGGGACGTTCAAGCCTAAGAGTACTCTTGAAAACGATAGCTCCTCTTAATTAAGAACAATGAGCTAAATTATCTGCCAGCTAGTTCACTAGACAGATCCAGGGAAATAATACAGCGAAGAGCCCTGCTGGGATCACAACAAACTTCAAAGTCTGGCCTCAAAAACTAACCCTAAACAAAACTGACTGGATCATACTATGGAGCAAATTATGCCCTAAGACACTGTCAAATATAATAGAACATTCAGCCAATGATCAGTGGAGACTGATAGATGTGTGTGATATCAAATGAGGTAGATAGTTTAACAGAGAGATAAGGAAAGAGATAGTCAAAATGATCCCTGCTAAAAACAGTTATTTCATTGTGATTGTGCACATGCACAAGGCTGAGAACCATGAGGAGCAACACCAAAGGTTTCACACTGATGAAATTGCCTTCAATAGAATAATTTAGCTAAGCCATTAAATAAATAAAAATAAGTAAATACACAAACAGCCACAAAAACAAGCACTGGAGAGAGAGGGGGAGAATTAGTAACCAGAGTTGCTACAATATATTACCTAAACTGTCCAGTTTTCAGTAAAAATAATTGAGCTATCGAAAGAAACTGGAAAATTAACCATACGAGGGAAAAAAATCAGACAATAGAAATTACCTGTGAGAGGGGCCAAATATCAGATTTAACACAACAAGACTTCAAAGTGGCCATTATAAATATATTTGAAGAACTAAAGAACATCTTGCTAAAAGAAGTAAAGGGGACATTCAAAAGCAGTCACATATATGAGAAATTTAGAAGACTCAGGTGTGCTCATCAGTATCCCTAGAAAACCTTAAGCTTTCACGTTAGGTAATACCTAGGCTCAGAGCAAGCTTAACTAATCCATAAGGACTGCCACATCAAATAGCCAGTCTGAAAAGATTGGAAAAGGTGGCTGATCTCTCTTTTAGTTTATTTGTCTGTTTCCACTCCTGCAGTTCAAGGACATCTGTGTCAAAAAAAAAAAAATGAGCTGAATAAAAACTGAAGAAACAAAGCATACCCAACATGGAATAGTCTTTGAAAAATAGTTTGCAAAGGTCTAAAAACAAATGGACTATTACAGCCTTCAACAATGAAAAAGAAAGAAAGAAAGAAAGAGAGAGAGAGAGAGAGAGAGAGAGAGAGAGAGAGAGAGAGAGAGGGAAACAGCAAACTCTGGGGAAGAGGGGGGAATCTGATTTCCAACATTATGACATTACAATAATCAAATGACTAATTTTCAACAGAAAATCACGTGGAATGCAGAAAAATGTGCTTCATTCAAATTGACAAATTTAATTGGTAGAAACCATCCCAAGCATCATTTATGCAGAAATAGAAAAATCAATACAAAAACTCATATGAATCTTAAGAGACCTTGAATAGCCAAAACATTCTTAGAAAAAAAAATCGAAAGACTCACACATCCTACTTTCAAAATGTACCACAAAACTATGATATTCAAAATGGTATGGTGTTGACTTAAAGACAGATAAAGAGATCAATGGAATAAAATACAGAGTCCAGAAATAAACCCTCATACATGCAGTCAAATTATTTTTGACAAGGGCACTAAGACCATTCAATGGAGAAAAAAACAGTCTTTTCAGCAAATGATGCTGGGAAACTGGACATTCACATGCAAAACAATGAATTTGGGCCCATATCTTATACCATATACAAAAATTAACCAAAAATGAATCCAAGACCTAAAAGTAAGAGTTAAAACTATAAAACTCTTAGAAGAATACATAGTGAGAAAGCTTCATGACGTTGAATTTGATAATGATTTCTAGAATATGACACCAAAAATACAAGCAAAAAAAATAAATTAATAAAAAGGGCTTCGTCAAAATTAAAAACTTTCATGCATCAAAGGACACTATCAAGAGAGTGGAAAAATAACCCATGGGAGAATGGAAGAAAATATTTGCAAATCATATATCTACTAGGGGATTGTTGTGGGCTGAATTGTGTCCCCCATCCCCAAATTTATATTTTGAAGTCCTAACCCCCAGTACCTAAGAATGTGACTTTATTTGGAGATAAGGTTTTTAAAGAGATAATTAGGTTAATTGAGGTCATTAAGGTAGGCTATAATCCAATATAATTGATGTCCTCAGAACAAAATTATTACACAGAAATGCAGAGAGAAGACCACATGAAGATAAAGGGAGAAATGGCCATTTATAAGCCAAGGTAAGAGAGGACTCAGAATGAAATCAAGCCTGATGACATCTTGATCTTGGATTTCTAGACTCCAGAATCAAAAAGAAAAAAAATTCTTTTCTGCTATTTAAGCCACCCAGTCTTTAATACTTTGTTATGGCAGCCCTAAAGACCTAATGCAAGGATTACTAACTGACTACATGTACATAAAACTCTATCACAAAAAAAAACTAAACCACCTGATTAGTAAATGGGTATAGGACTTGAATAGACATTTCTCCAAACAAAAAAAAATGCCAATAAACACATGGGAAAATGTTCAACATCTCTAATTATTAGAGAAGTGAAAATCAAAACCACTATGACATACCACCTCACATCCAGGAGGATGGATATGTTTCAGAGAATAACAGGTGCTGGTGAGAATTTGGAGATACTGGATTTTGTATATCATTGGTGGGAATATAAATGGTACTTCCACTATGGAAAACAGTATGACAGTTCCTCAAAAATGGAACATAGAATTACCATATAATCCAGAAAGTCCAATTCCAGGTATATAATCAAAATAATTAAAAATAGGGATTTCAACAGACATTTGTAGCCAATATTCATAAAATGATTGTTCAAAATAACCAAAAGATGTAAATAACTGAAATGTCCATTAACAGGTGAATGAATAAACAACACATCACACACAGACACACACACACACACAGAGGAATATTATTCAGTCAAATAAAGGAATGAAATTCTGACATGCTACAATGTTGAATGAACTTTGGAGACATTATGCTAAGTAAAATAAGCCAGACACAGAAAGAGATAAATATATGATTCCACTTATATGAGATACCTAGAATAGGCAAATTCATAGAGACAAAGTAGAATAATTATTGTTGGGGCCTGAGAGAGGGGGATAATGGGGAGTTACTGCTTAATATGTACAATTTCTGTTTGGGGGTGATAAAAAATTTTGGAAATAATGGTAGTGGCCGTACAACATTGTCAATGCAATTAATACCAGAGAATCATACACATGAAAGTGGTTAAAATGGCACATTTAATGTTTTCTATATTGTTCCAAAATAAAAGTTTATAAAAATTATGAAGTAAAATAAAAAGAATAAGGGTGTCAATTAGTGAAATCAAGACTGTGGGAAACTCTATGGTACAAACAACCAGCATTCCTCAAAAAACAAACTTCAAGGGGGAGAAAAAGAGGTGGAAAGAAAACCTATAGATTTAAAGGGGCCTGAGAAACATATAACCATTTAAAATGTGTAAGCGTTATTTATATCTGATCCAAGAAAACAAATTATAAAACAAAATGTAGCATCTATGAGACAGTGAAAAATCAGAACACTGATTGGGTATTGATAATATTAAAAGATTAGTGATTTCATCATATTTTTAAATTTTTAAATTTTATTCTTCAATTAAAGCTGACATTAATATTAAATATTATTTTATATTAGTTTCACATGTACAATATAGTAATTAGACATTTATATAATTTATGCAGGGATACCCTCAATGAGTCTAGTTCCCACCTGGCACAGTATATAGTTATTACAATATTATTAGCTATATTCCCTATGCTGTACTTCACATTTTTGTGACTACTTTGTAACTACCAATTTGCATTTTCTAATCCCTTCACTGACCCTCCAATTCTCCTTCCATCTGGAAAACATCAAAGTGTTCTCTGTATCTATTGGTTTGTATTTGTGTTGTTTATTTTGTTCACATGTAAATGAAATCATATGGCATTTGTCTTTCTCTGTCTTACTCCATTCACTACAATACCCTCTAGGTCCATGTTGTTTCAGATGAGATTTAATTACTTTTTTTTTATAGCTGAATAATAATCCATTGTACATATGTACCAACTCTTCTTTATCCATTCATCCATTGATGGACTCCCATGTTGTCTCCATATCTTGGCTATAGTGAATCATGCTGCAATAAGCATATGGAGTCTCATATTTCTTTGAAGTAGTGTTTTGAGTTTCTTTGGGTGAATACCCAGAAGTGGGATTACTGGGTCCTTCTTTGTCTCTTGTTATAGCCTTTGTTTTAAAGTCTATTTTGTCTGGTGTAAATATTGCTATCCCAGTTTTTTTTTTCATTTCCATGTGCATGAAATATCTTTTTCCATCCCTTTACTTTCAGTCTTTATGTGTTATTTGATCTGAAGTGGGTCTCTTGTAAACAGCACATCTTGTTTTCTTATCCATTCAGCTACCTATGTCATTTGATTGGAGCATTTAACCCTTTTATCTTTTAAGTGGTTATTGATAGATACTTAGTTATTACCATTATGTTGTTCATATTTGTGTTTTTCCCCTTCTTATTATTAAAGAATTCCCTCTGACATTTTTTTTTAATACTGGTTTGGTGGTGGTAAATTCCTTGAGCTTTTTCTTGTCTGAGAAGCTCTTTATCTTTCCTTCAATTTTAATTGATAGCCTTGCTGGGTAGAGTAGTCTTGATTGTAGTTCCTTGCTTTTCGTCACTTTGAATATTTCATGCCAATTTCCCTAGCCTGCAAAATTTCTCGTGAAAAATCAACTGAAAGACTTATGGGGGCTTGCTTGTAGGCAACTAGCTGCCTTTTTCTTGCTGCTTTTAAGATTCTCTCTTTGTTTTTAACCTTTGCCATTTTAATGATGATGTGTCTGTTGTGGGCCTTTATGAGTTCATTTTGTTTGGGACTCTCTGCACTTCCTGGGCTTGTATATCTATTTCCTTCACCAGGATAGGGAAGTTTACAGTCATTATTTCTTGAAATAGGTCCTTAACCTCTTGGTCTCTCTCTTCTTGTTCTGGTACTCCTATGATACATATATTGTTATGGTTAATATTGTCCCAAAGTTTTTTAAATTTTTATTTTAATTTTTGCTGTTCTGACCGGGAGTTTCTGCTGCCTAGTCTTTGAAATCGCTGACTAGATTAGATCCTATCTAATCTGCTGATCTTTTTCTTTCTAGTGTATTCTTCATTTCAGTTATTGTACTTTTCATTTCTGACTGGTTCTTTTTTATGGTTTCTATGTCCTTTTTTATGTTTACTATTTCTTTGTTGATGTTCTCACTAAGTTCCTTAAGCATCCTTATAACCATTGTTCTGAACTCTGTATCTGGTAGATGACTTGTCTCAATTTAATTTAAATCATTTTTTGGAGTTTTCTCCAGTTTTTTCACTTGGGGAACATTTTTTGTTTCCTCATTTTGGCTGCCTCTCTGTGTTTGTTTGTCTGTATTAGGTAGATTTGCCATGTCTCCCAGTCTTGGCAGGGTGGCTTTATGTAGTAGGTGTCTTGTGAGACCCACTGGCACAGTTTCCTGGGTCACCTGAGCTGAGTGTTTCAGGAGTGTTTCTTATGTTGATTTTATATGCCTTCCTGTTCTGGTTGAGCCTTGTTTACTGTTGGCATTTCAGTGAGCGGGATTAACCCTCAGGCTTACTGGCAGTGAGTATTGACCCTAACCAATGTACAGCTGTTGTGTGGGGGCTGACCCTATGGAGTGGAATTTGCCCAAAGGGACTCTGGTGCCTGCCAAGATCACATTTTGGATGTGCTGCCTGTGGGGCTAATTGGGTGGTATTCTGTTATGGTTTAAATTTGGCCACGTGGTATGTTGGTTCTGGGAACTTGGGAAAGGCTGCTGTGCAAGCCAAGGTCAGCCACTGCCTGTTACTGGTCTAGGGCTATCTGGTAGGAGCTACAAAGTGTTCCATGGCTTGTCACTGCCTGTGTTGGACTTGGAGGTATGCAGAAGCCATGCCACAAATTGAGGTGAGCTGTCACCATTCCCAGGCTTAAGGAAGCTCAACAAAAGGCCCAGGGAACCCCAAGGTTTTCCACCACCTGCCAGCTATTCATAAAGCTCAGGTGTTGAAAGAGCATCGGGTGGTATGAATGGTATAGGAGGTGGGTAGGGTGGTGTCTCAGGAAATTGCCAATGTGGTGAAAGTGGTGTTCAAAGGGTTAATGCAGATTCAGATTCGGCAGGCCCATCTGCAAAGTCTCAGTCCCCACCTGGGGCCCAAGAGTTGCCAAGAAAAGCTGCAGTGCCAGCCAAAAACGGCTGCCTGCCAGTTGGGAAAAGGCCTCCAGTGGTGCACAAGTAGGGTGGGGCAGAGTCCCAGATAGTCACCACAGAGGAGTAAGCAGGGCTCACCAGCCAATGAGAATTCAGATTTGGCAGTGAAGGGGGATGGCTCAACACAGAAAAGATAGCGTCCACTCACTGGCTACATGGAAGAAGCACTCAATACAGGAATAATGGTGGCTTTCCCTCCAGCCCTTTCCCTGAAGCCACATGATTTAGCCTTCTTTGTATGTCTCTGACACCTCCTGAGCTTCTTTCCCACTGCTGCCAGAGTCCAGGGTGAGTGACTGCATACAGATGAGTACCTGGAATGAAAGAGTTTGTCTGTGGGATCTTTAAGCCAATGCCTGGGTCTCCAGCCACCTTTTGTCTCACCTGAACAGACAGAATCCTGGCTTATTTTCAAAACCAGATGTTGTGGGGCTGCTCTCCCTGGCACCCGTGCTACAGAGTGGGGAGCCCAGTGTGGAACTGTGATTCTTCACTGTTCAGGTGAGAGCTCTGTAGCTGAGGTCTCCTGATTCTCAACTGCCAACATTGGTTTGGGGCCAGCCTGTTTCATGTCTCCACCCCTCCTACCAGTCTCAAGGTGGCTTTTTCTTTATATTCATATTATAGGATTTCTGTTCAGCTAATTTCGGCTGGTCCTTTGGGTTGATTGTTCTATATTTTAGTTGTAATTTTAATGAGGTCATGGGAAGTGGAAAATATAGCATTTACCTACTACATCATTTTGACCAGAACCCTGTCATTGTGTTTTTATTTTCATTTTTTCAAGGTATCTTTTGATTTCTTCCTCCATCTTGTTGCAAAGCCATTCATTATTTAGTAGCACATTGTTTAGCCTCCATGTGTTTGTGTGTTTTCAATTTTCTTCTTGTATTTGATTTCTAGTTTCATACCATTGTGGTCAAAAAGATGCCTGATATGATTTCAGTCTTCTTAAATTTATTGAGACTTGTCCTGTGGCCTAACATGTGGTCTATCCTGAAGAATTTTGTGTGTGTGCCTGATAAGAATGTATATTCTACTTCTTTGTGGTAAAATGCTCTAAAAATTGCCATTGAATCCATCTGGTCTAATATGTCATTTAAGGCCACTGTTTCCTTGTTGATTTTCTGTCTGGATGGTTTATACATTGCTGTCAATGGTGTGTTAAAGTCCCATACAATTACTGCATTATGTCGCTCTCTCCCTTATGTCCATCAATATTTGCTTTATAAATTTAGGTGCTACTATATTGAGTGTGTAAATGTTTACAAGGGTTATATCCTCTTGTTGGATTGATGCTTTTATCATTATATAGTGTCTTTCTTTGACTCTTGTTACAGCCTTTGTTTTAAAGTCTATTTTATCTGATGTAATTATTGCTATCCCAGCTTTTTCTTTCATTTCCATTTGCATAAAATACCTTTTCCATTCTTTTACTTTCAGTCTGTGTATGTCTTTCTATCTGAAATGGGTCTCCTGTAGACAATACATGTATGGGTCTTGTTTTCTTATTCACTCAACCACCTATGTCTTTTAATTGAAGCACTTAATCCATTTACATTTAAAGTAATTATTGATAGGTACATAGTTATTAACATTTTATTATTCATATTTACATTCTTTCCCCCCCTTCTTCTTCTTCAAAAAAGTTGCTTGTTTTTTTTAATTTCTTGTAATACTGCTTTGGTGGTGATGAACACCTTTATCTTTTGCTTTGCTTTATCTGTCCTTGGATTCTAACTGGTAGCTTTTCTGGGTAGAGTAATCTTGGTTATAGGTCCTTGCTTTTTGCACTTTGAATATTTAATGTCAATGCTTTCTGGCCTGCAAAGTTTCTGTTGAGCATCAGCTGACAGTATTATAGGGGCTGTCTTGTAGGTAATTAACTGCTTTTTCTCTTGCTGCTTTTAAAATTCTCTCTTTGTCTTTAATCTTTGCTATTTTAATGATGATGTGTCTTGGTGTTGGCATTTTTGGGTTCATCTTGTCTGAGACTCTCTGTGCTTCCTGGGCTTCTGTGTCTATTTCCTTTGCCAGATTGGAGAAGTCTTCCATAATTGTTTCTTCCAATACAATTTCAAATGCTTGCTCTCTTCTCCTTCTGGTTTCCCAATGGTGCGAATGTTGGTACACTTGATTATTGTTCCAAAAGTTTCTTAAACTATTCTCATTTTTTTTAAATTCTTTTTTTTTTGCTTTTTCTGATTATATGTTTTTGCTACCTTTTCTTAAAATTGTTAATTTGATCCTCTGCTTTATCTAATCTGCTGTTTATTCCTTCTAGTATATTCTTCATTTCAGTTATTACATTCTTCATTTCTGACTTTTTTTTATAGTTTCTATGCCCTTTTTTGTTTTTACTATCTATTTGTTGACATTCTCATTGAGTTGATCTATTCTTCTCCTAAGTTCATTGAACATTCCTACAACTAGAGTTTTGAACTCAATATCTGTTAGATTGCTTGCCTTCACTTCAATTTGTTCTTTTTCTAGAGTTTTCTCCTCTTCTTTCATTTGGTACATGTTTCTCTGTCTCCTTATTCTGGCTTCCTCTCTGTGTTTGTTTCTTTGTATTAGGTTTATCTGCTATATCTCCTAATTTTGGCAAGATGGCTTTATGTAGTCGGTATCCTGTGATGCCCACTGGCACAGTTTCCTGGGTCACCTGAGCTGGATGCTCCAGGAGTGTTTCTTATGTTGGTTTTGTATGCCTTCCTGTTGTGTTTGAGCCTTTTTTGTTGTTGGCATATCAGTGGGTGGAGTTGGCCATAAGAGTGACTGCCTGTAAGGACTGGCTACAACCACATCTGGGGCTGCCCCACAGAGCAAGATTTGCCCCAATAGGGCTCTGGTTCCTGTGGGAACCACCCTTTGTGTGTATCATTTATGAGCTAATTGTGTGGTGCTCTGTTATGTTCTGAAGCCAGCACTGAGTGTGCTGTTTCTGGGATCTTTTGGGAGAGCCTCTTGTGGATGCTGAGGTCAGCCACTTTTGTGCCTGAACCAGGACCACCTGGTAGAAATTATAAAGCAGTTTACAGTTAGTAGCTGCCTGTGCTGACCCCAGAGCCACATGGGAGAAGCCATGCTGCCATATGAGGCTGTCTGCCACCCATACTGGTCCTGGGGCCATTCATCAAATGGCATAGAAATGGCATAGGGCATACTGAGGCTAACTGTCATCTGCTGGGGGCCTGGAGAATTTGGAAGGTTTTTAAGAAATTTTGCAGTGCAAGCCGAAGGTGGTGCTCAAGTTGGATGTAGCAAAACCTCAAGGAGTCACCAGGGTAGGGTAAGGGTTGTTTACCAAGTGAATGCAGATTCAGATTTGGTGCCAACCTCTTCCTGCAAGCTGTGTGAAGGGAGGGTTCAACACAGGGTCAATGGTTTCCCTTGACCTGAAGCCACAAAATTCAGTTTCGTTCCATATATCTGGCACCTTCTTTCCTTTTATTGGAGTCTAAGGTGAGTGTGAATAACTGCAGATGTCTGGGTTTCTAGCAGCCCTCTGTCTCAGTGGGATAGATTCCCTGCCAACTTTCACAGCCAGCTGTTGTATGGATTTGTTTTCCTGTCACTGGAAACCTGGGCTGGGGAGACTGGTGTTGGAGAATCTCTGTAGCCGAGAGATTCCTCCTGATTCTCAACTGCCACACATGAGTGTGGTATCATCTCATTTCATGTCTACTCCTCTCTTACTGGTCTCTCTGTGGCTTTTTCTTTATATGCTTAGTTTTAGGAGTTCTATTCAGCTGGTCTTCAGATAGATCTCCAGGTCAATTGTTTTATAATTTAGTTGCAATTTTGGTGTAGTCATGGGAGGAGACAAGCACAGCATTTGCCTACTCTGCCATCTTGACTGGAACCCAGAAAAAAAATGATAATATTTTATCTGCCACCCAGGGGTTGGGGACTGCTGCTCTAAAGGATGTATTTAAGGCAGAGAGAAAATGATACCAGTAGAAGAATTAGAGATGAAAGAGAAGCAAAGAATGAGTATGGTAAGCACTAATGTCTACATGAGTTAAAAACAAAGAAAATAGAACTAAAATACAGGACAATGTGGCATCCTTTAAAAGTGTAAAGGGTTTTTAATTTTTGTTGAAAATATTGTTATATTGTTGGATATTAGTTTTAATGTGGATATTATGCATTTCTTTTTAAATTAAATTTACTGGAGTGATATTGGTTCATAAAATTATATAGATTTCAAGTGTATAATTCGATAATACATCATATGTATATCGCATTTTTTGTTCAACACCCAAAAATAAATTTCCTTCTGTCACCATATATTAGACCCCTTTTATTGTTTTTTACTTTCTCCATCTACCCCTTCCCTCTAGTAACCATTAAACTTTTGTCCATGTCCATGCGTCTCTCTTTGCCTTGTTCATTTGTTGCTTTCAGTTTTATATCCCACATATGAGTGAAATCATATGGCTCTCAATGTTTTCTGTCTGACTTATTTTGCTTAGCATGATAATCTCGGGATCCGTCCATGTTAACACAAATGGCAGTATTTCATCTTTCCTTATGGCCGAGTAATATTTCATTGTATATATTTTCCACATCTTTATCCAATCATCTATAGAAGAGCACTTTGGTTGTTTCCATTTCTCGGCCACTGTGAATAATACTACTATGAATATTGGGGTGCATATATCTTTACTGATTAATGTTTTCAAATTTGGAGGGTAAATATCCAGAAGAGGGATTGCTGGGTCACATGGTAATTATATTCTTAATGTTTTAAGGAATCGCCATACTGAAAGGTTTTTAATTTTAGTCAATTATATATATATATATTTTCTTTTGTGTCTTAGCATTATATTTAAGAAACCATTGGTAGTTCAAGATCATGAAATTTTACTGATATATTTTCTTCTTGAGCTTTATAGTTTCACCTTTTAAATTTTCAATTAAATTATAAAGTTAATTTTTGTATGTGATTGGAGAAATGGGTCCAACTTTATTATTTTGATTGTAGATATATAAGTGTTCCATCGCTATTTTGGAAAGGCTAATATTTCCCCTTGGAATTGTTTTGGCACTCAATAAAAATTGATTGACTATAAATGTGAAAGTTTATTTTTGACCTATCAATTTTATTCTATTGGACTGTATGTCTATCCTTTTGCCAGTAGCACACAATCTTGATTAATGTAATTTGGTAGTAAGTTTTAAAACAAGAAAACAAAGACTTCCATATTATTTTTTCCTAATTGTTTTGGCAATTCTGGGATCCTTATGATTATGTTCTTGCTTTTGCAAAAAAGGCAGCTGTAATTTTAATAAGGATTCTATTGAACTTATAGATGACATTGGGGTTTATTTCCATCTTAACAAAATTAAATCTTTCAATCTATGAACATGGAATGTTATTTCCATTTATTTAGGTCTTCTTGTTAATATCCTTCAACAATGTTTTATATCTTTTATTGTATAAGTCTTCCATTTCTTTGATTGACTTTGTTCTTAAATGTTTTATTTTGTTTTTGATGCTATAATTTTTCCCTAGTTTCCTTTTTGAATTGTTCATCCTAACAAATAAATACAATAGATATTTGCATATTAATATTATATCTACATCTATGCTGAATTAATTTATTAGCTATAATATTTTTTGTGACCTCTTTAAAATTTTCTACAGAGCAGATCGTGTCTTCTGCTAATAGAGATAACTTTATTTTTTTAATTGGATGTTTTTTATTGCTTTTATGTGTCTAATTGCCCTTGGTAGAACCACCAGCACAATATTAAACAGAAGTGGCAAAAGAGGACATCCTATCATCTTCCTTATCTCAGAAGAAACCGTTTAGACTCTACCTATTAAATGTGATGCTAGTTGTGGAGGTTTTGAAGATGGCCTTCATAAGACTGAAAAAGGTCTCTTCTATCCATAGTTTGTTGAGTATTTTTATCACGAATGGGTGTTGAATTTCATCAAATGCTTTTTCTATGTCTATTGAGAAGATCACGTGGTTTTTGTTTTTGTTTTTATTCTATTGATTTCTGGAAGGTAAATTATGCATTCTTTGTCTAAACCTCACTTGGTTATGATATACAATATGGTTTATGTACTGCCATATATAGTTTGCTAGCATGTTGTTAAAGATTTTTGCATCTATATTCAAACTTCCTATTTGTCTGTAGTTATTGCAATATCTTTATCAAGATTTGGTAATCGTGTAATATTAGCCTCATCAATAAGTTGAGAAATTTTCCCTTCATTTTATATTTTGAAAGAGTTTGTAAAGAACTGGTGTTAATTCTTTTTATCACAGCTTTAATGAGATGTAATTGACATATAACATTTTGTAAGTTTATGAGGTACAAATCTTGATTTCATACATGTATGTATTATGAAATAAATACTGAAATAAAGTAAGCTAGCACATCCATCACCTCACATAATTACTTTTTTATGTGTATGATAAAGATTTTTTAGATCTACTTTCTTATCAACTTTCAAATAATATAGTACTGTTAACTACAGTTATGCTGTGCATTAGATTTCCAGTATTTATTCATTTCTTTATTTTTTTATTGGTTTCAAGTATACAGTACATTGGTTGGACATTTACATAGTTTATAAAATGATCCCCCTAATTGCTCCTTCTCTCCTTTGGTTTTCCACCTAGCCAATATATTAATGCTAACTGCATTCCCTATGCCGTGCTCCCCATCCCCGTGACCATCTACTAACTACTAATTTGTACTTCTTTAACCCTTCACCACATCCTCCCAGTCCCTCAACCCCCCATTACTCTGTCTGTCACCAAATTGTCCTCTATATTTGTGAGCCTGTTTTTGATTAGTTTGTTCTTTTTGTTCATTAGATTCCACATACAAGTGAAATCATATTTATCTTTCTCTGTCTGACTTATCCCACTCAGCATAATAACCTCTAGGTCCATCCATGTCATTGCAAATGGTAGGATTCCATTTTTTAATGGCTAAATAATGTTCCATTGTATATATGAACCATACTTCTTTATTCAATCGTTTGTTGATGGGCATTTAGGTTGCTTCTATGTCTTGGCCATTGTAAATTGTGCTGCCATGGATATTGGAGTGCATAGATGTTATGAATTATTGTTTTGGTTTTCTTTGGATAAATACCCAGAGGTGCAATTGCTGTGTCAAAAGGTATATCCATTTTCAATTTTTTGAGAAACCTCCAGACTGTTTTCCATAGTGGTTATACCAATTATATCACAGTTTCTCTGTGTCAGGAGTCTGGGCACAATACAACATAGAGGTATAGATAGATAGATAGATAGATAGATAGATAGATAGATAGATAGATAGATAGATGATAGATAGATAGATAGATATTTTTCTATGAGAGAGAGAGAGAGACAGAGAGAGAGAGAGAGAGAGAGAGAGAGAGAGAGAGAGAGAGAGAAATAGGGTGGTGTATACCTTATACATTTTTAGTTTTACATAGGACAATTGAATCAAATAACCTAGCCTAGGATTACTGAAACCAGGAAATCTGTGTCATTTTTTTCAATATTGTCTCTCCACTTTTTCCTTCCGAGACTCTAAACATTTGTCAGATTCTCTCATTCTATTCTCTATGTCTCTTAAACTCTCTTTAATATCTTCCATTTCTGTATCTCTGTATGTTGTTTTTGGAATATGTTCTTCCTGTATTTCTTTCGATTCACTATCTTTTCAATTACTTCTAATTTGATGTTTAACTTGTGCCTTGAGCTTTTTATTTTAATTATTATATTTTTCATTGCTTTACATTCAACTCATTTTCTTCAAGTGTGTCTACTCATTACTTATTGGTTTTTATTGTGTGCTCATCTTTGTAAATGTATACCTTATTTTTTAAAAACATTTTATTTATAACTTATGTACTGAATAGTCCCAACATCTTTTGTCTTGAGGATTTACATCATTTTTTCTTCTATCTTATTTCTACTGATTTTTACCAAAGGAGAGTATGTGATGTTTGGTAATATTTGTTTGTGAGATTATGTTCTACTTAATCTGTGTTAAGTTTTATGGGCCTAACTTAGGAAAAGTTTTTTCCCAAATGCGATTGGTTCAAATTCTGCTGGTAGAAGTGGGTGTTCCCATTCTAGGACCAATTCAGCCTCTCTTTTTAGGGTTTTGTCTCTGAGCTGTACTCACAGACTCAGTTTTCCTGTCTCCTTGCTGTCTCTATTATCATTATCCATAAAAATAGTTGCTACAGGACTCAGGTTTCATGGCAACTCAGCTTCCCCCAACCCCCATTTCCTACACTCTGGATCCACAACTGTTGGACTTCTTGTCTTGGTCAATCACCTTGCCTCTGAAGCTTTGGCCACTAGTGGATAATTCCTGGATATTCCCACTACTTCACAGTATTATCACCCAGACTATTGTATTCTTAACTGCACCCCATGCCCAGCTCTTATTGTTTGGCAACAGTGGTAGTGTAATTGCTGAAAAACTTACCCACCTTTTGTTAGAGGTACAGTGTATCATAACTGGGGTTTAATTTTTATGAAAGGACTCTCAGAACTACCTACTCACCCATGATACAGGAAGTTTAATTACATTCCTTTACTTTTTTAAATTAAAAAAATTTAATGTTCATTCTGAAATAATCTCAGATTTATGAAAAAGTTGAGAAATTAGTATAAACATTTTTTAATACATTTCATCCAGCTTTCCTAAATGTTAACATTGTACACAACCATAATACAATGCTGAAAACAGAAAATTCACATTGATACAATGCTAGTAAATAATCTACAGACCTTATCTGAATTTTGTGAATTGGCTCACTAATATAATGTCCAGAATTCCATTTCATTGTCATGTCTACTTAATCTTCTCTGGCTTTTGACAATTCTTCAGTCTCTTTCTGCATTTCATAACCTTGACAATTTGAAGAGTACTGGCCAGTTATTTTCTGTAATGTCCTCTAATTTCAGTTTTCTGTGTTCTCATTATTAAATCCAAGTTATCCATGTTTGGCAAGAATGAGCTAGATTGATATTATGCCTTTCTTAGTACATCGTTATTGAGGGTACATGGTCTCCATGTATCTAATTATCTTGATTACTTGATTAAGGTAGTGTCTACCAAGATTCTCTACTGAAAGTTACCCCTTTATAATTAACAAATAACTTGTGAAAATGGAATTTGAGAATACTCATTTTTAGCATCCACTGAGGATCCTTGCCTGAAATAATTATTCTTGTGTTGTTTGACAGATAGTAGTCTTCTATTTCTATCATTCTGTCTACATTTATTAATTGAAACTAGAATATAAGAAAGAGCTTTCCTTTCTCCCCTGTTTCTTTTTTATTCAATTATTTATAACAGAATGGACTCAAGAATATTTGTTTATGCATTTTTTGCTCAAATTGTCCAAGGTTTAGGCACTGGGAGCTCTTTAATTTTGCTCCTGGGTCTTTTTGAAAGGCACTTATCATCTTTTGAACAATTCCTTACTTTTCATAGTTCAAGGTGTTTCAGCCCTTCCCCATTTCAAACCCACCTTTTAAAACTGGTTATTTTATATATATTTTTTGCCATGATGTGGATTGATTCAAAAGTTTTCTTCATTCCATATTTTATTTTTCTTCTAATTTTTGGAAATTACATATCTATGTCTTTTCTTTTAATGGCTAGTCTAGACTATTTTAAATATTTTAGTCTAGTTATAATTATATTATAAATCTACCTACTTAGATTATTTATTTCTAAGATTCTTTGTAATTTTACTGAATGTGCAATCATCACCATAAATTAGTTTCAGAACATTTTAATCTCCATGATAGGTTCCCTCAAGCCCCAAAAGCCTCTTTTCACAAAACTGTTACTATGTGATCTGTCTGGCATCTCCCTGGAAAACTCCACTCTCAGGACTTGTCTTTATTTTACCTTGTTCATTCAATGAGGAAAGTCTTATCCTTAGTTCCTTTCTAGGAAATAATCAGTGACAAGTGTTTAACATTGCAGGTGCCAAAAAATGTGTTGCTAATTATAGCAAATAAGAGACTTGCCAAAAACCTTAAAAGTAAAATATTTTAGATGGATTAGAAGCCCATAAAGGGATTTGAAAAGCTCCAAGCTACTCCTGGGAATATAGAAGGCCAAATGCATGCCCAAGGCTGTGAGCATGCCCAAGAAATAGCTGAGGAGGCCATTATACATTGAGAACCTATGCAAGAAGGAAGTGAAGGCTAAGTCAGAGTTTTAATCTGCCAGTGTTGAAGGCATGTACAAATACATACAAATTCCCTTGGCAAATGAAAGAACTCTTATTTCTCCAATGAACGTAAGGAAATTTCTTTTTAATCATTAGTGGACCAATAAGCTAAATGAAAAGAAAATTCAATAGCTACATATGTCAAAGAATACAGACTTTACAGAATTAGTCCAGGAAAGTCAATAAACAAAAAACAACAACAGCAGCATTAAAAACTGCAACAAACTCTAGTAAAAGAAGTATCAGATTTCCAGAGCTGCCATATTATATCATTTAAAGTACTAAATTTAAAACAAAAATTAAGAGTCATAATAAAACAGAAAAGTATGGCCTATACATAGGGGAAAAAACCTACCAACCTGAAGGAGCCCAGATATTGGACTTACAAGATAAATACTTTAAGTCAGCTATTACAAATATGTTTAAAGAGCTAAAGTAAAAATTCCCGAAGAATTAAAGGAAAATGTGAGAACAACACCTCATTAATTAGATAATATCAGTAAATAGACAGATATAAAAAGGAACTACATAGAAATTCTTGCATTTAATAATATAACTAAAATGAAAAAATCACTGGAGAGACTTAATAGCAGATTTGTGTTGGCAAAAGAACAAATCAGTATACTTGAAAATAGGTCAATTGAGACTAACCATTCTGAGAAAGAGAAAGAAAAACATGGAAAAAAATTAACAGTCTCATGCGCCTGTGGGAAACCATCAAATGTAGTAACCACCATATGCATAATGGGTGTGGCTATCTGATTATCAGACAAAATAAATTTTAAGACATAGTTATTATTAAAGATAAATAAGGACATTTTATAATGATAAAATATCAATGAGAAAGCTATAACAATCACAAATATATGTATACTTAACAATAGACTCCCATAATACATGAGGTAAAAAAAAAATGACAGAATTGAAAGGAAAAGAGACAACTGAATGACAATAGTTGGAGACTTAAATGCTGTACTTTCAATAAAGGATAAAACCCTTAGGCAAAAGATCAACAACTGAGATTATCCATTCTGAGAAAGAGAAAGAAAAAAGTGCACAATACTGTAAATTAACTAAACTTAACAAAATATCTATAGAACACTCTCAAGAAAACAGAAAACTATAATTTCTTTTTAAATATACATGAAACATTTCATAGGATAGACCATATATTAGGTCAAGCCTCGATAAATTTAAAAGGATTAAAATCATATAACATATGTTCTTTTACCACAAGTCATGATATTACAAGTAATAATAGAAGGGAATTTTTGGAAATTCACAAATTCGTGGAATTAAACTATGTACTCTTAACTAATAAAGAAATATTCACAAGGAAAATTAGAAAATACTTTGAAATCAAAAACACAACATTCCAAAACAGCTGAAGTAGTGCTAAGAAGGAAATTTATAGCTATAAGCATCTATATTGAAAAGAAGATATCAAACTATTAACTTAACCATCCACCTTAAGAAACTAAGTAAAGAAGAACAAACTAAACCCAGCAAGCAGAAATAAGGATAGAATAAACACTAGAGTGAAAATAAGTGAAATAGAGAATAGAAAAACAGTAGAGAATATTAAAACCAAAAGCTGGTTCATTGAAAAGATAAACAATACTGACAAACCTTTAAATAGACTGGCAAAGAAAAAAGAAAGAAGACTGAAATTAGTAAAATCAGGAATGAAAGTGAGGATATTACTAACAACTTTAAAGAAATAAAAAGGATTGCAAATGAATACTATGGATATATGCCAACAAATTTAATAACCTATATAAAATAAACAAATGTGTAAAAAAAGAAAATACAAACTACTGAAACTGACTCAAGAAGAGAGATAAAACATGAACAGATTTATAACAAATAAAAGAGATTGTATTAGTAATCAAAAACATCCTACAAAGAAAAGCCCAAGACCTTATGACAACACTAGTGAATTCTATCAAATGTTTAAAGAATTAACAGAAATAAGTGACATAATCAAAGTGTCAAAATAGTTTTCTAACATCTTTCTCTCAAAGAACAGCAGTTCTAACAATCACCCACAGATGAGAGAGCCTTTGTGAAAGCTGGTAGCCAAGGGTAAAAGTGACAGAACGCCATTGGAGAAAAATGGCATTTGAAGTTTTTATGAGCTCAAAATAGACCATTATACATATGAGAAATTTTATATAAGCCTTATGGTAGCCACAAATCAAACTTACAGTAGATATACAGATGATAAACAGAAGGGAATCTAAGCATAACACTATGGAAAATCATTAATTCACAAAGGAAGACAACAAGAAAGGAAGAAAGTTACAAAGGAAGTAGAAAAAAAAAGCCAGAAAGCAATGAGATGGCATGAGTAAGTTTATCTATTACTAATCACTTTAGTATAAACAAATTAAGTTCTCCCATCCAAAAGAAATGTAACTCAATGGATAAAAAGCAAGGCAGAACAATATACTGCCTACAGGAGACTCACTTCAGCTGTAAGGACACATATAGGCTTAAAGTGAAGGGATAGAAAAATATATTCAATACAAATGGAAACCAAGAAAGCAGTGGTGCTCTACTTATATCAGACAAAATAGACTTTAACTCAACAAAAATAATAAATAATGTTATTATATAATAAAAAGGCCAATTTATCACAAGGAATAACAATTATAAATATGTATGCACCCAACATTGGAGCACCTAAATATATTAAGCAAATGCAAACAGATCAAAAGGGAGAAATAGACAATAATACAATAATAGTAGTGAATTTCAATAGCCCACTTTCAGCAATGAATAAATCATCCAGACAGAAAATCGATAATGAGACAATGGACTTGAACCATACTTTACAATAGATGAGTCTAAAAATATATATAGAACATTCTACCCAATAACACCAGAATAACACTCATCTCAAATACACCTGAAATGTTCTCCTGGACACATTATATATTAGATCACAAAACAAGTTTTAACAAATTTAAAAAGATTGAAATCATACCAATTGTCCTTTCTGACTATAATGGTATAAGACTAGAAACTGATGACAGGAGGAAAACTGGAAAATCCTCAATGTGTGGACATTAAACAACACACTCATGAACAACATAGATCAAAGAAAATCAAAAGAGAAATAAATAAAAAGTATGTTGAAACAAACAAAAATTGAAACACAATATACTAAACCTTATGGGATGCAATAAAAGCAGTTCTAAGAAATAATTTTATAGGAATAAATACCAACATTAAGAAAAAAAGAAAGATCTCAAATAAACAACCTAACTTTAAACCTAACTTTATACTAGAACAGGAGGAACAAACTAAGTCTAAAGTTAGCAGATGGAAAGCAATAATGATAAGAGTAGAAATAACTGAAATAGAGAACAGAAAAACAATGGAAAAAATTAAAGAAACTAAGAGCTGGGTTTTTTTTTTTTGAAAAAATAAACAAAATTGGCAAACTTTGAGTTAGATTAAGAAAAAAGAAACAAAAAATATAAAGTCTAAAATGAAAGAAGAGGCATTATAACTGATACCATGGAAATACGTAAGATAATAAGAGACTACTATGAAAAATTACATGGCTGCAGATTAAATAACATAAAAGAAATATATAAGTTTCCAGAAACATGAAACTTATCAAGATTGAATGACGAAAAAATAGAAAATCTGAACATACCAGTAACAAGTAAGGACAATGAATCAGTAATCAAAACTTCACACCACAGAAAAGCCCAGGAATAAATGGGTTCAATGGTGAAATCTACTGAATATTTTTAAAAAATTAATGCTGATAATTCTCAAACTCTTCCAAAAAATTAAAGAGTAAGAAACACTCTCAAACTCAATTTATGAGGTCAGCATTACCCTGATACCAAAATCAGCTAAGGATGCTACAAGAAAACTACAGACCAATAACCATGATGAACATGTATGTAAAAATCCTCAACAAAATATTAGCAAAGTGAATTCAACAGAACATTAAATGATCATACACCATAATCAACTGGGATTTATCCCTGAAATGCAAGGATGATTAAACATACACAAATCAATAAATATGATAGAGCTTATCAAATAGAATGAAAAAAAATCGTATGATCATCTGAATAGACAAGGTAAAAGCATTTGACAGACTGCAATATACTTTCATGATAAAAACTCTCAGTAAATTGGGTATAAAAGGAACATATCTCAACATAATAAAGGCCATATGTGACAATCCCACATATAATATACTCAAGTAAAAAGTTGAAAGATTTCCTCTAAGATCAGGAACAAGGCAATTGTGCCCACTTTCACCACTCTTATTCAACATGGTATTGGAAGTCCTAGCTAGAGCAATTAGTCAAGAAAAAGAAATAAAAGGCATTCAAATCAGAAAGAAAGAAGTAAAATAGTCTCTGTTTCCAGATGACATGATCTTATATAAGAAACCCTAAAGACTCCATCAAAAAACTGTTAGAACTAATAAATGAATTCAGTAAAATTGCAGGATAAAAATTCAATTTATAAAAACTAATAATTAGTTGTGTTTCTATACAGTAATGACAAAATATCTGAAAAATAAAATTTAAAAATTCCATTTATGATAGCATAAAAAAATAAAATATTTAGGCATAAATTTAACCAAGGAGGGAAAATTCTCTACATTGAAAGTATGACATTGATGAAAGAAATTGAAGAAGTGACAAATAAATGGAAAGATATTACATGCTCATGGATTGAAAGAATTAACATCATAAAAATGTCCATACTACCAAAACAATCTACGGATTCATTGCAATACCTATAAAAATTCTAATGGCATTTTTTCTTCACAGAAAGAAATCCTCAAATTTGTATAGGACCACAAAAGACCACAAATAGCCAAAGCAATTTTGAGAAAGAAGAACAAAGCTGGAGACATCACCACTCATTTCAAACTATATTACAAAGCTGTGGTAATGAAAAAAAAAAAAAAAAGTATGGTACTAGCATAAAGACAGACACATAGACCAGTTGAACAAAATAGAGAGCCCACAAATAGACAGTAGGTACACAGTCAACTAATCTTTGATAAGAGAGCCAAGAATATATAAAAGGGAAAGAATAGTATATTGAAAAAATGATGTGGGGAAAACAGAATATTCACATGCAAAATAATGATATTGTGCCCCTACTTTACACCACTGAAAATAAACTTGAAATGGATTAAAGGCTTTACTGTAAGACCTGAAATCATAAAACTCCTAGAAGAAAACTTAGTATAAAAAGCTCTTTTACATTGTTTAGACAATAATTTTTAAAAATATGTTGTCAATAGCACAAGGAACAAAAACAAAAATAAACAAATGGGACTATATCAAACTAAAAAGCTTTTGCAAAGCAATAAAGTAAAAAGCAACCCATGAAATAGAAAAAAACTTGCAAACTATTTATCTGATAAGAGGTCAATATTTAAAATATATAAGAAACTCATACAACCAATGTCATAAAAACAAATAGTCCAATTAAAAATGGGCAAAGTACCTGAACAGACTTTTTTTCAAAGATAAACAAATGACCAACAGGTATAATGAAAGGTGCTCAACATCACTAACCATCAGGGTAACGCAAATCAAAACCACAATGAGATATACCTCATACCTGTTAAAATGATTATTACCAAAAAGACAAGTGATAACAAATGGTGATGAGGATTTGGTGAGAAGGAAACCCTTGTGCACTGTTTACATATGTGTAAATTGGTACACCAAGTATGGAAAACAGAATGGAGTGTCCTCAAAAATTAAATTAAAAATAGAAATAATATATGATACAGCAATCCCACTTCTGAGTATATATCTGAAAAAAATGAAATTCCTATCTCAAAGAGATATTTGAACTTCTATGGTCACTGCATCATTATTCACCATAGCCAAGATGTGGAAACTATCTAAGTAACATAAATATAATAGAATGTCATTCAGTCATAATAAGAAGAAAATCCTGCCATTTGTGCTAACATGGATGTACCTTGAGGACATCGTACTAACTGAAATGAGTCAAAGATAACTATTGTATAATCTCATATGTGGAATCTAAAATAGCTGAACTTATAGAAACAAAGAGTAGAATGGTTGTTGCCAGGGGCTGTGGGGCATGGTGGATATGGGGTGATGTTGATTAAAGGGCACAAACCTCTAATTTAAAAAAAATGAATAAATACAAAATAAATATTCTGAATTCAGTGGCATTTTTATACAACAATAATAAACTTTCAGAAAGATAAATCGAGAAAACAATACTATTTACAATTGCATCGAAAACTATAAAATACCTGGGAATCAAATTAACCAAGGAGATAAAAGACCTGTTCTCAGAAAATTATGTCGTTGAAAAAAGAAATTGAAGAAGATACAAATAAATGGAAGTATATACCATGCTCATGCGTAGGAAGGATCAACATCATTAAAATGGCCGTACTACCCAAAGCAATCTATAGGTTGAATGCAAACTCTATCAAAATACCATTGGCATTTTTCAGAGAGCTAGAACAAATAATTCTAAAATTTATATGGAACCACAAAAGACTCTGAATAGTCACAGCAACCTTGAGAAAGAACAAAGTTGGAGGTATCACACTACCTGATGTGAAACTGTCCTATAAGGCTACAGTAATCAGAACAGCATGGTACTGGCATAAAAATAGATACATTGGTCAATGGAACAGAACAGAGAGCCCAGAAATAAATAAGCACCTATATGCTCACTTAATATATGATAAAGGAGGCAAGAATATACAAGGGGTAAAGTCAGTCTCTTCAACAAATGGTGCTGGGAAAATTGGACAGATACATGCAAAAAAAAAAAAGGAAAGAAAAGAAAAAGAAATTGGGCCACTTTCTTACACCGTATACAAGAATAGAGTCAAAATGGATAAAGACTTAAATGTAAAACCTGAAACCATAAAACTTCTAGAAGAAAACATTGGCTGTAAACTCTCTGATATTACTAACAGGAATTTCTTTTTAGATATATCTCACCAGGCAAGGGAAACAAAATAAATAAATAAATAAACAAATGGGACTACATCAAACTAAAAAGTTTTTGCCCAGCAAAAGAAACCATCGACAAAACAAAAAGACAACTGACTGATTGGGAGAAGATATTTGCTAATGATACATCTGATAAGAGGTTAATGTTTAAAATATATAAAGAACTCATACAACTCAACAACAACAACAAAATGAACAATCTAATTTAAATTTAAAAATGGGCAGAACACCTGAACAGATACTTCTCCAAAGAGGAAACACAGATGGTCAAAAGACATATGAAAAGATGCTCAAGGTCACTAATCGTCAGAGAATGCAAATTAAAACCACAAAGAGATATCACCTCACACTTGTCAGAATGGCTATCATCAACAATTCAAAGAACAACAAGTGTTGGCAAGGATGCAGAGAAAAGGGAACACTCATACATTGTTGATGGGATTGCAAATTGGTACAGCCACTATGAAAAACAGTCTGGAGGTTTCTCAAAAAAATTGAAAATGCATATATCTTTTGACACAGCAATTGCACCTCTGGGTATTTATCCAAAGAAAACCAAAACAATAATTCATAACATCTATGCACTCCAATATCCATGGCAGCACAATTTACAATGGCCAAGACATAGAAGCAACCTAAACGCCCATCAACAAATGATTGGATAAAGAAGTATGGTTCATATATACAATGGAACATTATTTAGCCATTAAAAAATGGAATCCTACCATTTGCAATGACATGGATGGACCTAGAGGTTATTATGCTGAGTGAGATAAGTCAGACAGAGAAAGATAAATATACCATATGATTTCACTTGTATGTGGAATCTAATGAACAAAAAGAACAAACTAATCAAAAACAGGCTCACAAATATAGAGGACAATTTGGGGACAGACAGAGTAATGGAGATTTGGGGGACTGGGAGGATGTGGTGAAGGGTTAAAGAAGTACAAATTAGTAGTTAGTAGATGGTCACGGGGATGGGGAGCACGGCATAGGGAATGCAGTTAGCATTAATATATTGGCTAGGTGGAAAACCAAAGGAGAGAAGGAGCAATTAGGGGGATCGTTTTATAAACTATGTAAATGTCTAACCAATGTACTGTATACTTGAAACTAATTAAAATAAATATTTTTTTAAATGATGGAAGATTTAAACCTCAATACATCAATAACCACTTCAAAGACAAATAGACTTAAATGCTTCAGTTAGGAGATAGAAATGATCACACTGGGTAAAACAAACAAGTAAAAAACAAAACAAAAATAGTATCTAGATAAACATTGTCTAAAACTTGATAAATTGTATCTAGAAAGATCTTCAGTAAACATCATATTTAGTGGGAAATTAATGGAATGATTTCTTTACAGTAAAAAGTAAGACCAGGGTTCTTTTATCTTCTGTCTCAATATTGTATTAAAGGGTTTGACATAGGCAAACATGCAAAAAACAAATAAATAAAAAGTATGAGCATCAAAAAATAAAAGATAAAATTGTAATTATTAAAATTCAATATGATCGGCAACATAGAAAATCCAAGAAAACCTACTAGTGTAATAAGAGTTCACCAGGGTTGCTGGATAAAGATAAACATAAAAACAGCACCTCCATAACCGGTAATAATCAATTTAAATAAAATTTATAAAGAAAAAACATTCATAAAAGGAAATAAATTCATTCAAAATAATAGATTAAAAGAAAATACTTGTATTAGTTTTATATTGCTACATAATAAATTTTCATAAACCGAGAGGCTTAAAACAATACAAATTAATTATATCACAGTTTCTCTGTGTCAGGAGTCTGGGCACCACTTAATTGGGTCCCCTGCTCATGGTCCCATCAGACTGCAATTAAGGTGTTGGCAGGGCCTGCGGTATCATCTCAGGCTCTGGATCTTCTAAGTTTATGTGCTTGTTGGCAGCATTCAGGCCCCTGCTGCTGTGGTGCTGAGGACCCTATTTTCTTACTGACTGCAAGCAGGGACTCATTCTCAGCTCTTAAAATTCATCCTTAGGTCCTAACTATGAAGCCCTCTCACAGCATAGCAGTTTACTTCTTCAAAGCCAGCAGGAAAATCTCACTCCAGTTGGCTATGATGGAGTCTTATGTAATATAATGTAATGATGGGATTCACTGTGACATCCTATTCATATCCACAATCAAGGGAAGATAATTATACAAGACATGCTTACCAGGGAGGGGAAATCTTGAGGACCACTGTACAATTATGCCTACTCACTTAAGAATGAACGTAACAATTGCTACTAGTAATATTTTTCTGATATGTTGCCTCAGGCAAGTGAAACAAAAGGAAAAAAAAAAACAAATGGGACTGCATCACGCTAAAATGTTTTTGCACAGCAAAGTAAACCATCAACAAAATAAAAATCCTACTGAATGAGAGAAGATATTCACTAATGATACACCTGATAAGGGGCTAATACCCAAAATATATGAAGAACCCATGCAACTTTACATCAAAAAACTAACAATCCAAATAAAAATGAGCAAAGGACCTAACAATTCTCCAAAGAGGACATACAAATGGCCAATAGACATGAAAACATGCTCAACATCACAAATCATCAAAGAAATGCAAATTAAACTATAATGAGTTATCATTTCTCACCTGTCAGAATGGCCATCAACAAATAAAGAAAAAAGTGTTGACAAGGATGTGGATTAAAGAAAACCTCATGCACTGCTGATAAGATTGCAAATTGGTGCGGCCACTATGAAAAATAGTATAGAAATTCCTCAAAAAATAAAAAAATAGAACTACCATCTGAATGACCCAGCAATTCCACTTCTGGGTATGTATCCAAAGAAATGCAAAACACTAATTGGAAAAGATATATGCACCCTTATGTTCACTGCAGCATTATTTACAATAGTCAAGATATGGAAGCAACCTAAGTGCCCATCAATAGATGATTGGATAAAGAAGAAATGGTATAGATATACAATGGAGTATTACTCAGTCATAAAAAAGAATAAAGTCTTATCTTTTTTGACAATATGGAGGGACCTGAAAAGTATTATCCTAAGTGAAATAATTCAGACAGTAAAACAAATGCCATATGATCTCACTTGTATGTGGAATCTAAACAACAAAATAAACAAACAAAACAGAAACAGACTCATAGATTCAGGGAATAACCTGATAGTTGTCAGATGGCAAAGAGCTTGAGGGATGGGGTGAAAAAGTAAAGAGATTAAGAAGTACAAGAAGTTATGAAATAATCATGAAGATATAAAGTAAAGCATAGGGAATAGGGTCAATAATATGTTAATAACTTTGTATAGTGCCAGGTGGATGCTAGACTAGTTAGGGGGATCATTTTGTAAATTATATAAATGTCTAACCAGTATGTTGTACACCTGAAACAAATATAAAATAATATAGAAAGTCCAATGTAATTTAGAAATCAAAAAAGGTGGGGAAGGGTGAAGGGAAAGTTCATATTTCCAGGTATAAAACAAATAAGTCATGAGGATGTGGTGTACAGCATGGAGAATATAGTCAATAATATTGTGATAGCATTGTATAGTGTCAGATGGTTGCTGGATTTACTATGGTGATTACTTCTTTAGGTATATAAATGTTAAGTAACTATGGTATACACCTAAAACTAATATAATATTGTATATTAGATATATTTTAATTAAAATCTTTAAAAAAATAATATAGTGAAAAATGTGCAAAATATTTTTGAGAAAAATATGAAACATTACTGAACATCAAAAAGAACCTACTTGAATTAATGGAGAGCTATAACAAGTTATTGTATGGTAAGATTCAGTATTGTAAAGCTCTCTTCGATTAATCTCTAAATTAAATTAAATTCCATATCCAATAGAATTTTTAATAGAATTTGTCAAACTGATTTTAAAATTCATATGTAATAGATTTGTTTGAGAATAACTAATGCAGTTCTGAAAAAGAATGAAGAGAGGAGATAACTTGTTATACTAGATATGAAGATTTATTTTAAAGCTATAGTAATTGAAACAGTGTGAGTCTGGTGTAGGAATAAACAAATTGACTACTGGAAGACAATAGAAACTCTAGAAACAGGTTCATGAAACTTAGATTAGTATAGAAGTGACACTTCAAACACCAGGGGAAAGAAAGAATATTTAATATATGATGTTGGAACAACATATTTTTACATGAAAAAAATATATATAATTACATCACTACTTTGTATCTTACACAGAGAACAATTCTAGATGAGCTAAAACTCTAATTGTGAGCAATTTTTAAAATATATTAAAAGAAAATATATGAAGAAGTAATATGGCCTTGGAGTAGGAAAGGTTTTTTTCAATTACAGTCGACATACAATATTATTTTAGTTCAGGTGTACAACACAGTAACTAGACATTTATGATACTTAAGAAATGATCACCTCAATAAATCTAGTATTCATCTGACACCATACATAGTTAACACTGACCATATTCCCCATGCTATACTCTACGTCGCCATGACTATTTTGTAACTACCAATTTGTACCTCTTTTAATCCCTTACCCCCTTCACCCATCTTCCTAACTCCCCCATGCAGCAACCATCAAAGTGTTCTTTGTATCTATGAGCTTTGTATTTTGTTTGTTCATCTATCCTGTTCTCTAGATTTCACATATAAGTGAAATCATATAACATTTGTCTTTCTCTGATTTATCTACTTTCGCACAATACCTTCTAGGTCCATCCATATTGTTGGAGATGGCAAGATTTCATTTTTATGACTGAGTAATATTTCAGAGTGTGTGTGTGTGTGTGTGTGTGTGTGTGTGTGTGTGTGTGCGTGTGTATACTGTCTATTCTTTATCCACTGCAAAGACTTATGTATAATATCCCTTTCAAGTAGTGTTTTGTTTTTCTTCATATAAATATACAGAAGTGGAATTACTGGGTCCTTCTTCGTCTCTCGTTATAATTTTTTTTAAAGACTATTTTGTCTGGTATAAGTATTACTACTCCAGCTTTTCTTTTTCACTTCCATTTTCATGAAATATCTTTACTTTTGGTCTGTGTGTGTCTTTCAATCTGAAATTAGTCTCTTGCAAGAAGCATAGGAAAGGTTTTCTTCACCAAGCTACAAAAATCCCAAACCATAAAGGAAAACAATTTGACTTCATTAAAATTAAAACTGCTATAAAATAAAGCACTATAAACAAATTTATAAGATAGGTGTCATTATGAGAAAAGATATTTGCAGCACACATAACAGACAAAAACTGGTATAAAGAATGCCCACAACGCAATAAGAAAAAGACAGACAAAACTTAACAAAGAGGCAAAGTATCTGAAAACGCTATTATACAAAAAAAGAAAACCAAGTGAAAGGATGCTCAACCTCAATATTATCAAGAAAATATAAGTTGAAAAAATGAAAAACCATTTCATATCCATCACACTGACAAAAATTTTAAGCCTTTTGATATAAGATATGTGCATCAATAGAATCCCTCATGTCCCGCTGGTGGAAATGTAAATTGAGACAACCACAATGGAGAGCATTTTGGCACTATTTAATAATATGAAAGTTATATTTACCATATTACCCAGTATGTTCACTTTTACTTATTTTCCTGAGGAACCCTCCAATATGTGCACAAGGAAATGTACTAAGATGTTCATTGCACTATTCTAATAGTATAACATTGGATAATATGTAAATGTCTTCAATAAGATAAATAAAATGTAATATACTCCTACAGTCAAATACTACACAGTAGCTAAAGAAATGAACTGGATCTATATGCATTATCAACATTTGAGTGAAAAAATCAAGTTGTAATATATGTTATAAACATACATTATGTATTAATATACATTGTGTATGTATGTATAGTCTGAAACTATTTCTGTAAAATCAAAAAGTGCACAGTGCAATAATTTATTAGTTATAGAGACATAAATGTATGTAAGTATTATTAAAACATGAACACCAAACTCACAATACTATTTGTGTCTGGGTGGGAAGAGAGGAACAAAATTAAGGATGGTTAGACAAAGAGTACTTTGACGTACTTGCTTAATTCCTTTTAAAATTTCTTCTAAAAACACAAATTTGAAATAGACATAATTAAACCTTAACAATTGATAATCCTGAGTGTGTGGATGTTAATTATATTATTCTTTTTCTTTTTCTATATTTTTAAAATTACAAAATAAAATATGCTGTAGAAGGTAAAATTGGAGGCTCTTTCCAAATGATGCTGACACATTTTAGAGCCAATTCTAAAATGTCTGTGCTGAGTAGCAACCAAAAATGTAAAGGGAACAAAATGAAAAGGAGATGATATGCATAACTATCATGCTGTTCCCCTGGACATGCTACTCAAGTCTTCTTGTCTATTTGTAAATTATATTAGTCCTCCCAAAGCTCAAAACGATATGATGTGATGACTAATACACCATTATTATGCTTATGCATTCTATGAGGACAAAACTGTAACGCTCTGGGCAGCAGCTGTATAAAATGTCAAGTTTTATAGGAAGATAATAATATAGGAACAAAATTATTGAAAACCTTGCATATTAAAAGATTTCTAAAAATGTATTTGATAGAATAGAAGCCCTCTTATCTGATGCAATTACAATTGTAGTCAGTCAGCTAATGGGAAAAGTCAGTAGAGCAGGGATTCCAGGCCATGAAACAGGCCTCAATAAATTTAAAATGTTGAAATCATACCAAGGATGTTTTCCAACCATAGTAGAATTAAATTAAAAATCACAAACAGAAAGAAGTTTGAGAAATTCACAAATATATGGAAATTCAACAATACCCTCCTACATAAATAATAGGCCAGATAACTAATTGTAAGTGAAATTAGAAAATACTTTAAGGTGGATGAAAATGAAAACACAACATGCCAAAACTTTCAAAATGCAGCTAAAGTAGTGTTTACAGGGAAATGCACAGTTTTAAAAGCCTATATTTTAAAAAGCGGAGACTTCTCAAATCAAGAACCTAACCTTCCACCTTAAGAAACTAAGAAGGACAAACAAAACCCAAAATAAGCATAAGGAGGATATAATAAAGAGTGGAATGCAAATAAATGAAATGGAAACAGTAAAAACAATGCAGAATATCAACAAAAGCAATAATTGGTTAATTGAAGAGATCCACAGTATTGACAAACTTTTAGCTAGACTGACAGAAAAAGGAGCGAAGAATCAAGTTATCAGAATAAGGAAAGAAGGGAAATCACTAGCAACCTTAAAGAAATAAAAAGAATTATAAATGAATATTATGGAAAATTGACAACATATTTGATAACTTATATAAGCTAAGAAAATCTGTAAAGATGTACAAATTACTAAAACTGACTCAAGAAGAAAGGAAAAATATGAATAAACCTATAACAAGTAAAGAGATTGAATTAGTAATCAAAAAACTTTCCATAGAGAAAAGCCCAAGACTAGATGGTTTCATTAGTAAATTCTACCCAATGTTAAAAAAAGAATTAGCATCAATTCTTTACAAGTTCTTCTAGAATACAGAAGAGGAAGTAGCACTTCTTATATAAGGCCAGTATTGATACCAGAGTAATATCCCTTATGAATATAGATGCAAAAATTCTCATCAAAATACTAGCAAACTGAATTTAGCAGCCTATATAAAATATTATATACCATGACCAAGTAAGATTTAACATACAAATGTAAGGTTGGCTTAATACATAAGAATAAAGCAATGTAATAACCTTATTAATAGAATAACAAATAAAAAACATATAGTCATCTCAATACACACAGAAAAAAGCATTTGACAAAATTCTATACTCTTTCACAATAAGAACACTCAGCAAACTTCAACCTGATCAAAGCCGTTCATGAAAAAAATCTACATCTAATATCATACTTAATAATGAAAGACTGAATGTTTCCCCTTGAGAACAGGAAAAAGACAAGGATGACCACTCTCATCAATTCCATTTAACATTGTAATGGAGGTTCTAGCCAGAGTAACTTGGGAAAGCAAAGAAATAAAAAGCATCCGGATTGGAAAGAAAGAAATTAAACTCTGTGTGTTCACGGATGACATGACATTGCATACAGAAAATTCTAAATAATCCACAAAAAAATCATTAAGACTAATAAGCAAGTTCTTCAAGATTATAAGACATAAGATCCATAATATAAAAATTCATTGTTTTTCCAAACACTGACATAAATCATTTTAAAATGAAATTAAGAAAAAAATCCCACTTATGAAAGCATCAAATAATTAAAATACTTAGAAATAATTTTAACAAAAGAACCACAAGATTTGTACTCTGAAAGCTACAGAAAATCATTGAAAGAAATTTTAATTAATAGAGGGCATACTAATGTAAATTATTAATAAAGATGTAAATTCTTCTAAAATTAGTGTGCATATTTAGTGAAATTCTTATCAAAATCCCAGTAAGATGTTTTGTACATATAGACAAGATTATTCTGAAATTTATAATAGAATAACAAAGGAAATACAATAGGTAAAATAATTCTACAGAAGATTAACAAAGTAGGAGGACCTACTCCACCCAATTCTAAGACATATTATATAGCTACAATAATTAAGACTGTGTGTTATTGTTGGAAGGATAGACACATAGATCAATGGAACAGATAGAGAAAAAAGAAATAGACTCACAAAAGTTCAGCCAACTGATTTTTGATAAAGATGCAAAATAAATTCAATATAGAAAAATATAGCCTTTTCAACAAATGGTGCTGGAGCAAGTGCATGCCCATAAGGAAATATAGGAACCTCAACCTAAATCTCAAACCTTATACAAAAATGAACTAAAAATGGGTCACAGATTTAAATATAATATGTAAAATCATAATAATCTAAAAGGAAACAGGAGAAAGTCTTCAAAACCTAAGGTTTTATGAAGTGTTCTCAGGCTTTACACCAAAAAACATTTGGAAATCACATATCTGATACAGAACTTCTATCTAAAATTTATAAAGAAATCTCAACACTCAACAGGAAAAATTAGACAATCCAATTAGAAAATAGGCAAAAGATAGAAGGAACATACCTCAACATAATAAAGGCCATATATAACACATCCACAGCTAACATTGTACTCAGTGATGAAAAGCTAAAAATGTTTTCTTAAGATCAGGAACAAGACAAGGATATGCACTTTAACCACTTTTTTTCAACAGAGTATCGGAAGTCCTAGCCACAGCAGACAAGAAAATAAAATAAAAAGCATTCAAATTGGAAAGGAAGAAGTAAAATTGTCGTTATTTGCCAATGACATGATACTATATATAGAGAATCCTAAAGAGTCCACCATAAAAACGATTAGAACTGATAAATGAACTCAGTTAAGAAGCAGAATACACAGTTAATATTCAGAAATCAATTGCATTTTTATACTGCAATATCAAACTATCAGAAAGAGAAATTTAAAAAACAATCCCACTTATAATTGCATCAAAAACAATGAAATACCTAGGAATCAAATTAACCAAGGAGGTAAAAGACCTGTACTCATAAAAGTATAAGGCATTGTGAAAATAAATTTAAAAAGATAAATAGAAGCATATATCATGCTCATGGATAGGAAGAATTATCATCACTAAAATGCCAATACTACCTAAGGCAATTTACAGATTCAATGCAATAATGAAATCCTTATCAAAATACCAATGTCATTTTTCAAAGAAACAGAACAAATAATCCTAAAATGTATGTGGAACCATAAAAGATCCTGAATATCCATGGCAATCTTGAGAAAGAAGAACAAAGTTGGAGGTATCACCTACCTGATATGAAACTATACTACAAGGTACAGTAATCAAAACAGCATGGTACTCGCATAAAAACAGATACATTGATCAATGGAACAGAACAGAGAGCCCAGAAATAGATCCATACCTATATGCTCACTTAATATATAAAAAAGGAGGCAAGAATATGCAAGGGGGTAAAGACAGTCTCTTTAACTAATGGTGTTGGGAAAATTGAACAGATACATGCAAAAAAAAAATGAAACTAGACCACCTTCTTACACTATATGCAAAAATATACTCAAAATAAATTAAAGACTTAAATGTAAGACCCAAAATCATAAAACTTCTAGAAGAAAACATAGGCAGTAAACTCTCTGATATTGCTACTCGTAATTTCTTTTCAGATATATCTCCTCAGGCAAGGGAAACAAAAGAAAAAATAAATGGGACTACATCAAACTAAAAAGTTTTTGTACAGCAAAAGAAACCATCAACAAAACAAAAAGACAACCTACTGAATGGAAGAAGATATTTGCATATGATACATCTGATAAGAGGTTATCATCCAAAGCATATAAAGAATTCATACAATTCAACACCAAAAAAAAAATCCTATTAAAAAATAGGCAGAAGACTGAATAGCTATTTCTCCAAAGAGGAAACACAGACGGTCAATAGACATATGAAAAGATCCTCAAGGTCACTAACCATCAGAGAAATGCAAGTTAAAACCACAAGGAGAATGACTATCATCAATAAATCATAAACAAGTGTTGGCAAGGATGTAGAGAAAAGGGAACCCTCATACACTGTTGATAGGATTACAAATTGGTACAGCCACTATGGAAAACAGTCTGAAGATTCCTCAAAAAATTAAAAATGGATTTACCTTATGACCCAGCAACTGTACTTTTGGGTATTTATCCAAAGAAAACCAAAATAATAATTCGTAAGAATCTATGCACCTTTATGTACATGGCAGCACAATTTAAAATAGCCAAGATATAGAAGCAACCTAATGTCCATCAACAGATGTTTGGATAAAGAAGTTATGGTTCATATATACAATGGCATATTACTCGGCCATTAAAGAAATGAAATCCTACCATTCGCAGCAACATGGATGGACTTAGAGGGCATTATGTTGAGTGAAATAAGTCAGACAGACAAAGATAAGTACCATATGATTTTACTTATATGTGGAATCTAAGGAACAAAAAGAACAAATGAGTCAAAAACAGATTGACAAATATGTAGAGCAATCTGGTGATGGCTGGGGGAAAGGAGTCGGGGGTGTGGAGATGGTGATAAAGGGTTAAAGGAGCACAAATTAGTAGTTGATAGATGGTCACAAGGATGGGGGTCATGGCATAGGGAATGCAGTCAGCAATAATGTAATGGTTATGTGTAGAGCCAAAAGGGTAATAGAGTAATCAAGAGGATCATTTCATAAACTATATAAATATGCAACCAATGTACTGTATACTTTAAACTAATAATAAAATAAAATAAAATTAGTTTCAGGTGTACAACACAGTGATTTGACATATACATATATATCTTACCATGCAATTATCACAGTAATTCTAAGAACCGTCTGTCATCGTACAAAGTTATTACAATATTATCAATTATATTTCCTATGCTCTACACTACATCTGTGTGGCTTATTTAGTTTATAACTGGAATTTTGTACTTCTTATTTCCCTTCACTTTTTTTGTCCATCCTCCCACTCTTCTTCCCTCTGGCAATTGTCAGTCTGTTCTCTGTATCTATGAGTCTGTTTCTGTTTTGTTTGTTGGTTTTGTTTTATTTAGATTCAACATATAAGTGAAATTACTCAGTATTTGTCTTTCTCTGACTTATTTCATTTAACACGATACAGTCTTGGTCCATCTGTGTTGTCACAAATGGCAAGATTTCATTCTTTTTTATTGCTGAGTAATATTCCATTGTATATATATAACACATCTTTATCCATTCATCTAGCAATCGACACCTAAGTTGCTTCCATATCATAGCTGTTGTAAATAATTCTGCAATGAATTTAAAGAAGCATATATAACTTTTCAAATTAGTGTTTTCATTTTCTTTGAATAAATACCCAGATATGTAATTGCTAGGATGTATGGAAATTCTATTTTTAATTTTTCAGAAACCTTCACTCTGTTTTCTCTAGTGATTGCACCAATTTACAATCCCACCAACAGTGCACGAAAGTTCCCTTTTCTCCACATCCTCACCAACACTTGTTATTTTTTGACCTTTTGATAATAGCCATTCTGACAGGTTTGGCATTATATATCATTGTGGTTTGGATTTGTATTTTCCTGATGATGTTGAGCATCTTTTCATTTGGGGGCATTTGTATGTCTTCTCTGGAAAAATGTCTATTCAGGTCTTCTCTCCATTTTTTAATTAGATTGGTTTTTTTGATGTCTAGTCATATGCGTTCATTATATATTTTGAATATTAACTCCTTATCAAATATGTCATTTGCAAATATCTTCTCCAATTTAGTCTTTTTGTTTTATTAACACTGTCCTTTGCTGTGCAGAAAGTTTTCAGTCCCAGTTATTTATGTTTACTTTTGTTGTTCTTGCCCATGGAGACATATCCAAAAAGATATTGCTAATACCAATGTCAAAGACTTTACTGCCTAAGTTTTCCTAGGAGTTTTATTGTTTCAGGTCTTACATTTAAGTCTGTAATCCATTTTGAGTTTATTTTTACATATAACATATGTGTAATTGCTTTCATATCACAATCTTCAAATGACAAAATTATAGAGATGGAGAACAGATTAGTGGCTGCCAAAGGTTAGGGATCGTAGGGGTTGGGAAAAGAATGTATGGAAGTATAAATGTATAATATCAGGGGACCATTGTGATTATGAAATAGTATTGTATGTTGACTGTGGTTACACAAATCTAAATACTTTATACCAATATAAACTGGGAAAACTGGGTGAATAGTACACTTGACCTCTTTGTACTATCTTTTTAACTTCCTGTGAATCGATGAGTTCAAAATAAAGAGTTTCTTTGACAGACAAAACAGGTTGCTTACAAATCAAGTTATCACTGGAATATTCAATGCCAATAAAACAATGGATCTACATTTATAGTTTTGAATGAAAATAATTGTGACCTCTGGGAATATATCTGTGAACAGGACAGGTTAAGACATGCCTTAATAAGGAAAAGTGTCTGAATAAGAACTCAGGAGGACTTTCAAGCTTGGAGAAACTAGAGTATGTTAATGATCTAGTTGAAAGGGAAATATTATTATGCAAGCGTGGTGATAACCTAAGGAGAAAAGTCCTTGAAAAGTCAAAAGATAATCATAGGCTCAGAAAATGCATAACCCCAGTACCTTCTTGTGAAAATTACCTGAAAATGTTCTCCAAACAAATGGTGAAGCAAAATTAAGATTCAAATTCCAGTTTGAAAATGAAGGTTTTTCAACATTTTATTGTGATTTTTCAAACATAAAGAAAATTATAAGAATTATACAGTGAACACTCATATTCTATAATCAATATTTAGCTATATTTGTTTTATCACATATATATCTATCAACCCATATTTTTGATGCATTTCAAAGTAAGTTAGAGACATCAATACACTTTGTCCCTGAGTACTTCAGTATGCATAAAAGGAATGATTTCAGCACGCGTTTAAGTCTTTTCCTTTCATAACCCATTGAAAAGACTGAAGAACTATAAAAATAAGAAAAAGTCTTTATGGTTAATGAATAGGTCAGAAACTATTTTAAAACATCTACAAGACTATTAGATAATAACAGTGAGTAGCGGCCTCCTTGCGCCCGGCGTATCGTGGGGTGCATTTCAGGTTGGGTTACTGGTGTCCCTTGCCGCCGCTGGGTGCCCTGGGATAGCAGCGTGCTCTCAAGTGAGCACGTATCAGAGCGGCCTATAGTGGGTGGGAGGTGATACAAAGTCCGGACCCACACAGTTGTCGCGCAGGAAGGCCAGACCCCGCAGAGCAGAAGGCAGCATGGGCGGCGTCTGGACAGGTCAAGATCGCTGTGATTCTGGTGGGACTCTTGCTGGCTTTTGGGTGCACTCACATGGGTCATCTCCCCGAATCCGTGAGTTCTTTACTCTCCCGTGTGTTGGTCTCCCCTACGTTGCACATGTATAGTTTGAGAGCTAGAAACCCTGACTCTTTTCCTATAAGAGCCCTGTTTTTCGTGGCTGAAGGATGTACTACCGACACCATGTATTCCAGTTCTAACAGAGGAAGGGTTATATGGGAAGGAATAGATATATTTATAAAAAACAGTGAGTAGCATACAGTTCAAGTCAAAGTAGGGGCTCATATAAAAAGTAAAAGCTATCCTCCAAAAGAGCTTTGGAAATATCCAAAGTCAGCAGCAGGGACTGGGAACAGAGGCAGGCCACAAGACAGGTACCAGGAGAAAACCAAATGACTGGGTTAACTGTCCCAGCATCCCACATGTGGAATAACTGGTTGGAGTTCAACCCAGCCTTCACTTGCTGCAGATGGTGAGCAAAGTGAGAGGCATCACCATAGCAAGATTCTAAAAAAGGTAATTGAACCAGTTAGAGAAGAGGTGTTGTGCCCCCAATTATCTACTGGCTATCACAAGCACTAGCACATCAGGAACTTCCCTTGTTGTACTGTGTGCTCCCTATTTTCCATGGGCAATTACACTTATGACTGACACAGGAACTCCAAATCTCAGACAGCAGGAGCCTGAAGCAGGAGTGGAATGAAAGGTGACCAAGGGAGAAAATTAAAGTCATGAGAGATATTGGGAACATCATTGTGCTGGCACATGGAATGATTGGGGAAAATAACTGATCATTTGACAACACAGTCAATCTCCCTGGCATATGATTACCTTTTGGTAGTGCATTTCATATTCTTCATGTCCCAATTGAATTCCCCCAGTATAGCAAAATGAAACTACAGAAAACATAAACTTTCTCTTCTCCCCTTTGTCTAGGATACCATTTCAGAGAGATCTATCTCTAATGTCAGTAATAGACAAACAAAAGCCCCCCTCTTCATAATGAGCCGTCAGAGACAAATAATGAGCTTGTGAAAGGAATCAAAAATTTAAGAGAGGAGATCAGTCTAAGGAAATGTTCACCTTTGAAATATTCTCATTGAGATTTGAGAAGACATTCTATCTCTGAAGAGGGAATAATCCAAGCTTACTTTCAGACGGAAAACATGATTATCAAATTTGAAGACACAATGGAGAATAAAGGCTAAAGAAATTCTTCCATAGCCTAAAAAATAAAAAGCTGATGATGATGAGTTAAAAGAAAACATCATAAAAGAATTTCATAAGAAAGGAAGGAAATTCTATAAGAATCCATGAAGAAAAAAAGCAGGCTTACTACAATGTGAGAAGGCAATTGAGCAATATCTATAGAGTTTTGGGGAAAACCAAAATTGTGATCCAAGAATTCTATATCCCATTAAGCTATCACTCATATATAAAGGCAAAAAAATTACATTCCCAAATATGCAGGAATTTAGCAGGTATACACATTTATTTCTCCCATGCCCAAACTTGCTTCATAGAGAAACTTCCCTTTGTACAGATCATGGAGGGTAGCCCCAAACACCTGACCACAGATTTAGACCCTTGCTGGACACGTGCCCCCAAATGGAGTTAATCTGGTTATTCTGAGTCCTGGAAATGGGACTTTGAGGGATTGTCAGGGAGATAGCTCTGAGCATTTGAATCAAGAGATCATGCAGAGTCAGGGATGGAGTCACCAGCATTAAAAACCTGCAAATTGAAATTATGATGGAGCAATGGGTCTCTGAGAAAAAGATTCTGATTCACAGGGGAAAAAAGCAAGAGAAAAGAGTGTATCCAGAGAGAGAAATGAAAAAGAAACAATGACTTATTTTCTTACCCTAGGTTATCTAAAGAGGCTGCCTGTTGTTTTTTGTTTTATAAAACCCTCTTGATTTTTTTTTTGCCATTTTTGGTGTTTTATTTCTGTATTAGTTAATGTTCTTTGGGTTGCAAATAACAGAACCAAACTCAGATTAGCTTATTCAAAAAAGGGAATGCTTTATAAAGATACAAGAGTGGCTTGAAAAATTCAAAAGCAGGAAGAGACTGGGCCTCAAGAAAGAATCAAACTCTCAAACACCCAGAAAGTCCTCTCTTTCCATATCTAATCTCTGCTTCTCAATACATATTTGCTTCATTCTTCTCTTTTTTTACTGCCCGTTGATTCTCACTGCTTCCTGGTCCATGGAGGGAGAAATGATTACCAACAGCTGTAGAGTTTACATCTCCTCCAGTGTTTAAAAGACTTGTCAGACTGAGACTAGAATCTCTCAGTCTCAAGTCCAAGTACTACAGGGAAAGAGTTTATTGGTTCTGTTTGGATCAGGGTCATCATGTTTACAAACTTGGTGACTAGAAACTCACTCCTGTGTATCCAGGTTTCCAAAGTCTTCCTACTCTCAATTATTTTAATTACAGAAATGAATACATTGGACAATGACAAATGTTAAAGATGTGGAGAAATCAGAACCCTCATTCATTACTGGTGTGTATGTAAATGTTGCATCCGCTCTGGAAAACAGTTTGTCAGTTCTTCAAATAGTAAAACAGAATTACCATACCCCAGCAATTACACTTCTAGGTATATACTCAAAAGAATTGAAAACATGTCCATATGAATGCTTGTACACAAATGTTCATAACGACATTACTCATAATAGTCCCAAAGTAGAGACAACTCATATGTCCATTAATTGATGAACAGATAAACAAAATGTGGTATACCCATACAATTTACTATTATTCAGCCATAAAAAGGAATGAAGTACTGATACATACTACAACATAGGTAAATGCTGAAAACATGCTAAGTAAAAAAAAGCTAACATAAAAAGCCACATATTGTGTGGTTTCATTCATATGAGATGTTCAGAAGAGGCAAATCTATAGAGACAAGAAGTGGTTGCCAGGGGCTGGGTGGGGGGGTGGGAGGAGAAATGGGGAGTGACTGCTAAGGGGTATGAGGTTTCTTTATGGGAAGAATATTCCAGAACATTCAATACTTAGAGTTAGGTATTGGTGATGGTTGTGCAGCTTTGTGAATACACACACACACACACACACACACACACACACACACACACACACACCACAATAAATTATGTATTTTAAAGGGGTGAATTTTTTGGTATGTGAATAACATCTCAATAAAATAATTTTACTAAAATAAATTAATGAAAAAATGAATACATGCTTATTTTAAGAAAAAAGAAAACTAAAAAAAAAAAAAACCTAAGCAATAAAGAACTCCATGAAGTAAAAAACAGAGCGTGGTTTTCTGATCACCTTTAAGGAGTAATCATTGCTAATAGACTGTTGCATATTCTTCCAGATCCTTTGCTATGCATATATAATATGTATTCACTCTCCATAAATATGTTTGGTGAGATTTTTTTCTTTCCCACAAAGATCAAATAGCTGGAATCATACCATATATCGATTTGAACTTTTCTCTGAACCTTACACGAGTGCTGCATTGTGTTAAAGAGTCTACATTCAGTGTTGGGAGGTGGGACAGGGTGTTTCAACTTGCTGCTGGACATAGTGCACTTATAGGTAGCCTTCTGGGGGTAGGAGAATTCCTTGCCTTCCAAGGACCCTTGCCTCTGCCGCCCAAGGGCTTCTCCTCACACAGCTGCCCTTGTTTCATCCTTCAAGTAATCACCCAGTGACTCGTTTTTGCTACAAGTTTCTATTATCTCTAAGCTTGGAAAACTCCCTCCTCCAAGATGCCTTCGACTTTTGTAACATTTTTGCCTGCTTGTGTGATTCAAAGAATTTGTTCCTTTGTCTTTCTAATCACATTTGCCTTCCATCTTTCACAGATTCCTCATAATTCTAGGTCTACTGCAAATATCTCTTCTACCTTCCAAGCACTATATCTCTTTATTTAAAAAATATATCATTTATGTCATTTCCAAATATCTAGAGTAGGTGCAGAATGCTAGAGCATGTACTCTACTCCATCTTAATCTACTCTCTTCCATACTGCTTTATGACTTGGCTTTTTCCTTTAGCAGAATTTAAGATATTGGTTAGGGTCCCTTGATTGCAAGCAATGAAACATCATTAATTCTAAAAAAAGAACATAAGGAATTTACTAGAAGAAGAACAATACAACTCAGAGAATCAAAGAAAAAAACTGAACAAGCGAGCCTCAGAAAAGACAAGAACCAGGAAAACTTCTAAGATCTAGGTAGTCAGTTCTAATGGACAAGATGCCACTGTTGAGATGGATCTGCTCCAGCAATATTTTTCTTTTCTTTGTGCTATTACACACAAGGTTCAAGATCTTGAGAGACTCTTATTGGTCTGAACTAGATCACATGCTTACCCCTTTGCCATGGGAAATAAGAAGACTTAATGGGCAGTTTCACCAAGAGTATATGTAATTACTGGAGTGGGATAGTTCCTGAAAGGAAAAAGAAGGACTTACTACTAAAAGAATATGATGCACAGGTAAAAACAATAGTGGTCTACCACAGGCCACTCCTTGTCTTCCCAATAGCCACTTTCATATATCTTCAATTTCAGAAATGCTTCCACTTACATAATTCAACTATTCCATGTACAATTGAAAGCACACTCACTCCTTTGCTATAGATAGCCAACAAAAGTCTCATCAGTTAGACGTTCAGATCCAAGTCCTGGATCTCTGCATGATGTTCTTTCCTTCTCCAGTTCCATCTTGATCCCTATATTCTGTAACCTATGAACGAAATAATAAAGTTCACCATCACATTAATCACTTCTTACATAGAACAATGGAGGAGAGTGAAAGAAAAATAATTTTAAGATATATGCATATACATACTTATGTGTAACACATAAAGCAAAGTATGCAAGTGGAAATCTTCATTTCTACAACCAGTCAAGAGTCTATGGCTAGTATTTATGCTTTCTTCCCCCACTGCCCATTCTAAATTCTGAGCCCTTTGTGGTCCTGCCTATATGGAGTTGCTTTGGTCTTCCACTACCTTTGACTTCTGGACAAAGTAGCAGCAGGAAGTGCCCCAGAAGATCCCTCATTGCCATCCATACTTATTCCTGCCACACTGAGCAGTAGCAGTCCTACTTCTCCTTCACAGAGTTGATCATCCCAGCCTAATTCCTTTTCTTTATTCTGGCCTATATTCCTAATGGCATGAGAAGCTTGAAATGACAACATGGCTGTTGTCAAGTATATCTGACTGATGTTCATAGGATGGGTCATCTTATCCACCTGGTGATCAAGAGCCTCTTCTGTAGCTGGGGGCTTTGGTGAGTATTTGCAAGTTATATAAACAGTTTCAAACTGAGACCATTTTGAGAGTTCTTTGTGCATGCTTCTTCCCCAAATCTTTATATAATTACACCTCCAATCTTGTTCCTTTCCAGTTTCCAACACTCTAAACAAACCACTAGAAATTTCCTATGATTTAAAGTAGATCCACACCTCTCTCTCTCTTTCCTGGCAAAGTGGACTACCACTTTTATTGCTTGAGGTCCTGCCCTCTGATAAGATGTCCTTTCACCACTGTCCTTCAGGGCCATCCCTGAGCAAAGCTGTAACATAGCAGCCTACTTCTAGATGATGACAACAAACATATCATGGAGCAGTCAGTAAATTAGTCCAAATAGTTTTTTACTCCTCTGTAATTTGGCCATAGGGTAATTCTTTTTGATCCCATAGGTATGGGATCGAAGGATAATGTGAGCTACCTGTTCATGTAACCTGTGCCTGCAGGATCTTCTCAGGTACAATCTTGCATTTGCTTCCTTTTCATTATGGAATACTTGTGGGAACACCATATTTTATTGCTTGGTAGATCAGAAATAAAAATTAATGATAAGCATCTTAGGTTGTATGCCTAAGGGTATTATATGCTTGGGATCAGGCATTCAGTCTCCACCAGAGCATAACAAAATGTGCTACTCAGAAGGAGATTAGTGATTTATTTCAAGCCCCTAAAGATCTCAGCTGTGAGTCCCCTCTCAGGGCCTTTCATAAAAATCCCTTCTCATTGCAGATTAAACTGTTCATTCTGTAAAGGAAATAGGGGGAAAAGTCTGGGTAGATTTTGGACTTTGCAGTAGCTGCTGTTCTCCTCCCCCAGACAGCTCCACAAAGAGAGAAAGAGGTGGAAGGAAGTGTTTTTGGGGTTCTCTTCTTTCTGTTGTGACTGTCTGGAGTAGAGGGATTCCTAGAGGAAAATGTAGTAAGAAGTTGAGAATACCCCTGTAACTGCAGCTCCCAGGAGATCCATATTCTCACACTAACTCACACTTCAGCAACTGCTTCCTGCAATTCATCAGAAGTTCTAATTTAATGTTCTTACTTGCTTATATGGCATCAAGCAGTGTCTGCTCCAGGGAAGCAAACACTCTGGTGCTGTGGCTTCCCTGTAGGCACCAGTCTCTCTCTAGGTCATTTGATTTTTGGTCTCGTTTCTGAAGGGTTTATGAAGAGTCATTAGTTTGCACTCTGTCCAGCTTTTTTCTTATTGGGGAGAGAGTGACATTTTTCTAGCTCTCTACATCTCCAAGTTTAAACCGGAAGTTCTTTGGACGCTGAAATTTGAATATCATATAATTTTCACATGTCACAAAGTATTATTCTTTCTTCAACTATTTTATCACTTTAAAACTGTAAAAACCATTGTTAGCTCACAGGCTATACAAAAGCAGGCAGCAGACTAGATTTGGTCCACTGTTGGTATTTTACCAACCCTTAATCTAAGGAATTTAATGCTAGTTTATGGATGGTAATGTCATATGGGGAAAGGTCTGCTGGGAGTCTTTCAAGAAAAATTTCCTCATTCTGAGAGACACATAGAAAAGACAGTGCAGAGTCTTCCTCTTCATTTTGCATGTCTGAACATAATACACAGAACTTTAGCAACCACCCTGCAACTATGAGGGGACTGACTAGCCTGAAGATAAAGCCAGAAGGCTGAGGATGGCAGAGCAGAAAAATGAAAAGAATCTGACTTCTTGATGACATCATTGTACACCTAAATTAACAATGGAGCCATCCTACATCAGAAATTTTTTATGAGATAATAAAAATTTCTTATCTTTATCTTTTTTCTTACCCAGTTATATTTTGTTAGGCATTCTAACTAAAACAGTGAGTAAAAAAAAATTTACATCATCAAAATAAAGCATTCTACTCATTGAAAGATACTGTTAAGAGAGTGAAAACATGACCACGGAACAGAAGCAAATATTTGAAAATCATATATTTGATAAAGGCCTTGAATTAGAATCTATAAAGAACTCTCAAAACTGAATAATTAAAAACAGCACATAAAAATAAACAGGCAAAAGATTTGACCAGACATTTTACTGCAGGAGATATATGGATGGCAATAAGCACATAAAAAAATACTCAACATCACTAATCATTAGGGAAATGTAAATTCAAACCACAATGAGATGCTACTATTCCCTTATTAGAATAGCTAAAATTAAAACTACTAACCAAACCATTGTCGGAGTGTATGAAGGAACTCTTATACACTTGTAGTGGAATATAAGATGGTAGAGCCACTTTGGAAAACAGTTTTGCAGTCTCTTAAAAAGTTATATATACATCTGCCATATGACTGAACCATTCTTTTCCTAGGAATTTAGCCAAGAGAAAGGAAAGTATATTATCACACAAAGATTTATACAATAATTTTACAGACGCTTTTTTATCTTGTTTTGTTCCCAACTTCCATACTATTCTGCTACCTATCTGGATTCTTCTTTTTTTGACCCATCTTGGCTTGGGAGTTGTGATCCCTTTTAACGCTGCTTTTATTCCTTTTGGTCAGATAAAAAACATTCTCCCAAAATAAAGCATCTAGTATGTAGCATCCTCTGAAATTTAACAGACACAAATATTTGTGTGTATATAGAATCCTACATACACAACTACATATATATATATATATATATATATATATATATATATATATATATATATGTTATGTACTGTAAGTGTTCTTTTTTAGAATCTGAGACTGGGTAGATGGAGATGCCATTTATAGAAATTGAGAGCATAGGAGAAACAGTAGGTTTGGAGAGTTATCTACTGATAGGCACAAGAACACTGAAGTCCCAGTATCTTCTCAAAGGATTTTTCCTTTACAGATGGGACAGAATTTACACGTTAAAGAAACATGAATGTTTTGTTTTTTAATTTCTTAAAATACTTATTCAGTTACAGTTGGCATATAATTTTACATTAGTTTAATGTGTAAAACATCATGATTAGACATTTATATAGCTTACAAAGTGACCATCCCAATAAATCTAGTATCCATCTGACACCACACATAGTTATTACAATGTTATTAACTATATTCCTTATGTTATATTTTACATCCTCATGATTATTTCATAACTACCAATTTGTACTTCTTAATCTCTTCCCCTTTTTCACCCACCCTTCCCAACCCCTCTCCCATCTGACAACCATGAATATGTTCTCTGTATCTACGAGTTTCTTGATGTTTTATTTATTTTGTTCTTTAGATTCCACATATAAATGTAATCATATGGCATTTGTCTCTCTCTGATATAGTCCACTCAGCACAATACCCTCTATGTCCATCCATGTTGTTGCATATAGCAAGATTTCATTCTTTTTTATGGCAGAGTAATATGCCATTGTATATATGTACCACCTCATCTTTATCCATTAAACCATATTGGGCTATTGTATATAATGCTGCAATGAATATATGGATTCACATGTCCCTTCGAAGTAATATTTTGGGTTTCTTTGGATAAATACCCAAAAGCGGGATGACTGGATCTTTCATTGTCTGTTCTTATAGTCCTTGTTTTAAAGTCCATTTTATCTGATAAGAGTATTGCCACCCCGGCCATTTTTTTATTTCCATTTTGATAAAATATTTTTTCCATCCCCTCACCCCTAGTCTGTGTGTGTCTTTTAATTTGAAATGAGTCTCTTATAGACAGCATATATGAGTCTTGTTTTTTTATCCATTCAGTCACCTATCTTTATTTAATTTTTTCACAGCTTTATTGAAATATAATAGACAATTAGTTGCTCATATCTATGTTATTCAATTCAATGAGTTTTTTTCAATTATAGTTGATATACAGTAATATATTAGTTTCAGTTGTACAGCTTAGTAATTAGAGATCTATATAACTCACAAAGTAATTACCCCACTAAATCTAGTACCCATCTTCCCCTCACATAGTTATTACAATGTTGTTGACTATTTTCCTTATGCTACACTTTATATCTCCATGACTATTCTGTAACTATTCATTTGTACTTCTTAATCCCTTTGCCTTTTTTCACTGATCCCTCCAACATCCCTCCCAACTGGTAGCCTTCAAAATATTCTCTGTATCTATGCATTTGTTTCCATTTTTGTTGTTGTTGTTTATTTTGTTCTTTAGATTCCACATGTACATGAAATCATGTGGTATTTGTCTTTCTCGGACTAACTTCATTCAGGGTAATATCCTCTGGGTCCATCAAGGCAATATCTTTTTCCATCCCCTTCCATTTAGTCTCTGTGTCTTTTAATCTGAAGTGAGTCTCTTGTAAGCAGCATATGTAGGGGGCTTATTTTCTTTTTTTTATTTTAATTGGTTTCAAGCATATGATGCAGTGGTTAGATATCTATATACTTAGTAGGGGTATTGTTTTCTTATCCATTCAGCCACTCTATCTTTTGTTTGGAGCACTTAATTCTTTTTCATTTGTCGTACTTGTTGATAGTAATGTAGTTATTACTATTCTTTATTCATGGTTTTGATACATGATTTTCCTTCTTTAAGAAGTCCCTCCAATTTTATGAATTTGACCTCAAAAGCAAAGGAAGTAAAAGCAAAAATAAATTAATGGAACTACATCAAACTAAAAAGTTTCTGCTCAGCAAAAGAAACTGTCGACAAGGTAAAGAGACAACCAACCTGAATGGGAAAAATATATTTGCAAACAAAGCTTCCGATAAGGGCCTAATATCTAAAATATGCAAAGAACTCATACAACTCAATAACAACAACAACAACAACAACAACAATAACAACAAAAACAAATGATCCAAGCAAAAAGTGAGCAGAGGACTTGAACAGACACTTCTCCATAGAGGACATACAAATGACCAACAAATATTTGAAAAATGCTCAACATCACTAGCTATTAGGGACATGCAAATCAAAACCACAATGAAATACCATCTCACACCTGTTAGAAGAGTTCTCTTCAACAAGACAAGCAATAACAAATACTGGAGAGGATGTGGAGAGAAAAGAACCCTCATACACTACTGGTGGGACTGCAAATGGGTACAGCCACTAGGGAAAACAGTATGGAGGTACCTCAAAAAACTAAGAATTGATCCTTATAAACTGAATTACCATATGATCCATCAATCTCTCTACTGGGTATTTATTCCCAAAGCTTGAAAACCCATATTTTAAAGTTATTTGCACACCAATGTTCATAGCAGCATTATTCACAGTGGCCAGTAATCAAAGTGTTCTACAATAGATGTTTGGCTAATGAAGCTGTGGTGCATATACACACAATGGAATATTACTCAGCCATAAGAAGAGGTGAAATACTGCCATTTACAACAACATTGATGGACCTTGAAATAATCATGCTAAGTGAAATAAATCTGACAGAAAAAGTTGAAAACCACATGGTATCACTTATATGTGGGATATAAAGCTAAAAGAAACAAAATGAACAGGACAAACAGAGACTCATGGACATAAACTATAAACTAGTGGTTATCAGAAGGTAGGGGGTGGGGGGAAGGGGGAGGTAAACAGTGTAAAAGGGGCTAAATATGTGGTGACAAAATGAATCTAACTATGGGAGGTGAACACACAATGTAAATATATGTGTGTGTGTGTGTGTGTGTGTGCGCGCGCGCGCACGCACGCGCACGCCTTACTGTTAAAGTGTATAGCTAAAACTTATTGGATTTCATTAGCCAAAGTCACCATAAAAAATAATTAATTTAAGAAAATGCTTCCAACAATACTGGCTTGGTGTTGATAAATTCCTTTAGCTTGTTTTTGTCTGGGAAGCTCTTTATCTGTCCTTCGACTCTAAATAATAGCTTTGCTGAGTAGAGTAATCTTGGTTGTAGGTCATTGTTTTGATCACTTAGAATATTTCCTGCCAATCCTTTCTGGCCTGCAAAGTTTCTGTTGAGAAACCAGCTGACACAGTCTTATGGGAGCTCCCTTGTAGGTAATTAACTGCTTTTCTCTTGCTACTTTTAAGATTCTTTCTTTGTTTTTAACCTTTGGCATTTTAATGATGATGTGTCTTGGTGTGAGCCTCTTTGGGTTCATCTTGTTTGTGATTCTCTGAGCTTCCTGGGCTTGTATATCTATTTCCTTTGCCAGGTTAGGGAAGTTTTCCATCATTTTTTTCAAATGAGCTTTCAATTCCTTGCTCTCTCTCTTCTCCTTCTGGTGGCCCTGTACTGTGAATGTTGGTATACTTGATGCTGTCCCAGAAGCCCTGTAAACTGTCCTCATTTTTTTAAATTCTTTTTTCTTGTTGCTGTTCTGATTGGGTGCTTTCTGCTACCTTATCTTCTACATCACTGATTCAACCTTCTGCTTCATCTAATCTCTTATGTATCCCTCATTTCAGTTATTGTATTTGTTTCTGACTGTTTTTTTTTATGATTTCTATTTCCAAGTTTATATTTAAATTCTTTTTTCTTGTTGCTGTTCTGATTGGGTGCTTTCTGCTACCTTATCTTCTACATCACTGATTCAACCTTCTGCTTCATCTAATCTCTTATGTATTCCTCATTTCAGTTATTGTATTTGTTTCTGACTGTTTTTTTTTTATGATTTCTATTTCCAAGTTTATATTTTCTATCTCTTTGTGAAAGTTATCACTGGATTCATCTCCCTTTTCCCTAAGTTCATTGAGCATTCTTATAACCAGTGTTTTGAACTCTGCTTCTGGTAGGTTGCTTGTCTCCATTTTGTTGAGTTTCTCTTCTGGTGCTTTGTTCTGTTCCCTTTTTGGAGAATGTTTCTTTGTCTCCCCATTTACTCTGTCTCCCTGTGTTTTTATTTACTAGGTTGAGCTTCTATGTCTCCCAGTCTTGGTAGAGCAGCTTTATGTAGCAGGTGTCCTGTGGACCCAGTGGCACATTCTCCCTGGTCACCTGAGTTGGATGCTCCAGGGGTGTCCCTTGTGTGTGCTGTGTGTGCCCTCCTATTGTAGTTGAGCCTTGGTTGCTGTTTATGTATCGGTAGGAGGAATTTCCCCTTAGACTTATCTGTTGTGAGGAATGATGATTGTTCTGTAGGTTAGTTGTAATTTTGATCTGGTCATGGGAGGAGGCAAAACAGTGTTTACCTACAATGCCATCTTGACCAGAACTTCAAGACATGAGTTTTAATTGATAGCAAACTTCTTGTGGGATAACACTGAGGTATAGTTGTCAAAAATAGTTCCATATTACAACTACTTTACTTTTAATAGTCTCCCACCAAAAACAATCCAATGGTCCATCAACAGGTGAATGAATAAACAAATTGTGGTACAGCCATACAATTAAATCATATTCAGCAATAAAAATGAATGAACTACTGATACAACAGCATGGTTGAATCTCAAAATAAAGTGTGCTGAGTAAAGAAGCCAGACAAAAAAGATTCCATTTACATAAAAGTCTAGAAAACACAAACTAATCTATAGTGACAGAAAACACAGTGGTTGCCTGAAGATGTGGGCAACGGGGCAATGGGTAGGTGGGAAAGAATACAAAGGGGCATTGGGTCATTTTGAGTGGTGATAGATATATTCATTATGGTGATTTATAGATGTAAATATATCTATAAACATATATTTATAGACAATAAATATATACATATGAATTTATTATCTATAAATTCTTCATAAAATATTTTAATTTTGCATTTTTCTTTTGATGATAATCTAAATACAACAATTATAATTTTAGGTTATTTTTGGTTGATTGCCTTATAGTCAAGTCCAGTTATATAATTTTAGTACCTACATTACCACTGCTTTTTGTAATGAAGTTGAAAGCAAGGCATATTATTTTAGTTATCAGGTGTATAACAATGTCTATGTACCTCTGTCCCTTGCTAGTGATGCACTAACAGGTTCCAGTCCTTGTCTCAAAGTGTAGATATAGATGCCCCTCTCTGATACCAGTAGATGCCCAGAGTGACCTGAAAGCACCCCTGCAAGTACTATGGCTAAGCATCCTCACACACTGGCTGGATGATTTGTGGTGGTACAAGGTCTCAAGGCATGACAGGATCTTATTTCCATTCACATGAAAGGAGGGCAGTGAGAAGGTGAGGTCTTGGTATACAAACAGAGCAACTGTTCTCTCATGCAGATACTTAGGTGGCAAGATCTCAAAGCACAAATAAGGGGATGGATACCCTTAAGACTTAGCCCCTGTCATGGTTCTGGGTTTGGTTCTCTGGTCCAAATCAATATTTCTCATGGCAATACTTGTCCCCTGACTTGGCCCTTCTCATGTTACCATCTGTGTGACTATACTCAGTGGTTGATCTCTATTACCTTGAAGGACAGGGAATGTTTTAAGTTTTTCAAGATATCAGCCTACCCCTAAGAAGGACTTAATGTGTATGTCACAATTTGAGTTTTGATAACCTACTGCACTATGTTCCCAGTAAACTGCACTATATCTCTAGTAAAAATCTCTGTGCATTCACAGGAAAAAAATCATTCTCCATCCCACATTTCTTTCCAGGAGAAAAGGAATGGGTCATTTTCTAGAAGTGGTTCAAAAATTCCTGTGTGGTAAGTTCAGGGTTGATTTAATCAGCTATCAGATGACATTATCAAAGGTACAGGGGCTTCCATTCTTTTTTTTCTGCCTTCCTCTATTGACAGCAGGTCTTTCTTTCTGGTTACAAGGTGGCTGTAGCAATTTCAGCACTGTATACAGACACAGCAATAACCTGTTAAGAAGAGGGGAGTTTCCTCTTATATATCTCCTTTTATTACTGAGGAAAACATTCCCAAAAGTCCCCAGTATACTTCCTCTCAGGTACTAGAACTGGGTCACATGCCCATACCTAAACCAATCATTGGCAAGAAGAATGAGCCCATCAATGATTGGCATTGACTATTCAAGATTCTACCACCACCCCAGCACAGGACTGAGGTAGAGCTCCTTCCCTAAGCATGTGAGCACTTCAGGACCATGTCAGCCAAGGAAGAAGAGTAAAAAGTGGATTTTGGTTAAAAAAAAAAAACTAGCATTGCCTGCTACTCGCCTACCACCAGATTCCCCACATATAGACTATTTGATTCAAAGGATGCTGTACGAGATTACCCGTAGCTATAAGTGGGTGGGAAGCCTGATAGGTGGCTGTCTCTATCTTTCCACTCAAATTCACCACCCAAATCCCTCACTCTCTGATGGTTTAGGTGCTGTTTCCCTCGATTTTGTACAAAGCTGAATCCCTCAAAGGACTTGTTCTTGCATTCTCTTCTGGGTATGGGGAGATTGTTTCCCATCTACACTGGAGTATGTGGGGGTAGTTTCCCTAACCGATTCCTTTATGAACAATAAATTATTTTGGTATATCACTTTATCTGGATTTGCACTACTTTCTGACTACACTTTATACTCAGTAGAGGGATCCAAGGTTTCCTTACCACATGTTAGAAAGTAGTGATCGAGTGATAGCTCACAGGGCATCCCCAAACTTCACAGCAGCATCCAGGCCTCCCCTCTTTTTTCACGGTGAAAAGCAGTAGTGGTTAGTTTACCAACCGCTACTAAGAATACTAAGGGTAGATGAACACTGAGTGAATTTCCCTGTAATCTTGCCTCCCTCACCCATTCTAAATCAGAGATGAGTGAGCAGCCAAAGCATTATCTAAATTCCAAAAAGCAGCAGCAAAATCTATGGCATTAATTCATTCTGATGACACTAATTTATCCTGGTGTCATTTAGATGTATGTCAGGAGTGCCTCATATTGCTTCCACTGCCTTTTCTGATCAGGCCTGCGCATCCCAAATATATTTAATAAAAGTCAGTTAAATCCCTCTGGTTGTGGGTCTTCCCAGGGACAGTGGTACTCAGAACTGAACTTCTGTACCCTGGTTAATTGAAGTACTGTTGCCAGCAAATGTAAATCTAAGGGAGAGTTTATACACTGATAATTTTAGAGCAGAAATCCCCTAGAGTCATTATGCATAGACTTCTTATCTTCGGAATCAAATGGCTGCAATCAGAAAATATCCTGCGGTGCCTAATTTTGTCCCCAGGTATGTTCAGATGCATCCCATCAAAGGATCAAAGACAATAGCTTGTTGAGAAAAGTACTCAACATTCTCTCCCTCCACCTACCACCACCACCCACTTGCTCCCAGATCACCCAAGTCATCAAGCTCGGGTCTCTAGGTGAGGAAATTATATTGAGGACAACACCAATTGCTTTCTCTGCCTGTTATAGGGCACCAAAGCTCTCAGTACAGCCCCATCTCTAATCATTAGACAGTTCTTCTTCCTTCTAATCTTACAGCAAAATATTAAGGCCCTGAGAGAACTAGAGCCTGTTTCTTTCTTTGACCACTTTCCTCAATTCAGATTCAGCCTGCTATGCCTTCCTCTACTCTGTTCTTAAATGAGGTAGCACTGACTAACTTGGTGCCAAGTGAATCAAGCAGCCCCCAACCATCAGCCTGTGCTGGGTCTTTTGCTACTCTCTTTGGGTGTGCATTTGAACCCACTTCCTCTGGTTAGGGACTTCCCCACCTCATGATTCTTGGAAGGAGGAAGAGCCTGCCTCCCTCTACAAACTTAAAGCCACATTTAGTCTCCCTGTAACCAGGGTGTTGGCACATAACCTAGGTCAGTCATCCTAGACTTTTGCTTAGGTGTGAGCACAAAGAATCAGGGACCCAGGCAATCTTTCTCAGGCATTGCTAGTATTCAAAGCAAGACAGAACTCTCTGCAGGGCAATAGCAGTGAAAACTGTGGACTGGAGTACTCAGAAGTGCTGCAGTGGGTTCCTCACCAAACCAGTTCTACAGCGTGGTGGTTTGAGTGTTGTTCCTGCCTGCAAACCTGCCCCTCCAGCCTGCCTGCTGATTCTGGGAGCTGCCCAATATCCTTTTAATGAATTATTTTTCTGCCTAAATCATCCAAAATCCAATTCTGTTGCTTGCAATCAAGGATATGGACTGATACACAGCTATATCTTATTCAGGAGTTTGTCCTTTTTCCGAGAAGTCCCAAAGGGCTTTCTTTGTCCTCAGGGAGAGTTGAAGGGGATCCTTTGCAGATGTCCATTCTGTTATGAATACAAAAATTAGAAACAATAAGGTTACCCACCATTGTCTTACAATATCTAGTTTAGTATCAGTGAGCATGTATGTTCTGAGCAATGCCGGAAAGCCCCTTTTAAAGAAATTTTGCCTGGCAAAAGACTTTGTAATGCTTCTTGAAATAATTAGTTTCATGACCTAGACCTGATCTCTGTGAACATATTATTTTTAAGTAAGGATTTAAAATGTGCTTTGGTAAGAACTGAATATTCAAATGTAATGGTTTAATTGATTATGAGTGTTTCTTTTGAGATGATGCAATAACTGCCTGGTATTGAGTCTGCTTCTCTGGTGTGTGCTGGCAGGAAGGCTTTCTAAGTTTATCTTGGTACATTTGAAATTTGATAAGTTATTGGTTCTCTCTCTAAACTCTGGTACGGAATCTAGCCATAAATGATAGGACACTAACAATGCCCTAGAAGCTGACCAAAATAGGACCACCCTTGCTAAAACTTTAAATTTCAGCCAAGTAAATCTGTCTGGGAAGACTATGGGGCTATTCCCCTTCTGGTGACTACCGGGACTCACCTTTTCTACTTAATTCCACCTGGTGTGCCCAGTTCAGGAGGGTCAAAAGTGGGTTCAATTGGGTGTTGTGCCAAAACTGTCCAAAGAGGCCCTAAGCTTCTGGGGCTTTGGGGGATAGATGGAGTGTATCTTCATGCCAAGTATACATGTACTGGGAAAGGAATTTTGGGGTGATGGAACTCTTCTATACCTTGATTATGGTGGTGGTTACATGACTCTAGGCTCTGTGTAAACTCCTAGAAATGTACACTAATAAGAATAAGTTTTATTATATGTAAATTTAAAATCAATTTTTTAAAAGTTTTAAAAAAATATGAGTGCTATAGTATCTATTTTCCATGTGTGAATTGTGGCTGTGCAGTGGTGCAGCATGCAAACACATGGCCACAGTAAAGTGTCTCCAGCTATTCTGAAAGCACTATGTGGTCCATATTCCAATAGCTACCTCAAATATGAAATTCTAAAATTTGTGAGTGACTGCTCATTTTAGGGCCAGGAGTTAATTTGTAAGGAAGGTACTGGGTGTGGCTTTTTTTTTTTTCAGGCTCCTACTAAGGGCTGAAAAAAAATCTCTTTTGTATTGATATAGTACTATTTATTCCTAGCCCCCCAAAAAACTGATATCTATGTGCACGATGCAAAGCTTAGTAGAATCACTGAATGCTGAGAAAGCAATTTACACATAACAATCTATAGGGTCCAAATTCCCAGTAATAGGATCAACTTTTCCTAAAAGTGTTGTATGGTGGCTGGATTCCTACAATTTTATACTGCCTTGTTGGTGAAGCCCTGGTCTCAATCATCTCCACCTGCTGTGCCACACAACTCTTGGTCGACCTCTTATTCTGACAATTCTCAACCTTGACTCTAGTTTCGAATTACCTGATACTCAGGCCACCACCCAGATTGATTAGATAAGAATCTCTGGAATGTGGGGCTTAAACATCAGTATTTATTTAAAACCCTTCATATGATGTCTATACTTCTGAAAGGGGGCAAGTTTCTACTTAATGGACAGACAGGAACACAGGAAGAGGGATGAATTAGTCTGCTTAGGCTTCCATAACAAAAAGCCACAGAGCAGGGTGGCTTAAACAACAGAAACTTATTTTCTCACAGTGATCAAGGTCTTTGCAGGGTTAGTTCCCCCTGATGACTCTCTCCTTGGCTTGCCCATGAATATCTTCTTGCTGCATCTTCACAGGGTCAACCCTCTATGCCCACAGGCCTCATTTGTTGTGTGTTGTAATCTCTACTTTTAAAAATAGTCAGAATGGAGTAGAGCCCACCCTAATAGCCTCATTTTAATTGTATTTCCTCTTAAAAGGCCCCATCTCCAAATACAGTCACATTCTGAGGTACTTAGTGTTAGAGTTTCAGCATTTGAATGAGGGGAGGAACACAATTCTGCTCATAACAAAGGAGATTATGGTTCCTCTAATACACTTCAATCTTTTGTTATCTTAACCTGCTGGGTTAATAGTCAAACTCTTGATCCTTTGCTGGTGTGGCTGCCTACATCAGGGCTAGGAGAGTAGAGTTCAACAGTGCAGTCTAGGTACCAACTTACAGAAGACCATTCTCCCAAATGCTAACCACTGTTCCTTTTAGAACCAATGTTGAGAAATTCTGCTTTGTCTCCAGAAGGCTCTGAAGTGCATCAGAATAGGTTATAAATCAACTTAACTCTAAATTCCCTGCTGCATCCTAGGCTGTAAAGTCTATTTTTCTTATATTTCCCATCCTAAATATGCTTGACCATATTGTCCAATATGATTGACCAGAAGTTATGTGTTCAGCTCAAATGATAACATAAAAATATTCCAAATAATGAATAAATGCCCCAAATTTAAACAATGAAATTCCTGGGAAGAAAATAAATTTCAAGATTCTAAAGAAATTTAAGTCCAAAAGTATTTCCTCCTGATTTCTGTTTCTGCTCACTCTCAGCTAGAAGAGTCTCACTCTGAAGTGTTAGGAGAGTAGAAATTCTTTTGACAACTGCAACCCAAGCTGTCATTCACTGGAGTAGGTGAAGCTCATGCAGGACCTCCAAAAAAGAATTAATCAAACTCCAAGGTTTTCATATGTCCCACTGTTTAATAGTTCAAAGAGTTAATTGGACACATAAGATTTTCCTAGCACCAATCCTACATGTACAAAAACGTTAGAAGAAAATAATGCAAAGAAGCAACCAGACAAACCCAGTAAGTGAAACATTCTGGAGAACCATTGGCCCAGTATCTTTAACAAATCAGTATCATTTAAAATGGTGTTTCAGACAATAGTTTAGTGGTGGTTACCAGAGGGAAAAGGGGGAGGGAGGAGGTAGATAAAGGTAAAGGTGGTCAAATATACGGTGACAGAAGGAGATTTGACTTTGGGTGATGAACACACAATGCAACATATATACGATATATTATTGTATTGTACACTTGAAAACTATATAATTTTATTACCCAATGTCACCTCAATAAATTTAATTTTAAAAATGGTGTCTGTGGTAGATTAAAAGAAACTTAAGGGACATAAGAACCAGATGCAATGCATGGTCTGGATTGGGTACTATTTTGGATGAAGCAACTATAAGGGACATTTTTAGGTCACTTGGGGAAATATGAATATAATCTGGATGTTAGATGAGTTGAAAATTTACTGAAATAGTAAAACAGGTTGACGACTGTAAAAAAAACGCAGGCTGTAGAACTGTATGTGTAGTAAGATCTCGGCTTGGTGATGAAATGAGAGCATGGATAGAGAGAGAGAGAGAGATCTGAATATTATGTATTAGGGTCTTAAAGTGGTAATTTCTAGGTAGTGAAAATTTTATTCATTTAATTATTTATTTGATTTCTGTGTATCTATATTGTTTAATTTTCTATAATGCATCTGTACAGCTTCTGTATTAACATAAAGTTATTTAAAAGAAAAAGTTCTTGGTCACAAGCAAACTTCAGCCCCTAAAGCAGTAATCTCAAGCAAAATCATGTTGCTAGAAACTAGTACATAATACAGTCCAGACTCACACTGTTGCCACAAAGCAAAGCAGAGATGGTGATATCTGGAGGAAAGAAGAGAAACCATAGAAAACACAAGAGAGAGAGGAAATTGTCTTTCTTTTAGCCTCAACAGGAGGCAGCTTAGGTGCTGCTAGTTATTTAGGATCCATGTCCTCTCAGTTTAAACTTTACTGCTTCTTGCTCTGAAATTTCTCAGATGTATGAAGCCTGCCTTTTCAGGTGGTTTTCCTACTTTCTTTCATTTATTTTACTTCATGAATTACCCTCAGTGGTTTCCTAAACAGATATTCAGAAGCTTGTGTTCTTGGGTCCTGGTGAGGAAAAATGCAACTGCCTTTGGGTTTGATGCCCTTGTGAAAAACCTTTGACTTTTCCAAGACTTAAATACTACTTCACCAATAGTGGAAACAGTTCTTTCTGTCTGCTCTTGCAACTCTCTCCTTTGAAGCAGGCTCAATTGAGTTTCCTCTTTTTTTTTAATTGTGAGAAATGTCAAAGCTACAGTAGAAGTACAAAGACTATTCTAACAAAAACCCATATTCCCATCACCCACAATTGTAGATATTTTGTCATATCTGCTTCCTGCAGTTAAAATATATTAGAGATATAACTAATTCTCCAATTAAACACCACCTACATTGCCACACCTGAGACAATAACTATGGTCTGGAGTATATTCTTATCCATTTTTATGCCTTATAAGCATACATCCATAAACTGTATATGGTATTTTTTGTGCCTATTCCATTTACATAATTGCATCATTTTTATTCAGCATTATGTTTTTGAGACCCATATTGCTATATGTAGATCTAGCTCCATTTCTGTGCAATATTATATTACATAACATCACCACATTTTATTTTTTGGACAAGACTTACAAATTGCTCTCCAGTGGTTGTAACAGTTGCGTTTCCAATCAGTAGTGTAGGAATATGCTTATTTCCACACATTTTCCCAACACCTGCGATAGTTAGATTTTAAAATATTCATCTGCTTAATGACTAAAAAATAATACCTCATTTTGTTTTCATACTCATGTGTAAAGTGTTGCTTGCTCTAGTCTAATTTCTGGACTCAGGTAGGGCCTTGGCTCCTTGGACTCAGCATGAAATGACACTCTAGCCCCTACAGCCTATGTCAGTTCTGGCTCCCTTGTTACTTATATGCATGTCTATCTTACCTGTAGGAATTCTCTCTCTGTTTCTGACCCCTAGAGAGATTTTTTTTTAAGTTTTCAAACTCAGATGCCCATTTTTTAACTTAGAAAATATTTTATGAAAATGCTGGACAACTATTTTAAATTCAAACAAACTAAAGACACATAAAATGCAATGCATGAAACTTGACTGAATTCTGGTTTTTAAAAAAGCTGTAAAAAATATTTTGGAGACAACTAGGAAAATCTTATATGACCTGATATTATTAGATGATATTAAAATATTATTATGAGAATATTATTGTTCATTTCCTTAGTTGTGATAAATGTTTTGCAATTCTGTATAAGACTGTCCTTTCAAGATACACATTGAAGCATTTAGGAATGATGTAAGTCAACTCACTTTCAGATGGTTCAAAAAATTAGATAGATAGATAGATAGATAGCGGTATAGATAGATGATATAGATAGATATAGATTAGATTATAGATATAGATGTAGATGTAGATACAGATATAGATTAGATATAGATAGATAGAGATAGAGATAGATAGAGATAGAGATAGATGGATGATAGAAAAAGCAAATATGGCAAAATATTAACAGTGAAACTGAGTGGTGGATATAATGAAATCTATTGTACTAATTTGAATTTTTCTATATATTTGAGAGTTTTCACAATAAAAAGATTGGAAATATTTTACATTAGATTCTAGGTATTTGAAACAGGGTCGAAGGCAGGCTTTAGTGAATGCTTAAGTCACTATCTTGATCCAGAAGCTCAGCTAAATTTTTCATACTTTAATCTTTACTTCCCTAATATGTGCATGACTATATTAGTTAGCTGTAGGTCCAGCTTCTTGTAACAGAGACTCAAATCAACAGAGGTTTAAATAAAACAGAAATTTATTTTCCTTAAATGTTAACAGACCATAAGAAGGCAGTCCAGGACTAGTGTAGCAGCTGTTCTATGAGGTTATCCAGGTTGCAGTTCAGTGGGAGTGAGTCTTGGAGTATAGGAGTCTGTGGATATACCACAAAAATTCAAGAAGACTCTTCCATAGTTTTTCCTTGCATCTGGAACAGGATGTAATTAAAATCAAGGTAGAGGAACACCACTGATAGAATGCCATCCACTAAAAGTAAAGGTATATTCTTACTCTCTAAGACTTCGAGGTTCACATGGAATTTACCTACATTTACAGTTAAAAGCCTCAGCCTATAGTCTTAGTTCAGAAATAGGAAAAAGGGAGTAAAAAAATTCTCTCCACTGCTGAAGGAAGCCTGACTGTTGACATTATTTTGAGATAACCTTAACCAGGACCAAAATATTTTTTTTCTGATACTCTGATCCTTGTCTTAGCCACAAAAGCATATACAGTCTGTTCTTACTAGGTCCACTTGGGTCCACTTGCTTTTAGACACCAGCCACAGTTGTAAGGTCAAAAACCTATGAGGCCTGTGTTTTCTAAAGCTGCTGTATATTAAAAGCAGTTGTTGCAGCAGATACCAATGATAACATAAACCTCTACAAACTCCCAAAGTCAATGACGCAGATAGCCAGTGCTTTCTGAGGCCTGCCCTATGGAAAAAAAGAAAGAAAAGCAGCTGTGACACCTGTGCATATCAGCAGTACACTCCTACAAAGAGGACTGCCTTCCTCAAATGTTACTCTACATCTCAAATGCCAGTTACTGTATCCATTTCTCAAGGTTTCTCAACCCGAACACCATGGGGGCTCTCTAAAGGTCTTTTAACCACATCACTTTTCCCCCTGAATTCTGAACTAATTGAGAAATAGACACAGGAGTCAAAAATGAATCAAAATACTGAGATTTATTGTTGACAAGACTGCTTTAGAGAATGGATCTGCAGCTTGCAGCCTGAATCAGGTTTTCAAATTTTTCATCCCAAGCCTATACTTTTGTACCTTCCTGAGGGAAAAGATGGGTCTGTACAGCAGACTCTCACCCTACTGAGCTTGCCCTAGTGGAACTGATCACATGAAGGGACAGAGAGGACACAAGCAGGCTATCAGAAAGAGAGCTCTGAAAATTAAAAATCAAGGAGCTCAGCAGGAGCTGAACAACAAGCCCTCAGTTACATTTTGGAATCTCAGGATTCAGTCGCTGTGCGGGGGAGGCAGTGAGTGAAAGCGGGAACACTGGGTGGGTACCAGGAAGCTCTCTTCTCAATGCTTTAGAAAGGGCAGAAGTGTCTAGTTCCTGCACAAATGAGAATACTAGAAAGTGAAACATCTAGTAACTAATAAATATGGTAAAAGGGGAAGAACCAAGAGAAGGGCTCTCTCCCCAAGCCCGGCTCCCTCCCCAAAAGCCCAGGGCTTTCTCCAGTGACTGGCCTACATTCTCACTGCATGACTGTAACAAACTAGAACGCAGGAATATGTAGAAATGGGTACTCTACTGCCCAGTAGAAATAGTGGGTTTCACCCCAGGAACATCTAAGAGTCTTGCCTAATTACTGTGGCCATATGGGAGGGAGAAAACTTCAGAGCTAAGTTAAGCCCAATTATTGGTGGGGTTTTTCTGTTTCATTTTGTTTAGTGTTTTGTGGGGTTTTTCTTTTTTTGGCCCCAGATGGCAGAAGACATCAAGTCCAAATGCAAGGCAGAGGATAAAAGACAGCTTAAAAAAGAGCTGGCAAACTGGTAGGTAGCCTGTTGAACAGATTCAGTCCACAGATGTTTTTGATTTGGCTCATAAGAATTTTTAAAAATATTTTTTTAATTACTTGTCTGCATATAAAATTAGCAGAGTTCATGAAAAACCCAGATTTTATGGTTTCTCTGAAAAAATTGGGAGATTCTGGTCATATAGATATGCATTTCTGTATATCTAAATCAGCTGGTTGGAGTAGCCACTGCTTCTTTTAGGAAGGGTCACAGTCCCCACCTAGACTCTTCTGTGACCCGCCTAGCCCTTGCCTACATCTGAGTTTGTGATCTCTGATTTAAATTGACCAGCATTAGAGATTGTTTGTGATCTGAAAGAAACGCAAATCACCCATCTCTGTGAGTGTTTAATCATGTCAGAGCGAGTATTTGGCAATGTAGAAAGTGCCAGGGAGGTGTATGCCAAGAATTTGATCATCTGTCAGGAGCGGTCGTGGCGGGGGTGGGGGGGCGGGATGAGAAGACATAGCTCTATATAACAAGGATGGAGAAATTGTTATGAAAGGCAAGAGAAAAGGGCGCCACAGCCCGCAGTGGTGGAGAGTCACGCTAGGCTGTAGCAGGTGACAACAGGTGTCAATTATAGCCAAGCATTTCTAGGGCAGCTCAGACTCCATGAACAACCTTGAGGGCCTCTGGCCCTCTTACTGTTAAGGCCGCTGATTTAGGAGGCCAGAGATCTGAGGTCAGAGAAGCTTATGAGGAAAAAGATAAGGTTGCAGAAGCATTATCCTGGGTTAGGGCTCTTGGTAGTAGAGACAGAGGGAGACACAATATCTTGCACAGTTACTGGTGGCCACTCTAAAGGGCTCTGGAACTGAGAACCATTACATCTCCCTCCTTAAAATCACTTTTGTCCAAACTGCCAGTTATAACTCATTGGTGGGCTGTGAAATTAATTTAGTAGAACAAGATCAGCATTTTTAAATGGAGAAAACGAATAGAATTAAAAAAGAGTATTATATATAGTAAATACTGTTTGTGATACATTGGTTTCAGATGTGTGTGTGTGCGTGTGTGCAAGGTACACGTCCTGAGTTGTGATGTCAAATACATTTCTTACTCTGTGAACTGCGCTCAAAAAAGTTTGAGAGTCACTATCACAGGCTACAGAGTCAGTAAGTCATTGTGAGCAACTGACTAGATGTGCCAAATTTGACTTGTCTAATAGATTTGTTTTGTTTGGTTTTGTTCTTGCTGTTGTGAGCAAGAATGGCAGATGGAGGCCAATTATAACCTTCTAAGGGGGACTTTCTGGTGTCAGAAAAAATACAGGTAATCCAGGGCCAGCAGGGAAACAGGTTTTGGGGTGTGGCTTCTCAGGAGAGGCACAACTCTACCTAACTGCTCAAGAGTCTATCCCCTGGGAGTGGTAGCACTGCAGGTGAGTGTAAGTGAAACCAAAAGGAGAGCCTACTCCACAGTACTAGACCCAAATTCCCTTCTTATCTGGAATTTTCCAGGATTTCTAGGAGCAACATCATTCCCATCATTATTTTTGCATGGCTCACACTGTTGGTACCCTACCCAATGGCCATTCTTCACTTTCGTGCTCCCTAATAGAGTCGCCACTTTTGTTGGTGCTTAGGGTAGCCCTGTGCATCATGGGAGCTAGGATTCTCAAATGAAGACTCATAAAATACCAGCCCCAAATTTTTATTATAGTCAAAAGATATAACAATTAGTCAAATTGTTATACAAGTTTCTAAATGTGTAATCTCAATTTCTACACTTCAATTTCTACTGTTGGACTGGTGACCAACATTTTATAGACTAGTATCAGTCCAGAGACCACATGATGAGTGACACCAGACTGAGCTAACTGATCATGGCAATTTCATTTCCCTTGCCAAATGATTGTTTTAAGCATGGCCATGAGACGTGATTTCTGCCGATTGAGATAAGAGGGGATGTCTACTAGGGCACCTGGGAAAATTTTCTTTTGGTCTTAATAAGGAACACCTGGCATTTATGCTCTTCCTTCCAACCTCTTGTTGTTGGTTAATGGCTGTATGATGCCTGAGCAGCTGTGGGCATCTTGGGATCATAAAGTGAAGGACCAACAGGCTGAATACAGTGGAACAGGATGGAGGGAAACTAGGTTCTTAATGATGTTGCTGAACTGCTGAATTGCCTACTTTTGAATCCCTCTATGTCTGAAAGATAATAAAAATAGTCTTATTGGTCCACTTTGATCCACTTTGTGTTGGCTTTGCTGTTACTTACAACTGAAAGAATTTTGATTGATGCACCTTGCAGGACATGACACTTTGGAGGGTTAACTAGTTTGGGTACATAGGCCTATCTGTACTTAGGATGTTTTATAGTGAGCTTGGAATTCCCAGAAAAAAAAATTATAAGGATAATGAGTAAACAAAGCTACAGTTGTATACTGACCTAGCAGATAGCAGGTGTCATTCTAATTCTAGTATCTTTTGTTTTGTATTTTATTTAACATACAGTATATTTGATCTTTTATGGGTATACTCCCATGAATTTTAACATATTCATAGATTCGTGTAACCACCACTACAATCAGAATACAGACAGTTCCATCACCCGCTAAAACTCCATCATGTTATTGCTTTGAAGCAGCACCCTCCCTCTGACTCCATCACTACATTTTTGTTCCTTCAAAAATGTCATGTAAACAGAATCATACAGTATGCAACATTTTGAGATCATCTCCTTTCACTCAGTGTTATGCCTTTAAGATCTGTGCAAATTGTTACACATTCATCCCTTTTTATTGCTGAGTAATATTTCGTTGGCTGGATGTACTATTGGTTGTTTATCTGTTCATCAGTTAAAGAATATTTTGGTTGTTTTCATGATTATGAATAGAACATTTTAAGCTTTTATGTATAGGTTATGTGTGAACATAAGTTTTTATTTCTCAACAGTATATACATAGAATTGGAATTGCTGGGTCATATAGTAATTGTACATTTAACTTTATAAGAAATTACTTAAATGTTTTCCAGGGAGGCTATACTATTTTGCAGCCCCACCAGCAAATGAGAATTCCAGATGTTTCCCTATATTTTCTTCTAAAAATCTTATAGTTTTATAATTTACATTCAGATCTGGGATCCATTTTCAGTTAATTTTTGTATAAGGTGTGAGGTTTAGGTCAAGGTTCATTTTTTTATATATGAATGTCTAATTGTTCCAATACATTTGTTGAAAAAACTGCCATTTCTCCATTAAATTCTTTGCACCTTTGTCAAAAATCAATTGAACATACTTGTATGGATCTATATCTGATTCTCTATTTGTTCCATTGTTCTATATGTCTTTCCCTTTGCCAATACCATACTGTCTTGATTACTATAGCTATATAGTAAGGCTTAAACTCAGGTGGTGTGATTCCTCAAATGTTACTAATCTTTTCAAAGTCATTGTGGCTATTCTACTTCCTTTGCTTTTCCATATAAATTTTAGAGTCACCTATATCTACAAAAATTCTTGCTGGAATTTTGATAGAAACTGAATTAAATCTATAGATCAATTTAGGGAGAATTGGCATCTTTAATATGTTGTGTTCCAGTCCATAAACATGATATGTTTCTCTGGTTATTTTAGGTCTTTAGAGATTTCTTTCATCAGCATTTTTTAGTTTTCAGCATATAGATCCTATACATGTTTTGTTAGATTTTTACCTAAATATTTCATTTCTTGGAACTGTTCTAAATAGTATTGTTCATTGCTAGCATATACAAATGTGATTGATTTCTGAGTGTTGGTCTTGTATTCTGCAACCTTGCTAAATTCACTTATTAGTTCTAGGTGTGTGTGTGTGTGTGTGTGTGTGTGTGTGTGTGTGTGTGTGTGTGTTATTTGGAATTGTCTGTGTCATTTGTGAATAGGGACAGTTTTATTCCTCTCCTCTCCTTTCTTCTACTCTTCCTTCCTAACTGCCTAGAGTTAATTTGGATAAAATATAAGAATGGAAGATAAGTAGATTTGTTATAGGTCATCTGTTAATTACTCAAGGTATTTAGAAGTCATTCTATAACAAAGTGATAAAAATATTATATACCGATGATATAATTGTATTATTTAAAATGATAAAACAATAATAAAATATTTTAAATAATAAATATTACAAATATACCAGTACTTCTTATATGCCAGGGGCTGTTCTAACAATTATACATAAATGAGCTAACCTAATAATCATAACCCTCTGATTTGGGTACTATTGTGCCCATTTTACAGATGCAGAAACTAAATAGCAAAGCTGGCTATAAACTCAGGCTGTGTGGCTCCAGAGCTTATATAATACAATGGAAGATTCTAGAAATGGACTTTAAAATATCTGGGAGATTAGTATTTGATAAAGAGGCCTTACAAATAAATGAGTAAAGTGTCAATTATTCAATAATTATATAAAAACAACTGGGTAGCTACTGGGAAAAAATAAAGTTGGAAACCTACATCTGTACTGTACATCAAAATAAAACTGATGTGACACAAGTATTCAAAGATATGAATTAAAACCATAAAGGTGCAGGAAGAACCATGGAGAGTTTTATAAGCTTGAGGTAGGGAAAGGTTTTCAAACTACAGCACATAAGGCAGTTATTATAAGTGAAATGATCAGTAATTTGATTATATAAAATATTTAAAAATTTTATATTCTAAGAAATAAATTTACAAGATTGAAAGACAAACAACAAACTGAGGAAAATATTTGTGAAAGGAAGACAAAGGGCTATTATCCACAATATAAAAAGAGCTATTCCAAATCAATAAGAAAATACTAAATTCAATAAAAACATCGGAAAGCAACACAAAAGGCAATGCATTTGAAAATAAAAGAATACAAATGGCTAAGAAACAAATTAAATGATGCTCAACTTCACTACAAATCAAAAACATGAAAATAAAATAAAAAATCACTTTGTATCAGATTAGCAAATAAAAAAATCAGTGAAAATACACAGCTTTGACAAGGGTTTGGGGGAAAACTCTCTCATACTCTGGTAGTATGAATATAAATTTGTATAATCTCTTTTGCAGGATAAGTTGTCAATATCTATCCAATTGTAAAATGTACATACCCATTGCAGCAATTCCAATTCCAGGCATTTGTCTCATAGAAGTACATACATATGCAAAGTTATTCATAAGGATGTTCATTTTAGCATTTTATAATAATGAAAACTCAGTAACAACCCAAGGGACCATCCACCTTATGCAACTAATTAAAAAATTAAAGTAAATCTTTAAGTATTAACATATTAAGAAACACATAATCTATTGTTACTTCACTTATTTCTGAGGATCCTCAAGGAATTTCTTATAGAGTGACTGACTTAAATTAGCACGGCTTTGTAACCTGTGAAATAGGCATAAGCATAATAGTTGTCTCATATGTTGTTCACTCATTCCTTCAAAAATGATTAATTGAACAGATACAATTACCAGGCACTGTGCTAGGTGCTAGAGTAAAAATATAAACAAAATAGACATGGTCCCATTCTCGAGGTCCTCACTGACCAATATAGGGTGTGTAGGGTAGGCAGGGGTTGAAAGGAACAAACATTAATCACAAAACTGTACAATTGGCTTGGGTGACTAGGGAAGAAAATCACAGAGTATAATAAAAATATTATTACAGAGTGTTCTGATTCAGTTTAGGGGGAGGCAGGGAAGGCTGCCCTGAAGTGATATTTGATTTTTTTAAAAAGATAATGATAGGCCAGGCACTGTGTACAAATGCCAGCTCCAGAGATTAGTTAACAAGGATAATGTAGAAAGCATGTCGAGAAAAAAATAAGTCAATAAAGCAAATTATAAAACTATACAGCATGATTCAATGTATAGATAGAAAAAGATCTGAAGAATATATACCATACTAATAGTTGTTAACTCTATTTAAATAATTTTTAAATTTGTCTGGCATTCTGTAATTAGAAAAAAAACAAAGAATATATATACATATATGTATATGTGTGTGTATGTATGTATGTGTGTGTATATGTGTGTGTGTGTGTGTGTGCAACAGCGCGGATATTAGAAATATTAGTAATTAAGGCAAAAAGTTTTTATTAGGGTAAAGAGAGATACTGATAAAAGATACTATTTACCAAGAATATATTTTGTAATAAACGTACATAGGAAACAATATTCCATTAAAATATAAAAAAAAAAACAGAAAAGCAGATAAGTTGTACCTTATAAAGTAAGCTTTTTAAAAAAATTGCTTAAGCAACCCTTGCAAAAATTGATCATATACTGAGTCACAAAAGAAAGCATAATACATTTCCAATTGTAGAAATCATAAAAGTTACATTATTGGACCACAGTGCAATATAACAAACTTCTAACCACAGAAACAGCCAAAAAAAAAAAAAGTTGGGTCATTCCAAAAATCAAATACTTCTAAATAACTCATGGTCAAAGAAGAAATCAAAACCAAAATTGTAGACTAGAAATTAATGAGAATGAAAGCATTACATATTAAGATCAAACACAGAAAAAAATTATAACCTTAAATGCTTTTAGAAATAAATAAGAATGAAAATGAATAAAGCACATATTTAACATAAGCCTTGACAAAGAAAAGAGCAAAACAAACTTAGAACTAGAGGAAGATATTAATAAATATATAAGCTGAAACTAATAATTTATTAAGTAGAAAATTGAAAAAATGGTAGAATAGATTAGAAAAACAGAAATAGTTCTTTGAAAATATCAACAAAACAGAGAAATTTCTATAGTCCAATTAAAATAGAAAGAGAAATACATAAAAAAAATAAGATGGTTTGATTGATGGATAGACAGATGTCATAAAACAAAGACAGCAAAACATTAAATAGTAAAATCTATTTTGTGGGTATGCAGATGTTCACTGTAAAATTCCTTCAACTTTGCTGTACGTTTGAAAATATTTATGATAAAATTGATAAAAATCTGTTATTATCCAGAGTGTCAGTTTGGGAAACATTGCACTAGAAGTTTCATTAGAACCAGGAGAAAGACAAAGATGTCCACTGTTGCCTCTATTATTTAACATTTTTATAGAAATCAGTAGAACATAATAAGTCAATTAAATGCATATAGTAATTACAAATATAATAAGGAAGGGAGATTATTTGCAGATGATATCATTATCCACCTGGAAAACACAGATGAATGAAAAAAAATATTTTAGAACTGATAAGGAAGGTAAATAGAGTGGCCAGTTACAAAAAGATGTCCCAATATGCACAAAAAATATAAAGAGCTACTTCGAAATAGGCATAGTAGTGAAAGGAAGGTTGATGAAAGGCATTTTTCATGTTTTGTTCTGAGTAAAGTACTTTCTGTGATGTTTGAATCCTTTACAAACAAAATGATTCATGTAGTTGTTTGAAAGAGGGAAAATAAATCAATGGTAGGCAGAATCCTAATATGCACCCCACCCCAGATTTCCCACCCTAATTTCTGGACTATGGTTGTGATGAAATACCTTGCCTGTAATTATGTTACATGATATGGCAAAAGAGATTTTGCAGATTTAATTAAAGTTCTCCTAATGGCTTTAATCATACAAAACTTTTAAAAGCAGAGAGTTTTCTTAGGCTAGTGGCAGAAGGAAAAGTAAGAGAGATCCCAAACAGAAGAGGGATTCAGTGTGCCACTGCTGGCTTAAAGATGGGAAGGGACATGTGAGAAAAAATGCAGGTGGCCTCTAGAAGCCGAGAGCATAGGGATCTCAGTCCTACAGGAGCAAGGAACTGAATCCTGACAACTTAAATGAACTCAGAGGTGGATTCTTCTCAGAGCCTCCAGATAAAAGCCAAGTGTGGGACACCTTGACTTTGGCATTGTATGATCCTAAGCAGAGAACTCAGTCAAGCCTACTAGTACCTCTGACCTATAGAACTTTGAGACAATAATGTGTTGTTTTAAACTGATTAATTTGTTATGTAACAGTAGAAAACAAATACAGCTTCTCCTCTATTTACAATAGGGTTACGTCCCAAAAAACCCATCATCAGTCAAAAATAGTGTAAGTTGCAAATGCATTTAATACACCTAACTTACCAAACATCATAGCTTAGCATTGCTTATCTTAAACATGCTTAGGATACAATGTTAAAAAAAAAAACAACACTGGCAATACAATGTACTGTAGAGTATCGTTTGTTTACCCTCATGATCATGTGGCTGATTGGGAGCTGAGGCTAGCTGCCAATGCCCCAGCATCACTGGAGAGTATTGTGCTACACATTGTTAGCCTGGAAAAAGATCAGAATTCAAAATTCGAAGTATGGTTTCTACTAAATGTATACCACTTTCTGCCATAGTAAGGTTGAAAAATTGTAAGTCAAATCATCGTAAATTGGGGACCATCTGTATAAAATACATTATTACATCAGCAAAACAACAAGATACTTTGCCTATCAAATTTTCAAAGGTTCAAAGCCCATTAATGACCCAGTCACACAGTAGAATAGGGAAATAACATTCTCATACCCCTCATGGGAATGTAAATTGGTAAAACCTTTCTCAAAGTGCGCTGGGCAATACCTATCAACCCAAACAAAAAATGCAACTATGCTTTGCCTTATTAAAATTTATTGTAATTAAATAGGGTGGTGACCAAAGATTTGTCTAAATGTCCTTTACAAAACTACTTATAGTAGTGGACAATTAGAAATAACAAGAATATATGGCCAAAGAAGACTGGGTTGTCAAATAAAATATCCTATACTATTTGATGAAATAAATTTATGCAATAAAAAGCCCAATAGGAATTCTTATAGAAATTTACAAGCTAATTTTAAAATTCACCTGGAAGAAAATGCCTGAGAATAGTCAAGAAGTTTGTAGGAAAAAAAGAGGGTCTTGCCTTAGCACATATGAAGTAATAATTTAAAGCTCAAGTCTTTAAAAAAACTGTAGTATTGGTACTGGTATGGACTTTAGAACTATTTAACTATTGAATGTGTGATTTACATTCAAATGTTTAGGACCCTATGAAAAATACCAATAAGTTATTTGTATTACAATGAAATAATATCACCTATTAAACATAACATTGTTAGAATATTTAATGACTTAGAAAAATGTTTAGCGAAAGTAATTAAGAAAATTAAAAGGCTAAATATAAAAAAATTATAAAATGTTACAGGGAAAAACAGTACAAAGTTTCTAATATTGGTGTGGAAAGGCCTTCTTATGTAAGATTCAAAATACAAAAGCCATAAAAGAAATAACTGATAAATTTGAATATATAAACATTTAAAACATCCATACTCAAAAAGACCCCGTAAGAAAATTTAAAAGCAAGCAAAACTGTGCTAAAAAATTTCCCACACATGTAACAAGGATTTATATCCAGACTACAAGATTCAATAATGAGAAGCCAAACAATCCAGATAGAAACTAGATAAAAGATATGAACAGACAAGTCACGAAACAACATAAGTAAATAGCTAAGAAACATGAAAATATTCTTTAACCTTGCTAAAAATCAGAGAAATGTAAATAATGAAAAAGCATTTCACCCATCACATTGGCAAAACATTCAAATGATTGGTTAAAACCTAGTGTGGATAAAAATTTAGGGAAATTGTTATTCTTATTCACTGCTGGTGGAAGTATAAACTCAGTCTTCCTCCATAGCAATTTGACATTCCATGTTAACATTTCAAAATGTGCTGTCTTTGAGCCATCTATTTTTCACTTCTTTGCGTTTATCTTACAGAAATGTTTTCTCATATGTACAAAAAAGCATGTACAAGGATTTTCACTGCAGCACTGTTAATAGCTTTTTTTTTTAAAGCACTCTTATTGTATATTATTACATCTGTTCTGGAGAGCCTGTACTGAAATTTTTGGAAGAAGTGACATTTTGACCCTAGCTACTCTATGTCTACAAATTTCTCCTTGAGGAAAATCTTTAAAATATGCAAATATTTAGTTATATCAAATTTCATGTCTGTATTTCTTATAATTAAAAAGACCTAAACATGGACTCCTGGTTAAATAATTAGCATTATTTAACATTCACCCACTAAAAAGAACATTGTAAGAATATTTAATGGGTCAATCTATCGCAAAGGGGCTTCCACAAAGCTGAGATGATACACAAAATTTTTTGTGTAAATATGTATTTGGCCGGCAGTGGATCCATTCATCAGATTCCCAATTCGGGTCATGAGCCTTTGCTCTGAAGGATTGGAATTAGAACCGGAGGGTGTAATTACAGTTTTTATTTCCTCTACGATTCAAGAGTACTTCGGATAGTGCTTTTGTATTTATACTTTAAAATACTGTGTTAATACATGCTTTCAAACCTTACCGAAGTATCTAGAGTTGCAAGTCAAAGGTATTCTCTACTCTTACCCTCCATTTCATTGTGCAACCCTGATTGAAGCACGGTTTATAGTTAGGGGTATCTCCTACCAGATATATTCCATTACTATGCATTTACAGATGCAGATACTCTATAAAACTCTTTGCCAATCTCACTGCCACCTCGAATAGTATCAAGGAGAAAAAAGAGAATGTTTATTGAGGGTTTACTATGTGCCTCAAGTAAGTGTTCTAAGACTTTGCCCTTATGAACTCACTGTGGTCGGCGCCCCAGTCGTCCTCCGCCCTCCATCCACACCTTGATCCTGTCTGCCCTCTTGCCCCCCATTCTTCACAAGGCAGCCGGAGATTAATTGTTAAACGCAAATCAAATCATAGTCTGCCAACCCTCAGCGGCTTCCATTGTGCCTCAAATCAAATCCCAATTCCTTCGAGACTTTACTATCCTTCATGGTTGGGTTTGCTGGGCTGGCTATGTCACGGTCCCCTCTTGGGGACCTGGCTTCTCTGCGAAGGGAGCGCCCTTCCAAGGGGCAGGGGCGGGGATTTTTCGAGCTGGGGGGTGGAGCCTCAGATCTTGAGTGTGGAGAGCCAGAAGGGGAGGCTTTTCGCGGAGGGCGAGCGAGGGGAGCGGGGCTAAAGCAGGGTGCGTACCCGGCACTCTCCTGAGGGCCCCGCGGTGCTATTGCCGCTGAGGTGAGCGTTTTCCCTCGGGTTTGGGGTACGGGCTCTGCCTTCGTGGTCGTCCTCGGATTCTCGTTGGGGGTTGTTCCCACGGGACTCTGCGCGGAGGCGCGGAGGTAGCGGCCTCTTGGGGAGCCTGCGGGAGAGGCTGGTGAAGCGACTCGGAGGCCTGCCCCAGCACTCTCTCCACTTCGCCTTCTCTCCCCCTCCTCCAGGCCTCGGCTGGCGCTAGCGTAGAGCAAGCCGCATCTTCGGGGGCAGCGGGGCAGTGGCCAGCAGCGCGGCGAGACAGCGACTGACAGTGGGGATGCGAGGTACCGGCGTTAGCCATGTCCAAGTAGCCCTAGGGAGGGAGTAGAGGCCAGGCCTTCGGCGGTACTCTCGTGGGTTCAAGGAAGAGAGTCTCAGGGGAGGGGGAAGGTGAGGGGCGGGCGGGCGGGCAGGCTTCGCGGGTAACTACTAGGCATTGTATATGTATGTTTTGGGATCGAAACCGTACTATAACACACACGCATACATATTCATTTCGGCAAATTGCTTTTTAAAAACTTAACAATATGCCTTGTAGATCTTTCTATATCAGGGAATCTCAATTTATCTCATGTATAAACAGCTGCATTGTATGTTTGTACTATAGTTTATTTAACCATTTCCGGATTGATGTACATTAGCTTGTTTCCCCTGGGGGGGAGGAGGCTGTTAAAAGCAATGCTATAATGAATGGGTTTGTATATGTTTCATGCACATGTATGAGTATTTCTGTAGGAGAAATTCTTAAAAGAGTAATCGCTGGGTCAAAGTGTATATGCATTTTGAATTTTTTTAGATTTATCCAAATCGCCATCCCAAAAGGCAGTATTAATTTACACTCTCCAATGTTGTACGAGAGTGCCCATTTTTCCACAGTTGTGCCAACACAAATTATTATCAATCTTTGTATTTTTCGCCAATTTAAAGGGCAAAAAATGGTATGCCATTGTTTTAACTTGCATTTCTCTGATTACTACTGAAATCAAACATTTTTTATTTGCTGGTTTACAAAAGTAAATAGGCGAATATTAATAGAATAGTCTTCCTCCGTGTAAGCAATAAGCATTTCAAAAATTTAATACTAGAAAAAAACCCTATTCGCAATAGCAATAAAAACTAATAAAAATACCTAGAAGTAAACTACAAAACTTTATTGAGGAATATAATAAAAGAACGTTTGCATACATGGAGAAGGGATACATGCTTCTGGATAAGAAGATTCAATTTTGTAGTGATGTCCATTTATCCTGTTGTTTTATACAATTGATGTAATTTCAATAAATATATCAAGTTTTTGGAACTTAATATGATTCTAAAGTTCATCTGGAATAAGATGGCTAAGAATAACGGAGAAAATATCCTAAAAGATAAGTAAAGATGAAGTTATTTATACTACCAGATATTAAAATGTACTCTAAAAGAACAGTATTTAAATTAGAATGGACAGAACAATGTATTAGAATAGAAAAGCCCACGAATCGAGCCATGTTGGATCCTAGGATTTATTGGAGAAACATTGTTGGCTATACGTGGAAAAAGTGCCATATCAAAAGCTACACTCATCCCCCCACCCCCCAGGAAGCTTCAATTTTCCTTTGAGGGTAGGCTCCTTTGTTTGAAGAAAACCATTTTATTAGATCTTTTGGTTATGTCAAGGTAAAGCCCCAGGAGTTAAAATTAGTGGCTTTGGAACTATTACTAACGATGGGAGCCTTTAGATTAAGATGGATTCAGGTTAGCCTGCAGTGCGGCGAGGGAAAGAGTCTGGATGTTATTGGTCTTTAAAAAAATTTTTTTCCCCAATCTAAATGGGCTAAAAGTGTTATGTCATTGTTTTCATTTGCATTTGCGTGCTCATTGTGAGACTGGACGTCTTTTATGTGTTAGTCCAGGATAATATGTGATTCCTGGAGGCAGGTAACAATGGGGAACCCATTACTCATCTTACAGAATATTGGTTAATTGGTACAGGTCTGCTCAGAAACATGAGAATAAACCGGTTGACTTCAAATTTTCCTTAAGCACTGGGCTCTAGACACCTTAGATCGGGGGCGAGGCAGTTTTCAGGACATGGCCGAGATTTGGCGCTGAGCTGTGTCATCGCGAGGTTTGGCAGCCAGCACCGCAGTGGGTCGAAAACCTCGTGGTAGGCGAGATCCCTGCAGGACGGGAGGTTCCTCCCTTCCCCCCGAAAAATCTCCCAGTCATTTTCATGAAGCCCCTCCTCTCTCCTTTTTAGGAGAGAGCACCCAGTCTCGCGAGATCTCCTGTTGCCTAAAGGCAAGGCGCGGGTGGCATCCTGCGGTGATCTTGGAGTTCTCGCAAAGACTAAAACGTGATACCGCGATAGCTGTCAGGGCGCAGGCGGAGCTGCTGGCAGCAAATTGGCTCCGCCCCTCGGCTCTTCCTGAGGCTGTGCGTCATTTGCTTTTACCTTCGCGTAAAGCGAGAACTGAGAGCCCTAGCGACTTCGGCTTTGGTGGGAGGAGGGGTCTGGGAAGGGCTGGGCTCAGGCTCTTCCCGTCCAGTAAAGGTTCTCGCGAGATCGCGCGCAGGCGGCCGCGGATCGGCTACGGACTGCAACAGTCCTGGAGGCGACGGCAGCATTTTCAGCTCGTGCTGTTCTTAGCTGGTGAGTTCTCGCGGGAGTGGGGTTACGTCCTCGTGGGATCTGTTGGCGGAGGTAGCTCGGAGGTGGGGGGGAGCAGTGACTAGGGTCGGTCCGCTTGCTGTTAAGATGGCGGCGGAAGCTGATGTCTGTCCGGCCAGGACCCTGAAATGAAGTGTTGGTTGTCGGCGTTTATGACGCCTATCAGGTACCTGACATTAAGGCGGTGACGATCGCTGGGAAGCCCAGGTACGGATAAACCGAGCTTTAGGTGAAGACCATCCCGCCTCTAGTCGATTGGAGCGACATCATTTCCCGGGCCTTAGCCGCGTGTGGGCCCGCCTATGTCCATGTCCCATCAGTTGGTCAGCGCCTCCGTTGCTGCCGCCGCAGTGAGCGGGAGTCCTAGAGTTAGTTGGGGAGTGGGGTCGGGGTTAGATTGGGCGGTGGGGGGAAAGAGGTATAACCTACGACAACTGGTTCCCTCCCCACTACCTTTTTGTGGGCCCGCCTCTGTTTCGCCCGCCCCGCAGCCTCCCAAAACAATCCCCTAGTTTTTCTAGAGTTGATGTGTGCTCTACTTCCTCAATTCCCATGGTCTTTGAACTAAGATTTAAGGTGCAAGCTTTGGTGCCTCTGACATACTCCCCCTTCTACCCTAATTCTGTCATCTGATCGAATCGTCCTCATTTACATAGGTGTTTAAGGCTGTATTTAAGAGGGAGTCAAGAGTTGTTCCTTGTCATCTCTTGCCCAGCCCTCCTAAGGAAGAGCTTAGCCCAGGTCCCCTACCCTATCTCGCCTTCCCCTTCTGTTGGTCCTCTTGACGCAGGTGTTTAATAGTCTTCCCCATTCGCTGCATTTACTCTGTCTTTATGGATGGAGTCACAGTAGCTTTCCATTTCCTTAGTTCTTCGCGCTTTATGACCCTGATCGAAGCAAAGGGCAATGATTTCTCCAACTCTGCATGCAGCTTGACCACTTATAGGCGGAACAATGAATGGGTTGGTGATTGAATGATTGCAGTCTTCGAGACCTCTTCATTTTAGGGCTGTTAGCCTTCCCTTCCCCTTAACGCCCCCCCCCCAAGGAAAACTAAAATGCTGTAAAGGATATCCTCCAGTAAACCAACTTTTTGTCTTTTTACTTACCCCACCATCTCCCACGAAAGCTTGGGGAACTCCCCCTCCTTCCCTGCCTTGCTCTGAGTTCCTGTGACCTCTTTCTTGATCTGTGGACATCTATCATTGCTTCTGACCACCCCTTCCGTGCTTCTCACTTAATGCTTCTACTTCCTGTCCCCCATGTTCTTTTACTAGAAGCTGAATTCCCCATGTGCTAGAAAATAACTTTGATAGATTACCTCCTGCCTTTAATCATTGCTCTGTTCAACTCCTCGCATTCCATTAGTTCCCTATCATTTGTTTCCTTTTTAGATTACATGTTCAGCATTGTTTTCTTTTAGCCCAAATGTTGCCTAGATAGAAGGGGAAGTCAACATTCCCAGTCAAGGAAAGGCAGCCCGGTATAGTGAAAATACTGTGTGCTTGGGATTCATGTTGAACTTTGTAACCTTGGTCAAATTACTTTTCAGATTCCCAGTGTTCTTATTTGTATAATGGGGATAGTATGGTAGCACTGTAGTTACTAGATTTACTTTGTAAAGTGCCTGGCCTATGGTAAGCACGCTATAAATTGGTTACTTTTTCTTGGTGTAACAGTAAGTTGGCAGATGCACCTGTGTCATGGTAGTTTAATGACCTGAGAAAGAATAAGATTTTGTTCCTTTAGCTGTAATTTTTCATATTATTTCTAGGCCAGTTCTATCATTTTTGTATTTTTTTTCCTTATACCAAACTATCACCACTGGTTCCTGATGTTTGAATATGATTCCCACCTGTGTTAGCCTCCTAGACTAGTCTAGGAATTTTAGTGCAAAATCATTATCCTGGAATGACCACCAGCTATAATCCTGTCAAGAAAGAACCCTCCTCCCCCAGGTGTTCTGCCTTTTCGAAGGGGTGCCTCATCCCTTGCCTCTTTCCTTCTTCCACTCTTTCAAAGGCAGTCTGCCCTGTCATTCATCCTGGATGAGATTTGGTGCCGTGCTTTTCATACTTATAAAGGGAACTAACTTATGCTAGCCAGTTTTCAGGTGTTTGTATTGCCTTTCCCCTATCTCCTTTCTTTTGCTCCCTCAGTTCAGGGTGGGGATCTGCTATTTTGGTCTTACCTGGGCAGGAAAATTCCTATCTGAGAGTTTAGAAAGGTTGTTTGAGATACTGCACTTCTTTTCCAAAGGGAATTACTGCCAGTTCTTTAATACATTATCTTTTGTTGTGTTTTTGCCATTTTGTTTTCCAACATTCTGTGTCCAATATGGAGGTAGTTTTCTTACTGTTAATATTTTAATTTTCATTAGACCTGTATTAAAGTTGGTACTTTTTTCTAATTACCTTGGCTGTATGGGTCATATGTTGGGGTTTGAAATAGGAATATGAGAATGAAAATTTTACCTAGGATTAAAAATTTCCATGCGTACCCATCCAGTAATTAACGATATGTGGACACTAGTTTTGAGCTTTAGGGTTTATTTAGTTTGAAGTGCTTTGGAGGTAATACAATTTTCCTCCTTCGTTGGAGGTCAAGGGATCACTTTCTGTTTTGAGATTTTTGCCTTGGTGTTCTTCACAATGGGTTAAAGCAATGATCAGAAATTAACTAAACCTTAACTTGACTCTTGCCATTCAAAACGAGAATAAATCTGAGAATGACAATTTAGGTGTGGCCTTAAAAAGTTTAATTTATTCGGAGTGGATCTCTGAGAAGAGAGGAAGAAGTGGAAATACCAGTTGAAAACTTTATCTAAGGTTCAGTGGCAAAGTTCAATCTGAGTTTCTACGGTTTTTATCATTTGTCTCCCAGTATGGCCAAAAAGCATGAAGATGAACATTTTTTTTATGTGTGCAGTTTTTTTTTCACCAAAAAATAATACATTTAATGCTGTCTTGATATAATACAGTGGGCATATAAAATGGTTTATAAAATAATCACTGTCTCCTAGAATTTCATTTGGGTTGAGAACTAAGTTTTCAGGGGGTGTTGTCAGATGAGAATTGTTTTTAGCTGTTGATTCTGGATTCTTATTACTTCTTAAAGCAGGTCCTGAAAAATGCAAATTGACATGTGAGGGCTATTACTAAAGAAATAATAACTGATTGTGTTTGAACACTGATATAATGGTTACCTTCCCTACACCCTAATAAATGTTTGTGTATCTCCCCCACACACACCTTTTTTTTTTGTAGGTCCTCCAGTAGTCTGACCTGAGTTGGTTAGCACTCCAGAAGAACCAGCAGACCAACTTGGTCAGGAAGGTTCAGAAAGCTGTTGGAGAAGTGTTGGTATTCTGCACCAGGATGAGTATGATTGGCTGTGATTTTAGGTTAGTTTTTCTAGATCTCTGTGGATAGTATTTGTATTTTTACATCCTGGAATGGAGATGGTGGGGGTGTGCATACTGCCATTCTATAATTGAGCTACTTTGGTTTCTTTCATTGATCTGAAGTGGCACTGGCTGCTGCTTTAGTTTAAATGGAGCTCATTACTGAATTGAACTATTTGAAAGAATTTTGTTTGTGCATGATACATGATTTTTTAAGTCACTTTGAGCATCATTCATAAAATAAAATTACAAGATATTATGTCTAACCAGTTTTTTTAAGAGTTATGGAAAATTCAAACACAAAAAAATTGGATGGTACAATGATTCCCTTGTGTACCTATCTGCAGCTTTTAATAGTTAACAACTTGTAGCCATTTTATTTCATTTATATTTCTACCTGCTGTTCTCAATTATTTTGAAATAAACCCATTGTCATACTTTTTTTATTTGCAAAAGATTGATCTCTATAAGATAAGGTTTCTATAAGGTTTCAAAATGATTATCAAAACTCACAAACAATGATTTTAAAAAAATATATGAAGCTCATGTTCAAATTTTACAGTGTGTTTGAATTAGGATCTGGAGAAAGTACATTTATCATAAAGGATTGATATATCTCTTAAATCTATTTTAATTTGTAGGTTCTCTCCCTTTTGTTTTTTTCTTCTGATTTATTTGTTGAAAACCTTGTCCTATAGTTTTCTCCACATTTCATGATTACATTCCAGTAGTGGTATCTAATCTATTCTTACTAAGTTAAAGATCCTGGAGGACCCCATTATAATGAAACAATGGCAGTAATCTCCTGTATCCCAGTTGGAGTTGATACTGCTGGCCTAGGCACTATCCCAAAATAACTAGTCATGGATTCCTTTTTCTGTGGCAGTCTGTTTAATTGATACCTGACTTCAATTCCATGTCTTGGCCCTGCTCACTGCTCCACATGAAAAGTAGATGTCCTTGTGGAAGAAGCTGAGGTCCCCTGGATAATGACCTGATTGTGCCTTTGGGGTTTTTCATTATGGTTTCAATTTCCTTAGGTGGTTTAGTTATTTTTGTACTATCTTATAATGTTGCTTTCTATTCTTTTGATTTTGATATATCAGCTGCTCTGACCCATACATAACATCTAAGCTATTGAGACTTAATGATGAGCTCCTCTGGCTGTAATGCCAATGCTAAACAATTTTTGAGTATCTCTACTTTCTGATTCTTAGCTATTATACTCAACTGTAGTTTTCCTATTGTTACTTTTCATTTTATTTCTTCTGGAAATGATGTTCCCTCAGCATTAAGTTCTTTAAACTGTTCATTTCTTTCCTTGTGTAGCATTGGCAAACCTGGGGTCTACTGTATGTCTTTTTCATGGTCAAAACCTGAGAATGGAAGTTGGACACACAGGCTCCAGCCAGCCTTTGACTTAAGCACAAATGGGGGCAGAGCAAAGCCACTTGTGCCTATCTTTAAAGTGAGAGTGATTCCAAGTCAAGGGGCAGAGAGGGTAGAGGTCATGAATGAAAGTTTTTGAGGTATTTAGATGAAATATGATTGTGAATCACCAGTGCTATGGATCATGAGTTCAAGCTTTTCAGTTCTTTGTTCATTAGTGGAGAAATCAGATCACTAATTGAAAATAGACTAAGTATTATTAAAAGCAATTTCTTGGGGATTACAGAGAAGTCATTCGTTTAACAACAACAACAAAAAATTCGAGCACATTGTATATAGTGATTAGATATTTACCCCTGTACTGAATTTTCTGTAGTTAGGAAGTTTCAACAAGGTCACTTAAACCTTCTAATCCTGAGTTTGTGAAACTAGGATAATAACTGTAGATTTTGGGGACAGAGCTTTGCACACAGTAGGCATTTCAATATTTGAATTGTTTCTAGAGTTCTTAATAGCTATGATTTTACAATGGAAATGCTAATTTTTTTCTTTCATTGTGTGTTTTCAGCCTTGGGTTCAAAATATTATTGAAATGTCAAACTTGGTTTCTTTGAAAATATTTGCTCTCTATATTCCATGTTACCTCTCCTGAAGTTAGATTAAGTTATTAAAATCTGATATAGTCATATTAGATTGATTTACAGTGATCTCATCATCTATAAGGTTGACAGTCACAAGCACTTGAGTTCTAGGTGTTTTGCTGTATTGTTCTCTGACTCGTTTCCTCAATGACCAGTTATGAGATGTTTATATGTTACCATCAGGGATTATTCAACTCAGAAGATTCTTTGGAAGCCTTCTCATTTGATGTGTCATCGGGATTGAGTTACTAAAACTTGATGTACTTGTTGACCAACTTGGTCTTCTGGTTGTAGAAATGCTTTCAGATAGTGAAGGAGTGGCTCTCTGTGAGTAAAACAACTGTGGGTTTTGTTTGGGCTGTTAATCTGAACATTTTCAACTTTCAGTTTCCTTAAAAAGTTGTTAATCATTTGGCTTTAATAATTACAGTAGTGACCTGAATTGATCTCAGAAGGTGATTTTACAGAAGTTGGAATTTGTTTTCATTTCTTATCAATATATATTAAATGTAAATTGGTATTGTAGATCGAACCGTCTGGATTGCTGATTGGACTAGAAGAATATGAAATTATTTTTCAACTTTGAGATTCTGATTGTGTAATCTTAGAAGTTGAGGAAGCCCTTTTTCCTTTTCAATAATCTTTAATAATTAAAAGGGACTTGGAGTAGGGAGATGCAAATTATTCTGGAGTGACCTTTTAGTATAATTGTTTAGATTTTAAAGATTGATGTGAACACACTGCCATTAATTTATATACCATCTTTAGCATAATCCAAGTTTTAAGTCCTTATAATTAGATATCATTGATAATTTCTCTGGAAATAGTTGGATATATTGTTTTGGTGGCTGCTTATGTTTCAGAAAACTTTTGGAAGATTGCTTTAAAGCTTTTATTATTTGTTATGGTTATTTTCTTCCTGTCTTTATAGTGAGGCATATGTTTCCTGGTCTTTGCTTTATTACATTTTTCCAATTGAGTTCTTATAGGTGGAAATACCTTTCAGCAGAGTGATTAAGAACACAGACTCTGGAGCCAGACTTCCTGGGTTCAAATTCTCTGACTCCATTTCTTACCAACTGTGTCATCTTGTGCAAATTATTTAACATCTGTGCCACAGTTCTTAATCTGTAAAATGGTAATAATAGTGTTACCTACCTCACAGGGTTTTGGGAACATTAGAATCACCTAAAGGACTTGCTAAAACAGATGCAGGTCTCCACCCCTAGAGTTTCTGATTCTTTAAGTCTGGGAAGGGCCTGAAAATTTGCATTTCCAGCAAGTTCCCTGGAGATGCTGATGGTTAGGGGAACCACTGGAATAGAGCAATACTTGGCACAGAGTGTTAACTTTTTTCTCTGGACTACTTTCTCAGTGCCTAAGTAAAAACACTTTACTCTTCTCTGCTGTACTGCCTTCATCTAGAAGCAGTTTTGAAATCCTTTGTTGGAGTGGTTCTCAAAATGTGGTCCCCAGATCATTGTCAGCAGTATCACCTGAGAATCTGTCAGATATTCCAGTTCTCAACCTCCACCACAGTCTTTATTTAAATCTGTGTCTTGGCTTAACTGGGGTGTCTTAAACTTTTAAATAGCATTATTGAGATATAATTTACATACCATACAGTTCACCCATTTAAGATGCACAGTGGTTTTTAGTGTGTTCACAGTTCTATAACCATTACCACATCAATTTTAGAACATTTTCATCACACCTAAAGGAAACCCAGTACCCATTAGTAGTTACTTCCTTTCTCCCTCCTAACCATGCCAGTGCTTGGCAACCACTAATGTACCTTATGTCTCTATAGATTTGCCTGTTCTGGGCATTTCATACAAATGAAATTATACCATATGTAAGTAGTTTTATTGTGATTAAAATGTTTTTCTTTTATTGGAAAAATAGAATGCAGATATGGAAAAGCACCCAAAAACAAATTTATAATCTAATAAATTATTTTAAACACTTTTGTAACTGTCATCCAAGTCAATAAATAGAATTTTTCCTGTCACCCTAGAAGTTCTTCCATGTGCCAATCCCAATCACAGCATCCTCCCTCCCTGACTTTATAGTAAACACTGCATTTTGTTTCTGTTTTATCATCCAGTTGTGTATCCCTGGATAGTATAATTTACTTTGTCCATTCTTAAAACTTTATTTGTCCTATAAATATCTATAGCTTCTGTTTCTTCCTTTTTCCCCCCTATATCTGCTGAACTTAGGCCATTTGACCTGTAGAGTCTCCCAGAAACTGAATTTTGCTGGTTTTGTGTGCAGTACAGTTCAACATGTTCTTCTGTATTTTCTGCAAATTGACAGCTGGGTCCAGAGACTTTATAAATTCCGATTCATTCCCTTTGACAAAAATATTGGCAGTGTTGAGTTCATTAGGTTGTGATGCTGTCTTAGATTTTTTTTATATTAATAGCCATTTAAGCTACCCAAAGCTTAGATCCATGACAGTCCTTTTATTTTATTTTCATATGTTAGCTGGAATAATTTTGTAAGGTTACTTACTCAGTGATGAAATTTAGAAGGGCAGGATAAATGCTTGATTTTTAATTTTTTTCTGGCCACTTACTAGTTCTATCACTTTGAGCAAGTTAAACTCTAACGTATCAGTTGCTTCATCTGGTGAAAATACCTTATTCATGGGGTTATTGAGATTAAATGAGAAAATGTAAGGTGTTAGCACACTGTAGGTGGTCAGTAGATGGTAATCTCTTTAACATACTCTTTTGCTTAACCCCTCCAACAGCTCAGAGATGGGCAGTCATGGTGGCGAAGTGATGGCACATTAGCAAAGCCTGTCTAGGCCCTTCAGGTCTGTGTTGGGGTCATCAGTGGTGTGGAGGAGTGGGGTTTGTTTTTTGCTCATTTGGGGCTAAGATTCTGGCCTATGATAGCTGAATGCTCCACCATAGTAGTCTTTCATTAACCAAGCCTTAGAGCTCACATTCATACCCTCTGAAGGGTCTTACCCAGTTCTGTGGTGATGTGCAGTACATTGGTTGACCTTATTTCCCTCTATCTATACAGCCCCCTGCTGTTCAATTTTGTTCTGTTCCAGGTCCTGTTGTAATCTTAGTAACCCATATGGAGTCTTCCTAATGGTCATCAGTATCACCACTATTAACAATCTTGATTAGCACCATATACAACAGGTTAGAAAAGAGGTAAACATTCCTTATAACATGATATATTACCTAAAAAGTACAGCACTTGACACATAGTAAATGCTCAATAAATTGGAAGCCACTTTTTAAATAAATATATATCTTCTTTAGCATATATTAAATTAATAAACCCTCTCACATCTTACCTCTCCATTCAGTTTGACATGTTTTTATTTAGTGTTTCTAAGTACAAGGAGCTAGGGACATAAAAGGAATGAGTTAGTCTCTGCCCTTGAGAAACTCACAATCCAAATAAGGACTTAATGAGATCATGTTTAAAGTTCCTTAGCCTTTTCCTTTGTGTTATCATTTTTTCCTCTGCTTTGTCCATGCATAATGTAACCTATTGTTTCTTAAAGCTCTTCTTAGCTCTGAATCCCTCCCCAGCCTTTGAGACTGCTGATACCTGTGAAAGCCTGCATTTGTCTTCTGTGTATACAGGGTAATAGCAAGAAAAACTTGTGGGTGGAGATTGGATTTCAAAGTGGTACATATTGTGGACCTAGACCTTGTCTTCAGCTTCTGTCTTTTTGCTTTAACTGTTTTCCTTCTGCCTTCTTCCTTCCTCCCCTCTACCCTCACCCCCAGATGTTTTCTACAGTAGTAATCTATCAAGTATGTAGAAAGAACTAAACTTATACAAACTAGGATTTGAGTAGGCCTAGGGTTTATCACTGAATTGTCATTCTCATCTATAAAATGATAATCAAAGAGCCTACTCCATAGGCTGTTGTGAGCATTAAAGTGAAATTATGTATTTAAAAATGTTTATAGAGTGCCCTACAAAGATCAGGCCATTGTATTTTATGGAAAATAAATACTTAATAGTTATGTTACTTGGGGCAAATTACTTCACTGAGCCCATTTCCTTATCCTTTAAATGGCCGTGATGATATCTTACTCAAGTATTTGAGGACATACTCAATACTGCCAGATGCTGGGAATTCAAAGATAAGCAACTGAAGAATGGAGGGCAGCATGGTCTATTAGGAGAGGGAGACTTGTAAATTATACTTAAAGGGTTCAGTACAATAACATGAGTGAATAAAATGTGCTGTAGCAGTTTACAGGAAGGTATCAGAGAATGTCACAGTAATTTTGTTATGCTTAAACAAGATATAGGAAAAGTAGTACATCATGGACTCAGAAATGTTATGCAGATGAAGTTTAGTTAAATGCGTCCCACATAAATCAATAGCCTCAACCATTATTTCATTTCCTCACAAGACTTGTACTTAGATGTGTTTATTTCTTTGAGCAAGAGTTTATGAACTGGGGTGTTATGTACTCCTATAGTAGAGTACCCTAAAAGTAATACTTTTTAATCTAAAAGGATTGTTTTCACTACTTTATCATCATTTTTTAGTTTATATTACTTGAACTAATTTAGGAAAAACTAAGAAATTTGTCCTTATTTTGGGAAAAGATTCCTCCTCCCATAACAGTATTGTTACCATTAACATTTTGATTGGTGTGTTCTCATCTTAATGATAAGAGTAGCAATTTAGAAAATTTGGGACATGCTTTTCCCAGAATAGGACCAAAAAATGACTAATAACAAGAAAAGATACTCAAGCTAAACATCAGAAGTGCAAAACAAAATGAGATCTTTCTTAACTATAAGATTGGCAAAAAATAATTTGCCAGTATCAAGTCATGGCAAAAAATATAGGAGAAAGTCTGTTCTTGTAATACTGCCCACAAATGACATTAATTAATTCAGCTATTTTGGAGATAATTTTTGCAAGTTGCAGGGTGTTATATACTATATGATGGCTATTAATAATAGTTTTTTTTTAATGTAGTGAACTAATGATTTGGGAGGAGTGGTCAAGAGAAACTTGAGCTTGTTCTGTAATATTTGCATTTCTGTTCCTGAGAAATTTAAAATACCCTGAAGGGTACAGAGAACAATATTATAAAAACTTTTCCTTACTACTTCCCCCTCTGAATTGATCATTTTAAACATTTTTGCCTCCAAGTCTTTAAGGGGGGAGGTAATATAGGTAAAAGGGAAATACTTTTTAATAATACTTTAACCCTGTGATCATTACCATGAATTACTTGAATTTTTTGTACTGAGAGAATGGCATAAATTACTCATATAAGTAGAACTTCAAAAACAATGTGATGTCCACACAGCAATCTGTTATTGTGTAGTATTAAATTTGCATACTACTTTAGAGTTTGTAAAATCATTTAATAAAAATGCTTTAGGAATGAGACTTTATTTAGTCATTTGTTCATTTTGTTTTAACACTTGTTTGAAAATGCTTTCCTAACTTTAATTTTAAATAATAGTCTTCATGACTATAGAAGTATACAGGCTTATTGTTGAAAAATACAGATAAGCACAGATATTTCCTGAAGTCCTGCCTGTCAGAGGTAAATACTATTAACATGTTGGTATATAGTATATTCTTCCAAGGCTTTTTTTTTATGCCTGTGTAGCATAAACAATTTTTTTCAAAAGTACTTTTTTAAATGTAATTTATTTCCTTCCTAACAACTATTATTTTGGAAATTTTTAAGCATAAAAATACTGTTGAGAAGAGCACAATAAGCATCTGTATACAATCAGCTATATCCAACAGTTAAGAATTTGCCATTTGGTTTGTATGTACTTATGTGTCTTTAATTTTTCTGAACCATATGAAGTAAGAATGATATTCGTCCTTAAATCCTTCAGCATGCATGTTTTAAGAATAAGGACATACACAACCACAATACCATTATCACACCTAGGGAATTTGTTCTTTTTCTTAATATTATCTAATATCCAGTTCATATTAAAATTTCCCCATTTTTTCACAAATGGTATTTTTAAATTTGCTGTTCCTACCTAACATATCAACCCTTGTTCCCTGTCTTAATGTTCCCTTTATAATGTCTTTAATGACTACATTATATTCTATTGTGTGCATAATTTATAATTTATTAATCAGTTTCCAGTATTCAACCTTTTATGATCTTAAACAGTGCATTCTAGCACACAGTAGTAATTTGGTAAATAAGTATTGAATGAAGGAAAGAAGCAGAGAAATATCTTAATAGGAAAATCTTTATGACATCCCTGTTTATATCCTTAAGAAATTTCTAGAACTGAATGCACAAATGTAAGACTTTTTGCCACTGTCAAATCATCCTTTAGCAAGGCTATCCACTGTTCACTGTGGTATGTTTAATATATAATCCATGTTGATTTACAGTATGACAGCACCTCAGGGCAAGCCTCGATACTTTAGTATTTGAGAAGAGCATAAATTGGGGTAGGTCCAGTATCAATCATTCCTATAGAGTGCTCTCCTTATACCTATTATCTGCTGCCATATTTTACAGAGGCTAGTTTGACTCCTCCAGCCTTGCAATCTACTGACCTAATCTGGGGGTCCAGTTCCCTGCTCCTCAGATTTCCTTAATTATTTTGGTGAGGCCAGCCTTAAAAGGAAGTGTATTCTGGAGAGGCACAGATATCACTCGAAGATAACCTTTTACATAGAGCACTTTAGATTTTTACTTTTTAAAAGTTAAGGCAGACTGCCTGCATGGGCGAATTTAAATCTCTTACCTCTAGCAAAACAAATTACCAGTGGCTTTAAAATGATAATCTCTTTGTCCAAAAGAAGAGTTGGAGAAGACCCTATATTTCATATTAGCCATGTCAAACTCCTTATAGGCCCAGATTAGGAGAAATGACTCATTTAAGGTAACATGGCTGGTTAGTATTGGAGTCGGGCATTGAACCCAGGTTACTTAGTTTTGTTTCTTCTGTGCTATATCTTTTCTTGAAACTGAACTTCTGTTTCTAAATGTGCCAGCAGGTGTCATCCATGGAAGTGCAGAATATGTGGCCCCCTTCCAATAAAAAAGTTACCTCCAAAATGGGGGAAATTTAAGGAAGTGTAAATAAACAAGTCAGAAGTTCAAAGAATGCCTTTTTGACTATCGTCGTTACTTTTCAGCCTGAGGTCAAATTGGAACTTTTTCATGGGACATTTTGATTTGGCTCTCTGTTTTCATGCATATTTATAGATGCTGTAAACTGTAGATAGGACTGAATTTTCTGGTTGTAAAACTTTCAAATTAAAGTGACATTTTCTGAGCCTATCTTTTTTTTCTCTTTCAGTTGTTTTAAATTACAAAAATAACATTTGTTGTAAATTTTAAAGATTCAAACATTTGGTTAAAAATTAGTCTCCCATCAAATGACAATCTTTTTTACTCATGCCACACCCAGAAATATGTTACCAATTTATATATATATTATACATTTTACCATGTACCTACTATTTTTATCCATTTGTGTACTGTGCATATTTTTATGTTAGAACACGCGGCTGGACTATTTCTTTTAATGTTTGTATTGCGTTCCAAAGCATGGGTTTGCTGTAATTTAATCATTCCAATTTGTTGGCTCTTAGAAGTAGAATTTATTCTGGGTCATTTAAATTTTTGATAAGTACTGCCAAAATGACCTCCAGAAAGGCTGTATATAATATTGAATTTCCATTTCCACCAGCAGTGTCTGTGAGTGCCCTTTTCTCCACCTATATCTGCCAAGGCAAGATGTTGATCTTTTTAATTTTAACTAGTCTGATGAGCAAGAAATAGCACCTTCTTGCTTTGATTATCATTTTTATAATTAAGCAAATGTTTATATTCTGTGCACATTGCAAATTCATGCCCTTTTACTTAGTTTTCAGTCAGATTATTTGTCTTAGTGAGTTTCGGGAGTTCTTAGTATATTATAAATACTAACTCTTTATCCTATTGTAAATATTTTGTTTATGGTTAAGAATTTTTATGTAGTCAAATGTGCCCCTTTTTTCTTTTTGGTTTCTAGGTTGTGTAATTAGCTTGAAAGATCTTTGCCAAGATTCTAAGAATCTTTCCCTATATTATCTTCTAATACTTTTATAGTTTAGCTTTTTATGTTTAAGCAATAGTATGAAATAGATGTGTGCTTTTATTTTCATCCAGATGGTTAGCCAAATGCTGCTATTTTCTATCTTGGGAAAAAACTATTTGATTTTTTAAAATATACTCAGCTTAAAAGTGAATTATTTGGAAATGTGTATTTTAAAAAAAAAAGTTGGGATTTTTGCCAAAAAGAAAACTGGCTTTGTTACCATTTGCTCTTTAATTTTGAGGATAATTCATATTGTTCATGTTTAATACTTAACATTGATCTTGATTTGAAAATAGGGTGTTATAATAACTAAGGAGTCTCAGTTATTATTCCCTTTTTATGTATGTTTGAGACCCAGATTGTCCTAAGGTCACAAAGTCAATTGGTGGCAGGGAAGTACACTACCTTTACATAGTGTTCTTTCAATTTCAGTAAACACCTTTCATGTTGTAGATACAAATACTTTAAAGCAACAGATTGTTTACATTGTTTGGGATACTTAAAGAACATTGGAATTGATTATGTGCCAAGCTTTGTGTGGTACTATAAAATAAAATTTACTCACACAGAGCCAGTTATGTCTGTATTTTGGGTCATGATCTTTTTTCTAAAGGCTCTGTTTTAAAACTTTATCAGTGAACTCATTTGATCCTTACAACAAACCAGTGAAGTTGAAATTATTTTCATCATTCTGATAGGAGTTTGATATCATATTGATAATTTCTATAAATAACTTTTTCTTTTGAAACACATAAAAGAATTTTTGTCTCTATTTCTTCTAAATTCATTTGAACCAGCTCAAAATAATTGAGATATACACTTAATATCTCTGGTTGTTAAGTGGCATGACCCAAATGTTTAGTAGACTAACTATAATTTCAGAATGAGACCTGGAGCCTCCCAGTCTGGTCATGAAAGTTAAATTTAACTTTTTGGTTCATGTTATTACTTAAGGCTAACATACAGCCAGTAAATGGAATTTAATCTCACTTCTGTCTTGACTTCTGGGCCTTTCCATTATGCTGTTGTCCTCTACTTCATTTTGATTTTCTTCCAGTAGTATTCCTCAGTCTCTAAATTAAAAAAAAATAATCAACACATGTATGGTAGCAAATACCTTACAGAGATTTCTCCTCCCCACGTGATATATCTTTTGTCAGAATATTTTGTCATTAAAGCCTAGCTTTTATTTAGAGATATACTCAGTCTAGCTTTTTCATAGAAAGTTTATGCCTTTTCTACCTTCAGGATAGAGGATTTTTTATCCAGGAATAAAGACTTACCCCTTATATAGAGAAGAGGTTTAAACTTCAAAGGTGTTGTATATTTTCTTAAAACTCAGGATATGACAGAATTGGATCTGAATAATGCAAAAGAATTGGAATTCTACTTTTCTGGTTTCTTGTACTGTCTTTTATTGTATTTGACAGCCTGTCATGTGGTTTTAGGGGAAATACCTTACACCTGTGTTCCATAAATGAAAATGAAAACATAGTGGCTAAGCAGACATTGTCTTGGAGCTCTTGTGAAATGATGGTTCCTAATGCTTTTCAAGTTATGGATCTCTTTAAGAAGCCAATAAAAGCTATCAGTTATCTTTCCAGAAAAATACCAACATATGCAAAAAATTTCCATAGAATTTCAGTATTTTTATGGTGATACTTCAGTATAGGACAAGAAAAAAATCTAAAGACTTCTCCACATATAATTAAGAGGCTATCCCAAATTGCTATGTTGTTCTTATATTTCCTACTGTATATATGTTTTTAGAATAAAAGTGAAATTGAGCTAATTGTTTTACTTTTGCTAAAGGTGTCTTCTGCTTAATGCAACTTTAATCTCTAAAAATCCAAATTTTTAAAACCAGGATTATGGTTGGTGTTATATAAGGATTTATTTTATGTACTGTGTTGATCTTGTAATTGATTGTTTCCAGCTTTGCTTTGGCCACTAGGGAGTTGTATTTAATTGTGCATTTTTGTGTACTGACTTTCATTGCTTTTATATTAGCATTGCTTCTAATCTTCCTTTTCTGATTTTTTAAAACATTTTGTACACATAGCTATCTCATAGCACTCATTGCAATGCCTCACATATCTTACATTTACATAGTATTTGTTGATTGGAAAGATGCAGAATGAATAAATTGTATAAATTGGTTTTCTCAGTTGAAAATTTCACCAAAAGAGTTTAATGTGACTTGGATTTTTTTTTTAGCTTCATTAACTATTTCCTGGATAGTTGTTCATTTATGAATATACTAAGTGGCAGTTTCTATGCCGGTGACAGGAATGCAAAGATAAATAGACACAGTCCCACTCATGCAGAACTCATTCCTGTGGTGTTGATTGAAGGTATGTGCAGGATACAGAGGAGGGAGGGATCAATTTTACTTGGGGAGGGGGATATCTGAAATAGCTTCATAAAGGAGGTGATGTTTAAGCTGAGCTCTAGGGGATATGGTGAGAGCAGCTATTTTTGCAGAGAGCAAAATTTGAGTCAGGGTATCAAAAGTCTTGAATGTTAAGGAAACTAAAAAGCTTGATATGGTTAAAACATATGGGGGAACCGAGGGGAATATGTAATGCCATGGCCCTGGTAAGTGGTAAATAGGGACTAGATCCTAGAGGTCTTGGATGCTGGGTTAGGTAAGGAGTTTGTACTTGATAATGTAGGTAGATTTTGAGTTTGAGGAAGATTGCTCTGGCAGCAATGTAGAGGACAGGATGGAGAGATCTCGCAAGATAAAGTCTTAATTCAAAATATTTTTAATTCATAAGCTTTTCAAACACAAAAATTAGAAAATATTGTGTGACAAATCCCCATGTACCTGTTACCCAGCTTCAACAGTTACCAGCACATGGCTATTCTTGTTTTATTTAGACTTCACTCCCTCCCTAATTATTTAAAAATTACTAAGTAAGTAACAAATTGGCAAATCATTAATAATATCTAACAAGGTACCTCAAGTTTGGCTGTGCAGCTAAATCACCTAAACAGCTTGAAAAAAAAGTTCCCATATATCTACTGAGTCAGTTATTTGTATGGTCAGACATTTTTAGTTTTCAAAATAAGTCGTGGTTGATTTTGTACAGCAAGTGTTGAGAACTCCAGATTTATTTTAAGATAATTTTCAGGTAGATTGACTTCTGATGAATGTGTTTTCCTGACCTCACTGAATGCCGCCTGTGGCCATTTTACATGAAGTTCACCTATTAAATAGTGGCAGGCTTTTCTGTGGTTAAGTTTTTGACGTTTGAATATAGAGTACTGGTTTAAAGACTGATGTCTTAAACTTCTGTTAGAGGTGGGCAAGACTTGAAAAAGCACTTGAATCTTTGAAATTGGATGTGTTAGATAGGGAATAGCCCAGTCAGTGTTATAATTGATCTTTTGTGCCAAATCAAGCGACAAGTAAGGAAGGGTAAGGGTGACAGATTATTCTTACAGGGTAGACTGGGGTTATTTGAAACATCATTTTAAAATGTGTAAACAAGGAGTCTTTCTCTACTTAATTTGCATAACTTTGACAGCAGTCATTGCTGTTTTTATTTTTTGTTGGGAATGATAAGAAGGGCTCTTTGGCATGCTGCCATTTCCTCTCTACTGGCAAAACTGATCTACAACTTTGGTGAGCTGTATTGTGTTGGCAAATTCTTTTGATGTCAGTTTCCCTAAGTAACTGGGAATAATGACCAGAAGGATAACTTCTGAATCTGCAGCTTCCCAAGACAGTAGGGTAGAAGATGTATAGGGGATGCATTCTGACATCTTTCATTTATCCAAAGTCATTGTTGGAGGTATCAGATTCTCTGAGTATACTAAAGTGCAGGAAAGCACCAAGAGCAAGCCTATACACTTACGTGAGGTATAGTGTTTTCAGATTTTAAAGGAGAGATTCTGTTTAGGTATTTCTGCAGATAATTTCTAGATTTGTCTTGGATGAGTAAAGGCTTTTCCTTGGTTACTTTATTATTATTACATGTGTGTTTTCCTTAACAGTAGCAGACATTAGGCAGTTACTATGCACTATTTTTTCTGCATGCAGTTTATTAAATTAAATTTATTGAGGTAATGTTGATTAATAATAACTTTCAAGTGTGCAACATAATTTAGCATCTGTATACTCTATCAGTTGCTTTATTATTACATCTTATCAGTATCCAGTAAAATCCAGATCACCAATACTTGGGGTCATGTTTTATGTGGCCTAAGATGGGAATATTGATGTCTGTATGTAGGGGTGGCAGGGTAGATTGTGAATATAGATATTGTGTACTGTGGAGGTGTGGAGCAAATTTGATGTGAATCCAGGTTATGCCACCTACTGGTTACGTGGCTACTCTTGGCCTCAGTAAACTGAGAACAGTCTTCACCTCCAAGTTGTTTTAGAGATAATGCATAATGGTCAGTAAATGTTAGCTGTTATGATAAATGGATTATCAGAATAATTATTGGGTGAATATTAATATAAATAATCAAGCAATAGACTGGATGAAAAGGCCTGGCAATGTGGTGGTATCCCCTTTAACAAATCAGTTAATGTTATGTCTGTGCTTCAGTAATCAGATAATGAATAGCTGTCTGGGTTTCAAGATTCAGCTTGCTGCTTTCTGACATGATAGATGGTCCAGACAGTTCTCACGTTCAGAGACTGCATAGAGGCAAAGGGAATCACTTACTGCAAGGCAAAAATAATATAGTGGTTTTTAAGCATTTTTTATTAAAATCTGCCATAAAGCTTTTCCATGCTTTCGGGGAATTTTCGGCTGACTTTGATTCATCTACACTCTGATACATGTTGAAGCATTTCTTAACCAATAATGAACCAAGTCAATAAATATTGAGTGCTCGTTGTGTGCCTAATTTAAGGATCAAGCAGCAAAAAGCATAGGAAAGAAGCTCCAAGAGCAGGCAGTGGCCAATCCAAGGTATTTGTTTAGATAATATTGTTCTTAACTTGATGCATGCCCTTTGGCTCAGGGGTCGCTGTTTTCTACCTTAAGGAAAATTATACTAAAGAAAAATTCTTGTGTAAATGGATGCATGATTGTAGAAAATATGGAAAGATCTGAAAAAGCATGAAGCATAAATAAAACTGTGTTATCCTGCCACCTAGAGGCAACCACTGATAATGTTTGTTTCTTCCCTTCCCAACCCTGTGGCAGACATTTTCTCATTAATAGTCAGGGGACTGATTGGTACAAGTTATAAGCACATAGGAAAGGACACTCAGCCAAGTTTTAATAGATTGAGGAGAGGATTGTTCTAATTCTGTCCTAATTCTGGTTAGTATTTGTGCTATTCATAATAAACGTTCATTATGTTAAGGGGAAATGGTGAGAAACCAACAGTATCCTACCCTCAAATTTCTTAGGGATTTTCTTTCCATTAACTTCACTTTCTCACCCTTCTACCTTTCAATGATGCCATAATTCTCTGCTTACATTTACAACCAACCTTTTCAAAATAGTTTTCTACACATGCCATGTATATCACCTTACTTCCTATTGATTCCCTGACTGTTTTTCCTTTCCCACAACCTCACTGATAATATTGCTTCTCAAGTTATCTCTTCCCAGTTTCAGTGGACATTTTCTGGACATACCTCATTTTGGCATTTGACACAGTTGATCATGTTGCTATCTTTTGTCTTTCATAATACTGTGAACTAGTTTTGTTTTCTACCTTACTGGCTTTTCCTTTGCCTTACCTTTAAATGTTAGATCAAATAAGAACTCAGTTATGGGCTTCTTTCGTTCCTGTAAATAATTGTCTTCAGACCTGTGGCTTCAGGTACTGTATATGTTGACAATCATAGATTTTTTTTCTCAATGCATACTTCTTTTCTGAACTCCATTCTACAAATATATACGTACTTATCATATGGAAGATGCTGTGCTAGATGTTAAGAGCTTAACACTGTAGAAGATCACACTAGTTATAATGATAGTTGCTATGAGATAAGCAGGGTACCATAATAGAAAAATAATAATTAGCTTTAGGTGGATTGCTATGGGAAGCCACCTTGGGTCTTATTTTAAAGTTAGTTTCTCAAATGGAACTAGCTGTGGGAAGAATGAGGTGTGGGGCAGAAGCATTCCAGTGGGAATAGCATTGGTAAAGGTCTAGAAGCAAGAAAGAACTTAGAGTGGTCCAGAAACTAAACAGAAAGACTAATGTGGCTGTGAAGAGAAGAGGTTGGAAAAAGTTCAAGGAGCCAAATCATGCTAGGGCCCTGTGGGTCATGGTTAGAGTTTGGATGTAATTTTAGGGAAACTGTTGAAAGGTTTTAAGGAAGTAACATGGGCTGGTTTATGTTTTAAGAAGATTACTTTTGCTGCTCTCTGGAGAATGGATTGGATGAAAGTGTGAAAGTGGGGAGATTAGTTATCCCTGTTTCACAGTTGAGGAAACAAGTGCTCAGAGGCTGATTTGTCCATGCTCAAACAGTGAGCAAGTGATACAGCAGTGATTCTCATGTGGGTTTTTGATTCTGAGCCTGTATTTTGATCTGGTACTTATCCAACTTTAATATATGAGTCACCTGAATGTCTTACTAAAATAAAGATAGATTCCTCAGGTTTGGGTGGGGCCTGAGAGTCTGTTTTTCATAACTCCCAGGTGGTGTCACTGCTGTTGATCCTTCAACCATACTTTGAATAGTGAGGCTAATCTTCTACTACTACACTCAACTGCTGTTCAGCCAGATTTAGGAACTGCAGGTGGCCTTTACCCTTAAGCTAATTTATATTGAAAGTCATTGGAAATTTAATCAACTGGAGGTGATTACCACAGAGCAAGCTACCCTTTAAAGAGCAACTTTCCTCACTCTCTTTTCATTGTACACACTTAATTTGATGTAAACCCTACAAAACCAGGATTCGAACCTCAAAGGTAAATGAAGTTTGGGGGAATAAAGAATTGAAAAAAAGAAATGGTTGATTAAATGGAAGTCATGGTAAAAGCTAATAATTCATTAGCTTTCTTAAAGTTGATCTTTGTAACCTAAGTTTAGAAAGAAATGTTTATTATATGTAGAGATTACTTAATGCTGGAGTTCTTGTTTGACCCAACAAAGGCACTAGGCCGTGTTCAGGAATTTGTTTAGAACTTCTTTTTGTTAGAGACTTTTTTTATGTAATGGGATTTTCACCTGTTTAACTTCTAAACATTAGGTAGAACTCTTTCCCTAGTTACTGTTCCAATTATTAGGGAGAATGACACTATTTCAGCTTCTTACCTTGTGCCCCAGTTTCCTCTCTTGCAATAATTTCTTGAACAGTAGGATCCAACAATGTAGAAGAATCTGTCATAAGTTTATATTTTCATCTGCAGGCATTTATGTAGTAATAAAACTAGTAAAGTGAGCAGCGTGTTATTAAAGCATGGACTTGGGAGTCAGGCTTGGATTTAGTTCGTGGTGCCAAGATTCCCTAACCAGGCAAGGTACTTAATTTATCTGAGCCTCAGCTTTCTATCTGTAGAGGAGGACAAACTTGGCTTGACTGGTGAGGATTATGTGAAAGACAATTATATGAAGCCCCTTGGCAGCATGTCTCAAAGTATGATCTTTGGGATACTTAAATAGGTGGACTTTCAGTAGATGTCACTTGAAAAAATGGTTCTTTGCCCTAATATGTTTCCTTTACCCAAGATTTCTTGGAGCTGTTAGTAATGTCAGTCAGCCATGTGACTGTCCTAAAAGAAGGGGAATTCCATTAGTAATATTTTCCAAATTACTGGAACCTTGTCTTCCTTCATGGAGCAAGATATTCTAAAGTGCTTTGGAAAGTCCCAGCATAAGTATAATCTGGCTTGTAATGGGCACTCAAAAATATTCTCCTTTCCTACTGTAAAACCAGCTTAGAAATTGAATAAGAACCAAAAAGCCATTGCTTTTTCTTAATTGATGTCTTGTGGAAAGTGATATCTTTCCTTTTTTAGATTATAGATGTTTCTTGCAACATACTTATAAAAACCAGGTTAATTTTGCACTTGTTACAGGAATGTATGCGGTTTCGTTCATATGTTTTGGCTTTTTTTATTTGGGTGCCTATAATGTGAATTTGTTTATAAAAAGTTTGGAACTGAACACTGTGGAAACTGAAAAAGCAAAGTGCACTTGCTTGCCCAGAACCTCGACAGCCAGAGCACAAGCATGGGAGCTATGCTTGACCAATCAGATGCTCACACTTGAGACTGCGTCTGGAGTCACTGGTACCTGAGGCAAATAACCTAAGACCATTTAGAAATCATTCTGCCACCAGCAGCTTCTAGACATCCAGAATTTGGTGTTGGCAGTGTAGGTACCCCCAACTAAGCTGTGCATTAGGGCGATCCTGGGCTGTAGTTCCAGGCTGCATGGCTTCCTTGGTTCCTCCTGTTTTCTCAATGTGGATCTCTAAGCCTTCCTGTTGATTCTGTGAGCTACCAGTTATCCTCCAAGTAAATAACCTTTCTTTTATCAGCCATGGTCCATTGTTTTTAACCCAGACCCTTGAATGCTATAATAAACATGGGGTGTATATCTTTTTTCAAGTAAGTGTTTTTATTTCCTGTGGATAAATACCCAGAAGTGGAATTGCTGGATCATGTTTTTAGCTAGTTTGTTTGTTTTTTTTTTTTTTTGAGGACCTTCCATACTGTTTTCCATTGTTCCTGAACCAGTGTACATTCCTACCAACAGTGCACAAGGGTTTTTCTTTCTCTACACCCTCACCACATCATCCATTTTGTGTCAATTTTTGTACTAAAGTATGAGACACAAGTTAAATTTCATCTATTTTTGCCTATAGATGTCTGCTCTCGCACCATTTGTTAATGAAACTATGCTTTGAATTGCTTTTTCCTTTGTCAAAAATCAGTTGGGTATATTTGTATGGGTCTCTGGTCTATTTATATATGTGTATATACCTCTTCCAGTATTATATAAACAGCTGTGATTACTGTAGATATATGTATCCATGTAGATAAATACATAGATATATGTATAACAAATCTTATAATTGGATAGAGTGATTCCTCCCTCTTTTTCAAAATTGCTTTAGCAATTGTAGTCCTTTGCCTTTCTATATACATTTTAGGATAATCTTAGCTTACAAAAAAATCTTTCTGGGATTTAGATAGGAACCACATTAAACCTGTATATAAATTTGAGTAGAATTGACATCTTTATTATGTTAGTCTTCTTAATCCATGAACATGGTATATATTTTCATATATTTAGGTCTTTGATTTTTTTAAAGTGAACATTTTATGGTTTTTAGCATACAAGCCCTGTACATGCTTTGTTAGATTTGTACCTAAGTATTTCAATGTTTTTTTTGAGCAACCGTGAGGCATATTGTACTTTTTAGAGTCCGCATGTCAATTGCCAATATGTAGAAATATGATTGATCTGTGTATGTTTAGCTTGTATCCTACAACTTTGCTGAAATTACTTAATAGTTTTGGGAGTTTTTTGGGTAGATTCCTTGGGATTTTCTAGTTAGGTAATCTTTTGTCATCTGTAAATAGGGACAGTTTTGTTCCTTTCTGATCTCTGTACCTGTTATTACCTTTTCTTACCTTATTTCATTGACTAGAACGTCCAACATTGTGTTGAATAAAAGTGAGAATGGACATTCTTAATTTTGGAGGGAAAGCATTCAGTGATTTCGGTTGTATGGTATCGGTAGTATACAACAATAGCAGTCTAACAGCCTCCCAGCAAATGATTACAGCTATAGTAGTATGATGGCCACTTGCTCTAAGTAATGGGTGTGAGAAATTTTGTGAGAAAAATCAAGCCTGAGAGTAAATGAATAAATAGCTCACTTAAAATTTACACTACATGGATCTGATTGTTGCCAGAATCCTGTTGGCCTCATTTTAGATATTTGAAAGTTGTTGGTGGCAGATATTTTGTTCATTTTCTGTTAGATGCTGAGGTGATTTTTTAAAAAGTAAATTGGTATTATATACCTTAACTGTGAACTGTAGAGGGAAAACATCATTTTTTTTTTCTTCAGGAATATGCTCTGCAGAAACATTAGAACATATTCTGGATTTTTCACCAACTCTTTCTGAATGACCATTGTTTGAATGGATGCCAGCCATGCAAGCATATATATATATGTTATTTCCACAGTACTGAGTATATTGGACTAAATCTAGGCCAAAAGTTGCCTAAAATTTATACTTGGGCTTGGTCAGATTTATATGATGACAACCTTCTTGGGGGAGGGACATTGACCTCCAGTGACTGCTTTGTAGCAAATACACATTGTTAGTAGCAGAATCTTTGGTGTGTAAAGAATTTACAGTTCACTTCTACCTCTGTGTATATTTCCTATTTGCCAATGGGAGAAACCTTTGTTTCTACCTGAACCTTAGCCAAAGCACCTTGAAGGACCTGTCTGCCATCAAGGATTACCTAGGTTTCTACTGTGGGTCTAATCAGACTGTTGTTCACTTTTGAGCCTTCCAAATTACACGGCCTTAGTTCTGTTCTCAGGACATTTGTACTGGGAATCTTATACTTCATTTTCTAATTTGAAATAAAATACTATGGTGCCTTTGTTCTTATGATACAACTAATATATTTTTGTTGGTCAAAAATAGTAAAAGATAGAGGTGCACAGAAAATAATCCTACATAATCCTTTCTTTTAACAGTGAGTTAACATTTTGATATATAACCCTTCTATTTTTTTTTTACATAGGTTATAGTGTTCATTCTGTTTTGTAACTTTTATTTTACTACGAACATTTTTGTGTACTGTTGTATATAATTTTGTGCAATATTTTTAACAGTTGTGTAATATTTCATTTTAAACCAATTCTATTTTGGACATTTGATCCTTTCCAGTTTTTCTCTATTATACAAATGATCATGCAGTGTGGATTCTTCTTGTTAAATATTTATGTACATCCTTCTGATTTTCTTTGGCTAAGTTCTCAGAAGTGGAATTGCTAAGTTTTCTAGAAAACTACATGGACATGAATGGTAAATTTTCCATCTTGAGGAGTGTTAAAAACATTGAACTCTTTTGTATTTGATTATGAATTGAAGAGATTTGTAAGTAAACAAAGATGTTTTAATTTTGGCTTATATTTGTTATATATTTTTCCAAAAAATGGATGTGGGTCAGTTTTACCTGGAGAGATTATTTACCCCTCCCCTCCTCGTAGCTGTGCCTCTGATTTGGCATGGCATCATAACTCCAGAGTTTTTATTTTAAACATTTTGTATGCTCTTCATTCTATACTGTCTATATCTAAGCATGTAGAGTTCAAGATTGCAACTTTAATTCTCACATTTGGGATTTGATTTTCAGATCATAAAACAAAATCGAAAACATGAAAGTAGACAGGACTAAACTGAAAAAGACACCTACTGAGGCTGTAAGTATCCAAAAATTTGCTGTTTTTTTTTTATTTCAGAAAAAAATCCTTGCTATCAGTTCATCTATACTGATCTTCCAAATAGATCGTCACTTATATACAAAGTGCAGCAAAACAATCAAATTTTCTTTTGAACTTCCCTTGATAAAAAAAGTTAATAAGCTAAGTGACCAGTGAAAAGTGAGCACTAACCAGTTTGTAGCTGTATGTACCTAAAGTAGGCTCTCTGGCTGCTGTTTGTTCTAGGCTCTATGGTATAGTGGCAAGAGCAGATGTGGGTTAAAATTCTTTCTGTACTTGTGGGATCTTTTTCAATTTTGTTTTCTAGAAAATTAAAGTGGTAGCACCTTTTTGACTAGATTTCTTATGAGGCCAGGGTTTAGCTTTCCTTATTACTGATTCTTAAATGCACTTCAGCTTAGCCTGTGTATTGGTTGGCTATGTCAGATGATTTATGTCAGTAAAAAAATACAGCTTTAGTTATTCTATTAAACTGCATTCTGAGGTTAAGAAAGTATTGCATTTTTATGACATGTTTGTAACCTCTGTGAGCTGTAGTTTTGGAGCGCAAGCTCTGGAATTAGACATGGGTTTGAGGCTTACCAGATTTTTGTGGCTGAGAGTTTATTAAATTCCACATTTCCACATCTGTAAAATAAGGTTGGTAATTCCTCCTTTATGAGACACCGTTGCTTAGCAAAGTATCTGGTGCATAATTAGTTCATTTTCTAAATACAGGCCACTAGGTTTTTAAAAAACTGTAAGTACCCAACATGTATATCCCCCATAGATAGGACTATTAACATTTTACTATTTTTCTTCCAGATTATCGCATGGGTAGTTCTCCTGACCTTTTCACTCAGCGTTATATTAATGAGCGTGAGAAGTGCTGTTTTCCCATACCTTCTCCAACCTTAGAGATTATCTTTTAAATTTTTGTTAATACATGGGGAAGAACTATTTCACTGTTGTAATTTACATACTTTAATACATGCATTTTCAAATTCATTGGCCTTATATCACTTGTCTGCTCATGCTGTTATTTTTGTATTTGATATTAGAATGTCAGTTTTTTTCTTACTGAATGCCATATATAGAGTTTATTCATTTTTGATATCTGTTGCAAATACTTTTATTTCTTTTTGAATTTGTTTGATTTGTTTTGGCACCTAGAGGTTTTGACGGGTGCTCAATTTTTTTTATTTTTGAAACTGAAGAGCAGAAAGAAATGTTGCCTTAAGAAACTATACAAATAATGAAATGTGAAGTACTTTATCCAAGAGACAGAAGCACATGCCAAGCTGGGGAAAATATTTGTAACACTTTGTAGTTAATGTCTTTAGCTAAATCAGTAGGAGAGATAAATATTCCAATAACAAAATGTGCATTGGCCACTTTAGAAAAGAACAGTCAGTAAACTTGCAGAATAATTCAGCCTTGTAGATCAGAGAAATGCAAATTAAAATTATTTTTCCTTTACTTAGTAGATTGCTAAGGATTTATACATTGATTCACACCTGTATACAAATTTCCTGGTCCACAACATTTGATAGCTAGTAGCAAATTACTAAGGATAAACTCACAAAGTGAAAATTTTAGATCATAGACTATGTTTTTAATAAGGCTTAAAGATGCCTATTTTTCTCTAGCATACCCAATGTCCCCTTCCTACAACCAAAAATAAGTATTATTTTTAAGAACTTTTTAAATTTAATTTTTTTACCTTTTGTCCCCTTTGCCCATTTTACCCACTCCTTGCCTCTGGCAACCAGTAGTCTGTATCTATGAGGTAGGTTTTCTTTTTTTTTTAACTCCATATATGAAATTATATAATATTTGTCTTTATTTCACTTAGCTTGATGCCCTCAGGGTTCACCCATGTTGTCAAAATGGCAAGATTTCACTTAATGACTGAGTAGTGTTTCATTATACATGTATACTACATCTTTTCTATCCATTTGTTTATAGGTGGATACTTAGCTTGCTTCCATATCTTGGCTATTGTAAATAGTGCTGCAGTGAACATAGGGGTGCATATAATCCTTTCAACTTAGTATTTTTTAAATTTTCATTTTCATCTGATAAATATCCAGAAGTGGAATTGCTGCTTCACATGGTAGTTCTATTTTTAATTTTCTTGAAGAACTGCCATACTCTTTTTCTTAGTGGGTGCACAAGAAAGACATTTATTGATGAACTTGTGTATCAGCAGCTGTGCAAAGGATTTTTTCCCTTGATTTGATATATTTATTGAAGCAAATCAATATAAACCATAGCAGTTGGTATGCAACCATTGAACTGGAAAGTGCTTTCTTTTGCATTACTATGAGTAAAGAAAATCATACTCAGTGTAGCAGCGACAAGATGGTAAAGATGTATTTTTTGTCCTTGTTGCATTCTGCAAACTGCAGGGTCCAGAGGAAGGACCTTGACACTCAGAAAATCCCCTTCTGGCTTGTTATAGGACCTTGATAAAGATTGAATGCCTAATTCTGAGGTAGATAACAAGTGATTATAGGATCTAAATGTTCATCATGAACTGGGTGTTGTATCACCTATAGAATCATAAAATTAGATTTGCATAGCTGCATTCCATTAGAAATTGAAGTTACATTTGATACTAGGCCCAAGTAAGTCCTGAAGGCACAAGTGAACTGAGTATATGGTTCAGATTTCCATGTTGTCTGTTTCTACTGCTGCACCATCCCTCCCTTGACCTATATATGACTTCAAAAAGAGGAGGAGCAAGTGTAGCCCTGGTTTATGGAAGGATTTTATGCCAAGGATTTAACATGCATTTAATTAACACAAAAATTTAAAGTAGCTTTAATCTCACTTTAGAGGAAGAAAAGGTTTGAGACTTAGCTTAAAGAAAACAGTTTATCTAAGCCAGCCCCTTATTGTTCCACATTCTGTTTTGAGTACTGAAAATACCTCTAGTTTAAATTACAACAGTACTGCTTCATTTTACAGAAGAGGATACTGAGATTCAAAGAAGTAGCTTTCTATCTAATTCTGAAGTCCATGTTCTTTTTAACAATATGCTGTCTCTCAATAATTAGGTTTCTATTTTGTGAGATAAGTGCTTTATGTATGTGGCAAACATTTTAGTTTTACATGTGTTTTATTAGTTATTAGAACTGTTTTCCTGGTAAGAAAACTATGGCTTTCACATGTTTGCCATTCCTAGTGCCACTATCACTGTTCAGATTCTCATTCACTTAACCATTTATTAACTCATGCAACAAATACTTTTTGAGTGCCAGGCACTGATAGACAGACGCGCGCGCACACACACACACGCACACACTCTAAGATTATAGTAGTGAGCAAAAAAAAAAAAGATGTATTTCTTCATGGAGTTTACAAGGAAGGTAGACATTAATTAGATAATCATAGAAATAAATATTTGATTAAAGTCATGTTAGTAAGATGCATGTAGGACTCTGAAAACATATAACAGGATTTAGCCTAAATTAGAGAAGTCAGTGAATGCTTCCCTGAGGAAATGACTATTAAATGAGTCCAAAGTATGGAAGATGGTAAGAAGAGTCTTTCAGACAGAGTGAACAGCATGTGCAAAGGCCCTGAGGTGGGAGAAAGCATGGTGCACTCAAAAGACAAAGAAAAGACCATTGCAGAAGACTAAGACCAGGCCACGTAAGGTCACATCAAGCTGTTTGCCTTTACCTTAAGAGCAGTGAGAAGCAGAAGGGTAACATAATCAGACATAAAAAGAGAAATAAAAAAACTGGCTTAGTGGTTGGATTTGCTCATGATCAAACAAGCTGAAAACTGAACCCAGATTTATTTGGTTCCAAATGTAGGCCCATTCCCAAGATATCATACTACCGTAGAGTTAAAGAGCAAATGTAATAACTTTGAGCAGCCATCCGTTAAGAAGAAGGCTTCTTGGTCCCAGTCCCTATCCCCGCCTCCACTTTCAGACACTATAAACTCTCAATCCACACCTTGTTACCTGAAAACAGACCCTTTAATTAGTAAAAGAGAGCAGGCATGTATGGATATGGGAACCCCAAGTAAATAAGGATGGAGTCCTAGTTGTACAAAGTTCAGAAGCTGTTTGCCCTACTATTACTAGATGGTTTCCTGTTGTAGCAAAATATAGCCATTGTTAATCTTCACCTTTAACTGTGAATTTACTGTGGTTTTTCAATGTTCCTCTCCTTCAACATGCCTTATCAAGCATTCTGATTAACTTCTGGACCATGGTACAGATTCCTTTTTTATTTTCACTTGATGTTTAACTTATTTCTGTTATTTCTATTGTCTGTACCCTTCTAAGTAGTTCATCTACATCTATAAGTTTATATGTGTTTACAGTGCACATATGGATTGTTTTATTATAAGGTTTCCATTTTAATCCCAAGTAATCATCAAGTAAATTTCCACTTTTCTTCAGTAGTATATTCTATCAAAAAATTTCTGAGTGTTGGCTTAACGATCTCTTTTCCCATTCTTCCTCTTTGTGTCTCCCTTATACTTTAAAACACCCTTTGAGTACCTGTTTGTTTTTCTCAGCCCGCGGACTGCAGAGCCTTAATAGACAAACTCAAAGTTTGTAATGATGAGCAACTCCTCTTGGAACTGCAGCAGATCAAAACATGGAACATTGGAAAGGTATGTGAATTCATGTTCCCAAAAGACAAGGCTCCCTGGACTAGAACATTTTGTATGCTCTGGTTGGAAAGAGAAACCATGAGGTAGCCTCATTCAGCAGTTACTTAAAAAGCATCAGTGTATGTCTAGCACAGCTCCAGATCAGTAGCTTTTAGCCTATGAAAGGTTGCCAAGGAAATTTTGAAAGAAATGTGAAAGGAGAATTTTGCTAGCTGAAGAAGAGAAACATTTTATATGGATGATAAAGAATCTGAGCCACAAAATTCCTTTAGTTTCACTGTTAATATGAGTTTGAGATAGTATTAGTATTTTACTTTTAGTTTAAAAGAATCTTCTTGAGATAACTAGAAGTGAACACTTCTGATAAAATGCATTCTGGCAGGGAGAGTCCTTGTGTTTGTAGGCCTTAGAATGTAGTCAGGATTCTTTCTCTGAAGACTTAGCAAGGGGTTTTGTGGCATCTACTGGTGTTAGTATACTTTGGATATAACAATGAATTCAGGTCCACATAGTTCAAAGTATAATCTTTTTCTTGGGTTTCTGTACTGGTGGGAGGTTGAAGAGAAGCAAAGGTGAGAAGTGTCATGCTCAGCAATTCATTGTAGCAACGCTCAGCTGAAAACACCACACAGTACTTTTACTTTATTTTTATATCTTCCTCTTCCTCTCTCCAGTGCGAGTTATATCACTGGGTGGATCTGTTGGACCGCTTTGATGGAATTCTGGCGGATGCTGGACAGACGGTGGAGAATATGTCATGGATGCTTGTATGTGATAGGCCGGAAAGAGAACAACTGAAATTGCTTCTCTTGGCTGTGTTGAACTTCACAGCCTTGCTCATTGAGTACAGCTTTTCCCGGCATCTGTACAGTTCCATTGAGGTAGGAGAGGTTCAAGCCTATGTGATCCATTCTTAACTAGAATTGTTCATGTCCAGAAATAAGGAAATTGTTGTTTCTCTCTGATGAATGTTTCTTTTCTTTTCATTATGGACCTCTGGGCTTTTCCATGTGAAAGACAATGGTAGGATATTTCTTGGATATAGATACCCTTCACAGGATTGATGGGAAAGTTCTTTACTATCACCTTCACCCTATCTTTTGAGATTCAAGAAATTGATGAGAATGTAATACATGTATTGAAGTATTCTTGTGATCTTTGTCCCAGGTTATTAGAGCAGGCCCACATTACTTTTAAACTTAGAAGTAGTTTGATTTCCTTGATACATTACTTACTATTTTTATAAGTTTTAGTGTGCTGCTTTTCAATCTCTTCCCTTTCCCCTCAAGTGAATATTAATAACATACTATGTTCTTAAAAAGTAAAGTGGGCACAGGAATTAGTGATCTTTTGAATTGGTTAAAAATCACTATAAGAAGAAACTCTTTTCCTTTACCCTAACTTTAGATTTTTTTATCACTGTTGGTTAAGGGCCCTGTTGTGTGTTAATTTTCCTAAGTCTTTGATAAAGAACCAGAATAAGAACAAACAAGTAGAAAATAGCTTAGGAAATGAAGTGGAATGACTGAACTTAAAGCGCTCAGAGTTTTAAGTGGGGAGTGGATAAGCAGTCTGTTGAAGGGGAAATTGATTCGTTGCAAAAGGAAGTCCATGGTCTTTGGGATAATCAGCAACTGGAAATGCCTGTGTTCATTTCCAGCTGAATTACATACTGACTTTAATGCTGACCGAATGCTTCAATATATTGGTGACTTTGATTGTATTATAAAACCAAAATAGTCACTCTTGGGTTACATTTACATACACTTTGCCCTAACAGTAATTTGTCACTAGATGTTGGTATCTTTAGTTTCTATGTGAAGAACCCTGTAATTTAATTAATTCCAATTTTATATTTGTCATAAAGGATGCAGAAGGAGTATAAAATTATTTTACAATGCTTTAGTTGGAGACAATGTTGTTGAGTTCCACTATGTATTAAAATATATACGTTTCTTTATCTGTTTTTGAATTCAATTTTCTAACTTTTATTGGACTTTCCAACTTGGGAGATTGGAAGCTCTTGCAGACAAGGTTACATGTTGTAAGTGCTCAAATATTTATAAATGTTTTTTGTATTGCTAAACTTCTCGATAGCTTTGTAAATGTTGACAAATCTATTACTACATTGGCATTTTTAGGTTTTCAAGGCCTAGTGTGCTTGATACAATGAACTTGCCTTGTTTTGTCCCCTGTAGCATTTGACAACTTTGTTGGCTTCCTCTGATATGCAAGTGGTGCTGGCAGTCCTTAATCTTCTGTATGTGTTTAGCAAAAGATCAAATTACATCACACGCCTTGGATCTGACAAGAGAACTCCACTGCTAACCCGGCTACAACATTTGGCAGAGGTGAGTCATGGGTGAAGAGTTGGTAGGGCACAACAATTGGACCATACAGTACCTTTTTACAGGTGTCCCTTGCAGTTCAAAATGAATTAGGCATCCCTAAATTAATTTTACTGGCTTAATTGAGTAGAACTGTTGGAGCCCACTTAGCTAGGTTCCCAAAAAACCTAAAAACTATCCTTAACTACTACCAAGTAATTTTGAGGCATTTCATGAATCTCTGCTCACAAAGCAGAGTCTCTTTGTTCAACATTGGCAACTTCTCTTCTGGAAAGAAAGGTCAGAATCAGATTCTACTTGGGAAAAAAGTATGGTGCAATATAATAATTGGATCTGGATCCTAGCCCTGCTTATTATCTCTGATAGCAGTTTTCATCTGGGAATGTAATATCTACCTTAAGAGTAGTTTTAGAATAAAAAAAAATAAAGAATACTTAGTGTTGTGCTCAGTAACTGGTTTGGGATAGTAGTAATTGTAATTGAAGGCAAAAGCTCTTGTATAAAAGTTCAGCTTAACCAAAGTTGTCCAGTGTTCCTAGAGACAAATTGTTAATACATAGGTTTGAGAAAGGTAGCCACTGCTAGCAGAGAAAGCTTGGTAAGGCTGACTTTTAAAGCTTATTACAGGATACCTTGCAAATAATGACTCAAGTTTCAGGCTATTTTTAAGTGTATGATTACTTAAAAATTCTTTTTATATGATTATAAATGAAGCCTGTGTTTTGAGAATTCTAGGACATGTAGGAAAGTATAAAGAGAATATCAACCACCTTTAATTCATCCAGATGGAGCCTCCTGTACAATTTGAGCACATTTTCTTCTTGCATTTACAAATAAGTATATATAGAAACACAACCTGTTTTTTTAGATTGTAAATATTATTTCTTGCTATTAAAAAATGCAAGACCAGTTCAACATTGGATCCCCAAGTAACAGTTAATAGGATAAGGAAGCCATATGTCAGTAGATACTTCAAAAGCATTTGATAAAATTCAGCACATTAATAAAAACTAATTTAAACTCTTAGGAAGCTAGGAAAAGAAACTTTAAATTTATAAGTTATCTGCCAGAATTAATGGAAGAACTGAAGCATTTTCATTGAACTCAAAAGTTACAAAAATGCCACCTATTACTTTTGCCACTTAAGTTTGTAGTAGAGATCCTAACCAATATAGCAAAAGTAAAGAAATGAAGAATACATATTAAAAGAGAAAACACATTATTGTTTGTAGGTGATGGAATTGAGACTCTTGGTTTTCTGGGGAGACAATATAAAACTATTAGAAATAATGAAAGTACAGTGAGGTAACCAAGTAAACAGAAACAAATGGCTCTTCCATATGTTTGTAATAACCAGTTAGAAGATGATTAGAAAAAAGACCTCATTCACTGTATCAACAAGTAGTGTCTTTAAAATAAACCACATCGGGTAAAATTATAAATTTAAGAGAAGATAATGTAGAAGGTTATATTGTGATCTACTGTTGGGGAAGGCATTCTTTAAAATCCTAAATCATAAACCATATGGTAAAAATTTGAATTTTATATTACTAAATTAAGACTTCTTTTTCAATGAAAAACATTGTAGTTCAGTGCTACTCTTCAGGTGCTTACAACGGAATGTAAATCAGCATACTGCTTTTTTTTTTCATCAAGAAAAATTTCAGTTGAATAGTGTACTTACTGGTGTGGTCGAATAACATTCTTGGTGAAACCTCATTTTGTTATGGACCAGTAACATTCAAAAAGTTGGTATGGACAACATTAAACAGCACTGTTGGAGGCAAAAGTTAACAGATGGGTGACAGATTGAGAGGTATTTAGCACTATTTTAAAATTGACAGGAGGTTGTTAATGTAGGCTATCCAAGGAACTCCTACAAATCAACAAAGATAAACAAAGGATATGAATTGACAGTTCACAGACCAGGAATTCCATACCTGAGTAGATGCTCAAACTCAATAGTAATTAGAGAAATAACAAATAAAACAAGATACAGCTTAATAAAGCTATGTCAGATTAATGGAAATTAGAAAATTTATGTTAAGTACTAGCAGGCGTGTGAGGCTATAGCAATTCTTATACATTGCTTATAGAAGTATAGACCGGTACTCCTGGGTATATATCTCAAAGATGATATAACATTTCATAAGGTGCCATCTGTAAAAATATTGCATCATTGTGGTAGGGAGAAGTTGGAGGCAACCTAAGTGTCCGTTATTAGATTTGGGTAAGTAAAATATGTGTGCATACTATGGAATATGTAGCAGAAGCAGTGGACCAAATAATATACATAGCAACATTAATCACTTTTAAAAATTGTGCTGAGTTGGGGGGCCAGTTAAAAAATGTTTATTCTTCATTACCATTTCTGAAACTTAAAAATGTACTCACAAAGCACAGTATAGTTTTGAGAAAACAAAATTTAAAGAATGAATAGCAGAAGTGAAAATTGTTGCCTTTGGCGAAGAGAAAGGAATGTGAATGGCAATATTGGGGTAGATAGTTTATATAAATATGCAAAAGAAAAAAAAACTTAACCAACAATATTTAAGATCTGTTAGAACAAAACTAAACCTTTATAGATTTAAAAGATGGTCTAAATTTGTTAGACTTTTTTTACATGGGAAGACTCAATAGTATCGAAGAGGTTCTCTTTGATGAAATTGGGGCCAATAGTTGGTAGGTTAATTATTTTTTAAAATCTTGTTGAAGCAGGAACTTTTTAAAAAAATTGATTAATACATAATATTTTTAAAAGTTAAAACACAAATTTCAGTTCCCTTGTCTTTCTAATGTAGGACCAAGGACTTGACTTTGAGTAAGAAACAGTCTGTTACCTTGTTTACATAAACTACAACTATAATTTGTGATGTCTTTAGAGTGGAACAACAATTTAAAGACTTTAGTTTCTAAAGGAACTTGAATACATAATTATAATTTTTTATAATTTACCTCTGAATCTCTCTTCCCTAATTTGAGGATATATTTATTTAAGCATCTTAGTCTTCACAAAATATTTGACTTAGGTTTTGTAAAGTCATTCTCTTTTTAGTTTGAATCACTGTTTTGCATTATATTTAAAATTACATAATTATAATACATAAAATTGACATAAATGAGTTTGGAGACAAATACACCTGACTTCATACACATACAGATAACTTGGAGCAAGAGTGCCTGCAGAAGGCTGCATCAGTCAGTATGTCTTACAGAAGGCATGGAGATTGATTGCAGTTAATCTGTTAAATTGATTAAGTGGTGGACTGTTAATAGCGTCAACTAAAAAGAGGAAATGCACAAAAATATCTAAGAAAACACTGGTAAAGAATAAGGTTCATTTAATATGCAGATAAAATGCAAAGCCATAGTTATTTTTAAGTTTTTTAACTGGTACAAGATAGACAAATATGTCTGCAGAATGAAATAGTAAGCCCCCGGTCACTTAAGGTCAAAACAGTGGGACAGTTGGACAAGGGAAAAATGTGTTCAGACCATTTCTTTATACTATTCACCTAAATCTTAGAAACATATTTAGAGGTATAATTACAGGTAACATTTAACATCTTTCATGAGGAAGTATTTCCTAAGAAAGTCAAGAAAACTAAAAGCCATTTTAAAAATTGACAGATTTTATGATGTGAAAATAGAAGATAGTGATAAATAAAAGACAGATCACTTAAACTGGGAAAAATATTTGCAATATATACAACAAAGGAATACGATATGTAAACAGCTCCTACAAACCCAAAATGTAAGTAACCCAGCTGAAAAACATGCAAAAGCAAATAAATAGACAATTCACAGAGGAATACAAAATATTTCTTTAAAACCAGTCTAAAACATGAAAAGATTGCCCTAGGAATACTCAAGGAAGATGTCCATTAAAGGGAGATCATTTTAATATTTTAGATTGGCAGTAATATCTAGTATTGGCTAGGTTGTGGCAAAACAAGTACTTAAAAACTGTTAGTACACAGACGTCCTATTGTAGGATCATTTGGCAGCACTTTAAAATGTGTTCGTTTTTCCACTCAGTGATTCTATTTTAAGAAAATTACGTTACAAACATAATCAAATGTGCACAAAAATGTATGCATAGCATTGCACCATTGTTTGGAAAATAGTTTTGAAACATTATATTTAACATGGCTTAAGCCTATGTGTGACCCTGAAAGTTCTTAATGAAAAGATCTCATAGCAAGAAAGGCTAGTTGAAGATCCCCATTTATGGTTTTTCCAAAGTCTAAAGGTAGAAATGTATTAATAAAGTCTAGAAAATTACATATCTAATTACATATCTCAACTGAGAAAAAGGGAATTGGATATGCAGAGAAGATGGGTGTTTTACTTTTTTATTCTTTGACTATTTTATGTGTAGTATTATATATTACTTTTGTAATTATGAGAATTGGCAATGACTTTGCAGATGTATGTTTATGTGTAGTCATTTAGCTGTTTCTTGATTTAATGCCTGTTATATGTAACTAATTTGAGGGTAGGAATTCTTATATATATATAATTTTATGAGTATCGGGAGTTCATTTTAGTTTTTAATATTTTAATATTTTAAAATTTTTCAATTATGGTTGACATTCAATACTATTTTAGTTTTAGGTATACAGCATAGGGGTTAGACATTTATATAACTTACAGAATGATTCCCCAATAGGTATAGTGCCCGTTTGACACCATACATAGAGTTTTCAGTATTATTGACTATATTCCATAAACTGTACTTTATATCCCCATAACTATTTTGTAACTGCCAGTTCATACTTCTTAATCTCTTCACCTTTTTCACCCAGCCCACAACCCCCTTACCATCTGGCAGCCATCAGTTTGTTCTCTATGAGTTTGTTTCTGTTTTATTTATTTTGTTTTTTAGATTCCACATATAAGTGAAATCATACAGTATTTGTCTTTTCTCTGTCTGACTTATTTCACTTAGCATAACACCCTTAGGTCCATCCATGTTGTCGCAAATGGTAAGATTTCATTCTTTTTTTATGGCTGAGTAATATTCCATTGTGTATATATTCCACCTCTTCTTTATACGTTCATCTTTTGATTGGATCATTTTAATTCATTTACATTTAAGTAACGTTAGATGTGTAGTTATTGCCATTTAATTGTTTTCTGATTGTAGTTCTCTTTTCCTTATTCTTTTACTGTGTTGTATGTCGGTGACATTCTGTAGTGTTTTTGGATTCCTTTCTCTTTATTTCCTGTATATCTCTTGTTGATTTTTGGTTTGTGGTTACCATGTGCTTTGTATATAGCAAGCCATGTTTATAGCCATCTATTTTAAGTTGATGGTCTCCTAAGTTTGAACACATTCTAAACTCACTCATTTTTACTCCCTCCACTTTTGTTTTTGTCATTTTTTGCTACTTTTGTATGTGTGTCCCTTAATGTACTGTTGTAATTTACACATGACCTTCCTACTTTTGCCTTTTAACCTTTAGTTTTAGTGTTGGTTGATCCACTGCCTTTGTCAATGAGAGGAGTTCTTTTTAAATAGGTACTTAGAATCACTGGCTTTTACTCAGTTTATCGTAAAAAAAATGAGGTAAAATGTCCTGAATATTCCCCATACATACTTCTGTTTAGTCATGTCACCAGGTTTGTCACCTTCACCCCAATTCTGTTAAGATTTTTTTTTAAAATCTTAAACTTTTGTGATTTAAATTTTCTTTCTTCAATTACAGTTGACATAAAATATTATGTTAGTTTCAGGTGTACAGCATAGTGAATAGACATTTATATAACTTACAAAGTGATCACCTCGATAAGTCTAATGCCATCAGACACTAAACATAATTATTACAATATTATTGATTATATTCCCTATGCTGTATTTTATATTCCTGTGACTATTTTTATAACTGACAATTTGTACTTCTTAATCCCTTTACCTTTTCACTTCCCCCGAATCTCCCTCCCATCTGGCAACCGTCAATTTGTTTGTATATCTATGGGTTTGTTTCTGTTTTTGTTCATTTATTTTGATTTTTTAGATTCCACATATTAAGTGATCATAAGATATTTGTCTTTGTCTAACTTATTTTACTTAGCATAATACTCTAAGGGTCAGAATTCTTATACCCATTTTACAGATGAAGAGTATGAGGTTAAACAAGGGGACATGATTTGCTTATAATTTCTACAAAAGGGAAGTGATGGATCTGGGGTTTGAAACCTGATCTATTTGCTGATATGGGCCATACCCTTGCCAAGGGATGTACTATATTCATAGTGTATTGAGATTTCAGAACAAGCTTTATGTGCACTCTAGAGTTAATCTGGTTCTATATATACAGGCACAACAGCACCTATCAGAAATAGCTCATCAAATCATAGCACCCTACCTTTAGGCTGATTATCACAGACTGATATTTCATACATAATTAAAATGTTCTGACCATTTAGAAAGTAAAAGTTAAAATGCAGACTGTAGTTTTACATCGCACGCATATGCAAAGTGTAGGGTTTTCCTTTTACTGTCCTTTTTAGTAAAGGATTATTATGTTCTTCTCTTGGATCATTCTGTCACCAGGAAGGATTACTTAAATGATTGCTATTGTGTTCTTTTTCATTTTGGACTCCTTTTAACTTTGACAGATGTAATTCTTTTTGTCCTGAGTTGGGCTAACAGATTTAAGGTTAATTTCCAGTCCTGGATAATTTGGAATCTTGACAGGTGTAGTACATAGCTCATTTTGCTAATATATTACGTGTGTGATGCTTTGCTATTACAAATAGAATACTCTTACAGGCTTTTGAGAGTTAGAGGTAATATGCTTAGGTGTTTAGTAATAGCTGCCATTACTAATATCCCTAATTAAAATTTTAAAACTATTTTTCTCTAAAATGTAGCACTTCTATAAAAATGCAACTTATTGATGTGGGCTGCTTTCCCCTACATCTTCCTTTTGGTGTAACTCTGGATTTTATAACAGTGATCTTTATAGACATTTTGGTTCATGTCTCTTGATTATTTCGACAGCTTCTGGGATTGGAATTTCTTTTGCTGTCCCTGCCCTGTACAACAAACACATATATTCAGAACCTGGGTTTAGGAGTCGGTCCTAGCTTTGTCAACAGCTCAAATTAATCTTAGTTTATACATCTGTAAATTGGGGCTTCATTGTTTATAGGATTAAATTAAGTGGGGTCATAAACAAAACTAGATTTAATGCTGATCATGTCAAAAGTAGTTAATAAATGGGAGCTATTATTGAAGATGGTTACGATCACAAGCTACATGTTCTTTTATATTTTCTTTTAAAAGTATATACATATTATATAAATACATGTTTTCACGTGCTTTCGGTGGTCTTTTTCCTCTTGGGTCATCCTTCTACTGCCTAAAATGTATCCTTTTGAAGTATTTTTACTCTTCATATTATATGACATGTTTAGGGTATTTTGTCATAAAATTATGCAGGCAAGATACTTTTACATCTCAATTTTCTTATTTAAAATAATTTGTTTTAAAAATCTCTTTAAGTCACTGTGAATAAGTCATTCTTTTAATGGCTACATAATATCCCACAGTTTGGATGTTTCATAATTTGTTAACTAATTTCCCAACTATGCATATTCATTTTTTTCTGTTATGAACAACAATTGCTACATTAAGCAATCTTGTACATCTGCCCTTACTGATAACTTTAGATTCTATGAGTTTCAGAAATCTTTGTGTTACTTTAATTGGCACTTACTGATGAGTAGTGAATTTGAGTATGTTTTCATGTTTGACCATTAACGCTTTGCACTTGTGAATTATCTGTTTACATTTTTTGACCATTTTTTCGATTAGTTTAGTGTTTTTGTACTATAAAAACTGTATTGGTGCTATTTTTGTCAATTGTTAAACATTTTTTTCCTAAATCTTTGGGGTTTTTATTTATTATGTCTGTACATAGTGTCTTCAAAAATGGTTCAGAAAGAGTGTTGGAGGCTTTTGGAAAGTGTTGAATATCATGTTTTAGTCTTTATGAAAAATGATTTTATATGTGGTATCTTTTCTCATAGTTTTTTATTGACTCAGTTAACCTAGTGATGTGAGCTGATTATGAATATGAAAAGTAATTAGTGAACTGCATATGTAGGGTAAGTTCTCCAAAGACTTGAGTCAGTTAAAATCAAGTTGGCTGGTTTTTGTAAGTCTACCTAGTACACGGGTTCTCAAATTTCAGCATATACCAGTCACTTTATTAAAGCTTAGATTGGTCTTCCTCCCCTGCTCTCACAGCCAATTACCCACCCGCGCCAGTTTCTCATTCAGTAAGCCTAGGGCAGGACCTGATAATGTGCATTGCTAACAAGTTTCCAGGTGATACTAAGGCTGTTGGTCCAGAGATCACACTTCGAGAACCATTTATCTAGTCTTTCCTATTGGGTAAAGTTACAGAATTTCAAATTCTTATAATTCCATCTCAAGGAGTATCAGGCCTTTTTCCTGATGTCTGAATACTTACTCATTCTTTAGCAAATCCCATCTAGTGAAATGGTGTCAAATATGCCTCTCTGGCACCGTTGATACAATAGCTATTTATTGGGTGTCTGCTTAATTATCAGGATCACATAGTACTACTGGGTAGGTGAGGACAATGAGACTCAGAAGTTAATGTTATTTTGGGGAAAAGCCAGTGGGCTTTTACCACCTGATGAAGTGTGAAATATATCTGCTATTCCTGTCTTAGACATTTGGAGTTGCTTGGTCATGGTTTTTATGGTAAACGTGGGTGTCAGCCTGAGACCTAGCTCCTGATTCCACACCTAAAATTTCCAGTCGATATCGTTGAAGTATATGATCAACCCTGTGCTGGATGTTATAAAAAAAAACATGTTCTTTTTACATGGTAGTTGAGAAAGCAGATTATGTGCACAATGAAAAGGACAAATAACTATTCTGAGTAGTACCGACTAATAAGTACCCTAGAATCTTAAACATTACATAGATCTTGTTGCTGCAAAACAAAATTTTCTTTATAATAAAAATATGTGCTCAGTATTAAAAATTTTTAGAAATGTACATAACCATGCCTGTACTCTTAGCAATTTGGTACACTTAGTTTTTATTTCTGCATATTTCTTTACATAACTGAATGCATGGTAGATATAATTTTATTCTACATTATTCACTTACCATGCTAACATCAGTGTTTTCCCATATTAACTGCACATAATTTTGTAAGAAATGTTTCTTTATATTTAATGGTAATATAATGTCAAACATCACTGTCTTTCATCAAACAAGTTTGGCTTCATATGGTCTTTTAAGGATCCCACCTTACCACAACTATGTATCATAGGTGCTTGATTTTTATTAGATCACAAAAGATGGAAAGAGATTTTGTGATGACAGTAATAATAAAGTATTCGAAAACAATTGTGATAACAGAAGAAACAAAAGGAAAGGAGTTATGAAGATATATAGCCTTTCAAGGTTATTCCACCTTGCAAATTAAGGTCCTTGGTTTTGAATTACTTGTATCTGCTATATGGCAACAAGTATTATACCCTTTATACTTGCAGTTTTTAGCAAATTCCATTTCTTCACTGGAAGTCCTGGGAATAGCTAAGAAAACTGTTGAAAATGTAATGAGGAAGTACTTTTCATATTAGGGTATGAAACCTGTTTAATAAAGCTATAGGAATTAAAATAATGTGGTAATAACAGTCGAAATGACTAGTTGAAAGATTCCAGAAGCAGATCTAACATGGCATTTCAGATTAGCAGAAAATAGACCAAATTACATTATATAAATATGTAGATAAGTTATATATATTTATGTGTATATAAATTATAATGTTGTAATAACTGACCTGCTATTCATGAGGCAGTTAAAGTAGATTCTACCTCATTAAAGTAAAAGATTTATTAAAAAGTTGAATGTTAACAGCATGAAACTAAAAGCATTAAAAGAAAGTATAACTATATATTTTTATGTTTAGGGTGGACAAGGTCTTTTCAGGAATGAAAATCATCAGCAAAGAAAAATTATTAAAATATAATTTTATACCTTATATATGTATCTTAAAGTTGTCCAATTATGCCATCATATGATTATCACAGTTTATGTAACATTTCTCACATTCTTTGGGTTATTTCCAATATTTTTCTATTTTAAATAACACCACAGTGAGTAATACATCGATACTTGTCCAAATTTAGATGTTTTAATTTTTACTTTTAATTAAATTTAACATTCAGTATTTTATATTAGTTTCAGATGTACACACAGTACTTAGCCATTTATATAATTTACAGTGATCCCCCGATTAGGCTCGTACCCACCTGGAACTGTACATACTTATTGCAATATTGACTGAGTTTCCTATGCTGTGCGTCACATCCCAATGACTATTTTGTAACTAATGATTTGTACTTCTTAATCCCTTTACCTTTTTCACCCAGCTCACAAACCCCCTCCCTCTGGTAGTCACCAGTTTCTTCTCTATATGAGTCCGTTTCCATTTTATTTTGTTGTTTAGATTCCACATGTAAGTGAAATCATATGGTATTTGTCTTTCTCTGACTTATTTCACATCACGTAGTACCCTTTAGGTCCATCCATGTTGTTGCAAATCATAAGATTTTATTTTTTATGGCTGAGTAATATTCCATTGTTTATATATACCACATATTCTTTATCCACTTGTCTATTTATGGGCACTTAGGTGGTTTCCATATTTTGGCTAATGTAAATAGTGCTTCAGTAAACATAGGGGTGCTTCTGTCTCTTCATGTAAGTGTTTTGGATTTCTTCAGATAAATACCCAGAAGTGGAATTGCTGGGTCATAAGGTAGTTCTATTTTTAATTTTTTTAAGGAACCTCTAAACAGTTTTCAGTTGTGGCTGCACCAATTTGCAGTCCTACCAACAGTGCATGAGGATTTCTTTTTCTCCACATTCTTGCCAACTCCTTTTTTATTTTGATGATAGCTATTCTGACAAGTGTAAGGAGGTATTTCATCGTGATTCTGATTTGTATTTCTTTAATGATTTGTGATGTTGAGCACCTTTTCATATGTCTGTTGACATCTGTATATCCTCTTTGGAGACATACCTATACAGGTCTCTGCTCATTTTGTATTTGTATTTTTTTATGGTGATATTGGTTAACGAAATCCAGTAAGTTTCAGGTATAACTGCTCATTTTTTAACTGGACTTTTTTTTGGGGGGGGGTTGTTGAGTTGTATGAGTTCTTTATAAATTTTCAATATTAACCCCTTATTGGATGTATCATTATCAGATGCCTTCTCTCATTCAGTAAGTTGGGGTTTTTTTTGTTTTACTGTTGATTTCCTTTACTGCTTAAAAACTTTATAGTTTCACATCATCCCATTGGTTTATATTTTCTCTTGTTTCCCTCACCCAAGAAGATACATCAGAAAACATATTACTAAGAGCAATGTCAGAGAGTTAACTGCCTGTTTTCTTTTAGGATTTTTATGGTTTGGGGTCTTACATTTAATCATTTCATCCATTTTGAATTTATTCTTGTATATGCTATAAGAAGGTGGTCCAGTTTCATTCTTTTGCATGTATCTACCCAATTTTCCCCAAACCATTTATTGAATAGACTGTCTTTACACCATCATATATTCTTGCTCCTTTCATTATTAAATGACTGTATAGGCATGGGTTTATTTCTGGGCTCTATTCTGTTCCATTGATCTGTATGTCTGTTTTTATGCTGGTACTATGGTGTTTTAATTACTGTAGCCTTGTAGTATAGTTTGATATCAGGTAGCAAATCTCCACCTTTGTTCTTCTTTCTCAAGATTGCTGTGGTTCCTCGGGGTCTTTTATGGGTCCATATAAATATTAGGATTATTTGTTATAGTTTTGTTAAAATTGGCATTGATATTTTGATAGGAATTACACTGAATCTGTATATTTCTTTGGGTAGAATGGACATATTAACAGTGCTAATTCTTTCTATCCATGAGCATGGTATATGCTTCCATTTATTTGTATCTTTTTAATTTTTTTTTCTCAATGCCTTACTTTCTGAGTACAGGTCTCTTTGTTAAATTTATTTCTAAGGTATTTTATTTTCTTGATTATTTGTCAATGGGATTGTTTTCTTAATTTCTCTTTTTGACAGTTTATTATTGGTATGTAAAAATGCAATCGATTTCTGAATTTAATTTTGCATTCCGAATTCATTTATTCTAAGAATTTTTTGGTGGAACTTTGAGGTTCTTTATATATAGTATCATTTTATCTGCAACAATTGACAGTTTTCTTCCTTTCCAGTTTGTATGCCTTTTATTTTTCTTGTCTGATTGCTGTGGCTAGGTCTTCTAATACTATGTTGAATAAAAAAAGTGGCAAAAGTAGACATCTTTGTCTTGTTCCTGATCTTAAGGAAAACACTTTTAGCTTTTCCCCATTGAGTATGATGGTAACTGTGGGTATGTCACATATGGCCTTTTATTATATTGAGGTATGTTTCCTCTATTCCTACTTTGCTGAGTGTTTTTTATTTTATTTCATTTTATTTTTTATCAGAAATGGATGCTGGATTTTGTCGAACACTTTTTCTGTGTCTATTGATGCCATTATATGAATTTTGTCTTTCAGCTTGTTAACGTGGTGTATCACATTAATTGGTTTGTGGATGTTGAATCAATCTTGCATCCCAGGAATAAATCACACTTGATCATGGTTTTATGATATTTTTAATGTATTGCTAAATTCAGTTTCTTGGTATGTTGTTGAGAATTTTTGCATCTGTGTTCATCAAGGATATTGGCCTATGGTTTTCTTTTTATGTAATGTCTTTGGTTTTGGAATCAGGGCAATGGTGGCCATGTAAAATAAGCTTGGGAGCCTTCCCTTGTCTTGAATTTTTGGGAACAGTTTAAGAATAATAGGTGTTAATTGTTTTCTGAATGTTTGATAAAATTTACTTATGAAGCCATCCAGTGCAGAACTTTGTTGAGTTTTTGACTACTGATTTTGATTTCGTTAGTAGTTGGTTAAGTTTTCTGTTTATTCTAAACAGTGTTTGAAGAGTTAATGTTTCTAGGAATGTATCCATTTTTTCCATATTGTTCAATTTGTTAGCATATAATTGCTGATAGTATTTTCTTATAATTCTTTTATTTTAGTGCAGTCACTTGTCACTTTTGGTTTTATTGATCAAGCATAAGGTTAGATTGTTTAAGATGTTTCTTGTTTCTTGAGGTAGGCCTATATTATGAATTTCCCTCTTAGAACTGTTTTCATTGTGTCCCATAGATTTTGAGTTGTCGTGTTTTCATTGTCATTTGACTCAAAGTATCTTTAGATTTTTTCCTTAATCTCATTGTTAACCCATTTATGGTTTAGTAGCACGTTATTTAGCTCCCATGTGTTTGTGTATTTTTTAGTTCTTTTCTTGTAATTGATTTCTAGTATTATACCATTGTGGTTAGAGAAGACACTTGATGTCCTTTAAGTCTTTTTATATTTATTGAAACATGTGGCCTAACATGGTCTCTTTTGGAAAATGTTCCATGTGCACTTGAGAAGAATGCATGTGCTGCTGCTTTGGGGTGAAGTGCTCTAAAAATATCAATTAAATTCATCCGACCTATTGTGCCATTTAGGCTGCTATTTCCTTGTTGATTTTCTGTCTGGAAGATATGTTTATTGTTAATGGAGTGTTGAAGTCTCCTACTAGGAGTGTATTACTGTCAATCTCTCTCTTTATGTCAGTCAATAATTGATTTATGTATGTAGGTGCTCCTTTGTTGGGTGTATATATGTTTACTAGGGTTATGTCCTCTTGATGTATTGATCCCTTTTTCATTATGTAATGCTCTATCTCTTATTATTGCCTTTGTTTTAAAGTCTATCATGTGTGATAAAAGTATTGCTATCTCAGCTTTTTTTTTTTAATTTCCATTTTCATGAAATATCTTCTTTCATCCCTTTACTTTCAGTCTGTGTGTGTCATTTGATCTGAGGTGGGTCTCTTGTAGACAGCATATGTATGGATCTTATTTTCTTATCTATTCAGTCTCTTGATTGGGACATATAATCCATTTATACTTAAAATAATTATAGATACATAATTATTGCCATTTTGTCATTCATATTTATGTTCTTTTTCTTTTTCCCTTCTTTAAGTTCCAGTAACATTTCTACTAATACTGGCTTGGCAGTAATGCATTCCTTTAGCCTTTTCCTTTCTGGGAAACTATTACACCTTTGATTTTAGTTGATAGCCTTGCTGAGTAGGTTAGTCTTGGTTTTAGTTCTTTTCTTTTCATCACTTTGAATATCTCATGCCAATCCTGGCCTGCAAAGTTTCTGTTGAGAAATCAACTCACAGTCTTATGGGAGCTCCCTCATAAGTAACTAGTTGCCTTTCTCTTTTCTTAGGTTTCTCTTTTTAAAAGTTAAAAGTCTAACTTTTGCCATTTTAATTATGATGTATCTTACTATGGGCTTGTTTGGATTCATTTTGTTTGGGACTCTGCACTTCCTGGACTTATATTTCTATTTTATACTCTGGGTTGGGGAAGTTTTCTTTTCAGTTATTATTTCTTCAAATATGATTTCAGTCCCTTGCTCTCTTCTCTTTATGGTACCCCTATGAAGCAATTGTTGTTAAGCTTGATGTTGTGCTAGAGGTCCCTTAAACTATCCTCATTTTTTTTCTTTTTGCCATACTGATTGGATGTTTTCTGCTACCTTGCCTTCCAAATCACTGATTTAATCCTTTATCAAATCTACTGTTGATTTCTTCTAATGTATTCTCCATTTCAGTTATTGTATTCTTCATTTTTATTGGTTCTTTTTAATGATTTCTCTGTTCTTTTTTATGCTATCTCTTTGTTGAAGTTCTCACTGACATATTTTGTCCCATAAGTTCATTGAGCATCCTTTTGACCAGTGTTTTGAACTCTGTATCAGGCATGTGGCTTGCCTCCATTTCCTTTAGTTTTTTTCTGGAGTTCTCTCCTCTTTCATTTGGGACATATGTTTTCTCATTTTGGTTGCCTTTGTAATGCTAATTTCTATGTATTAGGTAGATCTGCTATGTCTCCCAGTCATTGCGGGGTGGCATTATGTAGTAGGTGCCCTGTGTGGCCCAGTGGCACAGTGTTGCTGATCACTTGCACCAGGAGCGTCCCTTGAGTGAGTCGTGTGTGCCCTCCCTGTTGTAGTCGAGGCCCAATTGCTGTTGACATGTCAGTGAATGGGATTGACTGTCAGCCTGTGTGGCTGTGAGATTTGGTCATGCCCACACCGATGAGCTGTTGTGTGGGGTGTTGATCTCATGGAGTGGGGTTTACCCCAGGTAGCTCATGTGCCCATTGAGACTACTCTTTAGTATACCACTTATGGGGCTAATCTGGTGGCGCCCTGCATGGTCCAATGCCAGCCTCTGGGTATGTTGGTTCTGGGACTTTTGGGGAGGGGCTCCCATGTAGGTCAGTGTCAACTGCTGCCTGTCACCCCCTCAGGGCTGTGTGGTAGAAGCTACAAAGTTATCAGCATTTGATTGTTGCCTGTGCTGCACCTGGTGGCACATGGGTGAGGCCTTGCTGTGAATTTATGCAGGCTGTCACCAGTCCTTCACTTAGGGCATGCAGCTCAGCAAAAGGCCCAGGGTACTCCAAGGCCTGAGGGTACCAGCCAGCAGTCCGTAAAGTTTTGCATCTGAAAGAGCCTGGGAGTGAGGGTACTCAAGTTGCTGAGACTGGGTCCCCTGTAGTCACCAGGGTGGGCAAGATGTGTTTTCCAGGTTAGTGCAGATTCATGTTTGGTGCCAGTGCTGAGCCTGTAGCCACTCACAAAAGTCTCAGAACAACACATCGAGACCATCCACTGCCTGCCTAGGGCCCACGAGCCTCTGAGATTTATTCAAGAAATATTGCAGCTCAGGCTGCGGCTGGTTGTCCACCATGAAAAGTAATTCTGGAGGTGCATGAGCTGAGGTTTGTTGATTACTGCTGAAAGAGCCTCCTGGGGAGAGCTCAGGGTGGGGCCTTTTGCCTAGCCAAGGAAATGCCTCCAGCACTGTGCAAGTTGGGCAGAGTGAACAGAGTTACCAGGACAGTGCAAATTCACATTTGGCTGTGTTAGGGGAGGTCTCAACACAGGCAAGTTTGTTCCTCCCTATTGGCTGCACAGGAGGAGGGCTCAACAAAAGGACAGTCATAGCTGTCCTTAGGCCCTTGCCCAGAAGCCACACAACTCAGTCTTTCCCTCTTGTACCTCCTGAGTTCTTGTCCCTCTGCCAGAGCCCAGGGTGATTGATTACCTGTGAGCAAGTGAGATGTCTGAATTCCAGTAGCTTTCTACTTCACCTGGCAGTCAGAGTCCCTGCTAATTTTCACAGCCAGGTTTTGTCAGGACTCCCCTTCCCAGCACTGGAACCCTGGGCTGAGGAGCCCTGGTGTGGGGCTGGGCCCTCTTGTTCCACTGGGGGCATAACTTTGCCGCCATGATATCCCTCCCAATGCTCAACCGCCAAATGTGGGTATGGGACCAGTCTGTTTCATATCTCTGCCCCTTCTAGCAGTCTTGGTGTGGTCTCTCTATATCCTTCATTGTAGGAGTTCTGTTTAGCTAGTCTTCATTAGATTCTCCAGGTTGATTGTTCTATAATTTTTTACGGTCATGGGGGAGGCAAACGCAATGTTTACCTACTCCGCCATCTTACTAGAACTCCCTTAATTAAGTTCTTAATGAATGTTGGACCTTGTACTTGACATATTCTTATATAATCTTCAGAAAGATACTATATAAGCATCATTCTCTAAATGTTATACATAGGCTCAATTTTGAGATAAAAATCAAAGGAATCAATAATTTGTTTGAGTCATCGAAGATGAACATAATAGCCAGCTATCTCGAATCTTTTCCTTTTCACTGGTTCCTCCTATCTAAAGGTATTTTTTAAAAGGCAGAGCAAGAGAAAGCAAGAACATATTTTTTTTTCTTGGTCAGTCTAGCTAAAGGTTTGTCTTTTTGTTGATCTTTTCAAAGAACTAAACTTGGTCTAGTTGATTCTTTTTTTATTTGTTTTATTTATCTATGCTTTAAATTTTACTATTTCCTTCTTTCTGTTTGGGTTGAGTTTACTCTTTTCTACTTCCTTAGGGTGGAAGTTTTGTGACTGATTTGAGATCTTTCTTTTTTAAATGTAGATGGTATGTTGTGTTCTCATTTTCACTGAATTCAAGGAATTTTCTAATTTACCTTGTGATTTCTTTCACCCATTGGTTATTAAGAATGTGCTGTTTAATTTCCACATATTTGTGAAATGTCCAGGTTTCCTTCTATTATGGATTTCTAATTTCTTTCCAAATTTCCTAGTTTGTCTTGTGGCCTAACATGTGGTCTGTCTGTGAAAATCTTTTATATGTACTTGTATTCTCTTATTGTTGGGTAGATTTTTCTTTATCTCTGCTAAGTATAGCTGATTTAATGTTCAGGTCTTTTGTTTTCTTGTTTATCTTTAGTTATTAATGTCTGCCCTGTGGATTACAACTAACATCTTAATAAAAAGTTTAGTTTAACACCAACTTAGTTTTAATAGTAGACAAAAACTTTGCTCCTATATAGCTCTGTTCTCCCCCACAAACACACTTTCTGTTGTTGCCACAAATTCCATCTTCTTACATTGTATGGCCATCAACATAGATTAAGTATTACTACTTTATGTACTTGTCTTTTAAAACACTGGGGACAAAGGAGTTACCAACCCAAAATTTGTTACTACTGACTTTTATATTTACCTGTATTGTTTCTTTACTGGTGTTCTGTAAGACATTCTCATGGTTTCCTTTAGTTCTTTTTTTTTTTTTTAAGTTTATTGGGTCAACATTGGTTAAATAATTATATAATTTTCAGGTGTATGTTATCATTTGACATCTGTATATTCTATTGTGTTTACCACCGAAAGTCCAGTTTCCTTCAGCTACCATACATTTGATCCCCTTTACCCACTTGACCCTCCCCCAGCCTATATTTGACTCCCTTTAACTGTCTACCTACCCCTTCCTCCCCTGTCCCCTATGCTCTGGTAACCACTAGTCTATACTGCATGTCTATGCGTCTTTGTTTGTCTTAACTACCTTTAGTTCTTAGTATGTGATTTCCTTTAGCTCTTTGAGTGTATTAAAAATAGTTGATTTAAAGTCTTTACCTAGTAAGTAAGTGCAGTGTCTGGACTTTCTCAGGAACAGTTTGTTTCTTTTTACTTTTTTTTTTACAGCTTTATTGAGATATAATTGACATATAATACTATGTACGTTTAAGGTTTGTGCAACATGATGATTTGATAAGTTATGTATTGTGAAGTTATCAGCACAGTAGGATTAATACCTCTATCACCTCATAGTTACCATTTCCTTTTCATTTTGAGAACATTTTAAAATTTACTTTCTTAACACCTTTGAAGTATATAATACAGTATTGTTGACTGTGGTCACCATGGTGTACATTAGATCTCCAGATATTATTCATCTTCTAGCTGGAAGTTTATACCCTTTAACCAACATCTCCCTATTTTCCCCAGCACCAGCCACTGGCAACCACCATTCTACTCTGTTTCTAAGAAGTGAACATTTTTAGATTCAACATATAAGTGGTATCATAAAGTAGTTGTCTTTCTCTGACTTATTTTGCTTACAAAATGCCCTCAGGGTCCATCCATGTTGTCACTAAAGGTGGGATTTTTTATCCATTAATCTGTAGTTGGATAATGTTGCAGTGAATATGGGAGTATTTTTCTTCAATGTCCTGATTTTGTTTCCGTTAGATATATAACCAGAGCTGGATCATTGCTGGGTCCTATAGTACTATTTTTAATTTTTTGAGGTATCTCCATTCTGTTTTCCATAGTAGCTCTACCAATTTATATTCCCACCAAAAGTGCAAAAGGATTCCATTTTCTCCAAATTTCACTAATACTTAATCTCTTTTTGATAGTAGCCATTCTAACAGGTATGAGATGATATCTTATTGTGGCTATGATTTTCATTTCCCTGATGATGAGTGATGTCGAACACCATTTCATGTATCTTGTGGCCATTTGCATGTCTTCTTTGGAAAATGTCAATTTAGTTCCTCCATGTATTTTTTTCATCAGGTTTTTTTGTTGTTGTTACTGAGTTGTGTGAGGTTTTTTAAAAACACATTTTGGATAGTAATTTCTTATCAGATCTCTCTGGGTCGCAAATATTTTTTCCTACTCTGTAGATTATCTTTTCATTTTGTTGATTGGGTTCCCCCCCCCCATTTGTTTGGATTTGGTTTGGGGGTTTTTTGCTGTGCAGAAGCTTTTTGGTTTGATGTGTTCTCATTTATTTTTGCCTTTGTTGCCTGTGCTTTTCGTGTCATATCCAAAAAATTGATACCGAGACCACCAACCATGTTTTCTTTTACAAGGTTTACAATTTCAGGTCTTATGTTGAAGTCCATTTCCAGTTTGTTTCTTTGAGTGGTGTAAGATAGGGGTTTCAGTTTCATTTTCCTGCATGTACTTATCCAACCTTTTCAGCACCATGTGTATAGGAGACTATGCTTTCCTCATTGATTATCCTTGGTGCCCTTACAAATACTAGTTGACCGTAGATGTGAGGACTTATTTCTGGGCTCTTGATTCTCTTACATTGGTCTTTGTCTTTTAATGGCAATACTGTACTGTTTTGATTAGTATAGCTTGGTAACAATGTTTGAAATCAGAAAGTATGATACCTACCTCTAGCCTTGTTCTTTCTTAGGATTGCTTTCTGTTTCTGTGGAAAATGTCATTGAAATTTTGAGAATAGAGATTACATTGAATCCCTGGATAGCTATGGATAGTATGGACATTTTGACAATATTCTTCCAACTTATAAAAACTATCTGTCCATTTGTGTCTTTAATTCTTTCATTAATGTTTCATAGTTTCTTTTTCAAATAGCTCATTAATATACAGAAATATGACTGATTTCGGTATGTTGATTTTTTTTTATCCTGAAACTTTACCAAAATTATTAGTTCTAACAGTTTTTTGGTAATGTTAAAGGCTTTCCATACAAGATCATATTATCTACAAAGACAGTTTTAAGTATTCCTGCCTCTTCTTTTTCTTGCCTAATGTATTCCACTGCTATGTAAAATAGGCGTGGTAAGATTGGGCACCCCTGTCTTGATCCTGATCTTAGAATGCTTTTAACATTTTACTATTATAATATCAGTTAAGATGATCATATGATTTTTGTCATTCATTATGTTAAGTAGTGAGTGTATCACATTTACTGATTGGCTTGTGTTGAACCATACTTGCACCCAGGTATAGATCGTACTTGGTCATGGTGTGCGATCCTTTAAATGTCCTGTTCAGTTCAGCTTGCTAGTATCTTCATGTTTTTTGCATCTTATGTTCATCATGGATATTGTCCTGTGATTTTCTCTCTTTGTAGTATTATCTGCTTTTGGTATCAAAGTAATTTTGGCCTCAAAATAAGTTTGGAAGTGTTTCCTCTTCTTCATTATTTTGGTAAGAACTTTAGAAGGATTGGTGTTAATTATTTAAATGTTTGGTGGAATTTGCCAAGAAAACCATGTGGTCCTACCCATTTCTTCTTTGGATGTTTTTTGATTACTGATTCAATTTTCTTACTTGTTACCAGTCTGTTCATATTTTCAATTAATGATTTGGTCTCAGCAGATTATATGTTTCTAGGATATTTTCTCTGAGTTTTCCAGTTTTTCTTCTGTTACTGATTTCTAGTTGCTAAGACTTGTTTTGTGACTTATCACATATATCCAGGGTAATGTTCCACGTGCATTTGAGAAGACTTGTGTATTCTCCTTTTGGACAAAATGTTCTGTATATGTGTGGTAGGTCCACTGGTCTAAAGTATAGTTCAAGTCCAATGTTTACCTCATTGATTTTCTTTTGGGTCAGTTTATCTATTGTTGAAAGTGGGGTATTGACTTATATTATTGTATTGTCAATTTTTCCCTTAAGATCTGTTAGTATTTGCTTAATATATTTAAGTGCTCCAATGTTGGGTACATACATATATGCAGTTGTCACATCCTCTGATAAATTGACCCCTTTATCATTATATAATAATGTTCTTTGTTGTTACAGCTGTTGAATGAAAGTCTGTTTTGTCTGTTATAAGTATTGCTACCTCTGCTTCTGCTCTCTTTGCTTTCACTTGCATAGAATATCATTTTTTTGTCCCTTCACATTGAGTCTATATATCCTTAAAGGGGAAATGATTCCCTTGTAGAAGGCATACAATTGGGTTTGTTTTTTTATCCATCCACCTGCTCTGTGCCTTTTGACTGGAAAATCAATTCATCTACATTTAGAATAATTATTAACAGGCAAGGATTTACTAATGCCATCTTCTTAATAATTGTCTGGGTTTTTTTGTATTTCCCTCATCATTCCCCTCCTGCTGCTTTCCTTCATGAATTAATGGTTTCTGTAGTATGCTTCAATTTCCTTCTCTTTATCTTTTGCATATCTAATCTAGGTTTTTGATTTGTGTTTACCATGAGCCTTATATAAAACATAAGTTTATTTTAAACTGATAACAGTTTTGATTATATACAAAACTCTACCCTTTTTTCCCTTCATCCTAATCCATTTTATGTTTTGGTGTCATAATTTCTTTTTATATTGTGAACTCAGAAACATTATTTTAGTTCTTACTGTTTTAAATACTTTTGTTCTTTAGTCCTTATTACCCATAGGGGTTCTAAAACAACTGCTAAGAGTAATTGCAGCCAGTTCACAGGCCACTGCAGGGTCCACAGCTGGGAATGAAGTCTATATGCCTAATGCCCTGGGTCTTTTGGCATATCAGGCTGGATTCTACAGTTTACACAAAGGCACTTCTGTCTGTGATGGATGCCAAATTGTCATGGTGGGGGTAGGGGAAGCCGGAAGACATATTAATCAACCATCTTGTTGGTGTCACTCCTCATGTTGCTATATGTGTTTCATAGTGTCTTCTTTTCTATGCATGCCTCATAATACTGTGTTTTGTGTGGTCTTTGAAGTCTCTGTTCTATTAGCTTAATAGTCAGCTAATGATTTCCCTTAAACTCCCAGAACCAAAAAAAAAAAAAAAAATTCCCAGTCTTTCTAGGTAGGTTCTAAGTGTATTTTTGTGTCTTCGTTGTCGATACTCAGCATCTTCGATACTCAGCTAGAAGTTTACAACTCTGCCTTAGCCTTCATTTCTGGCTTGCACAGATCCTAATGGTCAGCCAGAGGTATGTGATATTGGACCTTCTCAGATATTTTCTGAGAATTTGCCGAGCCTTCTAGATTCCCAGGAATTAGTGAAGTTTTTCAAAGCCCTTACTCCTCCCCTCTCACTCTCTAGCCTTTCTTTCCCAGCTTTTCAGTTTGTTATTTATCCCAATTGTATGTCTTGTCCTAGGAAGTGGAAACTAATGCATTTACTCTTGAATGTTTTCAACAAATGCCCAATTCATCCTCAGAAGAGTTCTAAATTAGTCAAAAAAATGTTTGTTTAAAAGCTGTTTGTAAATACAGGCTAGTTATTAAGCAAGATTATATGGCTGGAATTTTGTATTTGATAGTATGTAACTGAGGCATTCTTCCCCATTACTTTGGGGGTTAGTGCTTATTAATAGGTTTTTAGACTTTGTGGTGGCAGAAGTACAGTAGAAGTAAGCAATACAAAATCTTCTGCTTTGCAATTTGGCTCATGTGGAGTGAGGAACTGAATAAAGTGTGATTCTACCCTAATGAAGGAGGTGAGCAGGCTGCACATGGATGGCCTAGTACAATACTGAAGGCCTGGTGGAACAAGTTTCATCTGTTAACAAGCATGACAGCAAGCATGTAGAATGCAATTGCTTGCAGTAGCTGCTTACGTTCTCCCCAGTAACATCCTTATAGAACAGTGGAATTGACCTCATTGGAGAAATCACCTTTAGGCTGACCATCTTGCCTTGAGTCTTAAGTCCTTGCTTCTGTTTGCTCCCTCTTTTCATTTGACTTACATGTTGTGTGTCTTCTCAACACTGTGTTCCAAGCAGCCACATACTCTTACATATTTTATATATAAGGCTATCTTAAGCACTGTTTAACACTGTCTTTTTCCTTTTCCAAGAGCTGGGGTGGAAAGGAGAATGGCTTTGGACTTGCAGAATGTTGCAGAGACTTGCATATGATGGTAAGTAACTCTTTGGGATATGGGGTCTTGGCAGAGCTGTATGTGTCCTCTTTTTGAGCCTTACTTTACAGCGAATATATGATATATAAAGTTGGCACTTCACATTAGGACCTTTGAGGAACCTAAGATCATTTGAAACATAGTACATCTTGTCTAGAAATTCTTGGGTCCTAAGTGTGCTGATAGTAAATGAAGAACCTCAGAAGCACAGTGTATGTTTATACCCAGCTTTTGAGTAGGATGCTGTATTGGGTGAATCAGTTTGAAAGTGATCAAAAAATCCCAGAAAATGCACTTGCTTGCATTCTCTGGAACTTTCAGGACTCTGGGCAGTCTGGCATGATTTAAGAATGGCTGCTTGGAAAATAGTTTTGCCATTAGGGTTATTAAGAACTTAACATGTTCTGTGTGCTTTCCATGTTGACCTCCCATACCCCGTCCTGTTCATACCTTTTACCCATGCTTAAGTTATGAGCTCCAGCCATCTCCCCTCTGCATTGATGTGTTACTGTGGAACCACAAGGCACAATTGGATGCGTTATAATAATTCTGTGCCAAGAAGCAACTATGTTTTCCCGCTGATGATACTTTTGTTAGTTTGTGTGGGAGAATGGCTCTTTTTCTGGTCACAGAAAACTGTAAATACATAGAACAAATTACTTTCCCATCTTAGCTCATATACTTTGTGCATTATATGAATGGATATTGGATAATATTGGAGGTGAGTGTTGTCTGTTTAATAATCAAAGCTACATAAATTTTAAATGGTATTGAGTTTAAAATTCTAATTTTTCATCTTAAAGTTTAGTTGGTTAATTCTGAGCCTCCTAATATATATGAAACTTGTTCTTTGCCCCTTGGGCAAAACAATGTGATGCACTCTGCTGGGATTGCATGATGTCTGTTACCCATTTTAGTCCCAGCCTATGTTAAGAAATCACATCTTTTTATTTATTAGTATTTGGCATGTTATGAGATTTTGAAAAAAAATGTGTAGTTTAAAAGGTAGTAGTAACATATACACATGTTAAAAAATTCCAAGTGTATAAGGGGGTATACAATAATTCTTCATCCCCAGAGGCAACCATTGCTATTGATCTCTTTTCAAAGATGGACATGCTGTTGCAGTCTTGTTTTGTTTTTCATGGCGATTTTCTAGAGTTAAAGAGGATTTGTTGTCAGGGTCTGGTTTATATTGATTTAGGTATCTTCCTATGTAGAAAAGCAGTTGGATATCAGAAGTGATGTAGAATGATATGGAAGGGAGTATATGAAGAATTATGAAGGTACACCCATGAGGCATAGTTTGAATAAAATATTTCAAAAGGTGATGATAAACACAAAGATTTCTATAAGAATGTGTTTTTCTATTCTCGAGCTGGTACCTAGATCCTTGTCTTCCATCTTTTCTTGGATTCTTATTCATTACTGCTTGGCAGACTTGCTCCTATTTTCCCTCTTGAGAATAGCTACAGTCCAAATTGATTTCTTGAAAGAAAAGGCAACTTGGTAACTTATAAGAAATATGAAAGCTTTTGGATCTCTGGGCTCCACCTTCCTGATTCTTGTTATAAGATGTCTGAGCTCGGCTAAGACAAAGAATGAAGTGGTAGCTGCTGGCTACATGCTCATTCTGCTGCTGCAATGAGTTGCACAAGTGGCTAGGACTTTGAGGGAAGATTTGGGAGATGGTATCTGATTCTTTCATGTGCTTTATACACAGAAATACCCACCCAGTGCAACTACACTACACTTTGAATTCTATGCAGACCCTGGGGCCGAGGTCAAAATCGAGAAAAGGGTGAGTCTCAATCAGACTTGTTCTGATAGAGTCTGTAATCTACTGTAACTGGGGTTGACTTTTCTGGAACTCCTCAGTTAAATGAGGGAATGGTTTTAAGCTACACTGCTGCCTTCCCAAGCTAAATATACGTAATAGCTTCTCAGTGATAAGTGTTTATTTATGCCCAGCTCTGATAGGTTTGGATATTACTTACATTGGAGCTGCCAAAAGCAAGACTCCCTATATGGGGCACTGCTATAACTTGTACATTTTTCTCAGTCTCAGTTCCAACATGCAGTGTAATAATCTAGATAGTGATGACTCAACTTTCTCTCTACTTAAGTCAGCCTGCAAGAAGTCTAAATATTACTTACAGGGTCCTGCTTCAATTATCTGGTCATTCCATATTCTTTGAGGAGATACTAAAGTTCAGTTTGGTTTAGAAGTGGCCTAGTTAATAAGATCTTTTTCTTCTGCCTACAATATATAAACAAAAATAAACTTTCTAGATTAATGGTGCCTTGAAAACAGCTCTAATGCATATTTAAAGAGAAACCATTTTCATGGATTTAATCTTTGCTGTAAATACAGAGTCTGTGGGGATTAAGACAATAAAGGTCAAAAGGGGACGAGGAAGAATATGAAATGTTTCTGATTATGTGCATTTTATCTTGATACTACTGGTTTCAAAGAAGCTTTCCTGAGAATATTCTGTATAAAACGTGGGTATTTTGGGGAACCTTAAAGTCATCTTGATTTTAAGAACATTCAGTCAGCGTTCCCCCTAAGGTGACATCTTGATTTTCAGACAACTCTTGCAGTCCTGTGGCAGGGGAAGCTAAGGTATACATTGACTCCTAACAACTCTCTTATCTTTTTAATTTCAGACAACTAGTAACACACTACATTATATTCACATAGAGCAACTTGACAAGGTAAGAAGAGTCTTTGACTATTGACTGTTTTCTTAACATTTGGTTCACTTTTTGTTCCTAACTATTTTTTTCTAATGTAGATTTCAGAAAGCCCTTCTGAAATCATGGAATCTCTTACCAAAATGTACAGCATTCCTAAGGATAAGCAGGTATGATATGTCCTAAAAATATCTAAAGGGTGTAATTGTTAGTCATATAGATTGATGATATGTGATGGGCTGGTAGACGCCATAGCAGAAAGAATGGAGTCATACCATGGGCAAGTTAGTTAACCTCTGTGAACTTTAGTTTCTTTATCTTTTATGAGGCCAATGCTTAATAAATTCCTAGGTTTGTGCAAGAATTTGAAGAAAACATAAGCTGCCTTACTCACCATGAGTATTTACTAAGTGGTGGTAGCTCAACGTTTTGAATATCAACAGAGAAAACATTTAATTGTGTTATTTTTTCCTGCTCATTGTGATGGTAATCAGATATTTCATTTGGTTAATAACAATCAAAACTCTTGCCAAATATCTCCAGTTTGTTACCTATCAGTAGAGTGATAGTTTTTGGCTAATGCTGAAATATTAGGATTCTGTGTCCCTCTGTTTTCATGCTCCTATTTTTGTCAGCTAACTTCAGAGTGGAACTGTTCTATTTGATACCTTAACATGTAGCAGCAGTAAACCATTTCACCAAGTAGCTCAACAGGTACAATTTAACCCTCAGAAAGTATAGTCACCTTCTCCATTGATTTCCTAATTTAGGTCTTATGTCTCTACAGATGCTGTTATTTACACACATACGGCTGGCCCATGGCTTTTCTAATCACAGGAAGCGATTGCAAGCTGTTCAGGCTAGGCTGCATGCAATATCTATACTAGGTAAGAGAATAACACTAATTAACAGGCCCTGATTAGGCGATTTAGCCTTGATTTCCTTTGAACTTCATTTGACTTTGTTGCTCTGAGGCTTATTGTAATTACCTAGACAACAAGTTAAATTGTAAAATTGCCAGCATTCTTAGTCTTCACTGTATTCACCATTCCTGAGTTCCTTAGTGTTGGATCAGAAAGAGGGTAGATTGGTTATTGATATGTTACATGGGTTTGTGGCTTTTTTTTTTTTTTTTAGTGAGTCATCTCCCCTGGCATCCCTGTTCTTCTTCTTGCCATTTCATCTTCCTCTTTGATGCCTTCAGGAGGATAATCTTGAAATAAGTCAGAAAGTGTTAAGTAGTCAGTACTGTACATTTTACTTGTACTATAGGGTGGTCTAGAGTAGAAAACACGCTAGTTTTGGAATCAGTCCTGTGCTCTCACCCTGGCTCTGCAGATTAGTAGCCACATGTTTATCTTTTCGACCTCATTTAATATTAGGACAATACTTACTTTATAGACTGATATGAGGATTAAACAAAAGCCTGTAAAGCACCTAGTACAGGTCAGGCACATAAAAGGTATAAATTAGTAGCTGCTATTAATGTTGCCAGCTTTCATTATGTTATTATCTACTATTTTAAACTATGAATTTCTCGAAGTGAAATTCCTACTCTTCTTTTTGTACTCATACCTAGCATAACTTCTGGCACATTAGTAGGTTCTCAGGAAATGTTTGTTGAAAGCTAAACGTGTTTACTCCTAGTAGTTTGCACTTTAGGAGACTAGGGTTCAGTATTACCTACGTGGGGTTCATCAAAAGTGTATTACATGCATTCTCAGGTTTTATTCCAATGTTATATGAGTTCCTGGCTTAGTCTGCAGTAGTCCATAAACCCTGCACTTTATAATTTATAAGTGTTTCCAGTGAAAACAGAAGCATATGAAGAGACTAAAATGAAAGTTTATGTTCAAGGCATAATACAGTCGTATCAAGTAGTGATGTTATTTAAAAAAATAACTCTTTATTCTCTTTCTATACTTCCATTCCCAAAAGTTTTTGTTCAAGAGAACTGATAACATTAATAGGAGAATATGTCAGCTGGGTGGGTATTTAGAGCTTATCATATATCAGCCAATCCTCTAGAATGAATGATTCTGCACTCCAGTGCTGGTTGGAAGGGAATCCTTCCCCAGAACCAGTAGATGCCAAAAGGTTTATCATTGGGCAGTGGCTTGACCACTGCCTTCTTGCCTAAAGTGTTTATTTCTCCTTTTGCAGTGTATTCCAATGCCTTGCAGGAGTCAGCAAATAGTATCTTGTATAATGGGTTGATAGAGGAGTTGGTAGATGTCCTTCAGATAACAGATAAACAGCTTATGGTAAGTATTAATTCTCTCTTCTGTATATCAGGCTCATATGTATTTATTTGCCTTTTAGTTTTTCCCAAGAGCTTAGATTGATCCCCAAGAGGGAAGCTTGGCCCTTTTACTACTTTGGCTATTTATCTGCAAAGTTAACAAATCCTGGATTTTCAGTAATATTCTCAGTAAATTTCCATCTCCCCCAAGCAGTTACCAGTAGAATAACTTAAATTTTAGAATTTTGGGTATTAGCAACTTGGTTTAGGCCTATAATTATTTAAAACACATAGTATGCTTACCTTCTGTTTTTCTAGGAGATTAAAGCTGCTTCTTTACGGACATTGACATCAATTGTCCACTTGGAGAGAACTCCCAAACTCAGCAGTATTATTGACTGTACTGGAACTGCATCCTACCATGGATTTTTGCCTGTACTTGTGCGGAACTGTATTCAGGCCATGATTGGTAAATTTTGATGGTTATTATCCTAGGCAACAATAATGCCACCCTTTGCTTATCATCTTTTGTTTACCATCCTGCCAGATTAACACCAAATTTTGAGCTAACTTTTTCTCTCCCTCTCCCAACCTCCCTTGTAGATCCTTCCATGGATCCATACCCTCACCAGTTTGCCACAGCTCTTTTCTCTTTTTTATACCATCTGGCCAGCTATGATGCTGGTGGTGAAGCTTTGGTCTCCTGTGGAATGATGGAAGCCTTATTGAAGGTGCTCTACCTTTTTTAAATGCATTTGTGGGGAAAATCAACTAAGAGAAGATGTAGAGTTGCAAGTTTGGAATGCTTCACAGTGAGAGCAAATAGCATAAGAAAGCTTACCCAGAAAATGCTTTACTTAATTTTTGTAGTTTAGCCTTGAGGTTATCTCATTAACAACTTTCAAAGAGCAGCTATCTTTAAGAATTGATCATAGTCCAGATAGTATAGGAGTAGTCAGGGTATTGCCACATCTTATTGTGAAGTTAGGCATGACACCAAATAAAGTATATCTAAATGTACTTTGTACGTTGTCCTGTTATGGTAATAGGCTCTACTAGGCGTTGGGCGCTGGACACCAGCTTTTTCTTCCTGGATATTTTATTTAATCCTGAAAAGTAATTTATGTCCCCATTACCTCAGGGGGTTTAGTTCCAGAAGTGATAGAGCTATCATTTGGCGAGCACCAAAAATCAAACAGGTTTTTTTTTTTGTATCGTGCTACCTCCCTGTGACCCTAGAGTGTGTGTTTCCAAAAGAAAATACATTATTTACAGCATTGTATCTTTTTATTTGGTTTTGCCTCTTTTTCTCTCTCTGATAGGTCATAAAATTTCTTGGCGATGAACAGGACCAGATAACATTTGTTACCAGAGCCGTCAGAGTGGTTGACCTCATCACCAACCTGGACATGGCAGCTTTTCAATCTCATAGTGGACTTTCTATCTTCATTTATAGACTTGAGGTATTTATACAAGGAGCACTTTACATAGACATAACTTAATGAGGCCTGAGCTTAGGAACTATCTTAATAACCCTAAAGAGCCATCTAATTCCTCTTGTTTTTAGAAACCAATTTTGTAATCTGCATACAACATTCTTTCATTATAATTATTTTTAATCCTTTGTATATATGTAGGATTTTCTTACTACTTTTCCCTTGGTCATAGCACGAAGTAGATTTATGTCGAAAAGAATGTCCATTTATGATCAAGCCAAAGATCCAGAGACCCAGTACTACACAAGAAGGAGAAGAAATGGAAACCGATATGGATGGTAATGAAGTTACTAAGTCAATATTTTTTGTGCTTGGTGTTTTCTTCTCATTTCATTCTCTCTCATAAATTTGCAACAACATGGATGCAAAATGAGATTATCATGCTAACAAAATCAGACAGAAAAATGAGAACTATATGATTTTACTTGTGTGGGATAGAAAAAACTGAAAGCAAATAAGACAAACAGTCTCATAGACACAAACAACAGTTTAGTGGTGACCAGAGGGGAAGACAGGGTAGCTTAGGGTAAAAAGGGGGTCAAACATATAGTGACAGAAGGAAATTTAAGTAGTGGACACATAGTGCAATATACATATGACATATTAAGTGGTACATTGTACACTTGAAACCTTTAATTTTATTAACCAGTGTCACCCCAATAAATTAAATTTTTCAAAAAGTACTTAACTGACAAGTGTATATTTTCAACAACAAAACAGTTTTCTATATAAATGATTTGCATATTGTTTTTATGTGGTTAATTAGAAAAGGGAGGCACAAATTGTTAGGAACAGAGATGGAAGATGAAGCAGATGGTAGGGCTGCAGTAGAACCTTATTATAGTCACTCCATGATAATCTATTTTTATTTCAAGACTTAATAGCTGTTTCCTTAAGTATTGGCTCATTATCGTATTCCCACTAAAATGTAGGCTCCATGAGATCAGGACACTGTTTTGTTCACTGCTGTATGTCCAGCACTGCCTGCTATAGCATAGATGTTTAAATATGTGTTTGGGAAAGAAAAGGATAATGTAGGCTCTAAAATGAGACTTTCTGAAAATATCTGGCTATTTTGAGAAGGGAGAGAAGAGGTGAAAAAGTTGTTGGGTAGGGAGCAACTTTTAAATCATTAAATGTGAAAGAACACCTGATATTCTTAATCTTCAACTGATCACGTGTGTCCTTTTAAAACCTCCTTGCCCCTGCATCCATAGTTCATAATCATAGTACCAAAAATAAAAAACTGTTTCCACAACAGCTTTCTTAGAATTTAATCTTATCTTGGTGACCCAGGTTGTCATTATTTGTTTCTGTTATCATGCTTATATTAAAGGCATTAGAATTTATAATGCTTTCATTTTTGACACTAAATATGTTACCATTCCTTTTTTTAATTTTTTCTGAACACAGTTATCTGTATGCATTGCTGTTTCTAGGAACCCCTTTACCTAATTTATATCTTTAGTCTATTACTGTTGTGGAAGCTGGTATTTGAGTTAATGGGTGGGATTCTGGAGTGTTGATTAATATGTGGCATCTAGTAAATGGTGTAATTGTCAAGCTTTAATAACCATAGTAGTAAATGAAAGTGCTTGCTAAAGATTTAGACCCCCATCTGAAGTGGTAAATTCATTAAGTTTGTTAAGTGAAGACCAGGAAATCTGCATTTTTAACCAATCCAGGTGATTTTGATACACTCATAGAGAAATTTTTATATTAAATGGAAAAGCAGGTTACAAAATCATGAGTTTGTATTTCCTATATATAAGTAGGCACATAGATGTATGTTTGTAAATGTATAAAAAAAGATTAGAAGAAAGTATTTCAGAATGTAAACAACAGCCTAGCACTAATGGAGCTTTATTATATTTGATAAATTGTGAGAATTGTGTATTTTGTAAACTCATATTAATTAAAATTATTCTATTAGAGTATAAAAAATAAAAATGAATGCTTACTCTCTACCCACCATAGCTGCTATTTTGGTTAGTTTTTTTCAGTCTTTTTTATGCATATTCAAGTACATGTTGACATAAGTACATAATCTTTAAAATGGGAAGAGGAAATCATTAACATACTGCTCAACCTACCGTTCGTTCAGTGTATCATAGACATCCATCCTTCCGTACCAATATATTGAGTATTAATATCTTCATGTTTTTTTAATTTATTCAGTTACCCTTCCCAACAACAGTATATGAAATTGCATGTTTTATTTACCCCCTCTTTTCCTCCCAAATTGGGTGATTGAAGAATATGAAAGGACTTCTTTTGTATGATTGTTTTTAATTTTCATATCTTGAGTAACATTATTATTAAATACTTTTTGTTTATGGAAAGCTAACATTTTCATTTTGGATTTCAATATTCTAAGCCTTTCCATTTTGATATTCATCTCACCTTAACTGGAAAGAATTTTCTGTCTTTTTTTTTTTTTTGGTGGTGGTACTTTTTATTCGAACTAATTTTTGCATCATGACTTTTACTTAGTTGCAGATGTGACTATGGAAAGTAGTCCAGGATCATCCATCCCTGTGGATCATCGGCTGGATGTTGAATTAAGGGCATCAAGTACCAGCAGCAGCAGCAACACTAGCATCTGCCCCGGCCCCCGCCCTGGTACGTAGATACATAAATACACAGTCTTTCACACTGATTGAATTGCTAGTGCAGACAGGTGATTTGAGGGGAGCTTAAGTGGTACATTTGAAACTTGCTTCTTGTGACTATACATGTTACTTTGCCGTTCTGGTGTCCATTTTCTCATATTAACTTTTATTTTAGCATTTTATGGTAACAGCCATGTTGAGGGCATTTAATATCTAAAACAGGGAACTGAGGATCAGAGAGTTAATCTTTTTGCTTTGTAGTTTTTCTTTTACACTTTAGACTTTTAACTTTAGTATTAGTTTTTGTGCAGTCCTTGGTGATTTATTTGTTCAGTGTTAAAGCTTAAGTATTCTTACCAACATCCGGAGATTTCACTTCAAATGTCTGCTAGTGTTGCTATAGTGAATATTGGTCTCTTAAAATTTTGTCTTATATGCTTGCTCACCGTGGTCTAATGATGAGCTCAGTGTAATCCTGTCTTTCTCTCTTGCCAGGAGTCCAGTGTATTCCACAACGAGCAGCACTACTCAAATCCATGTTGAACTTCCTCAAGAAGGCCATTCAAGACCCAGCTTTCTCAGATGGCATACGACATGGTATGATTCTGGATACCTTCTTGAAGGATGTTTGACTCTCTCAAAGTTTATTCCTCTTCATACTTTCTGAAGCTACTCTTCTTTTGTACAGCAGCCTTAGGAAAAGGCCATGCCATTTTGAATAGCTTTTAGTCATTGTCACTTTCCCTAAACCTAAGGATCATTTAGCAGTTTTCATAATCATTCACCTATTTTTTCCCCTTTCCAGCTTTTGACTTTGTTCACTTCCAACTTGCTAACCCACTGTCTCTCTGTGTCTGTATTATTTTATTCTTTGATTCACTGTGAAAAGATTATTGCATGGACAAAGAATAAATAATAGAATATGGGGAGGAGAGATAAGTAGAAGCCGTTAGATTGGAATCAGCACAAACTTTGTTTACCATGGTGTGATATATGTAATATATTGCTGCATCATTCCCACCCTTCAACTACTCTTGGACTGATCATATTCTTCTTAATGTTCACCTTTCTCTTAGTAATGGATGGTTCTCTGCCTACCTCCCTGAAACACATCATCAGCAATGCAGAATACTATGGCCCATCACTTTTCCTACTAGGTAAGTAGAGTTGATATTTGGTTATAGCAAGCTCTGGAATAACCTGGTAGAGTTCTCTGTATGTTTTCTCTCCTTGCATGATTTTGCTAGCCACTATTACCCACTGTGTGATTATGTGTCTTCCTAGTCGGTGATGAAATATAGAAAGATCAGATTCACTTTTAACTGTTGATTTCTTGAATGGCAAATATACCTTCTATAAGTGCAGTGTATTGTGAATCATTTGTGTTAAGTAATAGTATTGTACATTTGGCTTTTTATGTTTGCTTACACTGCAGATATGATGAGAAAAAATGTCTTTATTCAATGGTTAATCCCGAACCTTGTTCTGGAAAATTCAGTCAGAATGGTTTTTATTCTCAGAATTGAATGACCCTCAAGCTGTAGTATAGAAAACTGTTCCTCACTGTAGAAAATGAAGTTTTGGAAACTATGGGTACTTTGTAGTTATTTGTAGAATGTGTCTTTGCAATTTGACATTGGCACTACTTTGAGTATTGTTGTTGTTAAAACCTCATTTTTATTAAATGGCATTTATTCAGTGCCATACATATTCAGGACAATACATTAGATACATAGGCTTTTAGAATTCTCCTTAAAACTATAAAGGAATTTAGTGGGAGCTATAGAAATAGAGAAACCTCGTGCCAGTAGTAGGCATATTTTAGTACTTTGGGGTATCTGAAGAGAGTAAATTTGGTTATTACAACTTAGATACTTCTTGCTGAAACAAATTAGGATGTTTATATATTAACTGTGTCTTGTGACCTTGCTGAATTCACTTAGTAATTCTTAATTGTTTTGTTTTCTTAAGATATTCTACACAGTATTGTCATCTACAAATACAGTTTTGCATCTTTATACTTTTGGTTTCTTTTATTGTATTACTGCATTGGCAGTGATTTCTAGTACAGTGCTTAATACAAGTGGTGAGGATGAGCCTCTGCTTTATTCCTAAACTTAGAAAAACAAGCATTCAATATTTCACCATTAAGTTTGCGGTTAACAGGTTTTGTGTTGAAGGTTTTGATTTTTTTTTAATTAGGTTGAGGAAGTATTCTCTTGTGTTAAAGCAACCTCACCTTGACATGGAGAGACTCCCTCCCAAGGTTCGGTTCAGATGGCAAAACTCACAACAGTAGTCATTGGTATGATCAAAGAAAGATTTGTTAACACAGGTGAAGTTCCAGGTCAAGGAGTAGGGAACTATGACTGTCTGGGAGAAAGCCCTTGAGAGAGAGAGAAAAACATACATAGACCTTTTTCTTTCTTTCTTTCTTTTTCTTTTTTTTTTTTGTAAAGAGGGAGCAAGAGGACATTTGTGCTTGTGAGTTAGGGATGGAGAGCAGGTAAGCCCTCTCATGATGATGCAGGAAGTAGAAACTAAGACTTTTGAGCACTAAAGCAATCTTCAGTGGAGGTCAGGATTTTTTCTCTAGGGTCTTAATTCATCCCTGACATTTGAATTAGCATAATTACTTTCCAGGTTTCCTATTTAAAAAAAAACATGAGAGAGCAAATTTGCAAAGCCAACTCAAAATAATTAGGTCAGCAATTAATTATTTTAGCTCTATTAATAATAGTGTAGAGCCTTTCACTCCAGGCAGAAGGAGGTGGCCAGGAAGAGAAATTAATGGGGGTCTGAGACTTTCTTGGAGTATTTTAGGAATGTAATTGGTTGTTTTGATTTATTATTTTTATTTTGTGGATACCTTTCCTGTATTGACCTGTATGCAGCAGGAGATCCTCTTTAAGGCACAAGTTCCACCTTGAGATATCAGTAGCTAGTTTAATGCCCATCTCTTATCAACTTTCATTATAAGCCCTCATAAAAAGACCTGAGCTGTTTGGTTTATGTGGTTGGCCAGGAGTTGTGCCATTGTCTGGACTGCCTGTGTGAGATGAGACAATGTTACAAAATTGAAAATACCTAAACTTGTGCCTTTTGACACTAGGGATAGTGGTGAGGCCCTGTAAAAAGATGGCTCAGTGCTCCCTTTTGTGATAAGATTTGGTGAAAGAGCTAGACTTTCTAGTTGAGCTTAGGGTGCCCAGAGTACTATATATATCCTAGGGAAACAGGTTAGAGTGTGGGGTTAGGGAGCTGTTGGTGGAGTAGAGCGTATGACCTTGCTAAGCTGGAGTTGTGGCACAGGAGAACTAGTAGCCCAAGGGGGTTGGAAGGCAGGAGTTTCTAGTAGCCAAATTATATCAGGACAGATATACAAGGGCAAAATAGTCTCAGCAGGGTGCCATCGTAGTGTAGACTGTAGGGGAGACTAGGCCGGGCATGAAGGGGAAGTCAATAAGGAAGCACCTGGTGAGGTTGCAATGTCTTATAACAATTACATGCTGAAACACACCAAATAAAGATTTTGACTCCTCCCCCAATCCTACCTCTGGCTCTTCTACTTCACTTTTATACCTATTGTATCCCTTTTAACTTCTCAACTGCCTTTTCTTCTCTCTTGTCTCCTCTCTCGGCCCTGCCATGTTTTAAACTGTTCAAGTCTGCTTCTATTCTGTTCATAGCTTAGCTGATGCTAACACTGTCATGGTTATTGTGGACTGCCAAACCAGAGAGGGTGACAAGTAGTGACTCTGAATATTGAACACCCCAGTGGGGCAAATTATTTGTTTAAGTGGTTGCCTGAGCTAGGGCACCTTGTAATATTGCTGGAGGTTTAGCACTTGGGTAATATTTTCTGTTACTATTGTATAAACATTGTCCATCAGGTTGAGGAAGATAGGAAAGGTGGGCAGTGATGGTGAATAATAGAAGAGTGAAGTGTGGGACTGTCAGATGAGGGGAAATCAGCTGATGGGCCATGGAGTTATAATGATTAATGTGTCAGCAGTTATAAGGGCAGTTAATATTTAGGGGTGTCAGTGTTGAGGCTGGACCTATCAGTTGTGCTGAAACCATCATTAAGGATTCTGAGTTTGTTGGCAGTCTTGACCTAGCCCAAAACTTTGATGGAAAGTTTTACACATTTGATAATTATAAAAGTAACTGAAGATTAGTATTTCTTTGTCACCAGAAGATATAGAGTAATTTCTTATGGGGAAACTGCAGACTGATTGAATGCCCCAAACAAGTGAAGTCACAGCATCAGCAAAAAGGACCCCAAGGAGTTTGGCTTTGAGCTGGAGGGGTAGAATCCCAGACCCAGGCAATGAGCCAGATGAGGCATTGCCAGGCCAACCAGAGCCAGAATGTTCCATAATACTTTCAGACCTTTAGTCTATAGGCCTTGTCCTGCTGGAGGTGCCCATTTGTTATAGGAGTCACAGGCATTGTACTCCCAAATACTGTAGTGGCTTCCCATTCAATATCTGCAATAGGGTGTATCTAGAACTAGCATTCTGTTTAAGAATGTTGGTACTGGGAATTAATTTAAGACTTCTTTCTCTTTGGAAGAACCATACATAATGTTGTAGGCATAGGACCAGGCAGGCCTCTATTTCCTGCAGAAGGACCACTAATCAGCGAACGTTTAAAACTATCATATTGAGAGAGGACTTTGACAGAGACCTTTCTTGTGGCATACAGAAAGAGTAGTCTGTTTGGGAGGGCAAGGGCCCTCAGTTTTGAATCCTGTTCTATTATTCACTATACAGGCTCCATCTAGCATAGATTGCACCAGGATAAAAAGGGGAGATATCTTCAAGTGTGGAGGTTTTCTGTTTGGATATCATAGATTCACATATGGGAAGCGTCCCCTTTTGTGTCTCGAAAAGGGAATAGAGAGGTCTTAGTTGCATTTTGTTAGGATGTCACATGACTAACAGGTTGAGAGTTCAGGACCTAAGAGAGTGGGCAAAGAGAGACCAATTGATGTGAGATCATTTTCCATTTTGTAAGTTTCAGAAAGCATCCTTGAGTACACCATTATGTCTCTCTCTCTCTGAGATCTGCCATCTGCAGCCGATAAGACAAATTGGAAGTTCCAAGTGATGCTTTGTTTCTACAGCCCATGCCCAAAGCAAATGAACAGTAAGATGTAGACCCTGGTCAGAGCCGGTGTTATCTAAAGCCAGAGTGAACTAACATTTAGCAAGGCCTATAATAGTGGTGTTGGCATTAGCATGGCAAAAAGGACAAATCAAGAGCAGGCCTACATAGCAGTCTTTGTGAGGGTATAGCAGTTTGCACTAACAGATTGGGGCAATAGCTCAGTAAAGTGAATTTGCCAGTTAGAAAAGGGTTGTTCACCCCTTTGTATGGATTCCTATCGGCTGTGATGCCAGTGGCAGGATGGTGCAAAGATCGCATTAACTTTGGGCTAGGCCCAATTTTTGAGGGTCCGGGGACTGCAGTGGAGGTTTCATGGACCCATTGATCCAAGGGCAAGGAGTAATAGCTTAGTTGAAAACCGTGAGCAATTTAATTATCTCTTGCATAAAAATGAGCTTCCTTTGTGGCAGACTTGGCATATGTTGAGACATTAGAGACTTTAATATGCTAAGTCTGAGCAGCAGTATATTTCCCGTGTGGAAACCTCCATAGGGCACGATCCTGAAAGTGATAACTTTTGAATCCATTGACCAGAAAACAATGAGGCCATTAGCTGCCACCCAGTAGTCTATAAAAATATGAACAATGGGCATACTTTTATTGAGATGTCCTCCAGTGCCAAATGACTGCAATCTGCTCTCAAGTTGGGCTGACTCTTGAGTCCCATCCTTTATCAGGAGTGACCCGGTCATGGGGTGGAAAGCAGCAACTCTCCAACAGGCTCCAACACATGTGATTGGTGTACTGCCATCTGTAATATAAACAGACTCCCTTTCTACTGGATTTCCTATTCAATGAAGGTATGTCCCTGTGCTTATATGTCCTATTCCAGGTACCCTAAATGGTCTTGAAAACCAAGGTCACTTGGTTAGGTAAATCACTCTCAAGACAAAAGCCTGAGGCTCTGAATTTCCACTTTGAACTTAGCTGAGATCTTTAACTATAATTTATTTTGTCTGCTTTTCACATTTTAAAAGATGTTTTAAATATTTAATCCAGCTTTTAGTTGTTTTCGCTAGAATGATTTATTAAAGTATTGTGCCTTGAAGGAAGAACTTTATACATTAACATTTTTTGTGATCTCTGATGTTTTTCATATTGCTAAAGTCTTGTGTTTTATCTTAATTTTTTTTCATATTCTCTTACATTAATTTTCTTTTGTTTTTTAATTTTATTTTATTATTAGTTTCAAGTATACAGTACATTAGTTAGACATTTATATAATTTATAAAATGATCCCCCTGATTACTGTCTCTCCTCTGGCTGTACACCTAGCCATCACATTAATGCTAACTGCATTCCCTATGCTGTGCTCCCCATCCCAGTGACCATCTATCAACTACCAATTTGTACTTCTTTAACCCTTCACTCTATATAAGTGAAATCCTATGGTATTTATTTTTTTCTGACTTTTTCATTCAGCATAATAACCTAGGTCCACCATGTGAATGGTAGGATGTTTTTTTCTTACTACTCTTTTTATTTTTGTTTTGTTTTGTTTTAGCATTTTATTTATTTTCCCTTCCCCCCTCCCCTCGGGTAACTAATAGTTCATTGTCCATGTCCATGAGTCTTTGCTTGTTTGTCCTCCTCGTTTGTTGCTTTTAAGTTTATATCCCACATTTAAGTGATAAGTGATTTTATGTCTGGCTTATTTCACTTAGTATGATTATTTTGAGGTCCATCTATATTGAACCAAATGGCAGTATTTCATTTCTTCTTATGGCTGAGTAATATTCCATTGTATATATGTACCACAGCTTCATTAGCCAGTTGTCTGTTGTAGGTCACTTCAGTTGCTTTCATGTCTTGGCCACCATGAACAATGCTGCTATGAACATTGGCGTGCAAATATCTTTATGGATATGAGTTTTCAAGTCTTTGGGGTAAATACCCAGTAGAGGGATTGCCGGATCATATGGTAGGTCAATTCTTAGTTTTTTTGAGGAACCTCCATACTGTTTTCCATAGTGGCTGTACCAAATTGCAGTCTCACCAGCAGTGTATGAGGTTTCCTATTTCTCTGCATCCTCTCCAACATTTGTTATTACTTGTCCTGTTAATTATAGCCATTGTAACAGGTGTGTGAGATGGTATCTCATAGTGGTTTTGATTTACATTTCCCTTGTAGCTAGCAATATTGAGCAACTTTTCAAATGTTTGTTGGCCGTTTGTATGTCTTCTTGGGAGAAATGTCTGTTCAGGTCCTCTGCCCATTTTTTGATTGGATCATTTGTGTTTTTGTCATTATTGAGTCATATGAGTTATTTGTATATTTTGGATATTAGGCCCTGGAGACGTTGCTTAGAAATATATTTTCCCATTCAGATGGTTGTCTCTTTATCTTGTCAACAGTTTCTTTTGGTGAGAAGCAGCTTCTTAGTTTGATGTAGTCCCATTCATTTATTTTTGCTTTGACTTCCTTTGCCTTTGAGATCAAATTCATAAAAACTTCTTTAAGTCCAAGGTCCTTGAGTTTTATTCCTATGTTTTCTTCTATGCATTTTATTGTTTCAGGTCTTATATTCAGATCCTTAATCCATTTTGAGTTAATTTTAGTGTGTGGCAATAGAAAACAGTCTGGTTTTATTCTTTTGCAGATGTCTTTCCAGTTTTCCCAGCAGCGTTTATTGAAGAGGCTTTCCTTTCTCCGCTGTATGTTTTTTGTCAAAAATTATTTGCCCACATAAATATGGTTTTATTTCTGGACTCTCAATTCTATTCCACGGGTCCTTGTGTCTATTTTTCTGCCAGCACCAACCATGCCATTTTGGTTACTATTGCTTTTAATACAACTCCTTTTTCTATAATGGTTATCCTTATATCATTTTATTGACATCTAAACTTTTAAATTTTCTTACCCTGTCTTCTATTAAACTGGACAAAGTAAAACCTTCAGCCGCCTTTACTTCTTTCTCACCATTTTTTTTTTAGTAACCTTTGACTTTTCCTTTCTGATTTAGTATTTAATTTTATTAGAGTACATCTTTGGGTAGATCTTAAGGTGTTATACTTTTCTTTCAGAATTTTGCAGATATTTCTTCATTGTCTTCTAATATTACCATTGTAGGTAACCATGCTGTTAAACTGGTTCTTGTTCCGTAGGTAATTTCATCTTGGAGTTCACAATTTCACTGGGGTGTTTTTAGTTCTAATTCTTCAGTGTTCCGTCTTAGCACGTGGCTAGGCCCTTTTAAAAATCTGAATATTTTTTCCTGCTTCAGTCAAATTATTTTGGTTCCTTTTAACTTTATGTTCTCTCCCAGAAACCCTGTTATATAGCTGGTAATCCTACCATATTGATCTCATGTCATTTACTTTCTGAGATAATTTCTCTGTATATTCTTTCAAGATGCCAGTTGTGCTATTGAAACTATTGTTACAAATGATTTTAATTTTCAACTAGTTCCTTATTGAGACCCTTTGTCTTAACAGAGCATTGCTGTTTTATGGGTTTTATAGATTCTAGAATTTTAATATAGGTTCAATAATTAAGAGTTATCTTTCATTACTTTGAGTTGTCACTTAGTTCTTTCTGGAGCTGATTGGTTTTTGCGTGTATGCCCTTTTAAAATTTTAATTCTTGGTCATCTGTTAATTTTAAAAGAGAGTTTGAAATATTTCTTAGTACCATAGCATTACAACATAGACTTAGAGTTAGACTTATGTAAAATAAGATTTGATGTCTTTGTAACCTCTGCTGGAAAACAAATTTTAGTTTATGAATACTCAATTTTAATAACCCCTTAAAATTCAGACATTTGTACAAATGAAAGTCAGTGGAAGGGTTTGTAATATAACAGGACCCCAAACAAGGACTTACATTTTCCACAAGTTTCTAACTCATCAGAAATCCCAAAAGCCATTGACAGTCGTTGGTCCCTAGTAATTGTCATCTCTCCACCATTTTCAGTGGCATTTGAAATAGATGAGAAGTGCTCTGTTCACCATCTTGAACTGAAAATCCTTTGGTTTCCTTTAGATCTCAGGCATTAGTGTTTCAAGTTTGTTTGTTTATGTGATTTATGGATGTCGTATATGTATGTACTGTTTGTCAGGTTTTAAAATCAAAGTCTTAAAAATCTCAAAATGGGTTGGAAAACCTGTCTTAATTGCTTCTAGAAGGTTTAATGAAACTCATCTAAAGCTATTGGTTAGTGCCTTCCAGTTACTTGATATTTTTTACTTTTAAAAATTCTTGTGGGTATTGATCTAATCTGATTCATTATTATTTCTGAGGAGTTCATTTTTATGACATTTTCTTAGAAATGCATTGCATTTCATTTGTTAGCATATAGTTTGTAAAATAACTTTGTTCTGAATCCAGTTAAATCTCCTATTTTGATTGCTCATGTATATTCTCTTTTATTAGATTTCCCACAAGCGTGTACGCTTTCTCAGTTTTTTCAGAGGACTAGTTATTGGTTTTAATTATTTGTACTTTTTACTTACAGTTTGACTAAATTCTGCTTTTTTTCTGTTAATTCTTTCTAGCTTCTCTTTTGGTTACTTTTTTTAATGAATACATTAATGTTATACTATTTCTTCTGGTAGAGTTTTTGTCATGTTCTAGAAAGAAGCATTGATAGTAGTCTTGATGGCACATTTCTAAATACTGTATTGTCAGAAATTGGTCAGATAGATACCCAAGGACTCATAACAATTCTGATATTCTTAAATTTTTAAAAGGCTTTTTACAAATACATTTTATCCATTTTTATTAGTTAAGTTTATGTTCACTTTAACCCAGCAAACCACCTTCTGTTTCACCTTAGATTTTTTTCCTGTGTAAGCCAACAAAAGGTATATTTTTAGGTTTTTCAATTCTCAAATGGTGGTACATGTATTTAGTGGAATAGTATGCAGCCAGTGCGTTCAAGTCAAATGAGTTGTTGTGACAGAAAGATAAAGGAGATTATACAGTATACATGGCAACTGGAGCAAAACAAGTTGTATAGCAATATAATTTCCTTTGTATAATAATATCCCTATAAAATTCTGATTTTTTTGTTTTTCATATAATTTTTAATAAGATGGTACATATTTAAGGTGTACAACATTATCTGATATGCATAGTGAAATGATTTTGCAGTCAAGCCAATTAACATCTCATGTAGTCATTTTTGTGATGAGCACCTAAAATCTAATCTCTTAGCATATTTCCATTATTTAGTACAGCATTAGTAACTGTAGTTGTTATGCCTGTATGTTGCCCATGAAAATCTTAAAGGGCAGTCACTAAATTCTTAGCAATGATTAATCTCTGATGAATAGTATTAGGCACTTTTATTTCATGGTAAGCACAAGCATTTAAATTATTTTACATTTCATATGTTTTTTTAAGCCTTTGGAGTTTTTCTTTTTATACCTATGTAGAACCTCAGTTTCTCATAGTTTTCTCTTTTTTTTAAGCTACTGAAGTGGTGACTGTATTTGTATTTCAAGAACCATCACTGCTCTCCTCACTCCAGGACAATGGATTAACAGATGTCATGCTGCATGCATTGCTTATCAAAGATGTGAGTCCTTTCTGCTCCTATGTAAAGAATGCTCCCTGCAAAACACACACATACACACATATATACTTAAAAAGCAGTCTTGTGGCATGAAAATCCTCTCTTCTGTTTGTAGTATTGAAACTAATTGGGACCTGTTCAAGATCCTTTATATCTCTTTGTGCTGTACCTTTGGCCAAACTTTCTTGGCATCTACATCTGAATTCTTTTAGATGTCTTCACACTCATTTTATCTTTTCTCTAGGTTCCTGCTACCCGTGAAGTCCTTGGTTCCCTCCCTAATGTATTTAGTGCACTCTGCTTGAATGCAAGAGGTCTCCAGTCATTTGTACAGTGTCAGCCTTTTGAACGTCTTTTTAAAGTTCTTCTGTCTCCAGATTACCTCCCAGCTATGCGGAGGAGGAGGAGTTCTGATCCTCTTGGTAAGTCACCAGGATTTATCTTACAATAAATAGTTGGTTTATAGTTGTGCCAAGATTTTTAGATGATTAGCCAGCCAACAATTGGCAAGGAAACCTCTCTTCCTTGATCTTGCATCATTTCTCTGGCTAAGTGTGCTGAGTGTAATGGGAGTTATCACCATATATTAAATTACATGTAGAAAAGCATACTTCATTCTTAGCCTCTGCTCATAATATTTCTGTGCTTCTCAACAGTTCACTGTTAAATGTATTGTCATGGTGCTGGTGAGAAATGGGTATTGGAGAGCAAGAGTAGATTTCCAGATCCACCATCTAGTCTGCAGCAAGACGAGATATGGAGTCCCAAGATGTTGATCCTCATAATCTTAGGTTCTAATATCCAAGTCCCTATGATAGTCACAAATGAATAGGTTTCCTTGGCATTGTATTTGAAAGTAGATAATTGAATAGAAGAAAAGTAGGGCTCCAGAAAGAATCCAGTTTTCAAAAATGTGCTTCATGCTTTCAGCCACCACTGTAGCATTCTAGTCACTATCATTCTTTACTGGAGCAGCCAGAGGGTTAATGATTTATGCTTCTTTTTTCTCTTTTCACTCTGCAATAGTAGTTCAGACCTCAATAGTAGAGATTGCCAGGGTAGAATGTAGCATACATAATTACTTTTAAATATTTTCTAGGCTGATACAGTTCCTTCCTACTTCCCAGTGATTTGGTTGCCGAGATTGGTGTGAATTCATTTGAGAAAGCACAGAACTAGAAAATCACAAGCACCAGCTTAGTTTCTTCTTTCATTCTTATATTGTCACAGAAAATAGCTCAAGCTCTATTTTCTTCAGTCTTTCTAACAGTTCATTTTTTGCTCTAAGGGGATACTGCATCCAACCTGGGGAGTGCTGTTGATGAGCTTATGAGACATCAGCCCACCCTCAAAACAGATGCAACAACTGCAATCATCAAGGTATGGGAAATGATACGGTTGTGACCATGGGCACAAGAGAGCAGTGAATGAGGAGATTTTAGAAAAAGGCTTGGCCTTCTGGAGGTCATTTGAATTCTTGGACTATGCCTGTAAGAGGATATGTCTGCCTTCTTTTCTCCACATCTTTGGGTTGGTCCTTTGCCCATCTTCCCCAAGAAAGTTACTTAATGTTGCTTCTTTATATAGGATATTAACAAGCTGCCTAAGCTTAGCTTCTGTTTGTAAATGTTGATTTTATAAATATAAAAAAGCTGATTTCCATTTCTAGTCTTTGTTTCTTGATTTTTCCCACTTTTACTAGCTCTGCCAGTTACATATTAGGATTGTTGAAACTAGTATATGAGTTCCTGGTGCCTGGTGAATTAGGACATGGAGTCAGATTAGTCAGTTACTTAGTAACCATGTGACCCTGAACAAGTTATTTAAGTTCACAGAACTTCACTTCCCTTGTTTGTGAAATAGGGTTAATGACTATATTTTAGGAATAGTGTATATAACGTGTATAGCACATATGAAATGGTCAAAAAATGTTAGTCACCCCCTATTCCTTAATTACTAATAAGTAACCTTATTTCCTGTTTTCCTGTGCCTTTCAGTTGCTTGAAGAAATCTGTAATCTCGGGAGAGACCCTAAATACATCTGTCAGAAGCCATCAATCCAGAAGGCAGATGGCACTGCCACTGCTCCTCCCCCAAGGTCTAACCATGCTGCAGAAGAGGCCTCTAGTGAGGATGAGGAAGAAGAGGAAGTACAGGCCATGCAGAGCTTTAATTCTACTCAGCAGAATGAAACTGAGCCTAATCAGCAGTAAGTGTTTGCAAGACAGGTTCACTAGCCTTGTGATCTTGGGCATGTTGTTTTCATCTATAAAAGTAAGAGAATTGGAATAGATCATTCATTATAAGGTTCTTCTGGCCCAAGAAGTCTATAGATTTTTTTTCTTTGAATCTTATGTGTAATTTTTGCTTTGGTATTTAATTGTATTGGTTACCTTAGCAAACTCTCTTCAAAGCTGTTTATGAAATTGAATCAAAATTCATTATATCATTATATGTTGGGCTTTCCTCAGAGGACTTTTTGTTGTTGATTTGGTGTTCCATGTCCTTGACCATTGGTTGTTTCCATAAGTGAGCGTATGTGGAATGCATTGCACTTTTGAAGCCTGTCTTCTAAGAAGTCCATAAGTATGGAGATTTGTTATCGGTTGGCCTGTGTTTTTGATTACTATCTATTCTACATGTTATCAGAAGGCTTTGGAATGTACTATATGACTTTAACCAGAGTAGATTTTTCCTTTGTATTTGAGGTTCATTTCACTTAAAAATTTACTATGTGGGCTTAAAGACTTCTGGCTAATAGTGTAACGACCATTGTACCTATAACTTTTAATCACTTTTATGCTAGAAGTGGATGTGATCTCTCTGGATAGCCATGCATTCATTCATTTAGTAGTGTTCTTTTTGGTGTATAGAAAAGTGGATCTGAGAGAAGCTTGAACATTTTAACTGTGGCTATGACTGGGTTTGAGCTCGAGACTTATGAGATTATGGTGGAGTGGACAGCAGAAACAAAGGCCTAGACTCCAAAACCGGTGTACCCTCTTGGAACTTTAGAAAATATTGAGCCTTTTGGTATGAGTGGTTTTGTTGTTGTTTTGGGAGAGAGACATTCAGTACATTGCTTTGTGGAGCAGATAGCTTAACCTTTGCCTAAGTAGGCAGCCCTACATTGTGTGTGTGTGTGTGTGTGTGTGTGTGTGTGTGTGTGTGTGTGTGTGTGTGTGTGTGTGTGTGTGTGTGTGTGTTAAAAAGTTCTCTTTCTGGAAGAGGAGGACACCCTGAAAGAAAGCAAAAATATTTGCAAATGAGTCAGAATCTCGGTGCTTCCTTCCTTGCCTTCTCTTTGATTGTCAGCCAGCCTGCTGGGATTGGGTTCCCTCTCCTGTTTACAAAAAAGGAAAAGATTTCTTAAACATGAATGGTGGTGGTGGTGGTGTTGAGTCAAGATGCGTTCATTCATCTGCATGTAACTTCTTTTCTACATGGACATTTTACAGCTGCCTTAGATCTAACATGCCCAGGTTTCAAGCTGTACATGGTATATTGACATTTCCTCAAGCCCTTGTGTTTCTTCACTCTCCATGATTTTCTTGTGATATAATGTGTCACAAATAAGAAGTTGATCATTTATGTTCCCCCAACAGTTTTATTAAAATTATTTGTATATTCTAATAACTTCTCTTGCTAATCTGTATGCTCCTTCAGGGCAGAGACAATGTCTCATTCACACATGTATCCCAATTACATTGTATATAATAGATAATCAGTCAATAAATGTTTATTTGTGGGTCAATGGAATGAATCAAGAGCATTAGATTAAGGATTCCCTGAGTCTTAAATGCCAATAGAGCTGGCCCTGATGAAACATGAATGAGAATGAAGAAATAGTAAAATTACAGCATTAATTCTCCACCATAGTGTTAAATAGTAAAAATACAGCATTAATAATACTCTACCACAGTGTATTTTCTAGGGCTGCAGAGGACTCTAGTAGTTGCTCTTCCACAGTACTGATATTTTTCTTTACTCTCTATGGTCTGGGTGTTTGTCACGACTTCACTAACAACATACTTAAGAGTCTCACAGATGTTGATACATACACTTTTCCACTCCTGCCACCTTCAGAAGCCTCACTTGGGTCACTACATGAATTATTAAGCCTAGAAGGTAAAGCAAGAGACTGTCTTAAACTCAACCTCTATTTTGAAAGCTACAGTATATTAAAGAGAAAGTTCTTTTATCTTCTTATATCAGGCAATTGTGATGGGAGTTGGTATATACTTTCTGCTAATATGGGAAGAAGCTTAGAAAAAATTGCAGTGTGCCATCTTCTCAAACTCTTGTTCATACCCACCCCCCAAACAAAATTTTTCAGTCGGACTCCAAAAAAATTTCTGTCTTTCATGCCCTCATCTGTTTTCCAATGCCTTAAATACACATGAGTAAGTTTTTTCCAATATTTTTTATTGAGGTATAACTTCTGTACAACAAACTGCACAGCTTTTAAGTTTTATAATTCCCCATCCTAAGAAAAGTTAACTAGTTACTTCTATCATAGGATAAGTTTGCCTATTCTAGTACATCATATAAATAGAGTTAATGGAGCCTTATATGTGTATCATATCTGGTATATGTACTTTCTTGTTTCTGGCTTCTGTTCCTCAACATGTTTTTGAGATCTGTGTTGTTGCATCTATCAGTAGGTTGTTCCTTTTCGTTGAGTAGTATTCCATTATATGAATATACTACAGTGTCTGTCCATTTACCTGTTGATGGACTTTTGAGTTTCCATTTTTTTCCAGGCTCAGACTATTCTTTTCCTTATTTTTTCCCAAAATCCACAGCTAGTATTTGAAAATGATGTTTGTATTCAATCTTGTAATACATGATTTTGTGTTAGAGATCTGAAATAAGGACTTAGGTACTATAGTCTACCCCACATACATGAAGTTCTGTTCTGCATTCAGAGTTTCATCACAGGTACTTCTAAATACTACTTGCCTTTTGGCCTCTTCTGCCTTCTATATCATTTGATCTCAGCAAACTGATATTGCAGGGGATGAATATACTTGACAGTAAGTAACCAAGGATTTTAGTTGGGATGATATAGTTTATTTGGTAGTCAATTCCATTTACTTTGCCTAACTTAACTACCTATTCTGAACAACTTGAAAGATATGGGTTATGTAAATTCATGTGATCTTAGGACCTTGAATAGCATCTGCCTGGGCTTTAAAGGTAGTGAATGCAGAGGAGGAGTTGTTCCCTGAATCATGGCCCACTGGGAGCTATGTTTCCACAAGATCTGGAAGAAAGACCTCATTTCCTTTACCCCACCCCAAGAAACCCATGAGATTTGTTGTATTATACACTGTACTATATGATACTCAATTGGAATCTTCCTTCACTTCTGATTAAGGGCTTCAGCTCCATAAATACACGTGTAAAATTGACCAGACTAAAATCAAATTTGGAAATGTGTACATGATTTAGAGAAGGAGGGAGAGACAGGAAGTTTTTAATTTGAAAGTAAAGGTAAATTGTTTCATTCATCATAGGATTGCAGTCTTTCATTGTTTGAAAAATGCTGTGGGTCAGAGTTTCATATCAGGTTAATATGAGAATGCCTTTTCTTAAAACCACTTGGTAGGGGGATTTGTACTTCAGAGAGCTGATCATTTTTATTTTTACTATTCCTGTATGACATCCTGAACCTGGAAGCCAAAGATGAGAGAGTAGGGGGAATAGTAGTTATTGAACAAATGTGTTCCTGGAGTTGGATTAAGAACCTCTGTCGGTTTGTTTTCTCTCTTGTCTTCTCCCTAACTTTCATTTAGCAAATGAAGGAAGTACCTGGGTCCCATTTCATGGTGTTGCTTTGGCTCTTTGTCATTATATTTGACTTCTGTACAGGGGAGAGTGTCTCATTGGGCTAGAGCTACACCTTTGCTCCTTAGCTGTAGAGATGAATTTGTGGGTTCTCTCCAAGGAGGTGCAGCCCAGCTGGGGTAGATACATTGTTGTAAGTTGCAGGGAATGCTGCAGTGGTTCCCAGGGCGAACTTTATAGTCAAATAAAAGTTTGTGATTATACCATGGAATCGTTTCACTTCTGGCTTTTGGGTTCTCATTTTGTACAAAGTTCTTTCCCAAATTTTTTATTGAGCGTATTCACTGCATCCTACCCAATCCCTTGCTCTGGATATTTTGTCAGTGGAACCATTTGTTATGCCTTTCTACTCTCTTTACCAGACTAGATTTTTCTGCCAAATATCTTTGTGCCTGGCAAACCTTTGTTCACATTTTATCTTGCTCAGAGATGAGAACTATTGGCTTAACTTTTCTTGCCTCTCTCTCCCACTACCTCTTCATTCTTCCATCTCTGCTTTTTACGTAAAATCCATTCCAGGGTCCTATATCTAAAGTGCTCCTCGTTTGACTCAAGTTTTGTCCCTTTTTGAGGTTTTTCTTTGAAGTAGATTTTGTTTCATTTCAAAATACTTAACGGCTTTTTCCCCTCTGTTTATTTCTTGCAAATGCCAAGATGTAGCCATTGGACTAAAGGCTGCATTCTCTGTGGCTGTTTCATTACTGCAGCCTTTTCATCTGCAGTACAGCATTGAAGCAACTGAGGCAAAAGACCGGATCAGCAGTTTTTGGATACTTCAGAAACTGTTGTGACACAAGCACAGATTGTTAGGGAAGGAGGCCTTGAATGTTGGCTTCATCTTTGACCAATTTTGTTCTGAACGGTTTGTCAATCTAAGCTTGAGATTTTGAGCAAATTAAATTCCTTTTTTTTTTTTGCTCACATTTTTTTGCTTTAAATTTGATGCAAGAATATGGTAAGATGTTTATGAATTTATTTCTTTTTCTAGCTCCTTTCTTCAAGCCAGTGTTCGAATAGTCTCTTAAATCGAACTTGCTTTTTTAAAATATTTTTATGTTGATGAATTCATCCTATGGTAGTTTGCCTAAGATAAGGTCATTTCTTTTGAGAAATGTATAGATGTGAATTTGTGAAGGCTTGATTTTTCCTTTTGTTCTCAACCTTGTCAGGCTAGCTGCAGAACTGATTTCAGCTCTTTTTTGTTCTGTGCTATACCACATATATTTTCTCTCTCTGTCCCTCAAGGCTGTAAGTCTAACTTAGAAAAAGGTCTAGAATTTCATGCTACTTCCTTTCCTCACTTTGTTCTCTTGCACTGGTATTTTGAATTTCTGTGTAACTCACTCTTTTCTCCCTTAACAGGGTTGTTGGTACAGAGGAACGTATTCCTATTCCCCTCATGGATTACATCCTTAATGTGGTAAGATTCATGGTGGGGTAAAGGTGTGTGCTTTTCTGGAAAATGTATGGGGTTACCAAATAGTCCAGTGATTTCTGTATTTTTATTTTTACTAGGGCCCTTAAAGTACAGATCTGTGGGGAAAGATGTGCAGACCTTGTTCTGTGAGACTGGTTTGCCACAAATTAGCCAATGCTCTCCCCTTTTTGGATATTCCCAATTTTCTGTTCTTTGAATGTGTCCAACACATATTTTTTCCCATGGATTTTTTTAAAAGAAAAATTAATGTGGCCTTTTAACTTCCTGTGTGTCTCACAGAAAAAAGTGAAGAGTTCAACTTTTCCCATAATTGTTTATTTAATAAAGGAGCCCACTTAGCAGTTTGTTCTAGCCTACTTCCAAGACTTTGAGAGGTGGTTTCTCTTGTTGGCTATGTTTGTTGCCCACATTTTACTTTCTTTACCCTTATAAAATGCTTTGTTTGGTCCAAATCACTCTTTCAGAGTTCTAGGTTTCATTTGCATTATAAGTACATTTGAGGGAAAGTATTCCTGCTTTTTGCTTCCAGTGGAGAGACAATACATTATCATGGAAAGGAACACTAAATGAGGAAATTAAGAGATTAGACTTGATTCTGCCACTAATTCATGGTGTGGCCCTCATCAAGTCATTTAACCTCTCTGTGCTCTCAAATTATATGATTTTAGGTGTGGCTGATAAAGTAGATTGGGAAGAAGTTGTAATTATTATTTTCTGGATGTTTAGAGTCCGTATCATATATCTATCCCTGTTTACCTGAAGTTTTTTGTATTCCAGAAAATACTGATTTTTCTGACTACAAAGCTACCCCTGTCATTATTTCAAGCTTTCCTTTTAGTTCCAAGTGTAAGGCTCTAACTTTTTTTAAAAATTTTCATTACCTAGATGAAATTTGTGGAATCTATTCTGAGCAACAATACAACAGATGACCACTGCCAGGAATTTGTGAATCAGAAAGGACTCTTGCCTTTGGTTACCATTTTGGGTCTTCCCAATCTGCCTATTGACTTTCCCACATCTGCAGCCTGTCAGGCTGTTGCAGGTGTCTGCAAATCCATATTGGTAAGAAGCATCTGGCCAAATATTTTCATTTCTTTTAGAAGTCAATATTGCAATATTTTTGTATACATGTTTTTACTGTGATCTACTTTTACCTTCACCAGAAAAATAGTGATGAAATTTGTGGTTATGTACTACAAGTGAATTTTGTGACTGTAATAGTCTGCCACATTATTTCTCACTGAGAAGTTGAAGTGTTCGTTCTTTGTTTCTGGGTTTAGTTGGTATATAGTTCTAACATTTGATTTTTATTGGAAAGGAGTATCTCTGAGAAAGCTTTGAAGCTGGGTTTCATTAGTGTATCATCCTTTGTCATGGTTGCATTTAACAGAATCAGGTATTGTTAAGCCATTTATTTTTTTTTTCTTTTTCAAACTTTATAGTCATGTATTTTAAGCATTATTGACCTGCAGTTTATCAAATTTTGCCAAACTCTGAAGTTCCTTTATTTATATTAAAAGTAAAAAAAACATAACATTTTTACCATTTTAACCATTTTTAAGTGTGCAGTTCAAGTAGTGTTAAGCGTGCTTACACTGTTGTGCAACCCATCTCCACAACTCATTGTGGAAAACTGAAATTCTTATACCCATTAAACAACAACTCCCCATCCTCCTCTCCCTCCTTACTCCTGGTAACCACCATTCTACTTTGTCTCTATAAATTTGACTGTTGTAGGTACTTCATGTAAGTGCAATTTATATGGTATTTGTCTTTCTATGATTGGCTTATTTTGCTTAGCATAATGTCTTTAAGATTCATCCATTGTGTAGCATGTCACAATTTTCTTCCTTTTTAAACCTATATTAACTCCATTCTGTGTATAAACTACATTTTATTTATCCACTCATTCATCAATAAACAGTTGGGCTTCCACCTCTTGGCTGCTATTGTGAATTAGTGCTGCTGTGATCAAGGGTGTGAATATTTCAAGATTGCTTATGTGTGTGTATGAGATGCAAACACTTAAGATCTACTCTTAGCAAATTTGAAGTGTATAATAATACAGTATTATTAACTGTAGTCACCATGCTGTATATTAGATCCCCAGAAGTTATTTATCTTATAACTGAAAGTTTGTATCCTTTGACCAACATCTCCAGCCCCTGGCAACTGTCATTCTACTCTCTGATTCTCTAAGTTTGATTTCTTTAGATTCCACATATTTGGTGAGATCATACTCAAGACCCTGATTTCCGTTCTTTAGGTTATATACTCAGAAGTGGGATTGCTAGATCATATGTAGTTCTGGTAGTTCTGTTTTTAATTTTTTGAGGAACTACCATTACTGTTTTCCACAGAAGCTCCACATTTTCATATTCCAACCAGCAGTGCACAAGGGTTCCTGATTTGTCCACATCCATACCAACACTTGTTATTTTATGGGTTTTTTTTTTTTTGATAGTAGCCAAACCAGTGGGTATAAAGCAAGATCTCGTGGTTTTGATTTGCATCTCCCTAATTAGTGATCTTGAGCATCTTTTCATGTGCTTATAGGCTGTTTGAATATCTTCTTTGGAGAAATGTCTATTTGGGTCCTTTGCCCTTTTTTTTTTTTTTTTTTTTTTTTTTTTTTAGTTCCCCCCAGACACACACTTCCACCCTTAGTTGCTTAGTTGCTGTCTCCCCTTAAGAACTAGATCACTGAAGGCGGGGCATCTCCTCCCACATGCTCATGGTGCACACCTGGGCCCTGGCACACCCAGGATATGGACCATGGCTCCACTGGGGCTCAACCCCAGGACCTTCTCATGTAAAGCAGACAGGCTAACCACACTATTGGAACCACCCCCTTTGCCCATTTTTTAATGGTGTTTTTTGCTGTTGAGTTATAGCAGTTCTTTATATATTTTTAGATATTAGTCCTTTATCAGATAAATGATTTACAAATATTTCTTAACCATTCCATGGGTTGCCTTTTCACTCTGTTAATAGTTTTCTTTGGTTCACAAAAGGTTTTTATTTTGAAAAAGTCCAGTGTATCTTTTTTCACTTGTGTTGCCTGTGTTTTTGGTGTCACATCTAAGACATCATCGCCAAATCTAGTGTTGTGAAGCTACCCTGTAGCTTTATCTAGGCATTTTATATTTTAGCTCTTAGATTTAGGTCTTTGATCAATTTTCAGTTAATTTTTTACATGGTACAAGGTAAAATCCAACTTTATTCTTTTGCATGTGAATATTTAGTTTTCTCAACACTATTGAAAAGACTGTCCGTTACATATTTGTACCCTTGTCAAAAATCATTTGACCATGTTGTGAGGGTTTATTTGGGTGCTTTCTATTCTATTCCATTGGTCTTGATGTCTGTCTTCATGTCAGTACACAGCTTCTGATTATTGTAACTTTGTGGTGGTAAGTTTGGAAATCAGGACATGTGAGACCTCCAGCTTTATTCTTTTTCAAGATAGTTGTATCTTATTTGGAGTCCCTTAAGATTCTATATGAATTTAAAGAGAGATTTTTCTGTTTCTGTAAAAAAAAAAAAAAGTCATTGGGATTTTCATAGGGATTGCATTAAATCTGTGAAGCTCTTTTATTAGATGGGTTGTGCAGTAATAAGTAATTTCTGTTAAAAATCAAATCCTATTGCTTTCGGACTTGGAAAGATCCATAATTATGACATGTCTGTGTTTAATGTTTTTTATTTTTCTTAACTCAATATTTAATTACTATTCATAACTACAAAAGGGGAAAGGACTGCTCCATCTTTATCCTACCTCTCAGATACTGTGTGAGAATAGATTGATTTATTTAAATGTATAGGAAAGGCACATACGTTTTCATATCTTTGAACAGCAAGTGATAGTGTTTTACTGTCAGATTTTTCTAAAGGCTCAAAGAGAAACTACAAGGGCCATGTAATACTTGAGTTGTCTCATAAAACAAATAAATTAACTAGCTGATCCCTATCCTAGAATTGTCTCTCTAATTGTGGGAAGAAAAGAACATTTGTAATAGTGGTTCACCTCCATGCTTTGGAACCTTGCCTAACATTGCTCCCTGTTGAACAAAATTTAGAATTCATTTTATAGCATAGAGTCCTGGCTATAACAATATTTCATTTTGGCCATCACGAGCTTTTAAATATGATTGGCTTACCACATTTGAAAGCCTCTCATTTGGGAGAAATAATGGGTTGCTTTAAAAGGGGATGTGAGGGATGTCATACATGCATTCATATTTTGGCTCTACCATTTACCAAGTGAGAAAACATGGCCAAGTCAGAAATTTGCAAGACTTGTCTTCCACTTCCTCTGTTGTGACTATTAAAGACATGATACATATGGAGTTCACTATTCATTAATGCTTTAATTATTATTCTTGTTTCAGACACTGTCACATGAACCCAAAGTCCTTCAGGAGGGTCTCCTTCAATTGGACTCCATCCTTTCTTCCTTGGAGCCTTTGCACCGCCCAATTGAATCCCCTGGGGGCTCAGTGTTGTTGCGAGAACTGGCTTGTGCTGGCAATGTTGCTGATGCTACCCTCTCGGCTCAGGCCACACCTCTACTGCATGCACTCACTGCTGCCCACGCCTACATCATGATGTTTGTTCATACTTGCAGAGTTGGACAGGTAAGAACTATATTAGGGGTGAACATGTTGTTTTAAAGCCAGTGAAATACTTGGGGCATATACTTGGCATCTTACTGTGTTTAGCAGTTCTGTGTAGGCTAGCTGCTGAAAGAAAAGTTTTAAGGTGAGATTTTTTTTTTTGGTGAGTTAGGTGAGTTAGTTTTGTGCTTCAGTTGCTCTCTAGTTTCACTTTTCCTTAGTATTTGTTTCATTAGAAGTTGGATGACCATATAATTTGTTTGGTGAATTGGACCTTCTTGAGAGTGTAAATAACAAATAGATCTGTAGCATCCATATAGCCCAACTGGAATGTATAGTTAACTATTTTACCAGGCAAGCCTCAACTGGGTGCTCATCTGGCCTGTTACCTCCTAATCTTTCTACAAATGCATGAAGACCTGAAAATAGGATGGCAAGAAGGAAATTTGACCACAAAACATTTAAGTCAATGGTAATAGAGCTTACTCAAGGCTTCCTAAATGTCAAACCCTATGCCTGTAATCCATGTGAGATTCCTCTCGTGCTTCCAGAAAGGTGTGTGTGCTCATTTGTTCTCAAGTAATCAGTTCTAAAGATTAATGATATAACATTTTAGCAGCCCGGTTTTTTGCTAATGAGCCACGGATATGTTCATCGGATCAAATCAAATGAAAAGCATAGTCATAAACTACTTAGAAAATAGACTACATAACAAAGCTTAAGGTTTTATTTTTATGACTTTATTAAATGAAATAAAAATAAAATGAAAATTTTAATTCAAAGAATTAAATTCAAATATTTTTTGAAATAAATAAGAGGAAGATAACATGCCTCATACCAACTAAATATTAGAAAGCTATCAGTAAATCTATAAAACTTTGATTTAGTAAAACAAGTATTGGCCTATGATTCTTGTCTTTTATTTTTAAAAAAGCAATGAGAATGAATGTTAGAGATAGATTATAAATATAGTAAGAAAATATCTTGTGGAAATGTGGAAATTCTGATGAAATAGACAACTGTGAGAATAACAAGGAAAAATAGAATCCCTTATCCTTCCTAAATAGCTGGAAGTTGATTTTGCATTTATTGTTTAGAGGGCATCCCAAAGATCACCTTCTTTTTACATTTGGTTGCAGAGTGAAATCCGTTCCATCTCTGTAAACCAGTGGGGCTCTCAGTTGGGTCTGAGTGTTCTGAGCAAGTTGAGCCAGCTGTACTGTTCCCTGGTATGGGAAAGCACTGTCCTCCTCTCCCTGTGTACCCCGAACAGGTAAAGGAATGGTCATCTCTTTTATTATCTCTGTTGTCTGTCTTAACACAACACAGAAACTAAGCTTAGCGAGCTTGGAGTATTGCTTTGGTCAAGGACAGAAGAGGATAGTAAAGAGTTTAGAGGCTTTCTTGTCTGTTTCAATTCATTTCAGCTGCTGTAACAAAATACCACAGACTGAGACCATATAAACAAATTTATTGCCCACAGTTCTGAAGGCTGGAAGTCTGAAATCATGATGCCAGCCAGCATGGTTGGGTGAGGGCCCTCTTCCAGGTCACAGACTTTTTGATGTATCCTCACATGGCAGAAGGAACTAAAGACATTAGTCTCATTTGTGCGAGTTCTACCCTCATGACTTAAGCACCTCACAAATGCCTTTTCTACTAATACTACCCCATTGGGCATTAGGATTTCAACATGAATTTTGAGGAGGCACAAATGTTCTTTCCCTCTTACCAGCCTAGGGACTTGCTGATAAAGTGTCATCTTGTGCATGTTTGATATCCCAATGAACATGGTAGGTATTTAAAATTCGGTTCTGTTATTAGCCAGATTTAAAAAATTGATGTGGAAATCTTATTGAGTGCTACCTCAGAAATTCAACAATCATTGCAGGTGTTCTCTTTGTTAATTTACCTGCTATAGGAAGGGATAGTATCAGCCAAGCAGGTTAGAGACCAAGCACAACATAAGAGTTGAGCTATCCAGGGTTTTTTGCTCATTGTTTCTCTTGTTGCAGCTTACCATCTGGATGTGAATTTGGCCAGGCGGACATGCAGAAACTGATTCCAAAGGATGAGAAGGCAGGTACGACCCAGGGCGGAAAAAGATCAGGTAACTCCAAGAAACTAAAATCTTAGTCATTCTCTTATGTTCTATCTTAGTCTTTATAGGTTTGTTGTGAAATTTTAGTTAGCTCTATCATCTGTTGTCTTCATTGTTTTCTTTGCATTAATTTTTAATTATTTTAAAATTAAACAAGTTTTACTCATTTTTTCTATAAAAATATATTCACACAATGGTAAAAATTAGAAGATGCAGTAGAAAAAGAATCACCCATGTTTGTACTGCAAAAACAATATGTTCGAAGTGTTCACCTAATCTTTTCCCCTGAGAATATATTTTATTAACATAGTTGTAATTATCTTAGATATAATATTTCATAGATTTCTTTTTGCTTAACATTAATTGCCATTTAAAGTTACCATGAATTAATCATTTCCTCTTAAGTTTCTAATGTGTTACTTTGAATAATGAACATGTGTGTAAGATTGATTCCTAGAAATTACTTTTCAAAGGGTATGGTGAGACTTTAATATTTTGTATGCTTATTTTTCAGAAGCTTAATCTTATAGGTTATAAATGGTAAATGATTGTTTTAAGTGTCTGTGGAACACTTTAGAACCACACTGTCCAGTATGGTAGCCACTAGCTATGTGTGACTGTTGAACACTTTAATGTGGTTAGTACAACTCAGAAACTGAATTTTTTCTTCCTCCTTTATTCTTGCCCCTTCCGCTTCCCCTTTTTTACTCTCTCTTTGTCTCTCCCTCTTGTTTTCATTCATTCCTCTTGTTAATGGGTAAGGGTGCTATGAGTTAAAATGTGTCTCACCCCCCCCCAAAAAATGATATGTTGAAGCACTAACCCCCCAGCACCTGAGAATATGACCTTATTTGGAAATAGAGTTGTTGCAAATGTAGTTAAGATGAGGGTTCTAGGGTGGGTGGAGTAAACTGAATGTTTAATTTTTATTAATTTAAATATAACAGCTGTTACCCTGTTCAGTTTTTCGAAGACTTTTAAGTATGTTTGGAACAACTTGGGTATGTGAATCTTTTTTTTTTCCAACTCAATTGTATGAAATATAAACAGATCAGTTATTTTAATGAAAATTTAATGTCTTGATTGTGATGTGCTGTAAAGTATAATATAGGTACTTGTTTTTTTAAATACTTAGTATAAAAATGTAAAACCTTAATTTTTATATTTGATTACATGTTGAAATAAAAATTTTAATATTGAGTTAAACTGTAGTATTAAAGATTATACCTGTTTCTTTTTGCTTTTTATTGTGGCTACTAGAGAATTTAAAATATATGTGGCTTACATCATGTTTCTATTGGATGTTGCTATTTTAGAAAATAGATTTTATGTTATAGCACAATAAAAGTTCCAAATTTCAGTAAGCAGAAATTGTACACAATTTTCTGGCCTTAATATAGCAAATCTAAAATTAATAAAAACAACTTCTCTAGGAAGTTCTTTTCCTCTTGTATTCTGTATCAGGGAGGAAATATATTTGATAAACTTTTAGAACACTGAAGATGATTTTATGTATAAAAACCTATCAGTTATACTTAAAAATTGTAATGAAATTACTAAAGATAGGAAGTAATAAAGCAGACAACTTGTGCAACAACAAATATATATTTATATTACAATTAGTATGGGAGAGGGAACAGATTAATAAAATATATACATGCCTCTGGCAAGGTAAGAAATGAGAACAAAATTAGACTCACTGTCAAAGAATTGCCTTGTTTAGCAATCCATATATTATTTTCACATAGTATTTCTAGAAAATCTGATGTGCTTTATAAAGTTTGCCTAAAGCCAATTCTTAATATCTAAAAATAATTTTAAAAAGACACGTCTCACTTCATGTACAAAAATCTTAAATGTTAGGAGCTAGGAAATATATTTCCAGAGTGATAAACTGATGTTCGATTTGAGTTTATTAATGAGCTATAAAATTCTAGCTGTACATGCACCTTGACAGCATGGGGACACTGCACATGGTAGTGTATGACATGGGTACCAGTCCGTAGCCTGTTAGGAACTGGGCCACACAGCAGGAGGTGAGTGGCAGGCAAGTGAGCAAAGCTTCATCTGTATTTGCAGTCATCACCATCTCAGCTCCACCTCATATCATTAGGCATTAGATTATCATAGGAGCACTGGTCCCTGGTGCTAAAAACATTGGGGACTACTGGTCTATGTGAGTGGTACTTCATGGGTCACGCAGTGCCTGTAGTCTTCCAGAGTAGCTTTGAGTTAAGTCTGTTCATCTGTTCTCATTGGAAAATGTCATTATTAGCTTAAAAGGGCTCTATGGAGAAAGCATATCAGTAGAGTTTGGGATTTCTTGTTTTTTCTTTTTAGATTTAGGATGTCATGGACATTTATTTAAAGAATAAAGAGCACCATAGGTAGCTCTTTCTTGGGACTCTTCACAACAGTGAACCAGTTAAGTGCTGGCTCGACATGGTCTTATTGCTCTCTTCATATGTCTACAGATGGAGAACAGGATGCAGCAGCTGGAAGTATGGATGCTTCTACCCAAGGCTTATTGGAGGGCATTGGGCTTGATGGTGACACGTTGGCTCCTATGGAGACAGATGAACCTACTGCTTCAGACTCTAAGGGCAAATCTAAAATCACACCTGCCATGGCTGCCAGAATCAAGCAAATCAAGCCTTTATTGTCAGGTGAGTGATTCCTTTTTTTCTCCCTTTTCTGGCTTTCAAGTCTTAACCAATCCTATAACAAATTGAGTTGGTAAGGTTGTCTTATTTCCTATAAGACAGTTTCAAACTTTGGTGGTTCATTTTTAGGTATACTTTAGTGAGTGTCTGCTCTGTGACATGCTTTGTACTAACTGCTAGGGCTACAGAGATAAGAGAATCTCGCTTCCTGAAAGCCATCTACTTCTCCCTCGCTTTAATTCCTTTCCTCCTGTTCATTCTTCAACTACTGCAAATGGCTTCTGCTTCTACCATGTCTTGCCAAGGTATTTTCCGGTGCCCTTACAACTTCTCTGCAATATGATAGTTGACCTCCCACCTCCTTCTTAAAATGCTCTTCTCTTGGTGTGTGTTGGAGGGGGGAGATATTAAGCTCTTCTGTTTTCCAGTTACCTGTCTGGCTATTTCACTATCTCCTCTTCCTTTCTCTGTCCCTTAAGCATAGCTAGCAAGTAACATGGTTGATTTGTGTTTTAATAAATTCACTTTGGCAGCTCTGTGGAGATTACATTAATGTGGCGCAAGACCATATTATAGATGTACACTCATCTGTCTTTGCCATCTTCTGCACCTTAATGTAATATCCATGTTTGAGGATGCTCATTTTGTATGTTCCTCAATATTTGCCACTTTCTGAAACCTTAATGTAGAGGAAAGTGATGACATAATGCCTGGGAATCTGGAGCTCTGCCCAAAAGCAAGAAGAAAATGTTCTTTGGTGTTTCCATTTTATTTTAAATCTCCTTGAATTTTCCATTCTGATTTGTTTATTTCTACTTCTTTTGGTATAATTTGAAAGTCAAAGTGGGGAGGAGGGAGGTAGATGGGGTAAAGGGGGCCAAGTATGTGGTGACAGAAAGAAATCTATGGGAGGTAAGCACGCAGTGTAAATATATATGCACCTTATTATTAAAGTGTAAAGCTGAAACGTGTTAGATTTTGTTAACCAATGTCACCATTAAATAAATAAACAAACAAACAAATGACCACTACCCTGAATTGAAGGAAAATTGATGATCCAAGAAGATTGCTCATGTTTACCTCCCCTTCGTTAGATTCTTGGACTGCTATGAACTTGGAACATTCTGGGGTTTCTCTGTGGGTTCAGTGCATGCCTTTAATGTCTATGCTCTGTGGTTACTGACCTTTTATTTTCATCTCTCATCCTTGCTGACTACCTTTGAGCCACTTTGCTGTCTGTTCACCTGAAGGTGATGGTGCAAAAGCACAGACTTAATGTTTGGATGCATTAGGTTTTCAGAGTCTGGGCATATTCATCCTCTACCCAGGCAGTGCAAGTATCAAATACAGAGAGCTAATTTAAGAAAAGCGAGTTAACACCCAAATATAATAAGTTTAGTCCCATTTTCTTTCCCTTTTCTATACATTTCCTTTTACATCTTATGTGCAGGTCCTGCTTTTATGGTTCAGTATGTACCATAAAGCATCCTGCAAAAATGAAAATTTAAAATACTTACAATCTACCTAACACCTTAAGAAAGCCACTTAAAAATTTTTATACTTTTCCTAGCAATTTTTTTCCGTTGAGGTCCATATATGTAATGTAATCAGACAACAATACGTATATTTGGTGTTCTTTTCTGGTCTGAGTCACTTTCTTTTTTGCCATTTCTAAAGTTCTCTGTAGGCATTTTAAGTGACTCCATAACCCAATAAATATAATTTACTTAACTAGTTCTTATTGCTATATTGTTCTCTGCAAAGGTGGTTTCAGTTTATACCTCCTCTAACAGTGTGAGTACCTATCTTGTTTTTCTTTCACATTTGTTATATATTAATTGCCAAAATACTTCTCTTTCCCCCGCTTTAAAAGCAGCATTTATTTCCTATGGAACTTCCTTTTTGGATTATCATATGTAGGGACAAGTCCAAGTATTTCCTGGGTATTGTGTGGAAGAGGTGAATGATAAAAATGGATTAATGGTAATGTGTTACAAATGAAACTAAGAATGCTGTCAGCTTATTCTGACTTTTGGATTCCAGCCTCTTCTAGATTAGGCCGAGCACTTGCTGAGCTGTTTGGACTCCTTGTTAAACTTTGTGTGGGGTCTCCTGTCCGTCAGAGAAGGAGCCATCATGCTGCCAGCACCACCACAGCACCGACACCAGCTGCTAGATCAACAGCCTCAGCCCTCACTAAGCTCCTCACAAAGGGCTTGTCATGGCAGCCTCCACCATATACACCTACTCCCCGCTTCAGGTAAGGTTCCGCTAAAGGTACAGAATCAAATTGATTCCTTCTCTACTTAAATGGAGTGCAAGCCACTGAATTAGAGAACTTGGTGGTCTTTTGTTTACTTTAGATATGTACCCCAAATATAATTTCTACTTAGTTTAGAATATAGAGGTTTATAGAGCATTTATAATCAAACTACATTTCAATAACCTTGCATTTTTTAGTAGGTGGAAGCCTACTTAAAACCTTAGGAATTTTAATAACCAGACTGGTTACCCACCTGCATTCCAGTCAGTCAGTCAGATTAGTGCAATGTTAAATTTTACTCTTGGCCTCTACATGAATTTCCCATTGCTTCTGTGACTGCCTCAAAGGATGTTAAATTTTTGCTTTTTCCCTTTTTCAGGCTGACATTCTTCATCTGTTCAGTTGGCTTTACTTCCCCAATGCTGTTTGATGAGAGGAAGTATCCCTACCACCTCATGCTACAGAAATTTCTCTGCTCTGGAGGCCACAATGCTCTTTTTGAGTAAGGATCAAGTTGCTTCACTGAGAAGCATTTCTTAGAGTTTAGTCTTTTCTGCATGCCTTAGCAGTCCACAACTCTCTAAGTCACCTATCCTGTGACAGTAGGATACATATAGACACCCATTGGTGGTAACTATTTATGTTCCAGGAACTAGCTATATTTGTCTCCATCTTCCTTGGAGGGTGGGATTCAGCTCGTCTTGGAGGTGTTTGTAAGGGTCTCTTTTCCTCATTTGGTTTCCTATACCTGGTACATATTTTTCAAATAGACATGTCTTTTTCTATTGTTTCTCTGAATGTGATAATTTCTCTGTTTCTCTTGGTCAGAATTTTAAGCTAAGTTTCATCTTTTTTGTTTTGACTTCCAAAAGTAATGCTAGAAGTGGTAATCATTTTGCAGTGTATATGTATATCAATCACATTGTGCACCTTAAACTGACATATGTTAAATGTCATTAATATCTCAAAGGTAAAGACCAAAAAAAGGTAAAGCTAATAAATGTTTGACAAATTGGATGCAGTAGCTCCAAGGAGAGTGGACATGTACTTCCAATCTGGAGATTGGGAACCTATTGAATGTCCTTTCAACACACTCCCCATCTACAATACTGATATTTTATTTACATACTTCTCTTATTTGAATTTAGAACTTTCAATTGGGCTCTGTCCATGGGAGGCAAAGTTCCTGTTGCTGAGGGATTAGAACATTCAGACTTACCTGATGGCACAGGAGAATTCCTAGATGCTTGGCTTATGCTGGTGGAGAAGATGGTGAATCCCACCACGGTGCTTGAATCTCCACATTCACTGCCTGCCAAATTACCCGGAGGTGTCCAGAACTTTCCACAATTCAGTGCCCTCCGCTTCCTTGTGGTAACTCAGAAAGTGAGTATTCAGCATTCTAGAACCAAGAGGAATTTCTCATGCTGACTAGGTAGCTCCCACCCTGTTTTACCTTCCTTAATTAAATAACTTGGTGATTGGAGAACCATTGGATCCTATTCCCAGATAGGGCCACATGACAGAGATAGAGACCATGTAAGAATTTTCTGTAGTTACAAACATTTAAACTGTAAAGCTCATATTGGTACTCCCAGATTGAATTAAATGCCTCCTTCTCTGTGCTCTCATAGGCCACCTCAGTACTGACCTAGGATTTTGTTGTTGACATGGACTGATTGTGGAAGGACCATCCCATAGATCTTTGACTTATTCCTCCCAGGGTTTTGAATTAAGACAAAGTGATTTTCACACAACTTTTTAAATGACCTACAGGCAGCCTTTACCTGCATCAAAAACCTGTGGAACCGGAAACCTCTGAAGGTGTATGGTGGGCGAATGGCTGAGTCCATGCTGGCCATCCTGTGCCACATCCTCCGAGGAGAACCTGTGATTCGAGAGAGACTGAGCAAAGAGAAGGAGGGATCTCGAGGAGAAGAGGATACAGGGCAAGAGGAAGGTGGTTCCCGCCGAGAGCCTCAAGTCAACCAGCAACAACTGCAGCAGGTAGTATCCTGATCTGATACTCCAAGGCCCATACTGCACCTAATAGAGTGTGATTCTTGTGGATTTTTTCTAAATTTACATACCACTTAAATGCCTGTCCTATTAGCTAGGAGATAGGTTTAAAATTGCTCTCTCTCCTGGGAAAGCTAGAGTGTAGTCTCAGTGCTTCTAACAGGTAAAAGATCTGTGTTCTCCCAAGCTTGTTGGTTAGTATTAGAACTCTATATTAACTACTTTTAGTAAGCTGCAGCTATATATTCTTGGAAGTAATTTGTTCTCAACTTCTTTGATTAATCTGTAAAGGAAAGGGATATCATGACCCAAATTTATTCTCCAATAGGAGCTTTCTGAAACCTTATTTACCTACAAACTTTTTATTATTATTTTTAAACATATAAACCACATTTTGAAAATTGGAAGCTAGAAGCAGTGTAGTGGGTGGTAAGGTAAGAGAAGTACTTATGAACCTGACATTTTGATCTCAAAAGAGCATTTAGGATATTTCTCTGGGAATTTGTGTTTAAGTGTGTGTTCTCTTTGTGTCTAGAGTCCTATTCAGATGTATCTTTTACATGAATATATATATGCCAAATTTATTATTAATAAATAATAAATGCTCACTTTAAGAAAATTAAGAAATGCAACAAAATATTTTTTAAAAGGCATTCATAATGTCACCACATAATTATTGTGTCCTTTATCACTTAGTTCTATACCTAATATTTACCTAGTTAACATATGTGTGGAATTGTACTGCTGTCATTAAGAAAATGGGGTTTGTGTTTTTTTGTTTGTTTGTTTTAATCTTGGTCATTCTTTTATTGCTGGACCTTAATTTTCTTTATATTGTAAAGCTGTATTATATAGTTTCTTTTTGCTTTTATGTGTGAATCTCTTTTCAAATTAGAATAATCCTATTGATGGTAACCATTTAGCCCCATTTTCTTAGAGGATGGAATTGAGAATCAACTGTCCCATGTGTAACCCTAGTGCTATAGGAGCACCACATGGAAAGGTTCATTTATGTTACCTAACTGCCTTAGCTTATAAATGTCCTCAGTTCACATGAAGTTAGAAAAACTTGTTTCCATCTTGAAAGGGTTCCTTTCTTTTTAAAATGTGTTTGGATTTCTCTTTTACTATGGTTCTGAGATCGCGCATGCATTCTTTTGGTAGCTCATGGACATGGGCTTTACAAGGGAACATGCCATGGAGGCCCTGTTGAATACCAGCACCATGGAGCAGGCCACAGAGTACCTTCTAACCCACCCTCCCCCAATCATGGGAGGAGTTGTTCGGGTGAGTTGGCTCAGGGGCTCTAATCTTCCAGAACATTGGTTTGGCTGCTCATGTGCTTTTCCTGTCTCATGCTTCCATCACTGGTCTTCCCTTTCCTAAACTACTTCTCATTTTCAGACTTTTCCATGCCAATATTTTCTTTTTTTGTGATAACTCTCCTAGCTCAAGAATGTAATGAGCAGAAGCTTCCTATCTTCCAGCCATGCGAATTACTGGACTTTGTTTGCAGAAGAACTCTTAAATTATCCACAGTCAGAAAGTAATATGAGGCTTTCTTTTCTGTGATGCAGAATAGTTGGAAACATTTAAGTCCCCTTATATACTTTCATTGCGATTTTCTCTCTCTGTTCTTATAGTGACCAGGTAAGACTAGTTGGATTTAACTCTAGAGAGCAGTATTTGGAGCCCCCCCCCCTTTTTTTTGAAAGCTTGAGCATAGGATGTCTGATTCCTGATGAGTTGGGGTGTGTATAGTTGCTGGATTTTCTGTTGTTGCTCTGTAGGATCTGAGTATGTCTGAAGAAGACCAGATGATGAGAGCGATTGCCATGTCTCTGGGACAGGATATCCCAATGGATCAAAGGGCAGAGTCACCTGAGGTAACTAGAATACGGGGCATCCAAAAGGGTCTAACACATTAATTGTATAATTCTATGAACATTCTGCTACTACTGCAGAGTAATTGGTGGACTTAGAGTCTAACAAAACACATGGGAAAAGGAGAGAAAAAGGAGGCTCTGTTCATCTCTCTGACGACCAAATCAAAGTTGTGACAGAAAAGAGAAAACACCAAGGAAAATCGCCTGGGATGTAGATTCACAAGCCCTACAACTAGGAAGGGAAATAATAAATCACCCTCCCGTGAGAGGAGGCAGGACTGGGTGAGGACGCAAAGCTGCTAGGTTCCAGGCTGACGAGTGAACAGAGAACATCATAGCAGTAGTAGTTGGCAGCTACAGATGCCTTATAAAGGGACCGGGTCCACAAGTGGACTTTGGCAGTGACCTGTTTACTCTGAGCACCAATGCCAGGTCGCCTGCGCAGGGGACAACAGGGATTAGAGTGGGACACTGAATTGTTGGAGTGAGGGCCAGAGGCTAGACTTGCTCTGTACAGAAGTGCCATTGGTGTCCATTAGTACTCTGTTGAGCCTGCCTAGAGTGTGGACACAGCACTGCCATAACTGAGAGAGAAGTCATCAAACTGGATTAACAGAGATTGCTCTGCCCAAAGGATTCCCTGAAGCTCCACCTCCCTCAGCTTGCAGCCCCACCTAAGCCACATCCATGTGTGTCCTCAGCAAGTGAGGTGCCCCTTGCTAAGCAATGCCTAGACATACACTGGTGGCAGCTGACCATAGTTCCTGGCATGGCCTCTTGAGGTAAGTACAAGCACAGCATCTGTGGATTGCTTGCTGAATCTTAACAGGTGGCCCTTGAGGGGCACAGGCTGGGACTAAAGTTGGCCTTCAGCTGAGCCCCTTTCAGGACTACACCACTGGATACCTACTTCACAAAGCCTCACTAATAAGACCAGGAGATTTAAGAGTTTTGCTTAGTACATAGAAACAGACACAGAAAGGCAGCCAAAATGGAAAGACAAAGAAGTAGAAACCATATGAGAGAGCAGAACAGAAATCCAGAAGTAATGGAATCAGGCAATCTAACAGATGCAGAGTTCAAAACACCAGTTACAAAGATGTTTGATGAACTTAGGGGAAGTGTAGATGAATTCAGTGAGAACTTTAACAAGGAGATTTAAAAAAAACCCCATAAAAATAGAAATGCAAATTTTAAAAGGGAACCCTTCAGAAATGAAGAACACATTATCTGAGATGAGAAGTATATTATATGGAATAAACAGAGTGAATAAAGAAGAAGATCGAATGACCTATATAGAGGATGGGGAAGCCAAGGACACTCAATCAGAATGGCAAGAAAAAAAGAAGTCAAGACTGTAATGATAATTTAAGGATCTCATGATACTCTTAAATGTAAAAATATCTGTGTCATCGGGATACCAGGAAAAAAGATGTTGAAGAGCTATTTGAAGAAATAATGATGGAAAACTTCCCTAACTTGATGAAAGAAATAAAACATAAAATCTCAGGAAGCTCAGAGAGTCCTCAAAACCGGGAACCCAAAGAGGCCCACACCAAGACACATCATAATTAAAATGCCAGTGTTTAAAAACAAAGAATCTTAAAAGCAGCAAGAGAAAAGTAGTTAGTAACCTACAAGGGAACTCCCATAAGAGTGGCAGGTGATTTCTCAAAAGAAACTATGCAGGACAGAAGGGTTTGGCACAAAATATTTGACATGATCAAAACCAAGCAAGGATCTACAACCAGAAATACTTTATCCAGCAAAGCTTTCTTTTAGAGTTGAACAACAGAGAAAGAGCTTCCCAGACAAAAATAAGCTAAGAATTTATCAGCACCAAGCCAGTATTACTTGTTGGAGGAACTTTTTTAAGAAGAAAAAAAATGTATCAAAAACAAGAATAAAGAATGGTGATAACTACATTCCTATCAACAAGTACCTCAAGTGGAAAAAAAGTAAGTGCTCCAACCAAAGGATAAGGTGGCTGAATGGATAAGAAAATAAAACCTCTACATATGCTGCCCACCAGAGACTCACTTCATATGAAAATACACACAGAGACTAAAAGGAAGGGGGTGGAAAAAGATATTGCCTTGATATGGACCTAGAGAGTATTGTGCTGAATGAAATGGGTCAGATAATGAAAGACAAATATCTCAAGGTTTCATGTATATCTAGAATCTAAAGAACAAAATAAACAACAAAAGTGAAATAAACTCAAAGGATATTTTCAGGGCTACTAAATGGGGAGGCGGTTGAGGGGGGATGAAAAAAAGGCACAAAAGGATTAAGAGGTACAAATGGGTAGTTGGAGAATAGACATGGAGTTGTGGAGTCTAGCATGGGGAAGATGGCTAATGTAATGTGTAAGGGGGATGAGGTGTATTAGATTTAGTGGGGTGATCACTTTTGAGAGTTATGTGGGTCTCTGATCACTATGCTATACAACTGAAACGTATATTATTGTATGCCAACTATAATTAAAACTCACTGAATTGTACAATGTAAATACAAGCAACTAATTGTCTATTATGTTTCAATAAAGCTGGAGGAGGGGAAGAAACACATTAGAGTACTCATTCATCCCAACTTGCCATCACTGATCTACATTGTATTGACCTAAAGTTTTAAGTGGGGCAGATGAAGCATTGATCTTTATTGTTAAATAAGCAACCCAAAATGTACTTGGTAGTGTCCATTAGTCCAAACTTGGCTATTTCTAGGTAACAATTGCGTCTGTTTATTTTACTGGCAGAGAATGCAGGACAGTGTCTATAAATGGTTTTGTAGGAAATAATGTAGGGATACTGTGAGTAAATCAGCAGTACTTGAGGGTTTGTAAGTGTCCTTCCTCTCTGTTCTCCTTGTCTTGCCTTAGCCTGTGTGGCTGCCCTCATAGTCATTGCCACACAGTAATGAACATATATCAACCTGCTTTGAGGAGAAGGTAGGGGGTATTCATACGATAGGGCAAATACATTTTTAGAATATTCCTCGTCTTCCTTCACGCCTTCCATATGCTGTCACTCTTCCTTGCCTCCAGGAAGTTGCTTGCCGGAAAGAGGAGGAGGAACGGAAAGCTCGGGAAAAACAGGAAGAGGAAGAGGCTAAATGTCTAGAGAAGTTCCAGGATGCTGATCCACTGGAGCAAGATGAGCTCCACACTTTCACAGATACCATGTTGCCAGGTTGCTTTCACCTTCTTGATGAGCTGCCTGACACAGTGTATCGGGTGTGTGATCTGATCATGACAGCAATAAAACGGAATGGAGCAGACTACCGGGACATGATTCTGAAGCAAGTAGTCAATCAGGTAATCTCTCTGGGCACCAAAAGGGAGGAGTACGTAAAGTGTTTTCCTGCCATCTATCAAAACCTAATATCTAAAAAAAAGTATTTTTACATTGCACCCAGTATGGATATATTCTCTATTTTAATTCTTTAGGTCTGGTAATCTAGCTCTCTCTCTTGAGTTTTCCTGCAAAAAGTGAATTAAGTACTTCACAAACATATCTTTAAAAGGAAAAAACAAAGCCTTACTTTTCTAAGCATGTCGTCTTAGGTTCATCTTCAGTGTCCAAAATGTGTCTCATTCTTGAACCAGGTTAGGTTCCCTGGACCAGCAGTGATAAAATGTTTTTTCCTCCTCTTCTATGAAGCAACCACTTTGGCATATAAGTTCCCATCCTGTTGAATAGCTATGATCTGGTGCTGTTTTTTCTTTTTTTTTTTTCTTTAATTTTAAGCGGTGGTTTTCCTCATTGTGAGGTTAATTTATACTAATTGTAGAAGTTGGGTAAGAATTAAATTACCCTAAATCCCTACACAAACAGCCAGTTAACATTTCGGTTGTATTTCCTTTACTATTCATGTATTTGAGTCATTGGAATCTTGTTTTATTTGTAAAGTCAAGAAGCAGAGGAAGAAATCAAAAAGTGGTGTACACAGCATAGGTAATGATAAACTTTAGTGTTATGGAAACATCACAGAAATACATCACAAAAGTAAAACAAACTGGATAAACCATTTTTTTTTCTAAAATTTAATCAGGATTCAGTTAAATTTATATTAAGAGCTTATGTAAATGATTTTAAGAAAACTTCAACTTTAATACAAAAGAACAGTTATATAAAATTTATTACAGGATATTTAACATGCTTACTAAAGCAAGACCAAGATTTCTAACATTCTAATTGTTTTTAATGATAATTCTGGGGCAGAATGTAGTGAAAGATTGCTGGGAAGTGTGAGTTGGTAGAATTTTTGTAGGGTTGACTATATGCACCAGAATTTTTTTTTAATATTCATTTCCTTTAACTTAGAATTTAGGTTTCTTAATCTAGCCTAAGAAAGTCATTTTTTAGAGATGATCCTATGGTAGCATATATCTTTTTTAAATTCAGATATTAAATCCCAGTAGTAAATATGTTACTGTTTAACTCCCCTCCTTTGGCAAGTGTGTTGAGAATGGATTATTTTACAAGGTTGAGAATTTTTTGACAAACTTTATCATACTCTGTCTACATTTATCTGAGTTGGCCACTCTGCTTTTCTAGGTGTGGGAAGCTGCTGATATATTGATCAAAGCCGCTCTTCCCCTGACAACGAGCGATACAAAAACTGTGTCAGAGTGGATCAGCCAGATGGCCACTCTGCCTCAGGCATCAAATTTGGCTACTAGAATCTTGCTTTTAACACTGCTTTTTGAGGTAAGATTTAGATTTTTTGGTCCCTCTTATTTATCAGAATTATTGAACACCTATCATTTGAGACATTGAATAAGGTTAGAGAGAAATGTAAGGCATAATCTCTGCATTTCATGAACTCACAGATTCTCATAGGCTATAACACATAATTAAGTACAAAACATAGCATTCTTTGCCATGTGAGTGGTATGAACAATTTTGTCTGAGTTCAGGAAGGGGATATGCACAACTTACAGACAGTAAGAGACAGGCTTCCCAGACAAGTGGTAATTAAATTGAGTCTTAGAGGATTTGGAAATGTTTGTTAAAAGTATTTAAAAAGAACTGCTGAAGTTCTATTGTGGACTACTTTTGGCCTTTCTGAGAAAACCTCTAACTGGCAGCCTAAGAGTAAGATAGGTGGTGAAAATTTATAATAGGCATCAAATAGAATCTAACTCCTTTGTTACCTGGTCAGTCAGAACATTATTTGAGAGAAGAGAGTGGTTTGGTCAGCACATGTTCTTATTCCAACCAAAACAAGTAGGAGGTAGTTGACTTTGAATAAATGAACTTTATTTGTCATCATGTTTAACAGTAAAACCTGAATTTAATTAAACCCTTTAGGCAACTCGGGGAATAAGTTCAATATATGTGTCAAACTATATATGTCTACAGTCTTGGGGCTTTCCATTATGGTGGAAATGGTGGTCCTTATAGCACTTGCAAATACCTTGCAAAGCGTGAATGATGGGCATCCCCTCTTTTTAAAAAATCACAAGTAACAGTCTCATTTGTTTCTAGTCCTTAACAATATTAATGATATTAATAACAGTTTCCATATTAAGCACTTAGCTAATGTGCCAAGCACTGTGTGGGGCACTTTGAATATATAGCCTCATTTCATTATCAGTTACCCTGAAGGAAGAAATTATTCCCTTTGAAACAAAGGCCCAGAGAATTTAAGTAAGTCATCTTAGATCACATAGCTGGTGCATATAGAGGTAGAATTTGGATTCGTCCAGTACTGTTAGTATTCACCTCTGTGATCTACTATGCCATGTTAATCCTCATACACAGTAGAAGTTGGTGTGTTTTATTTTTTTCCCTTTGATTAATCAATCAGGAATTGAAGCTACCATGTGCTTGGGTGGTTGAATCTAGTGGCATCCTTAATGTCCTAATCAAACTCTTGGAAGTGGTTCAGCCCTGTCTACAGGCCGCCAAGGAACAAAAGGAGGTCCAGACCCCAAAGTGAGTGTCCCTCTATCTCTCCACTGGTTTCATTTGTATTTCTCTGGGACTTGGGCCCTCAAGCTTAGGGCCTGAATCAGGCACTTTCCTGGGGCATTTATGGAGCAAATCTTGGGTACCTTTTGTGGTTTTAAAGTTGTAAAATGCCTGATGAAGTCAAGATAAGTTTTCCCATGTTGTGTACAAGTTTCTGGCTTGCCCAGAGTCAGTCATTTTTCCTTTTGTAGGTGGATCACCCCAGTGTTGCTCCTGATTGATTTCTATGAAAAGACAGCCATCTCCTCAAAAAGGAGATCCCAAATGACTAAGGTATATAATATAGTGTATATGGTTGGCAGAACTGCTTAACTTTTTGAGGCAAGAGTAGACAAGAAAATACAAGACCATAGTAAAGAATGTCAAGCTTTCTGATCAAGGCATAAAGTCTCTCAAGGTGTATTGATGGCTATATTGTTTTTCTGAATGGAGTGTTTGAATTACTTGCTGAAGGACGCAAGAACTTAATGGAAGTAAATGTTAAAGGAGTATGCAGAGGGGGAGTGGCTCTTCTCTTATGTAATATACTGAATATGCCGTAATTCCTCCAAAAGCTAGTGTTCCTTACATAGGACACATTATCTCAGTACTTTCTCAGAAACAAATTTTGTTTCAGTATATCTAAAATAATGTTCCCCTTTTGTGGAAAACAGTTGGAAACAAAAGGAAAGCAGAGGATTGCAGGACAAGAATGTAGAGGATTTTGTGCCTTTGGAGAGGCTCAGGAACATGAGGATTAATGTGTACAAACACTTATCTCTTGCTTCTCAATGTATTAAATATTCAGTATATTTCTTTTTTCTAGATTAGCTTTAGCAATGAACACTAATGAAGTTTGTTTCTTCTAATAACCAACTGTGTAGGAAATAAAAAGAAACTTTGTGCTCTTATATTTAGTACTTACAGTCCAACAACAACAACTGGCGTTGGTTCGATGACCGGTCTGGACGTTGGTGTAGTTACAGTGCAAGCAACAACAGCACTATAGATTCTGCCTGGAAATCTGGAGAGACAAGTGTTCGTTTCACTGCAGGCCGAAGAAGATACACTGTCCAGTTCACTACAATGGTTCAGGTACATGGTCATTCAGTGTTGTAAACTTTATTGAAAACGGGAAGGTGCCTCAGTATGCCTTTTGGTTTCTTTCTTCCTGAACCGGCAGTCCTGACATGTGTTAGTAAAGAAGGGTATACCATGCTACTACTAAATTGAGTTTTCAGAGTGCCGAGTCTTCATGAAATCACCAGGTGGACCTTAAATCTGTGATAATTTGATACTGTTCCACCTAGAAATAATCTTAAATGTTGGGTCAAGGATTAAGGAGTGGTTAAGGATGATGTCTGCTCTACTGGAAAGTTTACAACTTGTTAGAGGGCCTTTTGTGTTTTCCTTCTAGGAACCTTCAGGCTTTCTCTCTCTGTAAATGATAGGGACAGAATAAATTGCCAGGGTTTCTTTCTGTTGCAGCATTTTCTCTGGGAATTCCAATACCCCTCCCCCATGGTTTCTTTTTTGGTAAAGATATTTTTATCCGCTTTAATTCCTAGGTTAATGAAGAAACAGGGAACCGTCGCCCTGTAATGCTGACTCTCTTGAGGGTACCACGGCTGAATAAAAACTCTAAAAACAGCAATGGGCAGGAACTAGAGAAGACGCTAGAAGAAAGCAAAGAAATGGATATCAAGCGTAAAGAAAATAAAGTCAATGGTATGGACTTAGTTTTGAATCTTTTGAGGAATGTTTTACATGAAGCTAGTGTGCCTTTAAGGCTTAAGTTCTGGTTGATTTCACTGAGCTCTTATCTGGTCTTAGAATTGGTGTTTGGCATGTTTTCCTTCATAGGACCCAAGTGCTAGACTGGTTGCTTAGGAAGGAGAGGCGTGGGTGGGAGTGTCAAGTTAAACTGTCTGAATTCTTACTTCCCCATTTGTAGATACCCCCTTGGCCCTAGAGAGTTCAAATACTGAAAAGGAGACAAGCCTGGAAGAAACAAAAATTGGGGAGATCCTGATCCAGGGCTTGACAGAGGATATGGTGACTGTTTTAATCCGGGCGTGCGTGAGCATGCTAGGAGTCCCTGTGGACCCAGACACTTTGCATGCCACCCTTCGCCTCTGTCTGAGGCTCACCCGAGACCACAAATATGCCATGATGTTTGCAGAGCTGAAGAGTACCCGCATGATCTTGAATTTAACCCAGAGTTCAGGCTTCAATGGGTTTACTCCCCTGGTCACCCTTCTCTTAAGACACATCATTGAGGACCCCTGCACTCTCCGTCATACCATGGAAAAGGTGAGTCTTTTTGGTATGAGATGCTGGTTTAACTTCACATTATACCTTTGTTGTACTTGGTCTCAGAACAGATAGACATCTGGTTCTTTTTAGGGTCTATAGCCAGATATGTAGACTATATGCCCTACCCAGCAAAATTTCCCAGTTGTATGCTTAGGTATGATGGATTATCCCAGTGGATGACATGAAAAAAGAACTAGAAAATACATTTTCTACCCTTTAAATACATTGTAGTAATAGCTCTTGTCTAGTAAATCCTCTCTGGCAATATAGGTTTCTTGAACCAAAAACTGTTAATAAGGAACTGGGATACCTTCCACCAAGTACATGTCTTAAAGATCATTCCCTTTTGTAGGAGTACTTCTCATGTGTTCACCCTAGAGCCTATTTTCTAAACACTGTGTTTTGGGGTTACAAAAGTAGTAAAGTTTTTGGAATGTTTATGATACGCCGGATATTGTGGTAACTCTTTACAAATACCTGTTGTGCAGATCAGAAAACTGATCTTTAACATTTATTATAGGAACACATAAAGCAGTGGAAGAAATGACAAAGTAGGAAAAATAAATGTTTATAAACATCAACATTAAGACATCAATGGAAGGGTGGGGGACAAATGTCTTACTAATAAGACTTTTCCTTCTCGATACTTTTACAAAATTCTTTCCTCTAGCTAAATCTTTGTCAACAGTTACCATGTGAATATTACTATACTTCACTTCCATCTTTCTTTCTTGGGACATTGTTTACCACATTTATAAATAATGCAACATGCGTCTTTGTTCATAGCTTTGTAACATTAAGATTTCCTAGAAATCAAATCAAAAGTTGTAAATATTTTTTAACTCACTTGTCAGAACAGTGATACTTTTTCGTGCTTCTTTATGTGCATGGATATACATCTCATTCTTCAGATAGTTCTTTTTCACCCAGCATGTTTGATTTCACCTGTTATGAGCAAACAAAAGGTGCACTATTAAAAGCAGCATGTGCATGGATCCAAGGTGAGGAGACAGTCCAACAAAAAAGAAACAACTATATATAGACAGGATTCTAACTTAAAAACAAAATAGTTCAGATGTTTAGTTTATACAAGGTAAAAAATGCTAGGAAAGAAATATAGGTTCTTGTTGGATGACAGAAAACTTTCTGAGCTTAAAGGAAATAGTATTTGGGGGTGTTGGGAGCAAAAGAAGATCAGTGGCAATTTTAACATACCGAGTTGGCAAAATGTAAATGCTTGATAATATCCATTGCAGGTACGGGTGTGGAGAACCAGGCATACTCTTACTTTTGGTAGGAGTGGAAATTGGTGCAGCCACATTGGAGGGCAATTTGGTACTGTCAGTTTAAGATATCCTTTGACCTAGAAATTCTGTGGCTAAGAACTTAAAACTAAAGTCAAGTATGCCAAGGTACATATACAAGAATGTTCACTAGAATTGTTTGTAATATCAAGAAACTAGAGGTCTGATGTCCTGCAGAGGACTGAATAAATAAAATACCCCACATTTTTTATAGTGAAATTACACTTTTCTGTATTTAAAAAATAAATTGTATAATTGCAGCCTGACAGGCAGGATATAGGGATTAATATGCTAAAGAGCATGCCTGTTTGGTAAATAATAATAAGATTTCAAAAGATGTTTATCTTTGTGAACATAGTTCATGAAGGAATAGATAATGGAAAACACAATGGACTTGTTGTTTTATTTATACCTTCTCATATTTTCTATGATAGATGAGTCATTTTATGAGAAGAATAAAACCATAGCAATGTCTGAGCCATGAGGTATCAAAGCGAATAACCATAAAGTTTGATATCTCCTGTAGCTATCATCTGAAACTGATGATTGTCTTTGAAGCATAAAGAAAATGTTTAATTTTGTTCTTATTACACTAAGTAGATATCAGTACTACATATTTTTAGAGTTTGAACCATTCTGATTTAAAATTAGAACAGTATTTGGGAAGGCTAGGAGCTGGCACTTAAATGTGGGAGCCATAATCTGGATGAACGATCAGTGGTCTAGATACATTTTCTAATTTCTCTAAAGATCATATGCCATCTGGTCTAATAATTGATAGTTTGGGTATATGTTGAATGCTGTAACTTTTTTATAAACCACATTTTTGAATCGGGAAGGGACATAACTTAAAAGACCAAAAATCTAAAGCTGTCATCCATTGTTTTAAGGCAGAGCTTGGTTAGTATTTTAATCTTTAGAAACTCTTCCTTGAATGCAATTTTATTTTTAGAAAGTGGTCTTTAATCAGCAGTGTTTCTCCTCCTCTTTACTAGGTTGTTCGCTCAGCAGCTACAAGTGGAGCTGGTAGCACTACCTCTGGTGTTGTATCAGGCAGCCTCGGCTCTCGGGAGATCAACTACATCCTTCGTGTCCTTGGGCCAGCCGCATGCCGCAATCCAGACATTTTCACAGAAGTGGCCAACTGCTGTATCCGCATTGCCCTTCCAGCCCCTCGAGGCTCAGGAACTGGTGAGTTTCCCCTTTTCATGGCTTTTGAGACATTGAAGTCTGTGGCCTACTATAACTCCAGAGATTTTCTGTGAAGAAATCCATAACTTGGAAAGCCTCCTTAGACAAGCATTGGAACATTGGCTGATTGGTCATGTGGATCAATTCAGAGGTACTTCAGTAGCATCTCTGGTCCTTGCCTTGTGATAATTCCTATGAGAGATACCAAGAACTCATTCAGTCTATTCCTTGCCTTCAAAGAATTCATTTTAGTGTGACAACAGGGCTTACATACCGTGAATGGTTTACAAATAGAGTTATAATTGAGGAACAAATGGACAGAATGACTTGTGATACAATATGAAGTATACATTATCGTCTATATATTCTTGCCAAGAATGTTTGGCCTGTGCTCCAAAGTCGTCATCCAGTCTCTGGCTATGATGATTAAGCATGGCTACACTGTGAATTTGAAATCAGTAATGATCACAGAGCTTGGAAAATTGTTGTGGGTCTTACAGGCAGGTTAAACAAGTGTGGAGTGATCAGCCCCAGATTTTATGTGCAACTCAAAGATCTAGAAAAATGGCAGAACAACCTGCTCCCATCCCGTCAGTTCGATTTCATTGTACTGACAACTTCAGCAGGCATTATGGACCATGAAGAAGAAAGACAAAAACACACAGGAGGGAAAATCCTGGGATTATTCTGGGATTCTTTTTCTAGGGATATAATACATATGATCAAATAAAATGCCTCAATGGAGGGGGAAAATATTTGGCCTGTATTTAGTTATAATAATGAAACAATTAGATAAATTGTAAGATGTTTCTGTAAGAGAACTGGCCTAGACACTCAAAAATATCTTAAAAGGATAAAATGCAGGGATCTCCTAGATAAAAGAGTAGAGAGAGATCTCCAGCAACAACCTTGATGGGATTCTGGATTCAGATAAATGAGATTTGGAGAAATTTGAATACTATGTATTAGATAATATGATTATATCCATGTTAAATTCCTTGGGTGTTATGATGGTATTATGGTTATATTGGTTAATATGCTTGCTCTTAGGAGGTGCAAGTAGACATATTTAGAGGTAGACAAATGGTGATTCTAGATGAAAAGTATATGAATGTTTATTTACTAATTTTCGACATTTCTGGAGGGTTGTGGGGTGTATGTGTAAGTTGTTAGTAGTAAGTAATCGGGAGGGGATCTAATTATTTTGGGAGTCTCAGCTATGTTCCTGACCCTGTGCTGGGCATGTATGGTCTCATTTAATCCTCAGATTTCAAAAACAAAAAAATTAAGGTTTGTTTGAAATAATTTGGCTGTGATCTTATGATGGAACTGGATTTTAAAACCAAGTCTCCCCAGCCAAAGTCTGTCCTCTTTTTACCATTGGTATAGCTTTATTAAATCCTGTAGGATTTAGGTAAAGTAAAAGCTGAATTTTCCTGATAGGCTATTCAAACATTATTTGGAAATGGCCTCATGTTTCAACCTTGTATGTTATATGAACTCCCTTCTAATTTTTATCAGTAACCAAATGTAGATACTGATTCACTATTGACTGGTTTTTCTCTCTCACTTTGGCTTAGCTTCTGATGATGAATTTGAGAATCTTAGAATTAAAGGCCCTAATGCTGTACAGCTGGTGAAGACAACCCCTTTGAAGCCCTCACCTCTGCCTGTCATTCCTGATACTATCAAGGAAGTGATCTATGATATGCTGAATGCCCTGGCTGCATACCATGCTCCAGAGGAAGGTATGTAGCCAGCTCATCTCTGGAAGCTGGGCACTTTGCCTGGGTCATTTCATCCAGCTCATGATTTAGAGAGCACTCACTGTGTGCCCACACTGTGGGAATCAGAATGAGTAAGACGCACAGTGCCCTTCTCTAAAGAAGCTAATAGTCATATGGTATGACAGATGCCAAGTTAGTGGTAAATCTTAGAGCAAGGCACTTGATCTGGTGGGGCTGGGGCCTGTAGGGAAGTTTCTTAGATTAAGTGTTTTCTGAAAGAAATCTTGAATGATAGGATGAGGAAATTGCCAGAGTTCTGTCATATGAGGATACATCCCATACAAAGAAAAGAATGAACAATGATTAAAAAGGAGATAATAACATTTTGTTAGTAGGTTGAAAATGAAATACCAAGAAATCTCTAATGTTTTCACTCTCAGAAACAAAACATCTCGTTGCCCAAAGAGCTGTAAGCAATATTAAAAGATGTGGTTAGGTTTCTTGGCCTTTGAGACTATCATCCTGGTCCATCTTTATTCATATTTAAGATGCTACTTGTAAGTACTGGGAAAGTCATGAATGAATTGCTTGGAGCCCAAGGTTCCAGTAATACCCAGTTTTATTCAGGACATGCTTATTTGATAGGTCCAACAGGATTGCCAAAAATTGATGAGTGCTGCCTTTAATAAGTCGAGAAAATGTGAGTCTTCACTTTTTATCTATACAGCACTCTGATCCATAGAGCCCCTAGCTTCTACAGAACCTTTATCCCATCTCATATCCCCCCCAAAAAAAATAAGTTAGCTTATATAGTTATTGCAACCATTGACCTTCCTGCTGCACTAGACATAATATCAGGTGTGTTCATTTAAACTTAGTAGTGACAGCTGAAGAAAATGAGGTGACTAAGTAAATTGCCTCTGGTCACAAAACTAGTTAGTGATGGAACAAAGCTTTAAACCATGCTCTCTGTTATAAAGCAGATCCTCAAATAATGTCATTCTGTTATAAAGTTAATGAGGTGCCTTAGGTATTTTACTTTTGTTTATGTTAGCTATTTAAAGTTGTAAAACCTACTGACAACATTGACTAAGGATTTTCTGTAGTATATTTCCCGTGCTTAAGTGAAAGTATAGCAATAGCACTATGTAAATAGTCACAGCAACTTGGAGTACAATTGTCCAAGGTACCAAATAGGCATTAATATTGCACAATTACAGAAAGAGTTTGGTTTCGTTTTTCAGCAGACAAATCTGATCCTAAACCTGGAGGTATGTCCCAAGAGGTTGGCCAGCTCCTGCAAGACATGGGCGATGATGTGTACCAGCAGTACCGGTCACTTACTCGTCAAAGCAGTGACTTTGATGCACAGTCAGGTTTTTCCATTAATGTACGTCAGTTCTAGCCTCCTGTGTTCCTTCTCCCTTTCTGATACTTGTGTGTTCTCAGTATTTAGGACTATGCCAGGGAAATTTAAAATGTATTAATTTTGATACATCTATATATTATATATTGCCTAAAAATGAAGGTAAAATTGGAGTATCCCTGGAATTTTCTCTCCTTAGGTTGGAAATGTTTCCTTAATTCATTTTCTATTCTCCTCTTCCCTGTCCCTTCACCCCAAATCTCCCAGTCACTGTTTATAATGATGGCTTCCCACAGATTATGGTATTTAGCAGCAGGGAAGGTATTTAAAAGATCCACCAAAGATAATCTGTAGCATTCACAACCAGTTCCCTGGGAAGGAGTCCTGCCATTTGGGGACAGCTGTCTTTGAAATTAATAATGACTCAGGAGTTTTTTTTTCTTCCATAGAGTCAGGTCTTTGCTGCAGATGGTGCCTCTGCTGAGCCATCCACATCTGGGGCATCCCAAGGAGAAGGTAATGGTTCACCTTTCTCCTTCTTTTGTTCTGATTTCTTGAGGACATCCTGAAGGAACTGAGTGTGTCCTGGGCAGGGGTTTGGGGAATACAAGCATGACGTCAAATTTACTTTTCTGAAGTGAAACTCTCAGGGTTGAGCTCAGTGTTAGTAAAGGGTTATTAAATAAACCCATAAATAAAGGGATTCTGTATGCTAAAGTTAATGAAATTGTAATTTAGCTAACCAAGTAATGGTTGGTATGGTTATCTTTTAGCTTTACTCTTTAGACCAGGGGTCCCCAAACCCCAGGCCACAGACTGATATCAGTCCTTGGCCTATTAGGAACCAGGCCACATAGTAGGAGGTGAGCAGCTGGCGATCCAGTGAAGCTTCATCTGTATTTGCACCCGCTCCCCAGTACTAGCATCACTGCCTCAGATCATCAGGCATTAGATTCTCATAGGAGCACCAGTCCCTGGTGCCAAAAAGATTGGAGACTGCTGCTTTAAACCATATATTTCTTTTGATGGCTTCCATGCTGGCTTATAAAACTTTGGTTCCAATGACACTATTCTAGTTATAAGATTTACATGATGGATTCTTGCCTTCTAGAGTTCATTGACTGCTAACCAAGAATTAGAGAAGTGTCATGTGGAAACAGTTCTTAATGAGACCCTTTAAGAGCTGCCTCTTGTAGGATAAAAAAGATCGTTGAGATCTAAGGAGACATTGTACTTAATATCATATTAGACTTTGGAGATAAATCAGAAAGCCTGTTATTTAGTAAAATATTGGCTAATTCATTTTGGTGGACTTACTGTCCATATGTTGTGTATATTATGAGGGATAACAGTATCAAGGAAAGCATCAGTACCCACTATGTGGCAAACTATAGTAGACACCAAAATAGATCAGATTCATTCCTTGTACTTAAAGAATTTTGTCTAGTGAAAGAGACCTGCAATGGTTATAATACAAGGTAACTCTTGGAATGGAAGCAAGTTGGGATAAGGTATAGTGGGTATGTGATATAAAAGTATCTCAGTATGCATGGATGAAACAGGAAAACATTTATAGAGGAGGTTAGTGTTTTAGTTGAGCTAGATAAGTCAGTGTGTGCCAGGCAGATATGTGGAAAGGAAGAGGTAAGAGAATATACAAGGCATGTTTGGAGAATTACTGTTAGCATACAGTATTTCTGGGCCATAAAATTATAAGATGAGGGAAGTGGCAGATGATGTATGAACAGTTGGGTGAAGCCTCCCTGATGTACTATATCTGCAAACCATGTCTAAGACCTGGGTCATCCTACCTGTCTCTTCTTCCACTGCAATATGAGTAGGGTATTCAGTTTGTACCAGTGTTCAAAAGTGGAGAAGTGATATTATTTCCACCTAAGGCTTGATTTTGTCAATATTCCAATGCAAAATTGAACCAGTTTTTGCCTCTTTTTCAACAGCTTCAACTCCAGAGGAGTCTCGGGATGGGAAAAAAGATAAAGAAGGGGACCGGGCCTCTGAGGAAGGCAAGCAGAAAGGCAAGGGCAGCAAACCTTTAATGCCCACCTCCACTATTCTTCGTCTTCTGGCAGAGTTGGTGAGATCCTATGTTGGTATTGCTACCCTGATTGCCAACTACAGCTACACAGTGGGCCAGTCTGAGCTTATCAAAGAGGTAATGTTTTCAACTTCTGCTTAAGATTTTATACTGTCATCTTTGAATACTTGCTGTGTGTCTTGGACGCTTTGCTAGGAACCCATGTGTGCTAGCCCTGTGATGAGAGGCAGAGGCCTTTTAAGACACACTAAAGAGCTGGGCCTTTTTCCCGTGGTGTGAAGCCATCAGGCTCATTGCAGGGAGAGAGTTGATGCAATTTGTTAATTTGTTTTGTAGAAAATCTTTTGGTCAGCAATGTGGAGATTGCAAAAGGCAGAATTGGAATCAGAGAGTCAGACCAGTTAGGAATCTGATCTAGTAATCTAGATAATACAGTATCTCAGTGACATTTGGAGGGGGGAAATGGGTTAGTTTAAGAGACATTTTAAAGGTAAAAATGGACAAGAATTGGATTTAGAGGATGAAGGTGAAATTAATGCCTCCGATGTTTTATGGTGTTTTTTGTTTCCTTTTATCTTGGAAGAGGAAACTGAAAAGAAAATGTAGAATTTGGGAGATATCTGTGGGTCACCTAGATAAAGGTGTCTAGGGGACAGTAAAATAAACCAAAAACATGAGAATATTGGTATTTTCTTCCAGACATGGTAACAATATTAGTAATACAGAATATTTAAAAAATCTAAATGTCTAATAGAGCTATGGGAAAGAATGAAGTCGTATTTTATACGTCCCAATACAGAGTTATCTTCAGGTTAGATTTTTCATGGGAGGGAGGGCACTTTTAAGAAACTGTATCATGTTTCCACATATGTAAAAGTGGTGCCCAAATGATTTTTTTCATAAAGGGTACCTTGTTTTCTGGAGTGGGGGGAGTCACAATAATTTTATGGTTAGTAAGTAGTAAAAAGTCTGATAGTGGAGCAGGGGCAATGATGTTGCAAAGAATAGGTGAAAAGCAGCTGCCATTTTTTAAGCTATTTTAACTTTAATTCAGGTTTTTAAAACATATAAAAATACACAACTCTTGTATGACCACCACCCAAATTAAATAAAGCATTACAAATTCCACAGAAGCTGTTCTCCTCATGCCTTTGTATATCTCCCTCTCCACTTTACATTTGCATAAGGTCACCATTGAGTTCTGTTGTCATAGATTAGTTTTGTACTTTTTATATAAATGGAATCTTACAGTATGTATTCTTTTGTGTCTGGTTTCTTTTGATTAACATGTTCGCAAGATTCATTTTTGTATGTAGTTTAGTTTTCATTAGTGTATAGAATTCCATTGTGTGACTATAACAGTCTTTTTATTCATTCTAGTGTTAATAGACAATTGGGTGGTTTTTCATTGGAGGTATTAAAGGTAGTGCTGCTATAATCATTCTTATACATGTCTTGGCAAACATATATCTGTCTTGGTGAGCATTTCTGTTGGGTGATGTATGCCTAGGAGTAGAATTGCTAGTCAGTTCAGCTTTAGCAAATGATGCCAAAAGTTTTCCAGGGTAGTTGTGTCAATTTATATTATCTACCACCACAACACGTGGGAGTTCAGATTGTCTCACCTCCTTGCCATCACTCAGTGTTTTTCTTATTTTTCATTTTAGCCATTCTAGTGGGTTTGTGGTGATACTGCATTATGGGTAAATTTTTCCTTTATTTGCCATTTGGATAATCTCTTGTGAAGTGTCCAAGTCTTATTCCTGTTTTCTTTTGAGTTCTTTAGTTATTCTGGATATAAGTTCTTTGTGGAGTATATGCATTAACTACAAATTAGGCATTTATTTCAAAGCTTTTAACTAATTTTTACTAGTTGTGGTTGTAATTTATAATATCATAGAATAAGAATTACGAATTTATAAGTATCTGCTTAATAATATGTGTCTAGTGACCCACTGGTACTGGGTACTCATAGGTGCTTTCCAAATACTTTTGATAATCCTCACCTCAGCACTGAAAGGTTATTGATGTTGCTCCTTTTACTAGAGAAGAGAGAAAGCTCAGAGAGGTCAATTACTTGCCTGAGGCCACACTTGAGAAATTAGCAGGACTAGAATTGGAACCCAGGTTTCTGGTTCAAAATTGAAATTCCTTCTACTCAGTCACTGCTTTCCCAAATTACAAAGCTTTTTTTCCAGTTTTTACTAATGTCATATCACATTATGTATACTTTTATTCAGAAAAGTGTTTTAACTTGTATTTTATTCACCACTGGGTAATTTTTAATTCTTATAGTGGTCTTAACAAGGTTACCTTATCTAATTTCCCAGACTCTAAAATCTTTCACTGCATTTTTTATTGAGGTAAAAGTCACATGAAATTAATCATTTTAAAGTGTAAAGTTTAGTGGCATTTAGTACATTCAGTTGTACAGCTATCATCAGTGCATTTTGATCCAAAATCTGTTTAAATAGCAGTAGAACTAAGGTTTCTTTCTAAGGAGGTATCGAGGAACAAATCATTGTTAGAGATTGTCTGACTTCACTTTCTTCCCTGTTATTGGGCCTTTTTGCTATTTTAAGTAACCCTGCATTAAATATTTTTGCATTTCCATATCTGTGATTGTGCTGTTCTTATTCAACCCCTGGGTTTTCCAGCCTGGGTTCCTGGGTACATTGTAGATGTCAGTAAATATTACAATTTGAGTACTGGAGGGATTATAGTACTCAATTAGGAATCAAGATTTGAATCCTTGTCATTAACTTCTTTATGCAAACCACATTTTGGGGGGCCTTGTATTACCTATATGTCAGATGGGGCGAATTATTGAATTGTCTCAACTCTTATAAGTTTGCTCTGAACACTTCTATTTAAATATCATGTAAAAATGTTTTTTAAAATGACAAGTAACACCTAAGTGAAGTTGTTCAAACTGTATAGTAGGAAACGAATGGGATTTAGAAACAAAATCTGGATTTGCTACTCACTTAGCTTATACCTTTAAGCCTTGGTTTTCTCATCTATAAAGTGGACCTGATGATTGCTGGGTGACTTCAAGGATCAACTCTGTGTCCTTGTACCATATTGATATGCAAATAATGTGACATAATTGTGTTGTGAGTAAATGTCATGATAATGACTTTTCAGGACTGCAGTGTGCTAGCTTTTGTTTTGGACCACCTCCTCCCACATACCCAGAATGCAGAAGACAAGGACACACCTGCTCTGGCCCGCCTATTCCTCGCTAGCCTGGCTGCTGCAGGAAGTGGCACAGATGCCCAAGTGGCCCTTGTGAATGAAGTAAAAGCAGCCTTGGGACGAGCACTGGCTATGGCTGAGAGTACAGAGAAACATGCCAGGTAAATTCCATGCCTGACCTATTGCTGATAACCAGTAGCATCTCCTTACTCCATTGTTGGCCCATGGGATCCCTTGCATTTGAACAAGAGTTTGATTATACTGGCACTGTACATTCTCTGGTCCTCTCAAATAGTTAAAATACTCAGATGACTAATAACATTTGGAGGAGGTGGGTAAACTGACTTAGAGAAAACAAAGGGATACTTTCATTATATTTCTAAGGTCTTCAAACAAGAAGTTGAGCAGCGTATTCCATCTTATTTTTAAAATTATGTTAAAAGAAAATGAATGTTAACCACCCAAGAAGGAGTGAGTTCTCAACTGTTAGTTGTTACTTCCAGGAGGAAACACAAAGGGCACAGGAGGGTTCTCTGAGGCGAGTTAGTGATGAAATGGCCTAAGATTGAGCTGTTTTCACATGATAGAGGTGTCAAACTTCTCTCCTCAGGCTTCAGGCAGTGATGTGTATCATCAGTACTATCATGGAGTCCTGCCCCTCCACCTCCAGCTTCTACAGCAGTGCCACAGCCAAGACCCAGCACAATGGCATGAACAATATCATTCGACTCTTCCTGAAGAAGGGACTGGTTAATGACCTGGCTAGAGTGCCTCACAGCCTGGACCTGTCCAGGTAAAATCATTCCTGAGCCCTAGTCTCAGGCTTTTGTCCTTTCTTTAATCATGCAGCTTACTTCTCCATTTGCCTAATATTTTATATTTTCTTGCAAGATGAGTAGTGAGCAGCCTGTTTGATGGAAAATGTTTGGGTGTAGGTGGGAACTTGAGTTCTTAGTATTGTGGCTTTTAAGGAAGGCACTTTCTTTAGGCCTGAGTTTTCTTATTTGCTGCAAACTCAAGACTTAGACTATAGCACTAATTTTTCCCAAGCTTCCCCTCTTTATTTATAAATAATCTTTTATTATAATATGGGTATCACAAAAATAAAGATGAGCAAAAATAAAAGACACCATATTCCTACTACCCAGATACCAGTTACTTACTGTATATCTTTCTGTGGTTTTCTTTGCATACATAATGTATTTTTTTACTAAAATGATATTATATATACTATTGTATAACCTGGGGTGTAGGATATTTTTTAGGGTTTTTTAGGTTGTTTTAGTTTTTTGTTTTCCATTAGTAGTCTCATCCTATCTAATTTCCACGTCTTTATTCAGAAACTTTTGTCCAAACCAGAATCCAATTATGGACCTTGCATTACAGCTGATTATGTTCTTTACATCTCTATTCTAACATAGTCCTTAAATTAATTTTTTATATTTTCATTGCTGCTGTTCATGACACTTGTTAAAGCAACCAGGCCTATTATCCTGCAGAATGTTTTACCTTCTAGATTTGGTCCATTTGGTACCTTGCATCATAGTTTAACTCTTTGCTCCCTTTTTCTATAAACTTTTGTTAGAGCTAGAGGCTTACTGGAGCTATTTAAACATTGGCTGGGGGTGTATCATAGATGATGTACCTCTCGTTTTGTATCAAAGGGAGACAGATCTCGAACTAACATTATGAATCATGATAAGATTGACAACTAGAGTGATAATCAGCATTGTATTGTTATAGTTCCCCCCTTCTTACTAGAAAGTAATCTGTATTTATTATTTTGGCACTGTATAAATGTCTGCTTTCCTATCAACCATATACCTAATTATGGTCTTAACACCAGTTGATAATCCTTGTGTGCATTAGTTAATTTCTTTGGGGGTTATCAATGACAACTTTCTAATTTCTATCATATCTTCCTACATTATAAGCTGGCAGTTTTCTGTGATGTAACACTAGTTCAAGAGCGAAAGCCTAGTTAACCTGAAATACAGTTCCCACTCAAAAGACAGGATGCAAACTCAGTTTTTTTTTCCTTTAAGCCACCAATTTTCAGAGCAAAATCAAAAATAGGTTAAATAACTGCCCAAAATGTGAGTTTTCTCTGGTTTCCTATTTTCTAAGTAGCATTATGGGCTCATAATTTTCATTGATTTAAATCAGTGATTGAATTATTTGGATCACTGCAGTCATCCTTTTCTTATTTTTTTTATTACATGTTGGCCTATAGGGCCTCTTCAAGCTGACTTTGTCTTTTAAATGCAACCTCATTAAATTTTCAATAACATTTAAAAATTTTGCACTCGTAGGAGGTTAATGAGCACCATACACATCTCACCCAGATTAACCAGTTGTTAGCATTCTGTCCTACTTACTTTAGTCCATGCCACCCTTCCCCATTTCAGGAGGTTAATGGGTGGTGGTTTGAAATTTGTTGCAGACAATAATGTTTAACCTCTGAATACTTCAGTACGTGTCTGCTAAGAATAAACATTCCCTTACATGGCTAGAATACCATCATCACATCTGAGAAATCTACCATTAATATAATAGTATTCAATATATATTTCACATTCAGTTATTCTAAGTGTGTCTTTATAGCCTGGAAAAGAGTGTTGTGATCCAGGACCAGTGAATATATCATTCATTGCATTTGATTATCATGGGTTTCTTGTTATTTTTTTACTTTGTTTTCTTTTTGGTTTTTGATTTTAATACTTGACTGACTGTTTTTGATACTGGATTGTGTAACCTGAGGTAGGGTATTTTTGAGGAATCTAGAAGGCCAAATGTCTTACAGTAATATCCCATTGTCTAATTGCTTTCTTATGATTAGATTCAGGCTAAAATTTTTTGGCAAGAATAGTACATATATAAGTGATGTTGCCTTTCTTAGTGCATCACATTAAGGGACACATAATGCCAATTTGTCCTATTATTGGTGATGCTAAGTTTAGTCACATAAAATTTGCTTTCCCCTTTGTATTTAATAAGTCATCTGTGAGATGATCCTTTTAGCTCATATGAAGATTGTGAGACTATCTTTTCTTAAATCAGTAGTTTTAAAATTCATTGGTGATCCTTGTCTGGAATACTTACGTTGCTGGTTGCAAAGGGATGCTTTTCTGATTCTCTCATTCCTGTGTATTAGCTGGCATTCTTTTATATTGAAGACCTCCTCCTGTCTGCTTTTGTATCCCTGTGGCTACAGGTTCTTTTTATTTTAATTTGTTATAATCCATTACCATCATTATGGGGGAGGACTAAAGTAAATACGACAGAATGCTTCTTGATGCTCAAATTTGGCCTGTAATAATGACACCATTAATTTTTAAAAGCCTTCTTGTTTTTGAAAGCATTCTAGCACAACAGTATATCCCAGGCTCACCTTGTACCTTCTCATGCCCCATTTTGGGGATCAGTTGTACTCTGATGAGCCTTGTTTCCTTATAGTGTGAATCTCTGTGCTCAGTCCATCTCTATATCTTCCTTTATCTCAGTCCCAACATGGCCAACACAGTCAATGCTGCTCTAAAGCCTTTAGAAACACTTTCCCGGATTGTGAACCAGCCCAGCAGCCTTTTTGGCAGCAAGAGTGCTTCTAATAAGAGCAAGTCTGAGCAGGATGCCCAAGGAGCTGCTCAGGACTCCAACAGCAACCAGCAGGACCCAGGTAGGGAATCAGAGCCAATGGACTGGAATGCTGGCTGGGTGGGTATAGTTATTTTATGGGTATGGCGTTGCAACTATTCTGGCTTGGTATTGTTTGCCTGGGAACTTGCTGGCCTTTAAGAGATCTGTCATAGTGGTGTGGGAATCTGCCCCACAAAGAATTCCTTAAAATTGCAGCCTTATTTGGCTATCCTCACACGTAGCCTTGTCTTTTCCTTTGTCACCCATTCATTTATTCTCTGAGAACTTGTAAACTTTCCCAAGGAAGGGACCTTATCGTCTTCACACTTGCCTCATGGTGCCCCACACATAGACATCCTTTGCTTATTTTGCTGGTTGGTTGATTGTTTCAGGCGAGCCTGGGGAAGCAGAAGTGCAGGAGGAGGATCATGATGTCACTCAGACAGAGGTGGCAGATGGGGATATCATGGATGGGGAGGCTGAAAACGACTCAGTGGTGATTGCTGGGCAGCCTGAGGTGCTCAGTTCACAAGAGATGCAGGTAGGGAGGCAGATCATCCAGCATAACCCTGTTGCGGCGCTGAATGAAACCCCCAAGTGATGTGGGTGGGTGAGTACTTTAGATACTTGCCTTGATGCTGTCTGCTTTGCAGAGGAGCACAGATGATGTGCTTAGTAGATGCGCAGTAAATTTATTTGAATTGTATTAAATGAGGGGTGGGGTTGCCATGTACTATGAAATGGAATAGATTCTAACAAAACTTAGGCACAGGTGAAATGTTGACGTAGAAAGCTTGCTTGAGCCCTTTGAGCTCAGGGCCTTTGATCTACTTGGCTCTGGTCATTAATGGAAGCTACTTAACATTATTGTTATGCCTATAGCACCAGCTCTCACTGGGGCATTCAAACAGCAGTCTTCTAACAACCCAAAAGAAAGCATTGTTAATTTCTGGAGCTGGTAGCAATGGTAAGAAATAAGGCCTGCAGTCCTAAGCTGCTAGCTCTAAGGATATCTGCATGTATTCATGGATGATATAAAGACTCACCTAGTCTCAGATAACTGGGGTAGACCCATTTGAAGGACAGTCTGGGTGTGAATTGGCAGCACGTGGTAGTTTCTGTGCTCTTAGCACCAAATGTGTGGTATTTATATAATACCCTTTGTCACACATTATCCTAGAAATACATGCTCCCTTGCTGGCTTTTTTTAAGGGTGTCCGTGCTAGCACGATGATAGACTTGTATGCATCCATATATATGTTCTATTTCTCTCCAGGTTGAGAATGAACTGGAGGACCTGATAGATGAGTTGCTTGAGAGGGATGGCGGATCTGGGAACAGTACAATTATAGGTGAGAGCCCCAGAACTGAGTATAGCCTCTTCCTTTGCCTCAGTCTCTCTTGGGAGGACCCTTTTTCTCATCATCTGCTTGCTCAGCTCTGCCTAAGGGCTCATAGCCAGCCTAGATTGCTGCTTGTCTTGATGTTAACAGTCTTACAAATAAGAAATTCACAAGCCATGTACAGACCTTTGATAGGTCTTAAGTGTTGCCTTTGTGGGGGTGGTGGAGGGGGTGGCCATCAGTCTAGATGATACATCAGGTACATATTAAGAGTGTTTATTATTCATGGAAGCCTAGAGGAGGCTGTAGAGGCTGTAAGGTGAAAAAATGCTTTCCTTTCAGTTCTTCAGTGAAATCCAGGGGTTTTCCACCTCTGAGATTCATTAGTGTAAAAAGAGCTATCTTTCCATAAGGGTGGCCTATTTACAACTCGGGAAAAACGGCAAGTGTACCCTACTGTCACCTGGCTCCGGGGTGTATGTGTTACTTGTTTTTATTTTACCAACAATGAAGGAAATCAAAGGATTAATGGAAGTAGACAAGTATTCTTAAATTTGACAAGGCTTTTTCATACCCATTATTCTCTGTGGTTTCACAATTAGTGGAATTGGCAGGGCAGATGTGATCATTCCGTTTTACAGATGAGGAAACTGAGACTCAGACAGGTAAAGTGACTGGCCAAGCTCATCTAGCTAGTCGACAGCAAAGAACCCAGGTCTTCACCCTCATCCAAAAAGGAAAGTGGATATCTGCTGGGTGTACGTAGCTACTTTAGGCGTACCCAATCTGGAAAGGGAAGTCCTCTTGTTCAGTGAAGGCTCTGCTCTGTAACCTTCAGTGAGCAGAAGTGGAGAGGATGAATCACAAGAGGACGTGCTGATGGATGAAGCTCCTTCCAACCTCAGCCAAGCTTCCACCTTGCAGGCCAACCGAGAAGGTGAGAGTGCCGAGGCCAGAAAGGCCTCCCTTCTTGCCCTGCACGTCTGACAGACACTACATTAGGGTTTTCCTGGAGGCAGCTGCCCACATGTGCAGAATAAGGAAGCATCTGTCTGCATGCGCTGACATATACCATCCACTTTATCCTCAGCCAATTTTTCAAATAACATGTTACTACTGCTTGCCCAAAAGTTTGTCACTTCTTACTTGGTTCGCTTTCTTCTCACTCACCTGCTGTCATCGCTCCAGATTCCCTCTTAACCAACAGGACGCAGTCAGTAGCAAAGTAGAGCTGGAAAGGCAAGGGGGCACCAACAGATTTAGCCAAGTCCTAGACCATTGCTCCTCAAGCACCACCCTGTAGCCAGCCTCTACATTCAGCCACCCTGCTCAGCATGTTGATGCACTGATTAGCATTTTCAGGATATTGGGGCTGGCTCACTAAGTCTGTATGTCACCCCAGACCTGGTTCTTCCTCTCCTAGAGTCAGATACCCCATTGCCTTCCCCCTCAATCTGCCGGTCTGCACAGTAGCCTGTTTTCTAGCTACTCAGTATAGTCCTCCAATGTGCTCCCTTTGTTTTAGATTCCATGAATATCCTGGACCCTGAGGATGAGGAGGAGCACACTCAGGAAGAGGACAGCAGTGGCAGTAACGAGGATGAGGATGATAGTCAGGATGAAGAGGAGGAGGAGGAGGAAGATGAGGAAGATGATCAGGTGAGGGGGGACTGTGTTTGGGTTCATTCAGACAACCTCTTCTATGGGAACACAGAGCTGGAGAAAACCAACAGTCTGGGTTGCTAGCCTCCACGCCTCCCTCCCTCATGTGCAAATGTGGCCATGACACCAGACTTCAGAAAATCCTTATCTCCAGCAATTCTCCATCTCCTATTTTCCCCTTAAGGAGGATGATGAAGGTGAAGAGGGAGATGAAGACGATGATGACGATGGCTCTGAAATGGAATTGGATGAGGATTACCCTGATATGAACGCTTCTCCCTTGGTCCGATTTGAGCGCTTTGACCGGGAGGATGATCTCATCATTGAGTTTGACAACATGTTCTCCAGTGCTAGTAAGATACAGGGGCTCAGCTGGGTTTTATCTCTTGATTCTTATACCCTTTTCTAGGGTAAGCCAAGCAGTGAACCAAAGCAGCTATCAATCTGAAACAGACAGCACTTCTTTTCCTATGCCGACTTCCTGGGGCAAAGGATATCTGACTCCATCTCTCTCAATAATTGTACACTTAGAAGAAAGAAATATGAGAGGCTGCTCTTGTTCTCTCCACCTCAGTAAACAGGCAGCCATTTTAGAGCCTGGACAACTTGATGATTTGCTTGAAATTTTAAAAAATGGGAGACCAAAGCTGACTGCATCAGGCATCCATGTGCACGCTACAGTGACAGGGCAATCAATAATCCTTAAGTCTGTAACACTGGATCTTGAGAGTTTGGATGGACACCTTTGAGCTTGGCATTGGGGAGTAGATTTGAGCACATTCACTCTGTTCATCAAGGATGCATCTTTTCGGAGGAGAGAGTGAATCTCTTCCCTCCTCTCCCATCAACGTCAAAGTGCCGCCCTAGCATCAAGTTCTTAAAATCAAGCTGCTGTCTCAAGAAGGCAGGTCTTGACCCCAAATCACAAGCATGATGTAGCAGAAAACACTGAACTGTTTTGGTCTGTTGTCTTGGCCAAATAGTCTCTTACCTCTTTGAGCCTCAGTTTGTCACCTGTAAATGAAAAGTTTGAAAAGAAAAAAAATGGGTTGGATTACGTAATTTTCAAGATACCGTCTATTCTGTGAATTTCTTTGCAATATTTGCGATTTCCATCATTCTTACGTTGAGCCTCAGTCCATTCAACAAATTGAACAAATGAGGAGTACCTTGTCATAGGTACCAGGAATATAGAAGTAAAAAAGGAAACAATTTTCTTCTCTCATAGGAGCTTATGATCTATTAGGAATTGTAAATACGCAGGCACCACATTGTAGTGTGGTAAGAAAGCACAAAGTTAAAGGTTATTAAGCCAATCTGTAGAATCAGAGGAAGTGACATCTAAACCAACAACAAATGAACAGGTGAAGAAAAGAGGAGTCTCCAAAGTGGAACAGCATGTTTCTTGAGGAGCCTAGAAGCATCACTGTGGCTATAGTGTGGAAATGGATTGGGAGAAGGTACTATTTAGGAGGCTGTTGCAGTATCCAGGTGAGAGATGATGGCATAAGCTATGGTAGTATCAGTGATTGTAAATGAGGTGTGGGAATGAGGGAGAAAGGACAAAGCTCAGGTTTCCGTGTGAGGAAGTAAGTCCCAGGAGACATGGTTCTGCTTAAACAACCTTGGAAGAAATTTCTTTTTCGGCACTGACCTCTTTGCATATTGTCCTTGCAGCAGACATCCCCCCATCCCCAGGAAATATCCCTACCACCCACCCACTGATGGTACGCCATGCAGATCATAGTTCCCTGACGTTGGGCAGTGGCTCCTCTACAACACGTCTCACCCAGGGAATCGGGCGCAGTCAGAGGACCCTAAGGCAGCTGACAGCCAATACAGGCCACACCATTCATGTTCACTACCCTGGAAATCGCCAGCCCAACCCTCCTCTCATACTCCAGAGGTGAGTTAAAAAGATTATTGGTCTCACTAGGCTTTAGCATTGTCTTGAACTAGGGAAAGCAGTCCATTACTTAACACTTTTGTCATACGCACAAATAACATATTTGTCCCATTTCTTTATGGACTATACATGCAACCTTTCAGGGACTACCAAATTATACATGTTCTTTTGTTTAAGTGCCCTACATATACATTCAGCCATCATCAAGCATCTCATGCCAAGCACTTAACACTTTAGATATAGACAGGACAGGATTCATGCCCTAGGGCTTAGAAATTAGTGGGAGAAGTAATTTAGGTGTCACAGTGGTCAATGTGCAAACTACAGTGGGTGTACAAGGGAGGTATTATACCCTTACACAGTACCTGGCATTATTAGTGACACTCTGTGTCAGGAACTGTGGAATAATATGCAACCTGAGCCCAAATAAAGTTCACAAATTGATGGAGTAGTAAAAAAAAAAAATAACTAGACCTATATGTAGTAAGATCAGTCCATGATAGTGTCATGCATTTCATAGAGGATGCAGAAAGGATCTCATAGTAACAGGTTGCAGGGCCACTGTGGATGTACAGTGACCATGGCACCGACACCATCACCCTACAGGTTGCTTGGTCCCTCTGCTGCTGCTGACATCCTTCAGCTGAGCAGCAGCCTTCCCTTACAAAGCCGGGGCCGAGCCCGCCTCCTAGTAGGCAACGATGACGTCCACATTATTGCCCGATCTGACGATGAACTGCTGGATGACTTTTTCCATGACCAGAGCACAGCTACCAGCCAAGCAGGCAAGTTTGTGTGGTGAAAGGGAGGATACAGTTTGTCAGATTCTACTTTTTTCCTGATGAAGGAAAGCAGAACAGTATCTGCCCTTTCTAGAGAAACCTTATTTTATAATAGAAAGTAGAACCACTCAATTGACTTAGCCAGAGGCAACAGAAACCTTATTATCTCTGGGCATCTGTGATATACCAAACCTCATGATAGACATTGGGTCCTGTTAGGGAAATACTGCATTGTTTGGACCAGTTGACACATGACAAGGTCAAGAGCCTCACTCTCCTTTGTTCCCCTACAGGGACCCTGTCTAGCATCCCTACAGCCCTGACCCGCTGGACAGAGGAGTGCAAAGTTCTTGATGCTGAGAGTATGCACGACTGTGTTTCAGGTGTGTGGCAGCTTGGTTATCAGGGCGATAGTCAGCCCTCTGGTGCTGGGACAAATATATGGAAAGTTGTTTCTCTGGTTCTCTGTGGCCATGAGTTCTGCCTCTTGGGTTCGTCCCCCACCTCCCTTGAGCAGCCTCTGATCATTCCTTCTTTGATCCAGTTGTTAAAGTACCCATTGTCAATCACCTGGAATTCCTGAGGGATGAAGAACTGGAAGAAAGGCGGGAGAAACGCAGGAAACAGCTGGCTGAGGAAGAAGCAAAGATAACTGACAAAGGCAAAGAAGATAAGGAGAACAGGGATCAGAGTGCACAGGTGATTCCCAAGGGCTGGGAGGATTCGTCTTTGGCTATGTTTGCTGTAACTTTCAGATGGTTTTGGCATACACGTGGCACCAATCCTCAGCTGTTCACAGTGAACCTGAGAAATGATCCATTCCAAATTTGCTGTACACTCACATGGTTTTAGGGGAAAGAATTCAAACCCAGGGGGGAAATCATTTCTCTGGTGTCTCAATGGGGGAAAAAAACTAGAGTCAGAGTGACTTCTGACTCACTAGTCACACATGTAGTCAGCACTTTCAGTGACTGCAACTAAACAAGGAAAATGACCTTGACTAATCCCATGCTCTTGGTGGTTCTATTTCTTTCGGTGGATTGTTTTATCAAGTGTGTGTGTGGGGACCTTACCAAGATAACCCCATTTATTCATCTGAGTAAGTAATGCTTATGCTTTAGATCAAAGAAAATGTTCCCAGCCTGAACTCTATCACCACATTTTCTAGGGCTCAAAATCTCTACCATGATTTTGGTTTAGAAAGAAGCTACCTAGCTTTTTCTGAAACTTCTGAGATCTCAAACGGTATACATTTAAGATATATGAAATAAAAGCTAATAGAAATACAAAGAATATAAAAGATTTTGGTGAAATAATTATATCCCACTTATCAGTTAGGGTATCTGATATTTCAAAAATAAGGATGTTGAAGTGTTCAGTTATGTTAATAAACTTGATGTAACAAAAACTTTTGTATGGAACTTTTACCTAATGAACAATAACACATGAAAAGTGATAGAAAATGGACAAGCCTGGCATGTGATCAAAAAAGCTAGAGTAGACAAAATGAGCGCAAGGAAGGGAAACTATAGATAAACCTTTAAGAAAGAAATTCTTGCTGATCTCACAGTTGTGTGTTCAGGTCATGTCCCATGCCCAGCTCTAAAGTGGTTTTTATTATCCTTTCCTCTCATTGTTCAGTCAGCCCCCTGGCAGTTTCCTCCTTGTCCCCAAGCCATCCTTGAATGCAAGTATATATGAGAGAAACTGGAGATATTTGCACACTAAACTGCATCTCCCATCAAGGTCATAGAACTCCTAGATGGCATATGTGGAGGATGGCAATGATTGCAGTTGAACTTTTAGGTGCTTGCAAAGCCCCACATTGGTCTGTTCCTTCTCTTTGCAGTGTCCTGCTTCTAAGACAAATGACTCCACTGAACAGAACCTCTCAGGTAACTCTCCTTTTTCCCCTTCTTACTAAGTGGTTGTTTTTCTTTTCTCCTGACCCTTCGGAGTAGCTGGCCCAAGTGGGCTGAAGATGAACACTGGTGCTCCGTGGGATGAGGTAGTAGATTGTATAGTTTTAGGGTCATACCCCATCTTGGAGATAACTATACAGTCTACTGTCTTTCCCACGGTGGTACATTGCCCGCCGGCGTGCTCTGCTCAGCTGCTCGTTCTGATTATCCTGTGCTGCCTTCTAGTATGTGTAGTGAGGCTATATATCTTGTTCCATTTGGTGTTTAACATAATGTGGTGTTTTGTGAGAACACCCGATGACAGTGGTTCCCAAATGCCAGTCTTCTTTGGAAATGAACAAAATAAGGGAGGTTTAATGAGTTTTTCAGAAATCTGAATTTATTCAACTTAAAGGACTTTTTTATAGAGATCATGTCCTTCCTAGTTCGTTGGTATCAAATTTTTTTTAGTGATGTTGATATGATTTTTTATTGCTGGCTAAATTAAAATTGGTAACCCTATGTTAGTTTCTTTTTACTTTTTACTTTCTATATAAATTTTATTGGTCTGTAGAATCTAAAAGTCTAGGAACAGTATCTTGAGCAATCTGCTTAATGTCAGTAGTCATTTTGTGATTTTAATAACTGCTCCATGTGGTATTATATGTCTCCCCCCACCCCCTATTTCCTCAGAACATTTCTTTTGCTTCCCTATACCTTCTGTCTCCTTTGGCACTTGAGTTGGGAAATGATTGTACCAAAGCCTACACAATATTTTTTAAAGCAGTAAAAGAGGGTAGGTGTCCTGGTGCCCTTAATCTAGCAAAAGATCTTTGAAAGTGTCTGTCATCAGGTAAAATGTCCTCTTGCCTGCTGCCCATGCCAGAGGATTTTGCACATGCCAGGGTGAGGTAGTAAGTTGTATTGTTGTGGGGTAGGGATTTTAAGCCCCAATTAGAAGATAACTATACAACTTACTACTTTCCTTGGTGTGGTGGCATATTCAAACTATCCTGGCACATTTGCTTCCATCAGACATAATTGTAGATGTTCCTTGGATAATCAAGACTGGAAGAAAAGGGAGGTGGAAGGGGGCAGGTGATTCTTAGGATGAGGCATGTATTATTATAAAGTGACCTAAACTCTTCCCCTTGTTCCTGGGACACAGAAAAGACAATTTTTAGGGTCTACAAAGAGATCTCTGATTCTTAGGACTAAGATAGCACTATACCTTATCCCTTATCCTGGGTATACCAGACAAGCCACAAGCTGTTCCTAGGAGCAATTGATGGTGGGGGGGAATCATATACATCACTTTTTGGTTGGGATACTTATCAAGCCACATGTGCTGATCGAATGGCTCCCTGAGTCCTTGGCTAATTGCCCCTTAACACACCCATTGTCTTTCTTTCTGAGAAAGATGGGACACCAATGCCTGATAGCTACCCAACAACCCCATCTTCAACTGATGGAGCTACATCTGAATCCAAGGAGACCCTTGTCACTCTGCAGTCCTCACAACAGCAACCAACACTTCCACCCCCACCAGCCTTAGGAGAGATTTCTCAAGAGCTGCGGTCTCCAGCTGGAGAAGGGGGAAGCTCTACACAGCTATTGATGCCTGTGGAGCCAGAGGAATTGGGTCCCACAAGGCCAAGTGGAGAAACAGAAACAACTCAGATGGAGTTATCTCCAGCTCCCACTATAAGTGAGTAGAGTTTCAAGGTTTTGGGGGGAGGGAGTAGAACAGGAGGGGAAAATGGACATTTTGTAGTTTCTTTTTCCTCTCTTACTTTAGAGAAATAGTAGTTTAAGTCCTCAAATAATAGGATCTCAATTTGCATATTAGCTTTCTTAGCTAAAGTTGAGATTTCGTCTCTTTGTTCTCAAGTGAATGTTCACCTGAGTGTCTAATGATACTAGTGATGAGGCCAACAATTTATCCAGGTAATCACTGTTCCTGGGCTATCCTGCTGAGCTCTTTTATTTAACTTCTTTAAAAACAACCCTCCAGAGTAAGTAGGTGGTGTTATCTCCATGAATAAATTGAAACTTAGAAGTGAAATAATTAGCCCAAGGTCACTCAGTAAATAGTTGAGCTGTGTAACTCTAGAGAGAAAATCCAGATCTGTGTGACTAAAGCTTGATCTTCAGCAGTTCCAGGGATGGCAAGCACATGACCCCACACATAAAGCTCTCCCGTCCTGGTAGACACCATTTATCTCATGTACCTATTTCCCATTCGTCTGAAATGGGGCCCTCACAATTCTCAGTGTTTCAACAGTGTAAATGGAAACTTGTTTGCCATCACTGCTCTATACCATGCTGTCTATGATGTGCTCTGGAGAAACTTTAATGTGTAGGGTGTTTTTCCTTTAAGAAATTTTGTTTATTTAGGTTCACAGAATCAACATGCATGTGTAAATGGTGTCTATGGGGAGTCTGCAAGTGACGGGATCCCTTACCTGGGGAGCTAGGGAATATGTTTCAAAAGCATGCCTGGAACACCATAAATGTTCAACAAAAGATAGAAAGGACTTGAACTGAGCATTTTAACACAAATTAAATTGAGGGAGAACATCAGACTAGTGTGGAGTGAAGCTGGCGAAAGTGAGACGTCTAATCTGGCTGCTTCTTACTTCCAGGCAGAGATCTAACCTCTCCATGTGACTTCCTCCTAGCCTCTCTTTCCCCAGAGAGAGCTGAAGATTCTGATGCACTGACAGCTGTCAGCAGTCAATTGGAAGGCTCTCCCATGGACACCAGTAGCCTGGCTTCCTGTACCCTGGAGGAGGCTGTGGGTGACACCTCAGCAGCTGGCAGTTCTGAGCAGCCCACAGCAGGCATCTCTACTCCTGGGGATGCCCCACCAGTTGTGACAGAAGTACAAGGCAGGGGTGATAGGTCAGGGGAACCTGCCCGGGCCCCTGAGGACCGGTAAGCACTTTGTGAGCAGGAGGAGGGCAGGATGTGTTGGCGGATATTTCAAGCCACATTCATACTTGTTAACTAATGATCATTTTTGGTAGACTGGGGAAATCAACCTGGCTTCTATGAGAAAGGGGTATTATAGGAGTATTTTTATAAATAAGAAAATACAACACACATAACAACCTGAAAATGATTTCCTTCAGCTCTCCCCCTGCGTCCTCTGAGAGTTCTTCCACCAGAGATTCTGCTGCAGCCATTTCTGGAGCAGATTCCCGGGGAATCCTAGAAGAGCCACTGCCTTCAACAAGCAGTGAAGAAGAAGATCCCCTTGCAGGTGAGCTACATGTGTGCTCAAGCCTTCCTGGGGTTGTTTAGGCTTCTCGTACCTAGACCTGTGGCTTCTCATATGGTTCTATCCAGATGGAGGATGGCATATACATGGGAGGAGGACCGACAGTAAGGACATGCAGACACTACATAGTGGAATGAGCCCAGACTTTGGAGTCAAACTGATTTTGGTTCAAATCCACCCCTGTGCCACCTCCTGCCTTTAGGACCTATGGCCATTTCTTAACTCCTCTAATCCTCGTTGTTACTGAGGGAGTGATAATAGCTACATGATGGTTCCTTGTTAAGGTTAAGTGACAGTGTACACAGCGGAACCTGACACATAAGAGCTATTCTGAGCCTGGGGAAGGTAGGTAGGCTTTCTCTGTCCTGTGTCCTTTGTGTGCAGTGAGGACAAACAAAGCTAGTTTCCTCAAGCAAGGCCATGGGATTCTTTCCTTCTTAGGCATCAATAGAGGTATAAGTCCCTTCACATCTTGCATTTCCCCTCAGGTATCAGTCTCCCTGAAGGTGTAGATCCCTCTTTTCTGGCTGCTCTGCCTGATGACATCCGCCGAGAAGTCCTGCAGAACCAGCTGGGCATCCGTCCACCAACCCGGACTGCTCCCTCAACAAATAGCTCAGCTCCTACAGTGGTAGGGAATCCTGGTGTGACTGAAGTGAGCCCTGAGTTCCTGGCCGCCCTGCCTCCAGCCATTCAGGAGGAAGTATGTGAGCAGGGAGCTGGCGGGAGCAGGTTGCTTGACCATAAGTATTCCCCCATTGACTTCTTCTGCTCCATAGGTGCTGGCACAGCAGAGAGCTGAGCAACAGCGACGGGAACTGGCACAGAATGCCAGCTCAGAAACCCCAATGGACCCTGTGACCTTCATCCAGACTCTGCCCTCAGACTTGCGCCGTAGTGTCCTGGAGGACATGGAGGACAGTGTGTTGGCCGTGATGCCACCTGACATTGCAGCTGAGGCTCAAGCCCTGAGGCGAGAGCAGGAAGCCCGGCAGCGGCAGCTCATGCATGAGCGGCTCTTTGGGCATAGCAGCACTTCTGCGCTGTCTGCCATTCTCCGAAGTCCAGGTATGGAGGGGAGGCAGTGAGAGGACCCTGAAATGTTGAGCTTTAGCTACATGAGGCTCTGTTCCCCTTTGTATTATGTGGACCTAGTTCGCCGCCACCTTCCCCACTTTTAGTCTTTTTTCTTTTCAGCTTTTACCAGTCGCCTGAGTGGCAACCGTGGGGTCCAGTACACTCGGCTTGCTGTGCAGAGAGGTGGCACCTTCCAGATGGGGGGTAGCAGCAGCCATAACAGGTATGTTTGTTTTTTTTATCTCATCATTCCACTTCTCACATCTACAATTAGCGCAATATCCTTAATTTATATATAGGTAGAGAGGATGTTCTCTCTAGTGTGTTTATTTGAATGAGTGGAAAAGCCAGATCTTTGGCATCCCCCTTCAGAAAGCCATACTTTTTTAGTGTAGCTGCTGTAGACCATAGTCACAAAGTAAGGCAGGCTGGCAGCAGGCACTAGCTGTGGTTGTAGCAAGGAAAGCCACCTTCCTCCCATGCAAATAGTAAAACAGCTAGCCACTTCCCTTGAAATTATAGCGTCTAGGCTGTGGAAGTAGAGAAGCAGAGTGGAGTCAAACTGTGAAGGGAGTGATCAGTTCCTACATATAGCAGGCAGGCCCTCTTGCCCTGCCCCCGCCCCCACTCCATACCAGTAGTCCAGAGAAGGCAGAAATAAGCATCGTATCCTAGGCATTCTCATTTTACTAATTGATGCACATACTTGGGCTGGAATCTCTGCTCTCTTTTCAGTCATGTGTGATGTAGCGCAAGTCACTTAACCTCTTTGAGCCTCATTCTCATCTCAAAAATGAGTGATTCTCTAGTCTTTATAGGCAACTCCTCAAAGAAGCCATTACAGACATTGTAGAGTGCCTGGTATATAGTAGGCACTCAAGAAGGCAGCTCTTGTTACTATTAAGAGCCCTTGGAATAGACAGTCTCCATTCTCTAACCTCCTTGTTGGAGGTAGCCAATTCATTCCCCTCCCCTAGCCCTATTTGCCTGATCCCAGAGCTCTAGCTGAAGTATTACCCAGAAACTATGCTCTGTTCCAGGCCTTCTGGCAGTAATGTGGACACTCTCCTCCGCCTCCGAGGACGGCTTCTTCTGGACCATGAAGCCCTGTCTTGTCTCCTAGTCCTACTTTTTGTGGATGAACCGAAGCTCAATACTAGCCGTCTACATCGAGTACTGAGAAATCTCTGCTACCATGCCCAGACCCGCCACTGGGTCATCCGCAGCCTACTGTCTATCTTGCAGCGCAGCAGTGAGAGTGAGCTATGTATTGAAACACCCAAGCTGTCCTCAAGTGAGGAAAAGGGCAAAAAGTCAAGCAAGAGCTCTGGTTCAAGCAGCCATGAGAACCGGCCCCTGGACCTGCTGCACAAGATGGAGTCGAAGAGCTCTAATCAGCTTTCCTGGCTCTCAGTATCCATGGATGCAGCCCTAGGCTGCAGGACTAACATATTCCAGATCCAGCGTTCAGGTGGGCGCAAACATACTGAGAAACATGCAAGCAGTGGCTCCACTGTCCACATCCACCCCCAGGCTGCTCCTGTTGTCTGCAGACATGTTCTGGACACACTCATTCAATTGGCCAAGGTGAGGAGCTTGAAGGAACTCAACTCCTTGAGATGGAAGAAGGGTGGCAGCCACAGCCTAAATGAAATCTGGACTCTAAGGCAGCTAGCAGGTCTTCCTTAGCTGTTATTGCTGAAGCCTATATTTTTTCTGGGAAATTGTGCAGTTAATAACTTTGTGGAATTTTTATTTTTACAGTTTTTGTGCATTATCTTACACAGTCATCAAAACCTTCAGTGGTCTGTATTATTCCCATTTTACAGATGAAGAAGCTGAGTTATAGAAATTTTTAGTGGCTCTGTCATGTGGCTAGTAAGTAATAGAGCTGAGTAGACCTAGAATTTGGTTCAGTCCTCTTTATAGTAAGCATTGCTGCCATTTGTTAAGGGCCTGCTTTGTGCAGGGAACCATGCAATATACATTACCTCTTTTAATCTCCCCATTTTATAAGTACAGAGACTGATGCCCAGTAAAGTTTGCTAATTGTCTATTTCTCTACAAAGTTCTCATTTCTTTCTCTAGGCTGCTTTGCCATCAGTTGGATAAATTCCCGTGTTACTTTACCAAAGCTGTCCAAAGGAGTGGCGAGCCTAGGAACCAGTTGTCTTTTCTTGTCAGGAAAATGTACTTTCTATGTAGACCCCATAGACCAAGCTTGTCCTTCTTTTCCTGTCAGGTGTTTCCCAGCCATTTCACACAGCAGCGGACCAAAGAAACAAACTGTGAAAGTGATCGGGAAAAGGGCAGTAAGCAGGCCTGCAACCCATGCTCTTCACAGTCCAACAGCAGTGGCATTTGCACAGACTTCTGGGACTTACTCGTAAAACTGGACAACATGAATGTCAGCCGGAAAGGCAAGAACTCTGTGAAGTCAGTGCCAGTGAGCACTGGTAGTGAGGGGGAAACCTCCCCATACAGCCTCGAGGCCTCTCCACTCGGGCAGCTCATGAACATGTTGTCACATCCAGTCATCCGCCGGAGCTCTCTCTTAACTGAGAAACTTCTCAGACTCCTTTCTCTCATCTCAATTGCTCTCCCAGAAAACAAAGTGTCGGAAGCACAGGCTAATTCTGGCAGCAGTGCTTCTTCCACCAGTTTTACCACCTCAACCACATCTACCACCACTACCACTGCTGCCTCCAGCACGCCCACTCCCCCTGCTGCAACCACCCCTGTCACTTCTGCTCCAGCCCTGATTGCTGCCACGGCTATATCCACCATTGCCGTAGCCGCTTCGACCACAGTGACTACCCCCACGACTGCTACCACTACTGTTTCAAGTAAGTGTGGATATAGACTGGGAGCTGTGGGATTTTTACACCAATCTCACCCCTGACTCACCCATCCAGGTATTCCTCCGTAAATGATCTGTTCAGTTTGTGTTTGTGAGAGCTAAGTATGTTCATTCTCGTCCTCATCAGTCCCAGTTCTCTTCTTCTCCCTCTCCCTTTCCCTCTCCCTCTCTCCCTCTCCCTCCCTCTCCCTCTCCCTCTCCTTTTCTCTCTCTCCATCTTTCTCTCCCTCCCTTTCTCTCCCTTCTCTCTTGGTCCCCTAACACACACACACACACGCGCGAAAACCAAGCATTCACTGAATATGGCTTCTAGGCTAGGCACCAAAAGGAGAACTAGATGGTCCCTGTCATGAAAGAACGCTCAGCCTTTCCAGCCTGGTTGAGGAAGCCAGTTCTCAGAGGAAAAGAGTTCAAGAGTAGGCAGGGTACAATGTGAATCAGGTTAGAGTAGAGTAACCAGGCCATCCCAGGAAGTGAAGAAAATGAGCCCTACAGCAGACTAGTAAGAATTATTAAAGAAGAGGGTTTTGGAGAGGGTACCTTTATTAGGGACTCTGATAGTAAAGCATTAGTTGAGAGAAATGTCCAGGATTATTGGTCACTTTAGAAGGTACAGTCATAAGAGTCCTTGGCACCCCAAGTCATTTGGATTTGACTTCTGAGGTCTAATCTCTACTTTCACTGCTTTGCTATTTTGAAGCCCTGGACAGTTTAGTGATTCCTTGGTTCTGCCATTTAAGTCTTTGGCATGTGGTTTTCAGAGGCTTACAATGTTCCATCTGTTTCCTCAAAGCTTCTACTACTAAGACTAGCAAATCTCCAGCAAAGGTGGGTGATGGGGGCAGCAGCAGTACAGACTTTAAGATGGTATCCTCAGGCCTCACTGAAAACCAGCTACAGCTCTCTGTGGAGGTGAGTCCAAGCTCTTCTACCTCCCAGCGTTGGGGGGGAAAGGGGGTGGATAATGTTTTAGTTCTCAAGTTGGGGCTTACTCTTCCTTTTTTTTCTCAGGTGTTGACATCCCATTCTTGTTCTGAGGAAGGCCTAGAGGATGCAGCTAATGTGTTACTCCAGCTCTCTCGGGGGGACCCTGGGACCCGGGACACTGTTCTCAAGCTGCTATTGAATGGAGCCCGCCATCTGGGTTACACCCTTTGTAAACAGATAGGTAATAATAGGAATAATGCGACGTGTATTTCTCAAACCTTCCACTTAGGTATCACCTCTTTTTGAAATCCTCTGAACCCCCAAGCTGAATCAAACTCCTGTTTGCTTGTATAGTCATAGCCCCCATGCTCTCTTCTGTCACAGCACTGATAATACTGGGTTTTCATCTAGTTTCCTCTGCTCAGTTGTTCTAAAAGAGCAAGGATGGGCTCCTCTACATCACCAATGCCTGGCAGACAGCAGGTAATTGGTACTTAGTGAAGGCAGATGAGCACACATAGGGCTGGCAGTGTCCTCTTGTTTTTCCATAGGACTTGTAAGAGTCCTATAATGAGCCTGCTGTGGCAGCTTTGCCATCTGAGAGAGGAGCCTGTAGTGCATTCAGGCTCAGGAACTAAGTGTCAGATAATACTCTCTGACTTTATACAGTTTCAAGGGTACAAAAATTCTAAGAACACTTTCAGATCATCTAGTTACAGTCTTCCTGTTTTACCAAGAAAACAAAAACCCAGTGATACTGCAATTGAATCAAGGAGTAGAGTCAGATTTTCTTTCCACATAGAGTCTTTGCTCTTGCCCACCCCCATCCCAGTCATGGGTCTTCCTAGATCTCAGCTATTTGCTTAGTTATCACCTTCTCACAAGGGTCCCTGGAGCTATGGTGATAGGAAATAGATGGGATTGTGTGACCCAGGGCATTCTTTGCTGCATGACAATTGTAAGATTCTCCCAAAAAAAGTCTCTAACCTTTGTTGACTGCTACCATGTGGGTCAGGCAGTGTCCTAGGCACTCTACTACACAGTAACCTTCTAATTTTCAAAGCAATTGTGTAATGTTAGGCAGTATCGGTTCCATTATTAAGGTGAGTCAGCAATTTGCCTAAGGTCACCACAAAAACCTCTGAAGTTCAAGAGGCATACAGGCTCCAAAACAGATAACTTCTCCCCTCATTGAGCTGCATTTTGTATAGATTTAACAGATTCTCGAGGCCAGGTAAATTGATAGTCCCTGGGTAGCAGATCAATCCATGAGCATACATAGCAAGATGACCAAAGCAAAATTCCTAGTCATTTCATGTTTTCTTTAGCTAAGCAAAGATGGCCTGGGCAGGTTTCTTGGAAAGGTTTGGCTTTCAGCTGCTTCACTGGAGAAGTCTCTGAACATTTGCTGGCTCCTTTACCTGCCCAGGTACCCTCCTGGCAGAGCTACGGGAATACAACCTGGAACAGCAGAGGCGAGCCCAGTGTGAGACCCTGTCTCCTGATGGCCTTCCTGAGGAGCAGCCACAGACCACCAAGCTGAAAGGCAAAATGCAGAGCAGGTGGGTGGTAGCTGTCCATTTGGCTGTGGCACTGGAATCTGGGACATTCTGAAAGGTTGCTCTTGCTGGTTTTCTGGTGGTGGGTTTTTTCCCCCTCTCTGGGCAGATTTTCTTATCTGTCCTGTTCACATTCGACCCTATTTTTTTCCTACGTGTGAGATTTCCTTGTGAGATTTCTTACTCCTCTGGTTGACACCAGAAGGCCCTGCTTGCTCCAAGTATCTATGCTTTGATGCTGTCAATATACGCAAGCCACCTCTACACTATCCAGGTTTGACATGGCTGAGAATGTGGTAATTGTGGCATCTCAGAAGCGACCTCTGGGTGGCCGGGAACTCCAGCTGCCTTCTATGTCCATGTTGACATCCAAGACATCTACCCAGAAGTTCTTCTTGAGGGTACTACAGGTCATCATCCAGCTCCGGGACGACACACGCCGAGCTAACAAGAAAGCCAAGCAGACAGGCAGGCTAGGTATGAAACTGGAGTGTCCAGTTGAGGGGCAGGGTTGGTGGTGGAGAACCCAGAGTCCATGAAGGACAAGACTTAATGTCATGTCTCCTTCCTGTTTGACCTTTCCAAAAGGAAGTGATGATCCTTTCTTAAAATGTTGATGGCTGCATTCTGTATGTCACTCAAGCTGCCTGCATAAGAAATCCATTAGTGCAAGTAGGAATTATGGGGAGTGGAAATCTGGCAAGGAAATTGAGGGTGGATCTTTTGCTGAACAAGATTTAACTCACTGAGTATGGCTCCTTTCTTCTTCTTTGATCACTCCTGACTAAAACATGGTAGCCATGTTGCCTCAGCCGTGGCCTGCCAAATCTTACCTCTTTTCTTCCTATCCCACAGAACCCTCTCACCTGTCACCATCCATCTGCTTAGCACCATGTCCCCTACCCTTGTCTGTAATGGTAGCTCTTAGTGCGTGATGATGAGCATTTTGAAGCTACCTGAGCTAAACTTCAAAGACCTCAGCAAGATGGCCTGTGGTGGCCCAGGAGATGGGAAGAGAGAATATTGGACACTCCTCCTTTTTACATTTTATATCTTGCCCCCTCTTCTTTCTTTCTCCCAGGTTCCTCCAGTTTAGGCTCAGCTAGCAGCATCCAGGCAGCTGTTCGGCAGCTGGAGGCTGAGGCTGATGCCATTATACAAATGGTACGTGAGGGTCAGAGGGCGCGGAGACAGCAACAAGCAGCAACGGTTAGCATGATGCCTGTGGCCCCTCATTCATTTGTGTCTCCCTCTCCTCCACCATATCATCAATGGGGTTTCAGTGCCCTTACCTTGTATGCTTTTGCATTAAGTTTGCTATATGAATGCTCTGGACAACAGGGTTACTTTCTGTTGGTGGGGTTTTTGTTTTTACTGTTTGTTCACCAGTTTGTTGGTTTGGTTTTATTTGATTTTAAAGCTTGGCCATCATACCCCACTCCCAGCTATCCCGTCAACAGTGGCGCTTTTGCAAACTGCATAATGCTAAATGTCTGGGTTCTGAGGGGATGTGGGATGAAGATTTTTCAATCTCAAGGAACAATGAAGGTACATCAGCAACATCTCAGGAATCCTGCCCTTCCCTTAAAAGTCCCCCAAGCTTGGTACACATCCCACACAACCTCTTCTGTTCTTCATACTCCCTTGGCACCTAGGCATTCAGACACTTTTAGGAGGTAACCTTCAGGTTCCTAGGTAGCCAGCTCATTGGGATCCCAGCACAGAGTGGCTGCAGGAAAGGCCTGGCATCATGTTATATATGCTGTGGCGCGCTCTCATTGTTTTCCTGTCCTTGCAACATGAAAGTCACCTTTCCAAGATCCAGGATAAAAGGTATCCTGAGGCCCGGTTTTTCCTTGTGTATAATTACTATTATACAGTATTATTATTACGGTAACAGCCTAGAATTTGAGGGCCGTGACTTTAGCAGGGTAGAAAGGGAAAATAGCTATTAATTCTGGAGCATTTTTTCTGCCCAGTCTCTTTCCCCCACCTGATAGGGCAGATGTTGGCTTTTGAAATAATCCCACCCACCAAAGGTTGCACTGATTCCCCTATATCCCCTTTTGTGAGCAAATAGAAACAAAGAGCAAACCTACCTTCTCTCCATCTGAGCTTTATATTTGTGTGCACATGTAAACTGTCCCCAGAAAAAATTTCAAGTCTGTCCAAGAGGCAGGTATATGACTGGGCATAGGTTTGGAGCAGAGTGGAAGCAATTTCAGAATCTAGGGAGCTCTTTGGAAAAACTTGCTAGCTCAAGGTGGAGGACAGCAAAGGAGATGGGAAAGCCATTCTTTTGTCCTAGAGAGCTACAGAGTTTCCTGACCAAATGTCGGAAGCTGCTTTCCCAGCCTGAGATGTCTGAGACGTGGTAGAGCCAACCTCTAGCCTGTCCCTGAGGAAAGCAGAGTTGCACCTTTTATGTGACTTTGTCTCCCTTTTATCCAGTCGGAGTCAAACCAGTCAGAGTCATCTGTTCGGAGGGAAGAGTCACCCATGGATGTGGACCAGCCATCTCCCAGTGCTCAAGATACTCAGTCCATTGGTCAGTACTGCTTCCCATTTCCAGCCCAGAAAAAGAGAGAGCCAGTCTTCATGTAATGTCTGCTGGAGCTCTTGCTCTCAACCTATATAAGCTCAGTGTTTTCCAATTTGTTCAAGCAAACAGTGGTTTCTATAAATGCTAATAGACGTTTACCGCCAAGGTCACTAATCATCACCACCTTTTCCTCACTGCATAGCACACACTATGATTCCTGTAGCAAAGAAACTATGATATATGCACGGAGATGGCATATGTTTGAGCCTTGGCTCCCCTGTTTACTAGCTCTGGGATCTGAGACAAACTCTCTTTGCTTCAGTTTCCTCCTTTAAAATAGGGATGTTCGTAGATAGAATTGAATGAGTTAACACATGTATGTAGTGCTTAAAGTAGTACCTGGCACACAGTGGATGCTTTTATTAGCAGCATTTCTCAAAGTTAATTGCACTAAGAATACTTTTTGGCACCCTTTTAAACACATTCCTATAGAGTAATGCCATAGGACATCCATTTTCAAACTAAAAAATTTGATAATCCACAAGTGCTCTGGGAGTTAATAAGGCAGTGAATAGACTAGCACTGTCTGGTAGAACTTTCCTATAGTAGCCACTGTTTCGTTTGTACTAGCCACATTTCAGGCGATCAGCAGCTTGCACTTGAAATGTGGCTAGTACAACTGAAGATTGTAGTAATCTTAATTTAAATGTAAATGTAAACATTATTCAGTGTAGGACTAGAGCTTGCCTTCAGATGTCACTCAGTGTTACTCAGTGGACCAGTCTACTTGACCCATCTAATGGTCTGTGCATTTGGCCTAGGAGAAATCTAAATGAAGGGGAAACCTCAAAGGTTTTCTCACTCTCTCCATGTATCCTGTAGGCTCAGATGGGACCCCACAGGGGGAAAAGGAAAAGGAGGAGAGGCCACCTGAGTTACCCCTGCTCAGTGAGCAGCTGAGCTTGGATGAGCTATGGGACATGCTGGGGGAGTGTCTAAAGGAACTGGAGGAATCCCATGACCAGCATGCGGTGCTAGGTGAGTTGTGGCCTGAGGACCCAGGTCCTACCAAACCCACTAATCTACTCTGGGGCCCTTCGTGCCAGCTTAATTTTATTCCTTCCAGGTCACTTCTCTCTCTCAGTGTGTCTATAACGAGGATTCAAAGGAGAGTGTGTGTGTATTGTGTGTGTGTATTTTTTTTCTTTGGCTTGTGTCAGAAGGAAGATTTGCCTTCTTTTTTTATAGCTTGTGTCTTTTACTTTTTAGACCAGGGGAATCTTTATACAACTGGTTGCCTATCCCATTTTTCATTGGCTTCAAGGAAGCTCTGACCTCCTCTTTGGCTTCATTTTTCTATGCTACTGTTATATTTTTCCTGCAAGTTTCCATTATGTCTTCTGTATTGTACTTTGGTAATTTGATCATGAAGAAGAGTTTCGTGTGTTGAAGTTTGTAAAATGTCACCTCCCTTTCATTCATACTCCCAGTGCTACAGCCTGCTGTTGAGGCCTTCTTTCTGGTCCATGCCACAGAGAGGGAGAGCAAGCCTCCTGTCCGAGACACCCGTGAGAGCCAGCTGGCACACATCAAGGACGAGCCTCCTCCACTCTCCCCGGCCCCCTTAACCCCGGCCACTCCTTCTTCCCTTGACCCATTCTTCTCCCGGGAGCCCTCATCTATGCACATCTCCTCAAGCCTGCCCCCTGATACGCAGAAGTTTCTTCGCTTTGCAGGTACTGGGGACTCTCAGGCCCCCAAATGTAGAAGGCTTCATTTTTTACTGGGTCATTGCGTACGTTTTATTCTTAGCTGATTTGGGGTTGTGTGTTGGAAAGTGAGGCTAGTGAGGTACGGACCATGTCTGAAAGCCCTTTTGTTCCCACTCGACCTTTTTTCCCTAAAACAAGGAAAAGAGAGTTGCTGGCTGGATGGCTGGCTGTCTTTTGGTCTTCTGGGACCCATGATGTGCTGATTCCTACTGTACTTTCTCTCCTCAGAGACTCATCGTACTGTGTTAAACCAAATCCTGCGGCAGTCCACCACCCATCTCGCTGATGGGCCTTTTGCTGTCCTGGTAGACTACATTCGTGTCCTCGACTTTGATGTCAAGCGCAAGTATGTACTCTGAATGTTGGGGGAGGGGAGAACTCTCCAAATGGTATCTCCCCTCCTAGGAAGGAGCCAAAGTTCTTCCTTGGGCAGTATTTCCAAGGAAGTTTCCCCTAATTACTGGCAGCCCTTGGAACAGTATTGGGCAGAAGGATAGAGACTCACCTGTGCCACAGCCATTGTACTTGAATACTCAACTGGCCTTCTCCACCCCATTCTCCATTCTTCATCAGGGAAATGCAAATCTTTGTTTAACCACATGATTTTCTAAAGTCCATCCTTTGGGGCAGAGGCCCCAACCCCTGGGCTATGGACCAATACCAGTATATGGCCTGTTAGGACCTGGGCTACACAGCAGGAAGTGAGCAGCGGGCAAGTGAGCTAAGCTTTATCTGTATTTTCAGCCACTCCCCAGTGCTAGCATCACCACCTCAGTTCCACCTTGGATCATCAGGTATTAAATTCTCATAGGAGCACTGGTCCCTGGTGCCAAAAAGGTTGGGGACCTCTGCGTTGGAGTAATACAGGAGGTGCAGGTAGCCATAGTACACTCATAGCAGGGCTCAGGGTTCCACAATACTTCCCTCTTCCCTGCCCTTCTCTTCTTTACTATGTACCTGCATATGCTTACCTGCTAGTTGCAGAAATTCCATGCTGCAGTTCCTGTGGGTCCTTACTTGGTGGAGATGGGGAAAATTGAGAGTTGGTTGTAAATGACCTCTCTCTCCCAACTACTGGATATTTGACCAGGGGGACTCAAGTGAGGAGCAGGAATCAAAGTGTTTGGAGGATGGGGCAGGCATCATTGTGAGTCTTCATCCTAATCAGGCAAAAACAAATTTGCTCTGCCTCCCCTAATCATGTTTCTCTTCCTTTCCTACCTCCCAAGATACTTCCGCCAAGAGCTGGAGCGTTTGGATGAGGGGCTCCGGAAAGAAGATATGGCTGTGCACGTCCGCCGTGACCATGTATTTGAAGACTCCTATCGTGAGCTGCACCGGAAATCCCCTGAAGAAATGAAGAATCGATTGTAAGAGCCTAGAGCAGAAAATGGGATGGGAGGGTGGGGGCCCTTCCTACAAGGTATTGAAGGCTTACTCAGGCCCCCGATGTACAGGTCAACTCAGGAAGGTGCTACATTCCTCAGTTGGAATTCCCAGTTGGAATCTAGCTTAGATCATTTCACTGTGAGCTGCATCCCAATTTCTCAGCCTGATCTCATAAGACTGTTCCTCTGCTTGCTCACTGGCCCCTTGGCTGAGTTACTGAATTCCAGGCAGACAGAAGAGGCTTTGGCGTTTACAAAGATACACCCCATGGTTTCACAGAGAGAGCTTTTTTTCATTGTTAAAATAGGAATGGGAAGCCTGCTGAGCAGATGGTACCTTGGGTTGGGAGAAACCACCCTTGCATGAGTGGGATTACACCAAATTGGTAATCACTCACTGTAATTCTGAAGCCACCTAGAGGAGATGAGATGATAGACCTATTGAAGCAGATTATATGCTCATAACTCAGGAACTGGATTTCTCCCCTCCCTCATCACATCGTCTTGCCATCTATGTTAAACACAGAGGAAGTTGGAGAGGCTCCTGAGACAGACAGAGCCCTGCTTCTCCACATCCAAATCCTTATGGACATTAGACTCTGGGCTCAGTGTTCTCTAACACCACTTGATTCCTCCTCTTCCTCCTTTCCCTAAGCGAGGCCTCATATTGGTGTTTTCTGGAATATTGATCAGCCTTTACTGATACTTTAAGATATCTCTTCTGCTGATGATGCCTTTTTTTTTTTTTTTTTTTTTTGTCCCAGAGCCCTCCTCTGGTTTCTCCTGGCACTCTGTATTCAGCTCTGTCTTTGCACTGCCCAGGGCTTTCTGCACCTTACTGTTTCTGCTCTCTTGTGCAGGTATATAGTGTTTGAAGGAGAAGAAGGGCAGGATGCTGGAGGGCTCCTGCGGGAGTGGTATATGATCATCTCTCGGGAGATGTTTAACCCTATGTATGCCTTGTTCCGTACCTCACCTGGTGATCGGGTCACCTACACCATCAATCCATCTTCCCACTGCAACCCCAACCACCTCAGTTACTTCAAGTTTGTTGGACGCATTGTGGCCAAAGCTGTATATGACAACCGCCTCTTAGAGTGTTATTTTACTCGGTCCTTCTACAAACACATCTTGGGCAAGTCTGTCAGGTAAGGATGTGGCACAGTCCTAGGGCTGTCATCAGTATTGGGAATTAGGTTCTTTTCCTGTGCCCCACCCCTATGCTGTCTCTCCTCCACCCCAACCCATGAATGACCCTGTCTAATTTTATTTTCATAGATATACAGATATGGAGAGCGAAGATTACCACTTCTACCAGGGCCTGGTTTATCTGCTGGAAAATGATGTCTCTACTCTAGGCTACGACCTCACCTTCAGCACTGAGGTGGGTCAGGAAATCCTGACTGCAGCACATCCCAACTAATCTATGAAACCCGTTGATTCCAGGATTTCCCTTGAACTGGCATTGGATAACCTCGTGGTTTTAGGGAAGCATCTCGACTTCCTAAAGCTACATGCCCTATTTCCCATCTGGCAGAGAACAATGGGTATTTGTATGAGATAGCACAGACAAAAAGGCAGAATTTGTAAAACAATCCAGGCTCTTTTCTAGTTTCCCCATTATAAAAAATCATGCTCCAGTACATTATTTTCCATTCCCAAAGGTAATTCATTATAGAAAAATTATATAGAGAATAAATGAAAAACAAACGTTTTAAGATTACTCTTCCCCCAAATTGTTTTCTACAAAGACTGTGTTGTGTTACATTACATATGCTAGCCATGCCTTTTCCCCTTTCGCCCTTAACCTTTCTTTATTAGGGAGTTATGAGCTTATGAGAAATGTCACTGCTTTTTATGACTTGCTTCAATTTTCTGCTTAGGACATGGAAAAGAGTTTAGGGTGTGTTCCCAGGTATCTATGTAAGTTCCATCCTAGACCAAGCCTGATACATGTGATCGGTGTTTTGGGTGTTCTAGGTCCAAGAGTTTGGAGTCTGTGAAGTTCGTGACCTCAAACCCAATGGGGCCAACATCTTGGTAACAGAGGAAAATAAGAAGGAGTATGTGCACCTGGTGTGCCAGATGAGAATGACAGGTAGGAGAAATGTCCCTCAGACCCTTTGCTGTTCCATAGGGGAAGAGATCAGGCCTCACTTCATTTCACAGACATCATTCCTCTCTTCCCCTGTGCCAACCACAAATGCCTTGCACAAGAGGAATCTAAAACTTAACCAAAAATATTTCCCTTCATCCATCCTCATATGGGGGCCTAGAAACAGGGTGGCAGGTTAGGCAAGCAGAACAGCCAGCATCCCTGTAGCAACAGTAGCCAGATTGGAGATCTCTGACCTATCATAGTTGGGTAACTTCAGATGCCACATGGCTTGATTCTCTCCCCAGGAGCCATTCGCAAACAGCTGGCAGCTTTCTTAGAAGGCTTCTATGAGATCATTCCAAAGCGCCTCATTTCCATCTTCACTGAGCAGGAGTTAGAGCTACTAATATCAGGACTGCCCACAATTGACATTGACGATTTGAAATCCAACACTGAATACCACAAGTACCAGTCCAACTCTATTCAGGTGAGCTGCTGCTGGCATCCCCCACTCCTATATCCCTAAGCAGTGCTAATTTGTGTGATGCCAAATAAACCAGTACTCTTAAGGGAAGGGGTTTTATAGATGACTGCTTTTCCTACATGTAACTCTTCATTCTTCTGGAGCATGTTTTCAGGTGACGTTCTTTCTCATCTTATAAATGAACTGAATTTGATTTCACAGAAGGGAATCACCTAAGATTCCAGATCTCATCCCCTCTTTTTCCAGGAGCTCTCTACCTAACCCTGGATTCTTATGTCCCTTCCTGCAGATTCAGTGGTTCTGGAGAGCGTTGCGTTCTTTTGACCAAGCTGACCGTGCCAAGTTTCTCCAGTTTGTCACGGGTACTTCCAAGGTGCCCCTGCAAGGCTTTGCTGCCCTTGAAGGCATGAATGGCATTCAGAAGTTTCAGATCCATCGAGATGACAGGTCCACTGATCGCCTTCCTTCGGCTCACACATGGTAAGAGGAAGGGTTTGTTCTCCAAGCATTCAGATTGAGCTTGCATATATGCTATTTCTAAGGCCTTGCTACCCTGGTCTTGGGGTAACTCAGAATTTGGTGGTTTTGTGGAGAAGCCGATATCTGAGAGGAGAAGCCAGCCCAGACTCAGTGTGGGACTGGAGAGACATTGCAGATGAATACTGCCACATGAGACCACGGTATATTCCAGGGCTCACCGTGGCTGGAGCAAGCAGTGGCAGAGTTGCAGGGAGCACAAAGCTGAAGAACAGCAGAGTTTTTCCATCAAGAGTCCGATCACCAGTGACCCTGATTCCTCCATGGAGCTTGCATATCAGCCCATGGCCATGGCGTTTAAGGAGAAGTGACAGTCAGATTTATGTTTTAGGTGCCTGATGACCAGTATTGGGGCCAGATTAGAGGAGGACTCACCGGACTAGGAAAAGATTGGGAGGCACAAGAAGCAAGGAGTAATAGGTTCCCTCAGGGAAAGTTCAAGTGGGCACCATGGGAACACAGGGAGACTTAGTTATCATCTTTTATTATAAACTGATCTTTCTTCTTTCCTTAGTTTTAATCAGCTGGACTTGCCTGCCTATGAGAGCTTTGAGAAGCTCCGCCACATGCTACTATTGGCCATCCAGGAGTGCTCTGAAGGCTTTGGGCTGGCCTAATGAGGCCCTGCCCACCGCTGTGAGGTTTTTCTACCATTGTTGGACTGGGAAGGGGGAAAACAAAATGAACCAGAAAGAAAATGTCAAAAACCAATAAAGGAAATCCACCAACTCACCATGTGTGTGTCCCAGCTTCCCCATCTTCTCCAGTGCATACCTATTCCTTCTCTCCTGCTCATTTTTTCTCCCTCTCTCCCTTTTCCTCACCTTTCCCCATTCCATGCCGTCCATGATCCCCACCCCATGTGTTAAAAAGGCAGTAGCCTTTGCAGGGACCTGTTTGTCCCAGCTGTTTGAACAGTGTGCTCCTCAGAGTCTGTGTTCAGAAGGATTTGCTGCATTGAGACTTGAAACCTTTGGATAGGGGAAAAAATTATATATATATATATTTTTTTGTTCTGTTTGCATTTCTTAATTTGTGCTTGGAATGTGTTGTGCACAGCTAATGATTCAGTGCGAGACAAGATTGGCGTCTGTGTTGTGGAGGTTTCAAATAAAGAGCACTCTTCATAACTCACTTTTCACAATGGCATTTTTTTCCAAGCTTAAAAATTCCAAGCACATGCTAGACAGATGTCTAGAGAAAAGAAACAAATAGATTCTCCAGAAAACCATTTCTGCCACCCAACTGGTGCATCTGCTTCCTTCAAAGTTGGTTTCCACATAGTCAGGAGAGACCAGTAGCCACCAAGAATTGGGAGGGAGCTGTTTTTTAGAACAACATCTGCACTTTGGGACAGTAATGGCATTGAGATTGTAGCCAAGGACAAAGCACCATCTTGCTTGAGGGGAACAAACCAGTAGTAGGTTGTAAGAAATATTCTGAGAACTTGTTCAAGCCAACTCACTATTCTATTTGGTGAACCTTCATAACAGTCTCAATCTCAAGTTTGAGGTTCAATTTAAATTTTTTATTTTATTAATGTTTTAGTTTCTAACAAATTTTAATAAGCAAATAATTGGACAAGCTCTCCTGAAAAAAAAAGTCTTAACCACCCTTCTGGTTTTGTTTTGTTGTCTGCCTGTCTGCCAGTCTGTTCACAGGTCACTCAGTAGTCTCTTGTGGTTTTTACTTCATCCTGCACTAAAAGTGGATCTAAGGACTTTGATGGTTCCACCTCTAAAGAAAAAAAAAATAAAAGTTTAGTTAGAAAAATAATTCCAGGTGGTGCTTGCTTTGTGTGGTTTTTCTCATTCTGTGAGGTTCTGCTTCTTAAAGATATTTCCCATGACCATTCCCTGAAGTGTGGATCTAGGAAAGCAGTGGTGTGTCCTCAACCTAATCCCTTGGTCCTGATGCACATAACTGCTGGACATTTTTTTTCTCAAAATTCAAACTTGTCTGTGCCTGCCCCTGCTGACTTGACAGGTGAGTCAACCCTGTCTCTGCTATTGAACATCTATTTAGTCAATGGGGGGAGACCACTCAGTTCTGTGACAGGTGTAGGAAGGGGGTCTTTAGGTGCCCAGAGCAGAAGTACCTGATCTAGCCCAAAAGATGAGGGGAGACTACATTGTTAGCAGCATTTGAGTTTAACTATAAGGCTATGTGGGAGTTAAGATTAAGGAGGGTAATCTAGGTCAAGACAGCAAGAGGCCAGTTACCTGATAAGGCAAGGCTTGAGCAAAGGGTGATGGCCTGAGATGAGGCTGGGAGTCCAGCAGGGCTTAAAATGATTAAGCAGAAATACAGTAGAATTGACCAATAAGGTTAACTGCTTTTTTGAAAAGTCATAGAATAAAGCTCTGACATTATTTAAACTTGAAAGGGGCATAAGAGTGGGTGTGCAAGCTGAAAGTGCAGGTGGAATAACCCTGAAAGAAAGAAAAGCAAATCTAAATGGCATGGGACAAAAAGTTAAAGTGACCAAGTATAATTTGCCTTTGTGTTATGCATATGGTATAGTATGTTAGCATCAAATGGGAAAAAGTCTAGTCAGTAGATGGAAGGCATTTGCTAACTCTCAGTGACTATTCCCTGGTAACTTTTAAAGGTAAAGGCACTACTTTGATAACATGTAGCCTCAGACCAACAACCAACATCACAGAGCATAAGGTGAACAATTATCTCCATTAGTACTGTTTTGCCTATTGTGACCATTTCAGTAAAGCAAGAAACAAGTATAACTGTTGGCTGCTAAATCAAAAGAATTAGGTTATTAGAACTTAAAACTGAGTCCCCAAGAGTCCTGGTTATAATGAACAAAATACTCAGGTAAACATTTACTGTCCAACAAGTATAAATTGTAATAAATTCATATGATGAACTCCTATACAGCAGTCAAAATGTACCCATTGCATATGTCAGCATATGTAATCTCGATAAGCAAAAAGCATGAGACCTGTTTAAAAAAATACTACACAGGTATGTACCAAGAACGTGAAAAACCATGTCCAAAATCATCCATATGAAGAGTGGGGTACATGAGGATACAGCGGGGAAGAGGTAATTAAGCAGAGGGCTTCAACTACAATGTATTTCTTAACCTGGGTGGTGGTGGGTATACAGCTGTTCCTTATATTACATACTATAATACTTCGTAACTTTTATATTCCTGAAGTAGTTCATATTAAATCTTTTGAGATAGACTTAAATTCACAGTGCATTTGAGGTAGGTAGCAGGTAGTTGATAACAGGCCTAATTCTACATGAAGGTGAATAGCTGCATGATAAGATTAATCATGCCACTTTTGTCCCCTGATAATTCCCTCCACTGAACTGTCTGCACGGACTACCAGATTATCTCCTATTAAATAGCCCTCTTATCATTAGAGTGGCTAAAAATGGTGGTGTTAATAATTATGCTGGACCACAGATGCAAACAAACCAGATAAACTGGGATGGATGACTCTATGATACATACCTGTCTTGTCTGGGGAAAGTTATTACCCATCCTAAACAAACCATTGTATTGAGCACTTACTATGTATTGAACACTGAGAAGTCTGCTTTCTAGAAATTCACTTGAAGGGAAGGAGACAGGTAGTAAAGTGTAGGGAGCAATGAGAATAAGCAGGCATAACAGGATTAAACTCGCAAATACAAGCACCAGTTAGAAAACGTAACAGGAAATAAATTCCCTTCATGACAGTAACAAAATACTTAAGAGTGGGAATCATGTGAAGAAAACTGCAACTCAGGAGAAGTCTAAAAAGGCAAATGAAGAGGCTACATTCGCATAAAAACACAAGGATAGCTGGCCTTGAGACTTTGGGGAAACAAACTGACATGTTAAGTAAGTGAGGTGGGACCTGAAATCAGCGCACCTGACAGGATGGCCTCAGCCATGAATATTTGGAGTGCTGTGGTCTACTGTAAAGAGAAAATGAAACAGTAAGAGCCAGTTGGGGAAGGAATAGCTTTGTCAATGCCAAGGCCAGCACCAGGAGGGGAAAAAATATAAAGTTTGTGCTTCATGCTAAATAAATTCCAAATGGAAGATTCAAGTGTAAAAAACATGAACTTTTAAGCACAAAATGAAAATATGGACAAATAATAATTGATCTAGGATATGGAAAAACTAAGGCTAGAAACTACAAAAGACATCCTAATGGAAAAAACATATTGACTACTAAAATGTTGGTAAAACCATCAACAATTATAAAGCAATGACAATCTGGGAAAAAATACATCTCTAACAGGCAATGGGTTAATTCTTGAATATGAATATATATATATACACACACACGTATGTATGTATATATGTGTGTGTATATATATATATATATATATGTATATATGTATGTATTGTTTATATATGTCTTAATTTACAAATCACTGAGACAAACCCCAACAGGAAAACATGCAAAGATATGAAAAGGCAATTCACAAAAGAAATATACATAAGCAATAAGCATACAAATGCTTACCTCTGTGATAATTACTACCTCTAATAATCAAAGGTCCATTCCATTAAAAGCAGAATGAAAACCACTTACCAAACTGAAATATATACGTGTGTGTCTATTGACATGGGTGGGAAAGAACATGAAGAAGCAGACATTTAGACACTGCTGAGAAATTGATAACACCTCTACGATGAGTAATTCTGTAATATCTACTGACAGAAAAGCACCCTCTAACTTCTGGGAGCTGGCCTGGCATATTTCACAGAATGTCAACATCTGACAAGGCCACTCAGTGACCATGATAGATTAAGACAAAATTGAAATAACTCCATAATCATGTTTGAACACAAACAGAATGTAAACGTCCAAATTACAGAATTAAAATTAACCAAACATCTCCTATCTTGATTAATATGAGGGGCTGCTCTTTTTTTTAATTACAGCTTTAGCATCTCTCTGGTCTGTTCTCTCTTATAGAGAAGATGCATTAGCATACCCAATCATAAAATTACCCCCACTACTAGAAAGTATTTAGAAGAAAACTGCACTTCTTTAAACCGTCCCTAAGTCACCTAACATAAGCCCAGATCTGCCTGTAGTTGCCCACGCTGTGGGTTCTCCCTCACCGCCAACCTGCTCAACTCAAGGCAGGTTCTTGCTCCTGGCCTTTAGCTGCAGGGGCAGACACTAGGAAGGACCTTCAAACACATGTAGTAAGGTATTAAATGGTATGTATCCTCTTGTTTAATGCTTTTTAATATTCACAAATTTAGATGGAGACCGGCAGCCCAAACTGTGTGTGTGTGTGTGTGTGTGTGTGTGTGTGTGAGAGAGAGAGAGAGAGAGAGAGAGAGAGAGAGAGAGAGAGAGAGGTGGGCGGGGGGGGGGGGCTTTGAGTGGACACAGCCTCTCCAGGTCTCACAGTCCCCACCACTCCTTATTATCGACTATGTACTTCTGCTTTGTTCACTAATTTATTCAACAAATATTTATTGAGCACCTATTGTGTGCCAGGAATAAATTCCTGCCATCACGAAGCTGACATTCTAATGGGGAAGGCAGACAATAAGCATGTCAGAGAATAAATGACATATTTTCTTATCTGAAGAAAAATAAAGCAAAGTAAAGGGATATTGAGTTGAGAGGGGTATTCTGTGGGGTGGTCTGAAGAAGGCCTCTTCAAGGGGGTAACATTGGGGCTTAGAAAACCTGCTTGGAAGAAGCAAGGATATTAGTCATTATGGGAACTCAAAGAAGAGTGTTCCAGGCAGAGAGAATAACCAGCATAAAGGCTTCTATATTCATGGCATCTAGAAGGAAAACCAGTGGGGTTCTAGGGAGGTGAGTGATGGGAAGTATCCTAGGAGTTTAGGTCAGAGAGGTAAACAGGGGCCAAATCCAGGGTTTGTACTCTGAGCGAAGAACTACTACAGGCTACTGCACAAAGGGGATATGATCCTGACCTCTGTAACTGCTCGCAGAGAGTGGGTGGTAGGGGTCAGCATGGATGCCTAAAAGCCTGAGGAGGCTACTACTGTCTTATTCCAAGTGAGACACAAGTTACCTGCCAGGACTTCCAAAAGGGTCCTTAATAGGCTCATAGATGCAAGCGCCATACAAGTCATGGTTAAAGAGATAGGGTACTGGGTGCCTCAGGTGAGCCAGAGTCTCAGCATTGATACTTGAGGTTTTTGTCTGGATGGTGATGATGTGATGGTTTCGTTGTCTGTTTTTCAGCGTGGGCATGTATTTCTACAACTAAAAATAAATAGCTTCAATGGGCATGCCCTGCCCCTCTCCCCTCCTAGGTGCAACCTTCAGGAACTGGAGGCATCCCGCCCAGCCCTCCACTCCTGTGGCAGTGTAGCCTCACCCAACCCCTCCTGGTTTGCCCGGGGCCTCCCCAGTTTTAATAGGGAAAGTCCCATGTCCCAGGAGAACCGTCCCCCTCCGTGAGCAGACTTGCTCCAACTCAGTGGCTGGGAGAGAACAGGGAGCCAGACCTTCCAAGGGAGCAAGGCCTCCGGCCAATAGCAGATCACAAAGTGGCACCCAGAAGTGCTCTGCCCGGCAACCCCAGCCCAGGACTCAGTGTCACTGCCCAGAGCAGCTCAGTCTGAGGCCCCTTCCTGTGACTGCCTTTCCTAGCCCCGCCTCCTCCTTGAAAATCAGTGGGTATGATTCTGTGTTTGTGTAACTGGATAACTTGGGGGCATTATAGCTGTCAGGAAGGTGGTATATACATCTAACTGCATGTGACTGTATGACTGGGCGTGACTGCGTACAGATTGTGTGTAACAGGATGGGCTTGTGGGGGCTGTTGCTATGTGTCTGTGGTTTCCATGCATGTACTGGATCTGGTGCCTTGAGTTATGGTGATTGTGTGAATGGCAGTCAATACTTGACAGGAAAGAGTGGCCATCATTGAATGTGTCTGTGTTTCTAGGACAAGGTGTGTATAGTGTGTGTGTGTGTGTGTGTGTGTGTGTGTGCGCGCGCATGCGCGTGTGCACGCACACGTTGAGATTGTGTGAGCACACGTCCACATGGCATTGCTTCTGTGTTTTGAACTGGCTTTCTTGCAGCCAAAAAGCATCTCTATATGTCCTTGAGTCTCTCTGGGCTTGTATGTGTCTTATATAGTAGCGGAAACCTATAGGTTCTAAAGTCAGCCAAACTGGCCTGGGTGCAAATCCTGCTTCTACCACTTACCGGACAGGTAACCTTGGACAAAGTACTGAACCTCTCTGTTTCTCGGTTTCCTCATCTGCAAAACACAAATCCTAATCATTTCTACCTGGTAGATCATAAAATGAAACCATGCTTATCCAGTGCTCAGCACAGTGCCCACAGGAAGCACTGGGTAAATATCAGCTCATATTAACATGTGGCTATATCTGCACCTGTGATTCTGTCTGCACTTCAGAGATCATGCATCTCTGTGTGGCTCTCATGGGTTTCATTAATTCAAAAAATGTTAATTTGGCACCTATTAGACACCAGGCACTGCACTAGACGCTGTATAAGCAAGTATGAAAATCTGCCTTCAATCAAGTGCCACCTTTAGGATCTGACCACACTGACCACCTTTAACACTACAGATATATTTGCTGATGTGCAAAATGGCATGGACACAAAAGTATTGCAGAAAAGTGTTGGCGATTATTTAAATAAATGACTAGTTACACTTGTTATAGTCCATCCTCATAATGCCCTTTGGGCCTCTTGCTGTCAGTAAGCTTTCTTCCTCCATTTCTTGATTATTCTATTACAATGATCTATCTTGGTGCCAACATCATGCTGTTTTGATTACTGTAGCTTTATAATAGCCTTGAAATCAAGTAGCGTTAAGCCCTCCAACTTTGTTCTTTTAGTACAACACTGTTTAGATATTCTAGGTCCTTTGAATGTCTATTTTTACCCCTCCCCCAAAGCATCCTGGCATTTTGATTGGGATTTTATTGCATCTATAGATTAATTTGAGAACTGACATTTTAATTATATTGAGTATTTTAATCCATGAACATGGTGTATGTCTTCATTTATGTAGATCTTAAATTCCTCTCAGCGGTATTTAGTGCTTTTCAGTGTAAAGGAGTTGGAATCTGTTTTGTATTTGGCTCAGCCTATCAGTAGTGAGTGTTATGTCTGGACCAGCCTTTGTGGTTCTTATTATGATTGCGAGATTCCCTTCAACAATAACCATAAGGAAACTTTGAGAAGATAAAGGTTTGTTATTTCCAAGACCTAGAAATGTCACAACTCACTTAAGGCTACAGAGCAAGATCGTGTTTCTGTGTGGGGGCAGATGGGGTGGGGAGAGAGAGAGAGACAGAGACAGAGACAGACACAGACACAGACACATAGACAAAGAGAGGGAGAGAGAGCTAGTGAGAAAGGAAAGAAGAAAGGAAAGAAAGAAAGAAGAGAGGGAGGGAAGGAGGTAGGAAGAGAGGAACAGACAAGTCCCTGGGCTCTGCTTTTATTGGGGTCCTGGGTAGGGGGCCTAGGGTTTTGCTGGCTAACTCATTATCAATGAATTTAAAACGTGGTGAAAGAAAACAAGTAGCCTAATTGGTCAGTTGTAGAAATCAACCAAAATCTGTAAAACAAAGGATCCTCAGTGAGGGTGGAGAGCACCTGCCCCTATTTAGTCCTGTGGCTGGCAGCATGTTTATTGGAAATAAGCCCTCTTTGAAGTGAATGCCTCTTTCAAATGGATGCCTTTTTGAGGCTGATGATTCAGCAATCAAAGCTTAAGTCATGCATTTGCATTACAAAAAAAAACTGTCAGGACTTACAAAGTCTTTTGCTAAATTTTTTTCTAAATATTCTTCTTATGGTATAGTTTTTGTATCTCAGCTTCTTACTATTCACTGATAGTATATAGAAATACAATTGTTTTTTTTTTCCATTAAACATGTATCTTGCAATCTAGATAAACTCATTAGTTCTAGTAGCTTTTTTGTAGATTCCATAGGATTTTCTACATAGACAATCATGTTTTGTGCAAGACAGTTTTGCTTCTTCTTTTCCAATCAGTCTGCCCCTTATTTCTTTTTCTTGCCCCATTGCCCTCCAGGGCAATGTTTAACAGACGTGGTAGGAGTAGGCTTCCTTGCCTTTTTTCTGATCTTAGGGTAAAAACACACTGTCTTTTTCCTTTAAGAATAAAATAAGCACCCCACAGTCTCCTCTACAAATGGGCTTCCTGGCCTAGCGCCACCCTCCCCCACCCCCGCTTTTCCCGCCACTGTGATCTTGCACCTAGGCCCAGGTTTCCACCAGCCCACAAGCAAGAGCATGACAGTCGTCCCCTTCAGCGGCTAGTTCATGGCCACCCATGACTACTACTGCTGCCGCCTAGGTTCCACTTCCAGTAACAGCTCCTGTGGAAGTGCCAAGTGCCCTGGGGAAGCCATCCCCCACCACCCTGGTCTCCCCAAGGCTGACCCCGCTCACTAGTTGGTGAGCTTCTTTTTCTGGAAGTCCACTCTCCCCTTCATGGCCACAGTGATGGAATACCCAGAGCACTCACAATCTCCCCAGGCCTTCAGCAGTGTGATCACCTGTGCCCTGGCTGGGGAAGCCACAAGGAAGCAGCCTGGTGGCCAGCCCAGCAGAAGCAACACCAAGGCCCCCCCCCCATCCTGAGTGGCTACCACCAGCCACCAGACTTCCAGATGCACTAGGATCTTTTGAGCCCCTTTCCCCTCACCCCACCCATAGACTAGGCAGGCTGCAGGAAGCAGAAGCAGTTGAGTTCTTTAATATCAAAATAGCAAAACACCGAAAAAGAACCTGAATCTTGCTCTTTACTGTCCTAGCCACATGCAAGCCTTCCTGACACCCATAACCGTGTACCTTGCACCAAGCAGAAAATAAACAAGCATCCAGGGGGAAAAAAAGGATAAAAAAGAATAAAATAAGCTGTAGTTTTATGTAGGTACCCTGAAAAAGACCCAAATTTTCAAATTTTCTAAGAGATTTTTTTTGTTTCTTTTTCTTTCATCAGAAATGAATGTTGGATTTTGTCAAATGCTTTACTGACATCCATTGAGATTATCATATTTTTTTCTTCATTAGTTTGATAATATGGTGAATTACAATGATTAGTTTTCAAGTGTTAAACCAACCTTGTATTCTTGGTATTAAATCCCACTGGGTCATGATATGTTATTATCTTTTTTATATATTGTGTTGGATTTGATATGCTCAAATTTTATTAAAAACTCTTGTATTTATGTTTATGATGAATATTTGTTCTCTAGTTGTAAAATCTTTCTCCGTTTTTTAAAAAAGACTTTATAGAGCAGTTTTAGATTTATAACAAAATTGAGCAGAAGGTACAGAGATTTCTCACATGCATTCTGCCTCCACATGCATAGCCTCCTCCATTATCAACATCCTACACCATAGTGGTATATTTGTTACAATTAATGAACCTACATTGAGACATCATAATCACCCAAAGTCCACAGTTTACATTAGAGTTCACTTTTGGTGCTGTACATTCTATTGGTTTGGACAAATGTGTAATAAATGACATGTATCCATTTCAATATCATACAGAGTCGTTTCACTGCTCTAAAAACCCTCTATGCTCTGCCTATATATCCCTCCTTCCCTCTCCCTAGCCCCTGGAAACCACTTATCTTTTTACTGTCTCCATAGTTTTGCCTTTTCCAGAATGTCATATAGTTTGAATCATACAATGTGTAGTCTTTTCAGGTCAGCTTACTTAGTAATATGCATTTAAATTTCCTCATGTATTTTTATGGCTTCATAGCTCATTTCTATTTAACACTGAATAATATTCCATTGTCTGGATATTCCATAATTTATATATATACTCAGTACTGAAGGACATCTTGGTTGCTTCCAAGTTTGGGCAATTATGAATAAAGTTGCTATAAACATCCATGAGCAGATTTTTATGTGGACATGGTTTTCAAATTTTTTGGGTAAATACTAAAGAGTACAATTGCTGGATGGTATGTTAAGAGTATGTTTAGTTTTGTAAGAAACTGCCAAATTGTCTCCTAAACTGTTTATACCATTTTGCATTCCCACCAGCAATGAATGAGCATTTCAGTTGCTCCACATCCTAGCCAGCATTGTCAACGTCCTGTATTTTGGCCATTCAAAAAAGCATGTAGTGGTATGTTATTGTTGTTTTCATTTGCATCTTTCTAATGACATAGGATGTGGAACATTTTTCATATGCTCATTTGCTATCTGTTTATCTTCTGTAGTAAGATATCTAAGATTTTTACTCACTTTTAATTGAATTGTTCATTTTATATTCTTAAGTTTTAAGAATTCTTTGTAATTTTGGATATCAGTCTTTTATCAGATATGTCTTCTTCAAATATGTTCTTCCAGTTTGTAGCTAGTCTTTTCATTTTGACAGTGTCTTTTACAGAGAAGAAAATTTTAATTTTAATGAAGTCTATCTTATCAATTCTTTTTTTCATGGATCATGTCTTTGGTGCTGCATCTAAAAAGTCATTGCCAAACAGAAAGTCACTTAGATTTTCTCTTTTTGCATCTTTTAGTAGTTTTATAGTTTTGCATTTTACATTTGGTTCTGTGATCCATTTTGAGGTAATTTTTGTGAAGGATATAATGTCTGTGTTTATATTCTTTTATTTTTTGACATGTAGACATCCGGTTCCTTCTGCACCATTTATTTTATTGTGACAGAAACACTTAACAAGAGAGATACTGCGAGAAACATGGCAGAGTGAGAGGTGTCTCCATATCTCTCCCCTTGAAACAACAATAAGCTGAACATCTAAAACTCAACAAAGAAAAAACCCAAACTGCACACCAGCACATCTGAGCATGAAATCTGTGCAGATGAGGTACCACAGCTCAGACCCCTGGGTGTCGGGTGGTGGACTGGGAGAAATAAAGAAGCTGCCTCTTGCAGCCTCTGGAGCCCCCTGCAGGAGGAGGGAAAGGTGAGAAGGTGTGGAGACTTCCCTCAACAGCCCTGCTTGAGAGTACTGTGAGTTTCATGCAGCCGACAGCAGGGTCCAGTCATCAGGACAGAAAGCAGAGAAGCAGGACAAGACTGCAGAGAAACAACAGTTGATTTTCACTGGCTAGGGTTGTAAAACCAAGGCTGAGCTGTGTCCCCTGACACCCAACCAAGAGGGCCCATCCCCCCATACCTTCCGAGACAGATTATAGCAGAGCCCCAGGGGAATCTGAGCAAACACTGCCAAGACTGTCACTGACACTGACAGGGACTGAAACTGAGGGTAGCAAGCATGATTAAATATCTACAAGAAAATAAAAAAGCATTATTAAGGCTTTATACAAAGCAGGAATCCAAGAGGCTTAGATGCCACCTACTGGAAACCAAAAGAAAAGCATCCTCTTTGTAACAGGCTAAAGAGAGACCTTTATATAATAAATCTTCTTTCTGGAAAAATAGCAGAATACACTTACATTAATGTCCAGGTAGAGAAATAGTCCATTAAGCACTATGAACAACTGAGGTGACAAGGCATCTCAGAAATAAAAAGAAAAGTCTCCAGAAATTAAACTTACATAGAAATATGCGACTTAAATGACAGAGAATTCAGGATGGTACTTGCGAAAAAACTCAGTGAGATCCAAAACGAGTCATATCAACAATTTCAGGAATTCTAAAAACACCTAGATGAGCAGATCAAGGAGATTGAAACCCTCAAAAAGAACCTAATATATCTTTGGAAACATGGCAGAGTGAGAGATGTCCCCAGATTTCTCCCCTTGAAACAACAATAAGCTTAACAATTAAAACTCAATAGAAAACATCCAAACAGCACACCAGCATGTCTGAACATGAGATCCGCACAGAAAAGCTACCACAGCTCGAAATCCTGGGTGTCGGGTGGTGGACTGAGAGAAATAAAGAAGCTGCCTCTCACAGGCTCTGGAGCTCCCTGCAGGAGTTGGGGGAGGGCAAAAGGAATGGCGAGTTCCCTGAACAGCCCTATCTGGAAAAGCTGTGAGCTCCCCATGGCTGGCCGGCAGCAGGGCCGAGTCATCAGGGCAGAAAGCAGAGAAGTGGCTGACAGAGAAACAACAGTTGATTTTTACTGGCCACAACTGCAAAACCAAGGCTGAGCTGAGCTCCCAATCTCCAAGCAATAGGTCCCATCCCCCCATACCCTGTGAGACTAAACACTAGGGAGCCCTAGAGAATCTGAACAAATCCTACTGAAACTGTTGTTAACAATGACAGAGACTGAAACTGAGAGTAGTGATCATGATCAAATATCTACAAGAAAATAAAAAGGCATTTTTAAAGCTTTATATAAAGCAGGGATCCAAGAGGCTTAGATGCCACCTACTAGAAACCAAAAGAGAAGCACCTTCTTTGCAGCAGGCTAAAGAATGACCTTTATATAATAAATCTTTCTGGAAAAACAGCAGAATAAACTTACATTAATGCCCAGGTGGAGAAATAGTTCATTAAACACCACGAACACCCAAAGTGACAAGGCATCTCCTTAGTGTATGATTCCCTTTATTATTGTGAAGTGTCCCTCAGTGTATTTCTTTACCTTTTTCATTTTGAAATCTATTTTGTCTGATATTAGTACCACTATTCCTGCTTTTCTCTGAATGCCATTTGCTTGAAGTATCATTTTCCACCCTTTTACTTTGAGTCTATATTTGTTTTTGGAACTGAGATGTATAAAAAATAAATAAAAAGAAAAATCTCCAGAAATTAAATTTACAGACATAGAAATATGGGACTTAAATGACAGAATTCAGGATGGTACTTGAGAAAAAAACAACTCAGTGAGTTGGGAAAAAGTCATATAACAATTCCAGGAACTGAAAAAAAAAACAACTAGATGAGCAGAACAAGGAGATTGAAACCGTCAAAACAAACAAACAAACAAACAAACAAACAAAACAAAAAGAAACAGAATAAATCTTCTGGAAATTAAAAAAAAAAAAGGAAAACATTGAAAGAGTTGAAAAATGAAATAGCAAGCTTGGGAAATAGAGTCGACCAAATGGAGGAAAGAATCAGTGATATCAAAGACAAAAATCTAGAAATAAATCAGAAGGAAGAAGAGAGAAACTGAAAAATGAAAAAGAATGAAAGAGAAATACAAGAACTAGCTGATACCATTAGGAGAGGAAACATAAGAACAATAGGCATTCTCAAAGGGGAGGAAAAGGAGCAGGGATTAGAAAGCATTTTCAGACAAATAGTTGACAAGAATTTCCCAAATCTGAGGAATGAGCTAGAGCTTGGAATTCAAGAAGTCGACAGAACACCCAATTATTTCAATTTAAAAAGGCCTTCTCCAATACATTTTATATTAAAATTATCAATAATCAATGATGAAGAAAGAATTCTCAGGACAGACAGGGAAAAGAAGACAGTAACCTTTAAAGTAAACCGCATTAGATCATTGTTAGAATTCTCAGCATAAATCTTACAAGACAGAAAGAAGTGGAATCAAATATTCAAACTATTAAATGAAAGGAACTACTAGACAAGAATAATGTATTCAGCAAAGCTCTACTTTAATGTAAAGGAGAAATGAAGATATTTCCAGACATAAAAATATTGAGGGAATTCACTACAAGGCCTGCATGACAGGAAATACTGAAAAGAGTTAGCTCACCTAAAATAAAATGACAAAAATATATATATAATTAGGTGTGAGGCAACTAGCAAGCAAATAGAAGCAGAGGATTGCAACACTTATGAAGAACAGGGCATTATAAGCTTAAACAATAAGAAGAGATTTGCTATAGCAAAATAGTATTGAATATTCAGCATCCATAAAGACAACAATGAATGAAAAGGGGAGGATTCAAAGGTTGAAATTCGCAAAGGGGAATGGAGATACGGCTCACACCGAAGAAAATGGACAACTGTATACATATAAACCTATATACACCTATCCTTTACTTATTCTTAATGGTACACACATGCCAAAGATTCAGAACTGAAGTGTATAACATAAAACAAGAAGGACCAGAGGAAAAACTCACAAAATCTAACCAAAAAAAAAAAATCAGACACACGAGGACAAGGAAAAAATGGAAACACCAAGCTATCAGAGAGAAAAACACATAGGATGGTTAGAGGAAAACTTCATACTTCAATAATCACCTTAAATGCAAATTGACTGAACTCACCAATAAAAAGGCACAGAGTAGCAGAATGGATCAAAAAACAAAACCCAACCATACGCTGCCTCCAGGAGATACCTCTCAGTTCCAAAGACAAATATAGACTCAAAATAAAAGGGTGGAAAATGATATTTCAAGCAAATGGCATTCAGAGAAAAGCGGGAGTAGTGGTACTAATATCAGACAAAATAGATTTCAGAATGAAAAAGGTAAAGAAAGACACTGAGGGACACTTCACAATGATAAAGGGAATCATACACTACACTAAGAAGACATAACGCTTATTAATATTTGTGATCCCAATCAGGGAGCCCCAAAATGTATTTTAAAAATTACTAACAGAATTAAAGGGAGAAACTCACCAAAACACTATCATAGTAAGGGGACATGAATACCCCACTGTCAGATATGGATAGATCATTCAAAGAGAAAATCAATAAGTACATAAAATCCTTAAATGACACATTAAACCAACTGGATATAATTGGCATTTACAGAACTTTTCATCCCAAAAGAGCTGCTTATACATTCTTCTCTAGTGCACATGGAACGTTCTTAAGAATCAACCACATATCCAGAAACAGTGACAGCCTCAACAAATAGAAGAGGGTTCAAATCATAACAACCATATTCTCTGATCATAATGCTTTGAAGCTGGAGATCAACTGCAACAAGAAAGCGGGAAAAACCACAAATACATGGAGAGTAAACAACATACTAATGAAGAATAACTGGGTCAGAGAAGAAATAAAAAGAGACATCAAGAGATATGTGGAAATAAATGATAATGATAGTACAACACATCAAAACTTTTGGGACATGGCAAAAGTGGTCATAAGAGGAAAGTTCATATTATTACAGGCCTGCCTCCAAAAACAAGAATGAGCCCAAATAAACAACCTAATGCTTCATCTTGAAACACTAGAAAAAGAAGAACAAATGAAGCCTAAAATCAACAGAAGAAAAGAAAAATCAAAATTAGAACAGAAATAAATAAAATTGAAAACAAACCAAAAAAAAAAAAAAACAATAGAAAAAATAAATGCTACAAAGAGCTGGTTCTTTGAGAAGGTTAACAAAATTGACAAACCCCTGGCTAGACTCACTTAAGAAAAAAAAGAAAGAACACAAATTAACAAAACAGGGATTAAAGAGGGGAAATGATGACAGACAATGCAGAAATACAAAGGATCATACAAGAATACTACGAAAAAGTATATAACACCAAATTTAATAACCTAGAAGAAATGGACCAGTACTTAGAAAAATACAACCTTCCTACAGTGAATCAAAAAGAACTGAAAAATCCAAATAGACTGATCAGCAGTATGCAGATTGAAACAATCATCAAAAAACTCTCAAAAAGTAAAAGTCTAGGACCAGATGGCTTCACCAGTGTTCTACCAAACATTCAAAGAAGATTTAATACCTATTCTCCTCAAACTCTTAAAAAAAAAATCGAAGAAGAGGCAAGACTTCACAATTCATTTTATGAGGCCAATATCACCCTGATACCAAATCCTAGTAAAGATAACACACAAAAAGAAAACTACAGACCAATATCTCTGATAAACACAGAAGAAAAATCTTTAAAAAGATACTAGCAAAGCAATACAGGCACATATTAAAAAGATTATACATCATGATCATGTGGGCTTCACCCCAGGGGGAAAAGGATGGTTCAACATATGCAAATTGAATAATGTGATACACCACATAAACAAGTGAAAAAGAAAGAATCATATCAATACATGCAGAAAAAGCCTTCAACAAGATACAGCATCCATTTACGATCAAAACAATTAACAAAATTGGTATAGAAGGAAAGTGCCTTAACATAATAAAGGTCATATATGACAAACCCTCAGTCAACATTATACTTAATGGTGAAAAACTAAAAACCTTTCCTCTAAGATCAGGAACATGGCAAGGCTGTCCACTATTGCCACTGTTATTCAGTATAACATTAGAGGTCCTAGCAAGTACAGACAAGAGAAAGATATAAAAGGCATCCAAATAGGAAACGAAGAAGTCAAACTGTCAAGATTTGCAGATGACATGATTTTCTATATAGAAAACCCTAAAGACTCAACAAGAACAATACTAGAAACAAGAAGCAAATATAGTAAAGTTTCTGGATACAAAATCAACGTTCAAAAATTCATAGTATTCCTATACTATAGCAACGAAGTGACAGAAAAAGTAATGGAAAAAATAATTCCTATTGTAACTGCAACTAAAAGAAAAAAATACTTAGGAATAAATCTAACAAAAATGTGAAGGGCCTATATAATGAAAACTATAAGACCCTATTAAAAGAAATTGAGGAAGATACAAAGATATGAAAAGATATTCTGTGTTCTTGGATTAGAAGAATCAAAATGGATAAAATGACCACATTATCTAAAGCATTACACAGATTTAATGCAATCCCCACCAAAATTCCATTGGCATTTTTTAAAGAAATGGAACAAAAAATTATCAGGTTTGTATGGAAACACCAAAAACTCTGAATTGCCAAAGCCATCCTAAGAAAATGGTTAAGGCTGGAGGCATCACTCTGCTTGGCTTCAAATTATACTACAAAGTGACAATAATCAAAATGGCTTAGTATTGGCAGCAAAACAGACACAGAGACCAGTGGAACAGAGTTGAGAATCTAGAAGTAAACCCATGTTTATATAGGCAAACAATTTTCGACAAAAAAAGCCAAAAATACAGTGGAGAAAGGAAATCCTCTTCAATAAATGGTGCTGGGAAAACTGGAAAGCCACCTGCAAAAGAATGAAACTAGAATGTTGTCTATCAACACACACCAAAATTAACTTAAAATGGATTAAGAACCTGAATATAAGACCTGAAACAATAAAATGCATAGAAGAACATATAGGAATGAAACTCAAAGACCTTGGACTTAAAGGGGATTTTATGAATTTGACCTCAAAGGCAAGGGAAGTCAATGCAAAAATAAATGAATGGGACTACATCAAACTAAAAATCTTCTGCAAAGCAAAAGCAACTGTCAACAAGGTAAAGAGACAACCATCTGAATGGGAAAAGATATTTTCAAGGAATGCCTCTGATAAGTGTCTCATATCCAAAATATACAAAGAACACATACAATTCAATAACAAAAAAAAAATGATCCAATCAAAAAACAGGCAGAGGACCTGAACAGACACTTCTCCCAAGAAGGCATACAAATGGCCAACAAACATATGAAGAGATGCTCAACATAGCTATCCGTTAGGGAAATGCAAAATCAAAACCACAATGAGATACCATCTCGCACCTGATAGAATAGCTATAATCAACAGGATAACAAATATTGGAGAGGATGCAGAGAAAAGGAAACCCTCATATATTGCTGGTGGGACTGCAAACTGGTACAGCCACTATGGAAAACAGTACGGGGTTCCTCAAAAAGCTAAGAATTGATCTACCATATAATCCAGCAAGCCCTCCACTGGGTATTTACCCCCAAAGACTTAAAATATTATATCCATAAAGATATTTGCTCACCAATGTTCAATAAGCCAGACAGAAAAAGTTGAAAATCACATGATATCACTTATATATGGGATATAAAACTAAAAGCAAGAAATGAGCAGGACAAACAGAGACTCATGGACATGAACAATAGACTAGTGGCTACCAGAGAGGAGGGGGAGGGAGAAGGGAAGCGGTCGATGGGACAAAAAGGGTCAAATATGTGGGGACAGAAAGAAATCTAACTATGAACACACAGTGTAAATATATATATATATATGCTTTACTGTTAAAGTGTACAGAAAAAAACTTACTGGATTTTGTTTACCAACATCACCATAAAAATAAATTAATTAAAAAAATATGTTGTGACAGAAAGAAATCTAACTAAGGGAGGTGAACACACAATGTAAATATATACATGTGCCTTACTATTAAAATGTTCAGCTAAAACATACTGGATTTTGTTAACTAATGTCACCATAAAAAATTAATTAATTACTTAAAAAAACACACAACATGAGATCTAACCTCTGATCAAATTTCTAATGTACAAACATTATTTTTGACTATAAAGCAGCATTGTACAGCTGCCTTCTGGGGCTTGTTCATCTTGTTTGACTAAAACTTTATGCCTATTGATTAATAGCTCCCCTTTGGCAATCACTCTTTGATTTTATGAATTTGAATATTTTAGATACCTCAAATGGGTGAAATCATGCAGTATTTCTCTTTCTGTGACTGGAAAATTTCACTTAGCATAATGTCCTCAAGGTGCCTTTATATTGTTGCATAATGCAGAATTTCTTTCTTTTTAAAAACTGAATAGAATCAGCTTAGCTAACACATTAATTCTGCTCTAGTGATTCCCTGAGACCCTGCCCCCACACAACTTGTGTTTCCATCCAAACCACTTGCAATAGCTTTTCCATAGAAATGGCCTGTCTTGGCTCATACTGCTGACTTCCCTAAAATCCCTCAAAGATTCGCAAATCTCAAATAAGCAGCATCTGGCCTCGGCGTGCCTGGTACCTCTTGCTAACCAGACCCAAGCCCGGCACTAGCAGCAACCGACCTTGGTTCACTGCTTAGTCTCTCCCAGGCAACTCCAAGCCCAGAACATGTGGCAACTATCTGCAGATCACTGTGTTGCTCATACTAAGTGGTCCTGGGCAGGAAACAGGTAGGAGCTGACCTTGGCTGCACTAGAAATACTCCCAAAAGGCCTTGGAATCAACACACCCAGTGGCCAACTTTAGACCACACCAGAGCACCTCTCATCCACCTCCACAAATGACACACCCAAAGGGAAGGCTCAGCAGGCAACAGAGCCCCAACTGAAGTGAATCTTATGCCATAGGGTCAACCCCTGCACAATAGCTCCTCCAACTATAGAATGGCCAGTCCTCACAAACAACCAGTCTGAGGGTCAATCCCTCCCATTGATGTGCAAACAACAAACAAGGCTCAACTACAACCAGAGGGCACATAAAACCCACAGAAGAGACACACCTGGAGCACCTGGCTCAGGTAAACAGGGAGACTATGCCACTGGGCCCCACAGGACACCTACTACATAAGTCCACCCTCCTGAGACCAGGAGACATAGCAGCTCTATCTAATACATAGAAACAAACACACAGAGGCAACAAAAATGAGAAGACAAAGAAATATGTCCCAAATGAAGGAACAGGACAAAAGTCCAGAAAAAGAACTATGCAAAATGGAGACAAGCAATCAATCAGATACAGAGTTCAAAAACACTAATCATAAGGATGCTCAATGATCTCAATGAGAGCTTCAACAAAGATACAGAAAACATTATAAACGGTCAGAAATGAAGACTACAATAACTGAAATAAAGAATACATTAGAGAAAATCAACAGTAGATTAGATAGTGCAGAAGGTCAAATCAGTCATTTGGAAGATAAGGTATCAGAAAATACCCAATCAGAATAGCAACAAGAAAAAAGAATCCAAAAAAACTGGGGATAGTTTAAGGGGTCTCTAGGGCAACGTCAAATGTACCAACATTCACAGCACAGGGGTTCCAGAAAGGAGAAGAGGAAGAACAAGGAATTGAAAAGTTATTTCAAGAAAAAATGACTAAAAATTTCCCTAACCTGGCAAAAGAAATAGACATACAAGACAGGAAGCTCAGAGAGTCTCAAAAAAGATGCACCCAAAGAGCTCCACACCAAGACATATCATCAGTAAAATGCCAAAGGTTAAAGACAGAGACAATCTTAAATGCAGCAAAAGAAAAGCAGTTAGTTACTACAAAGGAGCTCCCATAAGTCTGTCAGCTGATTTCTCCACAGAAACTTTGCAGGCTAGAAGGGACTGGCAGGAAATAATCAAAGTGCTGAAAAGCAAGGCCATACAAGCAAGATTATCTTACCCAGCAAAGCTATCATTTAGAATTGAAGGGCAGATAAAATGCTTCCCAAACAGGAAAAAGCTAAAGAAGCTCATCACTGCCGAAGATGTATTGCATGAAATGTTAGAGGGACTTCTTTAAGAAGATAAAAGAAGATAAAAAAAATATGAAAAATAAAATGGCAGCAACTACATATCTATTAATTGTGAATAGATTGAATGCTCCAGTCAAAAGATAAGGTGACTGAATGGATGATAAAACAAGATCCTTATATTCACTGCCTATAAGAGAATCTCTTCAAATCAAAAGACACACACACACTGGGGGTTAGGAGGTGGAAAAGGATATTTCATGAAAATAGAAACAGAAAAAAGGCTGAGGTGGCAATACTTGTATCATACAAAATAGACTTTAAAACAAAGGCTATAACAAGAGACAATTCCTAGCAATCCCACTTCTGGGTTTTTATCTGAAGAAACCCAAAACACTACTTGAAAGGGACAGTGCATCCATATGTCCATTGCAGCATGATTTACAATAGCCAAGATATGGAGGCAACCTGGGTATCCATCAATGAATTAATGGTTAAAGGAGAGGTGGTACATATATAAAGTGGAACAATAAAAAAGAAATCTTGCCATCTGCAACGACATGGATGGACCTAGAGGGTATTGTACTGAGTGGAGTAAGTCAGAGAAAGACAAATGCTGCATGAGTTCACTTATATGTGGGATCTAAGAACAAAATAAGTGAATGAACAAAATAGACATAGGATGTAAAATATAGCATAGGAAATATGGTCAATAATATTGTGATAACTATGTATGGTGTCAGATGGGTGCTAGATTTATTGAGGTGATCACTTTGTAAGCTATATAAATGTCTAATCACTATGATGTATACCTAAAACTAAAATAATATTGTATGTTAATTATAATTGAAAAATGAAAAATTATTTTTCAAAGATTTGATGGTAGCATAGATAACAACAAAAATAAAGGTAAATAGTATTCCATTACATGTATATATTACATTTTATTTATTCCTTCATCTATTGATAGACATTTAGTTTGTTTCCACATCTTGGCTATTGTCAATAGTGCTGCAATGAATGTAAGAGTGCTAATATCTCTTTGAGATACTGATTTCTATTCTTTTGGTTAAATAACTAGAAATGGGATTGATGGATTGTGATAGTTCTATTTTTTAAAATTTTAAGAATCTCCATACTGTTTTCTATAGTGACTGCACCATTTTTCCTTCCCAATAACAGTATACAAGGGTTCAAATTTCTCTATATACTTGCAACACTGTTGTCTTTTGTTGTTTTGATAAGTCATTCTGACAGGTGTCAATGCCTGTTGGAAAGACTGCCTTTGCTCCATTGTATTACCTTTGCTCTTTTGTCAAAGATTAGTTGATTATATTTATAGAGGTCTATTTTGGGGCTCTCTCTTTTGTTCCATTAATCTGTTTGTCTATTCTTTTGCCGGTGCCATGTTGTCTTTTGTCTATTCTTTTGCCGGTGCCATGTTGTCTTTTGTCTATTCTTTTGCCGGTGCCATGTTGTCTTAATTACTGTAGCTTTACAGTGAGTCTTAAAGTTGGATAGTGTCAGTCCTCTAACTCTGTTGTTCTCCTTCCATGTTGTATTGGCTATTCAGGATCTTTTGCCATTCCATTATGCATTTTAGAATCAGTTTGTGGATTTCCACAAAATAACTTGCTGCAATTTCTTTGCCTGATTTTGATATTGGGTTCATGGTGATGCTGAACTCATAGATTATATTGGGAAGTGTTCTCTCTTTGTGGTAGGCAGAATTCTGAGATGACCTCCAAGATTCCCAGCCCCTGGTGTTCACGTGCCTTCTTCTAGTTTTTTAATTAAACATGGATCTAGTTACTGCTGTGAAGAGATTCTGCAGATGTAATTAAGGTCCAAAATCAGAAGTACAAGAAGTATTTGACATGTTGCTGGCTTGCAGACAGAGTGGGGCACATGGCAAAGAATGTGGTTGGCCTCTAAGAGATGAGATCAGCCCCAGCTGATAGCTAGCAAGGAGGTGGTATCCTCATCCTATAACTGCAAGGAACTGAATTTGCCAACAATGAGAATAGGCTTGTAAGCATATGTTTCCCTGGAGACTTCAGACAAGAAGTTAGCCTAGCCAACACCTTGATTTCAGCCTTATTATACCCTGAGCAGAGAACTCAGTCAAGCTATCCTGGACTTCTGACCTACAAGAACTGACATAATAAACTGGATATTGACTTAAGCCACTAACTTTGTAGTAGTTTGTTAAGCAGTGATAAAAATTTAATACATTCCTCTTTTATCTCCTGGAAGAGTTTGTGTATTACTATTATTTCTTCCATAACTGTTTGGTCAAATTCACCAGTGAAGCCATGTGGACATGGGGTTTTCTTTGTAGGAAAGTTTTAAACTATGAAATAAATTTCTTTAAAAACATATGACTATTCAGGGTGTCTTTTTTTCTGGAGTGCGTTTGGTAGCTTGCGTCTTTTAAGGAATGTGTCTATTTTTATCTAAATTGTCAAATTTATGAGCATAAAGCTCTTTATAACATCCCTTTATTATTATTTTAATTTCTGTGGGATAAAAGTGTTATCCTATATCTCAGTTTTGATATTAATTATTTGGGTCTGTTCTCTCTTTTTTCTTTACAATCTGGCTGGAAGTTTATCAATTTTATTGATTTTCTCAAAGAGCCCACTGTTGGTTTTTAAAATTTTCTTTATTGTTTTGTTTTCTACTTTGGTGATTTCTGCTCTTATCTTTATTTCCATTTTCTGCTAATTTTGGGTTTCATTTCAACTTTTTATTATAATTTTTTTTCTTTTCTTTTTAAGGAGAGGCAAACCTTGGTTGACCTCACAGATTGCAAGGACCTTGCCAGCTTACAATCCCTTATTTCTTATTTTTTTACACCAGTGGTACATGGTCTTCCTATGTGGTCTCCCATCCAAGTACTAACCAGGCCCAACCCTGCTTAGCTTTTGAGATCAGGGCTTGTTCAGGGTGGCATGGCCATAGATTATCATAGTTTCTTAAGATGGAAGCTGAGGTCCTTGATATGAGACAATTCTTCTTTTCTAATATAAACATTTTTCTCACAAGAAGCCTTAATTTTACTAATTATTAATGATAGAAACAGTATGAATTTCAAACCTAGCTGTAGTTACTGTTTTTAAACACCAAAAAAGGTCCTTGTTTTTAGATAGTTACATTGATAATTCCATAATAGCATTTATAGTATCATTACTGTTGTTCTTCAGGGCTTGAATTGCCTTCACTCTGCACACATTTGCTTGTGACATGACCCATTTTGTGTCCTTAAGTTCCATACCTTTTTTATTAACCTCTTCCTCATAACTCTCCTCTTGCATAATTGGAGTCTGTGTGTTTTCTTGAATGATTAAGACGCTTCACCTTGCATTTTTAATTTCTCAGCAGCTGCTAGCTGTGTTTGCTGAGATAAATCCTTGATCTTGGCTTCCCCCAAACTATGTAGATATATGAAGCTGGGCTCTTGTAGATATCTGTTTTGTTTGTTTGTTTGTTTGTTTGTTTTTTGATAACAAAGAGGATATTCGAAAACCCAGATTGGACATAGACTTCCTGCTTTCTTTTCACTCAGGCTCTGTTTTGCTTTACTGACTGATTCTTCATCCATTTCAGCTGCCAACTGGACTTGTGTGGTTGACTGTGTGGAATCTTATTCCTAGAACTCTGATGCTAATTCATCACTGTTAGATTCTGTTCCAGACCCTGTCTCAGCCTAGGGCTACGGGAACTCCTGCTCTGTAATAGAGACAGTTTCTGTGGTTCACCGGGCATTTTGTGCAGGAAACACAGAACCAAGATGGTGGCAAAAAGATAGCAAGTAAGAACCTGATATACATATTTAATGCTACAATTTCTTTCCAAGCTCTGCTTTTGCTGCATTCCATAAATCTTGAAACATTGTGTTTTCATTTTTATTCCATTGAAAATACTTTCTAATTTTCCTTATGATTTCTTTTGTGACCTATGGTGTGCTGGCTATCAAGTAGTTGCCTCTCAACTTCAGATTCACCCTTTCTGCCTGTTCTGTGATAATAGAACATATTTTAACTATTTTTTCTTTGCCAAGTGGCATTGAAGCTTTCTTAGTAGATGTGCTGGAGAGATGTTGCAAGAAGAAAAGAGGTCTCCTTCCTGATTCCTTTGTGCTTGCTTAGCAGACTCCTTCTGCATGGCTTTTTCTACCATCTGACTCCTGCAGTGCTTGCAGTGCAGGTCAGCCTGTAACACTCAGTGACCAGCATCTTTCCCCTCCCCCAAGCTCTCACCGTTAAGCAGCTTGGTAGTAAGCAGAGTGCCTCTGGATGCCACAGCACTCACAGCTTTCCCAGGGCCTGGCTCCTATTGTGCACAGAAACCAGCAGCACTCAATGAATAGCTTACTCCCTCCACCCAGCAGGCAGATTTCTGGCGAGTTCCATCAGTGTAGCACCATGACTTCTCTGCCATTCGGTGAACTACTGTCATACCTCTCCAACGAAATTTGGATCTCTTCCCCAGAGTCATTGTATCTCAACCTAGGGATAGTGACCACCTCTTAATTCTTTATCTTCAGAGTTCTCTTTGCATCGTACTAGACAATCCCTCATTATTCCAATCCCCTGTTATATGCAATTCCTTACATTAACTTTCCCTGTTCAAACTACTGCATCATTTCTCTCTTCAGACAGAACACAGACTGACACAGAATTGTTACCAGGAGTGGTCCCAAGAAATAGAACTGCAGAGATGAGATCTGGAGATTGGTTTATTCATACCTCTGGGATTGATCACAGTGTTTGTCAGTGGAAAATGGATGCTAGTAATCCATGGCAAGCAGTGGTTTCACAATTAATCAACTTATGGTTAATTATAATGAAGTGCCAACTGAAGTACATGCCTTGAAAGCCTCAAATGGCTGCTGCATGTCACCATTATGACAGTAATCGTAGCTATAAAGACTATGATGCAAAATGGATTTTTTTAATGCACTTGAGTGCGTACAAAGAGAAAATGACAAGCTTAGGTCTATTAACATCTCAGCTCAAGTCACAGTCTAAGAAACAGAGAGTTTTCATGATGCCTAAAAGAAGCTCTTATGTTTTTGTAGCTGCAGAGCTAATATTGCTCAAAATCAAACACAGCAGTTAATTGTATAGGTTATTGAATTGCAATGACAGTTGAATTTATAGTCTTGACAAGTTTCTCGTGTGAAAGTTAGGGCACTGACTCATAAAGAAACTTGGAATGGAGACATCTGTTTGGTCCCAGATAAAACTGACAATCTTGAACCACCAAGTTACTCTGAGTCTACCTTAAGAGTAGGAGTAGCTAGCCCTTTAGTGTCTGAGACTAACTTTTCCTCCCTGAAAATCCTGTGATAAACACACATAGTCCAGATGCCTTGAAAGGGGAATGCCCCCTCTCCTTAAGACCTGCCACAAGCACTCCTATTGCCAATGGATCCAAAACTGAAGTCAAACCTCAGCATGCTCCAGGGGAACAAATGCATGTCATGACCAAGGAGGAAAGAGCTTATACACCAAAAGCATTGTAAGACTTTGCTGATATATATTGACAGAAACAGATTCTAAGGGTGTTATGTAAGGAGGGCAGAATATAACACTAAATTGTGCAGATTCATTGATATGAGTATACTTACTAGAGATTCTAGATTTAATGTGTCAGCACATGCAGATGGAGGTGGCTCTAAGAGCTTACCTGGTTAGCAGGCTGAAACTGGGACTCAGTTGTGACCTACAGTTAATGAGGTTGAGATGCCAGAGGTGTCGTAGCATGATGTGGAGGAGGGAATCCAAAGGTTTAGGATGATAGGAACATTGGAGAGGATTTTTCATGTATGACCTGCATACAACCTCCAACTACTTTCTATGAAAAAACTCAGGAGACATTCCTTTTACCAAAACATTGAGAAATCCTTTAGTGAGGAGCATTTGTGGCTTTTGAGGCCCTCCTTTATAGGTCAGGTACAACTTAAGGAAAGAATGACTCTGAGGGCAATTTACAGATCATTAGGGCCACCCCTTTGATCATAAGCTCAGAGTGCAAGCCCCTCGCCCGCCCCCCCCCACCTCCACCCCCCCCACCCCCACCGGCAGAGCAGTTTCAAAGGAGAGGCTGCTGTTAAACTGCCTGGTGCTGCCTCACATCGTGGGTTCTACTCTGCATCCTGCTCCTCAGCTGCCCCAGGTGCAGCTCTGGAGGGCTCTGAATGACTCCACCTACATTTCAAAGGGCTTCTAAGCTACAGGCTCAGGACCCCAACCAGAGAGCCATGGGACCCTAACAGAGAATCACCTGGGGGCTGGCTGCCCTAAGCTTTGGGGCCTAACTCCTGTCCAGCAAAGATGTGGGGCAGGCCCATCACCCCAGGGCACCTTGTCCCAGTGTGTCCAGAAGGCAAGACTTCTGCCCCAGTGGCTCTGAAGGGCACAGCACTCAGCCAAAGAGAATTATTCTCAAGCCTTAAGATTTAATGGAATTTACCCCTTGGGTTTTGGACTTGCTCTGAACCTGTCACTCTTTCCTTTTCTCCAATTTCTCCATTTTGGAATGGGAATGTTTACCATATGCCTTCTCAGCATTGTACTTTGAGAGCACATAACTTGCTGGAGAACGATTTGCCTCAGGATAAATCATACCTTGAGTCTCACCCATACCTGATTGAGATGATATTTAGATGAGACTTTGGACTTTAGACTTTAGAGTTGACTTTTGGGGCTGTTAGGATGGAATGAATATATTTATCATTTGAGAAAGACATGAATGGGGGGCAGGGCAGAATGCTATAGACTGAATGTGTCCTATTCAAATTTATATATTGAAACCTAATCCCCAATGTCATGGGGCCTTGGAAGGTAATTAGGTCACAAGAGTGGAGCCCTTATGAAGGGGGGTAGTGCCCTTATTTAAAAAAAAAAGACTCTAGAAAGCTCTCTTCCTTCATGTGAGTACACAGCTATCTACAAATCAGGAAGTGACTCCTCACCAGACACTGAATCTGTCAGTGCCTTGATCTTGGACTTCCCAGACTCTAGAACTATGAGAAATAAGTGTCTGTTGTTCATAAGCCATCCAGTCTAAGATTTTCTTTTACAGTGGCCCCAACAGAGTAAGACAGGCTCCCTAGTTTCAATGAGGATGCTGGAATCCCAGAGAAGCAAAGTCCAAGTGGCATCACTTAACTGCCAAAGACAAGGTGGGCACATCTAACATAAAAGGAAGCATGGATGTATAGACAAAATAGATCATAATGTCCCTAGGAATGAAATAGATGAATAGATGAATAGCCTACTAGAATATTGCCCAATCTATATGACAGGAAAAATTCTACATCTAGCTGCCAAAAATCTGACTCAAATTCTAAGAGTGGAAAGTCAGCCTCTCACTGTTTCCAGACGGATGTAAATTTACAGACCCAGAGCCCATTGATTGATTGAAGAGGAGCTCAGGTCCCCTTGAGGAAGAAGCCTGCTCCATTGCCATAAATACATGCCATAAATCTTCTGTCAAGCCTCCCTCAAAGAGATCTGTGGCCATTTAACGGTGAGTGCGCATTGGGGAAAAGGAAATACCCAAACCTTATGAGGACTACTAGATGTTGGCTCTAAATTGACACTAATTCCTGGGGACCCAAATTCCATTGTGGCCCAGCAGTAAAACAGTCAGAGCTTTACAGTAGTCAGGTGGTAGAGTCTTAGCTCAGATCTGATTCCAATTGAGCCCAGGTGGTCTAGTAACCCACCTTGCAGTTATTTCCCCAGTTCTTGAATTTACCATTGGAATAAACATACTTAGAAACTGGCATAATCCCCACACCAGCTTGCTGATAATAATGAATATGGTAAGAAGGGCTAAGTAGGAGTGAACTTATACTCCCTTCAAATTAAGTAAACCAAAAGTGATAACCCATCTCTGGGGAAATGCAGAGATTAATGGACCATGAAAGACTTTAAAAAAGCAGGAGTTGGTGACACCTATCACATCTCCATTTAACTCACCAGTTTAGCCTATGCAGAAGTCAGTTGCATCTTGGATAATGTCTATGAACTATTATAAATTTAATCATCTGGTGACTCCAATTGTAGCTGCTCTTCCAGATAAAGTATCTTTACTGAAACAAGTCAACACAAACCCCAGAACTTAGTATGCACGTATTGACCTGGCTAACGTCTTTTTCTCCACACCAATTTTCAAGGACTACCAGAAACCATTTGTTTCTATCTGGCAAGAACAGCAGTATATCTTCAAAGCGTTGCCTCAGGGCTATGTCAAATCTACTGGTCTCCGCTGTAATATAGTCTGCAAATATTTTGAACATCTTGACACTCAAACAAACATCACACTGGGTTACTTACTACACTGATGACATGCTGATTGGATCTGGTAAGCAGGAAATAGTAAGTACTTTAGATAAGTTAGAATGAATGAAAGGGTTGATGCGATGGTTAATTTTATGTGTCACCTTGGCTTGGTTTGTCCCCAGATATTTGGTCAAACATTAATTTAGATGTTTCTGTGAAAGGGTTTTTTGGGATGAGACTAACATTTAAATCTGAGGACTTCCATAATGCGTGGGTCTCATCCCACATCAACTGAAGGCTTTAAGAGAACAAAGACTAACCTCCCCTAAGCAAGAAGGAGCTCTGCCAGCAGATGGTGTGCAAACTTGACTTTCAACAGCAGCTCCACCCTGGGTCCCCAGCCTGTCAGCCTGCCTTGCAGATTTCAGACTTGCTAGCTTCCATAATCATGTGAGTCAATTACTTAAAATAAATCTTTCTCTAATTTTTTCTATCTTATTCATTCTGTTTCTCTGGGGAAGCCTGACAAATACGGTTGGATATAAACCCACAGAAATACAGAGGCCTTCCAGCTCAATGAAGTTTCTAGGAGTTAAACGATCTAGAGCATGTTAAAATATTCCCTCTAAGGTGAAAGACAAGTTGCTACACTTCACACCTCCTAGCACAAGCAAAGAGGTATAACCCATTGTGCTATGGTCTGAATGTTTGTGTCCCCCAACCTTGCCACAATTCATATGTTAAAATCCTAATGCCCAATGTATTAGGAGGTGCTTTAGAATGCACTTAGGTCATGAGCCCTCATGAATGGGACCCCACAGAGCTCCCTAATCCCTTCCAGAGGTGAGGACACAGAAAAAACTGGGCCAGTCAATTAGGGAGTGGGCCCTCACTAGACACCAAAATCTGACAGCACTGTGATCTTGGACTTCCAGCCTTCAGAACCATGAGAAATAGGTATTTGTTGTTTATAAGTTGCCCAGTCTGTGGTATTTTGTATAGCAGCCCCAACAGACTAAGACAATTTGATAGGCTTCTTTGGATTTTGGAAACAACATTCGAGTGTACTACTTTGAAACCATCTATAGAGTTGCCACAAGGTTTCCACTTTGTTGAAGTTCTGCAATTCAGACTGCAGTAAAAGTTGCTCTTGAACTTGGACCTTAAGATCCAGCATATCTATGCAAAGTGTCTGTGACAAATAAGAATGCTGTGTTAAGTTTCTGACAAGAACCAATGAGAGAATCATAGTGTCATCCTCTAGGATTTTAGAGCAAGTCTGCATCTTCTTTTGCAGATAACCATTCTTTTAAAAAATATATATATTGAGATATAATTGACATATAATATTATATTAGCAGTAGGTTGTAATGTAAGCCCTGACAGTTGAGGGTTTTCCTCTTTTGTAATGCAGGTGCCTGACTTAAGATTTGATTGCCAAGGCATTCATTTCAAAGAGGGATCCACTTCAAAGACAGCTATCTCCAATAAACACACTGCCAGTCACAGGATTAAATGAAGAGCCAGGTGCCTCCCCCCACTGAGACTCCTTTGTTTGACGGATCTTGGTTGATTTCAATAGCTGACCATTTGAGTGACTTGTTTGTTTTCTCTTACTGTGTTTTAAATGTCTGCTTATGTTTTAAATTCACCGATAAAGAGTGAGCACACAAAACCCTGGGGCCCCACAGCAACCCCAATAAAAAGAGAACCTCAGCACCAGTATGTTTCTTCTTTCACTCTCCCCTCTTATCCTCCCTCCCCCCCAAGATATTGCCGTGTGGTCCCAGGTATGCTGTGTCATTTCCAGGTCTTCTAAGTGATAAATCTGTATCTTTTCAGTTTCCTGAGGGCTACTGCTGAAGGGCATTTTACAATCATAAGAAGAACCATAAAGGCCTGTTCAGACACAACATTGGTTATTTATAGACTGAGACCAGCACAAAACACTAGTGTACAACATAATAGTTCAATGCTTGTACATGTACTAAAGTAATCACCACAGTAGGTCTAGTTAACACCCGTCACCATAGTTACCAATTTTTTTCTTATGATGAAAACTGTTTTAAGATCTTCTTTCTTAGCAACTGTCATATATACAATACAGCATTATTAACTATAGTCACCATGCTGTACTTTACATCCCTGTGACTTATTTATTTCATAACTGGAAGTTTGTACGTTTTGACCACCCTCACCCATTTTGCCTACACCTCATCTCCTCCTGCCTCTGGAGACCACCAATACTATTCTCTTTTTGAGAAACAGCTTCTACTGGGCCTTGGCAGAGACCCAATACCTAATCATACAGCCTGAAATTTTTATTATGAATGGTGTCTTGTCTGACCCACATAGCCACAAGGTTAGGCACACATAGCAGCAATCTGTTATCAAATGAAAATGATATAGAAGAGACCAAGTTGGGTAGGTCTGGGAGGTACAGTAAGTTACATGAGCAGGTGGATCAGACTCTTTTTGTTGCAGGACAGGGCAAATTCCCCCAAGTGAAGGAACTCAAGCACTGCACCAAGAGAGAGTTTTTGCTGAGTGCAAGAATGAATTCAAATGCTCGCCAAAGTTAAAGTCATAAGTAATAGAGAAGGGAAAAAGCAAAGACAAGAGAAAGCAAAGACAAGAGAAAGCAAACACAAAAAGCCGAAAGACAAGATAAAAAGCACCTATGGGGAATCCAGTTTCTATAACATTCTTAGCTTCTATGAATTACAGCTGAAAGACTTTGTTAACCCATTTCCTTTGATATGGGCATGCAGTGAGAAAGGATAAGAGCATGTAGCTTTAAAAAGTAAGAATATGTAGCATGAAAGGCCTGCTGGCAATTTCCAGCCTTTGATCTACAGGTTCCCCATGAGTTTAGCCATAAGGAATGAATGGTTTTATTTTGAGTAGGGCGGTGATTTAAAGACTCTGTTTTCCCTTTATGGTGTGAAGAAATAGTTTATTAGCAATCCCAGCAGAGATCTTCCTTTGTTCTGCAGGTATCCTGTGAGGTCTGGCTGTAGGCTGATCAGCATATTGCAGTCTCTGAATATAGCTTTAGTTCTGAATAACACTTTAGTTCTCTGCCTTCTCCCTACATTATTCCTCTCTCAGAGATTTTGTTTCCTTATTCTTAAGGGGATGTTGAGAGACAAAGGTCTGTCTTCTATAACTTCTTCAAAACTGACGTAGAGCTGTAGTCCCTACTTCAGGGAATCAAAATCTCTGGACAGCCTATTCTAAGGGCCCCAGAGGCAGAGAACGTGGGGTTGTTACACCATTCATAAATGGAAGGAAGTCTTGCAGCCTAGAAGATAGAAACTTAGCAAAAAGAATGAAAAGACAGATAAAAAATGAATTGTAGTGGTAATTGACAATTGAAGTTATTTTCCCATGGCCGTTTGTTAATTTAATTTAAGGTAAAGATACAGAGTGAAATGCAATTGCATGGTTTTGAAGAGAGAGTAGTGGCATAGACACCGGGCTAAAAGAATAATTAACCAGGAAAGTCCCTTGATCCCTGGGGACATGTGGACTCATCTATTTTCCAGAATAAGAGCTTAAGATCTTCCATGGGTTCATGGGAGTAGGTAACAATTCCTTTTCCGTTTTCTGGTGGAACCTGTGGGGACTCATAAGAAACAAGTTTAATTCAAGACAGATGTACCCTGCTGCTGATTCCTTGTAATTTGACAGCAGTCGGGGAACCTAATAATGCTTGGTAGAGTCCTTTCTTTTTGGGTTGAAGTTGGCTCCCTGGGGACTCTTCATTCCCAGTTTTTAATAAGCCACGATCTCCTAGTTGTATTGGAGAGTCTGAGTTTTAGAAGGACTAGATAGAATGTTATTAGTGTATTCTTGAAGTGCCTTTTTAACTTGATCTAGATTAATGACATGAGATACCATCTGTTGAACTTCATTAAAATATAGGTCTGAAGTTAAAAGGGCTTTCCATAAACCGTTTCAAAAGAGCTTAGCCACAGGGGGTCCTTTGGGACTATCCGAACTCTTAGCAGTGTAATGCATAAAAGAGTTACCCACGTCTCAGGTTTTTTTGTTTTGTTTCGTTTGTTTGTTTGTTTGGCAAAGTTTGGCTAGTGTTTTCTTAAGGACGTGGTTAGCTTTTTCTACTTTTCCTGAGGGTTGGGACCTCCAGGAAGAATAAAGGCTATACTTAATCCCTAAAGCAGAAGCTACCTGCTGGGTTCTTTTAGCTGTGAAAGAATGCCCATTGTCACTTTGTAGGTTCCTGGATACCCCAAATCTAGGGATGAGTTTAAGCATTTAGAAACTTCTAAAGCATTTTCTGTCCAGGCAGAGAAAGCTTCTATCCATCTAGTAAAAATATTAACAAATACTAAGAAGTATTTCAAGCCTTTGCAAGTCGGCATTTGAGTGAAATTCATTTGGCAGTCCTCCCCAGGAAATGATCACCTATGCTGCACTGGCTTGAACAAAAGAGGAGAGATGGGATGGCTCCCTGGGTCGTTGTGAGCAAAAAGACTTCACAAACTTCTATCTTCTATAGCGGTTTGAAATAATCCCTTTCCAATGAAGATGTGGGAAACTAGCTTACATAAGGAGTCTCAGCCTAAATGAGAAGATTCATGTAAATGTTTAATAACTTTCCATTGTTCAGCTTTTGTCCTGTAAACCATCCTAACAGGTAGAGAATGAGGTTTCTCTGTTTTGCCCATGTGGCTTCTTTCCAAGGTATAATTAGGTATATAGTTGGGGCTTGGGCCTCTGTATGAGGGCTGCTTGGATAGGGGATTCGTTTTTGCTGCAGTTTTGGCTGTTCTATTTGCTAGATCGTTCCCCTTGATTATGTCTGAATCCCCCTTTTGGTGTCCCCTACAGTGAATGACTGCTATTTCTCAAGATTCATTCACTGCTTCTAAGAGCTGTAGAATTTTAATTTTGTGTTGAATTGGAGAGTTCTTTGCAGTAAGGAGGCCCCGTTCTTTCCAAATAGCAGCATGTGCATGGAGTACCATAAATCCATATTTGGAGTGTAAATATTCAATCCGAATCCCTTTCCCAATTGTAATGCCCTAATTAAGGCTATGAGTTCTGCTTTTTGAGCAGAGGTGTTAGCTAGTAGAGATTAGCCTCAATGACATTTGATAAGCTTACGATTAGCATATCCAGCCTTCCTGAGCCCTTTATCTATAAAACTACTAACATCTGTGAACCAGTCAGTATCTGGATTGAGTTCATCTTTTCCTCAAGTTTGCTTGAGTAAGTTTGTCTCAACGCAGTGGTGGAGAGGGGTCTTTAAATGAGGATCAGGCATCAGAGTGGCAGGGTTTAGCATTTGACAGACTTTGAGAATGATGTTAGGAATATCTAATAAGAGGGCTTGATTTTTAATAGTTCAGATAGTCCATTAACCATTGATAGCTCTTTATCTCTAATACACTTTGTACTTGATGGGGGTTAACACCTCAAGATGCTGTCCTAAAGTAAGTTTGGAAACTTCTACTAACAGGGCAGTAACTGCCACAACCCATAAGCAGATGAACCAGCCTAAAATTACTGGATCTAATTGTTTTGAAAAATAGGCAATTGGCCTTGTAATGTCCCCTAGTTTTTGAGTTAGCAGTCCCAAAGCTATCCCTTGTTTTTTGGCTATATAAAGAGCAAATGACTTTTCTAAATTGGGAATGCCTAATGCAGGAGCTGTTCCCAACTTTGATTTTAGGGTGTTGAAAGTGGCTTCACATGACCCGTTCCAAAGTAGGGGCTCAGTATAAGGACCTTTTATGGCTTCATATAAACGTTTAGCTATAAGATACCCAATTATCTCAAAATCAGGTATCCATATTCTGCAAAACCCAGCCATACCTAAAAAGGTTCTTAACTGTTTCTATGTCTGGGGGTGATTTTATTGCTAATATAGCTTTCTTTTATTTGGGAGACAAAGCCCCAGTTCCTAGTGTTAAAATATACCCCCAGGTATTTAACTTTCTGGAGGGAAATTTGAGCCTTTTGCAGAGATATCTGGTATCCCTGTTTTCTTAAGAAATTTAAAACTTGTATAGTTTTAAAATCACAACTTTCTTTTGCTGGGCTTGTTATTAACAAATCATCTACATATTGAAGAAGAGAAGCATCTGTTGATTTTAAATTCCTAAGCTTCGGGGCCAGAGCATTCCCAAACAAATGGGGGCTACCCCAAAAACCTTGAGGTAGGACAGTCCAAGTGTATTATGAGCTTTTATGCATGTTGAGATCAGTCCATTAAATGGAAATAAATATTGGCTATCAGGGTGTAAAGGGATGCAGAAAAAAAGTATCTTTAAGACCTAAAACTGTAAACCTATGGGCATTGTCTGGAATTTGAGTCAGAAGGGTGTAGGGACTGGGGATGATTGGATGAATTGAGACTACCACCTCATTTATTGCCCTCAAATCTTGGACAAGCCTGTATTCCCTGTTAGGCTTTTTATTGGCAGAATAGGGGTATTACAAGGTGACTGGCAAGGCTTTAGCAGTCCATATGTTAAGAATTTTTCCACTACTAGTTGTAAACACTGTTGTGCCTAGATCTTGAGTAGATACTGTTGTGTTGTGTGTGTGTGTGTAATTAATATTAGGTTTTAGTTGTATTTTAATAAGAATGACATTAATAGCTCTTCTAGGGACTTCTGTGGCCCAGGCTCTAAGATCAACTTGTGAACTAATATTGGAGGGTATCAATTGTACATAAATAAGCATCCTGAAATGTGGACTAATAAATTCGGTTTAGGAGTGCCAGAGTGCCAGAGTGAATAGTGGCATGCATTAGTAATGTTATTCTAATAGAGGGATTGGACATTCAGGCATAAATAAAAATTGGTGGGCAAGCACAAGGTCCCCTAATAGGCAATTAATGGTGTTGTAAACCTTTTGATTTGGGGATGGCCATCAACTCCAGTAATTAAATATGTCTGTGAGGACAATGGCCCAGAAAATCTTGGGTTAGAACAGAGTAGGTGGCCCCAGTATCAAGTAAGGATTCAATATTCTTACCTGCCACAGCAAGAGTCACCTGAGGCTTGTCAGTGGAGATGGAAAGTTGTTCTACAGTAGCTAGTGAATGCCTGCATCGCTCACTGCTCCTTTCTGCCATTATTGGCTTGGGAGTCTCCAGCTCCTTCTGGAATTGAGGACAGTCCCTCCACCAGTGGCCCTCCTATTTGCACAGGGGGCAAGGCCCAGGGGGTCCTCTTTGGTGTCATACCTGAGGACAGTCCCTTCTCCAGTGCCTTTTTAGCACACACTGGTTGCAGCAGTTATTACCACAAGCCTTATGAGTGAGGGATGCTGCTTGTCCCTTCACGTTATAATTGGATGTTTTATATCCAAGATGAGGGTTTCCCTGAGGTGGCAGGGGACTCATAGCTTCAGCTATCATGTAAGCTTTTTGTCTATTTTATTGTGTCTTTTCCACTTCCTCTGCTCTATCCCAATTATTATAGACAGCAAAAGCTATGTCCAAAAATTGGTTCATAGGAGTTTGGGGTCCTAGAGCAGGCTTTTGTAATTTTCTCCTTGTATCGGGAGTCTACTGGGAGATAAAATGGACCCCTGGTAATATTTGTCCCTCTAGTGTTGTGGGTTCTGCATTGGTATGTTTTCTAATGGCTTCCATTAGACAGGCAGGATTTTCATCAATCCCTTAGATAACCTCTCAGATTTTCTCATAATTAACAGGCTTAATAATACATTTGTTTATTTCCTCTATGATGCATGTTATCATATAGTTTCTGCATTCTAGATCCTGAGTCCTCTTCTGGTAATTCCATTGAGGGTCCTGGTCTGGGACCGCATTCCCTCCTGTTTGGTAAGCATCATGGTCCTCATTGCAGGTAGCAATGCTGTCAGCGTGACCCCTAGATCTTCCAATAATTCTGTTTCTCTTCTACAGTACAACATATGAACAGTAAAATGTGTAAATCTTGCCAGATTAAGTCATAAATTATAGTGAGTTTTTCAAACTCATCGATAAATTTGCTAGGATCTTCAGAGAATCTGCCAAATTTTTCTTTCTGTAAAGCTAAGTCTGGCACAGAAAATGAAACACGTACTCTTGTTATTCCCCTATCAGCATTTACAACTTCCATGAGGGGCATATCATATCATGGGAAGGCTGATATGGGGCACCATTTCATTTTTTTACACTTAAATACATATAAAGTTTGTTAAAAATTGGTTGCAAGTGAAATGCAGTAGAAATGGAAAACTATAGCAGTTTTGATGTTTTCTTTTCCATAGTAATTCACAGCTGTGAAAAGCATTGTCACACTATTCAAATTTCACCCTACCATCCAAGAATGGCCAAATTCACTTGTTGAAGAGTTTGACAACCACACATACGAATATCCCTGTCGTAGATATTTACATGTCTTTGCATGTACTTATGTGTATTTTTTTCTATATATTAACAGAATAGTAGTTCATCTGCATCGTTTTTTTTTTTTTTTAATGAAAAGCATATGGAGCACCATTTCAGATGGTGCTAGCCAGGGTAGTTTTGGTAGAGTAGATGGGGTCTCTAAGGAACTCGGGCCCACCTCAGAATGTGAGTGTGAAAGAGGAGAAATTGATTCCTGAATTGGGGGTCTTTGAGGAGGGGATCTTATTATTGGGTCATCTAAAAAGTCTGGATCTTGAAGGCCTCCCAGTGGTTTAGTTTTAATATGGACTAGGCACATTCGCAACTATTTCAGAGGTCTGGGTCTTGGTAAAGAGGCATAAAGGCCTGTACATAGGGGATTTCTCCCCCACTTTCCCTGTCTCTTACAAGGAAGATCTAATTGTAGGATAGTATTATAGTTTAGAACAGAGGTTCCCAACCCCCTGGGCACAGCAGGAGGTTAGCAGCAAAGCGAGCAAAGCTTCATTTGTAATTGCAGCTACTCCCCAGCGCTAGCATCACCACCTCAAATCATCAGGCATTAGATTCTCATAGGAGCACCAGTTCCTGGTGCCAAAAGGGTTGGGGACCGCTGGTTTACAGAACTGTTTACAGACCAAACTTCTTGGTTCCCAAGTCTATATTGTGGCTAAACAGAATTGCAGAAAAATATGAATTTTTTCCTTTTAAGATTGCCTAATTTGAATTGGTTCCCATTATTTAAGGTGGACCCTAATGGCGAGTCTTTTGGCATGCTTGGTCCCCCTCCCATGCTTAGACATCAGAGTATGAAAACACAGTATTTTTTCAAATGAACAGAATGTAGATTCTTTGACTTGTTGTCTTCCTAAGCATACTGTCATTTCAAAAAGGAAAGGTGGGCAGCTGTAGCAAGAGACTGGAGAGTAGGAGAGCAGGACTGTGAATGAGAAGTTCCTAGCAAGCGAGTAATGTAAAACTGGTGGCTAAGCAGTTTAAGGAAGAGATTGCAAAATGGGTGTTTAAGTAAACAAAAATATCTGGATTTCTAGGGATAGATTTCTCATAGAAGCAGTGTTGGAATCCATAGTGTCAACCTAAATCTCTTTCTTCCAATAAATGTCGTAAAAGTTCAATATGTGATTCAGGACATAAAAGACTGAGAAGCCAAAGAAAAAGTTGCTGCTGCTCCCAAAACCTTTGGGAAGGAAATGGGACTAGTGGTTGGTAAAAAACAAATCAGGAATAGCAAGCTATTGAGCTATTCGGGTTGCACTCCCAAAGAGACAGAGGTCTGTATGTTAAACCTCTCCTCCACAAATTGATATGGTGACAATAATAGAGAAGGAGGAGCTAGAAGTGATCTAGCCTTTTTCCAATAGGAGCAGTTTAAAGAATGGAAGATAAGCCACCCTACCAGATGATAATGGAACTCCTCAGGGAAAATAAAATACTGACTATTTGGTCCAATAAACTTCGGGGAATGATAATGGGAGTTTGTGCATAGCAGAATGAAAATCGACAATTAGTGCAAGGAAGACAGTAACGTTGAAAAAGAACAAGAAAATCAGATCTAAAGGCTACGCTAAGAATTCTGGAGTGAAATATGTGGTGACACAAAGAAATCTAACTATAGGAGGTGAACACACAGTGTAAAAAAAATTTACACACACACACACAGACACACACACACACACACACATATATTCCTTACTGTTAAAGCGTACAGTTGAAACTTACTGGATTTCGTTAACCAATGTCACCATAAAATTAATTAATTAATTAATTTAAAAAAAAGAATTGTGGAAGAGTCCAGGGCAAAGGTGGGCTGCCAAGGAGGAAGGAGAATTGCTTTCCTGGTTGGAAATTGAACCTGGGATCACGGGTGAAAATGCTTAACTGAACCTTAACCCCTACACTCCTAGGGTCGATTTGCTGTTTCTGCTGGCTGAGTCTGAAAGCTGTTTCCGCATGTGCGGAGAGGCCTACACGCACCACAGCATCTGAGGCGGCGCCTGAAGCTGGGCACCTCTCCATCTCTCTTGTCGGGTTCCTTCCGGCATGGGTTGGCAAGTGTGTGCACCCCCTGGGAAAGTGAAAGAGACGGGGAGAGGGAGCACCACCAGGTCCGCCAGCGTGGAGAGCCCGCGCTTGCCATAGAATCGAAGCGACCCAGGGTCCGCTGATGAAGAGGTGGGTGTCCGAGTTCTGTGGGTGCATAAGCTCAATTTCTGTGGGCCCACTTGATTAGCTAGGGAAAAACAAAAACAAAAACGAAAAGCCGTGCCCGTGGCGGTTTTTGGCCCGCTGGGCAGAGGGAAATGTATGCGTAGCACAGGTCTGGAGCCACCACTGCCACAAGAGCGGAAATGCAGCACGGGTCTGGGCCCGTCACTGCCTTGAGTGTGCATGGGGTCTACCACTACCGGGGTGGGAGGGGGGAGAGAGACAGCGCACGCGCTAATTCCTCAGGGAAGAGCTACTTTGGAGTCTCTCACTGCTAGGGATGAAGGCCAGGGACCCAAGTTGGGGCTGGCCAGCCCAGTGCTCAGTTCTGACAGTTCTGAGCAGTTCGTGCTGTCTCTGAGATTGCTCCAGCGAGTTGGAACCAATCTAGAAAATGAGGACAGGCCAGACAGGGAAGGAGGATGGAGAGCTAAGAAGGAGGGGCAGCCGTGACCCCAGCTCCTCCATGTGGAGTTCCCGCTAGAGAGGGAAGGGAGCTAGGAAAAGGCTAAGGGGCAAGATCTGGGAGTTAACTTGGGCAAGCTCCTGCAGCCCACTGCTTTCTTGGTTGCCAGCCCCCAGCGAAAATGAAAGCAAGGGGTGAGAGGAAGGAACAGAAGACTCCCATGGGGCTTATCCATGTTGCTGCAGAACAGTGCTGGGCAGTCTTTTAATTTGGAGTTCCAACGGGTCCCTCAGCGGGTCTTCTCTGTCATCCTGATGGAGATGCCGAGTTTCAGGGAAGTTAAAGAAAGCAAAATAGGAAAAGCAGACAGGACCAATGGATTCCTGCTTGCTAGAGGACTTAGCTTCTACCAGATCCCTGGAAATGGTGTCAATCAACTGCCCAAAGCCAACTGATCTTTATGGCTCAGGACAGTATCCCAGCCACTCTCTAAGTATTACAGAGTAGCTTTGGTGATTGGGTGGATCGAGTTTATGTCCTTTGCGTCCTTAGTAGTCTCCAGAAAAAGATGATGCAGAACAGGGCAAATTCCCCCAAGTTGAGAGAACTCAGGTCCTGCACTGAGAGTTCTTTGCTGAGCTCAAGAAAGAAGTCAAATGCTCGCCAAAGTTAGAGTAAAAAAAAAAAAAAGTTTATTAGAGAAGGGAAAAGCAAAGACATGACAATGCAAAGGTAAAAGGCCAAGACAAGAAAAAAAGCCCTTGGTGTTGTGGAATCCAGTTTATATATCATTTTTAGTTTCTGTGAATTACAGTTTAAAAACTTTGCTTACCCATTTTCCTTTGACTTGGGCATACAATGAGAAAGAATAAGACTATGCAGCTTTAAAAGTAAGAATATGTAGCGTGAATGGCCTGCTGGCAGTTTCCTTTGATCCATAGGTTCCCCATGATTTTAGCCATAAGGAATTAATGGTTTTATTTTGAGTAGACTCTGTTTTCCCTTCACGGTGGGAGGAAATGGTTTGTTAGCAATCCCAGCAGAGATCTTCCTTTGTTCTTCAGGTGTCCTGTGTGGTCTGGCTGTAGGCTGATTAGCATATTGCAGTCTCTGAATATAGCTTGATTTAGTTCTCTTAACTTCTTCCCTATATTATTTTGACACCAATTCCTGTTGTACTGCCTCCTTTCCTTCAAACCATGTCTATGGTGTTATGAACAGTTGACTGAAGAAGAAAAAAACTCAAACTTGTCATTTATAGATCTGCATGAAATGCTAATACCATCCAGATGTGGACAGGTGCACATTACAGTTCTACTCAGGGGTCACCCTGAATGACAGTGGTAAAGGAAAATCCCCTCCAGTGAACAGAACATAGAGCAGCGTATTTCATTGTCCTCTGTGTCTAGAGTGAGAGGTAGCCAGAAGTATACATCTATGTTGATGTATGGTCAGGGACTTGGGAAGAACAGGACTGGAATATTAGTGACAAGGAAGTCTGGGGAAGAGAGAGGTAGATGGACCTCTGAATGGACTGAAACAATGAAGGTATTTGTGACCCTTGTGAATGCTCACCAAGAAGCATACACTGCAGAAGAAACTCTTAATAATCACATGGTCAAAATGATGTGCCCTGTGCTTATCAGTCAGCCTCCTTTACCAGACACCCCAGTGTTTGGTAAAAGAAACAATGGGCCCATGTATTAGGCTGCCACAACAAAATGCCATAGAATGGGTGGCTTAAACAACAGAAATTTATTTCTCACTGTTCTAGAGTCTGGGAAGTTCCATAATGTGTATGCAGGCAAATTCTATTCCATAGAGATCCCTTTTCCTGCCTTGCAGACAGCCATCTTCTTGCTGTATCTTCATATACCAAAAAGAGAGAGGTCTCTTTCATATCTCTTCTTATAAAGGCACTAAATCCATCATGAGGGCTTTATTTTTATGACCTAATTACCTTCCAAAGACCCAGTCTCCAAATATCATCACATTGGGGGTTAAAGCTTCAATATATTTATATTGAGGGACACAATTCAGTCCATAGCAACCCATGAACAAAGTGGCCAGGATGGAAACTCAGGATGGGCTCAGCAACGTGAACTTCCTCTTACTGAAGATGGCATGGTTAATGCTAATGCAGTGCCTAATCTGCAGTCAGCAGAGACCAAAATTGAATCCTCGATATGGCACTATTCTCTGTGGGAACAAGCTAGCCAGCCTCTGGTGGCAGGCCAATTATATTGGACCCCATAGATGGGGACAGAGATTCATCTTCACAGGAACAGACACATTTTCTGGATATGGTTTTCCCTTCCCTGAACATAACACTTGTGTCAGCACCACCATCTATGCATTCTTCTACACAGCACTGCATCTGATCCAGAAACTCATTTCACAGTAAAGGAAGTGTAGTGATGGGTCTATGTCTATAGAATTCACTGGTTTTACCACATGACAATCATAATTAAGAACCACAAGGACCAGTCCAGCCACAACATTGGCTATTAATAGGCTGAGGCTTGTACAAAACATACGGAAAGTGGAATCCCCAAAAGACTCTGATATTAACAGCACCAGGTACCTCTGGAAGTAAGAATGCATCTAAAGATAAAGATGAATTGATTGAAAGTTTATTTAGGAAGAACTTAGACCCAAACAATTCCTGTCAAATTCCATGAATCTGGAAGGATATGAAAAATATGAACAATTAACAATTAACATATACAGGACATCACAGCTGATGACAAAAGAATAAACTTTTTTGAAATGCATGTAGAACATTTACCAAAATTAACCATATTGATAGCTGTAGAGTAAGCTTAATAAGTTTCAAAAGATTGAAATAATTCAAAGCATATCCTCCAATCATAGTGGAAATACATGATATTATAATAACAATATAACTAGAAGATCTAGGACTGTTGGGAAATTAAGCAGTATATCACTAAATAACATAAGAATCAATGTATAAATCAAATTAGAAAATATTTCAAATTGAATGATAATGAACATAAAATATATCATAACTAGGGGGCACAGCTTACGCAGTCCTGAAAGAAACTTAATAATCTTGAGTGTATATCTTGGAAGAAGAAAAGCCTAAAATTCAATAAACTTAGATTTTATATTAAGGAACTAGAAAAAGAAGAACAAATAAAAACCAATGTAGTAGAAAAAAGGGAAAAAAGGAAGTACAGAAAAGAAATACATACATATCTGTCAGAATGGCTATCATCAATAAATCAAAAAACAACAATGTTCGTAAGGATGTGGAGAAAAGAGAAGTCTCATGCACTGTTGGTGAGATACCAAACTGGTACAGCCACTATGGAAAATAGTTTGGAGGTTCCTGAAAAAACTAAAAATAGAACTACCTTATTACCCAGCAATCCCACTTCTGGGTATTTATCTGAAGAAATCCAAAACACTAATTTGAAAAAATATATACACCCCTATGTTTGCTGCAACACTATTTACAATAGCTCAGATATGGAAGCAACCTAAGTGTCCATCAACAGACAATTGGATAAGGAAAAAGTGGTACATATATACAATGAAATATAACTTGGCCATAAAAAATAAAATCTTACCATTTGCAACAACATGAATGGAATTGGAAGGCATTATGCTAAATAAATAAGTCAGACAGAGAAAGACAAATGCTGTATGATTTCACTTATATGTGGGATCTAAAGAACACAATAAACAACCAAAACAGAAACAAACTCATAGATACAGAAAACAAACTAATGATTCCCAGATGGGCAGAGGTATGGAGTATGTGTGAAAAAGGTGAAGAGATTAAGAAGTACAAATTGGTAGTTCCAAAATAATCATGGGGATGTAAATTACAACATAGGGAAGATGGTCAATAATATTGTAATAAATATGTATAGTGCCAGGTAGGTACTAGAATAATGAAGAGGGATCTCTTCATAAATTATATAAATGTTTAACTGCTATGCTGTACACCTGAAACTAGTATTAAGCAATAATGAATGTTAATCCTAATTGAAAAATAAAAATAAAATCTTAACAAAAAATGAAACACAGAAAACAAATGCCCTACCAAAAAAACCAACAACCAAGAACTGGTTGTTAGAAAAATTATTTTTAAAAAATTGATAAATGCCTAGAAAAAATTAATAAAAAATAGAGAGAAGACACTGATAACAAATATCAAGAATAAAAAGGACTTCACTACATATTTTATGGATATTGCAAATTTCAAAATAGGGTTATGAACAACATGCCAATAAATTTCACAATTTAGATTAAAATGGGCCAATTTCTTGAAAAAACATAACTCTCCAAATGAACATGAGAAGATATAGCCAATCAGCACTTGATCACAGTAAGCTGACATCATAAAATGAGGTGAGAAATATCCCTCATTCTCACTTTTCTGTAAATGACCATGTAGGATGGATACTATTTCTTCCTTAAATGTTATATTGGATTCATTGGTAAAGCCATCCAAGCCTGGAGTTAATGTTGAATAAAATTTCTTTAATAGTTATGGAGCAATTAAGAGTTTCTATTTCTTCTGATGTCAATCTCAGTAATTTCATTTTTAGGGAACTTGCTAATTTTATGTAAGATATCAAATTGTTCAAACTGTTTATTGTATTTACTTATTATTCTTCATATACCTATATGCTTTGTAGTGACATCTTAATTTTTATTCCTGTTGTTTTAATTTGAATTCTTATTTCCCCAACCTTGATCAGTCCTGTTAGGAGTTTTTCAATTTCATTGACCTTTAAGATCATTAGTAAAATTTGGTTCATAAAAAAAAAAGTTCTTACAGGGGGCTGACCACCAGGCCTCTATCTAGGAGCTGCCCAGACCTGTTTTCTTGGAGACAAAGGCCAGGCAGTGATCTCTGACTGGGCACCATTAATCTGAGGCACTGTTATGTGCAGCATAAGAAACAAAGATTTGAAAAGGTTTGAATTTGGAATTTGTTTTGGTTCTGGAAATTGAAGATGTCTTCTGACCCTTGGTGACTTAAAAAAACTGAATCTCCACAATAGTAAAAAAACATTATTGGAAATCATTTTTTATTACCAAGATTTTGACTGGAATGTCATGTTTGAGAGAGAAATGTATAGACTTGATTATGGCCAGACAGATTTTAAGAATTAAGATTGACTTATGTAAGTCAATAAAAACCCTTGGAAATATTGGCCTGGTATCTTGCTTACTTGGCTCCCAGCAGCCTTACCATACATATCTCTTATTAAATACCTGTATTATGGAATTTAACCTACACAGTCAGCTGTTTGTCCTGTTCTACTGCTCAAGCTCTAAGACTTCAATAGACCACCTTAGAGTCCTTGTTGAATAGAAATGATGATAGTGGAAAGCTTTGTCTTATTTTTGACCTTAAAAGAAATCGCTTAAGGGGAGCCCAGGCAAAAAGGTGTAGATGATAGAGGCTTTGTTCATCTCCTCTTGTGACCAAGTCAAAGTTGTGATGAAAACACAGAGCAAACAAGTAGATTTGTCTGGGATATAGATGAATAGAAGCCCTACAACTAGGGAGAGAAATATGAAATCACCATGCAATGGTAAGAGGTAGGGGGGCAAAAACAGGAGGCTGCTGGATCCCCAGCGTCTGAGTGGGACAGAGGCTATGAGCAAATGCAAATGTTCCTCTTAAAGGTGATGTGTTCGTGACCGGACTTTCACAGGGATGGACTCCTTTGCTCTGAGCACCAGTGCCAGATCGGCTGCTCATGGGGCACCAGGGACTTACAGGGGACAATGAGTTGATGAGTGAGGGCCGCAAATGAGGCTTTCTGCTGTGCTGGTGATATGTCCATTTTTCCTCTACTGAGCTTTCCCCGCTCCCAGTGTGCAGACACAACACCACCGTAGACATGATCAAACTGGATAACAGAGGTCTTCCACCCAGAGGATTCTCTGAAACACCACCCAACTTGTGGCCCCACCATAGCTACATCCAGTTATATCCTCAGTGAGTTTGGTGCTTTTTGCTGAGCAGGTCCAAAACCCACACTTTTGTCAGATGGCCTCAGTTTCTGGCATGGCCTTTTAAGGCAACTATAAGCACAGCAGCTGTGGATTGATCGAGAAATCTTAACAGGTGGCCCCAGAGGGACACAGGCTGGAGCTAAACTTGGCCTGTGGCTGAACCCCTCTCAGAACTGTGCCACTGGACACCTACTACACAAACACATGTTATTAAGACCAAGAGACTTAGGAGCTTTGCTTAGTATATAGAAACAGACACAAAAGGCAGCCAAAAAGGGAAGACAAAGAAAAAGAAACCATACAAGAGAACAGAACAGAGATCCAGGAAAAATGAAGTCAAGTAATCTAATAAGTGCATAGTTCAAAACACTGGTTATAAAGATGCTCAATGAACTTAGGGGAAGAGTATATAAACTCAGCAAGAACTTTAATAAAGAGATAAAAAAATGGAAATGAAAATTATAAAAGGGAACCAGTCAGAAATGAAGAACACATGATCAGAGATAAAGAATATATTAGAGGGAATCAACAGAGTGGATGAAGAAGAGGATTGAACCACCAATATAGAGGATGGAAAGCCAAGGACACCAAATCAGAATGGCAAGAAAAAAAGAAGCCAAGGCTATAATAATAATAATAATAATTTAAGGAGCCTACAAGACAAAATTAAATAAAAAACATCTGGGTCTTAGGGACACCTGAAGGAAAAGAAGGAGAACAAGAAGTTAAAAAGTTATTTGAAGAAATAATGATGGAAAACATCCCTCACCTGGTGATGGAACTAGACATACAAACCCAGGAAGCTAAGAGAGTCCCAAAAGAGATGAACCCAAAGAGAGCCACATCAAGAAACAGTATAATTAGAATGCCAAAGGTTAGACATAAAGAGATAATCTTAAAATGAGCAAGAGAAAAAGCAGTTCGTTACCTCTAAGGGAGCACCCATAAGACTAGTAGCTGATTTCTCAACAGAAACTTTGCATGACAGAAGCGTTTGGCACAAAATTGATGAAAACCTAGGATCTACAACCAAAAATACTTTATCCAGCAAAGCTATCATTTAGAGTCAAAGGAGAGATACAGAACTTTCCAGACAAAAATAAGCTAAAGCAATTTATCAACACCAAGCCAGTATTACAGGAAATGTTGGAGGGACTTCTTTAAGAAGAAAATACATGTATCAAAAACATGACTAAAGAATGATAATAACTACATACCTATCATCAAGTACCTAAAATGGAAAAGAATTAAGTGAATTAAGTGCTCAAACCAGAAGATAAGATACCTGAATAGATAAGAAAACAAGCCCCCTACAAATGCTGCCTACAAGAAACTTACTTCAGATTAAAAGACACACACACAAACTGAAAGGAAGGTGTTGGAATAATATATTGCTTTGATGGATCTAGAGGGTATCACACTGAATAAAGTTAGTCAGCTAAAAATAATATCACATGATTTCACGTACATAGGGAATCTAAAGAACAAAATAAACAACAACAACAAAACAAAAGCAGAAATAAGCTCATAGATTCAGAGAATATTTTGAGGGTTACTATATTGGAGGGGTGTAGGGAGGATGGTGGAAAAGGGCAAAGGGATTAAGAAGTACCAATAGTTACATAATAGATATGTAGATATAAAATACAGCATAAGGAAAATAGTTAAAATGTTGTAATAAATATGTAGGGGGAAGCGGGGTATTAGATTTAGTGGGGTGATCACTTTGTGAGTTATATAGATCTCTAATCACTGTGCTGTACAACTGAAACTGATATATTATTGTATGCCAACTATAATTTTAAAAACTCATTAAATTGTACAGTGTAAATATGAGCAACTGTTTATAATATTTCAAAAGAAGCCTGGGGAATAAAAGAAATCACTTAAAAAAGAAGTACCCACATACTGTCATTCACTGCAGGTGGTAACACAAAATAGAACAAGACCAATGGATGACAATTTGGCAATATCTATGGAAATCACAAATATACATATTCCCCTTGATCCAGCAATTTCATCTCCAGTACTGCAACAAATGATACATATACAAGATTATTTATTACTCTGTTTAGAAAATAATTTTTATTTTTAAATTCCAGCTGACATACAATATTATATTAGTTTCAGGCATACAAAATAGTGATTAGACATTTATATAACTTACAAATTGATCACCCCGATAAATCTAATGCTCATCTAACACCATACATAGTTATTACTGACTATATTCCTTATGCTATACTTTACATCCCCATGATTATTTTGTAACTACTCTCAACCTTTCTTCTATCTGGCAACCATCAAATTTTTTCTGTATCTATGAGTTTGTTTCATTTAGTTCATTTTGTTCTCTAGATTCTACATGTAGGTGAAATCATATGACATGACATTTGTCTTCCTCTGTCTGACTTACTCCACTCAGCACAATACCCTCTCAGTCCATCTATGTTGTTGCAGATGGCAAGATTTCATTCATTTTTTATGGCAGACTAATATTCCATTGTATATATGTACCACCATTTCTTTATCCATTCATTCATTGATGGACATTCAGATCAACTCCATAGTTGGCTATTGCAAATAATGCTGCAATGAACATACAGATTCACATGTCCCTCTGAAGTAGATTTTCAGGTTTCTACAGATAAATACTCAGAAATGGGATTACTGGGTCCTTCTTTGTCTCTTGCTATAGCCTTTGTTTTGAAGTCTATTTTGTCTGGTATAAATATTGCAACCTTGGCCTTTTTTGGGGTTTCTATTTTCATGAAATATCTTTTTCCATCCCCTCACCCCAAGTCTGTATGTATCTTTAAGTTTGAAGTGAATCTCTTGTACACAATACATATAAGGATCTTGTTTTCTTATCCATTCAGTCACCCTGTCTCTAGATTGGAGCATTCAATCTATTCACATTCTAAGCAATCGTTGATAGATATGTAATTATTGCCATTTTATTATTCATAATTTTTAATCTTTCTTCTTCTTAAAGAAATCCCTCTAACATTACTTGTAATACTGTTTTGGTGGTGAGAAACTCTTAGCTTTTTCTGGGAAGCTCTTTATCTGTCCTTTGATTCTAAATGACAGCTTTCCTGGGTAGAGTAATCTTGATTGTGGGTCCTTGTTTTAATCACTTAAAATATTTCTTGCCAATCCCTCCTGACCTGCAAAGTTTCTGTTGAGAAATCAGCTGACAGTATTATGATGGCTCCCTTGTAAGTAATTAATTGCTTTTCTCTTTCTTCTTTTAAGATTCTCTTTGTCTTTAACCTTTGGCACTTTAATGATGATGTGTCTTGGTGTGGGCCACTTGTCTGGGACTCTCTAAGCTTCCTGGGCTTGTATGTCTATTTCCTTTGCCAGATTAGAGAAGCTTTCTGTCATTATTTCTTCAAATAGGTTTTCAATTCCTTGCTCTTACTTTTCTCCTTCTGGTACCTCCATGATGCCAATGTTGGTATGCTTGACATTGTCCCAGAGGCCCCTTATACTCTCCTCATTTGTCAGGGGGATTCTTTTTTCTTGTTACTGTTCTGATTGGGTATTTTCTACTACCTTATCTTCTACATTGCTGATTCAGTCCTCTGCTTCATTAAATCTACCATTGATTTTCTCTAATGAATTCTCCATTTCAGTTATTATATTTTTCATTTATGACTGGTTCTTTTTTGTGTCTTCCATCTTCATTTTTCTGCTTTTTATCTCTTTGCTAAAGTTTTCACTGAGTTCATCTACTCTTCATTGAGCATCCTTATAATCAGTGATTTAAAAGTGCATCTGGTAGATTGCTTGTCTCCATTTTATTTGATTATTTTTCTGGAACTTTGTTCTGTGCTTTCATTTGGACATGTTTCTTTATCTCCCCATTTTGGCTAGTTCCTTTTGTTTGCATCTATATATTAAGTAGGATTGCTATGTCTTCTGGTCTTAGTAGAGTGGCTTTATGTAGTAGGGCCCAGTGGCACAGTCTTCCCTGGTCACCTCAGCCGGGTTCTCCAGGTGTGTCCCTTGAATGGTTTGTGTGTACTCACTTGTTACAGATGAGCCTTGGTTGCTGTTTGCACATCAATGGGAGGGATTGACTCTCTGGTTCATTGGTTGTAAAGACTGGCCAGTGAAGAGCTGACACGATGGAGCAGGATTCAGATTCACTTTAGCAGGGCTCTGGTGCCTGCCCAGTTTGCCTTTTTGGTGTATCATTCTATTGTAGCTTTGGGTGGTGCCCCAGCTTGGTTAGAAGCTGGCCACCACATGTACTAGCCCCAGGGCCTTCTAGGAGGGGCCCCACTGCAGGCCAGATTCGGCTGCCACCTGTGCACTGCCTGAGGCCACCTGTCAAGAGTCACTAGGCAATCTGCAGATGGCCACCACCCACACTGGGCTTGGAGGTGCCTGAGGAGGCCAAGCCATGAACTGAGGCTGTCTGCCACTAATGCTGGGCTCGGGATGCTTAGCAAGAGGTATGGGCACACCAAGGCCAGGTGCTGCTTGCTGGGGTTTTATGAATCTTTGAGAGATTTTAGGAGGGTCCTCAGCATGAGCCAAGACAGGCTATTTGTATGACAAATCCACTGAAAGTGGCTTGGGCGGGCCTGCACATTGGGGAAAGGTCTCAAAGAATCTCCAGCATGAGGTAAACAGTGTTAGCCAGGCTGATGGAGACTCAGATATGGTGCCCACCTGAGTCTGCAAGCCGGGTGGGGGAGGGCTCAACAAAGGAACAATGGCCTCTGCTGGCACTTCTGAAAGCTGCCCCTTCAGCCCTCACCCTGAAGCCAGATCATTCAGTTCCTCCTGGTATGTCCCTGGTACCTTTCAAGCTGTTGCCCCAGCACTGGAGCTTAGAGTGAGAATCTGTCAGCAAGTAAGTCCACATGTGGACCTGTTAAGAGGAACATCTATGGGATGGCTCCTTAGTGTAGTGGTTAGCATGTCTGCTTTACATGTAGAAAGTCCTGGGTTCACGCCCCAGGTCCAGCTATGGAGCAGACACCCCAATTGTGCTAGGGGTGCCAGGCCCCAAATACATACCACAAGCATGTGGCAGGAGATCCCCTGCCTTCAAAGATCCAGTTCTTAAGGGGAAACAGCAACATCCACAGGTTAGGGGTGGAAGTGGGAGGGGGAATTAAAGAGGAGGAAAAAAAAAAGGAACGTCCATGACTTTAGCCACCCTCTGTCTCACTCAGCTACAATCTCTATTGGTTTTCACAGTCAGAAGTTGTGAGGACTTCTCTTCCCAGCACTGGAGCCCTGGACTGAGGAGCCTGGTGTGGGGCTGGGACTCCTCACTCCTCTAGGGGGATCTCCACAGCCAAGATATCTCTCCTGATTTTCAGCCACCATCGGCGGGTATGGGACCAGCTCTTTCCATGTCTCCGCCCCTCCTATCAGTCTCAAGGTGGTCTCTTATATGTGTCCCTAATTGTAATACTTCTGCTCAGCTAGACTTCAGGCAACTCTCAATGATGGTAGTTCTGTAGGTTAGTTGTAATCTTGATGTGGTCGTGAGAGGAGGCAAACACAGCATTTATTCCACTATCTTGATTGGAACTCTATTACAGCATTATGATAGAAACTAGAACAATATGAGATTGAATAAATGATGGTACGTGAACACAATAAATATTAATGAACTATAAAAAAGGAATGAAGAAGCTATGTATGTATTGATTTGTAAAGATGCCAGGATCTTTTGTTAATAAAGAAGATGCAGAACAGCATATTTAGTATGCTACCTCTAGTATAAGAAATGGGGGGAAATATATATTTATATTTGTTTGTATATGCACAAAGAAATTCTGGACAGATACACACACTAAACTAATGAAGATAAATATTAGTTTATTAGAAGCAAATCCAAGCTCTTTGGCCTGGAATATATGTCTTTCTAGGATATGTGTGGAAGCCAGGCTGCCTGTTATTTACTTTGGCATAAGATTTTGGTCAAATTACTGTTTCTCATCTGCCACACAAAAATAAAATGCCCATCTTCACAGGGTGGTGAGGATTAAATAGTTCAATAAAATGTCTGTCATATAGTTAACATTCAATAAACATTAGCTAATTTATAACCACTGTTATTTGGCTCTAGCCTACCATTCCACCCATGTCCTCACCAGCTCCCCCATAGCTGTGGCTTTCAAGCCCAGATGCATATTAGGATCACCTGGGAGACTTTTTAAAAATACTGAAAAAAAAATACCAAGGCCTGGCCCCACCCTCAGGCCATATAAATCAGAATCTTTATGAGAGGAGGAGCAGTGGGGCCCAGTCAGTAATATTTTCAAAAGGAACCCCAGATGGTTTTGATCATTCCTACCAGATTGTTGGTTCCCTAACTTCACCTGACACACTGTCAGGCTTATCCTGCGTCCACACTTTTGCTCACACTATTCCCCCTTCTCCCACCACTGCCTCTTGGGAAGTTGCCTTCCCCATCCCACATCTCTGCCTGGTAAGTTTCTCTTCATCTGCCAAGCCCTACATTAAATGTCTTCTCCTCCTTTAGGATGTCACTGTTCTCCGTACACTCCCCCCTTTGATGATTGCCTGATGCCTGCAGGGTGAAGCCTGAACCCCAGCATGGCACACAGGCCCACCTTTCCAGCCTCGTCATTTGCTTCTTTCCCACTACATATTTAGCCCCTATGCTTCTACCACACCAAACTATTTGCCCTTCTGCAGGCACATTTACACCTGAGCCTTTGCACATGCTCTTCCAAACTCCCAGCCTCAACAATGCTCTTAGCCAACTCCTACTGGTTCTTCAAGACCCAGCTCATGCAGCACTTTTGTGAATCCCACGCTGATTCCCCCTGCTAGTCTCCCCAAGGTAGAGTTAGGTGTTATCTACCCTCTGTTCCCTTACACTTTGGATTTATCTCTAGCACTAAGCATATTGTGTTTATTGCTGTATGTTTATCTGGGTTGCCCATTAGTCTGAGCTTCATGAAGGCAGGGATTGGGATTTTTCCATCTCTCTTACTTCTGTATAGCATAGACCCTGCATAAAGGAAGTACTTAGAGAACATTTGCTGAATTCTATTACTCTGTAAGGGTTTACTGGTGTTCACTGTGAAAATTGCTGCTCTCCCCTTTAAGTAAAATAACTGAACACAACAGTCTAAGACTAATATGAACAGCACTGAGGAAACTGGATTATCACCTCTCATTTAAGCCCATTTATGTCCATACACTCTAAGGCTAAGATCATAATACCTTATTTATATTGCATTATCAAGCCAGGCTTTGAGCTCTAAGATCTTATTAATGTTAACAAGCCAGGTTTTGAATACCACCCCCTCAACTAATTCACTGCTTGACAAATTGCTTTGCTTACTCAATGGTTTTCATCCAAAATCCACTGGGGAGTTTTTAAACATCCTGCTGTTCAGGCCGCCCAGCAGGCCAAATACATTAGAATCTCTGGAGGTGGGTCCCAGGCATCAATGTTTTTTGAAGCCGCTCAGGCAATTCCAAAGAAGCCAAGGTTGAGAATAACTGGTAGATTTAAAGCCATACAGCTCGCTCTGCCGTCTCTTTTTTATTTTTTTCTCCCTTGTCTACCTTTCCTTCCTACCCTCAAGTCCATGCTCCTTTCCTCACCCTCCCACCTGCCTGCTCTCTGGTTGCTCACAACTTGTCTTGATATAGCTCACAGTATTGCTCAGATGGCAACTAAGTAGTGGGAATTGCACTGAACTGAGAGTTAGTCAGCCTAGGCCTCTTTTCCCTTTGTGATCTTGGGGCCAGCCCCTTCACTCTCTGCATCTTCAGTCCTTCTTGAGTCAAATTCAGATCATAACACTTGTTCTTCCACTCAAGAGGCATGTGTGAAGATCACAGGAAATACTGGGCCTTGAAGTTCTTTGGGTGTTAAAGAGCATCATGTAAATATAGGGGATTTCTAATGCTGCACTACCTACCTAGGGGCCATTCAGTGTTCATGCTTCTAGTACAAAGCAAGACTATCTCATGTTGATAAAATACTATGAAACATTTATAAATATGTTCAAATAAAGTTGAAGAACAAAACATGCATGAGCATGGTAAACTCCAAATTCAGGACAATGGTATTTGGAGGAAGAAAAAGGGATGCACCTTGGAAGGGTGCCGAGGGGGATTCAAATGTATCGTTCCTGTTTTCTTTAAAAAAAAAAACAAATCGGATGAAATGTGAAGATTTGATAAAACTGGGGTGTTTTATAGTATTCTCTAATTTTCTACACACTTGAAAAAAAGATAAAGTAACTATAAACAACATAAAAATACAATACAAAAATTTTAAGCAAAATAAATAAAAGGGATTCTTACTGTCATTTTGCCCTAGCTTAGTTCTATTGTCCACCCTGGTATAGTGGCAGGAAACAATAGATCTTGGAATTGACAGCTACTTTAAATCCATTTCATAAGATAGAGATGTATAAATCAATAACTAAATAAAATTTTCAAAAAACTTGTCTGTTTCCTCTACCCGATTTTGGAGATGTCACTGGGGACATTTTTGCATGCACTGCACTGAGTAATGAATAAGTGTTCTGTTCAAGGAAACAAGAAGTGGGAGCGAGAGACCCAGGAAAAGCCTGAAGAGGGAGAGGGAAAGGGGTGAAGGAGGAGGGGGAAGAGGGTTTCATTCACTTGGATGAAATCATGCTCAAATACCAGTGAGTAGCACTCAAGTACCAGTGACTAGCAAATGTATCACATTCTCCTTTTTTAATTGTCACTGCAGTTTCTCCATGGAGGGGTTGAACATACTTACTGCCCCACCCTTATGGCCCCTGTAATAAGGTAGCATAAATTCATTGTTCATGATGTTCTTTTTTAAGACAGCTGCTCAGCTTTTTCAATAATTTCATAAATAATCTGCTACACTGGCAACCACTAGCTCAGCACCTGGCACACAAATCACAGCTCACCCGTGTAGCACCTTCATTCTATTTAGACAAAGGCATCTTTCTAGACTGCGGCAGCCGCTCAGCCTCACAGTGGAGCTAGCTTGTGGTTAATAGAAAAAGGCACCCCCTCCTCCTGGCCAACGCAGCCCTGCATCAGAATGCACAGCACTGCTGGGTGAACACAGGAAAGGCTGACGTGTAGGTTCCCCATTCTTACTGTTTCAGCCCAAGGTGTGCAATACAGTGAAAACTTACACAATCTGATGAGGCAGTCCTGTTGGCACATAATAAGTACTCGTGATTTGGCCCTTGACTGTCTCCAAGACCTCAGCTTTCTATTGTCCCAGCCCCACTCTCATTCATTGCTGTCACTGTGTGTTATGTACACTCCAGAACACTGGTCTTCACTCCTTCCCTAGTGGAAGACAAAGCGAGTCCTGCTTCAGATCTTTTCTTCTGCTCTTCCTTCTGGACTGCTCTTCCTTCCAGACCTTTGCATATCTGGATTCTCAGTTCAATAATAGGGTCAATCCCTTCTCCAGGTCTCTCCTATCTTCACTATTATGGAATTTACATATTTATTGTTGGTTCCACCTCCCTTGAGGAAGACAAAAATTCTCCTCTCCAATATTTCATTCAAACACCCACCCTATCTCTGCACTAAGGAATTCGGCCCACCTTTAGCATGGCTTCTAGCAGCCTAAGGCCCAGTCCCTGGGATGACCCAGTTTCCATCTGGAAAAGCTCAGGGCTTTCAAAAGAATTTACCCTTTGTTCTGGCTGACACCTGAAGATAGACCCTTGACCTCCCTTTCTTATAGCATTTACTAAAAAGGGCTTACAACTGTGAATTCTTCCCCTGTCCCTTGAGATGTAGATGTTTCTCCTACAACTCAGTAATGTCTTTCTCAAGGACCTGAAAGCCATTCCTTTGAAATGGAATCATCAGGAAGCCTAAAGCCTCTCTGTCTCCCAGTCACTGTGGTAGTATAGACTCCTAACTTCATTAATTACCAGCCAGCAGACACAGCTTAACCCTTTAACCACTTTAACCCTCTTTCTCACTTTCTGTAGTTTTTTATTTCCCTGACTCTACTGAGCCCCTGCTTACTCTTCTCCCTCCTTTAAAACGCCCAGTCACCTCTACACAAATGGGAACGGGGCTCAGCTCTTTCTGCTATTGTCAGTAGTAATGAAATAAAATCTGTTTTCACTACTTTATTGCCCGGCTTTGTTTATCTTTGACACCCTCCAAATTCACCCTCTCTTAGAGACTCGAGGACAGGGACTGAGTTTGTTTTGTTCACTACCAAATCCTAAGTGCCTCCAAGAACGCCTGGACAACAAACATTCACTGAATGAACAGATAAATGTTTGTTAAAATTCACATAGTAAAAAGGCCCCAAGATTCGGAGATTGGAGATCTAGATTTTAGTCTCATCATTGGTCTTGCTTAACATGTTACCTGAGTCAAATTGCTTCATCAACATGGTCTGACTACTACCTGTGTGAGCTGGGGCAAGATATGGAACTTCTCTTTGTCTCAGTTTCCTCCGCTAGCAATTCCTTCTTCACAGGGCTGTTGGGGAAGATTTAAAAGTGTGAGAGAAACACAATAGTGTGGGACTAGGTGCTCAAGTGCTCAGGAGATGAGTTCCAACCTTGACTTTTTACTTGGTCTCTCTTATCTCTTACCCAGAGCAGCAGAGTTTGTGCTCATAAGGTTGCAGACTCTGTAGTCAGACTGTCAGAGTTTGAAGTCCCGTTTTGCTCCTTACTAGTCATATGACTTTGGAAAGTGGCTGAACTTTTCAATACTCACTTTCTTCATCTGAAAACCAGGGATAATTGTAATCATGGGGTTGTGGTTGTTGTGCGGTATTTCGAGACCCCCACGAAGGACAGAGACCTCCAGATAAGATGTTACAGCAAGCGCTTTATTTTCGGATAAGATGTTGCAGCATGCTCGTTATTTACGGATTCGAACCCGGGCCCCCACCAAGGGCGAGAGCCCTGAGACCCCCTTTCCCCTGAGTTTTATACCCTCTCGGGGGGTGGTTACGTGACCTTTTCCCTGATCGGTGGGACTCAGGTGCGTCATTGCAGTTACATGCATAAGCCAAGCGGAACGTGGGTGAGCTATTTTCCCGTTAACAATTTTCTTTTATTACTGTTACTGGTATTGTTGGGTAACTGTTGGGCAACTTCTTCTATTGTCCCTTGCGGGCTGCTGGCTAGGCCAGGGGCTAGGCCAGGTGTTAGCTGCAGGGTCAAATGGAAAAGTCCTATAGAGGGATTATCTTAAAGGGCCAGGGACAAGATTTGAAACAGCCTTCTACAGTGGTGAGGATTAACAGAGTAAATACACTCACAGCAGAGCCTGACATGTAATATATCAGTGTTAAACCATATAAGTGGGCCTCAGAATCCTCATTTATAAGCTCTCGGTTTTAAAGTCCGTGAAGCCTCTATGACATCTCACCTGCAGCTGGAGCAGTCAATAACTTTCTCCCTTTCTTTAAAATAAAATTTTTTATTATAGTTGCCATACAATAGTATATTAGTTTCAGGTGTACAACATAGCGATTCAACTTTTATATACCCTACTATGTATTCATTACACTAAGTCTATTAACCATCTGTCACTGTACAAAGTTATTACAATATTATTGACTATATTCCCTGTGCTGTACAACACATCTCCATGGTTTATTTTATAACTGGAAGTTTGTACCTCTTATTCCTTCACCTTTTTCACCCCCCTCCCCCACACAAACACTTCTGTTCTCTGGCAACCACCAGTTTGTTCTGCTTTCATGAGTCTATTTTTGTTTTGCTCTGTTTTTTAGATTCCACATACAGATGAAACCATAAGGTAATTTGTCTTTCTCTGATTTATTTTACTTAGCATAATACCTTCTAGGTCCATCCATATTTTCTTTTTCATTGCTGGGGTCTGGGGTCAGAGTTTTAAACCACCTCACACTGGGCAGCTTCGCACATCTTTCAGGCTTCGTTTTCTGACCCATGGTCTGAAGTCACTCTTCCAGGCCCATTTGGGGTCTTCCTGCACCTCTGATGAGGAAAGCAGAGGTTCTCCCAAGCTATAGAGGCAGTTCCACAGTAGGTCTTTGAACCCCATCCCGCCTGCCCCACAGAACCCCATTTTTGGTTCAGAGTTCCGCAGTGTGGGGTGGGACCCTGGAATTGACTGGAAGACTGGGGGTGGGTGCCATTACTTTCCAAATTTAGCCTCTCCTGGGGATGATGATCTGGGGGCAACTAGACCTCAGACTGAGTCCCTTCTAGGGCATGGAGATGTGAGGACAGGACTGAGAGAGTTTTCCCCTGGGTCAAACACAACCACTCCCTTTATTTCTCTTGTTTTCGGTCTCCTCAGGGCACCACAAACTGCAGTCCAGGTGAAAAGAGCAACCACAGCTGCCTGTCTGAGGACTCTGCGGCCGCCTAAACCACCCTTGGTGGCCACACTTATCCTCTTCCTCCTCCCTCTGGCCTGTCACTGTCAGACACCGCTTTGCCAACATCCCCTAACAGCCACCCGCTAAGGGCCAGGCCGGAGGGCACCGCCACCATCCCAGGAGCAAGAGGTGAGCAGGACACGCATGCGCGGACAGTACCTCCACCGAGGAAAGGACAAACCGCCAGAGGGCCCAGTTGGTGGCGGAGAACGCATGAGCAGATGCTGCGCGCCGCTCCCACAGAGAAGATACCGTGAGTGGGTGCGGACGCGTTTTCGTACCCTGTGCCGCCCTCCTTCCTGCCCCTGGGTCTTGTCTTCCCACACTCAGTCAGACCCGTATTCAAGGAAGCGTGAATCCTTCCGTTTAGCTGACAGTCTCTCTAATAAAATAAAAGTGAGTCTAAAGTGCCTTTGCTTAGAGTGGGTGCAGCCTGTATATCGATTTCCATCCTACCCTTGGTTTCAGAGTGGGCGGCTTTTCTTCCCCACCTAGAAGCGGCAGAAATAAAACAGGAACTCGCCTCCTGCCCAAACCTTTTTGCCAGACATTTTGGGTTCCTGAGGGCCAGAGCCACCTTTGGGCTCCTAGTGATGACAGGATCAGAGTCTCCCCAGTGCGCTCTACACCCCCGCTAGTAGGACAGCCTCACCTGGCGCAAGTGGCAGGGGGCGGAGTGCACAGCGCTAAGACGGACGGATTTTATGGCAGATATGAGGAAATTGAAACTGGGAGACCAAGACGACGTGACCCAGGTCTCACAGCTGCCCCTTCAGTAGGTACGTGGTCAAGACTTATTACAGACACTGCCTCTAAAGCCCCGTACCCAGAATAGGCACCCTCCCACCCCGCGGGCACCCTACCTCTAGGTACTGTCGGATCACACTGGCAGGGGTTACACTGGCAGCTGCCGCCCCTCCTGGGCTGACTCATTCCCCCCCCCACCCCGTTTATTTTGTTTCAAGGTCTCACCTAACTCGACCTGGGCAGGCACGGAAGGGAAGGGATTATCAGAATCTCTCCATGGTCTTCCAATTTCGGGGTCAGGGGTGTGGTTGTTAAAACTAGTCTAACTCTGGGGCTGGAGAGCTGGGAACCCCAGAAAGGCCAAGGCCCGGCGTCTACCGCTGATGCTGGCAGGGTAGCAGGGCAGGGTCCTCTAAGACGCTTCCCACCAGCCGGCGAAAGACACACGGACCACCAGAACTCTCAGTGAGTTATAGGAATCACACTCTATTCAGCCAGCTGGGTCTGCCAGGGGTACGCAGACCCCAAATCAAGCAGCCTCGAAATGTAGAGGTACAGGGCTTTTAAGCCCCAAATCCCATTCTTCATTCTGTCTGAACACAAAGGTCTATTTTTCTTCTATCCATTACCTGTCAACCCACTGGTCAGGTGTGTAAGCCGGGGTACAGAAGCAGAAAGCCCGTTAGAATGTTATGTTTCCATAGTTAGTAGCCTATGTTCCTATGGCGATAGCCAAACAGTAATTTCCAGCAAGCAGTTAACTTTTAAACAGTAATTCTTCAGCCAACACACAGGAGGAGAGATGTGTTGAGGAGTCCCAGAGAGAGAAGAATAGTGCATTGTGGGAGCCTCCCTCCTCTGGGCTCTAGTCCCCTGCCGACAGCGGCTGTCATTCCTTGTTCTGATGCCAGCTGGTTCCCAGTTCCCAGCATTCATTCCTACCTGCTTGCTTTCCTGACTTCTTTGGGCTGTCCACAACCCCTTCCTTTCCTCCCTCACTGCCTCCCTCGCTTTTGGCCTCTTTGCCTTCCTCGACCTCCATGTTGCCAGAATAGGTCATTTCCCTCCCACTTGTCAGCCTCCCCGAAGAAAAAGAAAAACAAAGAAAGAGAGAGAGAGAGAGAGAGAGAGAGAGAGAGAGAGAGAGAGAGAGAGAGAGAAAGAAAGAAAGAAAGAAAGAAAGAAAGAAAGAAAGAAAGAAAGAAAGAAAGAAAGAAAGAAAGAAAGAAAGAAATGAAAGAAAAGAAAAAGAAAAAAAAACAGCTTGTGCTCTAGTGGTTTTACTAAGTCTGCAGATGACTCGCAGCTTTGTAGCTCTTCTGCTAGGTGAATGTGTGAACCATGAGGTAATTCTTCCAAGGCTGTGAAGGCAAGGTAGATGTAAGTAGAACTGACATTGTGCACTGATCACACTTAGTGATTCCACAAAATGATGTAGGTTTATTGCAATGTCACACACATGCATTTATTCACTCAATAAACACTGCCATCTGTTCTGTGCTGGGCCATGTATGGTGTACCAGAAATCAGAAATCAGAATAGATCCCTGATCTCTCAGGAGGTAAGTGTTGGTTCAGAAGTGGGCATACAGAGCTATGGGAGTCTAAGGAGGGGCATCTCACTGTGCTGGTGTTATCTGTGAGTCCGTTTGCCAGATTTAGCAAATAAAAATACAAGATGCTCACTCAGATATGAATTTAGATAAATAACAATTTTAGTTAATACATAATTTTGTAGTAGTATGTTCTAAATATTGCATGGGCAATACTAATACTGAAAATTATTTGTTGTTTATCTGAAATTTAATTCAATTACTGTACATTCTGTATCTCATCTGGCAGCACTACTGTGCATTGTTGCTGGAAAGTATGGTGCTATACAAGCTAAAGTCAGACAGCAGCCACAGATTGTGGAGAGCCCTAAAAGTGAAGAACCACTGAAAGGGTTTAAAGCAAGGAGGAAGAGTAACATAACAAAATTTGAGTTTTAGCAAGAGGCTTCTGCTGGTTTCTGGGAGGATCCTTTTAGGGGGGACAACAGTGTAATCTGACCACTTGCAAAAGTACAGACAAGAAATTTTGGGTGGTGATAATAGGGAGATGGGAGACAACATATGCTGGATTCAAGAAGTATGACTTAAATCAACAGGTTCTGGCAATTGATTAGATAAAGAGGGCATTGGCCCCAGGGTCTGGCTTGGAGTCTGGGAAGATGGTATTGCTACCAGCTGAGATAGAGCAGATTTAGGGGGTGATAATTGAATTTAGTTTAGCACATGTGTTGGGGTGGTATAGGGGGCTAGCAAATGATTGGCTATCTCATTCTGAAGTTCAGTGGAGAGGTGAGCTGGAAGTAGAGTGAGAGGTCCTCAGCAGAGAGGCAGTGTTGAAACCAGGAGATGGATGAGCTCCCCAGAGAGGGGACAGAAGAAAAGGAAACCAGGGAGGAGACTAAGAAGGAACAGTCAGGGAAGTAGGAAGAACCAGGAGAGTGAGGGGTCATGGACACCAAGGGGGTTTCTAGGAGGAGGAAGTGATCAACCATGTCAAATGTAGCCAGAAAGTTCTGATTACACAAAGCCTGAACAATGCCTACCTATTTGGGTAATGCTAAAGTCATCATGACTTTAGGCTGGCATCACACAGGCTCATTCAGACATCAGCCTTGTTAGTTCAAATGGTAAACACTCAGCTAGCTTGTGTCCTCAGAAGATCACCAGTCTTTCTCATGCCCTGCACACTGCTTTGGAGTTTAAGCCATTAATTTGGATTGTGTCCCAACTCACTTTGAAATTACAGGCACACATTCAGATGCTCTCCATAATTCATCATTTGATGACTATCCAAGGTGTGCAAAAGTTGAGTTCAATCTCTTTCCTGTTTTCTAATGATCTTGAGACAGGTGCAAACAATAAAGAGTGGGCTGCTCAGTGGCACAAATCCCCAAGGAAGTGGGAGAGGCTTGGACCCAGATCCCAGTGGGAAGGGCAAACCCCAAAAGGACCTCGCTTCTCTAAGACCCAAGGAAAGGATAGTGTGGTTAGAAAGAATGTTGGAGGTGACAAGAGAGGAAGCATTCACTTGATGCCTTCGTTTGCTTTAAACACAGGGTGTGTAGCCCCTTTGGGGGAGGGAAAAATTGCATCTTTTTTTTCACTGTCACTAACAGAAATGTAGTATGTCCTTTTGGGGGATGTGAGTAAGAAACTATAGTAGTATTAGCAATACCTGTGTCTTTCTCACCAATGGAAATCAGATTTTCATAGCTTATGGTTGTTGCAGATCTTTCAAAATAACATCACCACCTTGAAATCATGGTAGTCACTAAACCTGTTGATAGAGCTTGGTATTAAATGTATTGATAAAGAGGCACATATATTACTATATGACAGGTGTGTTTCTTATTTTGGTAATTGCATTTCTATTAAAATAAAATAAATAAATTCTATTTATCTTATGTATGCATTATTCTGGCAAGGGGTTATTTGACCAGGGGTCCTCAATCCTCAGTCATGGATGGGTACTGGTCTGTGGCCTGTTAGGAACCAGGCTGCACAGCAGGAGGTGAGTGGTGGGCAAGTAAGCAAAGCTTCATCTGTATTTGCACCTGCTCCCCAGTGCTAACATCACCACTTCAGCTCCACCTCAGATCATCAGGCATTAGATTCTCATAGTAGCACTGGTACCTGGTGCTGAAAAGGTTGGGAACTGCTACTTGAGACGTCACCAGACTGCCAGAGGTGTTCACAGCATAAAAAAGGCTAAAAGCACTGCTTCGAAGAGTAACAGTACCTAACATTTACATAGCTCTGGCTAAAGGCCAGAGGTGAATCAGTAGAACAAAACTCTGTTGCCATTGGTTTATCTTCAAGCAGGGGAAGAACTATGCAAACAAGGCCAGGTTAGATGGGGCTCAAAGGCCTCTACGCACAGTTACATAGTTCAAAGGGTCTCTTTTTCTTATACAATTGCTAACTCATTTATTCCTAACCCTATAAGGCAAGGCCTTTGATTATACCCATTTTACAGAAGAGGAAACTGATGAACAACAGTTAAGTAACTTACCCAAGGTCATTCAGCTAGTAAATGATGAAGCTGAGATTCAAACGCAGGCCTGCTAGCTTCAGAGTCTGGACTGAAAAATCAAGGACTTAAATTGATAGAATGTCAAGGGCAAATGGGTTGAGGGTATGGCAAGAATGGGTAAAGAGAGAGGGGGAATGAGAGAGGGTCTGCTCTGGCTAGAAGATAAGTGGGAAGTGGCTGCTAGGCTAGAAAAAAAAACATGGAAAGGCTCACAGAACAGAGGTCAAAGAGATAAAAAAAAATAGTAGAGGCAAGACCTGAGATGACTGGAAGAACATTGTGAGAGTGAGACAGTGGTGTGTAGAAGCAGGAGAGGTGGGGGAGTCATTCTGGGGCATGACAAGGTTAATAATGTGGCCTAGATGAGGTAATTAAAGTAGGGTGGAGGTAAAGGTGCCTGAAGCTGAGTAGATGAAGGAATCATGAAGCTGGGCCTACAAATTCTCCCAATTGATTGGTTAATTGACTCATTCATTCATTCATTCATTCATTTATGTATTTGTATTGACTGTCTAGTACATGCCAGGCAGTGTTCCTGGCATTGGGTAGCTGAGAGGTAAATCAGCAGAACGAAACCCTGTTACCATTGGCTTACCTTCCAGCAGGGAAAGAACTACACAAACATGCACACAAACAAGGCCAGGTTAGACAAAGCTCAAAAGCCCTTAGAAACAGTTCCACGATGCCAAAATCTATTAAGGTTGTTTTTTCATACTTTGGAGCTCAAACTCATTAGGTGGCCAAACCTGACCTGAAGTAGCATGAGGCTAGTTATAATCTCAATTCACACTTAGTGTAAATTTTCATACTTTTCACTCTAGAAATATTTTTGAGAGTGTTTATTATATACAATTACAAAAGCAGAACATGCTTTAAGTCAAACTCTATAGATAAGGAGTTGAAATAACAGAAACACCATTGTGCTGATTATTATTTGCTTCCACTCATGAGGAGCCCAGAGCCCAGTAGCAAGTACAGAGAATTAGGAAGTAATGAAAACATTGTTGTAACCTTTTAAAGATTTTTTAAAATTAGTTTCAATTATACAGTACATTGATTAGACATTTATATGGTTTATGAAACTCCCTCTAATTGCTTCTTCTCACCTCTGGTTTTTCATTTAGCCAATATATTAATGCTAACTGCATTCCCTATGCAGTGTCACTCTAGAAATATTAATGTTTAATCATAAGTGATGCTCCAGACCTTTCTCAGTAGTTATGTAATATAGAGTATATGTAGTATATAGAGTTATGTAATATTGAATATATGTCTCCCTTTTTAAAATTGAAAAAAGATTCTGAATTCCAAAACACATCTGGCCTCAAGGTTGGAAAAAAGATTATAATAAGTGCTATACAGAGAATTCAAATATGTAGTGTGTTGGTTTGCACACTGGCTGCCATACACAGAGGGCAAGGAGAGAAGGAAGAAAGAGGCAGACCACTCCCGATTGGTAGGTGATAGATTTAATAAGCAAGGCTTGTCTTGGGCAGCCACAAGATGAATAGATCTCCGCACCCACCTGTCAGAATCTTAAAAGTTTATACAGAGGCTTTACCTGATTCAGTCACATATACTATCCCTAGATGGTCTCAACAACACTTTACTCTCTCAAGGCTGTGTCCTTGAAAGAGCTCTGGCTGTGGGAATGGTGGACAGAGCATACATTCTAAGGGCAGGGGTGGGGGGAGGCCTTATTCACATGGGTCCAGCCGGTGGGTCAACTGGCAGTCATATCCTCTTGATGACCTCCTCCAACACAATGGAATAATAACTATCTGGCTACAACTTCAGTGGTCAGGGAGGGGAGGTGACATTTACACTTCGTTCTGAATAACATACATAAATGCATACATACTTACACACATACACACATACATCATACATATATTTATACTTAAATGGCGGTCATGTAATGATCAGGAGGAGAGAATTCCAAGAAGAGGGAACAGCTAATGCAAAGGTGAACACAAAGAGGCCACCTTGGCTGGAACATATCGGGACCAGTGAGGAGTGCTATAAGTTGCTAGAAGGACTTCATGTAGTCAGAAAGACTGTGAATCTGGTACTAACCCTTTGATGCATATGGTATAATGCCCATGAGTGTGATGATTGTTAACCAGGAGACATAGAGGGAAGTCTGCCTGGGTGGGAAAGCACACAGGGAGATACTTCAGATAGAGGGAACAGAAAGTTGAATGGGGCTAAAAAGATAAAGTGAGATTTATAGCCTGAAGATCTTGGTTTGGGGAGAAGGATGGAAGTCAGATTAGGTGGATTAGGTGGGCTCAAGATTGTAACTGGGATGCTAGTTGAAAGATGTTCAAGGATGACCAAAGACCTGGGTTTTTAACAACAGCCTCTAGTTGAGGTGCAATATGCAATGTGTGGTCTGGGCTTTGGGGTTTAAAACACATTAGACACAGAGAACAGTAGCAAAGATTGAACTGATTAAAGATGTTTTGCTTCTCTGTTTATGCCTCTCCAGGCTAGTGCTTCTCAGCAGCTGTCTCCAAGTGTATGTCTCCTAACTTCTTAGTGGCTTTCCACATCCATATATCTGCGATACTGTCTGGCTTCTGTTCCTCTTAATCTACTACTCAACATACATTTCCCTCCACGAGGCTTTCAGAATTTCCATCTTTGGATATCCATGTTTGTGTCCCCGAATCTGGTCCCTCGTCGCCTCCTTTGTCTGTGTCTGTACTGTAACTAATTCTTTTCCAATTGAACTGTGCCTCCTGGGAGGCATGAACCCTTTATTATTCCTCTGGATATTCCCAGTGTGACGCGCAAAGCCTAGAATGTAAGAGTCTCTCAGATATGTTTACACTTAAATGAAGGCTTTTTCTGAAGGGTAAGGGAAACTATCTCAGTCTCCTGTCTCTCCCCAACCGCCGTCCCCGCGAAGCTGGCATTCTGTCCCCGGGTCAGCTCGAGAGTCGGGCGGAAGGTGTGGTGGTATTGTGCTGCTGCTCTTGGGTTCTTTTCCCAGGTGAAACAACTCTCTGCGGATACCTTGCCGCAAGCTACCCCTCTCGGACCCAGGAAGTTGGTACCCGCCCTGACGTCCAGCGAGACACAAAGCCCTCCTCACCGGCCCCGCCCCGCGACTTCGCTTTGGCCAATCAGCGACGCCGGCGACCCCGCCCATCGAGAAGCCCGTGCAAGATGGCTGCGGTGTGCAGGCGCGTAAAGGTATGCGGGTCCTTACCCCAGCTTCCTGCCCTGCTGTGCCAGCTGCCACGGCATGGCCATTGAACTAGGGTGAAGAGAGCGGTGTCAGGAGACAGGCTTTGTATTGCGGTGGAGGGGCATGGGAGGTGAAGGTTAATTCTCTGCCTCACATGTCTGTGGGGTGAGTGGATGGGCTGTCTGGGGATGAGAAACCTAGAGGTAAGGAGGGAGGCACACCTAGGTAACACCGCTGAGGTGACCAGGATCCTGCCCGCATAAGCCTCAGGAACGGCCAGATAAAAGGGTCTGCACAGCGTAACCGTTGAATGCCCACTTCACAGGATCTGGTCGCTGTAATAACCGGAGGAGCCTCGGGCTTAGGCCTGGCCACAGCAGAGCGACTAGTGGGGCAGGGGGCCACTGCTGTACTTCTGGACCTGCCCAACTCGGATGGGGAAGCCCAGGCCAAGAAGTTAGGGAAGAGCTGCGCCTTCGCCCCAGCCGACGTAAGTGAGGTCACCTCCCCTCCCCCATGGTGTTTATGAGGTCATGGACACCGGCCTGGGATGCCTTGAGGTCACCTCCCACAGGTGCTGTCCATGTAGCGGTGGACCCATCTCCTTTAACCTTCACAAAGTGGAGATGGGGGTTGGACATAATAGAATCTGGAGAGGATGTGTGTAGTTTGAGAATCCTTATGGAACTCTGCAATTTTATATCAACATCAAAAAATTTCATGAAACTACAGACAGTAAAGGGGTACAAAAAACGTTTATTTTCATATCGGTAATTCTTAGAACAGTGCTCTCATCCACAGCAATTGAGGATGTCCACAGATATGTGAATTTACCAGAAAAGGATATAGATTTGAAAATGTTTTAAAACACTGTTCTGTAGTACCCGTCATTTTCAACTTTATCCCACCCTTGGGTTTTCTCATGGCCTCTACTTTGCTTATATAATTCTCCCCTCTCATAGGTTTAGTGGTGTGTGTGTCTGTGTCTGTGCTGGGAAATGAATACGTTCTCCACTTTTCCCTTTGAAGGTGACCTCAGAGAAGGATGTACAAACAGCCCTGACTCTAGCAAAAGAAAAGTTTGGCCGTGTGGATGTGGCAGTCAATTGTGCCGGCATTGCAGTGGCCATCAAGACATACAACTTAAAGAAGAACCAGGCCCATTCCTTGGAGGACTTCCAGCGAGTTCTTAATGTAAAGCCTTGGAGGTTCTCTAGGGGTAGCAGTAAGAGGTGTCTGGCTGTAGGTGTCCCCAAATCTTTTAGGGGACAAAAGGCTGCCTTTACCTCAGGTCCTAGCCATGTCTCTACTGGTCTTCCAGGTGAATCTACTAGGTACCTTCAATGTGATCCGCCTTGTGGCTCGTGAGATGGGCCAGAATGAGCCAGACCAGGGAGGCCAACGTGGAGTCATCATCAATACCGCCAGCGTGGCTGCCTTTGAAGGCCAGGTGTGTAAACAGGGGCAAGGCTTGTGCCTCTTTGGTGACTTGCTGAAGCCCTCCCACCTATGACCTCCACTCCTTCTCCAGGTTGGACAAGCTGCATACTCTGCTTCCAAGGGAGGCATAGTGGGCATGACACTGCCCATTGCTCGGGATCTGGCTCCCATGGGCATCCGAGTGATGACCATTGCTCCAGGTAGACATACCCTTCCTGCCACACCTGGGATTGGGTGAGATCCATGGGTTATTGAGAGGGGAAAGTATGCACTACCTAAGCAGCAACAGCCTTCCATCTCCAAGCATAGGAAAGTAACACAAGTAGGGCTAAGGTGAGGGAGGACTCTGACTCTGACTCTGTCTTGTCTAGGCATATTTGGCACCCCGCTGTTGACCAGCCTCCCAGAGAAAGTGCGCAACTTCCTGGCCAGCCAGGTGCCCTTCCCCAGCCGACTGGGCGACCCTGCTGAGTATGCTCATCTGGTTCAGGCCATCATTGAGAACCCATTCATCAATGGAGAGGTCATCCGGCTGGATGGGGCCATCCGCATGCAGGCTTGAAGGGAGAGGGCAGAGAAAACACATACTGCTCCACCCTTTCTTTCCCTGACATACTATATTACAGCCTGGGAGGAAGGCCAGGAGCCATTTTGTAACTACCCACTTGTCACCTTCTGTGCCTAATAAAGTCCCTGTTTCTCACAGGGAGTGGGTAGCACTGTGTGCTGGGGGAATTGGCATTGGAAAAAAAAGTGAATGGGTGAAGATTGACAAGGCTGGATGCTCAGATCCCAGGGGTGGTGTGGAAAAGGCAGTACCTCATACTTTTTGTGTCCTATTACAACACAACACTTGATTTTAGTGGACAGCTTTATTTCATAGGGTTGAAGGTAGAGGTACTTGTTCATCTCCCACTGGGGAATGAATGGGGAGGAGGTCTGCAGCATTTTTCTCTCTGACTCCTCACCTCTGTGAGCTTGATGGGGGAGAAGGGAGAGAGAACCATCCTGAGCTCAGTGGCTGCTGGTGTTGAACTGTAGGTAATATTGGGCTGTAAGCTCATTGGTGTAGATTATTGAATTTAGATAATTCTCCCTGTGAAGGAAGTCCAGAGGCTTCAGCTTATGGGTTTTCCCTCTCTTCCTGGCCCTCACCCTTCCTCCCCACTTCCTTTGTCATTGATCCCTGCTGCCCTTGCCCCCAACTCACTGGGCTTTTTGCTCCTCAGCCAGCTGCTGGTTGAAGGAGCCCAACCCCCTCCGGAATTCAGCATCCAGTTGCCTCTCTTGCTCTTCCAGTTCCATGGCTGCTTGGGCCAGGCACATGGCCTGGCCTTCCCATTCTGCACTGTGTGCTCGTTCGGCCTTGCGCTGTGCCTCCTTCTCCTGACGTTGCACTTCTTGAGCTTTTTTGATGGCAGCTCGCTGCTCTGGAGTTATGCCCTTCCAGCAATGGGACTGGACCCGCTGGGGAGCCACAGAGTGTTGGGCAATAGGGTGTTTCTTAGTCAGGTCACCTTTGATCTGGTTTTGGATCTCCATGAAGTTGGCATCCTGTTTGCGCCTATGCTCATGGCACTGCTGCTCAGCCAGTTCAGCTGCCTGGTGGGGTCCCTGAATGTGAGCCCAACCTCAGGGAACTCTCAGTCACAGGGGAGGGAGAGACATGGCCCTACTTCCAACTCAGAGAGAGCAGGAACAGAGATAATGCATGGCCCTTCAATGACCTAAGGTTGGTGAGGGGTGTGGAATGGGCAGGGAACTTCCCTGCCCTCTGGAAGTCTAGACTGAGGCTGGCGAAGGGAGGACAGTGTGTTTTGTTCTCAAGTCATCCTGACTCTGGAGGTGGAGAATGGCATCTTCTGACCTAAGAGGGCCCTTGGGTAAAGGGGGGAAGTCCTCAGTAGATGAGAGGGCTGGTGTTGATTCAAGAAAGGTTGTGAGGAGGAAGGTATTGCTGAGGTTCCCCAGAACTTTGCTCAAGGGATTGGGGAGAGCCCAGAGCATTGGATGGCTCAGGTCATACCTGGGCTCTGTTGGTGTTGGCCGTGGCAGACATCATGGCTATGCGACAGGACTCCTCCAGCTTGGCCAGCTGGGCGGCCCTCGTGTCCATGGCGAGGCGCAGCTGGTCATTGAGCATTTCTACACAGAGAAATATGGTCAGGGCACTATACTGGCTTACTCCATTCCTGGTTCACTCATTCAGCCATTTGTTCAACAGGCATTGTGGACGTGTGTGTATGTATGTTTGGGAGTAGGGGTAATGTCCTAATTGTAGAGATGTGGGGCTAGAGATAGCCAAAGTGGCAGTATAAGGATTTCTCAAGTGCCTAACTGAAAGATACCTCCAATGGACTTGAGTTCCAATGCCAGCTTTGTTGTTTCTGAGCTGTGTGACTTTGGGGAAATCATTTCATCTCTCTGAGCCTCAGTTTAAGAGCCATGTGTTGGGTTCTGAGGACACCGTGGAATTCAGTCCTATCCTAAGTTCCTTGTTAGTGTGTGTGGGGGGCAGATCAAACATAGATCACCATACTATAATGTGGTAAGGTCAATGAGATGTGTATAGGGCATTATGAGAGTTTTAGGAGGTGGGGTGGGTGAAAGGAAGGCTTCCAGGAGGAGGTGATCCTTGAAATACATGCTGTACTTAGGCAGAAAGAGCAAAGGGCATTCCAGGCCATGGGTATAACATGAGCCAAAGGTATTGACACTTTTAATCCAGCTACACTGGTTTTGCTTTCTAGAACATGCCAGACACTCCTGTCTCAGAAATTTGCAATAGATGTTACTCTTGGCCCATCTCACTTGCTCCCCTCTGGTGTTTGCTCAAATGTTACCACTTCAGTGAGGCTTTGTCTCTCTCCTATCTAAAATTGCAAACTGCCTGCCTCCAACATTTATCCCCCTTCCTTGATTTTTCTTCTTAGCATTTGTCACTATCCAATATACTCTGCATTTTCAATTATTTTGTCTGTTGCTTTTTCCTTACTAGAAAGTAACCTTCATGAGGGGAAGGTTTTTGTCTGTTTTATTCACTACCATGCGCTAGCACCTAGGTCAGAGCCTGTCACATAGTAGGTGCTCAATGAATTCATATGAAAAATATTATTGAGCACCTACTACAGAGTATAACATACAAGTGGCTAGAGAGCTTTGCAGGGTCCAGACTAAGGGCCAGAAACTTCACCTGGGGGTGATGGGGAACATGGGAGAACTTTAAGCATGCGGTAATGGTTAGATTCCTATTTTGAAAGCTCTTTCTGGGGGGGGAGACAATGGAGGTAGGGAAGTCATCTTGGAGGTTACTGCAGCAGGCCAGTTGGGAGGGCTCAAACTAGGCTAGTGGTGGAAAGGATGGAGGGGAAATATATAGGCAGTTACACATCAGTAGTACTTGATGGATTGGATGAAGGGCTAAAGGAGAAAGAAGACTCAGGGATGTTTCCCCACGTCCTCGCCTAGATGACTAAGTGCATGGTGTGGCCACTACTGGAAGTAGAAGATATAGAATGAAGAGAAGGTCAGGGAGTGTTGATGAATTCTGTTTAGGAAGCTGAGCTGGAGGTGGTCAGCAGGCATTTGGATATGACTCTGCAGGTAGAGTCTCAGCACAGGGGTGGTGACATGGTAGCTGAAACCGCAATGAGGGCTGAGGGCACTTGAGGTAAATATGTAGGGTAGGGAGAGCAGTGGTGTGCTAGGGATAGTCTCAAGAAGGAAAGAGTATAAGGAAGAGGAGCCCACAAAGGGCAGACAGAGGACGGTCAGAAAGCTACAAGAAGAATGTGCTGTCACAGAAGCCAAGGAAGAGAAGGGTTCGAGAAAAAAGATGTAACCAGAGTCAAGTGTAGCAAGAAAGGTCCAGTCAAGGAGAAAAGAGTAAACAGAGCCTCTTGTACCTGATAACACCAAGGGCATTGGTGATTATTCTAAGAGTAGTGGCAGCAAAGTTGTGTGGTGAGAAATGAGATCTCAGGGTGTTGAGGTGTGACTGGAAAATTAGGAAGAAAAGACAGCAAGTGGAAGCAGATTTTTCAAAAAGTATGATAGTAAAGGGAAACAGCTAGCTCACAGCATCTAAAGGAATCACAGGGTGGAAGGAGGCTTTTGTTTCTTTAAGGTGGGTTAGATGTAAGCATGTTTACCACACAGAAGGGGCCAGTGAGAGGGGAAGTGCTGAAAACTCAGGGGAGGAGATACCTGAGGGAGCACAGCCTGGGGGCGGGGGCCAGAGCAGAAAGAATGGGGTCCAGAGCACAGGCTAAAAGCTTGGCTTTGAAGAGGCACAGGGACATGGACTTCAGAGACTGGAGGGCTTGGAAAGGGGGGCATCGGTGCGAAGAGATAAGGGTGTGTTGTTTCATTTCACTCTTCACAGCAATCTAGAAAGGATCAAACCCACTTTTCAGCTGAGGCCACTGAGAGTTCAGAAGTAAAGTAAAATACCCAAAGTTACACAGCTGGCGAGAAGCAGGTCGATATTTAAATCCAGGTCTCTGGAGGAATCAGCCCATGCTCTTTCCATCACACCACATGGACTCTCAGTGTAGTACTGTCCCTGTGCCAAGCTCTGCCTTCTTATACCCCTTCCCTGCTGCCATTGGGCAGCTGGCCCCACGCTGTAACTGCAACTGGTCTGACAAAAATCACCAAGTACTCCTCATCTCCAAATCCAATACACAGATCTCTGTTCCTATCTGAACTGCTCCAGGGCATTTGACATTATAAATGACTCCCTCTCTGAAACTCCTCTTGGCCTCTGAGTCCCCACTTTCTCATGGAGACTGGGGGAAAGTAAGTATGGCATAGTAGTCAAAGAGCACTGTCTCTGCAGCCAACCTGCCTGAGTTTACTTACCACTTTTCTATCACCCATGAGCTTTATGACTTTGGGTAAGTTATTTAATATCTCAGTTCTTCAGTTTCTTCTACTGAAAGTGGAGATAATACTAGTACTTGCCTCATAGGGTTGTGATAAATAAATTACATACATGGTAGAAAGCTTAGCACAGTATCTGGTACATAGTAAGTGCTCAATAAAGGTTTGCTATTAGTATTATTATTTTATGCATCTTTTTCCTACCTCCCTTATCCCTTCTCAGTCTCTATTATGGACTCCTTTTCCTTTATTTATTCATTCACTCAAGGTACATTTACTGAGCATCTACTATGTCCCAGGCCCTGTGTAAGTCACTGTGGTTGTAGTGTTCAACAAGACAGCTTTGGTCTTTGTCTTCACAGAGTGTACCATTTGCTCACCCCCTTCGCAGGCTCCAGGCTTGGCATTCTGCTCATTTGCACACACACCCCCCACCATGGCCCCCAGATCTCTCCCTGCAGCCCAGAATGGCCCTGGAACGACATATAGATACATAACTGCCTGTCAGCCACCTCCTCTTGGCTGCAAGATTTCCTTGCCTCTAGGCTTCCCATTTTAATCTAACTTCCACATTGGCTGACAGTTATCTGTCTAAAACACAAATCATGACCCCAATGCTCATAAGGCCTACTTGATCTGGCCCCTATCACCTCTCTGACCTCACTTCCTACCACTCTTCCCCACATTCACTCTGGCCCCACTGCTATTCCTCAAACATTTCAGACACCCTCTCTCCTGTCTTAGGGCCTTTGTACTATCTATTTCTTATACCTGGAATAGCTCTTCCCTCAGATATTTGCTCTGCTCACTCCCTCATCCTCAGATCTGTATTCAGATGTTTTCCCAGTGGGATTTTCCTTATTTAAAATTGCCACTGTGCACGCTTCATCAAAAGTTCCTACATACCCTTTTGTGCTTTATTCTTTCCTCTAGCAATTATCTTAACCACTTTATATATTTCTCTATTTTATCTTGTTTATTGTTTGTCCTCATTAGAGTGTGAACTCCATAACAGCAAAGATTTTTCTGATTTGTTCACTGTGCCAGGCACAAAGTAGGTAGCTTAATATTTGTCAAATATTGAAATGGTCTTGTCACTCTTTTGCTTCAAACCCTCAAGTGGCTACCCACTGCCTACACAATAAAGTCACAATTCCTTAGTTTGGTGTAGAAGGTTCTTGGCCCATTTTCTTTTCCTCCAAGCCCTAACCCTGGGCTGTACTAACATTAAACTGTTTGTGTATCCTAACTCCCAGACCATTCACAGCCCTGATGCTCTTTCTCTTGCTGCCACCTCTGCCTAGAAGGGCCTTTCTTGTTCCCTTTCCCCATCCTGGCAAAACTAACCAACTTTCCAAAACTGCTTCTTGACAGCTGACCTGTACTGTCCTCCTACCCTGCCTCCCTTTCCACTCCCATGTTGATGTCCCCACCACATCCTATATGCACTTCTATCACAGTACCTGTCAGAGTACCTAACAGAATGTTAAAGCTTAAATATTTGCTGATGAATGAACTTCTACATGTATCTTTTCCTTTTACTCTAATTTTCTGGAAGGCACAGTTCTGTGGGCTCCTGGAGGGCAGGGCCCCTTTCTTGTTTACTTTGGTCTTCAACTGTTTATTCAACAATGATTTATTGAGCTCCTGACGCTGTGGCAGGCACTGTACTAGGTAACTGGGATACAAGTATGGAAATGAGAGATGTGGTTCATCTTTAGTGAGCTGACATTTGAGGGAGAAGGCAGACATTCCATAAATACTTTCAGAGTTTGTTATGTCTTTGATAAATGGTATAACAGAACAGGGTGCTATAATGGGGAAGAGGAGGACATGGCCACAGATAATGTCATAGTAATAGTGGCTGCTGGTTACTGAGCACTGATGCTTGTGTTTCACATACAGAATCTCTTTTCATTCTCATATGAATTCTATGTGGTATGGATTATTGTCTCCATTTTAAAGTAGAGCAAACTGAAGTACAGAGAGGAAAATTCATTTGCCCAAACCAGCCAGTAAGCAGCACAGCTATTAGGTTTGGCTTCACTGTGCTGCCTCCAGGTAATGGAATGACAGGCTGGTCTGGGACCAATGGCTATCGTGTCAGTTACTGAAGGAAGTCAGGGAAGTTGGGGCGTGCTCAGTCTTTCAGCAGCAGCCCTGTGGGTAATTGGACCTCCCTCCACAGTTCTGGTATCTCCTGGGTGCTGTACCTCACTCAGGACAACTCCCTGCCAGGCTTTAGGTCTCAGCCTAGAGGGCCCAGCTGCTTACCTATACGCTGTTGCTCAATCCTGGCTAGCTGTTGTAGCTGAAGCTGCTTCTCCAGGCTGGACCTAAACTGCTCCTGCTGCATTCTCAGGCATGCTGCCCTGTCCAGGTCTTCCCCAGACAAGTACTGCAGGCTGGGTAGGCCATAGTAGGGACCACTGTCACTGTGACAGGCTGGAAACTCATACCAGAATCGGTTTGGATCCAGGCCAAATTCACACCTATTCCTGAGCTGCTGCTTCTGCTCCCGAAAGTCCTGGATTTTTTTGGCCAGCCGACGTGTCCGTTCTGCCTCTTCCTTCTCTAGCATTTGGGCTACCAGATCGTACTGCACCTGGTTGGTACCTGTGGGTGGTGGGTGGAAACATGGAGAATGTCCTGCAGGAGGGACAGAGCCCACTCAGCACAGCCTCTGCTCCCAAGCCCATCTATTTTATTCTACCACACCCAAGCCAAAGACCTGGCTCCAAGGCAGAACTGTGGTACCTCACCCCACTCAGGCCCTTAGATTATCCTCTTTGGCTGGCCTTTGGCCTTGGGATTTTACCATAAGCTGCCTCCTTGCTCGGCTCTGCTGCCTCCTGAAGCCTCTGCTCTTCCACCTGGCTATCCAGGGCTTTGACATCCACCTGATCCCAACGAAATGGACTAAATTAGGGTAGGGGCCTAGCAGCAGGCCTGAATACTCTAATATAAACTGCTTGGAATTTACTGGCTTCAATATCCTCCTATAGATCCCCAATTCCTACTGAATAATGTTCCACCATCTCAGCATGGTTTTTAAGCCCCTCAGTGGTCTAGCTTCTGCTTCATTCTCCAACCTCATCTCATACTTTCTTCCCCTGTCCCACCCTCAGAAGCTCTGTACATATAATTCCCTGGACAACTTAGGCAGTTTTGAACCAACAGCCTTTGTTCCAGATGTTCCCTCCAATTGGAACACTCTTTCCTCCCCTTCTTTATTCAAATTCATTTCATTCCTCAAGACCAGCTCAGGCTTCACTTTCCTGACCCCTCCCCGACTGGTGCTATTCCTACTGGACCCATTGGGCACATTATGTTGAAGGTGGCCTTAATCAATGATCTCCCCCAGAGACTGGGCCTTAGCATTGCACAACACACAGCTTGGCACACAGGCGGCCCTAGGAAGTGCTTGCCAATTGGGTCACAATTACACAACTCATCCCTCAGCCAACTTTTGTCAGGCACTAGGCTCTGGTTTCCAGAGCTGCCACCATATGTTAATACTCACCTCAACATTTCCTTTAGCCTCATTTTACTGAGGAAGAGCCTGAAGCTCAGAGGAGACAGGTGACTCAACCAAAGCCACACATCTAGTAAACAGTAGACCTGGCCCTTGAGCACAGGTATGGGGTCTTTTTCAGAATACCATGCTGTATCCTCCCTCTGTCCACCCACTTGGCAATCTATTTTTTCTTAAACTATCAATATTTTCTCTTTATTTTGATAATGATTCATTAAAAACATTTCAAAATAGTGCAAAATGGAATATAGTTTAGTGAAAAGTCAGTGTCTCTCTCATCTCTGTCCCTCAGCCTATGAACAGTTTCTTATGGAGCCTTCCAGAGAGAGTTTAGACAGGTGCAATACCAAATATCCTTTAGACTCCTTCTGGCTCCATGCTGCTTTCTCTTGAGAACCAGGCCACCTGGCTAAAGAGTCTGCTGTCACTGGCTCCTCTTCCCTGGTCTCTTTCCTAGCAGCTCCACACTCCTTCCCAGACCCTTCCCACACCCAGGGGTGAGCGCCTTCTCCTCCTCTCCTTCCTTTACAGCTCTAGGGCCTGCTTGAATTAGGGAGGGGCTGCACAAGGCATTGCTCCATTCCCCTCCAGGTGCAAGAGTGAGGTGGCTCCTGGTCCCAAGAAAGTCCCTGTTGCCCACTCACCCCTGTGACTTGGGTCCCCGCATTGAAGATTCGGCTCTGTTGCTCCTTTTCTTGATTTCTTCTAGCCTCAATGGCTGCCACCTCCTTGGGATCTGGTGGCAGGTCTAGCTTAAACATCTCGAGTAAGGGGGAGATGGGAAGGCCCATAATGCCACACCGCCACCCTCGTTCCTTTCTCCCTGCAGTATCTAACCAGTTATTGATTCCTACTTATTTTACTTCTTGATACACTTCTTATGTGTCCTCCATCTTTAGGCCTCACAATCTGGTGCTGGACAATACTCCCAGGAGCCTCAGCAGCCTCCCTTGCTCCCATGTTACCTTATTTCTTCCTCTGCACTGGCTACCAGAGTGATCCTTCTAAAAGCAAATCTAACCATGACACCCCCCTCAGCTTAAAACCTTTAAATGGTTCCTCAGTGTTTACAAGATAAAGTCTACCTGCCTCTGCTAGATTTGTAAGGGTCTCCATGATCCAATTCCTGCTCATCTTTCCAAGTCTCAAACTCATTTACAACATTCTCCTTTTCACATTATACTTTATTCAGTTTCCCCCATTTCAGTAACTGACACCATATTCCCATTTACCTATCTATTTTAGCATTTTATTTATTTTTATTTCTTATTCTTTAGTCAAATGAAAGGCTAGAGGACTTAAATTTGCCTGTGTTCATATTTTGGGCATGTGAACCATCTAAAGCCAAAGCCAAAAACATTTTCACAAACATAAATCTTATCATGTCTCTCACCTGCTTAAAACCCCCCACTGGCTTCCCATTGCACTTAGAATCAGATCCAAACTCCTAACTGTGGGCTTTCAAGATCTGGTTCCTGCACACCTCTTCCGTTCGTCTCTTGCCACCTGCTCCCTTGCTTATAGTGCTCCAGGCACACTGGCCTCCCATCAAGTCCTCCAATAAAACAACTGTTCCCACCTCAGGGCCTTTATACACAGCCATTCTTTTGTTTGGAACACCATTCCTCAACTCCTCTTATAGCTAGTACCGGTCTTTTTTTTTTTTTTAACCATTTTGTAACTGTAAAATATTAGATACATACAGGAGAATATATATAATCCATATGCATGTTAAGAAGTATGATAAAATAAAGACACATGAACCAACTCTCCAACTTAAGAAATAGAACATGATCACTACTATTACGTGTCTTGTGCCTTCTCTCATCCTTACACTGAGATAACCACTATCCAAAATGTTAATATTTCTTCACTAATATGTATTAATATACTGTATGTACCATTCCCTGAACAATATTTTAAATATTTTCTTGTTTTGGAACTTTACAAAAGATCATGAAGAATGTATCATTCTGCATCTTGCTTTTTCCACTCATGTTCATTCTACCATTTAATAAATTTTTATGGAGTGCTTACTGTCAGACACTCCTTTAAGCATTGGAAGACATCAAGGAACATAAGCAATAAAAATCTGAGTCCTTCTGGAGGTTACTTTCTAGTGGGGGCAGACTTACAATAAAGAGTACATTAAATAGTTTGTAAGAAGATAAGTGCTATGAGAAAAAAATATAGAGTAGGATAAAGGGAATTGGAAGTACCAAGGAAATGGGATTGTTTTTGCAATTTTAAATATGGAAGTCAGGGGAGGCATAACTGAGAAGGTAATATTTGAGCTAATACTTGAAGGAGGTAGGTGAGGGAGTCACCTATGCAGATATCTAGGAGAGCACTCCAAGCAGAGGAAACAGCAAGTGCAAAGGCCTTAAGGTGGACATGAGAGGCATTCAGGGGAACAGCAGGAGGCAAGTGAGTGAAAGAGAGGTAGGTTGGAAAAACCTTAGAGAGCGAATGGAGGGGCCAGAGCATGCAGGACTTTGCAGGCCATTGTAAAGGCTGTGGCTTTTACTCTGGGAGAAACTGGCAGCCATTGGAGGTTTTTGAGCAGTGGGAGTGATTTGTGCTGTCTTTGAATTTTAAAAGATCACTCTGGCTACTGAGTTAAGAATAGACCACAGGCAGGAGAGGCAAGGCTAGAAGCAGGTACACCAGACAGGAACCTGTAGCAGTTGTCCAGGCAAAAGATGATGGTGACTCACACTAGGTTGGTAACAGTAGAGGTGGTGAGAAGATGTCAGTTTCTGGATATATTTTGAAAGTAGAGCCAACAGGACTTCCTGATGGATTGGATGTGTGGTGTGAGAGTCATATCAAGAATGACTTCAAGGATGTGAGCCTCGGCAATCAGAAGGATGGGCTATCAACTGAGCACTGTGTAGAGAGATGGGATGTATGGGATGGGGGTGAATCAGATCAGTTTGGGACTGTTGAGATTGACAGGTCTATTAGATATCCATTGATAGCATACAAATGGTATGGTAAATTTTATTATTGTTCAAAAAGATCTGCTGCTCCTCTCTACAGAAGGATTATACATCCTTATCTTATTGCCCTCAAGGTTAGCCACGAGATTTGCTTTGCCTTCCCCAGTGTGAGAGTTGACATGTGCCATCCCCAAGCAGAATCAAGAGCCATTAGGTTATAGCCACCTTTTCTCTTCACTCTGCTGAGATTGGCAATGTCTCAGGTAAGGGCTGCTCCTTTAGCCTGGGTCCTGGAATGATGACATAGAGCAGAGATGCAGCCCACCCACAATGAGGAAGCAGCAGGAATAAAACTTGTTTTTATAAGTTGATGAGATTTTGGGGTTGTTTGTAACCTCAGCATAGTTTAGCCTAACCCAATACAAAGGAATTTAAAACTATAAGGCTATAAGAGATCTCTAAGGGAAAGAGTGTAGATGGATAGGAGTGTCCCAGGGGTGACAGGGAGAAGAGGAGCCAGCATTGGAAGCTAAGGAGGAGTGGCTGGTGAGGTGGGAGAAATCCAGAAGTGTGATATCAGAGAAGACAAGTGAAGAAAGTGTTTTTGGGAGAGACTGAGCAACTGATAATGGGTTAAGAGGAGGACTGAGAACTAAGTAACATGAAGGTTGCTGGTGATCTTGACAAGAACATTTTTGGTGAAGATATGGGACCAAAATCCTGAAGCAGGTTCAATAAAGAATAAAACTCTGGCACAAACAACCAGTTTAATTTTTTAACTGCAAGAGAAAAAGAGGGAGGAGGAACCTGTAGGTTAAAAGAGACATATACAGGTGGGAAAGTTTCTCTAGCATATATACCTGGAGTGGAAGTGCAGGATCATACTATTTAAAGCATTATTTAACATTACCAGATAAATGAATGCTAACTTGTTTTCCAAGGAGAGTGTACCAATTTACACTTTAGTTATAGTGTATAAAAACTCCAGTCATTCCACAGTTTCACTAATATTTGGTATTGCAGACATTTTGATTTTTGCCAATTTGTGGGTATAAAATTATAATTATCGACTTTAATTGGAATTTTCCTTATTGCTGAGGTTGCACATCTTTTCATGTGTGTTTTGGCCGTTTTTGCTTGATTTTCTGTGAAGTGTCTGTTCATTTTTTAAAAAATCAGGTTGTTTATCCTTATTAATTTGAGGAGTTCCTTATGTATTCTACACACTAAACATTTCTCAATTTATATGTGGCAAACATCTCCAATTTGTGGCTACTCTTTTCACTTTATTATTATTTGATAATAATTTTTATTATTTAAGAAATCCCCTAAGATCATATATTCTCCTGTATATTCTAAAATTTTACCTTCCATATTTGTTTTTAATCCATTTGGAATTACATTTTGTGTATGATATGAGGTGGGGATTCAATTTGATTTTTTTCCACCAAGCCCCATTTCATCTTTTAAAATGTAACAATAATTCCTGTCATACTGCTGTCCTTTGGTCATTTTATCCCCTCAGCCTGATTGCCATTGTTTCTTCCAATTGAACTTCATTTATGGTTCCTTTACTAGATTCCATCATCCAAGCTTTCTCACTTTCCTGGATTTGTCCTAAGACTTTAAGATTCTTTTCGGCCTCCAGAAATCATTTTTAAAACAGTTACAGGAATGGCTATGGCAACCACCAGACCCTTTCCATATCTAAGTATAAGCACCAACCCCAGCCTACTAATTCTGTCTGCCACCAAAATATAAGGTCACTGAAGGGGAAGATTTGGCAGAATTTTAAGCTTCCTGGACTGCTAAGGCCATGGCCTTAGTAATGAAAGGTATAAGGTGATCGAGGGATGAGGGTGTAGGACAGAGAGCAGAGAAGAGGAACGGGAAAACGAGGGATGGGGCAGAGGGGAATGGAGAGGAGGGAATGGGATGGGAGTGAGGCATGGAGAGATGAAGGGGAAAGGATAAAATAAAGGTGGAGAACACTTGTTTAGGGGCTCTGACTCCTAAGGGTTCACACAAAATACCTTTCTCAGCAAGGAGTTCCAATTTTCAAGCTCCTAGGTGGAATCTAGATTCGAGTGGCTCAGGTCCAAGACTGTTCTTGGACTACAGTGTCAGTTTTTGCTTGGAGGAACAGGAGGGAGGCAGGGGATAGGGGCAGTACCTCCTGCCGTAGCTCTCCCCAGCTGGTATCCTTGTTGTTTCAGAGTACCCTCATCTCCCTTCACACCCCATCCCCCTTCACACCCCATCCCACCTCTAATCCCATCTCACTCCGCCTCCAAACTCCTAACCACAGCAAGGTCTGAGCTCACCTAACACTGAAACCTCCCGCTGTCCCCCAAACCCCCACCCCGCCCCCGTAAAGCCCTCCGCTCCCCGGGGTTCTTCCAATTCCGGATCCTGTTCTTGTTTGAGCCTTTCGGCCGGCCAGGTTAAAATCACAGCCGAACTCTCACCTTCCTCTGCCCTAAAGGGCATAGCCCTGCTGTGACTTTTGACTCGTCTGGCAAGCGTGAACTCTGATCCCGTCTGCTGCCCAGGAGCCTAAAAGCGGCGCAGTCTCCAAGCACGGCGGCCTCCGCGACTCGGTCTGTAGTGGAGGCGGCCGCGGTTTGCGTTACCATGCAACAAGAAAGGGGGGCGGGGCCCAACGCCTGTGATAAACTCGCGCCCTGGCAACGGATCAACAAAACCTCACCCGCCCGGAGGCCCTCACCCCTGGCTCCCGCCCGCTCCGGAAGCCGGAAGTCCCGTTCGCCTTGGACTTATTCTCGCGAGGTTTGAGGACCGCCCGGCCTGCACTGCGGTGTTTCCCGCGCAGGCTACCCCAGTTCTCCGGCTTACGGCGCGGCCATTCGTACAGGCGCCGCCGCCGCCGTCATGGGTTTCCTGAAACTGATTGAGATCGAGAACTTCAAGTCGTACAAGGGTCGACAGATTATCGGACCATTTCAGAGGTTCACCGCCATCATTGGACCCAATGGCTCTGGTGAGATAAGCCCTGCTGTGGCCCTGCACACGTCCCAGCCTGGACTCACAGTCCGGCAGCAGAGTAGTACAACCCAGCCCGTGCCACCCGGAATGTCGCGAACCCTAACAGGTTCTTTGCCCCTCCTCAAGGGATTCGGCCTAAACCTACTTTCCCCGTTCAAGTGCTCTGATTCAAACCTCTTCCCCAGGTGTCAGGTGCCCGCTCTTTGCATGTCCCCCTGCTCCCGCCGGAGTGGTACGCGCCAGACTGTACGTTCACCCGCCCTCTGCCCCCTCCCGCCAAAAGTGGCTGTCTGGAGTCCACTGCCAGCCAGCTGGCTTCTCTGTCTTGTATGAACCCTCCGGAAGATATGGGACCGCTGGTAGCCCTTCCATGGTCTCTAGTCCCAAACGATACGCTTACGCGTCCCTCCTCGCATTGGTACGCTCCAATTTCTCCTTAAAAACTCCTCTGGAGGCGGCACTTTTTAATTTGAGACCCAAGGCTCGCGTCTCCAAAATGCTTGGGGTCTCGATTCTCCACCCCATTCACCATCTCAGAGGTGGGGAAGCCTCAAACTCGCCCCTTTGCTACCACTGAATCCATTAAAAGTCAGAACGTACTCGTTCACCAAATTTATTGAATACTTACTGTCTTATGAGGACATATTCAAGGTGCTATGGAAACAGCGGAGGCTAGAATAAGCCATTCTACCAGGGAACTTGCATTCCAGAGGTGAAAGACGCTAATAAAGGCTGTGATACGTGCTATGCAGGAAGTGAGACAGGTTGATGTAATAGAGTGACTTGGGTGGTGTCTTTAGAAAGGTGGTCAGTAGTTTACGATACTGTATTGTATATTTGAGAGTTTTTAAAAGTAGATCTTTAGAGTTCTCATCACAAGAAAAAAATCGTAACTGTGAGGTGATGGATGTTAACTAAATTTATTGTGATCGTTTCGCAGTACATGCAAATATGGAGTTATGTTGTACACCTGAAACTAATATGATATGTCAGTTATATTAGTGAAACTAGGAAAAAAGAAAGGGTGGTAGAGTAAGACTTCTATTTCATATCTTAACTCCCTGTCTCTAAATGATAACACCATGGATTCTTCCCATTTTCACCCCCCCCACACACACAAGGGTTTGTTTGGAACCCTCCTGTGCACATTCTCCGGAGTTATTCTAGCTAAACCATTTCCTAGCATTAGAGGCTGCTCTTCTGTGGTAGCTCTGACAGCTTTGCTGGGCTTATTTAGCTCTCTATAGAGAGCAGAGTTTCTCAACAGCAGCACTATTGACATTTCTAATGAGAATTCTTTGCTATTAGGTCTGTCCTGTGTATTGTAGGACTTTAGTGGCTTCTACCCAGTAGATGACAGTAGTATCCCCACCCCCCAGGTGTGACAACCAAAAATATTTCCAGACGTTACCAAATTCTCTGGGGTGGGGGCAAAATTACTCCCCCTCCCAACTTCATTTGAGAACCACTGGCCTAAAGGCTAATGCTTGGGGTTCCACTTCAGTTTCTTAGGATTTTGGTGTGGTGGAAAGAGCCAGGATGTACCTCCTAGTATTAGTCCCCTCAACATGGGTAGATTTGTATACCCAGCTGTTTCAAAAAGGCCTTTGGTCTGGCTGCCTCTCTTTCCCCCATTCTTCAATGCCTACCTCCACAAGCATTCCTTGATTCCCCTCAGTGAATTGTATAGACACTTGATATATCTTAACATTTATTTTCTTCTGTCTTGTATCTTCATCACTGGTCTGAGTGCCTCAAAGAAGACATTCATTAAAACATTTTATTTCTTGTCAACTGGAAGGGAGGTCTAAAGGCTTGTTTTAATTTAAATTCAGGTGAAATATTTTTGGCAAGATCATAGATGATGCTGTGTCCTTCAGATTGTAACACAATAGGACTATATCTTTTTAACAATTGTGGTAAAATGCGCATAACATAAAATTTATCATCTTCACCACTTTTAAGTGTTCAGTTCAGTAGTGTTAAGTATTTTCACATTGCTGCGCAACTGATCTCCTGAACTTTTTAATTTTGCAAAACTGAAACTCTATACTCATTAAACAACTCCCTATTTCTTCCCTTTCTTCAGCTCTGTTGTTTTAAACTTGGTTGAGATCAAAGTATGTTGGATTTTATATCTTGCTTGTTTATCCTATTGTGGGTTTTTTCCTCATGTCATTAAAGGTTGTAGAACAATCTTCTATTCTGTGAATATGCCATTTTCTTAGATGGAGTTCTAGTTTTTGACTGCTATAAGTAATAACTGCAAAAGGACTATTTCTCTAAGCCTTTGATTCTGGGCTTTGTTTGGGTCCAGGCTTTATGGAGGTAGAGCAATATTTTCACCTCCTATGAGTCTGAGCACTAAGTGGTTAGGGAACATTTCTGTTCCTCTCAGTGTCTCTTTTATTCCTTTTCTTCTCCACTTCTTGAATTCTCCTCCTCTACTTTTTTTCCTCCTTCCTTAGGTAAGTCAAATCTCATGGATGCCATCAGCTTTGTGTTGGGTGAAAAAACCAGCAACCTGCGGGTAAAGACACTGAGGGACCTGATCCATGGAGCTCCTGTGGGCAAGCCAGCTGCCAACCGGGCCTTCGTCAGCATGGTCTACTCCGAGGAGGGTGCTGAGGACCGCACCTTTGCCCGTGTCATTGTTGGTGGGTGAGGCTGGCCAGAAGGCTCTCCTTGGTTCCTGAGAGGTGGGCTAGACTAGCTGACTGGGATGGGAGGGAGACCTGACCCTTGCCTGACTCATGTATTATCTTGTAGGGGGTTCTTCTGAGTACAAGATCAACAACAAAGTGGTCCAGCTACATGAGTACAGTGAGGAATTAGAGAAGTTGGGCATTCTCATCAAAGCTCGTAACTTCCTTGTCTTCCAGGTAGGCATTTTTAACAATTATTGGCTCTCTGCATTTTGCTAGCCCTTGGGCCTGCTCTGTCTCCAGCTCCAGCTCCTTTGAACTAATGTAGCAGCTTCCTCACTGGGCTTTCTGACTCCAGTCTGGCCTCTTCCATTTTGTCCCCTAGGCCAGGTTTATCTTATGAAGGCAGAAATCTATTTCTTTCCCTTCTCTCCTTAAAATATTTCAGCGATTTCTCATTGCCTAACGATGGTGGTTTTTAAATTGTAGTCTCCAGATTAGTATCAACTGGGTACATGTTAGAAATACACATTCTCAGGCCCCCTTCCCAGACCTACAGACTTAGAGACTAGGGGGTGGAGCCCAACAGTTTGTGTTAGACCAAGCTCTCCAGGTAATGATGATGTATGGTAAAGTTTGAGAACCATTGCCTTTGCATGAAATCCAAACTACTGTCATCTAGGAAACACCATCCTCTGGTTCTTGCCCACCTCATTAGCCTCATCTGTCAATACTTTCCCCCTCTAGTCTTGTGCTCCAGCCTAATTAAACCATTTACAATTGCCCAAATTGACCTACTTTCTTTGGCTTCATCTCTCTCTATTGGTTCTTCCCCATCTTATAAACTCAGTTTAGATGTCACCTTTGAGAATCTTTTCCATATAGACACCCCTACAAGTCTCCTGCTCCCAAGCTTCATTTAGTCCTTTTTTCTGCTACTTCTGTCATTGCACATAACACACAGTGTTGGTTTTGCTTCTGTGTCCTGCTCCGCATGCACTTCAGGAATGTGTCCTCAAAGCCCAGTGTGAAATGTGGCACCCAATGTGGGAGGGTGTCAGTGAACTTTTTCTGAATGACTGAGTGAGAGTAGGTAGGAGAACTGGGCTGGCTAGGGTCTAAGTGGGGAGAGTGTTTTGACCTTTACTAGGGTGCTGTGGAATCTATTGCCATGAAGAACCCCAAAGAGAGGACAGCTCTATTTGAAGAAATCAGTCGCTCTGGGGAGCTATCCCAGGAGTATGACAAGCGAAAGAAGGAAATGGTGAAAGCTGAAGAGGACACACAATTTAATTACCATCGTAAGAAAAACATCGCGGCTGAACGCAAGGAAGCCAAACAGGAGAAAGAAGAGGTAGGTGGCCAGACTACCTCTGGGCCCTGAGGGGCCAGCATGGGGAGCCAGTGGCATACTCATGCACCCCTGCCTCCATGCCCGTATTTGCACAGGCTGACCGCTACCAGCGTCTGAAGGATGAGGTGGTGCGAGCTCAAGTACAGCTTCAGCTCTTTAAGCTTTATCATAATGAAGTAGAAATCGAGAAGCTCAATAAGGAACTGGCTTCTAAGAACAAGGAGATTGAAAAGGACAAGAAGCGTATGGACAAGGTAGAGGATGAACTAAAGGAGAAGAAGAAGGAGCTGGGCAAAATGATGCGGGAACAGCAGCAGATTGAAAAGGAGATCAAGTAAGAGGAAGGCCTTGGCCTGCAACTTGTGGGAAACCAGGAGACTATCCTCTAGGGCTTCCCTGAACCTACAGTCCAGTGCCCACACTACTTTCTCTGTTTTCCCCTTGATTTACTTTGGCCAGAACCAGGCGCATTTCTTGACTTTCATTTTAGACAAATAGAGTATCTAATTACTCAGGCTCTGGGAAGATAGGCACTCAGAAGAGGGAGAACTTGAAAGGGATGGTGGCCTTCCAAAGTGAGAGGAAGTGATGAGAGGCCCAGGTACTAGAGTGGCTGGGAATGCCTTCCTAGAAGAGGAAAACTGGAGTTAGAAGTTTAAAGGACAGGATTTTGGAAAGGTTAGATCAGATGAGGGACAGCTAAGCGAAGATAGGGTGTTCTTGGGAGTTGTTACTGAGGGGTTCATCCTGGCTGGTTGAGGCTGAGATGGAAGCTTTATCTTATGGAGTGGCTGGAATGCCAGGCTGAAGGTTCCAGGGAGTAGACAGACTTCCCCTTTTTTTGAGGATCTGTGGGGCTTCTGGCTGCTGTTCTTTTAGGCAATTCCTAGAGGCTGACTAGTGTGGGAACTCTCCCTTCTCCAACAGTATTAACTGGTTTTCCCCCTCCCCTCTGTCAAAAGGGAAAAGGATTCAGAACTGAACCAGAAGCGACCTCAGTACATCAAAGCCAAGGAGAATACCTCCCACAAAATCAAGAAGTTAGAAGCAGCCAAGAAGTCCCTACAGAATGCTCAGAAACATTACAAGAAGCGTAAAGGTGACATGGATGAGCTGGAAAAGGAGATGCTGTCAGTGGAAAAAGCCCGGCAGGAGTTTGAGGAACGGATGGAAGAGGAGAGTCAGAGTCAGGGCAGAGACTTGACTCTGGAGGAGAATCAGGTAAGCTCTAGGAGGGTTGTGGGGATAGGGAGATCACTGACATGGACTGACTGGTCATCCGTGTCCTCCTTCCTTGTTTCTAACACAGGTGAAGAAATACCACCGGTTGAAAGAAGAAGCCAGCAAGAGAGCGGCTACCCTGGCTCAGGAGCTAGAGAAGTTCAATCGAGACCAGAAAGCCGACCAGGACCGGCTAGATTTGGAAGAGCGGAAGAAAGTAGAGACAGAGGTAGGTGTGGGTTACAAGACTAAAAATGATGGTCCAGAGGAAAGGCAGTAATAGTCTTGACAGCAATGACAATAACTAACATTCAGCAAGCACTTATTTTGTGCTAGGCACTATACTTTATATATGTATTTACTAATGTAAGTCTTCTTTTTCCAGATGAGGAAACTATCACAGAGGTAAAGTAATTTGCTTAAGGTCACCTCATTATTAAGTGACAGAACTAGGATATGAACCTGGGCAGTCTATCTCTAAAGCCCACACTCATTAGTATACTTCACTTACTGTCTTCCTAATAATAATAGTAAAATAATGATAGAAACTTGTTATAATATCCTAAAGCCTATAGTGCTCCAGGTATTCTGCTAAGCACTAGTATTAATAGCTACCCTATAGTAGGCACTTTACACGTGTTTGTTTTCTTTTTTAAATTTGTTAACCATTCTTTACTTTAAAACTTTTTTATTTTTCAGTTACACTTGACACATAATATTAATTTCAGGTGTACAACACAGTGATTAGACATTTATATAACTTACAAAGTTATCACCCTAATAAATCCAGTACCTATCTCATATAGTTATTGCAATACTACTGTATTCCCCATGCTGTACTCTATATCTCCATGACTATATTGTAACTACCAATTTGTATCTCCTAATCTCTTCCTCCCTCACCCATCCCTCCAATCCGCCTCCAGTCTGACATCCATCAAAATGCTCTCTGTATGTATGAGTTTGTTTCTATTGTCTATCTTGTTCTCTAAATTTCACATATAAGTAAAATCATATAACACTCGTCTTTTTCTGTCTGGTTTACTCTGCTCAGTATGATACCCTTTAGATCCATCCATGTTGTTACAGATGGCAAAATTTCATTCTTTTTTATGGCTGAGTAGTATTCTATTAGAGATGTGTGTGTACCACCTTTTCTTTATCCATTCATCTACTGATGGACGCCCTGGTTGCCTCCGTATCTTGACTATTGTAAATAATGCAATAAACATGGATGTATATGTCCTTTCGAAGTGTTTTGGATTTCTTTGAATAAATACCCCAAAGTGGGATTGCTGGGTCTTTGTCTCTTGTTATAGCCTTTGTTTTAAAGTCTATTTAGTCTGCTATAAATATTGGTACCCCAGCTTTTTTTTATTTCCATGAAGTTTGTTTTTCCATCCCTTTGCTTTTAGTCTGTATATGTCTTTTGATCTGAAATGAGTCTCTTGTAGGCAGCATATGTAAACGTTTTATTTTCTTATTCATTCAGCCACCCTATGTCTTTTTTTTTTAGGCGAGGCAACCCTTTGTTGACCTCACAGATTGCAAGGACCTTGTCATCTTACAATCCCTTATTATTTTATTTTATTTTATTTTATTTTATTTTATTACACCTACTGCACCTGGTCTTACTAAGTGGTTTCCCATCCAAGTACTAACCAGGCCCGACCCTGCTTAGCTTCCGAGATCAGACAGGATTGGGCTTGTTCAGGGTAGCATGGCCATAGACTACCCTATGTCTTTTGATTAGAGCATTTAATCCATTTACATTTAAGTAATTGCTGATAGATATGTAGTTATTGCCATTTTATTACTCATTTTAAAAATTTTTTCTTAAGTCCTAACATATCTTGTAATACTGGTTTGGTGGTGATGAACTCCTTTAGCTTTTTCTTGTCTAGGAAGCTTTTTATCTGTCCTTCAATTCTAAATGATGGCTTTGTTGGATAATATTGGTTATAGGCCCTTTCTTTTCATCACTTTGAATATTTCATGCCATTCCTTCTGGCCTGCTAAATTTCTGTTGAGAAATCAGCTGAGTTTTATGGGAGTTCTTTTGTAGGTAGCTCACTGCTTTTCTCTTGCTGCTTTTAAGATGGTTTCTTTGTCTTTAACCTTTGTCATTTTAATTATGGTGTGTCTTGTGTGGGCCTTTTTTTTTGGGGGGGGGGGGTTTATCTTGTTTGAGACTGTCTGAGCTTCCTGGGCTTGTATCTCTATTTCTTTTGCCAGGTTAGGGAAGTTTTCTGTCATTATTTCTTCAAATAGGTTTTCAGTTTCTTGCTCTTTCTCTTCTAGTTTCCCTGTGATGTGAATGTTGATATGCATGGTGTTGTCCCAGGTGCCCCTTAAACTGTCCTCATTTTTTTGGATTCTTTTTCTTCTCGTTGCTCTGATTGGTTATTTTCTGCTACCTTATATTCTACATCACTGATTTAGTTCTCTGTTTCATTTAATCTACAGTTGAATTTCTCTATTCTTCATTCATCTATTGTATTCTTCATTCTTCATTTCTGACTGGTTCTTTTTTATGTTTTCTGCCTCCATTTTTGTTTTCTGTCTTTTAAAGTTCTCATAGTTCATCTACTCTTCCCCTAAGTTTATTGAACATTTTTATAACCAGTGATTTGAACTCTGCATCTGGTAGATTATTTGTCTCCATTTTGCTTAGATCTTTTTCTGGAGTTTTGTTCTCTTCTTTCACTTGAATATGTTTCTTTGTCTTCACATTTTGGCTGCCTCCCTGTGTTTGTTTCTATGTACTAGGTAGAGTTGCTATGTCTCCCAGTCTTGATAGAGTTAGCTTATGTGGTAGGTGTCCTGTAGGGCACAGTGGCGCAGTCTCCCTGGTCACCTGAGCTGGATGCTCAAGGTATGTTCTTTGTGTGGGTTGTGTGTACCCTCCTGTGTAGTCGAGCCTTGGCTACTATTTTAACATTAATAGGAGAGATTGATTCTCAGCCGATTGGTTGTGAGGACTGACTGTGACTACAGTGGATGATCTGTTCTACAGGGGCTGACCCTATGGAGCAGGATTTGCTTTAGTGGGCCTCTGGTGCCTGTTGAGTATGACCTTTGGGTGTGTCATTTTGGAGGTGGTTGGGTGATGCCCTGGTATACTCTGAAGCTGTCCACTGGGTGTGTTGGTTCTGGGATCTTTTGGGATGGCCACTGTTGCAGGCCAAGGTCAGCTGCTGCCTGTTCCCTGCCCAGGGCCACTTTGTGTAAGCTACAAAGTGATCTAAAGATGATTGCCACTTGTGCTGGGCTTGGAGATGCCTGAGAAGGCTGAGCTGCAAACTGAGGCGGCTGCCCCTAGTGCCAGACTTGGAGCCAGTTAGCAAGAGGCATGGGCACGCTGAAGCCAGATGCCTCTTTTTTGAAGTTTGTGGACCTTTGAGAGATTTTAGGAACGTCCACAACATGAGCCAAGACAGGCCATTTGTATGGATAATTCACTGAAAATGACTTGGGCAATCCTGCACATTGGGTAGAGCGGGGTCTCAGTGAGTCACCAGAGCAGGGTGAATAATGTTAGCCAGTTTGATGGAGACTCAGATGTGGCAGCTGACTGCCTCTGTGCTGGGTGGGGAAGGGCTCAACAAAGGAACAATGGACTATGCCAGTACTTTTGGGAGAAAGCTGCCTTTCCAGCCCCCGACCTGAAGGCAGACAGTTCAGTTCCTCCCCATATGTCCTTTTTGAGCTGCTGCACCAGCACTGGAGCTCAGAGATAGTGAGTCTATCAGCAAGTAGGTCCATACATGGGTCCTTTAGAGAAGTGCCTGGAACTCTAGCACCCTCCTTCTCACTCAGCTACAGTCTCCACTCGTTTTCACAGTCAGAAGTTATGGGGACTTCTCTTCCCTTGGATCCCTGGGCTGGGGAGCCCAGTGTGGGCCTAGGACCCTTTGTTCCTCAGGGGGGACCTCTGCAGCAGAAATATTTCTCCCTGTTTTTAAGCGCCACCGGTGGATGTGGGACCAGCCCGTTCTGCAACTTCTCCCATCCTAACAATCTTGTGGAGATGTCTTTTGTATATCCTTAGTTATAGGAATTCTGTTCAGCTAGATTTCAGTTGATTCTCAATGGTGGTTGTTCCGTAGTTCAGTTGTGAGAGGAGGCCAGGACAACATTTACCTACTCTAGCATCTTGACTGGAACTCAAGCACTTAATGTGTATTTTTGAAGTGGAGGTTATCTGTTTTACAGATGAGAAAACAGAGGTGCAGAAAGGCTCCAAAAACTCTACTTGGCCTTGGTTTGAGCCTTCCTGAGTGGTGAGGAAGGTAGTCTAGGCTAGGTAGAACACTATGAAAGGATCTCATTGCGCCCTGGGAGGCCCCATCAGTTAGAAGAGCCACCCCGAGCACTGTCTGTCTGCTTTTTAGTAGGCTTCCTGCATTAGTGACAGATTGTCTTGGACTTTTGGGCTCTTGGACTAGTGGGCACATAGGGACTGTAAGCCCAGGCTCTGTGGTCTTGGAGTTTATTTGCTCAGCCCCTGATGATGGAGTATATTTGTTTTTCTCTCAGGCCAAGATCAAGCAAAAGCTACGGGAGATTGAAGAGAATCAAAAGCGGATTGAGAAACTGGAGGAGTACATCACAACTAGCAAGTATGTGGCTCTGCAGCCTTCCCTCTTAACTTCCAGGCCTGTTCTTGTTAACCCTACATGTCCTGCCCCTCCCTAGGGAGGATTCCCAGAGACCCTCTCAGCCAGGAGTATTTCTTGACCAGCAGAGTAATCCCTGTCTCCTTACTTTGTAGGCAGTCTTTAGAGGAGCAGAAAAAGCTAGAGGGAGAGCTGACAGAGGAGGTGGAAATGGCCAAGCGGCGTATTGATGAGATCAACAAGGAGCTGAACCAGGTGATGGAGCAGCTGGGGGATGCCCGTATTGACCGTCAGGAGAGCAGCCGCCAACAGCGAAAGGCAGAGATTATGGAAAGCATCAAGCGCCTGTACCCCGGCTCTGTGGTAAGAGTGTAGAGAGAACTCATTTCCTGAGCATTTACTTTCACACTTAACTGTCAGGTCATTTTCCCAGCAATTCTGTAAGGAAAGGGTTGCTAATTTCATTTTTATAGCTGGGAAAACTGAGACTCAGGTTAAATGAGTCTTGTGTAAAAGAGCACAGCTTATGAGTGGAAGAACCTCAGTTCAAGTTCAAACCCAACTCATTCTGACTTTTAACCTCATGTTTGTTCTTTTAGTCACACCAGTTGCATCTTCCTGAAGGTTTTGCCTTGCTGTGTCTACTGTGGAAGGTGGAAAAACTGGAGAAGCCCTTGGAAGTGGGAGGGGCCATGGGGCAGGAATTGGTTTTTCAGAAAGTAGCTCCGTGCAGGTTTCTATATCAGCTCCCTTGGCATGTACCATCTGGCTCATTCACTAGATCTTATCAGATCTCTTGGCCTCTTGAATAAAATTCTGACTTCCCAGGTTTCCCAAATATTATCTCTCTATTGCTATAATCCCATTTCTGGGTTCAACTTAATTGGGTTCCATAAATATTTCCTGATCTCTCTGGACACTGCTGAGAAGTTTATAAGGGTGAATTAGGCTCAGTCCCTGTCCTTGAAAATCTTTCCCGTTTTTTAGGATAGTTGTTGGGTTACTATTGTTGGTTTGGGGGGAATGGAAGAAGTGAATTGGGGTAAGAGATTTCTTTTGCTGGGTGCTTGTGAGAATTTGTGATAATGTATGTAGGGTATCTGGCATAGTACTTGGGGTGGCAGTGGTCTTTGAAATGGTAAAAATGAAATTTAGAAAGACGATTTTGGATTCAGACATGACTGCATATAGTTGTTGCTTTGGGGCCACAGAGTAGGCTTTTCCTTCATAGCCTGGGGGCTATGTTCCTGATACAGATTCTGGTCCATCCCCCTTTCTAAGTTGGGAATTGGGGTTTCTGAGCCAGCTCCTAGAAGCCTCATGTTTCAGTCTTCTCTTCTGACTTCCTCAGTATGGCCGCCTCATTGACCTGTGTCAGCCCACACAAAAGAAGTATCAGATTGCTGTAACCAAAGTTTTGGGTAAGAACATGGATGCCATTATTGTGGACTCGGAGAAAACAGGTCGGGATTGTATTCAGTATATCAAGGAGCAGCGTGGGGAGCCTGAGACCTTCTTGCCTCTTGACTACCTGGAGGTGAGGTTGGTTGGGATAGGGCCAGGAGTATGTGTGGAGGCCCTTCCTCCAAGCCCTCTATGTTTTGCCGCCTACTGAGCTTCTTCTCTTAGGTGAAACCTACAGATGAGAAACTCCGGGAGCTTAAGGGGGCCAAGCTTGTGATTGATGTGATTCGATATGAGCCACCTCACATCAAAAAGGCCCTGCAGTATGCTTGTGGCAATGCCCTTGTCTGTGACAACGTGGAGGATGCCCGTCGCATTGCCTTTGGAGGCCACCAGCGCCACAAGGTATGGATGCCCTTGCCCAAATTGGAGCTGGACAGGCTTAGTATTGGAGATTCCTCTATTCAGCTCTTCCTTCCTTCTCTCTATTGTGTGTAGACAGTGGCACTGGATGGGACCTTGTTCCAGAAGTCAGGAGTGATCTCTGGTGGGGCCAGTGACCTGAAGGCCAAGGCGCGGCGCTGGGATGAGAAAGCGGTAGACAAGTTAAAAGAGAAGAAGGAGCGGTTGACAGAGGAGCTGAAAGTAAACAGCGTTGTCCCTAGGAGAAGGGCATCCTAACCCCAGGCTAGCCACCTTCTTAACACCTCTATCTTTTTTCTTGTCCACTTCAGGAACAGATGAAAGCAAAGCGGAAAGAGGCAGAGTTACGTCAGGTGCAGTCTCAGGCCCATGGACTACAGATGCGGCTCAAGTACTCACAGAGTGATCTAGAACAGACCAAGACACGACATCTAGCCCTGAATCTGCAGGTGGGATCTGGCCTTTAACTTGGTTTTCTAAAGACCGTCCTCCCATTCCTGGCCTGGATTTCTCTAGGAAACTTGTCCCATTTCCCCCTCTCCTCCCAGACTGCTCCAGGGAACCAAGTATAGTATAGAGTCAGACGTCCAGGAGTTCAAATCTTGGCTCTTTGTGGTATTAGGCAAGTTACTTAACCTCTCAGTGTTAGTTTTTTCATCATTACCTGTAAAATGGGAGTTAGAATGCTACCATAGGTTCTTTGTAAAGATTAAATGCATTAATACAGGAAGAGTGTTTAGATTTATTCCTCATACCCAAATACGCAGTAAATATTAGGAGCTGTTATTAGCATAATTCATTCATTTAATAAATGTTTGAGCTTCATCTAAAAATGAATTGAAAGTGAGCTATAGGCATTTCAGTCCCTGTGGGTGGGGGTACTCTTCTAGGGATATTAATGTGTTTGATCATGAGGTGCTTCCCAAGACCACCCTGGAGGTATTGTGTGTGTGTGTGTGTGTGTGTGTGTGTGTGTGTGTGTGTGTGTGAGATTTTGGCTTCTTCTAAAATCAAAAATCTGAATTCTAAAATACATCTGGCTGCAAGGGTTGCAGATAAGGGAGCATGGACTTGTAAGTAATCATGGTTATTGTACCCAGCCCTGTGGATTGAACCTGGCTAACTGGAGGCTAGGGAGGAAGCTATGCAGTGGCTCAAGTGAGAGATGGTAGAGCCATGAATGGTGCTAAGTCACATTCTCTCAGAGTAAAGGAAGCTAGTTCTTCCTTTCCATGGGGCCAGAGTACTCGGGTGGCTCTTTTCCTCCAAGGAGCCTGGTCTCTTTGCCCTCTCAATCCTGTTTCCTGCAGGAAAAGTCCAAGCTGGAGAGTGAACTAGCCAACTTTGGGCCTCGCATCAATGATATCAAGAGGATCATCCAGAGCCGGGAGAGGGAAATGAAAGACTTAAAGGAGAAGATGAACCAGGTTGGTAGAGCATGAGCTGTGCTAGCATGTGCATTGGGGCAGGACTGGGGTTGGAAGCAGTATTCTGACCCAAAGGGCCTTTATCCTCTGCTTCTCCTCTCAGGTAGAGGATGAGGTGTTTGAAGAATTTTGTCGAGAGATTGGTGTACGCAACATCCGGGAGTTTGAGGAAGAGAAGGTGAAGCGGCAGAATGAAATCGCCAAGAAGCGGTAGGTGGAATTATGGGTAGAAGAGGAAACTGAGATGCCTTTGAGCCCCCAGCCTGATATCCTGGAAAGTCAAATGCCATCATCATAAGGCACAGAGCAGCTCTTAGGACAATAGGCATTTATTATAGATCAGCCTTAGAGAACATTAGTGAGGCAGTGTCGCATAGTCTAGTGGTTGAGAGTGCCAGCTTTAAACATGGTTTATCTGAGTTAAAATCCCAGCTCCACAATTCATTTTGAGCAATGACTTGATCTCTGAGCCCCAGCTTCCTCATCTGTAAAATGGGATAATAATGACATCTGTCTCATGGCATTGTTGGACAGATCATATGAAATAATCCTGATAAAGTATTTAGCATAATACTTAGCATCTACTGAAAGCAATAAATGTTATCCTGATGAGCAATGAAGGGGAGAAGGAACAAAGTTCTAGGTTGGAAAAATAATAAGAACAAACAACAGTGTTTCTTCTCTTCCTCGCTTTAGTTTAGTCATCTGTTCAACAAACCTTCCTTGAGTACCTATGTTGTGCTAGGTATTGGAAAGGCCAGGAGATGGGGATGAGACAGATGAACACGACATAGTCTCCCTGAAAGAGCTCCTACCCTGGACCCTGTGCCTAGATCAGTTTATCAAGCCCATCATCCATACAGTAAATAGCCAATGCTCTACTCCTAAGCCAAGCTCAAGGGATATAGAATTGCATCAGAGACTGTCCCTACCCATAGGAAGTTGAGTTTTGGAGTAGTGGGAGAAATAAACAAGTAGATCAGCAATTTCAGAACAATATGATGCTATACTTGAGGTAGATACAAAATACAGAGGAAATGGTTAAGGAACAAGAGGAAAAATAAAAACTGGAGACGAGAAAACTGGACAGAAGATATAGTTAGCATTTCACTGAAAAGGATGCGTGAATGGCTAATTATTAATTGATGTTCAGTCTCATTCCTAATCAGAGAAATGCAAATTAAAACAATCTAGTGGTATTTGATGAAAATAAATCTCTGTAAGCCCCATAACTTAGCAAAGTCACTGTTGGATATATCCCAGTGATTGTCTTGCCACAGGGTCACAAAGGGGCACATTCATGATTGTTCATCTTGAGATAATTTATGGTGGTAGGATGTGGCATTGTAGAAGGCCATCAGTCGGGGAAAGTACAAGTTAAATGTGATGAATATCTAGGCTATGGAATACCTGTAGCAGTTCAAAGGAAAAACTAGATTTACAGGCAGTACCATGGATAAATGTATAATACCGTACATTTGTATAAATTTAAAAAACAATATTTTACAAGGATATGTATTTTGAAGGCTATATACATATGTGTATATGTGTGTGTATGTGTAAACATGTATATGTGTATCACTTTGGAGTATGTGTTCACTGTAAGGAAAATGATGGGAGTGAAAATTAGGGATTGAACCAGAGAAGACAAAGGTAGGGTCTTGCATAGACAGCAGTCATGTGTTATGAACTATAGGATGTGATTAACTTAACAGGACCAAAAAGGGAATAACCCAACAAAGTGTAATAGAAACTAAGAACCTGCTCACAGCCTTCAGGAAAGGTTTTACAGAAAAAGGAATGATGAACTGAAGACCTGTAGAGTGAGTAGGATTTAGCCAGCCGGGCAGCAGACAGAAGAAGAGAGTTTCCAACAGTGAGAACAGCATGCTCAGAGGTGTGGGAGACCATGCCTTGTTCTGGAAACTAAATAGTTTTGAATGTCTGGAGCATAAAAATGGGGTCAGGTGGAAGGCGGAGGTGGTGGAGAGGTCTGCAGGGGCCAGATCACAGAGGGCTTTATGAATCATGCTTAGGAGATTGGACTTAAAATTGCATAGCTCAAAATTATAGAGTTAATTACATTCCATTTGGGTTATAGTGACTAATAGGTTTAAACTGCTAACGTAACATCTGGCAGCATCTGTCACACCATATTGGGCAGTTGGAAGTTAGCCCTGCCTGGATTGCTAGTATCTGTGTGCCGGTTACATACTCTGAGTTTCTGAAGAGATGGGGAAGAGAACAATAATAGGAATCTACCTTCTCCATGGTTTTTATTACCTAATCTCTGTCCATTAGAGGTTCTGGAATCTTGAGGTGGGGGTGCGAATGTGGGAGTGGTAGTTGGAAAAAATGCTGTATACCTGGCAATAATGATGGTAACTAAAACTTACTGAGTACTTACTGTGTGCCAGGCATAGTTCTAAGTTATACATACTAACTCGTTAAAAAAATCTTCCAATAACTCTTAGGTAAGTTCTATTATTTCCATTTTACAGATGGGGAAGCAGAGGTGGAGAGGATAAGTAACTTGCCTGAGAGTACACTACTATAAAATGGCAGATTTGGGATACTAATTCTCTTATCCCACCACATGATATTGCACTGATGCCATAGAAGGAGCCTGGGTTTAGGGTTATACCTGGGTTTCAATGTCACATTTGCCATTTACTAGCTCTGTGGCCTTGGGCAAAGTCTTTTACCTCTTGGCCCAAGTTTCCTCATTTGTAAAGTAAGGATAATAATACCTACTTCTGGAGCCATTGACTAAAAGATTAGAGGTAATGTATGTAAAGGGCACAGAAGCTTAGTAAGTAGAAATTATAGCTGGTGGGTTCAGGTGGGCCTTTCTGTGCTTCCATCTAGGAAGTTAGTGGGGAGGTCTGGAGTCCTCCATTGTTTAAAGTCAGGGTTAAAGAATGTGGGCCCGATCTCCCCTGCCTTGTGCCATTTCCTAGCCTTTTCCACAAGGCTAGGCTGAAGAACTTAGTTCTCCAACTTTAGGGGACAGTTTTATTGTGGGTGTGGGTGGATGAGCTGAGTGGTGACTGAAATTCAGCAGTAACCCTGGGTCCTTGTGCCCTGGGCCTAGTTCTCCTTTCTCCCCATAGTTTGGAATTTGAGAATCAGAAGACTCGCTTGGGTATCCAACTGGATTTCGAAAAGAATCAACTGAAGGAGGATCAGGATAAAGTACACATGTGGGAGCAGACAGTGAAAAAGGATGAAAATGAGATAGAAAAGCTCAAGAAGGTAAGGAAAGAGCATGAAAAGACAGACCAACAACTGGGAGAAAAATTGGAAGAGATATAGTAAAAGGATAATATCCATAATTTATAAAGCTGTAATCAAAATAAAAACACCAAGCCCTAAATAGGAAAAAAAGGGGTATGTGGTACAGACAGATTCAAATAGCCTATAAACATACACATAATTTAGATACTAGAAATCAGAGAAATGCAAAATAAAGCAACAGATGTAATTTATTTCTTGTCACATTACCCAAGATTTTTTTTCAAAGGATAATGCTTAATACTGCTGGCCATGGCACATGAGACTAGCATTCTTATACCTTATGGCACCATCCATCAGGAGTCTTCAGAACGTTTACTCTCTGTAACTCAGTAACACCAGAAACACCAGAGGAAATTCAAAAGGCTGGCACAGCTTTATGCACACAGGTTGATGTTTATTACAGGCATTAATAGTTTCTTAGGGGAAACTATTCAGTGTCCCCTGAGAATTAGGAATTGAGCAAATTATGCTACATTCATACAAATGTTTGTGGAGTTTAACTGTCTTCAGATTTTAGTAATGCACAGACCCCATTTAAAGGTAAAATATTTCCAAGATCTCTATTGTTGACTTAAAACATCTGTAACATTGTTTAAATATATATAAACATATATACTTGGAACACTTAACTAGAAAGCTAAGACAGTTACAAATTGAATTTTATAGTTAACCTCGTTAATTCAGTGCAACAGATGATGGTGTTTTGCTGATAATCAAGTCCCTTTTCACAGTGCCGCCTGTTCTGCTAATTGCCATGGCTAAGTTCTTTTGAGCATGTCTGTGCCACACCAGTTGTGGTCTGATGACTCACTTTTCCCACACCCCTTCTCTCTAAATTCTGTGAAATCTTTGTTCCTCATAGCATCCCCTCCTGAGGTGATTTGATCCTCACTTGGTTTGAACATATCATGACCTCTTTGGCTATCTATGTTGTTGTTGTTGTTCTTGGTGGTGGTGGTGGTGGTGGTGGTGGTGGTGGGGTGTGTGTGTGTGTGTTTCCATTATACCCTGATGATTAAAGTAGTCTTCTTTGGTGTCCCCAGAAACTTAAATGCAAATGCAGATTGGGCAATAAAATTCTGGAGCAGGACAAGGTAGACATCTAGATGATCCAGAATCATGCATTTCTATGACTTTTTGACTTTTTATTTTGAAATCATTTTAAACTTAACAGAAAGTTGCAAGAATAATTCAAAGAACCCCCAACTACCCGTCACCAAGCTTCATCAGTCATTAACATGTTGCCATATTTGCTTTTGCATTCTCTCTGTATATGCGTATTATTTTTTATGGGTCATTTGAGAGTAAACTGCTAATACATCCCCTTTATATGACTTTAAGATCAAAATGAAAACTAAACATTCTCCTTTAAACAATCAGAACATTATAAGTAAGACTACAGTTCTCTTTGACCACTCTCAATCCCAGTCCCATTATTCTTCCACAGGGCTAACCCCATGGAGTATGTATTCCACACATGCAGATATTTACTTAAATACTTCCACATTCATATACATGTACTCATAGAAAATACACCATATGAGTTTGTGTTCTTTTAAAAACATTAATGTTGTATAGCTCATGGCAGTAGTTTTGATGTGGAAAATATGCTCAAATATAACATTAAGTCAGAATAGCAAATTTTGATTATAGTTTAGTCTCGACTATGTAGAGCTATCTATAAGTCAGGCTGGGAGGAAATAGGCTAATATGTTCATTGATTATCTCTGCCTGGAGGGATTATGAGTGATCTTTTTCCCTGCCCCTGCTTAATACTGTCTCTGTACTTTGAACTTTTCTACAGTAGACAACTGGTAAAATGGGGTGTGTTGGGGAGGGCAACCAGATAATTTAGAATAAGATTAAAAGAAGCTTGAGAGGTGATGGGGGTTTGTTAAAGAAGGTCTCATTGAAGAGAGGCTCTATCAAACTGGTGGAAAGAGTGGGGGCAAGGAGAGAAGATCCTAAGGTGAGATAATGAAAGCCTTCACCTCTTGTCCTGCTCCCTTTGCTGGGACCAGGAGGAACAAAGGCACATGAAGATCATAGATGAGACCATGGCCCAGCTACAAGATCTGAAGAATCAGCACCTGGCCAAGAAGTCAGAGGTGAATGACAAGAATCATGAGATGGAGGAGATTCGTAAGAAACTGGGGGGCGCCAACAAGTGAGTGGGTTCAGGCCTGGGGTTGGGGCAAGTAGGTAGAGCAGACAGCCTGCTGGATTTGGATCTCACCCATCTCCTTGGATCTTCTTAGGGAAATGACCCATTTACAGAAGGAGGTGACAGCCATTGAGACCAAGCTTGAACAGAAACGCAGTGACCGCCACAACCTGCTACAGGCCTGCAAAATGCAGGACATCAAGTTGCCACTCTCTAAGGGCACCATGGATGATATTAGTCAGGAAGAGGTGAGTATCATAGCTGATGGTAGGAGTGGGCTATGAGCAACATTAACCAGGGAAGGAGGATGAAAGTGTGAAAGTGGCCAGGGAGGGCAGGGGAGAGAGAGAAGAATGGTGGGCAGGAGTGGCGAGGGACAAAAAGAGGGATGGCAGGGCACGGCTGTGAAGGCAGGTGAGGTAAAAAGTGATGACCTTGGTGTGAGAGGGAAGTTATATTGGAGGTAGAGCTGTATCTCTGTAGGTGATGAGGGAGGTAAGCCAGGAGATGAAATCATTCACTAACCTTTGGGACTTGAGCTAAGTTAGCTCCAGTAGGTGATGGATATTGATAGGAGTGGGAATTGAGGGACATTAGCCAAGAACAAAGGAAGACAGAAGCTAGAGGACTTGAGGGACAGTAGCTTAGCTGCAGTGAGAGATTGGCCAGGAGAGGGTTGGGTACGGGACATTAGCAATGCAGAGGTGACTAAGCTTAGTTATAGGAAAGGGAGGGACACTAGCTGGTAGAGGAACCAAGGCACTTTATCCAGTGGAAGTAAAGGTTGGTAGCAAGGGGTGGAGAATGTCAACTGAGGAGGTTTGCATAAGATTTTGTCTTCAACCTGGACATGTATCTAAGTCCTACATGTCTTTCTTCCTCCCCTCTCCCCAAATAGTATTTCAGTTTAATTCAGCAAAACATTTTGAACACCAGAAATGTGCCAGGCCTCATGGTAGCACATAACATAATTACTCCTAATCCAAACCACAATTCTGCCAGGCTTGCACTGTCCCACCTTACAGATGACTGAACTTGGATCCAACAGTGTGACTTGCTCAGGCAGTGCTAGAGCCCAATTTTGAACTCAGGTCTTTTTGCCTTCAAAGCTGCTGTCCTTCTGCCACAAGTGCTTTTTTCTAGCAAGGTGCTTTCTCAGTAATTGAAGTCTGCAAAGGAGCCCCCATTCCTCTCATGGCCTGTATGCTTCATTCTACTCCCTCTTGTCATTGCAGGGTAGCTCCCAAGGAGAGGATTCAGTGAGTGGTTCCCAGCGAACTTCCAGTATCTATGCACGAGAGGCCCTCATCGAGATTGACTATGGTGACCTGTGTGAGGATCTGAAGGTGAGGATGTGCCTAAAGGTGGGGCAAGGGTAGGAGGAACATCTTCCTGGCTCTCCAGAGAGAAGGTCAGTTCATCTGGGGGCCCCCTCTGGAGATCAGGGCTGGAAAGAGGGGCAAGTTGGCAAGAGAGGGAGGGTGGAATTGTAATCCAGGGTCTCCCCCTACATATATACACAGGCATTTCCACATCTTCCACACCCCCAGGTTTCTGTCCCTGCCTGCTGCCCATTTCTCCCTTCCACACATGTACACATCTCAGCCCAGATGTACACAGAGAGAAAAGTCACCTGTACAATGAACAGCTAGGCCTAGAGGGTTCCTCAGTGCTCTGTCCTAGGCACTCTCTCCTTTTCACTTGGCTTTCTCTTATCCTGGTTCTTTTTTTCACTACCCTGCCTTTAGTGGTCATCTCTATGCTAGGTCCCACAGGTACCTCAGACACCCCAGCCCTCCTCCCCAAATCTACCCCTTCTCCTGTGTGCCAGCTACAGGTTCAGATCAGAAATCTGAGCCTCATCCTTGACTTTTACTTTGCCTGTTCAGTGCATTATCAAGCCCTACTACCTCCTAGGTATCTGCTGCTGCATTCTCTTTTTTTCTGTTTCCCTTGTCTTTCTAGTAGGTCACTTTTACCACTCACGTGGACTACTGCAGGAGCCTCCTAAATTGTTTCCAATGCTTTCCAATCTATAATTATAGCAAAAGGAACTTGATTAAAAAAAAACTTCCTATTATGAGAAGTTTAAAACATACACAAAAGAAGAGAGCATATATAATGAAACCCCAGGTACCCATCACCCAGCTTCAGCAATTAGCAACATATGGTCAGTCTTATTGTTTCATACCTTTCCCCCTCCACATTGGCCTATTTTAAGTCAAATTCCAGATATTATTCCATTCATAGGACTGTTAAAAAATGTAACCACAATATCATACCAAAAATAATTTTAACAACAACTCTAATATCTAATACTTAGTAAATGTTGAGATATCCATGAACATCCCATAAATATCTCTTTTTTTTACCTCCTCCACAGTTTGTGTGTTTAAACCAGATTCAAGTGAGGTCTGTATGTTAAAATTGGTCTCTTCTAGTCTATAACATTTTCTTATCCCTTTTTATTTTTTTCTTCCTATTTATGGAAGAAACTGGGTCATCGGACCTGCACAATTTTCTACATTCTGAATTTGGCTGATTACATCCCATGATATTATTTAACATGTTCTTCCATCCCCTGTATTTTCTGAAAACTAGTAGTTAAATCTAAGGTTTGATTGGATTAGATTCGGGTTTATTTTTTATTTTTGGCAAGAATATATTGTAGATGGTGCTGCATACTTGTGAACTTCCCTTTGCATCACATCAGTAAACACTGAATGTCAGTTCTTCATATCTTTGTATCTACCAATTATGTGAAACATTAGTGTTAGAAGTTCGTGTTAAATAAAAGCTCAGGGATGCATTTAGTCAAATCCAGAGTGTGGGAAACAAAAGGACAAAAGACCCAGTCTCTTTCATAAATAAATGGGAAGAAAGGAAATAAATAGGAAGAAATTGTATAGATGGTAAGAGACAAATCAACCAATTGGAATATGCAACCCTCCCTTGAATCCATTGCGAAGAAAAGAGAGGAAGGAGGAAGGGGAATTTAAAGGCAAAATGAGATTTAAAAGACATAGATGAAATGAAATTCAAGAGACATTTCAGCCAGTTGCACTGTATATACTTTATTTGGAACTTGCTTTGAAAAACCTGTAGAAATTTTTTTTTTATAAAACAGGATGGTTTTGAATACTGACCAGACAATTTAGAATGTTCATGAATTGCTGTTAATATTTTTTAGATGAATTAATGGCATTGGGTTTTCTTTCTTTCTTTTTTTTTGAAGTTTTTTAATTTTTGTATTTCAGTTAGAGTTGACATTCAGTATTATTTTATATTAGTTTCAGTTGTACAGCATAGTGGTTAGACATTTACATAATTTATGAAGCAATCCCCCTGATTAATCTTATACCCACCTAGCACTATACATAGTTATTACAATATTATTTACTATATTTTCTATGCTGTACTTCACATCCCTGTGACTGTTTTCTGCCTACCAATTTGTACTTAATCTCTTCACTTTTTTCACCCATCTGGCAATCACCAGTTTGTTCTCTGTTTCTTTGAGTCTGTTTCCATGTTGTAAGGTTTTATTTTTAAATTATCCAATCTTTTACAACTGTGGTTCTCAGTGAGGGTAGGGTGAGATGGATTTTGTATCCCTAGGGAACATTCGGTAATGTCTGGAGATACTCGTCACACTCACTTGTCACAACTGTAGCGAAGGTTAATACTGGCATCTAGTGGGTAGACACCATGGATGCTGCTAAACATCCTACAGTGCATAGGATAGCCCCCACAACAAAGAATCATCTGGCCCAAAATATTAATAATAGTGCTGAGATTCTGAAACCCTGTTCTGAAGATATGTACTGAAGTATTTATGGATGAAACATGTCTGAAATTTGTCTTAAAATAATTGAATATAGAAAGGAATTGGGTATAGAAGGCAGAGTGTTTGCCATGAGTTGATAATGATTGAAGCTGGGAAAAAGGTACATGGGGGTTCATTAAATTCTCTGAATTTTTATGTATGTTTGAAAATACAATTTTTATGAAGTTCCCTATCAGCCTCTCATAGTTGCTTTTAGTAGCTCTTAATGATCATTTCCTAGCTACCTTAAGGATTTCAAAATGGTAATTTTCAAATTCTTTCATTCCTCCTCTACTTATTAATTGGATATCTAAAAAGAACTTTCTCACATCAACTGTGTAGTTCCCTTTAAATACAGTTAGTGTAGAAAAGGTAGGATACTTAATTATTTTCCTTAATTTACCAGCATTTAGAATCAGTTGGTTGCCTTTGTAACCTTTAAAGGTGACCAATAAGGTTTTTACATTTGTATTTCTTATACGCTTGAGTGTTTAAATGTATTTTGATCTGTTTTGGTCCATTGGAGTCATTTTCCTTTTTGATGTTCAAATCGTCCCATCCTTGGCTAGAGGGAGGGAGCCACTTCAAGTTGATTTTTGTTTTCGTTCTTATTTTTAGATTTTTATTATGGAAAATTTCACATGCTGAAGTAAAATAGTACAATGCTACCTCATATTGCCATCACCAGTTTCAATAGTTACCAGCTCATGACCAAACTTGTTTCACATGCACCCGCAGACACTCCATCCTCCCTTTCTACCCCTAGGTTATTTAAAAATAAATTCTTGACATCAGGTCATTTCTCTGTATTTCAGAGTGTATAAACAGAAGAGATAATTCTTAAAAATATGTGGAATCATTCTCATACCAACAAAATAATTCTTTAATATTGGAATTATATTTCATTATGTATTATATACTAATTCCTTAATATTATGATTAGTATTCACATTTCCATAATTGTCATACACAAACTCTTCACAGTTTACTTGTTGGAATTGGGAGTCAAATGAGATGATAGATATAGATGGATGCATGATTGAGGCAGCGATTGGCTAATATCTGTCCTAAGTCCTACTTAATCTATAAGGTGTTCTTCTCTTTTTATTTTTCTTTGGAATATTTTTTGTTGTTGAAGAACTTGGCTCATTTCTCCTGGAGGATTTTCTACATTCCGTGCTTTGTTGATTGTATCCTGTGATTTTTAAAATGTTTCCCCAGAACAAAGCAAAAAAAGAGTTCTATCCCCCATAGTTCTTGTAAATGGGTAGTTAGATGCCCATCAGTGTTCTTCAATAGAGATATAATACGACTCACATGAGTAATTTTTTAGATGTGAGATTAATTTTAATACTACATTTTGTTTAACTCAGTATATCCAAAAGGGTTTTTGTTTCAGTGTATAAGCAATATAAAAATTATTGATGAGATATTTGGTGATGTCTTTTTGTACTAAGTCTTCAAATTCAGTATAAATTTTACACTTATAGCACATCCCAATTTGGATACTAAAATTTCCTCAGAAATACTTGATCTGTATTTAGATATCCTAAAATTTACAACTGAAAAAGGAGAACCACATATTCATGGTGTTCCAAATAAACGTTTTCTAGTAACTGAATTAAGTATCAGTTTTGAAAGTTAACAAAAATTCAGTAAAATTAAAATTAGCTCCTCACTTGCACTAGCTGCATTTTTCGTGCATGATTGTTAAATGTGGCCAGTGGCTACCTTATTGGACAGCTCATATCTAGGGGTTTGATTAGATTCAAGTTTGGGGGTTTGTTTTGGTGAAGATTGCTTCCTAAGTAGCATTGTTAGTTCCATTGGGAGATTTATAATGTCTGGTTGTGGCTTTTTTTCATGCAGTTTGCAGTTATGATGATCATTACCTAGATCTGTTAAATTCATCTGGGGTTGCAAAATGGTGATTTTATTCTATCATTTCTTCTTTAGTTATTAGCTGTAAAGAGAGATTTCCTCTCATCAGTTATTTGGTTACCTTGAGGTACAGTTTACATAGGAAAGGCAGGATGTATATGCTTGATTCTTACCCTTTATTTACCATTTTATCAAGTAATGAGTTGTTTCTTCAGAGTTCTCAAGATTTGTCCCCTGAGTTGTTTTTCTTATCATTATGAACTTATGGGTTTAAACACATTGGGTGTGTTATACTCTGTTTGGTTATTATCTTTCTTATTGGTCAAGTTGTCACATCTTTGGCCAGTGGGAACTTATTCACGTTGGCTTCTGAATCATTTTGACACAACTCTTATTTATTTTCATATCTTCCATGTTTCTGGTATGTCCAGGCTCATCCTCTACATTTCCTACCCCAAACCTGGAATTAGCCATTTCTCTGAGAAGCTCTGACTTCTTTTAGTGGGGAATGCTATTATTTAGTGACTACCATACTGTCTGGACACTGGAGTGGCCATGACTACTGGGTTGTTCTACGCTTCCAGAACGTTTTAGTAGACTGGGCTAAGAAATGCATTTTTCATTTTGAAGGAAAACATATCATGAGTTTAAATTGATACTTCTAATCAAAATTGTAATTCTCAGTTTAATTTCATTGATTTTATTAACTCTCCAGTTATTCTTGCTAAAAATCTTGGTTACTAGGAACACTAACATGGTAACATATTTACTTTATCCTATTCTGAATATAATAGTTTGAAAATCACAACAAGATATTAATGACAATTTAATTAGTGAATGCCATTTAAGATTTCCTTTAGCTTTCAATGTTAAGCTAATGGCTCATTGAGCATGCACAGTTCTGAGTATTTAGCTTAATGTATAGTCAGATTTCTTTGTTTAGTTTTCAGTTCTTAAAAGATTGCTCTTTTTAACATTTTGATTTTTTTCCCATCTTTAACTTTGAGGATATTCAAACCTATAGAAAAACTGAAAGAATAGTATAGTGAACAACCATATGTCTTCCACCTTACATTCACCAATGACTATTTTTCCAGTGTGCTTTCTCTTCTCAGTTCTGTCCCTCCGCACTACATGTTGTTTTGTTTTTGCTGAATCATTTGAAGGTTGTTGCAGACTTCAACTCCAAATACTTCATCATGCTGAGAACAAGAGATTCTCCTCCACAACCACAATTCTGTATTACACTAAGGAAATTAATAATAATTTCACATCTAATACCCCACCCATATTAAAATTTCCCTAGTTGTTCCAAAAGTGTCTTTGTAGTTTTCTTTTTTAAAATCAATGATCCAGTTAAGATTCATGTATTGCTTTTGGTTGTTCTGTCTCTTTAGTTTTTCAGTGTGGAGCAGTCTGCTCACCTGCTCACCTTTTTTCATAACATTGATCTTTTGAGAGTCCACATGTTGTCTTGAAGAAGGATATATTATGGATACATTACGGACATGTTGATTTCCTTTCACAATTGCTTGACTTGTTCTTCCTATAAATTGGAAGCTTGATCTAGTCTGGAGGCTTGATGAATTTAGGTCAAGTAATTTTTTGGCAAGAACATTTCATTGGTGATACTGTGTACTTTTTATTGCATTATGCCAGGAGGCACGTAATGTTAGAATATCTCATATTTGTGATGCCATTTGATCCTCAGTTAAGGTATCAATTGCCAGTTGTCTCAACACTAAACATACACATTCACCTTTGTAAGTACTTAGTAATCTTTAGGGTCATTCTTGGGCATCTTGTGATACCTTGTTCCCCCATAACTTTTTTATCCAGTGTTTTTCACATTTTGATTTAATTTATAATTACGGAAAATCTTCATATGGTTCTAAAACCGAAAGTATAGTACAAGGTACATGAAGAGAAGTTTAGCTTCCTTTCCTGTCCTCTTCACCCTTCCTCTATGCATAACCATTTTAATTAATTTTTGGGTTATACCTTTTTTTGCTATTGTACTTTTGAAAATACAAATGTATTTTATATGCAAATATGTTCATATTCCCTGTCTCATAAAACAACATTGTATTGTATACTTTTCATATTTTCTTATATCCTAGAGATATAAGTATATAGATATCTTCAGAAGGGCTTTTCTAAAAATATATATATACGTATAGATTTCATATCCTTCCTATGCTTGAAGACATACTGTGGTATTTTACTTCCTTTGGGATAAAGTCAAACCTCTTGCAAGATTTAAAAGGCCCTACATCATTGGGCTTCCATGTGTGTCTCCCGCCTTGTCTCTTCCCTGAGCATACATGCATGTGTGTACACAGACATGCACAGTTGCCACTATTGTCATATTGAATTGCCTTTTGGGGGAGTGGCTTTTGAAGTTTATTAAAGTTGATTACTCTTTCGAATTTCTTTAGATTCCTTGAATGAACCATGGCAAACCCCTGGTTTTGCATATGATGCTCCAGTCTGCCTAGAAGACTGTTCCTTCTCTCTGTCCTCACCATTCCTCCTGTAGACCTGAGCTTAAACATATTCCTAGAAGCCTTCCCTAGCCCTAGAATCTGAATTAGGTGCCTTTCTTATCATTGTTTTGGTGTCACCATACAGTGTTCTAATCATTTATTTACATGCATTCCTGTTAGTCGTGAGCTCTGTGAGCTCAAGAACTATGGCTCACAGGATCTGAGGGCCCCAGTTCCTAGCATTTGGAAGGCATTCAGTAAATATTTATTGACTAAAAGTGGCAGAAAGTCACAAGCTGAGACATGCATTGCAATATCCATAATACCTAAAACCAAACTCAAGTGGAATTTGCTTAAATGTAGTGATCTGGGCAGCAAACATGAGTTCCATATTCATTGTGAAGTCCAGACCGGCCTGTGTAGGATCCTCTAGGTCACCCTGGAATGGTGCTGGCTCATGACCTGGCCTGAGAGCCAGAGAGGGGCACCAGCAGCTGCTCCTCCTGAGAGATGGAGAGGTTGACAGAGCCTGGGGGAAGGGCAAGAGATGAGAAAGCAATGTCAGCCTATAATTTCCAGGGTTAGTGGGAATGGTTCCTGTGAGAAGAACCAACTGGGAAGAACCTGCCTTCTACATGGGAGCAGGCTCTTACACAGTCAGGCATCTCTGTGGGGGCCTGGGCTTGGGGCCTGTTCCTTGATGTTCCTGGGCCTGGGGTTTACAGGATGCCCAGGCCGAGGAAGAGATCAAGCAGGAGATGAACACACTGCAGCAGAAGCTAAATGAGCAGCAGAGTGTGCTACAACGTATTGCTGCCCCCAACATGAAGGCCATGGAAAAACTGGAAAGTGTCCGAGACAAGTTCCAGGAGACCTCAGATGGTAGGATTTCACTCTCTTACTTGGGCCTGAAATGAAGATAGGAGACCAGAGATGTGGCTAGGACCTGTCGTTGTGTTTCACAACAGCTCTTGTTTTTATGTGCCTTCTTACTTGAAACTACCAAGCAGCCTAAACAGTAGGGGTTATCGTACCTGTTTTATAGAGTGGGGAAACTGCTGAGGATCAGAGAGGGTGAATCACCTGCCCAAGGTCACACAGCTGGTTGCTGGTATAGACTAGAGGAGAATCATGTTTATGTGGCTCCAAGCCTATGTTTCTTCCTTTGCACTATGTGGCTGGCCCACTGGATACCATTTTCCTGGGACCCTCCCCAGGAGTTCCTCTCCCTCTGTGGGATGTCCTTACTCTATGCAGTCAGTTGTAGGTCATTCTTGCCAGAGCATGGTCCTCAGCCTTGGCAGAGCCCAGGCACTGAGGGGTCACCTGTCATTCCTTTGTGGCAGAGTTTGAAGCGGCCCGAAAGCGAGCCAAGAAGGCCAAGCAGGCATTTGAACAGATCAAGAAGGAGCGCTTTGACCGCTTCAATGCTTGTTTTGAATCTGTGGCCACCAACATTGATGAGATCTACAAGGCCCTGTCCCGCAACAGCAGTGCCCAGGTAGGCTAGAGCCCCTCACCCAACCATCCCCTACCATCCTCAGTTGCCTTTTCTATTCCAGGCTTCCTGTCCCTGTCTCCATTCAGACCCAGACTGAGATCCTGACCCATCTGCCTACCCTTCCCCCAGGCATTCCTGGGCCCTGAAAACCCTGAAGAGCCCTATTTGGATGGCATCAACTACAACTGTGTGGCCCCTGGCAAACGTTTCCGGCCTATGGACAATTTGTCAGGGGGAGAGAAAACAGTGGCAGCTCTGGCTCTGCTCTTTGCCATTCACAGGTAAGGCTGCGTCCACCGGAGGCTCTGGGGCTCAAGGATATGCAGAGATTTGCAGAGGTGAAGATGTTCTGGTGGAATCTGGATTGTGTCCTGGTTTCCCTACCTACTACAGTATATCTGGCCTTGATTTCCTAGACCTGTCTTTCCTATCCACACTCATTCACTCAGCATGCCCTCACTGGCTCTGCATGTATTCAGTTCTACCACCAGGTTTTTGCTCACATGGTTGCTTACTAATTAGCCCTTACCATGCAAATCTAGCTTGACTATCACTTGCCACCCCTTCATGTCTCATTCTCCTCTTGTTCCTCTAGCAAACCTGCTTTGATCACTGTGACCTTCCCCTCCCAGATGTCAGTAGTACTGACTGAGTCTGATCCCCACAACTTAGTGCTTGATTTTACAGCATCATTCAGCAAATGTTTCTTGAGGACTGCTCTGTACCAGACCATGTTGGGGAATTAGGAACACAGATGAGTCAGACATGGTGTCTGTCCTTAAGGAGCTCATGGTCTAGCGGAAGCCAGAAGTGTAAACAGGCAGTGAGCTAAGTGTTATAAATGCATGAGCATGTATGCTGTGGATGCACAGAGGAGGGACACCAGCCCAATCTGGAGGAGGGTGTGTGTGGCCAGGAAAGGCTTTCAAAGGTAAGATAGGTAACACCTGAGCAGGAAATACAAAGAATGAGTAGAAGGAGACCAACGGGCATTCCAGGTGGAGGGTACAGCATGTGTACAGGCCGGGAGACATGACAGCATGATGCAGGCGGGTGGGACCGACCTCCAGGTATCTTGGTTGCTATGGCCAGAGCCTAGGATGGCTTTATCTTCTCAACTAGTCTGGAAGCTCTGGAGAGGACCATGTCTTCTGGTCCTACAGGATCTAGGAATACAGGGCTGGATGGAGAGGAGGGTTCAGCTGGTCTGTTGGCCTTTAGGGACTCAGAGATCATTAAGGCTTGGGGGTTTTAGTCTCTGAAGAAGCTGAAGGGAAGCTGGACTGTGTGATGGGCCCTGGGGCTGTCCTACCCCACCTCCACCCCATCAATGTCAGCTTACCTACTGGTTCCCTCTCAGCTACAAGCCAGCCCCCTTCTTCGTCCTGGATGAGATTGATGCTGCCCTGGATAACACCAACATTGGCAAGGTGGGTGCAAGGAAAGCAAAGCCTGGGAGGGAAGCCTCTAGGTTGGGGCTGGGTTTTGGGGAGCAGCTCCTGAGTAGAGTGTGCCCTGGCTATTCATGCTGCCTGCTCTCTGTGCCTGGGAGGCTGGGCCCATGATCATCCACACCATGCTAGTCCGTGATTGCCTCTCAGTATGTCTTTCCCCTACCCTTAAACCCCTTCCCCACCCTTCTTCCTCTAATTCTGACTGGAAGACACAAGACTATGTTTGGGCATCAGCCCTGCTAAATCCTGGTGGCCCCTCCCACAGGTTGCCAATTACATCAAGGAGCAGTCTACTTGCAACTTCCAGGCCATCGTCATCTCTCTCAAGGAGGAGTTCTACACAAAGGCTGAGAGCCTCATTGGAGTCTACCCCGAGGTAGGGCGGGCCTGGCTCAGAAGCCAGCCCCACTTCCTGCTCGACTCCCCAGGACAGGAAGGGAAGGCCTCAGTGGAGGCGCATGGGGGCCAGGGAGCATAGAGACTCAGGTCTTGAACAGCCATCTGGGCTTGTTGGAGCCCTGCCCTGGAGGCTTAAACAGCTCAGATGGGCAGGGCCATTGCATTTGGGGACAGGTGGAAAGGCCAGGTAGAGAGGCAGCCAGAAAGCAGAGGAGGAGAAGAGTGCAGAGGTAGGCAGGGAGCAAAGGCACATGGGATAGAGCACATCCTCTGTCACCCAGGGAGAACCAATGTCTGGGCTTTGGGCAGGTATGTAGGGAGGAGGGTTCTGAGGCCCCTGGTCCTGTGGTGGTAGACCTCTCTTAATTCTCTCCTTATAATTTCATTTTTCTTTTTTCTCCCTCCTTCAGCAAGGGGACTGTGTGATCAGCAAAGTCTTGACCTTTGACCTCACCAAGTATCCAGATGCCAACCCCAACCCCAATGAGCAGTAGCAGTTCTGCCCTCCCACCCAGTCTGGGTCCCTAAGCTGTCCCTCTCTCAATCTCTGGATGTTTGGCTCCCAACCTTCCCCTGTTTGCTATAGTTATGGGATTGAGGCACTGCTATCAAGCTTGAAGAGGAACATAGGTGATGTTAGGTCTGGAGCAAAAACTCCTGAGCTACAGGGAGCATCCTGGCCTCTGGAAAAAGGTGCTGAGCTGGACAGGGCCATCTGTCCATCCCCGTCTTCCTGCCTCCCATACCCGCCCCCCATCACCCATAATCATGAGTTTATGGGGCTTCTTGCATTTTGCTTGTGTGCGGATATGTGTGTATGTGTGTGTCCCTGTGTGCATGTGGGTATGTTTGCAAAATAATAAAGATATCAGAGACCTATTTTAGAAGAAGCCTAGGCTGAATTTGACTCCAAGAGAGCTTAGTGTGACAGCATCCCAGCACTGGGCCAAGATATTCAGGACTTCAAAGGAGTCAGGCAGTCACATGAAACTCTTCATTTATCCATTTGTATTTTTATTTATTCATATATTCATCAGAGACATACTGAACAACCTCTGTCAGGCTCTTTCCTAGGAATACAGAGCTGAATCTGACATGATCCCTCCTATTAAGGAGATGCTATGGGTTCATGAGTTCCCGTGGTTGACTGAACCACGTCTATAGGCACTTAGAATTTGAGAAGAGGACGGTTACCTCCAGGCTTCCTGGAGAAGGTCACATTTGAGCCGTACCTTGATAACTCAATAGGATTTGATTAGGCACTAGGAGCAGAGCCTGGGCTCTGGGGATAGTTGCAGGTTTTATTCCCTTTTTTTTTTTTAATCGTTTGATGTTGGGCAAGTCATTTGACCTTTCTGTGCCTCAGTTTCCTCATCTGTAAAATGAGGTTAACAATATTACCTACCTCATAGGATTTAATGATGTCAGGCTCCTCACTGGAGGCCTTATCCTTGCTTGGAGCCCACTAGGTGCCAACCCCTCAGAATATAGCTTTCTCATGCCTGGACCCCTGAGTGCATCTGATCCCAGTTGTGAGGGACATAAGGAGCCTCCAAATCTTGGAGATACTGAATGCCCTGGTTACTGGGAAAGTTTCAGGGCACTGATGGGGCTTACCTGGTAAGTAGAAGGCCTAAGGAAATCTGTAGCTCCAATCATCTATGATAACTGGGTGCTTAAGCCCCAACCTGAGTTGTGAGGAAGTGGGGGAGAGGTAGCATGGCCCACACCCTAGCCAAATCCGTGTGATGTTCCTTTTGGGAACTAACCACATTAGCGGCAGGGACCATGTAGAGGCAGCACAGCCTGCTGCCATGAGGTCAACCTTTGCTCATTCATATATACCGTCAGACTATTACCTTGTCCCAATCTGTCTACTGAATTTTTGGTTTTTAAAAGTTAAATGAGTTCTGATTACCCAAGAGTGCATGAAGTCATTCTCTTTTTAAGAAATTAGGTTGTTACAAGTAAAGCTAGGCTTATTCAACAACCATTTCTTCCTCTTTAACTGCTGTTCTCTTTGTCGTACATCTATCTAGACTTTAAGACTTACATATATGAAATCATTGGAAATTTTATTGTGTTTAATGAAAATGGTATATGGAATCATTTTGCAATTTGCTTTCTTTGCTTAATGTTCCTGAGATCTATGCATGTTGCCAGTAGATTCAGGTCACCTCTGTAATTGTATAGATTGCCATTATGACTACCACATTTTACTTACCCATTTACCTTGTGATAGTAAGACTGTTTTGCTATTACAAAATATTACATAGGAGTAATGTGTGTGTGTGTGTGAAAATTTACCTATGATTGATTCCTAAAAGTTGAATTGCAGAGTCATAGGCTATTTATATTTTTGTTTTTAATAGACACTTCAAAATTGCCCTCCTGTACTATTTACTCAATATTTTTCTTGAGGTTGTCTTAGGTGTAACATCATTACTTCAATTTCATCTTAAGTATTGATATCCGTGAAATCATGGGTTTGATGTGCTGTTTTTTTTCTAATGAATATTAAAAGGTATAATTATCAAAACAAATTTGTGTTCAATCAAAGATGTTCCATACCACCAGTGGTATCTGTGCCACAGCTTGAGAAGTACTGGCATATCTGGAAGAGCACAATTTGGAAGTCACCCTAGTTCAACTCCCAGCTGTGGAAACTTGAGTTCATCACTTCAACTCCCTGAGTCTCGGTTTCCTTGTGTAGCAAAGGAGATAATAGAGGCCTACCTTGTAGTCATGTAGGGAAGATGAAATACATTTGAAGCAATTTGGCAACTAGATTAGCACATGCCTTTAAAGGTAGCAATTGCTATTCTCCCCATTTACAGGTAAGGAAACTGAGGTCCAGGACTTACAATGAAAAGCAGCAGTTCTCTGCTGCATCTCTACATCCAAAGGATATGGAGCACTTTGCTTTGGTCCCGCCCCTGGAAATCTAATTTATTAGGTGTGGATAATGATCTGGATAACTAATTCCTACATCACAGGGTGGATAAGATTACATGAGATGCCTTGGGCTAAGGCCCAGGCACACAGGAACACAAGTGCTGAAATGGACTTAAATCCTGAGGATCAGAGAGGTGAGATGACTTGTCTGAAATCCTAGTGTTTCAGTGGTAGAGTCTAGACTTCAGCTCAAATCTTCTCTGTGCTTGCCCAGTGCTTTCCCATAGTGTCATGCTGCCTCAGTCATCACAAGGCAACACGTGCTCAGTGAAGGCTGTACTCAGTAGAGAGCAGAATCCCTAGTATATTTTCCACGAGAAAGCTGGGTCTGAGTGGCATCCTTAGGGTTCATTGGAGGACACTAGGCTGAATTCCTTGTGCTCTGGACCCAGTATAAGAGTACTCCACAACAGTGTCTACCTTTAATTGGGCACTTCACTCTGGGGATCACATTGTTGCATGTCAAGGACACAAACGTGAGTTAAATCTTTATCTTGCCTTGGAGGAGCTCTCTCTCTAGTTGGGTAGGCAATTTATAAGGCAACCATACAGTATGATCAGTGTTCTGACAGGAACAGAAAAGGCAGGATGGGGGGCATCTCAAAGAGATTCAGGGAAGGCATCCTCTAGTCTAGAAGGTGATACCTGAGCTGAGTCTTGAAGGAAGGCAGGAATTAGCCAGTTTAGGAATTGGAAGGAATTTCCAGGTAGTAGGAATGGTATGCACACAAAGACCTAAAGGCAAGAAACAGCAAAGCAATTTAGAAATACTGAAGCATAGGCTTTCCCAGGATGAGGAAGAGCAGCAGGAAATGAAACTGGAGAGGAAGTCAGGAACCAGATTTGAAGAGGGTCCTATGTCTGGTACAGAGATAGATTTATCTCATGGGTCAATGTGGGTATCCTGGCTCCAACCTCTAAAAGTTTAATTTCAGTAATGGGTGAGGCCTGAGAACCTGGAGTGCAATGAAGGTCAGTACATGACTTTAGGGTATAGCCAGGTTTGAGAATGGTAGCATGAAGGCAGTAGGGGAGCCATTAAATGGTTTTAAGTTGGGGAGACTGGATCAGATGTCATTTTAACAAATTGGCCAGCCAATGTAGAAATGGATCAAGTTAGATGCTTATGCTGTGTGCTCCCATGTTTGTAGTTTCCCTATTCATTTCTCACAGTGTATTATATTTGTTTATTTTGTCTCCCTAAGCAGTAAGCTCAAGGGTGGGTCCAGGGTTATCTTGCTACTGGCATATTTTGATCAAAAAATACAGTTCCTGACCCAAAACAGACAGTTTTTTAATGAGTGAATGCATCAATGAATGCATTTCTGAGGGAAGAGAAGATGGACATTATTTAGGAAACTATTGAAAATACCAGGAGGCCTACTCAAGAGCAAAGGCAGTGAGAATGGATTGGAGGCGATGAGGTATGAGCTGCTAAGGGACAATGATGAACCAGTCTTGGTGACTGATTACTGGACATAGAGGGTAACAGGATAGAATGAGTACCCACCTATTAATAGCTAAGATTCCTGCCCTATCCTATTCTCATTCATCTGAATCAGAATCTCCTTCCAGCCTCACCAACTGTAATTCCTCAAGTTAGTTAAACATCCTCTGTGTGCTTTATGGTCTTTCCCTCAACCCTAGCCATTGATTCCTTCATCCAGTTCAATAAATCTTGGCTAAGCACCTCCTGTGCAGTGAGGCTTTTCCAAGCCAGGACTCTGACTTGTCTTTCCTACCTCAAGAGGCATTTTTTGAGGATTTCCCCAAGTAAAACTCACATCCCTTATACAATAACCTGAAGTGAGATGCCCAGATGTCAGATCTGTAAAGAAACTGAACAGACTTTGTCCATGTCTGTCCTGAGACTTGGAGGGGAAGGAATTTGCCCAAGGTCCTACTACTAAGAAGTATTGGAGCCAGAACTGGAACCTAATTTCCCTTTCCACATTGGCCCTATTGCAGATTAGGACAGGCAGAGGTGGCCAGGGAGAAGGTGGGGCTTATGTTGACTTTGAAATTCAATGTGCTGGACAGGCTAAACAAGAAGCTTACACTGCCCCCTTCTGGAAACCGTCAGGAAACCTGCCATGCCCACTGTTCCTTCTAAGGCATTTCTTAAGTCTGTGTTGCAGTGCTCTGTACCGTGTGACTTCACAATCCTGGCCACAGGTGGTTAGGTTGGGATAGTATCTGACTCGATGACAGCCAATCTCTAGGGTGGCTGGCAGCCTGTTAGGTGGGACCGATATAAGAACTGTGCCTCATAGAGATGGCCTGTATCGAATGACAAATGTATGAAACAATCACCCTTTTTCAGCAAGACTAAATGTGAGGCATTCAGAAATGAACAATTAGATTTTGGCGAAGCAGAAGTGGTGATGAGGGGGTGCCAGAAACCAAACAGCAAAAGCAAGGAGAAAGCTGAAGAAACCATGAGATGTATGTACCATGAGAATGTGGGGCCACAATGTAGCAGAAGCCATGAAGCAATAGGAACCATGATGTACCAGGAGCCATGAGGAACAAAAACTGTGTGACTAAACCCTGCATCTGTGAGATCCATACAGTAGCAGACAAGATCCATGAGGTAGCAGAAGCAATGACACTGCAAGAACCACAAGGTAACTGGAATCACGTGGCAGCAAGGCAACAGGAATTGAAAAAGTAGCAGGAATTACAAGGCAAGCAGAAGTTACAAAATAGAGAAGTCCCGGACTCTGGAACTGAAGCCCCAGAAGCCAGGATGCTTGCAGGTTCCAGGAAGGCCAGAAGTTGCCAGGTCCTGAAGGCCCTGGGATAGTGAAGAAGGGAGAAGAGAGAAGGGAGTCAGTAGCAATAGGAATATAAATGCAGCAAGAAAGAAGTTGAGTCACCATTTTGGGAAACACTAGAGAAGGGAGCAACAGATGCCTGCAGCTGAGGGAATGACAAGGTAAGCTAGGCTCTAGAGCTGCTTTGGATCATGAACCATTTTCAAGTTTCTGCTTTTCTGTGAGGCTGCCTGTGTAGCTGTTTTTGTCTGTCTTATTTCCCAGTGATTGTTTCAATAAATCTCCATCCCTAACCTGAGTGTGTCTGTTTCTTATAATATACAAGAGATTAACACTGTGCTATGCACTTTAGATGAGTGGAGAGCAGGGTAGAAGGTCTTCCAGGTGGATTTGAACCAAGGAGAGGTGGGGATTCACTCATTCTTTCTCTTGTACCCTCACTGGTACAGGCGCTTTTCATTTACTTATTGACTTATTTTTTTTCATTCATCTACTCATGCATTTATTCACTTACTCATGTATAACTCATTCATTCACTTACACTTCCATGCATTAATATAAGCACTTATTCATTTGTTCATGTATTCTTTTCTGTACCCACTCAATCATCACTTTCCCATCCATTTGTTTAGCAAGCGTACATTGAGTTCCTGCTGTGTGTCAGGCCTTGTGCTAGGTTCTGGGAATAAGATATACTCCCTGAAATCCAGGAATTCACATTTTATTTGGGACTCAGATCTAAGTAAGCAGATAAGTGCACCAAGTGTGGCAGATGAAATATAGAATCCTAGATGAGGCAGAGTGAGAGAACATAGGACCATTGGATGGTTCTTCCTGGGGTTGGGCAGGATGGTGGGAGAACTCAGGAAAGCCATTATAGACAAGGGAAAAGCTGAGTCTTGAAGAGTTGGTGTTAACCACACGGAAAGAGGGGAAAGAACTTTCAAAGCAGAGAAGCTGCTTGAGTAAAGTTATGTGAAGAGTATGAAAGTGCATGGTTTGAAAGAGAGCCAGCAATGTCCCATGCAGTGGAAAAAGTGTAGGAAGCCAGGCAACCAAGCTTAGCTTTGATCCTACGGGCAATGGGAAGCCATAGAATGGTTTGAAGGGGAGTGAAAGAGTGAAAGAAGATCACTCTGGTAGATGGTTGGGGACATTAAGCACTGACTTAAATAATGTACTTGAAGAAAGAACACGTAAGTGTTCTTAGAGGCATGAACAAAGACTCTGGAGGCCCGGAGGAGGGAGGAAGTTCTACGAGGGGACTAAGGAGGACTTTGGAGGAGGTGGAATTTGAGCTGAGCCTTGAAGAATTCAGGATTCCAGCTGGAAGAGATAAGGAGTAAGGGCTTTTCAGGCCTGGGAGGCATGAAGACAAGCAAGGAGAAGTGGATATAAATATGGCAAGTTTGGGTGAATGAATATTTCAGTTTGACCTCAGCAACGCTGCATTTAAGGGAGAGGCAGGAAGGGAAATTGAAGGTTTCCCAAAGTTTTCTATATTCTGCTGTTATTAGGTCTGCAGGGACAAGGTAGTTTGGCAGGAGGGGGTAAGTAGTGGATAAGAGTGTCCTTTTTCTATGTTTTTAAAAATAAATTTTAAATACATGTTCATTTAAAAATAAAATAGAAGTAATGCATGCATGTAGTATAGAAAACAGATCAATAAAATCAGTACAAAAGGACATGAAAAGCAAGCGCCTACTGCCCCACACATCCCCACTTCGCCACTCTACCACTTTTAATTATTACCAACAACTTTTAGTTATTTCTTATGATTGTTATATCTATATTTAAATATTATGCTATGTGGGTATTTGTCTTTTATCAATTTCAGATATTACCCATTTGTGCCCTATGACAGATGAGGATTTAAGTTATTTACACTAAGTTCAACTCTTGTCCTTCCTGCTTCTAATATAATTTAGTTTCTCCATTAGAAACTAAATTAGGAACTTTGTGAACTTAAGTAACACCTTTATTTCTTATTTCATAAACTAGAGACAATATTTCCTTTTTTCTTTTCTTTCTTTTTTTTTTTTTTTTTTGGCCAGACTGCCTTTTTAAATTTTTTTGCATTGTAAAATTCAATAAGTTTTTTTCAAATTATAGTTAGTATACAATAATACATTAGTTTCAGTTTCACTACAACAGTGATTAGAAATCTATATACTTCACAAAGTAATGAACTCACTAAATCTAGTACCCCTTTACCCTCTACATATTTATTACATTATTAGCTATTTCCTTATGCTACACTTAAATCTCCATGTCTATTTTGTAACTATACATTTGTACTTCATAATCCCTTTGCTTTTTCCCGCCATTCCCCCAAGTCCCCTCCCATCTAGTAGCCCTAAAGATCTTCTCTGTATCTGAGTTCATTTCAGTTTTTTTTTGTTGTTGTTTTGTTCTTTAGATTTCATATTTATGTGAAATCGTGATATTATCTTTATCAGACTAATTTCATTCAATGCAATACCTGCTAGGTCCATCAATGCAACATCTTTTTCCATCCCCTTCCATTTAGTCTGTGTGTCTTTTAATCTGAAGTGAGTCTCTAGTAGGCAGCATATGTAGGGGTCTTGTTTTCTTATCCATTCAGCCATCTTATCCTTTGGTTGGAGCACTTAACTCTTTTCCATTTGAGGTACTTGTTGATAGGGATGTAGTTTTTACCATTTGTTATTTATGTTTTTTGATACATGGTTTTTCTTTTTAAAGAAGTCCCTCCAATAGTTTTTGTAATACTGGCTTGGTGTTGATAAATTTCTTTAGCTTATTTTTATCTAGGAAGCTCTTTATCTGTCCTTCAACTCTAAATGATAGCTTTGCTAGATAAAGTATTCTTGGTTGTGGACTCTGGGTTTTCGTGACATCAAATGTTTTCTGCTAAGCCCTTCTGGCCTGCATAGTTTCTCTTGAGAAATCAGCTGCCAATCTTATGGGTGCTCCTTTGTAGGTAACTAACTGCTTTTATCTTGCTGCTTTTAAGACTTTGTCTTTAACATTTGGTATTTTAATTATGATGTGTCTTGGGGTGGGCCTCTTTGGGTTCATCTTTTCTGAGACTCTCTGAGCTTCCTGGGGTATGTCTATTTCCATCACCAGGTGAGGGAAGTTTTTAAGTCATTATTTCTTCAAATAGCTCTTCAACATCTTGTTTTCCTTCAGGTACCCCTATGACATGAATATCTTTACCTTTAATAGTGTTCCATAGGCTCCTTAAATTATTATTATAGTCTTGGCTTCTTTTTTCTTGCCACTCTGATAGGGTGCCCTGGCTTCCCCATCCTCTATATTGGTGGTTTGATCCTCTTCTATATTTGCTTTGCTTATTCCATTTAATGTACTCTTCATCTCAGAGGTGTTCTTCATTTCTGACTGGTTCTCTTTTATAATTTCCATTTTCATTTTTATATTTTTTATCTTTGTTAAAGTTCTCAATTGAATTGACCTACACTTCCCTTAAATTCATTGAGCATCTTTATAACCAGTGTTATGAACTCTGCATGTTTGATTGCTTGATTCCATTGTTCCTGGATCTCTGTTCTGTTCTCTCATATGGCCTTTGCTTTCTTGTCTTCCCATTGTGGCTGCTTTTCTGTGTCTGTTTCTATGTACTAAGCAAAGCTCCAAAGTTTCCCGGTCTTAATAATGTGGGTTTGTGTAGTAGGTATCCAGTGCACATTCCTGAGAGGAGTTCAGCTGCAGACCAAGTTTAACTCCTGCCTGTGCCCCTCCGGGGCCAACTGTTAAGATTTAGCATTCAATGCACAGATGCTGTGCTTACAGTTGCCTAAAGAGACTACACCAGAAACCAAGGCAAGTTGCCAAAAGTGTGGGTCTTGGGGTTGGCTCACTAAGGAGCACCAGACTCACTGAGGATTCACCTCAATGTGGCTTAGGTGGGGCTGTGAGTTGGGAAAGGCAAGATTTCAGGGAATCCTCTGGGTGGAACAACCTCTGTTATACAGTTTGATGATGACTCAGCTATGGTGTCACTGAGACTGCACACTGGGAGAGGGGAGGGCTCAACAGAAAAACAATGGGTACCAATGGCACTTCTGCCTGAGTGAAAGCCTCGCCTCTGGTCCTCACTCTGACAACTCAGGGTCCGTCTTTAAGTCCCTGGTGCCCCTGAGCAGCTGACCCAGTGCTGATCCTCAGGGCAAGCAAATCCACCACCATGAAAGTCCACTAGTGAACAGGGTCCCTTTAAGAGGCATCTGCAGCTGCTGGCTGCTGCTGCTATGGCCTCTGTTCCACTCAGCTGTTCAAGACCGGGCAGCCTCACGTCTTCGCCCCTTCCTGCTTTCTACCATTACAGACTGACTAATTATTTCTCTCCCTAGTTGTAGTGCTTCTGTTCATGTAGATCCCAGGTGACTTTGCTTGCTGTTTGTTCCATGTTTCCATCCCAACTGTGATGTGGTTGCAAGAGGGACAAAGCCTCTATCATCTATGCCATGTTCTCTAGGTGTCTCTAGAAACAATATTTCTTGATCAGAACTTCATTAGATGATAATATCTTTTCCTTTTACCATCTTCCCCACCGTCAACTTCCCAACTTCTGTCATCTGGTCTTTTATATTGTCAAAGTTGATAACATCGAATTCTGTTCTGTAATCATGATTAATTTTTTATGTGTTTTGTCTATAGTTTGATTTTAAAACTTGAAAAGTAATAAAGTTATTATATTAATCTGACTATACATGTTTTTTATTGCAGAGCCAATTGATATACTTTTATAAGTTTTTCCTTATAGCAGTTTTTCATTTTTCCTCAAATTTTTAATTCTTTTTTTCTTTCACTACTTTATCATATATTTAATTCTTTTACTTTTAAAAATTCTCTATTACATTAATTATTCCATCAAGCCCACTTTTTCTCCCCAAGATATCTTCTTTCTGGAGCACTCTATCTCCTTTCTCATATCTGGACTTAGTTGCTCTCTAGGCCTGATGCATTGCTGTCATTTTAGGACTTTCCATCACTGCTTTCCTTGGTTGTATTAACTATTAACTATTTACTGTTCCCATGGTTTTTGTTTTGTTTATTTTTTTAGAATTTTAATATATATTTTTTAATTTTTAAATTATAGTTGGCATACGATGTTAGTTGCAAGTGTACAACACAGTGAATAGGCATTTATATAACTTACAAAGTGATCACCTTAATAAATCTAGTATCCATCTGACACTATACATAGTTATTACAATATGATTGACTACATTCCTTATGCTATACTTTAAATCCCCATAACTATTTTGTAATTATTAATTTCTACTTCTTAATCCCTTCTTCTTTTTCACCTACCTTCACCTCCACTCCCATCTGGCAGCTATCAAAAATGTTCTCTGTATCTATGAGTTGATTCTGTTTTGTCTGTCTCTGTCTTCACTATATCTTCTAGGTCCATCCATGTTGTTGTAGATGGAAAGATTTCATTCTTTTTTATGGCTGAGTAACATTCTATTGTGTGTGTGTGAGTATCACCTCTTCTTTAACCCTTCATCCATTGACAGACACCCAGATAGCCTCCATATCTTGACTATTGTAAATAATACTGCAATGGATATATGCATTCTCATGTCCCTTCAAAGCAGTGTTTTGGATTTCTTCAGATAAATACCGAGAAGTGGGATTACTGGGTCCTTCTTTGTCATTTGTTATAGCCTTTGTTTTAAAGCCTATTTTGTCTGGTATAAGTATTGCTACCCCTTGGGGGCTTTGTTTGTTTGTTTGTTTGTTTGTTTTCATTTTCATGAAACATCCCTGATTGTTTTTGAGAACTGGCTGGTGACTACAGTGGAGGAGCTGTTGTATAGGGGCTGACCCTACAGAGCTGGGTTCACTTTTTCAGGGCTCTGGTGCCTGAGTCTGCCCTTTGAGTGTGTCATCCTTGTATGTGGCACTGGGTGGTGCTGTGATGCAGACCAAAGCTGACCACTGGGCTTGCAGGCTAGGGCCTCCTGGGAGAGGCCCTGCCACAGGCCAAGTTCATTTGGAGCCTGTGCTCTGCCTGGGGCCACCTGGCATGAGCCACCAAGCTCTCTGTAGATGGCCACCACCCATGCTGGGCTTGGATGTGTCTTAAGAGGCCAAGTCACAAACCGAGGCCAGCTGCCACTAGTGCTAGGCTTGAGGCTGCACAGGAAACAGTACAGGGCATGCTGAGGCTGATGCTGTATGCTTAGATTTTGTGAACATTTGAGAAATTTTAAGAAAATCTGCAGCATGAGCCAAGACAGGACATTTATGTGGAAAATCCACTAGAAGTGGCTTGGATTTGCCAATAAGTTGGTTGGGGAGGGATCTCAGGGAATCACCAGGGTTGGGTAGCCAGGTTGATGGAGAATCAGATATGACAACCACCTGTGTCTGCATTCTGGGCAGAAGTAGGCTCAACAAACAATGCCTTTTGCCAGCAATTCTGTCTGGGAGAAATCTGCCCCTCCAGCCCTCACCCTGAAGCCAGACAATTCAGTCCCTCCTTGTATGTCCTGGACACTTTTCAAGCTGCAACCTCAGTGCCCTATCTCAGAGTGAGTGAGTCCATCACTAAGTCCATATGCAGGCCCCTTACAAGGAATGTCTGTGACTCCAGCAGCCCTCTGTCTTACTCAGCCACAATCTCTGCTGGTTTTCATAGCCAGAAGTTGTGGGGACTTCTCTTCCTGGCATTGGAACCCCGGACTGGGGAGCCCATTATGGGGCCGGGTCCCTTCACTCCATGAATATTTCTGCAGCCAATATATCTTCCCCAATTCTCAACTACCACAGATGGGTATAGGGATCAGCCCATTCCATGTCTCCATCCCTCCTATCAGTCTCGAGGTGGCCTCTTCTGTGTGTCCCCAGCTGTGGGACGTCTGTTCAGCTAGACTTGAGGCGGTTCCCAATGATAGCTATTCTGTAGTTTAGTTGTAATTTTCTTGTGGTTGTGAGAAGAGGCAAGCACAGCATTTACCTACTCCATTATCTTGACTGGAAGCCATTGTTTTGATAGTGAACATCTTCAAGTAACTTTCTCAGAAAGTTGTGTAGGAGGTAGTCTTCCTGAGTTTTTGTGTGTCTGAAAATATCTATTCTATCTTTACTTGGCTATAAAGTTTGAGGTTCAATATCATGTTCCCACAGGACTTATATAAGGCATTGCTCCACTTCCTTCTAGAACCCAATTTTTATCATAAGAAGTCTGATATCAGTCTGAGTCTCACTGCTTTATAGGTAACCCTCCCCATTTTTTCCTTCTCTCCTGGGACCCCTGTGACATGAATGTTAGATATTTTGTTATAGTCTCACAGGTCTCTAAGACTCTGTTCACTTTTTTTCCAGCCTATTTTCTCTCAGTTCTCCAGACTGAGTAATTTCTATTGTTCTATCTTCAAGTTCACTGATTCTTTCCTCTGCCTTCTCCATTTGTTGTTAGCTTGTTCATTGAGTTTTTTGTTTTGGTTATTTTCTTTTTCAGTTCTAAAATTTTCATTTGATTCTTTATATCTCCTATTTCTTTACTGTTAGTTTCTACTGTTTTCATTTGTTTTAAGCATGTTCCTGATTGTACATTGAGGCATTTTTATTATGGATCCTTAAAAACTTTTGTCAGATAATTTTTAATATCTCTGTCATCTTGCTGTTGGAGTCTATTGAGTGTCTTTTCTCATTCAGGTTGAGATTTTCTTGTTTCATTGTATGATGAGTGATTTTCTATTGAAACCTAGGAATTTTGGGTATTGTGTTTTGAGATTCTGGATCTGATTTAAACATTTTGCTTTAGCTTGCCTTCTCAGATACTGTTCTGGCAGCAAAAAAAAAAAAAAAAAAAAAAAAAAAGGGACATGCATTGTTACTGCCAGGTGGGTATTGAAGTCCAGGATCCCCACTTGTGTCTGTTAACACCCTAGGGGAAGGTTTTTCTCATCACTCTTGGATAAGGGATGGGAGTTCTGGCCTCCCACTCAAAATTCTCTGACATTACCCCAGTGGGAAGAGGGAGGGGTGACTCTTAATAGCCATTGAGGGTGGAAGTCTAGGCTCCCCATTTTCCTTTGTTAGTGGGACTATAGCATTCTTTTCCCCCCTGTGGCGTTTGGCTGGAGTAGAGTGGTTATTATCTAATTGCTGCCTTCTCCAGCACCAAGTCAGGGTTATATGAGGTGAAAAGCAAAACTAGGGAACTCACCACCATGTCACCCCTCTGCTACTGATGTCCCCAGCAGGTTTGCTTTCTTCTTTCCACCTCTCAGAGTTTTCTTATGTTTGTATATAATGTCCCAGAATTTAAGCTGTACTTGGGGAGAGGAATAGGGAACAACACTTCTACTCTATCTACCCTCCTCTTTAAGTAGTTTTTAAAAATTTTTTATCTTGATATTCTGAAATTTCATAATTATGAATTCAGGTTTGGTGATTTGTCATTCATTGTGCTGGTCATTGATTAGGTCCATTCAATTTGAAGTTCTTTAACTCTGGAACTTTCTCTTGTTTCTTTGATACATTCCTCTCTTCTATGTTCTTTGTTGTCTCCTAGAACTCCTTAAAGTTGGATGTTAGACCTACTGAATTGATCTTTTATAGTTTTTATCTGTTCTCTTTCCCTCTTTTTTCCCCTTCTGTTTCTCACATTTAACTTTTAGCTCTTTCTGGGGGAAGATTTTATTTTATCTTTCAACTCTTCTATTTAATTTCTTTTCATTTTGACAATCCCATTTTAAAATTTCCAAATATCCATCTCTGTTCTCTTTTCTTATAGTATCCTATTATTGTTCAATGAATGAACTATTATCTTGAATCTCTCTGAGAATAATAGAGTATTTTTATATTTCCTTTTCTTTGAAAAATTTATTTCCTTTGAGATTTGCTCTTTTTTTCTTATTTTGGTCCTTTTCAATTTGCAATCTTTTCACAAATGCTTGGTGGTCCATAGTTGCTCACTCTTATTTAAGAATATAGCAATAAAAATCTGATTAGAAGCTCTGTGTAGGGGGACGGGGCTAGATGACTAGTGACTTTCCTTTAGGATCTTTGAAGGAGAACTGACTGCTGTTCTGCAGAATCCCTGAATGCCAGAATACAAAGATTTTTTTCTGAGATTACTCAGTTTTCTTAGATAAAAACGGTCTGGTTTTTGCCTAATGGGTAGACACCTAGGTGCTGTGAATTGTACAGGTGATAGGTTAACAATTTGATATACAGCCTTCCAATTAATCTCCTTGTTTTCATCCCCGCATCTCATTCTCACTTTACACTATACCTGGCATCGTTAAGACTGAAGACACTTCAAGCTTCTGCAGAAAAAGGTCACCTCCTTTTTGGTGGCATCACTTTCATGCACACTCCAGGCTATGGCTTCCTCCACCATGCTTCATCAGTCACTATTCCTCCACTTACTTTCTATCTTCCCAAAATTTGTTGAAATCTCTCTTATACTGATGGACCTGCTGCCCTTCTCTTCAACGTTGTGTTTTTATATGTTTTAAAAGTTCCTTTACTATCATTTTAGCAAGGTCTCAGGTGGGGGTGGAGATAAACGTGTGGTAAGTCTGCCATCTTGACCTAGAAATCTACTAGTCTACTTATAACTGTTTTAAATTTTTCTGGTACTTATCTCCATATCTCTAAATAATGCACAGAGTTTTCTGTTTATCAACTCATTTATCACTTTTAGATATTATCTGTTGACTTCCTGCTATTTATACCACCCAACTTGCCCTCCTCCTATGCCCCCAATATAGCTATATCATTAATTATATATCCTCTATTCCTTACCTTTGTACCTTTAAATAATAGACTTATACTCCCTTTCAATCTCTCAGCTTCTATCATTTATACTTTTATATTAACAAGATTAATAGCATTTATATTCTGTTCTATGTGCATAAATAGGTCATTCATACTTTAAAAGTTTAAAGTCAATAAAGTGTTTATGTCATTATGGTTATGTAAACGATGTTCCTTAAACCTCCAATTAGTATACTAGGATTACATTTCTTTTCTTGTACAGTTTCCTGTCCCCCATCCTCAGAGTTTCTAATTGCCTTTCTTTTGTCCTTGCATTGTCTGACTTTGTCTCCTTCTTCAGTTGTTATTTTCAAGGAAAATATAAAATCATTTGAATCCCTTTTTTTCCCAGATACCCTCCTCCTGGAGACTTCCATCTTCCTGCTCCAATTTGGATTGATTGCTCTATAGACCTATGACACAACTGTCATCCTGGGACATCTTTTCAGTACTCTTCTGGGTTAGACCCAATCTTTCTTGGACCTCATATCTTCTTCCACTTTCTTAGTTTACTTCTTTGTAGTGGACTTTGTGGTTGTTCTCCAATATTCATTCCTCTCTTCTTTCATTGTATAACAATTATGCAATTTGAGTTGGATTGATCCTACCTAGAGATCTAGGTATAGGTGTTTATTGGTGTAAATAGATCTGGGTAATCTCACTTCATTGCCAAGGTGATAATTGTTTCAGGAATGATCCAATCACACCGAAGCTTAGGACTTTTGTTCACTTTGTGAGGAAAGGGATGGTCTATCTCCCTTTGGATATGAACAAAGAAGCATGTAGTCTGGTCGCTGCTGTTAGCTGTCTTGCAAACATACCTGAGGATGGAGTTGACAAAGGGAAGGGGTAAAGCCAAGAGAATCACAGAGAAATAGAACTATAGTCTTAATCATACCATGTCTGAGGTCTATCCTGCCTGTGGAATTCTCAGTTAATTGAGCCAATAAATTATATTTATTATTTTAATCAGTTTGAGTTGATTTTTATACTGCTTGCACCTGAAAGCATTCTAACATACTTTTTGCTATCTTCCTGTAGAGAGGGAATGAGTTCATGTTTGGTTAATGAGGCAGTATATTAGATGAAAGTATGTTTTTAGAGTAAACATGGGAAGAAGGGTGTGTGTGAATATTGAACACCAAAAGTAGTTAACTCTAGTGGCTTCTTAGCATCTAAATTTTCATCTTGTTTGTGGGGGATTCCCCCCTAGTATGAGTCTCATTGAGAGGCAGGATCACACTCTGACTATGAAAATTGAAGGTAGTCAAATCCTTTTTTCCCTGCCCAGCATGCAGCAAGGGCTGAATACTTTTTCATTGCTTTGAATCCAGAGTCAACAACACAAGGAGACAGGAATATAGAAAATTAACAGGTTGATAATAGATTACGAGAATGTAGTTGCAATGTGTGAAACTGACAAAAGATTAATACCTATAAAAAGAAGACAGTAAACCCAATAGGAAAATGGGCAAAGGATATGAAGAATGATTAATGAGGGGAAATGTGAATTTACACAGGGGGAAACAAGTATATTAAGAGATTTTTAACTCTGCTAATAATTAGAAAAATGAAAATAAAAATAACAGTGAATCACAGTAAAAATGGCAACATGTAGAAAGTCAGATATTATCAAGTGCTGATGAGGATGTGAAGGGAAGGAAAACTGGGTGGTGGTATAAAGTGGTGCAGATATTCCAGAATAATTTGACAGTACCATCTGGAAGTAAGTAGAATGGTCCTCAAACAACATTATTTTGTATAATGTTGACGAGATGTCATAGGAACTTAACTCTTGTATATATCAATTGGCCGATGATAAAATTGGTTTTGTTATATGTTGTTTTACTTAAAGTCTCCAAAATTGTTAAAGATGTTAAGTGAGGACTTACTGTCTATGTATATCCTAGAAGCCAACGACCGTGTCCCTGGCTATGTATTCCAGAGGAATTCTCACACAGGTCCTTATGGAACTATAGTTGAGGTTGTTTGTTTTAGCATTGTTTGTGGTAGTGAAGAATTGGAAGCAACCTAGGTGTCCATCACCATGGGACTGGATAAGCAAACTGTGGTGTATTCATAGGATGGAAAATATAAAACAATAAAAAGAAAGGAGTGAAATTTATTATAGCCACATAGTTAGGTCTCTAAAACTTAGTGTTGAGTGAAAAAGGTACAAATATGAATGAGATTCACACACAATACTGTTTATGTGAATGTAAAACAACACTGTATATTTTCATGGATATGCATATATCTAAATAAACATATGGAAGGTGGATTGGAGGAAGTGTTTATACATGAAATGCACCAGAGCAGCTCACTAAGATGGGTGGGAGAATAGGAGTGTGGACAGGGACTGACAAGGGAAAGAATAATACAATGAAATAAAACAAAAGAAAAGAAGAGACTCAAATGGACTGAGGGAAATAACAGGCCATGGATTGAAGAGCATGAGTACACAGTCCCGAAGCTGACCACAAATAAACGTGAACAGACAGGAGGATGGGTGGTGTTCAAATGCAGCGGCATGTGATGGTAGGATGACGTCCAGGGGTCACAACAGTGGGGGGTAGCAGTTCCAGTAGCAGCATTCTAACCTAGCTGTTTCCAGTGTGGCCATAGGTGGCTTCTTCTGCCAGATTCTCCAAACTTCTCTGAGCTACATGGCAACCTTGAAATAAATCCCTTTTCTGCTTATGTTAACTAGAGTCGGTTTCTGTTACTTGCATCCAGAACCCTGACATACATCACGCAGTTCTTGGAAAACATCCTTAAGTGACTTATTAAGAAATGTAAATTTTAGGGTCTTTCCATATCTGAAAATGTAGCATTATTTTACTTTCATATTTGAATATTAGTTTGTCTTTAGAATTCTATGTTTAAAATACTTTTTCCTCTGAATTTTGGTACTGCTTTTAGTATATAGTGTTACTGATTAGAAGTTGGAGGCTGATATCATTCTCATTCCTTTGTTAGCAACCTGTTTCCCCCCCTGTGGAAGCTTAATTTTTTTTCCCTTCATACTTAGTGTTTTGAAATATCACAATGATGACCCCAGAAGTACGTTTTTCCTCATCTGTTTTGCTGGGCACCTGGTAATAGGATCCTTTCAATCTGAAGAGTCATGTCCCTCTTTTCTGAGAAATCACTATTTTATTTCTTTGCTAATTTTTTTCTCTTTCATTTTCTCTGTTCTCTCTTTCTAGACATCTTATTATATTGTGAATCTCCTGGATGAATGTCTTTGTCTTTTTATTTTTCTCTCATATTTCCCATGTCTTTTTCTTTTTCTTTTTATTCTGCATTCTGGGACATTTCTTTGACTTTATTATCTATTGAACTTTTTTATTTTGGCAGTCATTTTTAATTCCTAAGCACTCTTTCTTATTCTCCAAAGGTGCCTTTTTCATAGCATCCTTTTTTTAATGGATGCAATATCTTCTGTGTATGTGTGCTTAATAGAACTTTGCTGGAGTCTTTGGGATAACAGATGATAATTACTAGGACAGAAAGGACAATTGTAAGTGGACATTAGATATTACCTCTCCAAGAGAATGTCACCCATGCCCCGCTGAAGGGGGCCGCCTACTGGCTGTCTCTTTCCTTAGCTTCCTAACCTAATACCATGTGTGGGAAAGATGATCATCCACTAACGGGACAGTTTTGGGCCTTGTGCTCCCTACCTGGATTCCATACCATCAGCTCTCACCTTCACCTTAGAAAGAGGAGGTTATTGTTCTATTCCACACTCCCAGGGCAACTGTATTTTCTGCAGCAGCATATCACTCTGCATAACAATTTTCTTCCTCAGACATTTCACAACTGCCTCCCATAGTGCTGACCTGGTGTTCATGGCCCACCTAAGGCAATCACAATACTCAGCAGCACATTTCACAGAGTGGATTGTTTTTAATGTTATGTTAAATAATAACATATGTAGTGGACACAAAATCCAGTCTAGTTATTTTTTTTATTGTTATTATTATTAGTTTCAGGTATACAGTACATCGACACATATAGTTTATCAAACAATCCCCCTGATTGCTTAATCTTCCCTCTGGTTCTACAGATAGGCATTACATTACTGCTGTCTGCATCCCTTATGCTGTGCCCGCCATCCTCATGACCCTATATCAACAATTGTTTTCAGTCTAGTTCTTTTTAACAGTCTTTCCTCCAACAGAAGTCAACAGCAATCCAGGACTACATACCTCTTGATGTGGTCCCAACTGAGTATCTCTGTGAGCAAAGGCCTGGGCAAAAATATGCACACACGTCTCTCAGGAACAAATAATTTTTAAGGGATAGTCCAGTTCAGACTTAGGTGTAGGATTAAAAAATGAACTCAGTAAAAGCACAATTCTGTTGAAGTACACCGAAATTGTGTCACTGCTTAGAACAGCTAACATTTTATTCAGAGTGGATAGCATTTGCTGAGTCCTTACTCTGTACCAGGCACTTGAATTACCTTCATTTCATAACAAAGAAAAGTGAGGCTCCCAGGTGTCTCTCACCCAGGGTCACAGAGCTAATAATTGGCAGACAGAAAATTGCACCAGGACTGTCAAAACACAGCCAACTCAACCCATAGAACTGCTTCAAAGTGCTGAACTGGTTTCCTCCAGCCATATTGAGGTTCATGGTGATAGCACAATCTTCTCTAAGATCAGTGGGTGGATACATGAGATACTTTAGTCTAAGTAAACAGCCTATCTCCTTAGTTTGCTTCCAAGTGAATTGATGTCCTTTCTTCTGGAGATAGAAAACTGCCACCAGCTTTTATTTTTTTTAATGTTTATTGTCATTGATACTATAACACTTTATTTCTAAATTTTTATTTTTCACCAAAGTAATACTTGCACATAGTTAAAAATTAAAATAGTGCTAAAGAATTCATAATAAAATCCAGCAATATCCTGTCTCACCCCAGCTACAAGTCCTGCTCCCTAGAGGCAACTACTTTAAACAACGATTTTACCAGTCTTTGGCTGTTTTTCTGGCATTTACCACTCCCAGCCCCTACTCCCTGGCCATCTCCCACTCAGAGGCTGAAGAGCCAGGTACTTAGCCTCCCTTGCAGCTAGAGATGGCTATGTGTCCCAGTTATGGCCATGAGATGTTTCCTGGGAGCCTTCTAAAAAAGATTTTGCTTTACTGAGAGACTCATAGCTGACATTGTCCCTTCCTTATTTCCACTTTGAATATTGCCATGTTATCTAAACTGTGACAGCAATCCAACCCTGTAAGGGGATGAGCATGAGGATGAAAACAACACATTAAGGAAGAAAAAATTAGAAAGAGCCTGGTTCCTTAATGGTTCCACTGAGAAACTGAACCCATGCCACACATTTGTTAATAAATTAATAAATTAATTTCTTGAAGAATAAAGCCACAGGTGTTTCAGCCACTGTCAGTTCATTTTTTGCTTTGTTTTGTTTTATATTTGTTACTTGTAGCTGAAAGGTTTTTTACCTGAAGGACCACCATGTTTCTGTAAAATATGTTTATGGTACTATTTCTTAACTTAGCAATTCGAGACATTATCTCTTCACATCTAATTATGATTGAAGAGGAATTTATCACCTTCCACACACACACATCCCTATTTTCTTTCCCTTTACTCTTCCAAGATGTTTATATTCCAATTCCTAGTATATCAGTAGTTGCTATAGAGCCAAGTCATGGACTATAACTACCTGGATTTTTTTTTTTTGCTTTTGTGTGTGTGTGTGTTCCTGAATTTAATAATTGCTTCATTTCTCCCCTTGAAATGTGCCCAGCCTTAGTTTTTCCCATTTGCTTCATCAGTTTGTTCATAAAGCTATTAGCATATATTTTTTTTCACAAATATTCAAACCTCTCAGCTCATTGATTTAAGAAGAAACCAATACAAAGTTGATTGGTTGGGAGCCTGTGTAAGGGGCAGGGGTTTGTCAAGTTCACTACTAGACTTCTCTTTAAGGTGACTGGTTTGTTTTTGGGGGGACTTGTACAGTCTGCTGGAGGACTCCTAAGTCCAGAAAGTGGAGGCTTTGCTCTAGGACTGTTTGATATTTTTGGGAATTACTCTGTATTTTACTAGAGTTTAGGTGCTTGACTCGTGATTTCTACTCCCAAGAAAGGGGAAGGGCAGCGAAAGGGTGTATAAGTCAACTGTTCTGATACATACTTTCAATTCTCCCCCTGTCAGGGTCTCTACATCTCACTCCCACAGTCAAGACGTTTTTCTTGCACCAGAGCCTCACCAGAATTTTGCAAAACAGACCAACGTTCTTCATGCAGATCCCCTCCCATACGTGGACTGTACCTCTACCTTTCCTAGCCCCTTTCTGCTTGCCAGAAAGTTATTAAAATCTCTTCCCTATTGATGAGACCTCCCCCAGTTTATACACTTGATTCTTTTACTCTTATTTTATGAGGTGTCAGGAGTTATAGGAGACAGATGCATTCCACCTTCTTGAATGGAAGTCAGAATCTGAATCTTTAACTGGACATTCCCCAAGTGTGTGGACCAACATTTGTGAACCATTGGCAATGGGAAAAGCCTGAGTTTGGGAGTCTGATGGTTTCGAGTTTGAATTCTGACCCTCTGACTTCCTTTCTCAAGTCACATCAATGGGCCTCAATTTTCTCCTCTGCAAAATAGGAATAATAATGTCTAACTGATAGAGTTCTGGGAAGATTTCCTTCGCTACTGTATGTAAAGTATGCAACACAAGACTTGGCAGACAGTAGGTGCTCAAAATAGGAGCGATCACTTTTTAATGGGAGCAAGTGTGAAATGTGATTGGAAAGATTTGAATCAGGTTTTAGGAGGGCCTCGGATGCCAGGACTTAGTCTTGTGACACTGAGGAACCTGGCAGGCTTGCAAGCAGGGAGTAACGATCTCAAAAAATTTGTCAGATTGTTCCCTCAGTCTGGTGTGGAGAAAGGAGGAAGAAGCCCTTGGCCTAGCAGCTCTTGGGTTAAAATCAGCTGCATCTGAGTTATTTGTAACCGTTGTCATAGCAACAAGTTTGGCAAGTGAGCCTGTGCTGCAATCTCCTGACAGTAGGGAGAGGAGGGCAGTGGGAGAAGACAGAAGATTTGGAAGGGTGGGGTGGTCTGTGACCAGCGCCTCACTTTCCTCTGATTTGTCTAAAACGTTCAGCTGGAGATGAGGGCGAGCATTCTCCAGGGAGAATTATTGGACATTGGAGACTCTCCTGCCCAATCTCCTGATATTCCAGATGTGAAAATAGATCCAGAGAGGTATAGTGGCTGGTTCAAGGCCACACAGGAAGTCGGGGACAGAGACAGAATTAGATGTTTTTAAGAAGGACTCAGGGTTATAAAACCTGGAGAGGATCTGTGGAAACATTTCATCCACCTCTCCACCAACATACATATGCTTTTATTGTTGCCAGTGTTCACATGGCAAACCCAGGACACAGAGTGGGTTAGAACTAACTCAGGGTCACACAGCACTTCGGGTGCTGCCTTGAGAACAGAACCCAGAGGCCTCAGGCCTCCTGTGGCCTGGGTACTTCCTGAGGAAGTGACAGTCTAAGGTTTATGGTTCAAAGAAGCCCTCACTGCCAGCTTCCAAGGTAGGGTCTCCCAGGGTAAAACCAATTTGACTGTCTTGGACTTTGACCCCCTGCAAGCCAATGGGCATGTGTTCAGATCACATCTCTCTTCCCCACACACCTCCTTCTTCTGGAAGTATGTGTGTCCTCCTGCCAATGGCAATGCTGTTGCACAAATGGCAGCCCAGCCTCACTCTGCCCTGGACCAAGCACAGCTGCCACAGGTCTCCCTCTCCAAATCACCCACAAGACTAAGTACTTCTCAGATATTCTTTTATGAGATTCCTTCCTCACAATTATCACTCTTTGTCTCCCAATTTATCAGGTGGAAACATAAAGTGACTGGCCCAAGGTCACACGCTAAGTCTTAGCCTGAACCCCTCTCCTCCAAAATAGTGTTTTTGCCCCTTCTATCCCACAGTGATTTCTCAGCCCAGAGTTCCTCCCGCCATCATCTTCGCCTTAATCACCCCCTCGCCAAGTCCAGCTGATTCTCCTTTCTGTCTATGAAATCCACCTTCTTCCCTCATCCTCAGCCACTGCCCTGCTTCAGCCTCAACACTCCTTATGAGAAGGACCCCAAGTCCTCTTCCTGTCTCTCTGCTTCCAGACTGGTCGTCTTCAACCTACCCTTCTGCACACCAGCAGTGAGAGGGCATTTGTGCAGAAGTAAACATATCACTTCCTTCTATGACACCCCACCCCCTGTAAGGATAAAGTTCTAGCTCCTTGTTTGGAAAGTAAGCCACTCACAGACTGGCCTCATCAAACCTCTTGAGACTCATCTCTTGTCCCTCTCGGTCTCACACATTGTGCTCCGACCACTGAACTAACTACAAATGGTTCCTACAATGTACCCAGCTCTCTGCTGTCTAGGTGTCTTTGTGATGTCTTCTGCATGGAAGGCCCTTCACACCCACTCCCCAGACCTGATGAACTCACCTGGATGTCACTTCATCCAAGTAGCCTACCTTGATTTCCGAGCAGAACTGGATCCTGTCCTCTGGGCTCCCACAGCCCCCAGAGCTCCCCTCTGCCCCTGCCCTATGTGGAATTGATATCTGGAATTCTCTCTCCTATCAGATCAGAAACTTCCCGAAGGCAGGGACTCTGTCTCTAGCAAAGCCCTACACCTGGCCAGTCCCAGAGGAAGGTCAGCAAATATTCATTGCATGAATTCAGGTGTATGAATGTTTGAATGAGGAATGAAATTTGGGTTGAGCTCTGTTCTTGCACACTCCCACCCAAAAAGCCTTGCATGAGGTCACATGTTTCCTAGCAGGTACCTTTCCTCTCTGAGGTGTGGTTCCTTTGGGAGGGGGCATACCTTGGATCAGGTGACACAGGGTGCAGCCCAACCAGCCAAGTTGTGAGTTGGGAGGTGGAGGGAGGTGGTAGGGAAGAGGTTATATGAGGGATAGAAAATGAATATGCACACTGAGGTAGGTGCTATTATTTCCCCTCCCCTTTATAGGTAAGTGAACTGAGGCATAGAGAGACTTAGGTAACTTGCCAAAACACACAGTTAAGTACAGTTGTGGTAGGACTCCAGTTCTGATCAAATCCAAGTCACTTTCCAGGTTGTCTCAGCCTCTCCCAACTTTCCTTTTGAACAGCTTTGTAGTAGTTAATGGTGGAGTCATGCTTCAAACCAGGGTCTTAGAGTGACAATTGTCAAGGCAGAAGAGAGAGAAGAAATAGCCTGAACACGTACTGTGACCTTGTGCTCTGGGAACACCAAGACGACTGGGAGGGCAGGAAGTGGAGCTTAAACATTTAATAAGATTCTATTTCTTGCTCGAGTCTCTTGATACATAACCTCTCAACACTCAAAGCCAGCCCTTAGTGTGTACGTTATTATTCTGTTTTATCTCTTAAAAACTGAGGTTCTTACAGAAGAAGCGATTTACATAAGTTTAGGCACCTAGTAAGCAGCAAAGGCAGGACTTAAGCAGGTGTATCTGGCTCCACAATGAAAGGTGGGGAGCAAATGCTTAAATGCAAATTGGATTTTGACTTCTGCAAAGGGTAGGACAAGAATGGCTGGGGTGAGAGTGGCCTGGCTACAGGAGGGACCGGTGGAGGGTTTGCTTTGAAGTAAAAGGTAGAGGTTGGCCATTGAGGGCCAGGAGCTAGAATGCCAGGCCCAGACAATACACTCTTTGTTAAAAATAAATATATAAGTATATAATATAATATGTATTATACATAAATATATATATTTTCTCTATATCACATATAGTCATGCACCACTGTGCAATGAGGATACTTTCTGAGAAATATGCCATTAGGTGATTTAGTCCTTGTGTGAATGTCATGGAGTACACTTACACAAACCTGGATGATATAGCCTACTACATACTAGGCTATATGATATAGCCTGTTGCCCATAGGCTACAAGTCTGTACAGCATGTTACTGTATAAAGCAACATGAGATTAAATCAAACACAAGAGAAAATGATGCAATCAAGAGATGTGATAAACATGAGATGTATGAGGCTGCTGCCTGTGTAACAGGCATACTGTTTTACAGGAAATTTTTTTAAAGAAAGAGTACACTCTATATGCTTATTATGTACTGTACATGATGCACATTTATTATGTAATGTACGTTTATTACGTACTGTCCATAACTGTATGTGTTATACCTTTATACAATAGGCAGCACAGTTGGTTTGTTTATACCAACATCAAAACAAACACATGAGTAATGTGTTGTGCTACGACCTTATGATAGCTACAGTGTCACCAGGCAGAAGGAATTTTTCAGCTCCATTATAATCTTATGGGACCACCATTGTATACGTAGTCTGTTGACTGAAACATCATTATGTGGTACCTGATTGTATATTTATGCATAATTATATTTTATTTTATTATATAGAGATTATGTGTTATATCATATATTAACATATAATAATATATTAATACATAATACATAGAGGGATTCAAAGTTTTCTGATGCTAAAAATAAAACTCACTAAATACATTTAAAAATTTGTCTTTGGGGGAAATGGATATGAGAGTAGGGTGTGGGAATTCTGGAAAATAAATAAAATGAACAAACAAAGGAATCAAGAGAGGAGACTGGAAGGAACCAGTGATGATAATGTGCCCGATTGGAGGTCATGCATAGCCTCACCCTCTGCCCAGAAGTCCCCAAACAATAAAATAAATGCCCCTCCCTCCAAAAAGTAATACATGTTAATTGATCAAAATTTGTGGGGAAAAAACACATTCTTCTGCCCAAACATAACCAATGTTAGCATATTTGAGATCATGCTGTATATCAGTTATATACTGCCATTTTAGCACAAACATTTTCCCATTAAAATTCTTTACAAAGATTATTTAATGGGTGCAAAATATTCCATTGAGTGGATCTACTTATGGAATTCCTTTTTGTATTGGTTTTGACATTCTTTTTATTATCTTACTTTCTTTCTTTAGATTTGTGGCCAGGTTTTAGGTTAGATTTTCTCCGTGTCCTATTTTGGGAACTAGCATTGTTGTTTGAGAGAAGTTGGGAAAAGCAGGGTAAGGTTGTTGGAAGCAGTAGTATTTGAGGGGAACGTTGGAGTACGTTAAACATGCACAAGATCAAACCTTCAAATGATACAAGAAGGTACACAGTAAAAGATAAATCTTTCTCACTCCTCATTCTCAGTTCCCCAGCTGGGGAACTCCACTATTAGCACTTCCTTGTATGTCCTTTGTGTGGATGTTCCTAAGCCTAGACTAGTGTGCGTATAGCTATGTTTTTATTATTTTAAAAACTGCTTTATTCTATAGCCATGTCACCCTGAAAGTGCCTGATCTCGTCTGATCTTGGAAGCTAAGCAGGGTCAGGCCTGGTTAGTACTTGGATGAGAGACCACCTAGGAAGACCGGGTGCTGTAGGTGTTTAAAAAAACAACACTTTAATGAGATATAATTCACATACTATACAATTCACCCATTTAGAATGTATAACTCAGTTCTTTTTGATATATCCATAGTTGTGCAAACATCATCACAATCAACTTTAGAATTTTTCATTACCCCCAAAGAAACCCTGTACTCTTGCTGTCACCCCATCCCTAGGCAACCACTAATCTACTTTCTACCTATAGAAATCTTTCTAATAGATTTGCCTATTCTTAAAATTTTATATAAATGGGCACACACAACACGTGGCCTCCTGCAACTGACTTCTTTCACTCAGCATAATGTTTTCAATGTTCATCCATGTTGTAGTAAGTATCAGTATTTCATTCCTTTTTTAAAATATAGACTTTATTTTTGGGAATGTTTTTAGATTTACACAAAAACTTGGTGGACCCTACATGCTGCCTACAAGAGACTCACTTCAGATTAAAAGACACACAGACTAAAAGTTAGGGAATGGAAAAAGATATTGCCTTGATGGACCTAGAAAGTGTTTATGTCATACAGAGATGAAAGGTAAATACCATATGATTTCACTTACTTGTGGAATCTAAGGAATAAAAAGAACAAACTAATCAAAAACATACTCACAAATACAGTTGACAATTTGGTGATGAACAGAGGGAAGTGGGGGCGGTTGGGGCCTGGGAGAATAAGGTGAAGGGTTAAAGAAGTACAAATTAGTAGTTGATTGATGGTCATGAGGATGGGGAACACAACAGAGAGAATGCAATTAGCATTAATATGATGGCTAGGTAGCGGGTCAGGGGAGGGAGAGAGCAATTGGGGGATTGTTTTATAAACTATATAGATATCTAACCAATGTACTATATACTTGAAACTAATTTTAAAAAAATGTGTGGAAAGTACAGAGAGTTCTCATATACCCACTCACCTAACCCAGTTTGTCCTATTATTTATCTTATGTTAATGTGGTCCATTTGTTATAATTGATGAGGCAATATTCATACATTATTATTTTTTCTTCTCTTCCCAGCTTTATTGATATATAATTGACTGATACATTATTATTAACTAAAGTCCATAGTCTACATTCAGGTTCAACTCTTTGTGTTGTACATTCTATGGGTTTTGACAAATGAATAATGTCGTATCCACCATTACAATATCATACAGAGTAGTTTCACTGCCCTAAAGATCTCCTGTATTCCAGTTAACCCCTGTCTCCCTCTCCCTGAATTCTGGGTAACCACTGCTCTGTTTACTTTTGTTTTTTCCAAAATGTCATATAGTCGGAACCACATATTATGTAGTCTTTTCAGATTGGCTTCCTTCACTTAATATGCATTTATAGTTCCTCTATGTCTTTTCATAGCTTGATAGCTCACTTCATTTTAGCTCTGAGTAATATTCAATCATCTGAACGTACCACAGTTTGTTTATTCACTCACATACTAAAGGACACTTTGGTTGCTTCCAAATTTTGACATATATGAATGTTGCTATAAACATTCGTGTACAGGTTTTCGTGTGGACATAATTTTTAAATTCATTTGGGTAAATATCAAAGAACATGATTGCTGGATCATATGATAAAATATGTTTAGTTTTGTAAGAAACTGCCTATCTTCCAAAGTGGTTGTACCATTTTGTGTTCCCACCAACAATAAATGAGAGAGTTCCTATTATTCTACCTCCTTGCCAGCATTTGATGTTTTCAGTGTTTTTGGATTTTAGCCTTCAAATAGGTATTTAGTGGCATCTAATTTTAATTTGCAATTCCTTAATGACATAGATATTGAACATCTTTTCATATGCTTATTTGCCATCAGTGTATCTTTGGTGAGGTGTCCATTAAGATCTTTTGCCCATTTTTAAATTGAATTGTTTGTTTCTTTATTGTTGAATTTTAAGAGTTCTTTGTATATTTTGGATATCAGTATTTTATCAGATATGTTTTGCAAATATTTTCACACATCCATTCTTTTAACTGTCTTCAACAGAGCAGGTGTTTTTAATTCTAATAAAGCCCAACATATTGATTTTTTCTTTCATGAATTGTGTTTTTGGTGGTGTTTCTAGTTATTGCCAAAGCCAGGATCACCTAGATTTCCCCCCTATGCTATCTCTTAAAAATTTTATAGTTTTACATTTTACACTTAGACTTATGATCCTTTCTGTGTTAATTTTTGTGAAGGGCATAGGTCTGTATCTTGATTAATGTTTTTGCATGTGGATGTCCAGTTGTTCCAGTACCATTTATTGAAAAGACTATTTTTTTTCTTGTATTAATTGCTTTTGCTCCTTTGTCAAATATCAATTGACTCTATTTCTGTGGATCTATTTCTGGACTCTCTATTTTGTTCCATTGATCGGTTTATCTATTCCTTCACCAATATCACGCTATTTTGATTACTGTAGCTTTATAGTAAGTTTCAAAGTTGAGCAGTGTCAGTACTCAACTCAGACTTTATTTTTCTCCTTCAATATGGTGTTGATTATTTAGAGTATTTTGCATCTACAGATAAACAGTTTGATGATATATGTAAAATTACTTGGTAGGATTTTTATTGGGATTGTACTGAATCTACAGATTAAGTTGGGAAGAACTGACATCTTGACAGTATTGAATCTTCCTGTCCATGTGAATGTAATATGTCTCCATTTATCTTCTTTGATCCTTTATTAAAGTCTTATAGTTTTCCATGTATATCTCTTGTACGTGTTTTGTTAGATTTATACCTAAGTATTTCATTTTTTTTTTGCTGCTAATGTAAATGGTATTATGTTTTTAATTTAAAATTTTAATTTTTCATTGCTGGTGTATAGGAAAGTGCCTGATTTGTGTATTAACCTTGTATACAGCAATTTTGCTATAATTATTTACTAGTTTCAGCAGTTTTTTGTTGATTCTTTGGAACTTTCTACATAGATGTGTATGTCATCTGTGAACAAAGAAAGTTTTATTTCTTCCTTTCCAATCTGTATACCTTTTATTTCCTATTTTCGTCTTATTGCATTAGCTAGTACTTCCACTACAATGTTGAATATGAATTGGGAGAGCAGCATCCTTGCCTTATTCCTGATTTAGGGAGAAAGTATCTAATTTCTCATCATTAAGCGTGATACTAGCTATAGGTTTTTTGTAGATTTTTTTTGAAAATTTTAATGAATTTATTTGAGCCAAACTGATGACAATTGCCAGGAAGCAAAATCTCAATGGATTGAGAAAATGTTCTAGAAAATGGCAATTTTGCAGCTTAATTTGTATATTAGAGTCAAAGGAGGAGATGTAAAGAGGGTTACATGAAATCCATTGGTGGTAGATTAAAGGGGCAGGAGAAAGAAAAGCAGGGAAATCTCTGGGACTGGATAAAAAATTGTAGATGTTCTTTAGCTATGTTTTTTGTTTGTTTGTTTAATTAGAACATTTTCTTTTCCATAAAAAGAATGGAATCTGGCCATTTGCAACAGCATGGATGGACCTTGAGGGTATAATGCTATTTGAAATAAATCAGAGAGAGAAAGACAAATAACTTACGTAAATAATAATAATAATAATAATAATATAAATGGAGCCACTTTAAAATGGACACAGAGTCTATGGCCATGCTAACCTGAGCAAGCCCGATCCCATCTGATATTGGAACCTAAGCAGGGTTGGGTCTGGTTAGTACTTGGACGGGAGACCACCTAGGAAGACCAGGTGCTGTAGGTGTAAAAAAATTAAAAAATAAGAGATTGTAAGCTGACAAGGTCCTTGCAATCTGTGAGGTCAACCAAGGGTTGCTTCACCTAAAAAAAAAAATTAAAATGGACACATATCTGCCACCCCAGAGGAGAGCTGCCCTGCATGTTTTATGCTTCAAACCTTTGAAATGTTAAAAACTGGGTAAAATAATCTTTAGACTGGTCCTAAAGCAGCATTTATTCCAAAAACTGTTTGTGTAGATAACAAGAAAGCAGATATTATGACTACTGGACTAAAAAGTTAAAACATTCTTTAGAATTAACATTACTATGTTAGCTTATCTGTACCTATGAAAATTCCTTCCTTCTCTAGATGTAATTGTTTCTCTCCCCTTCCTCATAAATACTCCTTGTCTTTTCCTTTTAATCAGAACATTACTTGGGTTTCTGCCTGAATCAGGGCTTCTTGATTCTTTTGGATCTCAAAAAAATGCTTATTACCTCTCACTTTGGCCTTTTGGTTTTAGGTTAAACCATATGATTTCACTCATATGTGGACTCTAAACACACAACCATATAAGCACACCAAACAAAACAAAAATAAACTCATAAACACAGAGAATAGATAGGTAGTTACCAGAGGAGAAGGAGGTTGGGGGTGGGTGAAAATGGGAACGGAAGTCAATTGTAGAGTGATAAATTACTAGATTTCTGGGTTTGATTACTTCGTAGTATATACAGATGTTGAGGTATAATTTTGTACACCTGGAACATGTAATAATTTTATTTAGACAATTTCAGACTTACAAAAAATTTCTAAGAATAGTACAAAGAACTGATATATAATATACTCTTCACCCAGATTCCTTAAATGTTAACCTTTTACCCATTTATTTATCCTATTCATTTCTTTCTCTGACTCACATATATCTTTTTTCTCCTGAACAAATTCATAGTTAGTTGCAGACATGATACTTTTTACCCCTAAATACTTCAATGTATATTTCCTAAAACAAGGAGTTATCTAACACAAACACAGAACAATTATCAAAATCATATAGATACAATACTATTATAAATATAATTTATAGAAATTATTCATAATGCATCAGTTTCCTTAACAATGTCCTTTATAGCAAAAGAAAACTCTGAATCGTGTGCATTCAGTTATCATATCTTTTTAGTCCCCTTTAATAGGGAAGAATTCCTTAGTCTTTTTCTTCTGATACTAACATTTTTATTTAAAAAGTGCAGGCTGGTTATTTTTAGACTATCCCTCAGTTTGATTTTGTCTAATGTTTCCTCATGATTAGATTCAAGTTATGCATTTTGATAGGAATATCACCTGACCAATCCTTGCTCTTTCCCTCCTGTCACAGTGGAAGAGGTGGCCCTTTTCTTGTTGACTAATCCTTCCAGTTGATGCTCCATGTCCAGGAAACTTGACCTATCAGTCAAGTATCTTCATTCTCTCCTTTCTACTGACTCAGACTTTAAACATATTAAAGTCTCTTGCATCTTAAAAAAAAACTTTATTACCTTATTTACAATAGCATCTAAAAGAGTAAAATACTTAGGAATAAATTTAACCAAGGAGACAAAAGACTTGTATACTGAAAACTGCAAAATATTACAGAAATAAATTAAGAAGCCCTAAATAAACAGAAAGGCATCTCATGTTTATGAATTGAAAGATTTAACATTGTTAAGATAGCAATACTACTCAGAGCCATCTACAGATTGAATGCAATCCCTATAAAAATTCCAATGATCTTTTTTTGCAGAAATGGAACTGTTTAACCTAATACACATATGAAATTGCAAGTGACCCACATAGCCAAAACAATTTTGAAAGAGGAAAACAAAGTTGGAGGATTCGCACTTCTCAGTTTCAAAACATACTACAAAGCTACAGGAATCAAAATAGTGTGGTACTGGCATAAGAGTAAACACATAGATGAATGGACTATAACTTAGAGTCCAAAATACACCAAAACATCTATGGGAAATTGATTTTCAACAAAGATTCCAAGACCATTCATGAGGGAAAGAATTGCCTCTTTGACAATGGTGCTGGGACACCTGGATAGCTACATGCAAAAGAATGAAGTTGAAACCTTTACCTCATACCATATAGAAAAATTAACTCATAATGGATAAATCACTTAATGTAAAAGCTAAAACAATACAAATTTTGGAAGAAGACATAGGGGGTAAATCTTCATAACCTTAGATTTGACAATGGATACTTGTATACGACACCAAAAGCACAAGCAGCAAAAGAAAAACGATACATTGGACTTCATAAAAAAAAAAAGCTTTTATGCATTAAGAGATACTATCAAGAAAGTGAAAAGATAACCTACAGAAGAAGAGAAAATATTTGTAAATCATATATCTGATAAGAGACTTGTATCTAGAATATATAAAGAATTTCTACAATTCAACAACAAAAAGACAAATAACCCAACTGAAAAATGGGCAAAGGACTTGAATAAAATTTTTTTGAAGGAAGATATACAAATTACCTTAAAGCAGATGAAATAATGCTCCATATTATCAGTGATATTCAAGTCAAAACCACAATGAGATGCTTCTTTATACACCCTAGGATTGCTATAATTAAACAAAGGAAAATAAACGTTGACAAAGATATGGAGAAACTGAAGCCTGTGTACATAGCTGATGGGAATGTAAAATGGTATAGCCACTGTGAAAATTAGTTTGGCATTTTCTCAAAAAGATAAACAGAATTGCTATACAACACAGCAATTCCACTCTCAGGTATATACTCAAAAGAACTGAAAACAGGTATTCAAACAAATACTATACTTGCACACAAATGTTCATAATAATACTATTCACAATAATCCAAAGGTAGAAACAACCCAAATGCCCATTAACTGATGAATGGATAAACAATAGGTGGTTTATTCATACAATGGAATATTATTCAGCCACAAAAAGGAATGAAGTACTGATACAAGTTACAATGCATAAGAACCTTGAAAACATTATGCCTTACAAGTTTTTATTAAAGCTTATAGTTTGGAAGAAATTTAAAAAGGCATCTAATCCAATCTTCCTCCCATCTCATATAGGCAATCCTTTTTGATTCCTTTACCCCATACATCTATCAACAAGTATTTTGGTTCTATTTCAAAATATATTCCATTTTATTCCATTGATCTATGTGTCTATTCTTTCTTCAACACCACTCGCTTGTATACTGTAGCTTTATGGTACCATGGCTATCTTGCAATCAGGTGGTATGAATCCTCCAACTTTGTTCTTCTGTATCATTTTGGTTGTGTTAGGTCTTTTGCTTTTCCACTTAAACTTTAGAATCACTTTGTCTGTGTATATAAAACTGCTTGGTAGGATTTTGACTGAAATTATGCTGAACCTATAGATTAAGTTGCAAAGACATGAGATTTTTACAATATTGAGTCTACTTGTCCATGAAGATGGAGTATCTATCCATTTGTTTAGATTTGCTTTGAATTCTTTCATTAGTGTTATATAGTTTTCCATATTCAGATCCTGTACATATTTTGTTATATTTATAACTAAGTATTTCATTGTTTTGCAGCTATTGTAAGTAGTACTGCTTTTTTTTCATTTTAAGTTCGAAATGTTCACTGCTGATATACAGAAAAACAATTGATTTTTGTGTATTGACCATGTATTCTGTGACCTTGCTATAAGTATGTTCTCATTAGTTCCAGGTGTTTGTTTGTTTGTTTGTTTGTTTGTTTGTTGTTTGCTAGATTGGGATTTCTGCAATCTCATCAATTTTGATAAATTGTATTTTCACTTTTATTTAACTCAAAATATTTAAAAATTTCTCTTGAGAATTCTTCTTTGACTCACGTGTTATTTAGAAATGTATTGTTTAATATTTATAAATATTTAGGGATCTCCCAGCAAATTTTCTCTTACTGATTTCTAATTTAATTCCGTAGTGGTCTGAAAGCACACTTTGTGTGATTCTTATTCTTTTAAATTTGTTAGGCTGTGTTTTATGGCCCAGAATATGGTCTATCTTGGTGAGCGTTCTAATATAAACATGAAAAGAATGTGCACTCTGCTCTTGTTAGATGGAATTGTCTGTAAATACCAATGATATCAAGTTGATTGATAGTGCTATTTGGGTAAAAATATACCCCAAATCTGTCCACTTATCTTTCTAAGGTGGTTGACATGGCCCAACACAATCTTGCTCCAGAACTTTCCTGCCTCATCTAGTTATAATCTCCCCCTCTAACTCTCTTCAGTCAGATTTCTACCTGAAGTACCTTGAATATATCAAGTTCATTCCTACCCTAGGCCCTTTGCCCTTGTGTTTCACCCTGTGTGAAATGCTATGACACTGAATCTTCACGAAATGATGCCTTTTTGTAATTTAATCTCACCTCAGTTGTCACCCTCTTGGAGAGACCTTCCCTGGCTACTGTTTGATCTTAATCCCCATCCTCACCTACGCACACTACCTTTGCACTTTTTTTTTTCATTTGCTTCCAAAGCATTTTTGACTTTTTGAAATAATCTTGTTCATATGTTTGCTGGTTGTGTCTGTGATCCTTTCTCTAAAATGTGAGCTCCAGGACAACAGGGACCCTCTTCACTAATGAGTCATCAGCACCTAGAACAGAGCCTGGCACCTGCATATTTATTGAATGATTATACTTCTGCTTAAACATTTCCAGTGATTTGGAGCTGCCTATTTTGATCTGTGAGGTGGCCAATGCCTCTTTGGATGGTTCTGTACATTAGAAATTTTATCTTTCTCTTGAGCTAAACACTGCATTCCTGACCAAATAAAGACATTAGAAGAGAAAAAAAACCTTATGATGATTATAAAAGATGCTGAGGAAGCATTTAAAATTTAACCCCTGTTTGTGACAAAAAAAAGTTCTTATCACACTAGGAATAAGGGAATTTTCTTAAACTGATAAAAAAGCATCCTCCAAAACTCTACAGAAAACAAGTATAATGGTGAAACAATGAACATTTTCTTTTTAAGATCAGTTACAAAACAGGTTTGCCCTTTCTTGTCCCATTTGTTCAGTATTGAACTAGAGATCCTGCATTGTAAGTTGCGGAAATAAAATAACAGGATTTGGAAGGAAGAAGCAAAACTGTCATTGAAATCTACCTTCTCATATCTTTCACTTACTAATCCTCCTTATATTCTCTGGAGGCCCACAAACCAAAGCTGTCCACCCCCCTTCTGTGTGACAGTCCAGGTCCTCTTCCTTCTCTGAGCATCAGTCACCTCATCTGTGAAATAAGGGGTGAACAATTATCCTAAAAGCTCATGTAGTTCCATCCTTCTATGGTTATATGAGTCCATATCCTCTCTCCTGCAAGCTAAATATCTCAATTTTTCTCAACAGTTTCATCAATAGTGATGATTTCTAGAGGAGAGGTCTCCTTTCCTATCAACACAATCCATTTTTTTAAAAATATGTAGTACCCAGAACTGGGGCAGAAGGCGAAGAAAGAACAGGGCACAAAAAGATTGGAGTAGAGAGAGTTAGACTGAAAACAGCCTTAAAATGAAATGGTAGAGAGAGGCAGCAGAGGGAATGGGCTGGGTGCTGGGGGAAGACAGGAGACTGCATCTGAGGAAGAAGTTGCCTGGTGTGGGGGAGCTTCTTGACTTTTTTCCCTGGGTGGGAGGAGGGTTCCCTGCATGGTTTTGGGGACAGCGATAGGAACTGAATTTGTGGTCGGTCACAAACACCTGGCAAATCTGTCAGTCCTTCATTCCAGCTTTCCTACCCCTGGGCTCCAGAATTTTCCCTCCCATAGCTGGGGTAGGAGGAGGGGTATTGACAGTTCAGGATGAGAAAGGATGCTGCACAGAGCCAGGTCCCTGTCCAGGAGGCAGGAGCAGCCGCCACAGTGGGAGGGAGCAGCAAGCCAACAGCTGAGTGAGACAAGGCCTGGGTTATTTTTTTTCCAGTTTGTTGGCATGTGGGTGGATTTTTCTCCTTTTTTTTCTTCTCTCCTGCTCTCTGCTGTTTCCACAGAGATGTGGGAGTTTGCAAATTTGTCTCAGTGGAAGGGAGAGGAAAGGCTGATTTCGGGGGTCCTTGTCAGAGACCAGGGTTGCAGAAAAGGACACTGCAATTCTGGTAGCAAGAAAACTAGGAACCATTCCCTGATGGTATTACTGGGGAAAGGAAGGCTCTCTCTCTCTCCTTTCCTCTTGAGGCTGCAGGGGTGCCTTCTCACCTCTGCTAAGTTCTTGGCTCTCAAATCCATCCCACCTGGTGATTGCAAAAACCTCTCTGCTTTTTTCTTTGCTCTGCAATGCCAAATGTCCTTTCCTCAGGGCCCTGGACAAACTGTGGACACGCCTGAGACTCTTCTGCCCAGAGACTGCTCTCCTTCTCAGTATCTCTTGGAGGATAGGGAATGGGAGACTGAGGAGTTTTGTTTTTTTCCTACTTATACATTTAAAAGATATAAAATCCAGTACCTATAGCACATGCAAAGTGCCAAACGAGTGTTTCAAGCTTTCAGAGGGGGGAAGCTTTCTGAAAAAGTTAAGGAGTAGGTAGTTTAGGGAAGACTTCTGGGAGGACATGGGACCTTGACCAACTCAGGAAGTAGGCAAGGGCATGATGTCAAGCAGAGGCAAAGAGCACTGGGCTATGGGTTGAGATACCTAGATCCCAGTTCTGCATCAATTTGCAATGTGATGTTGAACAAGGAAGTTACTTCCCTTCTCTCGGGCTTTCTTTTCTCATTTGGAAAAAGGGCTGGTTCTCTAAAGCTCTACAGATCTGTGGAGTCTGAGTCCTGATTCCTGGTCTTGGGGGTTATGAGCCATCAAATGAGATTATACAATTGCAGAGTGCGTTGAACACCATCAAGGGGTAGGACGACCAGTTGTCCTAGCTTGCCTGGGACTCAGAGGTTCCCTGAGAAGTGGAACTTCAGTGCTGAAATAGTCCTGGACAGAAGGGGATAGTTGGTCACCCTAGCAAGGGCCACATCCACTCCTTGTTAGCATCATCATCACCACTAGAGGGCAACACTTTCATGCCTGGGAGTAGGTCTAACCTCACCCAAAAGGTACAGGACCAACCAATACTCTCAGTCTTCCTCCTGTAGAGGAGAACCCTGAGGAACAGACAGACCCAAATATCTCGAATTTCATGTGCTTCTTTTTGGCCTTACCAGTCTCACGTGGTCTGATTTTGCCAATTGAGCCCAAACCGCAATCAGCACTCAGCTATCTAGTCTGTCCCACTGTAGCAGAACTGCCCTGCATTTTAGGGGACTGGGGACCTAGAAGGATGCTGACACATAGCTTTGGTTTGTCTGAACACAATGGACACTTTCACAAGGCTATGTTGTTCGGCCCATACCTTGATTGTCTGGCAATGTACACATTCTATAAGGCCAGCTCCATTGATAAAGAAGCTGACTTCCTCCTTCCTAAAGAACTGATTTCTGTATTGCCTTTTACCCCTTATCACACTGAATTGTAGTTATAATTTATCTATCTATAGACCCCATTAGATTATTGATTCATGCATTCAACAAACATGGATAATTTATTGCTTACCTACCATATCTCAAGCTTTTTGCCAGACTCGTGATATGGTGGGGGAGCAAGAGATGGAGTATCTGTCCTGGTAGAGCTAACAGTCTAGGGAGGGAGGCAAGAGGGAAACAAACAAAGAACCACACAAATCAATATATAATTACACACTTGCTAAGTTCAGGGAAGAAGAAAGACTCAGTGAGAGCATATATCAGAGAGATCTGCCTTGTCTGAGAGTGAGAGAAGGTGCTGCTGATGAACTGACATTTGAACTGAGATCTGGAGGATGAATAGGTGGTAAGTAGGCCACGAAAAGAGCTTTCCATGCCAAGAGAACAGTGGGTGTACAGGGCCTGAGAGGAGAAGAGCCCATATCCCAGGAGGAGCCGTTTCCTCTTTAAGGGCACTGCGTCCCTCTTGTTCATGTCTTGCTATAAGCTCCAGGCTTGGCACACAAGGATGCCAAATAAATGTCTGCTGAATTGGATTGGATGAAATTTTGTTATGGAAAGGTTCATAGGCTGGGGGCATAAAGGCCTAGCTTCTAGTTCCGGCTCTTCTAGGCAATTCAATTCAATTTTCCAACTGCTTACTGGGCACCCACTATGTGCAAGGACCTGAAGCCAGACCCAGTTGGGGGATTGAAAGGTTAATAAAACTGTTTCTGTTCTTCAGCAGCACATGGTCAGGTGAAGTGGCTGACAGGTAGACAGGCCCCTTCCACTGACTACTTTCTCTCTTGTTCTAAAATGAGGGGTTGGGATTACAGGATCTCTAAGGACCATTCCAGCTCTAATAGTCTTGACCTGCTCTTCCTTGAATAATGGCCAGTTAGATGGCAGTGGGAGCAATGGAGCTAATTCTTTGATTTCTCCTGTCTGTTAGGAGTCACATGGACTAGGTCTGGGGAAATGTGGGCCTGGGTTCTGTTTATGGACCATTTCTCCTTTTTACGAGGGTCTCAGGAACCATTGGGATTCATTGCTTTGGGCTAGAATGTTCCAGAATTCAGTCTTTCTTTCTTTCTTTCTTTCTTTCTTTCTTTCTTTCTTTCTTTCTTTCTTTCTTTCTTTCTTTCTTTCTTTCTTTTCTTTCTTCTTTCCTGTCTCCTCTTCCCACTCCACCTCCAAGTCTTTTTTTCTGCTTCTATAACTGTGTTTTGCATATATCAGGAAGGGCCCTTAAAATCATCTTATCCAACCCCTCCATGAAATGTTTATATTCTCTATGCAACAGATCCTCCAAATGAGGCCATCCAGCCACCATTTAAAGGTCTCCAGTGATGGGGAACTCGCCGGCTTCACTTCGCCTGTGAGAGGTTTCTTCCCTCTGGGAAACTGTCTCCCTGTAATTTTCACCCATTACTTCTGGCTGTGCCCTTTGGAGCTAAGTAGAATAATTTCACTACATTGCCCCCTGATAGCCTATTGGAATTTGAAGCCAGTAATCATGTCTTCATAAGCCAGCTCTCTTCTAGGCCAAATATCAGCTGTTCCTTCCAATGTTTTTTATTGATTCGAATCCCTTTAGCATCTGTAGATATAGTTTAATTTATGTAAGATTCATATCCTGCCTACTTTAAAGAGGATATTAGGCAACTCATCAGTTACAACATGAAAGAAAGATAATTAGGGATAAAAATGTGGAAGAAAACAGAGCAAAGACCATGTAAAGGAAGCATGAATAGATGTTGCCAGGTACCTAAAATGAACTGGATTATAATTGGACTCTGAATTTGGCTCAAAGTTTTATGGCAGCTAGGACAAAATTGGAAACACATTGGGTTATGTGGTTTTATGTTCTCACAGGATTAAACTTACAAATCATCTTCAGAGAGAAAATTTTTCCTAAAATGAACCTCCAGACTAGCCTATTAGGATGGCTTTCTGTGAGACTGTTCAAGATCGACAGGTACTTTGGCTATGTCTTGGCCCTTCCCCCACTAGGGGGAAAGGGGCTGGAAGGATAATTAATTAATTAGTCAAATGCTGTCTCAGTTTTAAGCACTGCTATCTCCTTAGGGATCCCCACACGAGAGTCTTCCTTTTTTCTTTTCCTTCTTCGATGTTGCTCACAGATGGTCACTTTCTTACCATTCTGCTCTTTAAAGTCTGCAATCTTAAGACTTTTTGGAACACCAGACTTCAGTGAATAGCCCCAGTAAGAAATGGTAACCTAGTGGTCACACAGCAATTCTTTGCAAGACATTTCTCTCTGGTCCTCATTGTCCTCATTTGGAAAACGAGCTCATCTCTAAGGTCACTTCAGCTCTGATATTCTGGACTGTAAACTCTTTGAGGGAAAGACCAATTTTTTTTTAATTTTGATTTTTCCCATCTTGTGTCTGGCAGCTAACAGGTAGAGAAGATCTACTTATGAATAGAGCTGTGAGAATGCAATAGGAAAAACTAATCTGAACAGATGCCACTTTTGCATCTGAGGAAAAGACTTCATGGCTCTCATTATTGTGAGGACTTCTTGTTGACTGGATACTGGCAGTGGTGATATAGGGTTTTCAGGGTTATTTCCTGCTCTAGCTCCGCATTCCTTGGCAAAGCTGGCCCTATGGCAACACGGATTGAAGCAATCACATCAGGGACTGAGGCTTCTGGAAAATGCCTCTGGGAGGCAGCAGGAAGAAAAAGAAGGTAGAGCCAGTCCCTGCTGAATAACAAGGAATCAATATAAGACTCACCCAGTATTACACTATTCATGTGGATCCTCTCCCTTCCTACCATATTACTTCCTTGCTCGAAAATCTTCCATGACTTTTCATTGCCTATAGGAGTAGGTAAAGATGCTCCAGTTTGACAATAGAGTCTTCTCCAAGCTGAATCATGCCATGTTTCCCCATCTCTTCCTTTCCCTTAGAACATGCATGTGCGCGTGAACACACACACACACACACACACACACACACACACACACACACACACCCCTCTTCAACCAAACTGCATGTGGTTCCCTAAATATACACTGTCTTCCTGACTGTTCCTTTCTTCCCACTGGACATGGCTCCCTTCAACAGGTATTTCTCAGTCCCACCACTTGCACCTATAGAAATCTTAAGCTCAGCTCGAATACCTTCACATCCATAAAGACCCCCCAGCATCCCAGGCCTGGTGCTTCCACTCTAGTGCCTTGCGCATTCTGTCTCTTTAGTCTTGTTTGTGACTTATGGTTGTAGCTCTATGACTAGACTGGGAGCTCCCTGAGGGCACGGCTATGTCTGATTCACCCAGAGTTCCCCATCATCCTTCACTGTTTTATTTTTCTCCAGAGAACCTATCACCATCTGTGTTAGTTTCCTAGGGCTGCCATAACAGAGTACCATGAACTGGGTGGGTTTAAACAACAGACATTTATTCTCTCAGTTCTGGGGGCTAGAAGTCTGAAATCAAGGTGTTGGCAGGGCCCTGCTCTCTTTGAAGGCTCTAAGGAAGAATCCTTCCTTCCTTGTCTCTTCCAGCTTCAGGTGGTTGCTGGAAATCCTCAGTGTTGTAGACTCCAATCTCCACTTCCATCTTCACATGGCATTCTGTGTGTGTGTGTGTGTGTGTGTGTGTGTGTGTGTGTCCATATTTCTCTCTTATAAGGACACTGGTTGTTGGATTAGGACCCACACCAATAGAGTACGACCTCACCTTAACTTGATTACATCTGCAAAGACCTTTCTTTCCAAATAAGATTACATTTACAGGGTGGACATCAAGTTTTGGGAGGATATTATTCAACCCAGTACACCATTCGACATGCTCTATATATTTTGTTTACTGTTTCTCTCCCACACTAGAATATCTGCTCTATGAGGTTAGGGATTGTTGTCTGTTTTGTTCACTGCTATATTCTCAGTGTCTAGAGCAGTGCTCGATGCATAGTAGACACTCAGTAAATATTTTGTGAATGAATCTTTGTACCCATCTGTCCCCCTCCGCATGGGGAATCTGAGTGAGAGAAGAAGGGATAAGGATGGAATGAAGTATTGCCTAGAATATAATAAATGTTCTGTAAATGTTCCCTGGATTAATGGAAGTATTTGATGGATATATTAATTTAACACTCATGGAGCACCTATTTTATAGAAGCTATGAGGAAAGGTACAAAGAAGTGGGAAGGAAACATCTGACTTTCATGGCTATGCCTTTGTGTGACCCTGGGCAAGTCATTCAAACTCTGGGTTGTACTTTCTCATCTCTAAGACAGAGGTAATAACAGTACCCACCTCACAGGATTGTCATGAGGATTAAGTCAGTTTGTACATGTAAAGAGCTTAGCACAGTGTCTGGCACATGGTTAGCACCATATACATGTTATTATTATTGTGCTTGCTACTATATGCTAGATTCTGTACAAGCTCTTTTTTTAAAAGCCAGCCTTGTAGAAATAAAATTCATATACCATAAAATTCTCCTTTAAAAAATGTACAACTCGGTGATTTTTAATTAATGGGGTTGTGCAAATATCACCATACTCTAATTTTAGAACATTTTCATTCTCCTCCTACCCTCAAAAAACCAAACACATTAGCAGTCACTTCTCTTTCCCCAATCCATGCCCTGGCAACTACTACTTTACCTTTTCTCTCTTTGGATTCGCCTTTTCTGGAATGTTATATGAGGGGGATCATAAAATATGTGGCCTTTTGTGTCTCTTTTAGCATAATGTTTTCAAGGTTCATCCATGTTTTAGCATACACCAATACTTCATTTCTTTTTATGGCTGAATAATGTTCCATTGTGTAGATATACCACATTTTGTTTACCCATTCATCAACAGATGAACATTTGATTCTTCCCACATTTTGGTGATTATGAATAATACTGCTATGAACATTCATGTACAAGTTTTTGTGTGGACATACATTTTCATTTCTCTTGGGTATATACCTAGGAGTGGAATTCCGGGTCATATGGTAACTCTATGTTTAACATTTTGAGATACTTACAAACTGTTTTCCAAAGCTACCGCACCATTTTAGATTGCCACCAGCAATGAATGAGGGTTCCAATTTCTTCTTATGCTCACCGATACTTCTCCTTGTCTGTTCTTTTTATTTTAGTGAGTGTGAAGTGGTATCTCAGTGTGTGCATGCACGTGTTTCTGTGTTTTAAGAAACTGATGTTTATTTTTTTTATTTCCATATTCTGTTTAAGAGCCTGTGGAAGAACGCTTAAAACCACTTAGTGGTTGTTCCTACCGATTCAGTGACCTCAGGTTGAGTAGCAGTAAATCCGGGAGCAGTCCATTCACCCTGAAATTCCTCCTTGGTCAGTCTTCAGTAGCAGCCTGCTCTTCCTTTTCAATCTCTTCAGGATCTGTGTAGAAATAGAGATCAGGTATGACCTTCCATGGATGCTCACAGGAGATGGTTCTGAACATGCATAGAACTTCCTGGGCCCACATCCACCATATCAGTGAGCTCCCTTGTTGTTGCAAGGGATGACAATGTCCACATAGTACAGAGGAGACTCTGTTACACAGGGCAATGGTAGGCAGGTTAACATAAGACACTTCTGTGAGGGGCCAGTGGTCAGCTCTGGGATCAGTAACCACTGGAAGTCATGGCTCCCAGAAGGCTGCCTGGATCTGGCGAGTGAAGGTTTCAGGAATAAAGCTGCCAGCAATAGCAATGGCGCCAGTGGCAGCAGCAAACTTCAGCACAGCTCGTTGGCCAGTATTTCTGGGTGATAAAATACTGACATCAGCAGGGTTTTCAATGGCAACAAAGGCACAAGCCATTAGCAGAAGCTTCTTCTGGATTCTCTTCAGATTTATGACAAAGATGCCATTGCTTTTCCTTTTGTAGTTGTGCTGTTCCATTTGGAAGTCAAAGTTGATGTCACCTAAGTGGGTTCCTGCTGTAAGGAATTTAATGACATTCTCCTCCTTCATCTGCAGGACAGCCAGGGCTCAGACTTTGTGAAATTTCCCTTTCAGTTATGGCAGGAACCCAGAAAAATACCTCATGGGTAGCATAGAAAGCTCATTATAATTTCGATCTGCATTTGCCTGATGGCTAATGATGCTGAGCATCTTTTCATGTACTTACCAGTCATTTGTACATCTTCTTTGGAGAAATGTCTATTCCAATCTTTTGCCCATTTAAAAAAACAAACCAACAAACGGGTTTTGACATTGTTGACCTGTAATCCTTCTTTACATATTGTGGATACAAAGCCTTTATCAGATATATCATGTGCACATATTTTCTCCCATTCTGTGGGTTGCCTTTTCTGTGCCAAATGTTTTGGCATACTTTTTTCAAAGACTACCTCTGTGGGATAGGTGTTATTGATAGGGAAATAAAAATTCAGAAAGGAGAAGGTGGAATTTAAATCCAGTTTTGTTTGACTGCAAAACCCATACTTTCTCCTCTACCCCAACCTGCTCACAAAGATGAAGACATGTTTCTGGCTTTAAGGGGCTCAGTCTGTCAGAGGACGAAAAACAAAAACACAAACGAATGTACTGTACTATAAAGCTGTGTTCTGCATGGTCCACAAATGCCACAAAAGAAGTGCAGAGGAAGTGCAGTGGAAGGTCAAGAGGAGAGCAAAAACAAGCATTTCTGTCTGGGGACATCAGGGTTGACTTCAGTAAGGTGACATTTAAATCTTGAAGGGTGGGTACAGTTTCCCTGGGTGGAGATGATGGACTGAAAGGAGGAGAGCATTTCCAAAGGAGAGCAGAAAATGAGAATTGAAGGAATGAACAGAGCTTTGATCCTAAGACTGGCTGCAATGGGGAGTCCTAGGGCTTTTGGAGATGGGAGATCCTGTGATTGCCTTGGTTGGAGGACCCAGGCACTGACTAACCAAGGGATCCTGGGGTTGGCTGGGTTAGGGGATCTGGGTACTGGCTTGAATGGAGAGTTGAGGGGCTGGCTGGAGTGGAGGATGCCTGTGATGTTGCTTATGTTGGGGTGGCGGGAGCAGGAGCTGCCTGGGATGGGGGGAATTGTGGTGTGGCTGGTCTGGAGAAAAACAGCGCTGGTTGGGATGGGGCTGCATAGTCTAGGGACCAGCCAGGATGAGAGATCCAGGGACTGCCTGTAATGAGGGCTGGATGCAGGGAGGTCTCCTGCGATAGGAGATCCAAGGGTTGGACGGGATGGGGAATCTGACACCTGGTATTGGCAGACCCCACGGGATGGGGAGTCCATGGGATGCCTGGACCTGTGTCTTTGGTGAGGATCTGGGGCCTGGTGGACCCGGGGAACATTGGAACGTGCTGGGACAGAGGGCTTTGTCAGGCGGCATTAGGTGAGGCCCCCAGGACTGGTGGGAGGAGCCATCTGCCGTGGTCTGTGATGGCGCTGGCCCAGGGGACTCAGAGCGGGTCCGGCTTCGCGTGCGGGTGGGAAAGGCAGGTGGGGAGCGTGGGGGCGGGCCGCGCGAGCGGGATGGGGGCAGGGGCGGGGGGCGGGCCGGCGGTCGGGGCGGTCCCGCGCGGCCGCGCTGCGCAGTGACTCCGCAGCGGGCGGAGCGCCGTGTGCCGCGTCCTCCCTACCCGTGGCGGCGGCGGCGGCGGCGGCAGCGGCGGTAGCCTCAGCTCCTGCTCCCGGTGCCCCCGGTTCCAGCGCTGTCTCCCGGGCCCCCCAGGGCCCCCGGGCCCTCGAGCCCGGTGCGCGCCCTCGCGTCCCGCCGGCCCCCTCCCCCGGCTGGGCCCGGGGGAGGGTGGCACCGTGAGCGAGCGAGGACCGGGCTCTCCTGCCCCTTCCCCTGCCCCTGGGCCGCCAGGATGGAGGCGGGATCGGGGCCCCCGGGCGGCCCCGGATCCGAGAGCCCCAACCGGGCGGTGGAGTACCTGCTGGAGCTGAACAACATCATCGAGAGCCAGCAGCAACTGCTGGAGACCCAGCGGCGGCGCATCGAGGAGCTGGAGGGCCAGCTGGACCAGCTCACCCAAGAGAACCGCGACCTGAGGGAGGAGAGCCAGCTGCACCGCGGGGAGCTGCACCGGGACCCCCACGGCGCGCGGGACAGCCCCGGCCGCGAGAGCCAGTACCAGAATCTGCGCGACACCCAGTTCCACCACCGCGAGTTGCGCGAGAGCCAGTTCCACCAGGCGGCCCGGGACGTAGGCTACCCGAACCGGGACGGCGCCTACCAGAACCGGGAGGCGGTGTATCGGGACAAGGAGCGGGACGCCTCCTATCCTCTCCAGGACACGACCGGGTACCCAGCCCGCGAGCGCGACGTGGCCCAGTGCCACCTACACCACGAGAACCCAGCCCTGGGTCGCGAGCGGGGCGGGCGGGAAGCCGGGCCAGCGCATCCCGGCCGCGACAAGGAAGCCAGCTACTCCGCAGCGGTGGGCGTGGGACCCCGGCCACCGCGGGAGCGGGGCCAGCTGAGCCGTGGCGCATCCAGGAGCTCCAGTCCGGGGGCCGGAGGTGGCCACAGCACCAGTACCAGCACCAGCCCGGCCACAACCCTCCAGAGAAAGTAAGGAATGTGTGTCTGTACCTACGCCCAACCCCCCCCCTCCCCTCCTTTCTCCTCTAGTTCCTTCTCCAACTTGTCAGGCCAGTCAAGTAAGAAGCCGGTGCCTGGTCCCGTGTCTTTCTCTCCTGTCCCGACCTGTCAGGCGAAGCCGGCCCCCCCCTATACAGCTGACACCCCTTTTCTAGCTCCCCCAGACTGGGCTGGCTTGACGAGAGCAGGCGCCTCTCCTTAGAACCGTGCCCGGTGAGGGCCTAGAGCAATCAACACCCTCTCCGCTTCTTCATCCTCTGGCAGTATCCTTGCCAGAGGATGGCTTCCCCTTTTCTTTTTCCTTTTCCTTTTCTTTTCTTTTCTTTTTTTTTCTTTTCTTTTCTTTTCTTTTCTTTTCTTTTCTTTTCTTTTCTTTTCTCTTCTCTTCTCTTCTCTTCTCTTCTCTTCTTTCTTTTCTTCTCTCTCTCTCTCTCTCTCTCTCTCTCTCTTTCTTATGTGTTTATTGTCTGCAATGGTGTCAACTTGAAACCCCAGGGAAAAGAAAATACCCCTCTTTCTTTTTTTCTTTTTTCTTTTGCCTGTTGGGGGTCTCCACTGCAGATTCTGAGTGCAGGCCTGATCTTATCTCCTCTGGTGGCCTCAGCGCCATCCTTTCCCAGAGAGGCAGGTGGTGACCAGAATGGCTGCTGGAGGCTGAGACATCCATCTGAAGGGAACTGCAGTACATCCTGGCCGGGGGTGTAAAGATAGGGGAGCAAAGATGGAGGCCTGGCTCCTGGCTAGTTCATCAAAGACCACCCCCTCTCCATCCTCAAGAAATATACCACCCAGATTAAAGAATGTATCAGGAAGGGAAGTCTACAGCGCTTCCCTCTTGTTGGATCAGTGCCAGTTTCTGTGCTGGGGTCAATGTGTCTGCCTATTTGGGACACCTTGGCACTATCTCTTGGGTTGGTGGGAAATGGGCTGGGTCCACTACTTCCGTGCGGATACCACAATGAGCTATTGGGGATAAATGTCAGGCTGAGAGAGTCAAGGGCATACAGGTTCACAGGGCTGCCCTAAAGGCTCCCTGATTTCTTTTCTGCTGGATTGGAAAGAACACTGAACTGGGAGTTAAGAGACCCAGGTTCCCCTTCCACCTCTGCTACGGATTGGCTTTGTGACCTTGACTCTCTTCCTCTCTCCGGCTATCTGTTCCCCTATCTCTTTTTCAAAGGGAAGGTCTGCCTTGAATGCTCTTTAAGGGTCCCTCCAGCTTAAATTTGATGGTTATGTGACTAATCCAGCCACACTACAGAGCAAGTCTGAAGTCCTCTAGCGAATGGACAGCCTTCCCCCCTCCTCTCACTGCTCAGCTGGTCCTACCATGTGCCACAACCAGTGGAGTGTCTCTTATAGGCTTGGCTGGGGGTGGGGAAGCCTTCTGCCTCAGGAAATCTGCTGGGAGACAGCTCTCTGCAACTCCCCCGTGGTGAGGCAGCAGGCTGGGGTGCTGGGTTGAGATGGCTGGGCCCCAGGAGCAGCTGCAGTTCCAGGGCCTGGCTTGGTTCCACTGCAATGCACCCTCAGCTGAGTTTTGGTGTGGGCTGCCTGAGGGGTTAGGGAGATGGGCCCTCCTGCCCAGGCAGGGCTGCTGGGGGCCCATTCCTAAAGGACTGACTGTGTGCAGCTTGAGGCCCCGCACTGAAGGAAAGGTCTGGATCAACCAAGTACAGTCTTGGTCTCCTTTCAGGAGAGGCCTATGGTAGGGTGAGGGCAGAGGGAGACTGGATGGCATTGAGGTCCTTGAGTCTGGCTGCAGACTTTTCTAGAGTGGTCAGGCCTGTGACAGAAAAGGCAGCCTCATTATGTGTGGCTCCAGAGAGCAGGACCAGGAACAGTGGGAAAACGTGGGATAAATCAGGAAGGACTTTCCAACCAGGCTTTCTGGTGATGCAGTGGACTGCCTCAAGAGGTGGGGGTGGGGGCTGGCAGACATGTCCAGCAGAGGCCTGGTGGGGGTCAGGGAGAGCTGGAAAAAGCACAGTTCCTAAATTGGGTGTAAAGCCCAATGAAAATGACTTGGGCCTCTCCCAATTCCAGGATTCCATGACATTCAGATTCTCCATCCTGTAGACATAGGTCCAAATCCCTTGGCTGGCTAGCAGGCAGCCCATTTGCTCTTGAGCTCTGTGCTTCTGCTGTCCACACAGTCCTGCCTCTTGATATTCCCCTCTTCTTGTGCACCTTCCAGGCTGTTTGTTGGATTTCCTGGTTTCACATTTGCTATGTGATTAATAAGGGGGTTTAGATAGTACTTTGAATTTCTCCTAACCACATATTGAATATTTGCACATCCATTACTTCTTCTTTTGGTCCTCACAACAGGCCTGGTGCAGTGAGCACTGGCAACTCCATTTTAGAGATGAGGAAACTGAGCCTGCAAGATCAAGGGACCTTGCTCAAGGTTATCTCGATAGTTCCCAGTGGAGCTGGGACTAGAACCCAAGTCCATCTTGTTTTTCCCCTAAGCTTTTCATCCCACAGGAGTCTCCTGGCCTCGGGACCTGGCTGGGTCATGAACTGGGAGAGGCCAGAAGAGCCTTAGGTAACTAGAGAATATGTCCAGGAGGAGATGACTCTGGGATGAGTGGAGGATTCGACCGGGGAGGGAAGAAGGCTGTGTCTCCCTTTTTCCCACTCTCCTAACCCACCAGAAGTCTATGGCAGTAGCCATTGCTGCCACCACAACTGTTGCAAGCGACTCCACTGCCTGGCCTGTTCTGGGTTTGTAGAGTGGGTGAGAAGGCTGCTGCTGGAAACCAGGGAAGGCAGGGTGGGAGTGTAGCAGCAGAGGCTGCAGCATTGGGGGAGGATAGGTAGAGCTGGTACAGGCTGGGAGTGCCTGGTCCGCAGGCTCCCTCTGGTGGAAGAAGAGGGGAGAGAGGGGCCTGGGCCCAGCTGCTGCTTTTTGAGGACCCCCTCTGCCTAGGGATTTATTGACTCCTCCCAAGAACCCTATGTGTCTGTCACCACAATCCACATTTTATAGCTGAAGCAACTGAGGGCTCAGAGAAGTGAAGCGGCACAGCAGAAGTCATACTACCCATAAGACAGACTCCCAATCCTGTGAACTTTCCCTTTACTGCAGTTGATAGCAGCTGTCACAGCCACCCCCACCTAAGTCATACCCCCAGGATTCCCACATCCTCCTGCACCGTCTCTTCTGGACAGGTTCCCGGATGCCAGTATGCCTCCTGCTGTGCCCTGAGTGTGGCCTTTCTAGTGCAGCAGAGAGCTAAATGAGGCCCGACCTTCTGGAGGTTGGTCCTCTGTACGTGAGGGCTTTGCTTGCTTATTCATTTGTTTTTTAGTAGCTACTGGTTGCTACCAATGCTTAGGTCTTTTCCCCTGTAATTGTTGCCCCCCCCCCCACACACAGATGGACTAGAGAAGAGCCCTGATTTCATTGTTGATTTTGCTCTGGCCTATCTTGCAGATCAGGCACCTGGAGTGATTTATAGGCTTGCTGGGGGCCACTGCTGAGCCATTCCATGCTGAAGAGAGCCACATCCCCCAAGCTTTGTGCATGGGCCCCGCTCTGGCTCTGTTGTAGGTGGTGGTGGGCTGAAGCTGGTAACCCTCCATCTTCTGCCTCCACCCCTGCCCACCCCGCAAGCTAGCTCATATTAGGGGAAAACAACCAGAGGGCTGGCCTCGTGTTTTTGACAGCCAGAGCAATGTCTGGTCTATCACACAGTTGTCCATCATGTGTGGTGGGGTGTCGGAGTGCTCTCTGCAGGGGCTGAGTGCTCTGGGAGGGAGAGAGGGAGTGAGCCCAGGGAGGGGCCTTGTGGAAGTCTGTCCCCTGTGGGGTCTCAGGTGCTTTTCCCCAGGGGGGGTCTCTCCTTCTTTTCAGGAGGGGAAACCATTTATCTCCTCCCCACTGTACTGGGAGCATTATACTTGTGTGGGAGGAAATGATAATGTCGAGTTGAATGAGAATTAGAGGAGTCTTGCTTCTCTGTCTAGATCTGGGGCAAGAATGGAGTTGTTTTCATCCACAAACATTTTTTAGCTGTGTGCACACAGCAGGAGGGGCCACCAGGCTGAACCAACACCATGCTCAAGGAAGGCCTGGCTGCTGTCGAGGATCCAGGTGGGGGGCTTTGAAGAGAGTGGTGCCTCCTGGTGTCAAATGGAGGGAAAGGTGGAAAGAAGACTGGACCCAGGCTTGCCCTCTGCTACTCTTCTTTCTGTCCCACCCCTGACTGTTGTGGCCTCTGACTTTGCTGGGAGCATAGTAAAGGCCTGGAGCATGGAGAGAGGGCCACAAGTATGCTGAGTCTTAGCCTTCTATATGCCAGGTGCCTCCTTATGTGACTCTATGTAATAGCTAACTTTTTTTTTTTTACTGCATTTAGTGTGTGCCAAGCACTATTTGTTCTAAGTGCTTTCCTGTTTGAATTCATTCAATATTCACCCGAATCCTTTGACGTAGGTATTGTTATTAAATCCATTTTATAGATGAGGATATTGAGGCCCATAAAAAGTTGGATGACTTTCCCAAGGTCACTCAGGGAGTAAGCAGTAAACCTGGGAAGGAGCCCAGGTGGTTGGGCTCTAGAGTCCACCTGCAGTGTTCTTACCCATCAGGCAGTACTGCCTCTTGTCTCATTTGCAGAGTCTTTGCCAAGTGAGTGTTAGTATTATCCTCATTTTTCAGACGAGGTAAGGATGATCAAAGAGGTCTGATTACCTACCTGCCTGAGGTTACACAACTGAATGGAGCCCAGAACCTTCTGGCTCCTGAGCCTATGGTACACTGTTGCCTCCCTCAGGCAGGAGGGATGTAAAGCCATGAGACACTTCAGGCATGGCTCCAGGCTTCCCCCAGCAGAGCGCCAGGGACCACTACCTCTCCTGATTACCTCCTGGATTTTTGCTGTGGTCTCCTGATAGATACTTCTCCTGCTTTTGCTTTGCCAAGCCTCTGATAAAGTGCAGCCAGGCCAAGCTTTCTGCAGGGCTCCAGTGATTTCACTCCCTCTTCGACCTGCAGGAAAATGTTCGAACTTTTCTGCCTGCTGTGCATGGTCCTCTTAGGATCTGCCCCCAACTTACCTCTCTCCTCTCATTTTTTTCTGTCCGCTTCACACACACCGTGCTCCAGCCAGACTGGACTGTGTACCCCGTTGTTAGCCCACTGAGCTTTCTGATAGCCTCTGGGTCTTTGCTCATGCTGTTCCCTTCTCCTAGCCTACTCCATCCAGCTTCCATGCCCAGCTCTGCTCTCACCTCTCACATGTTTGTTCACTGGTCCTTCCTGGCGCTTGGTCTATTCCTGATCCTTGAAATGAGCACTTTCATACCTTAATGGTTATTTGTTTGCATCTTGCATCCTCTCCACTAGATTAAGAGCCCCTTCAGATTGTGATTTAACTGACCTGTATTGAGTGCATGTTGTGTCAGACTCTATGTTAGTTGCTGTGGGCATGAGCGAAGGAGCTAGAAGCTTGGAAACACATAGTGTAGCACATAGTAGCTACTCAATAAATGTTAAGTAGACAGATGAATGTCAGATTAAGTCTTGGTGTGCTAATGGCCACGGATGCCTACATTTTTATTTGTTCCAGGACTCCTGTAGAGAGAGGTAACTCAGCTTCAGAATTCTCTTGGCTTTTGTGCAGTTTTTATCTCATGCTCTCTGGAGCTGTTTGGCCTCTGCTGACTGTTCTCACGCTTAGTCTTCCAGTTCATAAAATGGCAGGGGAGCAGAGATGGACAAGACTTTGGACACATTTAAGCCACTCTGCTCATGCCATGGCTATGCCATACCATGGTCTTGCACAAGATACTCTGTTCTGAGGCATGCATAGGACCTCTATGCAGTCTGTCCAGTCCAGTGGGAAGTTACATATTCATCCACCAAATTGTTACTGGGCTCAGAACTTGGGCCGGCACAGTGTCTTATTCAGAATAAGACATGGCCCCTCTAGCTCATTCCCTGCTGTATTTCCTGGAAGAATAATAAACACTGGTCACAAGGAAGAATGATGGATGAATGACTTATTTTCTCTTTTGAGGTAACTCATTTAGGCCAAGATCATTTGCTTGTCACTCTCACTTCCTCGTGGCATTTGGTCTCTCTCTCCAAGCATCCATGTTGAAAGCATTTATATGAGGAAGCCTGTTCTCCAGTGTGTGGGAGCTAAGACTCTCTGGGACCTTAGCATTCCAAGAAGTGTGGTGCCAGGGAAGGAGGACTTCATGTGAATTTAGGCAAGTCACTTAACTTTCATTTTTCTCAAGTGGAAAACAAGGATAAAACTGTGTGCTCTGATATGTAAGATTCATGTTGCCCCCCACAAAAATGTATCAGAAGATTTCCTGGCTACCTAGCACACCCATCAAGCTCCTTCCTGATCTGGATGGAAAACTAAGAGACAAAGATGGAAAATAGTAGGTGAGACTGCCCTGCCCCCTAGAGGTGGAGCATAGCGACCAAAACAACCCAGCCAAGATCTTCACATCATCATAGCCTTTTCAAAACAAATATGACAAGCCAGAGATACGCAGCCGGTAAGGGTGATTCATCTAACATTTTAGAAGGAAATCTATCACAATTAGTATCTGATATGTACCTTTTCACTATTATCAAATGCATTTTTTTGTAGTTATGTGATTTTTATACCTTTTTAAAGGGATAATACGATTGCGTATCAGGGCCTTGTGATTTCCTCCTAGATTCCAAAGTGCAATATACTGAAACCAGTATTTTTCTCTATAAAACCACTTTAGAATTAATGTCAATATATCCATAATAAAAAGTACCTAATTTCTTCCTTCCCCCAAATTTCTTTATAAAACTGAGAAGCGTCTCACACAACTGTACACGTCTGATATGCTAGCCAAATCATAAATAACCCATCCTATGGTGATTATCGAGAGAATTAAATAAGATGACGTATATGAAGTATTTGGTGTATAGTGTGTGTTTACTCAGTTATAGGCATTTTCATTATTAATAATAACTCTGTAAAACTAAGTTCCATGGAGGGGCAGCAGGAAGAAGCCATGTGGGAGCTTACCATATTTCTGAGAGAAAGGTCAGTTCAGTGGCTATATTGTGCCTAGCATGTGGCACGCCTTGTGTTACTGCAGGCAGGGAGTTCTGTGGTTAATATTATATAGTTCCAGGGTGCTCACATTTGGGTGGAGAAGATGGTCATGGAAACGGATTAGTATCTGATATGTACCATTTCACTATTATCAAATGGATTCTAATATGGTATCTTGTAGGCTGTGCCAAAGGGGAGCTAAGGGGCCATGGGTACCCAAAGGAGGGACATCTAACTTGACTGTCAGGGAGGGCTTCCTGCAGGAGGTGATGCCTGAACTGTAGCTTGGAAAGTGATTAGGAGTTAGCGAGGTGAAGAATGATGGCATGTGAGTGGGTAGGAACTGGGAGACAAGGGAGGTTAAGGCCGAGGGGATGGCATGAGCAAAAGTATGGAGGCACGGAAGCAGCAGGGTATGGGTAGGGAAGGAACATCTAACAGGGAGTCAGGAAGCATCTGGAGAAGAATCGGAAGAGTTGGCCAGCTCAGATCATGAGGACACTGAAATAGCAAGATAAAGAGTTTTATTCTGTTGGGAATTGGGAGTCAGCATAGGGTTTTAAGCTGATGGACGAGGTGTGCATTGTAGAGTATGGAATGACCTGTTGAGAGCCATGTTTTGGAGAGATCTCCATAGAGGGCAGTATAGAAAATAGATGGGAAGGTTTCCAGTGAGGAGGTTGGTGTGACAGTCTAGGTGAGACATGATAAGGCCTGAGCTTGGGCGTTAGGAGTTGAGATAGTGTATTGGAGAAAAGACAGTGACAACACAATGACAAATGCTGTGATGGAGGGGAGTGTAGCCTACCATGAGAGCTCAGAGGAGTGGCAGCCAGTCATGACCAGTAGGATTTCAATAATATAAAAGTCAGTGGTATAAAAGTCAAAAAGCTTCGAGCTGAAAGGACTCTTGAAAATTATCCAGCTCAGGCTGTTTATTTAATAGATGAGAAGACTGAGTCCCAGAGAGAGAAAGGACTTGTATAAGGCCACTCAAAGTGCGAGAAGAGGAGCTGTGATTGGAAGAGCCACTCTCATATTAACCCAGTATTTAAAGCATCGTTCCTTAAATGTGCTATATTATGCCTTGAAATACTGTGAAGGTTGCAGAGATTATTATCTTTGTGTGCTACAGATAAGAAAACTGAGGCTCAAGGATTCTGGGTGACTTGTCAGGGAGGAAGTGATGAAGAGGAGGTGTCACCTAAAGGATCTTTTCCTTCAGTGGCAGACAGACCCTCTGCCCTGGTTCAGCCCCTTAGAAATCAGATCTGCTAGATTCATAGCTGGGGTCTATAGTCTCCTTTCTTCAACCCAGGCCCAGCCTTCTTTCTGCTGCTTCCTACCTTAGAGGTCTTCATTTGATGTAACTAAGGCAGCTTAGAGGCAGCTTCTGGCCCAACAGCTAGGGCTGTCATTCCCCCCACCACCACCACCACCGCTTTTTTTTTTCATGGAAGAGGGTGGGCCTATATCTGTCATCACTGTGTCCCCACTACCTTGGGCAGGGTGTCTCTGGCCTGAGTGCCTTTGTTTTGAGGCCCCACGATGTGATACATAAGAAATGAGCTTTGGAGACTGTCATACCTAAGGTTGAATCTAACCCACTGGATGACCTCAGCTAGGTCATTGTACTTTCTCTGTGCCTTACATTCCTCATCTGAAATTGGATGACAATGCCCAATTTTCAGGATTAGCCAAGATCATTTGAATGGCACTCTCTGGTACTTGTGAGTGCTCAATAGTCATTTCCGAGGGAAGAAAATCAATGAAATAGTCCGTAATTGTGCCAAATGCATATGCTCTTATACTTCATTTCATAATCATGATATTACCAGAGATTCTTTAGTTTTCATAGGAGATAACTCATCCAAATATTTAAATAGCATATCATTAAAATAAGACAAAGTGGGGAAAAAGCAAAACAAAACAAAACCGGTCATTTCCCTTCATGAAATCTCATGTGGACAATGACTTGAAAAATTCAGTGCTCGGCTAAGATTTGCTTCCCCCGAAAAACTGGTATATTTCCTCCTTCCTAATATGAGGCTGTCATGGCTCATTGTATCTTGCTTTCTGCCTCAGCTACCAGTTAATTTGAAGAAGCTGCTTCTAAGCTGTCTAGCATCTTTGTTGATCTCTTTTTCCAAGTTTTTATTTTCTAGTTCAATTTTTATTCTTTCCTTATCTGTGTTATTGGAGTAAGCTACCTCAAATCCTTTGTGACTCAGGCGGGTATAAATAACTAATGAGTGTAAATAGCTGAATGAATGGAACTTGGAAAAGGCTGGACTGGCGATGGTGGGGTTTGAAGAGGACCAGAGGGTGGTGCAGGCTGGAGCAGCCAAGAGGACTACATCTGCATGGATGACTGTGGTTAGTCAGGGAGGAGTCTGTCTCTCACTCACCTGTCTTGACCCTGTTCTGAAAAGAAGCATGGATTGGAGAACAGGACCTCATGTCACCTCCCCCTAGAATCATCAGCCTCCCTCTTTGTATGTACTGTGTGGGAGACTGAGGTCCCAAGAAAGAGGAGGAACTTATTTTTAAAAATTAAATCAAAGCAGTACATTTATACAATTTTAAAAAGTCAAATAGTTCACAAGGACATATATAGTAAAAAGCCGTCTCTCTGCCCCCCCCCCACCTCCCAGCCCCCAGAAGGACCACTTTTATCTTTTAGGTTTTCTGGTGGTAACTTCCTATCTCTAAATAACACACTTCAATGGTTATTTCTTCACTTATCAACTTCAAAAATTATCTATTGACTTCTTCCTACTATGACAAATGAGAATTTAGCTTATTTATAAAACCTGACTCTCTCCCCCTCCCAAATCTTGATAATTATATTATTATTTGGTTCCTGTATTAGTTACCTTTATAACTTTATTAAATACTGTTGTAAGCTGTGATTTCTTATTCCATCATTTTTCAGTATCTCTTGACCACTCAGTTTGTAAAACATAGTTACTAGTGCCCCATCCTTCCCTCCATCTCTCTTCTGCCCTTTCACCTCCCATTTTTCTGTGTTCTGTACTTTTGTATTCTGTGAGGCTGGTTACATTTGTATTTTGTTTGTAACAATAAGTAGGTCTCTAGTGCTTTATCTATACAAATTGATTTTTTATGCCTACAGCACCCGGTCTTCCTAGGTGGTCTCCCATCCAAGTACTAGCCAGGCCTGACTCTGCTTAGTTAGCTTCCGAGATCATACAGAATCAGGCTTGTTCAGGGTGGCATGGCCATAGTACACAAATTGAATTTAAAAGTTGACCACCAATACACTGTATTAATGTGATGAAGACTATGTCAATATTTTCATTGCAGGGCCAAATAGTGTACTATAATTGCACCTCACTTCCTACAGGTCCACTGTCACAATCTCTGCACTTCTTGGAAAAGTTCCTAGTATCAAGATCAAATACATTTTCTTTATGCTCTACAAATTGCTCAAAATCATGCCACTTTTTGTTTTGTTTTATATTTGGACCAGGACTTTCTGCCTGCCTGTCTCCCTCCCTCCCCGCACTTTCCCTCTCCTGCCTATCTCCCTCCCTCCTTCCTTCCCTTCCTTCTTTCCTTCCTATTTATTTGCTTGCTTGCTTACTATTGTGTGTAGTTCCTCAAAACCACAAGATAATCATAACACATCTTCTAGGGACATTTTACTTGGAGATGTTTAGGAGAGGGACTTTTTTTTCTTTTTGCATTTTAGCAAGATATTTTGCTTTATTATTTGTATAAGTAAACAAACAAACAAATAAATAAATAGTTCAAAATAGTTCAGAGTTAATTTGTGTTGTTGTTGTTGTTGTTGTTGTTATTGTTGTTTAATCCTTATCTCTGTGTGGAACTGAAAATAGACAATGTGTCTGAACACTGAAGTTTGAGTTTTGGCCTAGGTGAGTTGGAGAGTTGGTTGGTTGCTTGTTTGGAAGTATCACCTGGGAGATAGAATAAGTATAAACAGCATCAACCCAAGGGTTGCAGTAAGAATTAAATGAGACTATGTGTACAATGTTCCCTGCACATGGTGGACAATTTACAACCTTAGCTTAGTTTCTTCCCTGTTTTTCCTCTTATTGTTGTAAGATGATTAGGAAAGGGACTTTTTAAAACTTCATACTGAAATGTATGCATACAGAAAAGTGCTCATGATCACAAACGAATAGCTTGGTAAAATTTTACAAGGCAAATGCACCTTATATAACCAGCACTTAGTTCAAGGTCTGTTTGTCATTCACTCTACCTGGTACTCGGTGAGCCCTTGCCATTTGATGCACTTTGTCATTTTTTGCATAATTTCTTTGATAGTTTCCTCCCCTTAATTTTCTCTATTTCCTCTTTTTAGAATGTTAGTTGGATGTTGAATTTCTCAGCTTGATCCTCTAGGCCACTTACCTTCCTCTCATATTTCCATCTTATAGTTCATGAATGAGTTAATAGAAAGTCTGACTGAGATGTCTGTCTATCCAGGCTGGCTAGTTCATTTACTGGTTTTATTTTAGGTGAACCACCAGGGAGCTGGCAGTTAAAATGGGTGCCCCCAAATATCAGTATGAACGGCACTTCATTTTGGGGGTACCAGCATGTCACTAGGTACCCTAATTTCTCCTAGATAGTTTAATTTATTTAACCCAAAGCCCTATATTTTACCCAGGGGTGAATACCAGGTATCTTGTGTTCTAGGCCTGGGAGTTTGGGGCCAGGGGAGGATTTCAATTTATCTCCATGTTTTCAGCCCTACCCTCCCTTATACCTACCATCCCCAAGTCTGGAGTCTCTCTGGGCCTCTGGTGGCCCAACTGGCTCCCCCCCCCCCACTGGCTGCATCTCCCTGAGTGGTGTCCCTGGCTCTCCTTCCACTGCAAACACCCTTCTCTTTGTTTTTGCTTCCAGAATTTGTCGAAATTCCTCATCTATTACTATCACCCTCTCACATCCTCTTCACTGTTATGAGTTCATACCTTATTTTATTTTTTCACTTTCATGTTAATGGGGTCCTGGGAAAGAGGGGAAATATAAACATTTATGGTCTTGAGGTCCATCCTAAGGCTACACCTACTTTTGTTTTCTTAATCCATATTGAGAATGGAAATTGTTAGTAGACCCCCAAATACCCAACCCTGGATGGCCTAATTTTGGCATGTGTTGCTTCTGACTCCAGCTCAGTCACGAGCACTCCTATGGCAGCCTCTGGAACACCCCTTTTCCTCACCTCTGCCATCAAGAGCATGCAGTCAAGAGAGCCCTCAGCTGAGGAACTGGAGACGTGTGTTCTGACCCGGCTCTGCCACTGTCTCCCTCTGGATCTCTGGGCCAACCCTTCCACCTCTCAGGGTGCCCTTGCTGTGACTCAAGAGGGTCTGCATCTGCTGTGTGCTGTGCTTTGACAGGATTTGGGTGGGTGCTTGGAGAGCAGCCAAGCCTTCTTTGCTTAGGCAATGGGGAGCAGGGGGGCCAGAGATGGGTCCCAAGCTCACAGGAGGGGCTTTGAGGCCGAGCAAGGCTTCTGCAACAGCATGCTGCTCTAGCTGCTCCCTCTTCCACCCACTCTTTCCTTTCGTGGCTGAACATCCATCCCTCTGCTGGAGGCAGAAGGAAGCAAGAAGGGAGGGCTAGAGAGCCAGTTCCATCTCTCTCTCTCTCACTCTCTGAGCTGATCTGGGCTGCAATACCTGTGCCTAACCTCACCTTTTCTTTCTAGTGCTCACTCCTTCCATTCCTGAATGACTATCTCATTCAGAAGCATTCCCTGAATGCTCATGTTGTGGGGGGCCTTGAGCTACACTGTGTGGATGGGAGATCATAGCCAGGGGAGGGAGAGAGGCCAAACTAAGTTCGTGGGCTGGTATGGGAGATGAAGTGCTGCTTAGCTCTGGTATGACAGAAGGAAGCTGCAGCTGTAGCAGTTAAAAGCATCAGTTTTGGAGTCAGAAAAACCCAGATGTGAATTTCAGCTGCATTACTTATTAGCTGTATGACTCTAGGTAAAACACGTTGCTACCCTGAATCTCAGTTTCCACATCTATACAATGAGAAGAATAATAACTACCTCGCAAGCTGTTAGGACAATAACTCGAGTCTTGGATTATTGTAGGTGCTTAATAAATAGTTACTTTATTCTTTTTGGATTATTAGAAGGCAGAATATACTAAGGACCAAATAAATCCTTCTGTAGTAATTAAAAGGAGAAAGAGGTTAGGGAAGACAGCATTTGACCCCATCACTTCTTGGATTGAGCCCCTCTAGAGGCTCCCTAGCGATTACAGGATGGAGTTCACATTCTTGCCTGGTGTTCAAGGCTTTCTTTGTTGTTGTCTCTGCCTTTCTTCTCTTTAAAATAAGAATGTGAAATGATACTTGCCTCTTTATTTCCTGAACAAGAAATTTAAAAATTGAGAGACAAATATTTCCTTTGAAGTATGCAGTAATCTTTGTCATTGTCATCACCATTCTTACCATCCCAGAACTTGGCCAATGGTAATGAGCACCAGTAACAAGGACTATATGAAGAGTAATCAGCAACAAAAAGATAACCGGCAGCCGAAATCACCATGGCCTGCATTTTGCATCCCCACCACCATCTTGGCCTTGATGTTGCATGGATCCATTGCTGAAAACAGTTACATTATCCAACAAGCTTTTTTGATTTGTTCTGTGATTCTTCTAGTTGTTCTCTTTTAATAACCTTTATATAATTTTCTTGCATGTCACCATTGCCTCATTCAGTTGACTTCTATACCTGCATATTTGTCATTTCTAGGTCTGATTCTTGGTTCAAATGGGCCCCTTAGAAAGGAACCTTCCTCTCCTTATATTTCAAAAGGTTTTGCTTTCACCTTTCACATGATCATGATTTAGGTGGCACTTGAACTTGGGAGGCATCTTTGCCTCTTCCCTCCTACTTTTCTACTTCCTGGCTATCACAAGTAGGTCTTCTTACCTCTGTGGTCTAGGAGAGCTCTTATCTGTACATTTGGGCCAGACCACAGCCCCACTCATCTTTCTAGGCACTCTGTTCCCTTCCTGACTTTGCACCCAAGTTGTACTGAACTGTCTAGGGTTCCCTCAGCATAGTGGACTTCTTTATATTTCCATGCCTATGTTCTGGCTGTTCTCCTAGCTAGGAATGCCTTTTTACACATGTGTATGTGGCAGATATCTACTCGATTGGTGAAGAACATCTTCACACTCCCACTGTTCCAGGTACTCAGAAATAGTGAACAAAACAGGCAAAACCTCTGCCTTTCAGAGCGGACATTCTAGTGTGTGAATGAGGGGAGCAGGGACAAAAAAATAAATAAACAAGAAGATACAGAATATGTCAAATAGTGCTGAGTGCTATGGTGAAAAATAAGGCTGGGCAGGGGAATGGGGAATGCAGAGGCCCAGTCAATTCCACCATAGCCAGTATTCACACGACCATTATTAAGCAGACTTTTCTCATTTACTTAAGCATTTTCCAACATCATTATATTTTCTTTACAATTATAATCCTTCCAACAACTTTATCAGGTTAGTAGTATTGTTATCTCCATTATATTGATGAACAACCTGTGCCTTAAAGATATTAGTCACATAGTTAGGAGGGGCAGAACTGGGATTTAAATCTAGGCCTGTCTGACCCAAAGCCTGCACTCACAACGACTAAGCCATTGTGCCCCCAGCAAGCCTCACAACACTTCTCTGAACTTGGAATTATTAAGCCTATTTATAGTTGTGGAAACTGAGATTCAGAAAGGGGAATAGATTCATCCATAGTAGCACAGCAAATAAGTGGATTTGCACCCAGATCTGTTGAACACTCAAGGCTAGGCCCTTCTACAAACTCTGAGGCCTAGGAGAGACCTATAGACATTCCTGCCTCTGTATTCGTGGGAGCCCAAGCAAGGTACCAGTCGAGGCCTTTGACCCTCCTCTCTTCTCTTCCCACCTGTGGCTCATATGCAACCTTGAGATGTATATGGACATACCAGCCCACATTCAAGCTCCATATATTTCCCCTTTGTCACCCTTTGGCTTAGAAGATGGACCAAGATAATAAGACCATACAGTTCCTGCAAGTAAGCTCAAGAACTATAGGAACAATAGGCAGGGAGTTCTGGGATCTTGGGTTCCTGGAGTACAGTCTGGAAGAGAGAGGGCCAAAGATCCTGGTGGGCATATTCCCTTATCCCAGCAGACTCTTTACCTCATGGAAAGGACCTGTAAATGTTGGGCCCAGTGTAGGGGCCTCTTTTCCCCAAAATAGCCTATGACATTGTGATCTGTAATAGGCTGGCCTCCATGAGCTTCCTCCTTTGGATTCCTTGGCTAGGTCCTGCTTTGCAGTGAGGGAAGGCAATGTTCCATGGGCCTGGGCCTTCTGGTTCTCCAGCCAGTGAAGAACGGAGCCTTCCTACCAAGTGCTACTGGATGTGCACACAGATCCTTAGGTTCCCTTCATAGCATTTCATTCCTAGTACTCTTGGGTGTTATCATCCTTTCTTAGGAACTTTAAAAAAAATTATACATTTAATGCATCCTTCCATTAAAATTGTAGAAAAACTTAGAAATGTGAGGAGAAAAACATTACCCACCATTATAGCACACAAAGGCAGCCACTCTGAACATTTAGTGTATTTCCCTCATTCTATGTATTCTTTTCATATAGTTGAAGTGATACAGCACATATGATTTTCTTTCTTTCTCTTTCTTTCTTTCTTTCTTTCTTTCTTTCTTTCTTTCTTTCTTTCTTGTTTTGAGCATTTTATCATGTCACTGCATATTCTTTATAAGCATTATTTTTAATGGTAAGGATGTACCATAATGTACTTAACCATCCTCTGAGAGTAGGGTGTAGGAGCTGGGCCTGTTTTTTCACTGGTTTAAATCATAGTGCAGTGGGCATCCTCACATATACGGCTTTTAGGGAACTTACAACTTTTAGGGAACTGGCCTTGTACAGGAACAATTGTATTCAGCTTATTTCCCTTTCTAGATGGTCCCTCTAGCTGGTCTGATTCATTTGTATAGTCATTCATTCCTTCACCACATATTTATTCTGTACCTCTGTGGACCAGACCCTAGGAACTGGGGATATGGACATGAGAAAGACACAGCTCCAGACCGCCAGGAGCTCCCACTCTACAGAGAGAGTCAGGCATGAAAATGGACACTATCAAAACAGTTTGGTGAGGGCTTGATAGAGGCGAGAAAAGGATCCTGTGGGAGAACAGAAGAAGGGTTCCTCATCCAGCCTAGGGACATTAAGACAAGCTTCCTGGTGAAGGTCTTGCATAAATGAATCATGGAGGATGAATAGGAGTTAGCTGGAATAGGAAGGGCAACTTCCTGTTAAACACAAAAAAATGAATAAACTTATTTATCTCTGTTGCTTCCCCAATCCCACTGAAATATGAGCAAAGAAATAAAAAAGGTAGAAACGTTTAAGGTTAGGGATGCTGATCAGAAGTAAACTATTCCATCCAGAGACCCCATAAATTCTGAGGATTCAGAGGTACTATGAACCACAGAAGGCAGGATGAGGTGTGGAACTAAAAACAGGGAGAATAGTGAAAATCTGTTAACAGACCCTCTTGGCCCCTTCTCTGACCACATCCAGTCAGGGACTACCCCAACTTTGCTCCTGCCAGTCCCATCTCTGCAGATGGATGTTGATCCTTTGCAAAAATTGAAGTTAAGAGGCTCTGGGTTTGGAGATAGCAGGCTTAATGGAGGATGGGGTAAAACAGGGCTGCAAGCAAAGGGATCTATCCTAAAATAGTGGGACTCCAACTTCCTTCCACTCCCCTGCTTCCAGAACACCAAAGTCAGTACCATATGAGAGAGCAAAGGATTCTTGTCTGGGGAAACTGAAAGGCCCCAGAAAAAGGCCTCCAAAAGATGGCATTTGGGAGTCCTCCAACAAAAGAACAGGCTTGTAACTTAGTAGCTACAAGTAAAGTCCACTACCTGGAAAGCACCATCTATACACAGAGCTTCCCATCAGCTGGTTAGTGTCATGGGAACAGATCTCTGAGAGTCACCAGCCAAGTACCCTTAAAATAGGTATATTTCATTTTATGTAAATTAAGCCTCAGTAAAACTGACATTTAACTAGCAAAATGAATGATAAAAAGACCTATACCAAGATATGCTCCTGTGAAATACCAGGGAGAAAGGGAAGGTCCTAAAAGCTTTCAGAGAAAAATCATGTCATACACAAAAGATCAAGGAAAAAAGAATGACATTACAAACAAGTGCTGGAGAGGATGCAGAGAAAAAGGAACCCTCATGCACTGCTGGTGGGACTGCAAATTGGTACAGCCACTATGGAAAACAGTATGGAGGTTCCTCAAAAAACTAAGAACTGATCTGCCATGTGATCCAGCAATCTCTCTACTGGGTATTTACCTCAAAGACTTAAAAAATCACATCCATAAAGATATTTGCACACCAATGTTCATAGCAGCATTATTCACAGTGGCCAGGACATGGAAGCAACCAAAGTGTCCTACAATAGATGATTGGCTAAAGAAGCTGTGGTACATATCTACAATGGAATGTTACTCAGCCATAAGAAGAGGTGAAATACAGCCATTTGTGACAACATGGATGGACCTCGAGATAATCATGCTAAGTGAAATAAGCCAGACATAAAATCACTTATCACTTATATGTGGGATATAAACCTAAAAGCAACAAATGAACAGGACAAAGGCTCATGAACATGGACTATAGACTAGCGATTACCAGAGAATAAGGGGTGGGGGAGGAGGGGAAGGTAAATGGGGTAAAGGGGGTCAAATATAGGGGGATAAGGGGAGGATGAAGCAGGTAAAGGGGATCAAATGTATGGTTGCTGAAGGAAACTGGACTTTGGGTGGTAAATACACAATAGAATATACAGATGTTAAATTATAATGCACACCTGAAAATTATATAAATGTATTAACCAATATTACCCCAATAAAAAAATTTTAAAAAACCCAAAGGCTTTGTTACTAGGCCTTTTAAGCCACACTTCTCTTGCTCAGACCCACTTCCACTTCTGGAAATATACTTTTCCTTCAAATAGAACTTTTCTTTTCTACTGTAAAAATAAAAATAAAAATAAAATAAAGAATGACATTGCACTTCTCAACAGCAACACTGGAAGCTAGGAGACAATGGAGCATTTTTTCTCAAATTTCTGAGGGAACATAGTTTTCAACCTAGAAGTCTATACTCAGTTGATGTCAATCAAGAGTGTGGGCAAATAAAGACATTCTCAGACATGTAAGATCTAAAGATTTTATATCCCATGCCTCCTTTCTCAGGAAGCACTGGAAAAAGTGCTTCAGCAAAATGCAAACATAAGCCAGAAAAAAAGGCCAGGGAATCTAGGAAACAGGAAATCCAACACAGAATCCCAGGGTGATGGGGAAGGGAGAAGATTTAGGGCAACCTTGTGCAGGCCTAGAGATCAACCACTCTGGATTGCAGCAGGGAAGGATGTCTTGAACGAAAATATAAATCTGACAGATTGCCTGATATGTCCAAACATTGAGAGGAAAATTGCGCTTGTGACAGAGTTGAAGGAGAAGTGATCATATATAGGAAGAACACTAAGCAAAGAAAATAATAATAATAACACCAGGGGAAGGGAAGTTACATGGAAAAGGAAATGTAATTATAGCATATGATATGATTTATCCACTATTAATATCAAGGCAGTCGTGTAATGTAAACCACTAATATTGATGTAACCAAAATTTTGTGATATGACTATAGTGGTAGAGTGAGAGAAACAGACACATGCACCTGCTTGAGAACTGGGGACTGGAGGTGGAAGTGTATGTGAGAGACCTGTGCCCTCTCCTTGCACAGTAGGAATTTCATACAGAATACATAAAATTTTTAAAAATCCAAATAGAAGTATGTGTGTGCTCTTTAAAATGAGGAGGTAATTCCCCAAAAAGCAGTTAAAATACTTGAAAACAGTTTGTCTCTGAGAGTGAAGTTGCAGGGTGCAGAGAGGTAGAGTGGGGAATTTATGTTATTTTGTTATAATTCTTCTAGTACATTATGACTTAAAAATCTATATACATGTATTACTTTAGTAAAAAAATAACATTTAAAAAAGACACACAAAAGTTTCAAACACAGATTAGCCAACATGTGCATATACTTCAGAAATATGAACATGAGCTCAGAAAAAAATAAATTGACAAGGAGACTTACATTTTTTAAGATGCTTTTATAATTTGACTTTTTAAGCTGTTCACCTATCACTTTAATAAAATTTAAAATAATTTAAAAACCATAAAGAAGGGCAAGAGTGTGCCAGGTAGCAAATACCAGATGTGCTAAAAAAGCAGATGGAAGGGCAGGGTGAGATTCAGAGCTCTGCAGGGCTTGAGCTTGACAGGCAGGAAGGTTGGTGGGGAAATTACTGATTGATGGAAGCAGGAAAACCATGTCAGTTTTTCTGCACTTTAGAGAGGCTTCTTTGTCAAGCGGTGTGAGAAGAGAGTTGCAGTTAGACAAAATAATGTTTGGGAGTAGAGGTGCCTGGCTGCCCCAGGACTGGTTCTCAGCTTTTGGAGAGACCTCTTTTTCCTTGGGACACTTCTGGAAGGAGTAATGCTCACAGTTGCCCTTCAAGTCTCCTTTTAAAAAAATTACTTTCATTGGTGTCCAATCTCCTGTCTTTTTCACATAGACAGCTGGACCCAGTTGATAGAAGAGAGAACTTGGGGATTCTGAAGAAACTAAATGTTTTAGGGACTGAAGATTGTTTGGAAGTCAACTAACACGGCCCCATTGTTTTATAGATGAGGAACCAAGGTCCAGAGAGCAGTGACTTGTCCAAGTCTATGCTGCCGGTTAGGGAATGAGCCATAATAGAACACAGCATTCTTTCTCCCAGTCTGTGCTGCCCTCCAAAAGAATGTCAGCCCAGCTTCCTGGAGTAGGAGGTGGATTGGCCACTGGGCAGGGCATTAGACCGGGAGAGATATAGGACAGCACAGCATTAATGATAATTGTTATCTACATAATTAATAATATACAAAACGCACAAGGAGCTACAAACCCTTGCAGCTCCTGTGGAGGTGTTTGCACACCCACATTGAAGGTCATATGATCCTGTATATCCTCAAACTAGTAAGAATCAGTCCAGAATGAGGGGGACTACCTAATTCACTCTGCATTATGGTTCAGAGTTCTTTTGCTCCCCTTAGCTGCCATTTCGAGGACTATAACATCACCTAGAAATGCTCTTGGAGCAGAGGTACATATCTGGCAACCTTTTAGAAAAAAAGGGGCCCTGGAGAGAAAGGGAACCAGAATAAGGAAAATCGCCTTAACTGTGCTCAAGTATTCAGCACCAAGCTACTGGTACAGTGGAGCCTGGTGGTAAGAATGCGAGCTTCGGGGTTCACACCAAGCTTCCCTTTCTTGTGTGATATGGGGCAAATTATTTTAACTTCTCCTAAATCTCAGTTTGTTTCATCATCTTAAAATTGGATGGGTAATTCCCACTTTGCAAGATCAAAGGAGATAATGTACAAAAAAGAGCCTCACATCTTGTCCGGTATGTAGTAGGTGCTTAGTGATGGTTCACATGATGATGGAGGCGAGTAGACATGTTGCTCTAAAGAGCCTGCATTGTGTTCATCTCTGTCTCCTCTGCAGTCAGTTATGGTTTGGGGCAGTGCAGGGGCGTGGGGGCGGGCACAGGTAAAGAAAGAAGATGACAGGGGTTGAGGAAGGCACTTCCCATACCCTTAAACTGCTTCCCAGTTCTTTGGTCCTCCTTCCCCCCATTTCCCACCCCCAACACACCAGCTCCAGTTTAGAGTGACATATACACTCATCTCCACTAACCATGAGCTCCTTGAGAGTCTGTATTCCTGGGTTGGGGCCTGATATACAGTAGACTGCATAAATGTATGCTTGGGTGTGGGGGTGGGATGTGGTGGCAAGGAGACCAGCCTACCTGGAGTAGAGGGTTAATGTTAGGGAGAGATGCAGAGGGGCTTGGCTTTTGTTCTGTCAGTAAACAGGGAGTCATCGAAGTTAGGCCCTTCTGACCTGGTACCTGCGAATAACTGGGCCAGGCCTGAGAACCAATCTTGTTGTAGAGTCAGATGGAAAGTTTTAATAAATATGAAAAGGTACTCTGTGGCACTGGTCCTCCATCCCTTTGGGAGGCTGTGAAGGCTAAAAGTTGGAACCACTGTCGTTGTCTGAGCATGCACCATGTGCCAGGCACTATGCTAGTCTGAGGCTCACAGCCCCCCAACAGTGAGAGGGATTTTCACCATCCTGCCCCCATTTTACAAGTGAAAAAGCTGAGTCTGAACAGAGCAGTATGTATTCCCTGAGATTATGTGGCTAGTAGTAGAACTGGAAGTACTGTATTCACCCGCTGTCTGAGCTCCAGCACTGTGATGCTTGCCTGCCCACCTTGCTGGTGGGTGCCCCATTCACTCTTCCAACAAATACTCTCTTCCGCGGTCCACCCCCTTCCTGTGTATCCCTCTTTCATTTTGCACTCTGCATAGATGACGCTCCCCTCACTTAAGGTTGCATCATGGTTCTTTCACCTGAAGACAGAGTCTGCAGTGTGTTCGTCTCTGTTCCCTCTGCAGTCAGTTATGGTTGAGGATGGTGAGGGCCAGGCAGGTAAAGAAGGAGAAAGCAGATGACAGGGGATGAGGAAGGCACTTCCTACACACTTACACTTCTTTCAAGTTTTCTGGTCCTTCTTCTTGCCTTTCCCCACTCCCAATACACACCAGTTCCTGTCATTCCTAACTCCCCTATGTGTGTGTACTTATTGGTTCCCTCAAAGCTGTCCCCTACTCCATTCTCTTTTGTCGCCCTTCCTTTGCCTCTGAGGGGGCCTCACAATGAAGAAGGCAGATCAGTGTAGTAGAAAGGAGTTCAGCAGCTGACTCACTCACCCTCTCTGTCTCATTCTCTTCATCTGGAAAATAAACAGGTTGGACCAGACAATTGGCAAAACCTTTTCTATGTTGTTAATAATACCTGGCATTTGTCTGCTGGGTTCCAAAGAGATTAATCATCCCAACAACCCTGTGAGAATTGGCCTCATGTTACAAATGGGGAGACTGAGGCTCAGATTTCGAGAGGGAAAGTGACTTACCCAGGTCCCAGGGCAGGTAAGTGGCAGAACCTATATCTGAGGTTCAGTCTGTGTTCAAAGCTCAGGCATTGATTGCCCCTGCCCACAGCTGAAGGCTGCCTCTCAGCTACTTTAAAGAAGATCTCACTCCTCACCATGACCACCAGGCCCACATGGTTTGTTTCTGGCACCTCTTTGATTTCACCTTCAACCACTCTTCCCTTTCATTCCACCCCAGCCACACTGTCCTCTTCTCTGTCCCAACAACTGGCCAGGTCCTTTTACCATCTTACAGTCTTTGCACTGGCTCTTTGCTCTGCATGAAATACCCTACCCCTAATGTGTGTTAGGCCTCAAGGTCACTGCATAGGGCAGAAGAAGACGAGAGAGCATATGCTAACTGTTGGTTTTTTTCTGTTTCCCTTTCAGATCTGATGGTGAAAATTCCAGAACAGTCAGGTCAGTACCTCCTTTCTTTAGTAGCAGTTGGGAGATAGGGGAGGGACTGGGATGGGAGCCTCTGGTTTATTACTTCGGGATCCATTGGCAGGGGTGGGGGCCATCTCCAGGGGGTTTGTCCCATTGGTATTAGGGATGGGTATAGAGTGGGGTGGGAGGGCTGGGGTGAATGTGGTAGGTGTAGGGAGGAGGGTGAAACTGTTCTTCAGTTTTTCTGACCCTAGCTGACTTGGGTGCTGGGATGAATCCCAGTGGGTCTCATGGGAGCTGCCCAGATGGGAAAGCCGAACTACGGACAGGTCAGTTCTGGCCCTGGGACCTTCTCCGCGTTCTGCCAGGAGAAGAGGGTACAATAGACATGGGGCTTCCCTGGTCTGGCTTTTGTGCTCCAGCCTGAACTACACTAGCCCTGAGGAGTGAAATTTGGTTAGACTTTTGATGTGACGCTTTCTACATATTAGAAATATACATTATGGTGACAAGTGCACTTATTTTTTGCATGCTTGGTCAAAAAAAGGGTTTGTAAGCTTTAGTAAGTTTTCAGGGTGTGATCAATCTGCCACTTGAGGAGGTGGAAGTAAAACTGGGTTAGAGACAGGGGCTGTCTGTGCATTTCCCATGCTTATAACCATCAGAAGCTTAGTGAAGACATAATTGTCAAGCATACAGACTACGTGAAAATGATGAATAGGGCCCATCAGTCTTAGCATCCAGGTCGCAGGTGATGGAGTAAGCCTCTGAGATGAGATGGACCCAGGCAATAGTGGCATGGGATGAGTGCACTCAGCTCCAGCCAGATCTGCGACTAGCATATACAGCACTTTTATGAAGAGTAGAATCCTCTGAGTGGATCAGTTGGAAGAATGTTCCTATTCCACTGGACTACTGTGGCTGCTCACCAGGGTTCCTGGCTCAGTGAGCAGAACACAGGTTCAGCCCCCATTCGCATCCTCTTGCCTGTGAACTCTTGTGCAGCGCACAGCTTGCTCAACCATATGCAGTAGCTCAGGTCCTGGCATCCAGGCAGTGGGTATGAGAGGGGGCAGAGGAGCTCAGCATACAGACAGAGGTGTACAATGAGATACACCTTGCCCTAGCATCCCAGGCAGCGGGTATGGAGCAAACACAATGATGCCCAGGCCCAAGATATAGGCTATGGGATGGGAGCACACTTGGGCCAGCAGGAAATCAAGGGGAATGTGGTGACTGCAGTCAGGTCCAGTGTATATGACAAGACAAAATTAGTCCCAACATGTAGCCAAGGAGTATGGCATGGGCATAGCCTGTCCTAGCATTTAGGAAGGCACTAGTTTAGCAAAGGACATGGAACCCACTGTCCCACTGTGGGTTTAGAGAAAGGCAACTTGAGCCAACTTCCAAAACAGGCACCCAGGCATCCCTGTCCATATGCCTGCTACTTGTCAAGGGATCCATTAAAGTCTCTCTAGCTCTGAGCTCTTCCCAGCAAGAGAGTTCCTGGGACCTGCAGCTCAGGGTATGTAATAATTATTATAATCATAAGTCATTTGATGATATAAGTTGGGACTTTACAACTTCTTGAAGTTGTTAGTGACTTTCTTTTGTTTGATCCTCCCAGTGACACTGTATGTGGAACCTGGGCTGGCCTTATCATCATTGTTTTACAGTTGAGGAAACTGAGGCTTGGCCTGGTTATGGGCTTTCCCACCGCCAACCACTTAATATTTGGCTGAGCCAAGATTCAAACCCAGATCTGCCTGGTACTAAGCCCAGAGCCCTGCCCACACTGATAATAATAATCATCTTCATCCTCATCCTAATATTTTTAATAATAGCAGGTATCATTTGCTCCTCATGTACTAAGAACTCTTAACACGATTTTAATGCTCACAACAACCTTATTAGACATGGATTGGGATCCCTGACTAACAGATGAGGAATACAAGGTTCCAGAGAAGGTTAGTGCCTTGCCCAAGGAAAGAAGAGCAATGGGGCCAGGTGGCATCACTCTGACTCATAACCTTGGCTATCTGGTTACAAAGCCCGTGTTTGTGGTTCTAAGACATGCTTTTCAACATCTGTCCTGGGCTCATAGTCAAGGAGGCTACAGGGGACACAGCAATTGGAGAAGCAAGGGTCAAATTTGGGCTGTGGAAGGGAACTAAAAATAGCACTTGTGAGGCAAACTCTTGCAAACATGGCAGGAAGACTCTTTAGCTGGGAAGCAGAGCCAGATGGGACTGTATGAGAATGCTCTCAGGATCCACATGTAAATTCTTGAGCTCACTTCAGTTAAGGGTCAGGGAAGGCTTCCTAGAGAAGGCAGCATCTGAGCTGGGCTGTGGAGGACTGACACGCAAACTCTGCATATGGAAGGCATTGCTGGAAGTGGAACAAGCATGCCTAGGAAGTGAGGGTGAGGTTAGAGATGGGGGCAGTCAGCTGGGCTAAAACAGATCTGGGCAGGAAAGGCACAAAGATGAGCACACTGGTCAGGGCTGGGTCACAAACACCTTCTGTCATCAGTGAGGAGCTGGGGAAGTTGAGAAGAGAGGCTGGCCTCTGCAGCCTAGCAAGGGCAGCAGAGGGCTCCATTTATAGCTGGGTTGCTTTCTACGTATGTGACTTTGGACAAATCTGTTCATCCCTTGGAGCCCCAGTGTCCTCTAATAAACTGTGTGTGTGTGTGCGAATGGGAAAGGTTAGGAGGGTAAGAGAAACAGCAAGGAGAGGGGCTAGGCCTTGGCTGTGTTGGAAGTGGAACAGCAACAAGTGAGCAGAACTGGTGGGTTGAACTCATAGCCCCCACCATGGCAAGACCCAGGCCTTAAGGCTTCCAAGTGTGGAGTGCTAGAGGAAGTATGGAGTCTAACTAGAACTCAACAGCTGGTGTTGTGAGAGGGCTGTGGGCAGAGGAAGGTGCCTGGACTTCCTGTAAATTTGTGAAAAGTCATCACACCTACAGGCACCTTAAGCCAGGGTCCAGAGAGGCACTAGCAATGGTTCAGATTCATGAAGCTAGCTAACCTTTAGCAGAGCCAGCTTTCTACCTGTGTGTTCTTTGTGGAATCACTTAACTTCTCTAATCCTTTTTAGTTTCCTCATTAGTAAAATGGAGACAATAATTCTGACATCTGTGGGTTGGTGAGAGAATTTACAGTAAAGTAATGCTCAGCACAAAATAGTGGCTCAACACATTGGAGTGCCCTCTTACTGTCTCTTAACCCAATCCAGTGTCATATGCTGATAGCCAATCTTGAAAAATGTGGAGAAGAATAGAACTTGAAAACAGAGGGGCAGGAAGGGCCAAGACCTCTGTCACCAGAAGTGGCGGGAGCCCAGGCCTAGAGAGTCAGACTAGAAAGGGGGTGGGGTGGGGGTAGAGGGGCAGGGGACCAGGCTAGGGTTGCCAGGCAAGCAGGGATGAGAACTGGAGGGGGAGGGAGGGAGTGAGGAGCCGCTGATACCTAGCTGAGCCTGAGATGTCCCCATGGCAACAGGAGCTGCTGCAATCTCCCGAGGAGAAGTAGGAGGAGCCGCCACTGCTGGCTCTGCTCCCAGAGGAGGCCTCCTATTCTGGGCCTCAGTGCCTCCATCTGTCCAACAGGAGTTTGGATTAGATAATCTTTAAGATTCTTGCTTTCACCTGGTAATCTGGGGTGGCAGAGACCTCATGGACTTTCTGTGGTTCCCCCATCCACATGTCCAAGACACCACCAATCCCCAGAGCCTCCCTAGTTGCATCCTACTCTTCCCTTCCAAGCTGCCTCCTGTTTCTTGCAGCTTGATTGCCCGTCCCATGTACCTCTCTGTTTCCACAACTTCCTTTGCCTGGAACCTTGTCACTTGTTACTCGCTTAGTGCTCTCTGGCTCTAGGGAGCGCAACTCCAGTCCTACCCACTCTGTGAAGTCTTCTTCCCTGCCTGCTTCCTCCCTCATGGGCTTCTTTGGCTCCTAAGCTCTGAGCTCCTCCTCAGGAATCACTACTGCAATCTATCAAAACACTTCTAAGAGCTGGGCTCCACATAAGACACTTGACAGGCTTCAATTTTTACGGTAAATCTATGACTTGTCTGCAGTCCCTTGGGTTCAGCGTGGTAGAGCCAGGCCTGGAACTTGGCTCTGTGTAAGTTGCTCCCCGGGTTGGAGGTGAGTGTCAGTAGCAGCAGTTGCTGGGTGCTGTGCCGGACACTTTCCTATATTCTCTCATTTAATCCTCATGATAATCCTATGGGGTATATATTCTTGTCATTTTATACATAAGGAAACTGAGGCTCCGAGAGCTAAAATAATTCTCCCTGTGATAGAACTAGGACAGGAATCCAGACCCTCAGAGTTGCAGAATCCAAGCTGTGCTGTGCCAGGGTTAACACAGTCATATTCCAGAAGCACACACAGAGCATTTTCTATGTACCAGGCCTGTGTTGGGTGGTCCTTTAGAGGGGGGATGGAAGCAGGGTACAGACCCAGATGAGCCAGTTCTGGCAAGCTCAAATGGGAGTGTGCTGCCAAGGAGAAGCCAGTTGTAAGGATGAGTCTGGAGTGGGTGGAGCTGGAATCTGACAGTGGGACAGAGGAGGAGGGAGGTGGGGGCAGTTTGGTAATTTTCCCAAAGGAGGTACCTTTCCAGGAAGCTCAAGATGGACAAGAGGGGTGAGAGAGTCCTCCCTCCCCATCCTGTTTGTGTTTCCTTGCCCCCACCTGGCCCAGCCCCAGGAAGCAGGTGACCCCTAAGCTGGCTCTGTGCCTGGTTGGCACCAAAATAAACTTGCCTGCTCTCTCTTCCCCTCCCCTCGCCTCTGTCCCCTCTGTCCTGGCTTTAATTAGCAGCCCTGGGGATGAGTCACTTGGCAGCTGGGAAGGGAGGCAGCGCAGCACCCAGTCAAGCCTCCACTCCTGGCCCAAGCCTTGTGGGCAGTGCCACTGTGTTCATGCATGTGAATGTACTCTTAAGGGCCAGCCAGCTGTGTCCATGCAGGTTTGAAGAGCCCAGGGGCAGCACTGCATGCTGGCATGTGTCTGTGCATGTCATGGTGTCCACATAGGAGCATATCTGGTTGTTGCTGCCTTTGTTTCTCTGTGCCACTGAATGTCAGTGTGTGTGCGTGTGTGGCTGTATTGTATGTCTGTGGTAGCAAGTGTCAGGAAATGAGAGGGCATTTGAGTGAACAAACACAAACGTTTTATAATTACATTCACCCCTCCCTGCATAAGTGTTCTTTATGTGTTTTTTGCTTATGCAAAGCCCTGCACTTATATCCCCAATTTTCCCTTGTCTTAGTCTGGGTGCATTTTGTTGCAGGGAACAGAAACCCACTCAAACTCACTCAAGAATAAAGGGTGAGGGGAACTATTGTGAGGCTACATCTCACAGAATCTAAGAACAGTAAATGAAGTATAGCCAGGCCTCACACCAACTGCAAGTGAGACCGAGAAATCAAGGACCAAGGGACAAAGATTGCTTGCTCTTGTTTGCGTGTTCGTTCTCTCTCTCTCTCCTCTCTCTCTCTCTCTCTCTCTCTCTCTCTCTCTCTCTCTCATCTACCCCTCTTTCTCTTCATCTCTGGGGCCCTTGTTTCAACCCTCATCTCTCATGGCTTGCCTGGTCCCTGTCATCTCTTTGTCACTAACTCCTCTCTCTGGGCCAGCTTCCTCTGCTTTCATGCAGCCTAATGTGGCTACCAGCTTCAGGATCCATCCCCATATGACTGCAGCACTCCTGTCCAGCCTATGGTAACACAAAGCGGCAAGGGGCTGTAGATGGGAGTTGAAGTAGGTGAGGGTAGAGAGGTCCCCATTTGCAGAGCCCCTTTCGTTTATGTTTCACTTAGGTTTTATATAAAGACCCATATGTGAATATAGTCTGTCAGCTGCAAGATCAGGGAGGAAAATGGTGAGCTATGGGAAATATTTACACAGGCAGAGGGTGTTGTTCTACCTTGGCTCAGCTCTTGGAACAGCAGAGAACATAGGTGGTGGTTTGATCAGCTCCCATGTGTCAGGTGTGCCATGCATGAACTTAGAACAGTCACAGTATGAAGAACACCTGTCAGGGTGGGTTTTCTGGAAATAATTTATTATTTCCAAAAACAGAAATAATAATAAATAATAAAATAATGATAAATACTTGGTACTTGGTCTTCTATGATGACCACAGTTTTTATGTGTTCACAGTGAGGTCAGAGCCTAAGGCACAGTCTGCTTGGAGACCCTCAATTGTAGGATTGCTCATTCTTCAAGGTTTTTGGTTCCTACTCTAATGCAAATTGACTTGGCTCATTATGCTTTCATATTTCATGTTCTTGCATCAAAACGCCCTGTTTTATCTAAAAATTTCCCCTTATAAATGCCAAAACAGCTTTTAAGTGCACAGTGAATATTATTAGTGCTCCTGGTGTGTGGTAATTTTCATAGCCTCAGAACAACTGGCATAATGCTACTCATGGTACAGCTGCTACCAAGTTCTTGGTTGCTTCAGGAATTTTTACATTTTATTAGTGCAGTGACTGAATTTATAGTTATCTGCAGTGTATAATTACGAGCACACATTATCAATATTATCGGCTTGATGCTTGAGCTTACTTTTCCATTAATACAAACCCTGCAGTTTTTACATTAATTACAGAGGGAATTAATGACCCCTTAGACAAATTTTCACCGATGAGTAAAGAGTTTGGAACCAGCCGTGGCTGTAATGACTGTTCTCCAGATGCAGGGGCAATGCCCAGAGCTCTGACCTTGGCCCTGGCTTCGAATCCTTTGGCTGAGACGAGAGGCTGTGGGTACCTCCTGTTTCTGGTCAGGGACTTAGCAGATGCTGTCATTATTTCTAATAAAAATGATAGTCTTCTTAATATTGTCAAAGCCATCTTCCACATGTAAATAGTAAACCTGAGTGGGAGAGATCATCCCAGGCTCAGGGCAGAGTCTCCTTCAATTCTTCCCCTCCCCTTTTGTCACTATTCCAAATATTAATAATTGCTTTGATTCCAAAAATGTCTATTACATACTAGGTATATTAGCAAGCACTCGATACACATTATCTTTAATCTTTCTGGCTGCCTTGCCGAGTAGGCGTGATATAGCCATTTTACCAATGGGGAACAAACCTAGAGAGATAAAGTGACTTGTCTGAGGTCATCCATCCATCCATTTATTCATTCATTCACTCACTCAAAATGATTGATTGAGTACCTACATGTGCCAGGCACTGATGTGCTAAATTAAATGTGGTTGATAACAAGATGAGTAATAACAGAGTCCTGCTCTGAGGAAACTCACAGTCTGGTAGGGAAGCAGGTGAGGAAACAATTACAGATAATCACACGGGAAGTGTAGGGTGCTCTGGGAGCACCCTGGAAGTATATCCAACCCAGCCTGAGGGTTAGGGAGGTTTCTGCAAGCTGACATGTAAGCTGAGAATTGAAGAATGCGTTGAAGTTAGCCAGGCAAAGGGTGGGGTGAAGGGAGGTGAAGTGGAGAGTATTGCAGGCAGAGCAAAAATATATGCCAGGGCTGTGGGTGGGGTGTTTGGTACCTGCATTTGTGAAGAACGAAAGCCATGTGAGCAGTAGGATGATGCTGTCATGACAAATGGTCTGGAAAGAGGGTAAATTGGGAGCTGGAACGGGGACCCTGGTCAATTAGGCCCAGAGCTGAGGAGCTGCAGGACCCAGGAGCAGAGTTTCCATGTTTCCAGGCTCCAGAGGTGGTCCCATTTGTGTTTCAGGCCCTGGGGCCCAGCCTGGGCCAGCCTGGCTGGCCACCAGGCCGGGATTCCAGTGGCCACAGTGCCCTCTAGTGTCCACCAGCACATCCTGCAGCCTCCGCCTCAGTGTGGATTGTCTCCCAGCGACATGTACTGACCTGTGTGACTACGTGTCTTGTGCCGGGTGCTGGGGACGCTGGGATGAATTAGATATGGCTCCTTTCCCACAGAGCTCCCGGCCCAGAAGAGGCAACAGACAGGGCTGAAAGAAGCAGAGGGTGGGAGGGACACAGGGCAGGGGAGGGGTCAGGGCAGATTCCCAGAGGGTGCAATCTCTGAGCTGACTTGTGAAGAACAAGGGGGAGCTATAGAGATGGGGACGTGGCTTTGGGCTAGGGTGGTGGGGCAGGGCTTTTTGAGCACAGGCAAAGAGAAGTGTGGACAGCAGAGCACAAAGAATTACAAGCACTTCTGTCTGGGTAGGATGAAGATGGCGGGAGGCTGAGGCTCGCTGGAGGTGGGGATTAGGGGCCAGTTCACAAAAGGTTCTGGGATGCCTATCACTGGCTCAGCGTAGGCATTTAGTGAATGGACTCTTATAAGGAGCTTCCCTTTTCTTTGGGGATCACAGACCCATCTAAGGATCTGATGAAATCTGTGCTCTCCCCAGAAACATGCTGTTACTCATTAATATTTGTCCTAGAACTTCATTGCCTTCAGAGACATGCCCTCCATGCCTATGAATGAACCACGGGCTATCAAATTGTTCTTAATATAAATACTAAAGCTTTATTGCAACCTCCAAGGCTCTATAGGCTCAGACCACTGTCTACATCTCCAGTCTCACCTCTCTCCCCCTTGCTTTCTCCACTCAGCCCCTTTGGCCTCTTTGCAATTCCTGAAAATACCACCTCAGGTCCTTTGCAACAAACAGTTGTTTCCTCAGCCTGGAACATTCTTTCCAGCTACCTCTACTTTTTGCCCAACTTAATTCCATTAGTTGTTGAATGTCTGTTTCCTCACCCTTAATCACTGCTGTATCCAGACCCCGGCCCAGTGCCTGGTCTGCAGGATCTGTTGAATAAGTGAATAAAGAGCTTGCCAGTGCCCTGTGGCTGGATCAAGCTCCTCACCTGTAAATACTTCTTCCCTTCAGCCACTGGTTAGTCATCACATGAGTCTACCCAACATACTCAGAAATCTCTGAATTCTAAGAGTGGCCCAGATTAAGAGACATTTTCCTGGAAATTTTCCCATCCCTGAAATGAACAGCTTCCCTGCCTCCCTGGGAGACAATGCAGACTCTCTCAGGCTCGAGCTGAGACACTTCATCATATGTACCTTCATCTCACTCAATCCTCAGAAGAACCCGTGAGGTAGGGATTGCCAGTCATCTCTTAGAGATGAATAAACTGAACCTACGAGGGGTTACCAGCTGAAAAGTGGTCGAGATGGAATTTGTACTTGGCTCTACCAGGCACCAAAGTGTAGGCTCTTTGCCTCACCAGAGAGAGGAAGGGGCTTGTCCAAGGTCACAGAGCATCAGCCTTAGGGCCAGGACTAGAATTTCTGTTTCTCAACTCCTGCCAGGCCACGAGGAAGCTTTTAGCCAGAGGTACAGCTCTTAGTGCAATAACTGCAAATGGGCACCCGATTCAGCTGCAGCAGGGACTAGGAGAGTTTCTGGGGAGAAGAGCAAAAGCTGAGGCCAGAGCCCTGAGGACCAGGGGGCTTTAAGCATGGGCAGAGAGAGAGGAGGCCACGAAGGGCTCACAGATGCCAACTATGTGGTGGTCCAGAGGCCCTCTCTCTCAGCAGCTTTGGCTTTCTTGGGAGGAACCAGCTGCCCCAGCAGGGAGGCAGGAAGGCTGGCCTGTTGCCTGTCAGGTCCTCTTCCTTCTAGATCACTGGCCTCCTGGCCCCTCCCAGGGTTGCCTTCTGCTCAGAATAGCCAGAGGCCTGGGCTCTGGGGCCATAAAAGGACAGGAACACTCTGAGCTGGATCTGGAAACCCTTCAGGAGCCCCACATCCTTCAAATACTCCACATTCTCTCCTTTTGCCAGCCCCACCCATATGGAGGAGAGATTACTGTAGTAGATAGGTAGAGAGTCAGGGCACCTGGGTTCTAGTCTGACTGGCTGTATGAACTTTAGTAAGACTCTTCCACTCTCCAGGCCTCAGTTTCCCCATTTGTAAAATCAGGTGGGGTAATTTCCTTAGAAGAACAGCCTCTTGATTGTGAATGGCATTTCTTCTGATTTTGCTCTTCTCTTCAGGCCAGTCTAGAAAACAACTAGAAGAAAGTGAGAACTGATTGTGGTACTCAAAAATGTTGGCCAGGGCCTCATCTTGATTTCCCCAAATGGGTGATTTGAATCCTAGAACAGCAAGTAAACGATCTCTTTAGCTGTGCTGAAGATGGGGATGTTTGCAGAAAGCTTCTATGGGAAGATTTCTGGGTTCACAAGGCAGTGATATATATGAGTGAGAGGACAGATTCCAGATTCAGGAATGGCCAAACCAGGTCCTGATCTTGAGGTTCCACCACTTACTGGCCATATTACCTGTGCCTAGTTACTTAACATCTCTCCATCTCAATTTTCTCTTCAGTAGAATAGGGCTAGTGACACATACTTGACAGGGTGCTGGGGAGGTTTTCGTGGAGGTGTACTTAAGGAGTCCAGCCTGGGGTATGGCCCAGAGGAGTCACTGTGAGCTCTCAAAGCTGCTTCCTCTTACCAGAAGTTCCCAGCCCTCCTGGGGGATCAGGGGAAGGAGCAGTTTCCAATTGCAGTCTGGCCTAAGGCCCAGCTGGCCTGGCCACGCCTCCTTGGTTCCTCCTTCTAGGGAAGGGCTGGGGAGGAGGGGTTGGTGACACGGTGGAGGCACCGCCCGGGCCAGGGGGCCTGCCCTCTGGACAGGTCCAGACCCATGGAGACCCCCGGGAGGAGTAACAGGTAGGAACCTGGGTCCCCTCCTCAAACCCTGCAGCCTGACCTCCTCCCTTCCTGTCCAGGCCTGGACCCGATCCCCAGGCTGCTGATTCAGCAGCCTCCTGGCTTCCTGGTTCCTGGCTCCCCTCTTGGACTCTTGGAGGCTTGGGGGAGGGAACCAGCTCAAGTGGACGAGCCCATGGGCAGCCGGGTGTTCAACAGTGTAAGGGCCCTGGAGCCCTGAGGAGCACAGTCAATGGCCTGGGAGGGGTGTGATTGGTGGCTGCCTTAGCATGCTAGTCTGACCTGGCACTGCAGAACTCCCTGTAGCTGCTGAGATTTGCTGATACCAACACTCCAGCAGCCTTGGGGTCTCTGAGTCTCAGGTTTAATGACATGATGAGTCAAGGATTTGGGGTGGTGACTGGCACATAGATGGCACTGGAAAAAGAGTTGTTCTGATGATGATGATGATGATGATGATTTCAGAGTCTCTTATAAGAAGAGTCTCAGATTCCAAGATTTTGTAAGGTTCTGAGATTTGAGCATCCTCAAATCTGCAGCAAATGAGATAGTGGGCAGCTGGCCTGGCCTGCAGCCACATCTTTGTGCCTCTACTTGGGCTCTTGAATGGCTAGGCCCCGACCACAACCTGCCTTCAGGGGCTTGTGGAGCACAGGGGCTGGCTGACATGGAAGAACCAGCTCCCCTTTCAGCATCTGCCCTGTGGTGGGTAGGGCAGGGACCTCGGCCTCCCTGCCCTCCTGTCCCTCTTCCCCATTTCCATTCTCTGGACTTTGATCATGGGGAAACAGGAGGTAGATGGGCCTTTGGACCCTGAACTAGGAGTGGGGACACAGCGCTCGGGGGTGGAGCATGGGCCCTGCCCTGGGCTGGGGGCGCAGCAGCACTGGCCTTGGAAGCAAAGACCCCTGCTACTCTGAACCACCCAGTCTTCTGGCTCCCTGGGCCCCACCTGCCCACTCACCCCACCCATTTACCCCTTAGTCCCATTCTGTTACCAAGACTACTGAAACCTTGTCAGCTCTCCTCTGCCCTCACTTCTCCTCACCTTTGCTTTAGCACTCTCTGCCTCTCCCTGTCTTCTCTCTGTGTCCTTTGTCTTACCCTTTCTCTGTCTTCCTCTTTCTGTCTTTCTCCTTTACTGTGTCATCCTTTCCTTGTCTCTTTCAGTTTCTTGCTGTCTCTCTCCCTCTTCTGCAGTGTTTCCTCTACTCACCTGGCTTGGGTTCTTCCCACTCTTCAGACCCAGAGCCTCTCCTCTCTCCATCCCTCCCTCATTTCTTGTGAGGGGTCTTCTGTAAGGGGGAGCCCCCCATACATTTTTTACCCCTCTCTCTCACCCCCCTTCCTGCTCTCCTCTTCCCTACCCTTGTGGTGTCTGATGTGAGGAGGGCTCCCTTCTCCCTTCCTTGCTATGGTATCCCAGTGCCTCCGTGGCGAGGGTCCCCATGGAGTCACCTGGGACACAGGAGGCCCAGCCCAGCTCTTTTGTCTCTGCTGCCCCCTGTTGTCGTTGTGTTCTGTTTGTGATTCAAGTGCCGTCCTCTCTTTCTTGACTTTGTGTTTTTTTTTTCTTTTTTCTTCCTTTTTTCCTTCCTTCCTCCCTCCCTCCTTTCCTTCCTTCCTTCCTTCCTTCCGCCCTTCCTTCCGCCCCTCCTCCCTCCCTCCCTTTCCTCCCTTTCCTCCCTTTCTTCCCTCCTTCTTGCCTTCCTCACTCCCACCCCTTCCTATCCTCCACCACCCATTCCTTCCAGTCTTCCCACCCCCTCCGCTCACTATCGCCTCTTTGTCCCCTTTCCCTACCCTGCCTCTCCCCTTCCTCCCTGTCTTTCTCTCTCTGTCTCTCTCTTTCTCTCTCTGTCTCTCACTGTCTCTCAGGTCCACAGCGTCTCATACTCTACACCAGTATTGCTGTCCTACTCAGGTCCTTGACTCCATGAAGCTTACCCCCTCAGGCAGGCTGGCAGAGAGCAGGTAAGAGCTAGACCCATCCCTTCCCCAATCCTTCACCCTTCCACACAAATATACAATATCATTGCCAGATCCCTGCTCCACCTCCCTCTAGCCCCTGGAGTGATTGTGGAATGGGTGTCTGTGTGTGTAAGAAGAGTGACAAGGGGACCAGGTCAGGAGACCAAAGAGGACATTCAGAATCTGTTTGTAGTTTGTCCTTCCTTATAAATCCTACCCTAGACACCTGTCCCCCAAAACGGGAGTGGTTGGTCCTAGAATATGTAACATTTTAGCTGTTTTGAAGGATGAGTAGGAGTTTGCCAGTTGGATAGGATGGGGAAGGGTGTTTAGCCAGAGGGAAAAATTTATTAACACCTTTGAAGAATAATATTATTTTCAAGTTAATTAAAAAACACATTTGATATTTTCGATAATGCAATAAAATGAATATTAGTAACAATGGCAAAAAAGACTAGGCCCATTTGAAAGTTTTAAAATATTTGTGTTAAAGAGAAAAAAGAATGGAATTTATGGAAGATTTAGAATAAATGTCAATGAAAATACAATATATCAAAACTATGGGATATGACCATTTGGGTTCCCATAGGAAAACGCATTTACTAGAGAACAAGACAGTTTAAATTAAATGAACTAGATTCTTACTCAAGAATCTAGAGTAAGAACAACCAAAAGAAATCAGAATAAAGAACTTACTATAGATAAAACCAGAAATGAATTAAATAGAAAAGAAAAGATTTGATAAACTAAGAGGTTGTTTTTGAAAAGACCAGAAAAGTGGACAGACTATCCTTTGGCAGAAACGTCTGAGAAAAAGGCAAGAAAACCTAAACAAAATAAGGTATGATGAAGAGATTTAACCACAGATTCTGAGAAGAAAGAATGCATAAGAAAATGCTTTGTATAATTTTATAATAATAAATGTGAAAATCTAGATGAGATGGCTCATTTTCTAGGAAAATATAAATTACGAAATGACATAAGGAGTGCCAAAAAAAGTGAACATAATAGAACGAATATAGAAGAAATTTAAAAGATGGCCCAAATTTTCTCCTTAGAAATGGTACCAGGCCCAGTTATTATGGAAGGTTGATACGATGGGAGTTCTATTAAATCTTGAAAGATCAAATACTAGGAAAAGATTGACAGCTTTTTAGTTCATTCCAGAAGGAGTAGTATAACTGGACAGGTTTAGACAGAAAAAGAAGAAAAAAAAAGGAAAACTATAGCCTAATCCCACATATTAATATAGTAACAGATATGTTAATTATCAAACTGAATCCATCAATGTATTAAAAGGGGAATGTGTCATGACAAGTGAAGATTTGTCCCAGGAGTGTAAGGATTGTTTAACAGTAGGAAATATGTCATTGTAATTAATTATATCAATAGATTAAAGAGAAATGATTATATAACTGTCTCCATAAATGCTGAAAAATAATCTGATAAAATAACATATTCATTCTTGATTTAAAAACTCTTAGAAAATGTCCTAGTTATCCTTGCTGCATTGGGTAATTTGTTACACAGCAATAGATAACTAGTACAGTAAGCTAGAAATCAATGAAAACTTCCATAACTTGGTAAAGATTTTTTGTCAAAAAAGAAACATAATCATCAAATGTAACAGAGAAGTACTAGATAAATTTCCATTAAATCCAGGAACAAAAAAAGGGATGGCTGCTATCATTGTCACTAACTATTGTTTTTCTGGAAGTTTAACCAATGGGATTGAAAAAGAAATAAGTGGTATAAATATTAGAGAAAAAAGAATCGGCGTTAGCATAATTCGAAGATGATATGGTTGTGTACTTATATAATTGAAGAGAATAAAAGGAAAAATCATTAGAACTAATAAGAAAATTTGGTGAGATGGGTAGATACAAGATAAATAAATACACATCCAAACTATTAGCTTCTCTGAATACCAGCAATAACTAAGTAGAAAACATAATAGAAAAAATTCCATTCAAAATAGCAAAAAAATATATATAAAATTCCTAAGAGTTTACAAGAAATGCAAAATAATTTTAAATTTTCATCAAAGACTGTAAGAAGACTTGAATAAATCAAGAATCCTATTTTGTTACTGGATAGGAAGATTCAATATGGTAAAAATGACAATTTCCTCCCAATTTGGTCAAAAGGTTCAATGCATTTCTCATTAAAATTTCAGTGGTATTTCCCTTGATAATTGGGCTATTGGGTTTTGAGGTTCATTTGGAAAAGTAAATGCCCAAGGATAATAAAGAAAAAATTTTAAAAGAACAATGAGGAGGGGGGGACTTGCCCTATAAGATACAATAAACTTACCATAAATCTGCAGTAGTTAGAAATATTATATCATCACAGAAATGGAGGAGTACATAAATGGAACAAAGTAGAGAGTATAGAAAGAAATCCATATATTCATAGGTGAATTTAATTTATGATAAAGAACACATTTCAAATCATTGGGGAGTCAGTAACAGGATGGGACTGTTAGCTACCATTTGAAAAAAAAATAAGTCAAATTGCTACCTCATACAAAACAAATACAAAAAAATAAAATAAAACTGGAAACATGCCAAAGGAAAGTCCAGAATATTTTTATAATATTAGAATAGAGAAGCTTTTCTGAGCATGACTTAAAAACCCATAAGCTATAAAGTGAAGAGCAATAATTTTGACTACATTAAAATTAAGAGCTTCTGTGTGGAAAAAGATACTATATACGAAGTTAAAACATAAACAAGAGGATAGAAGAAAGTATTTGTTACATAGATATCAGGCAAATGTTAGTGTCTCTGTGTATATCTATATCATATCCAGGAAGTCAGTAAGAAAAAGGTGTGCAACCCATTTGAAATGGAGAAATGACATGGTTTGACAATCCAGAGAAGAAATAGATAATTAGCTAATGAATGGAGAAAAAGATATTCAAGCGTACTAATGGGTAAAGAAATGTGACTAAAACAACAATGAAGTACCAATTTTAAAGTACCAGAATTTCAAAGATGGAAAGGATTGTGAGGAAACAGAACCTCTCACATACCTTGATTGGAAAGCAAACTGGTAACATTTTTTTAATGGGACAATTAGTTGCCACCAGATTCTTCAATGTCACATACGTCCAAGCTAAATTTGAAGCTAAATTTCTCTAAGGTTTTGCTACTTAGATGGACCCCAATTTGGCCATCCAGAGGACTTTTCTAAAACACTTCAATCCTTACTGTAAACATACTGTGCAACTCTTTATCACATACCCTCAAGGATAGCATTCTCAACCAACCCTTAAGGAACAATGACAACATGTTATACGCACCCTGTCACAATTTCAAAGCATGATGTATTCTTCTCAAAACAAAGACAAGATTACAAGTAGGAATACTCTTATTTTTAACCAGTCTGAAAAAATGTTAAAGCAACAGGAATAACTTTTATCCACATTTTAAATAAAATGTGCATTCCTTTGGCCCAGCAATTCAACTTTTAGGAATCTGTCCTTCAAAACTACTTCCAGACTTATGCAAAGATATTAATTGCAGCACTGTTTGTAATGGCGAAAAGTTAAGACAACTTAAATGACCATCAGTAAGGAATAGTTTTTTCTTCATGATCTACCCATAATATGTATTACTCTGTAGAAGATCAAAAGAAAAAGATATATCTCCATATACAGGCATGGAAAGATCTTCAAGACTTATCGTTATATGAAAAAGCAGAACAGAGCTTATGGTATGATCCCATCACAAGATGATCCCCTCTTGTGAGGAAAACAAAACTCCCATAATAATAATGACAACATGTTATACCCACCCTGTCACAATTTCAAAAGTATTGGCTTATTTTTGGGTCACATTTCCTTACTTTTACTAACTCATTACCCTCCTTATCTGCAACTTTTTCCTGTACTCAACTATTCAGATATTGCTTTTCTTTTTAATAAGTAGCTCAAATACTGCTACCCCGCAAACACACCCCAATTCATCTAGCAAGCATTTGTCCTGCCTGCTCTCAGTTAGGCCTTGTGCTGTACCTTGGTGGGATGTAGGAATGAACTATCTGGTTCTACTGTTAGCTCAAGTCTGGAAGGGAGAAAGACACATAGACAATGGCAGCATAGTATGGTTTGGAATGGGACAGAAGTAGGCTCAGAGAGCTGCCAGAGGAGGGGCACCTGACCCTATCTGTCCCCTACAGGAGGGGACATATGTATTGTGTCTTGAAAGAGTAATAATTTTCCTTCTTCCCCCAACCCTGCCAGAAATGGATGCCCACTTTTTGGCTTTTCCAAGTAAGATGACTTAATGAGGAGGAATGGTTGAGTCAGTATCTTTATCCAAGTTCAAGTCTGGCTACTTACCAACTCTCTGATTTAGGAAGCCATTTAACCTCTGAGACTTCTATCAGTTCATTAGTGTAATGAGGATAATGCCTACTTACCTTTCAAAGCTGATTTTAGAGTCAGAGAAGATACATGTAAAATTCCTGAGTGACTATCAACTTTCGAAGGGTAGAGACTACCCATGTCTTGTTTTCCTCATGACCAAGTGTGTAGCATTGGATCTAAAAGCTGTACATGTCTGGGTTTGGTTCTGGAGCAAATGATGGGCCTGACCATAGTGGGGATTTGGGATGAAGAGGCTCAGAATAGTACATGGGATGGAGGGGATCTCTTCAAAAGTAAAGAGAGCCAGGTGCCTGTTATTGGCATGAAGATGACACAGGAGAGAAATTAAAAACAGATGGCCCTGGGAAATGGAGCCTAGGCAGGACATTCTGGCCTTGGTTCTTGGTCCTGTTCTTTTGAGGATACCATCTCTCAATTTCATAGTCCACAGCAGGGAAGCATGGTGGACCAATACTTGTGTTGGTGCCAACAAGTCTCAATTTCAGTGCCAACTGTGTCACTCACTAGCTGGGTGACCTTAAACAACTCATTTCACATCTCTGAACCTAGCTCCTTAGCTGTTAAAAAGGACACAATACCACGAATGTCATGGGGTTTATTTATTGAGGAGTAGATGAGATCATAAATAGAATTCACCTCCCTGAGTGCCTGGTACATAATGACTACTCAGAAAAAGTATAGCATTTATTAGTATGCTTTTCAGTAGACACTTATAGAGTTCTGCTGTGATAGAACTCCCAGGGCCTATGCTGGGTAATGGTTCTTGCTTTCCACAAGTTCCCAGTTAGTTGGGGAGACTAAGAAGAGATATTACAGAAGAGAGCACAGGGGGCTGTGGAAATCCGGAGGAAGGGATCTGGCCCTGTCTAGGCTGGTGCAGTCAACTCAGCCTGAGAACTGAATCTTAGAGGGTGAGTAATAGTTAGCCAGGGACAGAAGGGTGAAGTTTTGTAAAACATTCCAGGCAAATGGAACAACATACACAAAAAAGCCTGGATATAATTGGGTAGGGCCAGAGCTTCTTAACCTTGAGAGCATGATATTTAATAAAAAATGTGTACTTTTTTGTCAGGGAGATGTTTAATGGATTTCGTTAAATACATAAAGGGTTTGTGTTGCCCCCAAACGGTTAAGAACCAGTGTTGCTTGTGAGAAAGTATCATGTGAATGGATTCTGAATAGGAGAGAAATTTGGTAAAATTTATGGTTTAGAAACATCACATTAGGAATATGAAAAATGGATTGTATGCATGTTGCCAAGAGGAAGGAGCAAACTGGAGTATTGGCATAGAAGAAATGGATTTGAACAGGGTTACTGTGTTGCACTACTCCAGTGGACACCATTCACATAGAAGCATTCTAATTTCAAATTATGGAATCTAAATTCTTTGAGAGTTATTAATGAGATAGACCCAATAGAAGATGAGAGAAAGGGAGGTGGCAAGGATGAGTTGGCATTAGCAGAGGACCAGAAGGACATGAGTCCAGGATAATAAGGAGGAAAAGGGAACCTCTATTAGTGCTCACCCAGCACCCAAAGTCTTTGGTCCCAGATATAATTACTACCTTCCATTCTATTCCTAATACTTGGAAATCCTGAGGGACATTGAAGACACTTATTTCTCTATGGATTTTGGAGAGAGACTGTTTCTGGTTTATGAATTTTCTGAAAAAAGTAGTGTTTCAGCCAGTCATTCAAAGTCCACAAAGACTTTGAGAGATAGAAGTGGGAGAGGATGTTCTGAGAGTGTACACAAAGGCCTGGAGGTGAGAAATGGTGAAACTAAATATTTGGGGGCTGGAGAGTTCGGGATTCTTTTTTTTTTTTTTTTTTTTTTTTTTTTGGTAGGCAGGTATAGGGACATGAGCAATTTTTGACTGGGGAAAAATGACATGATCAGATTAGCACTTTAGAAGGAAAGGAAACTAGAGAGGTGGTTGGGAGGAAGAGAGGACTGGAGTTAGAGAATGAATACATAATGGAGTGTGGGAGGTAAAGATACCAGGGTGGAATTCACATTGAGTTGCAGCATTCAGGCCTAGCAGTGCATCTATTCATTCAACAAATATTTACTGAGTGCCAGGCACTATGCAGGGGATTAGGGCTATAGCACTGAACAAAACAGATATCTGTCTTGAGACATCTCACAGTGGGTGAGACAGATAATCAATAAATAAACAACTAAATATATAGACTGTTTCTGGTGCCACACCTATCTGAGGACAATGTTCCAGATAGAAGGAACATCAGTGCAAAGGCCCTGAGGCAAGAGTATGCTCATTATGTTTGAGGGACAGAAGAGAGACCAGTATAACTGAAAAATGGACAAGGGGCAAGAGAAGTAGAAAAATAACATATCAGGGGCCAAATGATGTATATATAGACTTCAGGAACTATTTAGAAGGTATAATCAGCAGGATTTGGTGAATGGAATCCTAAGGGAGCAGGAAGAATCCAGGATGACTCCCAGGTGTGTTCTGGGTATGGGCAACTAGGTGGATGGTGGTGCCTTTCACTAAGTTGGGAAATGCAGGCGGATAGGTTTGCAGTGGTAAGACGCTAAGTTAGAGGTCCCTGTGAGCTCTAAAGGCCGTAAGGGCCATCCTGGTGGAGCTTCCAGCAAGCATTAGGCTTGATAGGTCTGGGACTCAGGAGGGGGACCATGCTAGAGGGAGAGCTGCAGGCATGCTCAGCCATACCCGAAGTTATGGAATAAAATCAGTGACAGCAAATGTGGGATGAAAGAGAAGAGGATGGGAACAGAACCGGGGAAGAAGTACCAACACATAAGGAATGAGGAGAGGAAGAGGAGCTGAGGGTGGGCAGAGAAGTAGGAGGAAAATCAGCAGGGAGTGGGCTCTCTGAAGCAGAGGAAGGAAAGAGCCCTCCATGCCCAGGAGGGGCTTGTTAAGAGTGGCAAATGTTACAGCTGGGGGAAGTAAAATGAGGGTGGGAGAGAGTCTATTGGCTTTAACCACTAGGAGGTCCTGGGAGACCTTACTAAGAACAGTTTCTGTGGTGTGGTGGGCGCATGAGGCAGATTGCAGTGGGTTGAAGAGCTCGTGGGAGGTACTGAAATGGAGATGGCCCGTGTAGACAAATTTCTCAAGAAGCTTAGTTGTGAAGAGGAGAGAGGGGCAGTGATTGCTAGAGGGAGATGTGGGGGCAGATAGAGGGTTTTTATCCCAGATGGGAGATACTTGAGCTTCTATAAATATTGGTAGGAAGGAGGCACAGAGAGGGAGAGGTTGAAATACAAGAGGGAGAGGGGATGATTGCTGTGGAGGAGGTAGCAGGGGTGGGCTCCAGAGCCCAGGCAGAGAGACTGGCCTTAAATAGCACAGGGGCCCTCTCTTTCTTACAGGGAAGGAAAGCAGAGGTGGTGGTTATAGTTGTCAGGGGTAGGATACAGGGCATTGAGGGGATTGGTGAAAGAAATGTTCAGGAAAGTTCAAAGCAACACATGGAGATATCTAACCCAGGACATGGATGCTGGAGCTAGGAGGAAGCAAAGCATACTTCTGGTTGGGAGTTAGGGAGGACTTCCTGTAGGAAGCAGCATTTGAGCTGGGCCATGAAGTTCAAACAGGATTTCAATAAGCAAAGATCTCTGCAGAAAGAAGAAACAGAATCAGCAAAGGGATAGCAGTGCAAACATGCTGGACATGCTGATGGAATCGTGAACAAACTAGTTTGATGAAGGCTAGGCATGAATGAGCAGGATAACATTGATGCCACTGATAATGACAGATAATAGCAGTTACCATGTGTGAAGCACCAAACCTATCCTGTGGCAGGTGCTTTATTTACATGCTTCAATTTATTTAATCATGCCATGCCCTGCAGAAGAGGTATTTATTTCCTCATTTTACAGATAAGGAAAAGAAGTCCTAGAAAAGTGAAAAAATGGACCCAAGTTTACTCAACTAGTAGGCGAGAGGGCTGATAATTCAAACCCCTGCCTCTCTGTCTCTAAAGCTTGTGCTTTTTTCAGTAAACAGGAAAGGCCAGGTGAGGCCGTATGGTGAGGGAGGCTCGAAAGCCAAATTGAGTAGTCTGAACTTTATCCAGGAAGCAATGGGGAGCCAAGGAGGGAGTCTGAGCAAAGGAGATTCATATTTGAAGGTTGGCTTTGGGAAGGCTAATGTGGTCCAAGAGAATAGGGAGGAGAAATCAGGAAGTGGCTGCAGTGTCAGGGTGGAGGGTAGCGGAGGCCTGGCCTGGATATGAGGGGAATGAGCAGTGGGCCTCAAACGTTATTTGTTCCTCATGACAGCTTTGAGAGTTGCGAAGCTTTCTTCTCCTTTTATAGATGAGCAATGGGAGACTCACAAAGGGTGAGTTACTTGCTCAGGACTTGAGCCCTGGTTCATGTGGTTTTGCTGACTCAGTGACTCTGTGAAACAGTGTTTCAAAGGGAACTCTGAGTAGAGGAGGGTGTGCATGCATGGATGTGTGTGTGTACATGTGTGCACATGTGCATGGGTGCATGCTTGTCTGTCAGATGGACAGCAGTGCCTTCCCTTGCCTATCCTCTTTCCTTCCCATCTCTTCCCAGTCCTCTAGTTTCCTGGATTCCATACTTACTACTTCCCCCAGCCAAGGGATCTGGGAGTGAGCTGATACTGTCCCATTGGGTCTCCCCAGATCAGGCTTTTCACTCCCAAGGCACTTGGTCATACCTCCCTACCCGCCCCCCATCCCTATTGTCTGTTCATCCACCCCACTAAACCGGCCCAGCTCTAGTGAGTGCCACATGCAGACTGGCCCCTGGTACCGTTCCTCTTGTTCCTACGATGATTCCTCCCCACCTCTGTGGTGCTTCTGTGTGGGTACAAACAGTCACCTCGAGAATTAGATTCAGCTCACAAGCAGTGAACAGCCACCACCATGTTCCCCTTGCTCTTCTCTGCCAGTCCTTGCAACGATCCTGAGGGTTGGCATATGAGCCCCATCTTTGCAGATGAGAAAACTGAAGCTGCAAGAGGGGCAGTAATATGCCTGGGCAATGTAGCCTGGAAGCACTTGTAGAGCTGGCATTGGAACCCAGATCTGTTTGCTTCCTGAGCTATGGGCTTTCCACACTCCATTTCCAAGCATCTTCGATTTTCCCAACTTTGAGCCTTCAGGAAATACAAATTTCTAGAACTAGTGCCAAGTTCACTCAAAGAGCCTGGTGGGATGAGTCAGAAACTTGGAGCTCTGGGAACTCCTAGTTTAAATCCTGGCTCTGCTGCCCACCCAGCTATGTGACCTGGGGCAGGTTATCCACCATCTCCGAACTTCAATTCTCTCACCTCTAAAATGTTTGAGGAGGGTTAAATGAGATGATGTATGCAAAGTGCCCCAGAAAGCAGGTTGCTACTATTTAAATTTAAATGAAGGTTGGGCCCCTGTAAGGTCAGAAGTGGAGTTTATATACTCTAAACAGGACCTAAGAGGGAGCCCAGCCTGGGTGTCAGGAGGATGTCCCAGGAGAGGACCAGCAACAGGCTCTTCAGACACTGAGTTAGGTGTAGCCTGGATAATCCATCATACTCGCCTCCCCATTCCGACCCCCATCCTAGTCCTACCTCCCTGGTTCCAGCCCTTCATGTATCTCCCCTGCTCTGCAAACTAATGCCTCTGCCTCTCTCTGTCACCCGTCTGTGGCCTCTACCCTGCCCTTCCTGGCCCCAGGGAAGAGGAGGAGGAGGAGACTGAGGAAGAGGAAGAGGAAGACGCTCATCAGTTCTGCTGTCCGGCCTCCGAGTGCAGCAGTCCCTCCTCTCGGTAACTGAGAGGACAAGGGTCATTTTCTATGCAGAAGCAAAAGCCTTAACCAGCTCCCCTCCACTCCCCACCCCATCTCAGTCCCCCGGGATCCCCCATGGGACCCTGTCCCTGCTTCAAGAATCAGATGGACAAGCATCGTGTCCCTTCCTCCCCCAACTTCTTGGAATTCCCATACCCACTGCTGTTTCCCCTGGACTCCAGCCCCACATTATAAAGGCTGGAGCCCTAGGTCTGACTAAAATATGGGAACAGCAAAGTTTGGAGCTTGGAACATGAACCATCCTGCACCCACATCCCACTCCCTGCTCCCCAGGCACCCTGGAGCCTGCCGCTCCTGGAGAGGTCTCTTAATGGCATCCCAAGGACCTACCTCTGTCCTCTTTGAGCACAAACAGAAATGCAGGGTGCCTAGGGCTCAGAGGACCAGAGAGGGCGAGACCCAGCCTGCTTAGTTCCTCGTTGCTCGTTTCTTCGCTGTGGCCATTGCTGCCATCTCCTCCACTGCTTGAAGGCCTTGTCCCATGCCCCTGCCCACTCCCATAGTGCTCTGTAAATATGATCAGGAAGAAAAGACCTTTCAGAGAATGTGTTACTGTGTACAAAGGAATTTCCATCAATAAAAGCTGATCTCTTCTCTCTGTCTGATGTATGTTCCACCCCACCACTGTTTTCCTCTTCCTGTTCCTGCTAGGGCCTTACCAGCTTTCCTATCCAGGGCTGGGAGAGAGAGTAGGGTTTGATGTGCGGTACTGTCAGCACCCAAAATGCACTCAATAAATAAATGAGCAGTGTGGCACTCTCGCCATAGGCAAGCCTGTTGCCTTCTCCAGCCCATCCGTCTGAGGTGGCATGAACTGGCCAACTCAGACATATCAGTTGGCTTCTTTGCTACCTGATTTCCCGTGTATAAAAGGAGTGAGGCTTGACCAGAGGATCTCCAAGGGCTCCTCCAGCTCTGACATTCTGTCAATCTGAGATGCTACAATTTTAAGAAACCATGAATTTAAAATATGATAATTCGGTGACGCATGCCACGCAATCCTGTGGTTTCTATTTCTGCAATGATTTTTGGATTCGCCAATCTTATAGTTTTAAGATTTCATGATTCTACCATGATGGTGTAATTTTAATATTCTGAGATGTTAAGAGTCCTTGATTATATACTTTCAAGATTCTGATTCTACAACTTTAGGGATCTCTGAATCTGAGAGGAAGTGTTTTCTCCCAGATGTGGTGACCCTAAATATTTTCTGCACCTGCCAGGAGCTGTTCCTAAGAATCCCTAGAAGCTGTTGGCAGGTGTCTCTATAGGCTGTAGGACTCACATCTTCTATGATGTATCTGTGTTAGGAGCAAAGCCAAGAGACCCCCAAAAGGGTTCATACCCTGCGTTTCTCTTTCTGAGCCATTGGCATTAGGTAAATCTGAGGTTACTTCTAGTTCTGCCGCTTACTCTCTGCGTAAACTGGAGCAGGGATTTTCTTCTCCTTGAGCTTCATTAACCTTTAGTACAGTGTGGTATCTCTGTACTTGGTTAGGTATCTCCATTTGTTGCTCTGGGCTGTCCTGAAGATTAGCAAGAAAACACAGGGAGCCCAGTGTAGGGTCTGATGTGCTGTTAGCTAAGTGTGCAGTGACTGGTGGTTCTTGTTTTGATTAAGGCCCAGGTGAGAGTCCCTCCTCTCCTTTCTTTCTTCCCTCCTTTCATCATCCCATCACATTGATCTCATACTTGTTCCAAAGGTTCACCTCATTTCCTCACTCATTGTTTCACTCAGTTACTCAATTTATCTACTTATTCACTCATTCGAACTCTCATTTCTTCCTTCCTCTGTTCCTCTGTCCCTCTCTCTCTCTTCCCCTCTCTCTTATTTACTCTTCCAGAAGGCATTGCTTTAGTACTTATTGTGTGCAAGGCTTCAAGCTAAATACTGTAAGAGATCAAAATTAAGATAATGGCTGTGTTCTCCATCAGTTCTCCATTTCCCAGGCAAGATGAGATATCCTTTGGGGAAGTATGCAGGGTGCGAAGGGCTGAAATGATTGAGCAGATATGGCTTCAGTGATGAGCAAAATATGTTCCTAGCCCAAAGAGGAAGGAGATGTCAAGGCGGACTGCGGGGTAACATTCAGGAAGCTTTCTGGAGGAGGAGGGAAAAGAGTGGAAGGCAGAGAAGGGTTTGAATAGGTGACGAGAGGTGAGGAGGCATTACAGGAGACAGCAAGGACAAAAACTTGTGGAGAACTCCAGGGTCGTGTTCAGGAATGGTACATAGATTGCTGTTTGACTGGCTCTACAGTGCATGTGGGTCTAGGTGACCTGTGGCTAGGGAGTGGGAGAACATTCTATCCTTCATTTGATTGGAGAAAGAAGGAAGTAGGGTGTAGGTGTTCAACTAAATGGAGGGACAGGGCAAGTCAAAGTCAGATGGCCATGGTGGGAGCCATGGTGTAGGCAACTGAATTGGCCGAGGGCCTGTGCTGCGGGAAGTGGGAAGGGGCCTATCAGTTGTAAGAGAAAAGTTTATGCCTGTGCATATATGTGCATATCTTTACATGAGGCCGGCAGGTCTAAGAGGAGTGAGAGACTGTGCAGTGATATGTTTCTGAGGGAAAGTAATTGTATGAGACTGGATATGAGGAATTTTGAGTGTGCGAGGTCAATTGAGTGAGGTGGCAACTTTCTGTGCCTGGTAGGCTCTCTGAGTGTGCCCGGTGGAAATAATCACAAGACTGGGTGTGGGTGGCTTTGGAGCATGTGGGGCTGTGGCTTCTAGAATGACATTCATCAGCCAAGATGGTCACACAGACACACTTTACTGCTACCTGTGCTCTTAGGGGACCATGGTGGCTGCTGAGTGCTTACCGTGTGCTGGGCCTTGGCCTGGGCTTGGAGGGTCTACAGAGGTGAATCACACCAGCCACTGCCCTTGGGAAACAGGAGCAGGATGAGGGATGGACACTTCAACATGTGCCATGAGTGTGCACAGAACACAGAGGAGGGAAAAGCTGACCCTGTCAGGTTTGGGGTTGGAGTTGAGTGAGTCAGAACTGATTTCCCAGGAGGCCTTGCCTGCCTAGGGTGCTGCAAAATGCAGATGAGCTTACCCAGACTGAAGGAGTGTGTGGGTGAAGCAGAGATGGAGGGCATTCTGGGCATGAGCACAGGCATGGTGATGCAGATCAGCTCACAATAGCCTAAGAAATGGAAGAAGTCTGCTGTTCCTTATGTCTTGGAGCTTAAAGGTTGGGAAGATGAGGTTGGACAGATTCAGCGGAAAAGTTAAAAGTGGGACACTGGCCTGGAAGGTAGGGGACTTGAGTTCTCATCCTGTGCAACCCTGGGCAAGTCACTTTGACTGTTGGGGTCTCATTTTGCATCTGTGTGGTTGGAGGGCTCATAAAGTTCATCACAGTTCTGTGGATCTTCTACCCTTAGCCAGCCAAACATTGCTCTCATAGTCAGGCAGTTCTGCCTACTCACCCCAGGCTTTCCTGCTTCCTTCTGGGTCACTTCCTCACGCACACACTCCACAAATATTTACCCAGCCTCTGGTCCTCTGTGTTTCACTGTGGGAAGGCATGGGGACCTGGAAAATGCAGCTATTCAGACTTGAAGGGGCTGCTCAGTACAGGGCAGTGGGTAAGATCAGGAGCTTTGATTTGACTCTTGGCTTTGTCACTGCTGAGCTTTGAGACTATGGGCAAATTACTTCATCCATCAGCACCTCAGTTTTACTCATCTGTGTTACCCGCCTCAGGGAGAACAACCCAAACCTTGCAGGGTTGCTAGCCTTAGCAAAAGGTATTCAGTAAATGACAACTATTATTTTTAGGGCTACAATGAAGCAGGGCTGGGATTCAAACCCAGTGCTGTGTGCTCGCCAGCCTGTGTTTGTTCATTATCTACCCAGTCAGCCCTTCTCCCCGGCCAGCCCCTGTGCCAAGATGGGCTGGCCTCAGGTTTTGAATCTCCATGGCGCTGAGATTGGGCAGCAGAAGTCTCTTGTAGAAGAGCTGTCAGAGGAGGGGGACGTGACTGGAATCCCCACCCCACCACCACCACCACTAGGTATGGTCTCTTTCTCCAGTCTTCCTCCAGAATCCACAGTCCCTGGCATTATCTAAGTGCACTGACCTCCTCATTTTGTTTTCTTGTCTCTCATTTCCATTCCCCGCTTCCAGCCCAAGTTGTCATGGGGATAGTCCTCAGCATCCCTAGCTTCCTCTTGCCCTCATCTTATGGTATCTATAGCAACAGCCCCCACTTATTTCCATGGCAACTTCATCTGATCCCATCCCCTGCTGGCTGCCTAGATCTGGGCAGCGCCAATAAAAGAAAGGAGGGAGAGATCCCTCCCATTAGGAGCAGCGGCTGGAAGAGTTGGTGCCCCTGCCATGGACAGGCTACCCTGAATCCCTACAAAACGTCCTGCCCTGCTTCTCTGCATCTTACAATCTTGTCTCTCAAGGTCCTTCACTCCTTATCTCTATCAGTTCCTCTTAGGCAAGGCCCAATTCAATAGCTTCCTCCCCCAGGAAGCCTTCAGGCAGCAGGGGAACTAGCACAGGCTCTGGGCTTTGAGTCCCTGTTCTGCCACTTCCTAGCTCTGAGACCTTTGGCAGTCACTTCCTCCCCACTCAGAGCCCTTTCCCTCACCTGCAGAACAGGAATCCTAATTCTTCCTTCGCGTTTGCCGTGAGGATTAAATAATATGCAGAAAATGCCTAATACAGGGAAAGTGCAGTTTAAGTGCAAATTTATTTTTATTCTCAGCCACCCCCAAACAGAAGGAATCTCTCTCCTGAGCAACCCCAGCACTTCCTCTGTTCCCTAGCCCTGAGAACTTTCAGCTTTTCTCTGTGGTTATTTGTGTTACATGGTTTATTTTCCTATTGCAGAGGATGCTCTCAGTTCCCCCACAGAATAGCCCAGCAGGGCACGTACATAGGTGTGTGTGTGTGTGTGTGTGTGTGTGTGTGTGTGTGTGTGTGTGTGAGAGAGAGAGAGAGAGAGAGAGAGAGAGAGAGAGAGAGCGCTAGAGAGCGCACTCTGAGTTAAGGGATTCATATCTCCATCATATCTCCAAGTCTCTTTTCTTCAGCAGGATGTCCATCATGAGGATCAATGCCCCCAAGCCCGATCCTTTTGACAGGCCCTATAGGGAGCTTGTGTTTACAGCCTGACCTCCCTGCCACTCACTACTCCCTTTGCAACCAAATTGGGTAGTGAGCTCTCAAGGGGTGAATTGTCAGAGTGGAGAGCCAGGGGCAGCATGCAGCCAGAAGTGGGGAGAGGCAGTGAGATGTCTTCAAAAGACAGCCTGGGCACTGGGTTTGCATCCTGACTTTCTTGCTTAATATCTGTGTGACCTTGAGCCAGTTTACATCACCTCCCTGAGCCTCAGTGTCCTCATCTATAAAATGGGACTAATGATACCTGCTTCAATAAGTTGCAAGGCTTCAAAGAGCTAATTAATGTCCTTGCCCTGGGGATGGAAGTAACTATAGGGTCCTATGGCAGCATAGAGGAGAGGCCTGTAAACCAACATGTGTGGAAGGGGCAGGCAGGCATGGAAAGGCACCCCTGAGAGAAATGTTGAAGAATGAGCAGGAGGTAACTAGGTTGGGGTGATGGAGCAGAGGGTATATGAGGTAGAGGTTGGGTCAGGAGAGCTATCCATGGCTATAGTGAGGAAGTTGGAGGTTATCCCGTGAATGATAATACCTGCAAAACCTGTTAGATCTCAGCCCTCCTCTGCTCATCTCAATCAGAGCAAAAACCAGTCTTTATTGTGGGCTGAATGCCCTTTATGATTTGGCCCCTATTACCTCTCTTATCTTCTATCACTTTCCCCTTTGTTCCTCAAACATGTGGGCACAGTCCTACCTCAAGGCTTTGCACTGGCTCTACCCCACTCTCTGCACTGCTCTTGCCTCAGATAACCACACAGATCACTCACTCCTTTCCATCAGAGCTCCGCTTATATGCCATTTCCTCAAAAAGACCTACCTTAACCACTACATCTAAAACAGTACCTTTTATTATATTCTGTATTTTCCTTCCTAGCACTTATCTCTACCTGAAATGATAGTATATAGTTATAGTCTGCTTCTTCCACTAGAATGTCACATCCTTAATGGAAAAAATCTTAAGTATCTTGTTCACTGTTATACTTCCAGCACCCAGCACTATACCTGGCACAGAGAAAGTGCTTAGTTGTTTTCTGAATGAGTCATGAGGAGCCATGGAAGGGTTTCAGTGAGAGAAATGGTCAGACTTGTACTTTGGAAAGCTCTGACCACAGGATGGAGAATGGGCTGGAAAAGGAGACTGGAGGCTGTGGTCAAAGTTTAGGTGAGAGAATTGATTAGCATGGCCCACCAAAGCTCATTCATTGACTTCCTTACGCCAGAAGTTTTCATTGAGCACCTACTCTGCTCTAGGCCTTGGGCTCTATGTTAGCTAGGAGATTACCAAATTTTCTTCCTGTGCTGAGATTCTGGGAGTCATGAACATAAATAGCTGTCATACTTTGCCAAAGCAAACCTGTTCCATATAAAGGAACAGGTTTGTATGTGGGAGCTCTAAACAGATCAGCCATCATTTCTGGCCAGAAGTGGGCTTCAGGAAGGCTTTTAGCAGTGGTATATGACCTGAATCTTGATGGAACTAGGGTGTGGGGGGATTTCTCAGACTACAGATGGTAGAGATGATAGGGACTATATTCCAGATGGAAGGTACTGTATGAGCAGCTTTGGAGGTGGAAAGCAGAGGAGTATTGGGGAGAAACAGGACCAGGCCAGGGTGGAGGGAATGGCAGATGGGGTGGGGGATTGGCAGCCACCCCTGCAGCATGGCTTAATGTTTAAGAGCATGAGCTATGGAATCAGACTGTCTGAATTTTGATCCTGGCTCTAACATTAATAGCTTTGTGTGATCATAGATATGTTACTTAACCTCTCTGGGCCTCAGTTTATGTGTAAGGGAAGATAATAACAATACCTGTCTCATAGGCTCCTTTTAAAGAATAAGCAAGTTATTAAATGTGAAGTGGTAAGAACAGTGCCTGACCGTGTTAAGTGTTCTCTAAGCATTAGCTATTGTTACCTTGGAAATGCCTCAAATGCCACAATAAGGAACTTGGCTATCTCTTGTGGGCAGTTGGAGCTATGGATGGTTCATGAACAAAGAAAGCATTTGATCAAAATTGAGCTGGAACAGTGTCCTGGGAGGGGAGAGATTTGAGAGGTGGTGGGCAGGGTCCTGCGGTCCTCTCAGGGGAGGAGCAGCTTAGATGCCTGGAGTGGGGGCAAGGGGAAGCTGAACTGGGTCTGAATCCTGGAGGGGGACTTTACAGGCCCCTGAGGCCCAGGAGAAGAGAGAATTTGGGATAGAGGGCAGCGCCCCAGTCTGTTTTTGCCTGGCTTCTGACACTGTTGCAGACTAAGGCTTGGGAGCTTGGAAGATGAACAGTGGATGAGAGCTCCCACCATGGCGGAGCCTAGCTCCAACCCTGCAGCCCAGGACCCAGCCTCCTGGGTACAGCTTTGCCACTATGCTCAGCACTCAGCCCCAAATGCTCTTTTGCAAGGCTGGCAGGCCTGTTGCAGCTCAAGCTCGTGCACTGATAGGGTGTCCCCTCACAGCCATCCCAGCTCTACTCACCCTGCACCCAGCTCTACTCGCCCAGCACCCTGCCAAGTAGGTGCTGGAGAGTGGCTGCTTAACCCTTTAACCAGCCAAGAGTCCCCTAGACCATTATCTGGGCCCCAGCTACACCCATTTCTCCTATACTACAATCCCCTCCAGGCCTCACTTGCCTGTCCCTCCCCTCCCGACTCTTCTGTTCTCCTGCTTCTGTAGCTCCTCACCATGCCCTCTTGGCTCAGGGCGTCAGCGTCTGGGCTCTGTCGCTACATGGGTTCCCTGGCAGCCTGGTTGCCATGGCACCATGGGAGCAGGTCTGGAAGAACAACAGCTCTGAGTAACTAGGGTGGCAAGGCCCAGTGCCAGGCTCCTGCCATTCTTCAACCTCAAGATCCCTGCCCTCCTCCCCCAGCTGAGCAGAGGAGGCCATGAGGAGAAAAAGGAAGCTGCCCCGCAGGGCAGCTCTTTACCTGTGAGGATGCTGGATGAGAGGCCACTCCCACTGTTGCTGAGCCCTGTGACCTAGCTGCCAGGGAACCCTGGGAACTGGCCAGTCCCAAGTCCAGGCAGCTGAGGGCAGGGGCGGGGCTTCAGGGGACAGGGCTGGGCAGGGAGGGGAGAGCCTGGAAGCCAGGGATGCAGGAGTGGACTTCGGGCCCGGGGACAGGGCTGTTCGGGGGTAGTGCTGGGGATCAGGCAGGAAGGAAAACCGTAGCACAAGATGTGTTGGGGACAGAGCCATGAGGGACTGGATCTGTGAGGGGAGAGGTCTAGGGAGGGAGGGCTGGAGCTATAAGGGAACTGGTCCATCAAGGGAAGGAGGATTTTGACATGGAGCTGTTGGGGCACAAGACTACTAGATAAAAGAGCTTGAGATGACAAGACTAAGCGGAAACTAGTCTGGAGGATAAGGCTGTGAGGGGATGTGACCATGGGGAGACCAGTCAGTGAGGGGTGAGTAGGACTGGGGACAGGACTGAGAAGACCAAGCCTTGAGGAAAAGGAGTCTTGAGGATGGAGCTGTGAGGGAACAAGGTCTGTGAGAGGGAAAAGGGCAGCTGAGGATGGGGCTGTGAGAGATGGAGCTGAAGGAGAATGAAGATCGAGTTGTGAAGGCAAGGGGACCTAAAAGGAAGGGATTATGAGGGCAATGAGGAGACAACTTGGGGGTTATGACTCCCTTTAGGCCTTTAGGTATCAGGGTACCTGTGTCTGTGAAGAAGCTGGGGGGAATGATGTTGTGGGAAGGAATCTGGTCCACCCACTCTCAATCTGGACCAGCAGGTCTGTCCTTTGTTCCTACATCCTGGTTCATCTTATCTCATCCCCACAGTGTGGAGGGTGATGCCCCAGGCAGTGACCTGAGCACAGCGGTTGATAGTCCTGGGAGCCAACCCCCCTACCGGCTGAGCCAGCTGCCCCCTACCAGCAGCCACATGGGGGGCCCGCCTGCTGGGGTAGGCCTTCCCTGGGCTCAGCGGGCTCGCCTCCAGCCAGCCAGTGTCGCCCTGAGGAAGCAGGAGGAGGAGGAGATAAAGCGCTCCAAGGCCCTATCGGACAGCTATGAACTCTCCACGGACCTGCAGGACAAGAAGGTGCAGAGGAGATGACTCTGGCTGGGAATGGGAGTGGGAATGGAGTTGAGACAGAACCAAGGGAGAAATTGGGATATGGCACTTGAGGGTGGTATCCAGAGAGGGGTAGTGAGACTGGAATGGGAGGAGGCTGACTCCAGGACCTTCGCCCTTTTGGGGACTCATTCACCACCTATCCACCAAGTTTCAATTCCTTCAGCAAACACTGACTGAGTTCCATGCTGGGCACTGGAGATGTAAAGATGAATGAGACCTGGACCCAGTTCTCAAAAATCTTTGTCTAGTGGGAGAAGCTTGCACATAGGTTGAAAATTTCAGAAGACTGTGCTACAATGTATCATACAGATATTGTTCAGCTAAGTGGGGGACACAAAATACTATGTATAGAAAAAAACCTGGAAGGACATATACAAAAATGTTAATTGTACTTATGTCTAAGTGTTGGGACTTTAGGGCCCAATCTTCCTTCCTTCCTTCCTTCCTCCCTCCCTCCCTCCCTCCCTTCCTTTTCTGGCCTCTCTGTTTTTTCGAACTTTTTTGGAATACTGAAAACCTACTTCTTACAAATCAAAAAAGAAAACCGCAATACAGTCCTGTGTGACAGGTGCTGTTTGAGATTAGAGTGAGAAGACAACACTGAGAGCACAGCTGGGCACATTAAGGCTGTCGTGAGCAGCTAGCTGTGACTCGGTGACAGTATGGTTGAGCCCCGGGGAGCCGAAGCTCTAGTGAGATTCTGACCTTGTTTCCCTCGACCCTCCCCTGCTAGGTGGAAATGCTAGAGAGGAAATACGGGGGCTCCTTCCTGAGCCGCAGAGCTGCCAGGACCATCCAGACGGCCTTCCGCCAGTACCGCATGAACAAGAACTTCGAGCGGCTCCGCAGCTCAGCTTCAGAGAGCCGCATGTCCCGGCGCATCATCCTCTCCAACATGCGGATGCAGTTCTCCTTTGAGGAGTACGAGAAGGCACAGAACCCCGCGTACTTCGAGGGCAAGCCTGCCTCGCTGGACGAGGGTGCCATGGCTGGTGCCCGGAGCCACCGGCTTGAACGGGGACTCCCATATGGAGGCTCCTGTGGAGGGGGCATCGATGGTGGGGGAAGCTCTGTCACCACATCCGGAGAGTTTTCTAACGACATCACAGAGCTTGAGGATTCCTTCTCCAAACAGGTCAGCATCCCTGAAAAGGGCCTTTCCTCCCTATCCCCATACTCTGACCACTCTATGACTTCTTACCTATACTTCAAAATGAAAAGTGTTGCCTGACAAACATTTAAGAACGATGACTAGCTGCCATGAGTAGGCACTGTGAATTGGCAAGACAAAAATGTATACAATTAGAACATGCAAGTTAAAAAAATCGGGGTGTATAAGAGCACGAGAAGAGTAAAGTTCTCCTTCTTTGGAACTTGATCCACTATCAAATTAAGGCCTAACTAACAGGTGATGAGCACCTACTCTGTGCCAAGTGCCGTGTGTGCCTCATAATAACCTGTAAGGTGGAGACGGGTTACCCCGATTTTACAGAGGAAGAGACTGAAGTTCGGAGGCCCTGACAGGTGAAGTGACTTCTCTAAATTAGACTGGAACTCAGCTCTGTCTGCTTCCAAAGTCCATGCATGCCCTTTCGCTTATACCACATTACTATGGACAGGGATCTGGCCTGGGCACTGTGGGGGAGACAGATGAGCCACGAAGGTCCTTGTTCTCAAGGATCTCCCAAGCCAGTGGTTCTCAAGGATCTAATGGCTGATATATGGGCACATGACTGTCATGAAATAGAGAGTGTTCAGAGCCATGAGAAAGGATCATATATGAGCCTGTGGGAACCCAAAAGAAGAAGAAACTTTCTTCTGGGAGGACCAGAAGAGGCTTCTTTGAGAAAACAGCTTTGGAGCTGGGCCTTATCAGACAGATAAGATTTCTCAGGTTAGAGATAAGTTGGCAGGGTGTTGTTTGCATAGGCATTGGATCAGCAAAAGCATGGAAGGGTAGGAATGCAGCAGGCACTGATGGTGGTGGGAAATCATTCTAGACTTGGGTGTGTCTACACAGCTGCTCTGTATAAATCCCAGCTCTGCTGGTTCCTAGCTCTGTGACCTTGGACAAACTGTTTAATCTCACTTGTTTTTAGAATTGCTTTGAAGATTCAGTTCAGCTAATATATACACAACCCCTTAGTATAGTATCTGCTAAGTACATGTTAGTTTCCTTCCTAAAACTGAGGAGGTATTTACTTGAAATTGTCGAGTGAATGAATGAATGAATGAATGAAGCTTTATAAGAGAAGAAATCACTCTGCTCTAACCTCTGTGATCTGACCCTACCATCAGCCTGGGCATGCCTCCCTGGAGCTAGTGAAGGGGTGTGTGGGGTGGGGAGTAAAGTGAAGAAAAGAAGTCTTAAAGGAAAATCTAAATCACTCCCCTATTCATTCATACAACAAACACTTAATTGAACCTCTTTTCTGTGTCAAGCAATGTGTTGATCTGAGATAGAGAGAAATTTCCTCAAGGGGGAGTGGGGGAAAGGGGCTCACAGTCTAATGGAGAGATCAAGTAACCAGGTCTGGTCCCTGTTCTCAGTGCTATCCAAGTCTGATGGGAAGTGTGTTTGTTATCTACTGCTGTGTAACAAATCACCCCCAAATTTAGTAGCTTAAAAGTGAATTTCAAGACTGAGTTTAAACAACAGACATTTATTATCTCATACACTTTCTGAGGGCCAGGGATCTGGGAGTGGCTTGGCTACTGGTTCTGGGTCTCTCATGAGGCAGCAATCAAGCTGTAGGGTGGGACCACAATCTCTGTAGATGAGTCTGCTTCCAAGCTCACTCACTTGGTTGGTGGCAGGAGGATTCAGGTTCTCACCACATAGGCTTCTCCATAGGATTTCTCATGGCGTGGCTTCCCTTAGAGCACTGTCAGAGAGAGAAAGCATAAGCAGGCGAGAGTGCTCAAGACAGAAGCTTCAGTCTTTCATAACCTGATCTTGGAAATGACATTCCATCACTTCTGCCACATGCTATCAATCCCACAGACCAACCCTGGGACAATATGATACACAAGGGTGCTAATACCAGGAGGCAAGGATCATCGTGGATGAGTTTGAAGGCTATGAGGAGACAGAGCTACCAGCCATGGTCCAGATTCTCAAGGCTAAATCATATGGGTTTCCTAAGAAAGAACCAGACAGAGGGCTCTAGGAGCCCAGAGGAAGCTGGAATTTCGGTTCACACAGGGAATGGCAGAGGCAGATTGAATCAGGGAGGAGGTGGCATTTGGTTTGGGTCTATGTGAACATTAGGGAGCTATTGGGATATCTGGGAAGGGAACTTATGGGTGTTACTCCCAGCTCCTGTGAGCTCACAATGGCTCCCTAGGAGTTATTTTATACAGTGCAGAGAACCTGTGGAGGTGGGGGAGGGGCCTTTTCTTGGTTGACCCACCGGGAAGTTTTCCCCTATTTTCTTCCCTTCTCCCCTCATTCCCACCCTTCTACCATCCCACCATCCTTCCCTTCATCTTCCCTTCCTTTCTCTCCCTTTCCTTCCTCCCTTTTCTGCTCCCCCCAACACACAGGTAAAGTCTCTGGCTGAATCCATCGACGAGGCCCTGAATTGCCACCCATCGGGGCCCATGTCCGAGGAGCCAGGGTCAGCCCAACTGGAGAAGCGAGAGTCAAAGGAACAACAAGAGGACAGCTCAGCGACATCCTTCAGTGATCTTCCCCTCTACTTGGATGACCCAGTTCCCCCACCATCCCCTGAACGACTGCCCAGTACAGAGGCCCCATCCCAGGGCCGGTCCGAGTTCTGGGCACCAGCCCCTCTCCCACCAGTTCCTCCACCAGTGCCACCAGGGACCCGGGAAGATGGTAGCCGGGAGGAAGGCACTCGAAGGGGGCCTGGGTGCTTGGAGTGTCGAGATTTCCGGCTGCGAGCTGCCCACCTTCCCCTGCTTACCATCGAGCCTCCTAGTGACAGCTCCGTAGACCTGAGCGACCGCTCAGATCGCGGCTCTGTCCACCGCCAGCTGGTGTATGAGGCTGATGGTTGTAGCCCCCATGGGACCCTGAAGCACAAGGGGCCACCAGGCAGGGCTCCAATCCCACACCGCCACTACCCAGCCCCAGAGGGCCCAGCCCCAGCCCCACCAGGGCCCCTGCCGCCAGCCCCCAACAGTGGTACTGGGCCCAGTGGTGTGGCTGGGGGTCGGAGGTTGGGGAAGTGTGATGCAGCAGGCGAGAACTCTGATGGTGGAGATAATGAGAGCCTTGAGAGCTCCAGCAATTCCAATGAGACCATCAACTGCAGCTCTGGCTCTTCTTCACGGGACAGCTTGAGGGAGCCTCCAGCCACTGGCCTGTGCAAGCAGACTTACCAGCGGGAGACAAGGCACAGCTGGGACTCACCAGCCTTCAACAATGATGTGGTGCAGAGGCGCCATTACAGAATCGGCCTCAACCTCTTCAATAAGTACGTGCTCCCCATTCCTGCCCTCTTGCCCCTTCCTACTCTTCTACCAGGCACTTTGACCCCTGGGGCCAAACTTCAAGCCATCCTCTTATTTTGTGGATGGTGCTTCTCTGCAGCTATTTAGGGAAGAAGGTTGGCAACAGGATGGCAGAGTCGAAAGCTCCCCCAACACACCTATTAGAGGCACTTCTAGTCCTAGTACTGCCTCTGGCTGGCTGTGTGATCTTGGGTGAGATGCTCTCCTCTCTGGGCCCCAGTTTGCTGTCTGTAGGCTGGATTCTGAACCTGGGTCCCCCACTTCCCGTTTTCGGTGGGGAGCTGATGTAGTACATAAAGAGCCCTGCTCTGAGGAACAGGAGACCTGGACCCCTAGCCTGACTTCTGCAAGACTCACTGTGTAGCCCTGGGCAAGGTGGGTTTCTCCCTTGGGTGTCAGTGTTTCCATCTATCAACCAGCAGGGTATGTATATTTGATGTGTTGTGGGGCAGAGTGGAGTGCTGGACTAGTCAGTCAGTGACCAGGACTGAGCTCTTTCTAGGGGGGCTGGTCTTGTATCAGGTGCTTAGGAGTGGGGTGGGAGTATGACATGTGATTAGAAAATAGAAAAGTAAATGCCTTACATCTGTAGCCTCTTAGATACTGCCACCTATATTTAGCTCTCAGAAAAACTCAGCAAGGTGGGTAGTTGTGTCCTATTTTATAGAGAAGAAACTGAGGCTTGGAGAAGTAAAGGGAATTGTCCCATGTCATACATGGTAAGTGATGGGTCTGAGACTCCTGTTGCACCAAAGTTTCTTCCAAATTCTAGTCTCATGGGGTCCTAAGGCTCTGGGCTTCTGATAGGGGATAGCTTAGACCCAGATTTAGCCTAGTGGAAGGTGGGAAGCACCTTGTCTATGGAAACACTCAGAAGCTGGGTGATACCTGTTTGGGTAGGTGGGAGATGTGGGTGGGATGTGGGATAAGGAGCAAAGTAATCTCTTCACCTCTTTCCTACTTGAAGGGTCTGGGACTCGGAGAGAAGGGCTTAGCCTAGAGCTCAGGCCCTCTCCCAGGATTCCTCAGTGCCTGCTGGGAATATCAAAGCTCCTGGCATAGAGCAGGCTCTCACTAGATCTCAATTTCTTTCAGTTGTAGAACGGCTCCAGTGAAGGAGGAAGTTGTGTTGAGGACACCTTGAAATTTTGAAGCTCTGTGAAATGGCAAAGTGGCTTTCTCTCCTTGGGCCTCAGTTTTCTTACCTGTACCACAAAGGGATTGAACCAAATTATATATTCGATTTCCTTGGTTCTCTGAGGCCATGGTTGAGCACAAAGTTAGTTCAAGAAATAGGGCAGAGGGCAGAGTTCCAGAAGGACAGTCATCTCATCCACCTCTTCTTTTTCTGCAGGAAGCCAGAGAAGGGTATCCAGTATCTGATTGAGCGGGGCTTCCTGTCAGACACACCGGTGGGAGTGGCTCACTTCATCTTGGAACGGAAAGGCCTGAGCCGGCAAATGATAGGGGAATTCCTAGGGAACCGGCAGAAGCAGTTCAACAGAGATGTGTTGGAGTGAGGACCCCAGGATGGGGCAGGCTGGGCCAGCAGGGAATCCTGGAGAATGAGGGCAAAGGGGAGGAGTGGAGAAGCCTATCCTTTCTGCTCAGATAAACTTGTAAAACAGAGTAAATAACCCTTCGGCTTCCATACCCTTCTGCCCCAAAGAGGTCTGATTTCTCTCCGCCCTATTTCTAAAGTCTTCTGGTGGCACCAGGCAAGGCATGCTTAGCCTATGGCCTGTCTGGGCCTAAGTTTTCTCGACTCTGAAATGAGCAGGTCGATGGAAAAGGCTCTTAGTAATCATGTATCTGACCTTGATTTTCTGGGATGGATTCAATTTCAGATGTTCCATCCTTACGTGTACTTACTTGGGCCACAGGTCCAGATTTTGTGGAAGTCTATCAGTGGGGGTATTTGTCCATTTGAGCAGGTCAGGGTGGGTCAGAAGTTTTCTGTAGAGGAATTAAGAGTGTCATACCCCCTTCTTTGCCGCTCAGCTGTGTGGTAGACGAGATGGACTTCTCCTCCATGGATTTGGATGATGCACTCCGGAAGTTCCAGTCCCATATCCGGGTTCAGGGTGAGGCACAGAAAGTGGAGCGACTCATCGAAGCCTTCAGGTATGCCTACTTCCCACTATTGAAGCTGTCCTTCCCTGTGTTGAGGTGGGGGCAGCATGTGTCTGCAGATCACCTCTCTGAGCCTCAGACTTTCCTCATCAGAAAATGGCAACTATAAATCTTAGCTTGCATGGCAGTTAAGTTGTGAAGATCACAGGTAATGTGATAAAGTATCTAGCTCAGCACCTACGTCATGGGCCTCCAATAAGTGATGACAGCATCAGCAATAATAGCTAATGTTTGTTGAGCACTTACCAGGTATCAGGTGCTGAGCTGGGCACTTTATGTGATCATTTCCCCAAGTACTCACAACAACCCTATGAGGGAGGTACTGCTATTGTTATTCCCATTTTGTAGATGAGAAATCAGAAATTTGGAGAGGTTAAGTAACTTTCCCAGAGCCATACAGTGAGTAAGCAGTAGTACCAGGATTTGAACTCAAGTGTGTCTGACTCCATGACTCATGCCCTTAATTCTTATCTTCTACTATGAATGCTGTGGGGATCAGGCAGACCTGGGTATAAATTCTGGCCCCACCACTTTGCGGGTATTTAGAGGAGGCACAGAAAAGTTGCTGAGAACTTTTTCCCATAATAGGAGAAGTTGCTTTGCAGTCAGAAAGATCTAAATTTTCATCCTGGCTTCCCCATTTACCAGCTCTATTATCTTGGGCAAGTTACCTTGCCACTTGGAGTCCCAGTTACTTCATCTGTAAAATGGGGCTGCTACTAGCTACCTTGAAGGAATGTGATAGGGTTACATGAGACAATATACATAAATCCCCCAGCAGAGCTCAGTAAAAGGTAGTGATTGTGATTTTTACAAGCTAGTCTCATGGAAACTGAAAGAAGATGACAGACCCAAAGGGCTTGGGAGTACTTCTTGAAGGAAAGGGTTGGTGGTGCCAGACTGGGAGGTTGGTGGGCAGGTGGAGATTGCTGGTGCCTGACCCTGGCCCTGACGCCTCCCACCCTGCAGCCAGCGGTACTGTGTGTGTAACCCAGCCCTCGTGCGCCAGTTCCGGAACCCAGACACCATCTTCATTCTTGCTTTTGCCATCATCCTCCTCAATACTGACATGTACAGTCCCAGCGTCAAGGCTGAACGCAAGATGAAACTAGATGACTTCATCAAGAACCTGAGAGGTGACCCAGAACTCCCTATCAGCTTTTTCTGTCCTTCATCTGGGAAGGGAAAGTGGGCAGGGGAAGGGTGGGCTGGGGAAGGACGAGGAGATCACCTCTGCTTCCTGGAAATTAACCTGTGATGCTCTCACTTTCTGCCAAGGCTGGATGTTCCCAGGGCATTCACTTATTAATTCACTCAGTTCTTTGTCCATCTACTTGCTCCTGCACTGAATATTGACTGAGCAGATCATGAGCAGGAGAGAGAAAAGCCCTGACTCTTACAGAGCTTACACTATTTCACACGTTCACATATCCATTCACTTGTCACTCCCTCCTTTTCTCTCTTCTTTATTCATGCCATAAAAACTTGATTATTTTAGTAGTTTTCTCTTTATGCATTCATTTTTTTGCTCATTTTTTCATTCATTTTTTTTCAACACCCAGCCAGCCAGTCAATACTATCTGAGTGCTTCATGTGTGCCAGACACTATGATGGGCTCTAAGGACAGTGGAGAGGCACTTGCCATAGTCCCTGTACCAAGAGAACTAGCTCCCTGTTTGTGGGAGAGACTGACTTATAGCACCAGAGACCCAACACAAGACAGAAAGCAAACCGTGATGTCAGACCATGATGTCAGGCAGGCCAAAAGTGCAGTCAGAGTTCAGAGGAGAGAGAGCTCACCCCAACACACTTCTTGGAGGAAGCAGTATTTTCATTTGAAGGTGGGCCTTGAAGGCACAGATAATGTGGCAGGATGGCAATAGAGGAGGAGTTACCTAGCAGTAAAACAAAACAAAGGCACAGAAGTAGGAAAATGTACAGTTGTCAGGAGAACAATCAAGATGGCTTAGACGATCCAGTTGGGAAGGTCAGTTGGAAACAATATACGAAGGCCTTGAGTGCCAGATTAAAGGTGTCACTTTGACCTTTCTTCTTGGTTTATTATATTGCTGTCAGCTCGTGCCTCTCACCAAAGAGCAGCCTGCTGCCAATGGCACAGATGTTGGGATTATTGAAACAGAAATGAAAGAGAGAAATAGAATTGTAGAAAAACAAACAGACAAGGCAAATTTGCTGACCAGCAGGGTTTGCACAGTTGATGTGCATAAACCTTCTGACAGCTGAGGTCAAAAGGCAGTGAGATGAAGGATGTTCTTTTAGCACCTATCCGAGGAGGAAGTGCGGTATTTCAAAAGAAAACATTTTCTCCAGCAGCTATATAGACAAGAGTGAGTGGGCAGACAATCAGGAGTGGAGAAGGATGGTAGACAGGAGGAGGGAGTCAGGCAGATCAGAGGCCATCTGGAACTGTCTCCCAGAATCCTGCCATTAGTCATTCGTTTGTTAATTTATTTCATTCATTCCCTTTCTCTCTCTCCTCTCTTCTCTCTCCTCTTCCTCTACCTCTTCCCCTCTCCCTCCCTCCCTCCCTCTCTGTCCCTGTCTCTCTGTATGTATGTATAGATATCTTTCCCCCTCCAGTTATTAAACAAATGAAACAAATAACTGCTCATTCCAGAACTTTGGGAAATATGAAAAATAACCCAAAATTCTACTTCATAGAGGCCACCATGGTTGATATTTTGGTGTATTTTAGTGTCTTTTCCTATGCTCATGTAACTTTTTATAAAATAAATACCATGCATGCAATTTATTATTCCACTCTTTTCACTTAACTTGCGACAGAAATTTTCTCATTCTTTTTGTAAATGTCAGGTTTTTAACAGCTATAAATTATTTTATTAAACAGATACTCAGCTTAACTGTTCTTCTCTTGTTAGAACTTAGGTTGTTTCAAAATTTTCCCCTAAGTAGCACTTGTATATATGTCTTTGCACATATTTCTGAGTAATTCCTTATGGCAGATTCCTAGAAGAAGAATCACTTAATATTTAGGGTCTTTTCAAATTACCTTCCAAAATAGTTAATACACATGCCCGCTTCCCTGCACTCTTACTAACACCAGATGTCATCATTTAACTATTTTTGCTAGTAAGAAAGGCAAAGAGAAGTTTCTCATTGTTTTAATCACAGTGTGCTCTGAGTTATTTAGACAAAATCTTTATGCTGGGGAGGAAAGCAACTGGCTATCTGGTTGAAGGGCACCTGTCCTGGCCCGATCATGACCAAGGCTGCCTGCTCCTTCTAGTCCTGGCCATTGTTATGGTGCATACCTGGATATGGCGTATTGTAGAGAACCCTTGCCACCCACTCTCCACATGTATGGGATATATCCCTGTCTTACTCCCCCCACCCAGGGGTGGACAACGGTGAAGACATCCCTCGAGATCTCCTGGTGGGCATCTACCAGCGTATCCAGGGGCGCGAACTGCGGACCAATGATGACCATGTATCCCAGGTGCAGGCTGTGGAGCGCATGATTGTGGGCAAGAAGCCGGTAAGTGACTCGAGAGGCTTCAGATTGGACAGGGTTTGGGTCTGCCTCTGCCACCAAGTAGTAGGTCAGTGCCTCTCTCTGAGCCCCAGGGCCCCCTCACTTGCCAAGCAGAGTGGGTGATAATGCATTCCTCAAGGGGTTATTGTGTAGGTGGAGTGAGATGCTCTATGGGTAGACATCTAGCACACTTCAAGACACACAGCAGGTGCTATATAAATATTAGCATCTTTCCCATCTCTGATTTTGCCTGTCCATCTAAGCAAGGAGCCAGGCTACTAGTTAGTTATCAAACCAAAGTCAAGAATACACTCTAGTCTTCTTGTCAATAAACATTAACAGATGCCTTTCCACTGAGCCCAGAATTTCACTGGGCACCAGAGATGCAGGTAAGAATCAGACATAGTCTCTGCCCTTAGGGGCACTCACAGACCAGGGGAGTGTCAGACAAAGACACCATAATTCTGCCTTACAGTTCGTTTATGGGAGCACAAAGGAGAGAGAGGTCATTTACACCCAAAGAGATTAGAAACAGCTTCTTGGAAGAGATAACACTAAAACTGGGTGGGGTTCAGAAGAAGGGTGGAATATGGCCATATTAAGCTGGGCAAGAAAGGCATTCCAGACAGAGAGAGCTACTGGGGAAAAGGCAAGGCTTCAGAAAAGCCCAAGCCTTAGTTTTTTAGGCTCCTTGTGTCTGAACGATAGTGATATGTATCAGAGATAAGTGTCCTCTTTCAGTTGATGTTAAGGTGCCTGAAGCTGCCATGCTGGCCTTCCTGACACCTATTTCTTCATGCCTATCTAGGTCCTGTCTCTTCCTCATCGTCGACTGGTTTGCTGCTGCCAGCTCTATGAGGTGCCAGATCCAAACCGCCCCCAGAGGCTAGGGTTGCATCAACGTGAAGTCTTCCTCTTCAATGACCTCCTTGTGGTACGTGCTTTGTAGAGGAGGAGATGGAGGGGAGGTAGTAAACTGGGCCTCTGGGTCTGGTGTGAACCATTGTAAACATTGGTGGTGGAGGCATGGTAGGTGAGGTGCTCTGCCATGTGATCTGTGCAGTATTATACAAGGCGTAGGCCACCCCTGCCACTCGTTTACCTCCTGGATCCATTTGGAGGTAGTGACAGCCACACCACACAGGTAGAAAATATGAGTACCAGAGAAGATGATAGATTTACAACCTGGGAAGTGGTAGGAAACGTCCCTGCCTACCTCAGTAGCCCAGAGGGTTTGAGTGGAGTGAGGTGAATCTATGACTCCGGAGTCAGTCTGACCTTTGGGTGGTCAGCATGCTTGAAGTGATTCTTAAAACCAAGCTCATCACTAGTGTGCCCATGAGTCCCTCAGAGCTGGAACTCTTAGGACTCTGCAGGTAGGAAGGAAATTTCAGGGTCTCCTGTTCAACCTCTTATCCAGGGCAAGAACTGGCTTGGCCCCCTGCTGGCATGATTGCGAGGACAGAAGGCTGCTCTCCTCCAAGGCAGCCAGTTTTCCTGTCAGAGGGCTCTGACTGCTACAATCTGTACCTCAGTGGGTTTCCTTCAGTGATTGTCACTCAACCCTTGGGATCACAGAGAACAAGTTTTTTTCCCTCTGCTCAGGAATTTGAGGACAGTCACTTGTACTCCCTTGATCTTCTCTCCTTTAGAGCAGGGTCTGTCAACCTTGCCACTATTGACATTTGGGACTGGATAATTCTTTGTCGTGGAGACTATTCTACACTTTGTAGGATGTTTAGTTGAATCCTGAGTGCCCAAGTACTTGATAAAGACCTTGGGTTGTTGAGAGAAAGACTTGTTAACTGTAACACTGGTTAGCAGAGATTACCATTGTGTGCTGGGGCCTGCAGGGGTGGGCAAAGATACATGAAAACCAGACTCCAGACCCTGGTGCTCCTGGTCTAGCAAGGGGCGATCACATACTTGGAGAGCTGTCCTCAAGCCTGTTGGTGAAAGGCACTGAACTGGCACTCTGGTGTCGGGATGTCTGTGTGAGGTGTTAGGACATGCTTCCTGGAGGGAGCAGCATTCAGTTCCTTCCTATGAAAATTGTAAACACCTGTTTGTTTGTGCATCGTCATTGCATCAGGAATTTGCATTTTTTCCTGTCTCTCCTGTTCTGCTCCTCAAACTTCAGTTTTCTCCAACTCGTGGGTACATGTGTTTGTGTGTATGTGTCTGTTAGTGGTGGTGGGAGGGAGGGAGGTGACCAGAAATCGATGTCATGTAGAAATTCCCCACCTCAAAACCTGCCTCTTGTCTTTTTCCCACCCTTGCTCAAGGTTACCAAAATTTTCCAGAAGAAGAAGATCTTGGTGACGTACAGCTTCCGTCAATCCTTTCCCCTTGTGGAAATGCACATGCAGCTCTTCCAGAATTCATGTGAGTCCCTTCTTGGATCCCACCATCCTGAGAGTCTATGCCATGGCCCCATACTCATCTTTCATCCATACCAACCTCCAGTTTTTGGAGTTCTTTATAACTGGGCTGAGGTCTCCAATGCACTTACTTGGTCCTGGGATATAGGGCAGGCTGGGTTGGAGTATGACTGGGAGCTGATGGTCTTGCAGAGAACCACAGTGTGTGTGGTTTTTTTGTGGGCTGAAGAGGTGGCGATCATGCTGTACTTTGAAGGCCTGAGTCAGAGTTGGGTGACCTTGTGGGCAGCAAAAGCCATATGAGTAGAGGCAGAGTTGTGAAGGAAAGGGTTCTAGAGAGGAGCCAGAGTTCAGTTTGCCCTTTCATCCCAGAGTAGATGGAGTAACAGGGCCACGACTCCCAGGAGGCTATTGGGGGCTTTGGGGACGAAGGAGAGCCACTTAAGATTCTCGAGCAGAAAAGAGGCTCAATCAGAGTTAGACATTATACAAATTATTTTGCATATGAGGCATCTTGCTTCACGCCTGACAGATGGGCCCTACCTACCCTTGCCCCACAGATTACCAGTTTGGGATCAAGTTGCTGTCTGCAGTACCTGGTGGGGAGCGAAAAGTCCTCATCATCTTCAACGCCCCCAGCCTCCAGGACCGGCTGCGCTTCACATCTGACCTGCGTGAGTCTATCGCTGAGGTGCAGGAGATGGAGAAATACCGCGTGGAGTGTGAGTAGCCCTGCCCTGTCTCCTTCTCCACCTCCTGATAAGGTGCCCTGCCAACGCCAAGAATCCTGTCCTCTGAGTATCTCAGAGTTGAGGGTTAGCTTGTCCAACCTTCCTACCCCCATTTCAGGAACCCTTCAGCCTCTGCTTGAATACCTTCTGTGACAAAGGGCTCATTACTTCTCAACCTCTGATTATTATTCCAAGCCCTAATTATGAGCCAACTCTTTCTTCTAATGAAAGACAGCAGGGAGAAGAATCAGGGTGTTGGAGGTAGGACTCTAGTTTCAGATCCCAGGCATGCTACTTATTATATGGGTAAACTGGGGCAAGTTGCCTGATTCTCCAAGCCCCAGATTCTTCCTACGTGAAATTAAGATAATGAAATCTCCTTTACAGAGTTGTGGAGATTCAATGAGGTAAGGCCAACAAAGCATCCTCCATAATAATAGTACACTAGTGTTGAGCATCCTAGGTGTCCAGCAAATGTTATTCTCCTTCCCACCCTCTCCTCTCCTCTCTCCACATGCCAGTTCCTCAGCTGAGTCCCAGTGACCCATCCTCCTGGCCCCCAGGGGCCATACATACCAAGTCATTTTGATCACATATAATGGAAAATAGTGATTACATCTCATTCTTTCTAATGCTGTCCAAGTTTTTTCTCCTCCAGACTAAGCAGTCACAGTTAAGTAACATGGTATTAAGGAGAAAGAAGCAGGGAGGGAGAGAGGGAGGGAGAGAGAAACAGAGAGACAGAGACAGAGAGACAGAGACAGAAAGACAGAGGCAGTGGACATCTCAGGGAGGCCTTCACAGTTCCAGGGTCTGCTCTAATCAGCAAGGCAGGGTCACACATTTCAGTTCACCAGCTCCTTGAGACCCTGTGACATTTAGAGAGAGGGGTGAGCATGCCAAGTTGAGAGGAGTGCAATAGAAGTCTCCATGACCTCCACAGGGGGTGAGGTATTGTATAAGAAGGTCAGAGAGCACAGACTCTGGACTGAGGCAGACCTGCCTCCAGAATGTCTGCTTGCCCATTTCCAGCTGTATGACCCTGAGCAAGCCTTATGACTTCTCAAATTCTCAGTTTCTTCCTCTGAAAAATGTGAATCATAATACTTACTTCCAAGCTCTTGTGAGGATTGAGAGAGATCAAAGATGCATAGAACCAGCATACTGCTGGCACATAATAGAAAACACAAATTCTGTCTGTTTCCTGCTCCTGTCTTTCCAGGAGCCCTCTGCTCTGGAGCAAGGTATCTGAGAACTAAGTGGACTCTGGAAGGATTGCCCTTTGCCATAGGCTAGAAGGGCCTTTGCGTCTCTGTTGTGAACCATTTGCTGTGAAGCTCCATTTTGAAAGGCAAGGGGTGGTTTGGGAGACCAGATTGAGAGTGGGTAGGGGAGGAGAGAAGCAAGAAGGGCAAGAGGAAGGAGAGATGAGCAGGTGGAGCAAGCACTGAGAGGGAGGAAGGGAAGACCCAGCCAGAGGAGAAGGTGCAAGATGGGGACTGGGTACTGCGAGAGGCTGAGGAGATGTAGCTGAGGGTTAGGGGTACCTACTGGCTGTCCACAGGGTAAAGCAGGGTCCCTGGGGACAGAGTAGGCAAGAAGGGAGAAGGCCCATGGAGGGCTGGGATCAGTCAGGTGTTCTCTCACTCCTGTTCCTAACCTTCACTCCCTGTCTCCCCCACTGCCACCCAGCGGAGCTGGAAAAGCAGAAAGGTATGATGCGGCCTAACACCTCACAGACCGGAGGAGCCAAGGACTCAGTGAATGGCACATTAGCCCGCAGCAGCCTGGAGGACACGTATGGGGCAGGTGATGGGCTCAAACGGGGTGCACTCAGCAGTTCCCTGCGAGACCTCTCCGATGCAGGCAAGTCTTCTGGGCCCCTGCCCTGGCTGGGGAGATGTGGGACCCAGTGTCCTCTTAGCCTCCTTTTACTGACTGCCAGCCTTCCCTGCACCCAGCTCACATGCATGCCCCCAGCCTTCATTCAGAGCCCTGGGCACTGTGCTGCAGGGGGCCTGGGAGCCAGGTCAGAACAGATGGAGCCCAGAGTTTGGGCCAGGGAGTGTGAAGTGGGGCCATAGTCTTAGCCCCTCTCTGCTGCTCCACCTCTCCTCCTCTCTTTCCTCTTCTATTTCTCCGGTACCACCTCTCCTCCTCCTCCATTTCTTCCTCCTTTTGCTCCTCCTTCTCCACTTCTCCTCCTCCCCACAGCCCCCTCTTCAATGGGGGAAAGGGAATTAGGGGTGTCTGTCCCCGGGAGGGGCCCAGGCTTGGTGCCCAGCTCTGTAGCCCAGCAGGGTGAGGAGGGGGGTTGCTGCTCTGACGCTGGGCTCCTTGCTTGTGGGTGCAGGGAAGCGGGGGCGGCGTAACAGCGTGGGATCGCTGGACAGCACCATCGAAGTAAGTGCCAGCTCCTGCTCCACTCGTCCTCTGCATGAGCCCTGCCCCAGTGACATGGACCCTGGAGGAGGAGGGGACCTGTTGCTTCCTCTGCCTTCCCTGCTGGGAACCCTGTGGCTGCCTCTCCCAGCCAACCACTTTCTCCATCTGTCTTCAACTCTGTCTGTCCTCACTCTGCCTGTCTCTAAGTCTGTCTGTCTTCCACTCTCCCAAGTCCCCTCTCAACCCCTGGGCTGATTCTGAGCAGTGAGGCCCTTGGAGTTGGGACATGAGGAGCTCTTACCTCCAGGTCCTGCTCTTGGAGCCTGAGCAAGTCACTCTGTCTCTCTGGGCCTAACATTCTCTCTGCCTGCAAATTGGGGGTGAGGAGGAGGGACTGCTAATTCTTCCTCTCCCAGCTGAGGCTCAAATGAGATAGTGAATGTGACAGCAGAGCTCTGCAAGCTGGGGAGCTTCATGTACAAGTACAGGACTGTTACTCGGTTTTCATGATGCCGTGGGGTTCCTGTCTCCCCAGCTCCAGCCCTCAGGGCCCCGGCGGGAGGAGTTTAGGGTTGGGGATTTAGGACATCTAGATGCGCCTGACTCCCGCCCCCCTTTCAGGGGTCCGTTATTAGCAGTCCACGCCCTCACCAGAGGATGCCACCTCCGCCCCCGCCCCCGCCGCCAGAGGAGTACAAGAGCCAGAGGCCCATCTCCAACTCCTCGTCCTTCCTGGGCTCCCTGTTTGGAAGCAAGCGAGGCAAGGGGCCCTTCCAGATGCCACCACCACCAACAAGCCAGGCCTCTGCCTCCTCTTCATCCGCTTCTTCCTCCCACCACCACCACCACCACCACCACCATGGTCACAGCCATGGTGGCCTGGGGATGCTGCCTGATGGGCAGTCCAAGCTCCAGGCCCTGCATGCCCAGTATTGCCAAGGACCAGGCCCTGCCCCGCCACCCTACCTCCCACCCCAGCAACCTCCTCTTCCCCCACCTCCTCAGCAGCCCCCACCTCTGCCCCAGCTGGGATCCATTCCACCACCTCCCGCCTCAGCCCCACCTGTGGGGCCACATCGCCACTTCCACACCCATGGCCCAGTCCCAGGCCCCCAGCACTATACCTTGGGTCGACCAGGCAGGGCTCCCAGACGGGGCGCTGGAGGCCACCCTCAGTTTGCTCCACATGGCCGCCACCCCCTGCACCAGCCCACATCCCCACTGCCCCTGTACAGTCCTGCTCCCCAGCACCCTCCAGCCCACAAACAAGGCCCCAAGCACTTCATCTTCAGCCACCATCCACAGATGATGCCAGCAGCAGCAGGGGCCTCTGGGGGCCCAGGATCCAGGCCACCAGGGGGCTCCTACTCCCACCCCCACCACCCCCAGTCACCATTGTCACCACACTCACCTATCCCACCCCACCCCTCCTACCCACCCTTGCCTCCACCCTCACCCCACACCCCACACTCACCCCTGCCACCCACTTCCCCCCATGGCCCACTGCACGCCTCTGGGCCCCCTGGCACAGCCAACCCACCCACTGCAAACCCAAAGGCCAAGCCAAGCCGGATCAGCACCGTGGTCTGATGAATGGAAAAAGTGAGCTGGGGCCCAGGGAGGTCTGGGGAATCCATAGGAGAGGAGCCTTGCATCCTCTCTGCTTCCTCAGTTTTTCCAAAATATATATACACATAGAAATGTCCTCCTCCCCACTTCCTCCTTGCCTTGGGACTCCTCCTCTGACCCCCAACAGTTGCCACGGGGTTTCCTTCCAGGTTCGAGGATCCTTGTCACCTGGACACAGGGCTCTCTAGCTCTGGGGAATGGTGATCGGAGATCCCTGTCCTCTCTCTCCTCTCTTTCTCCTCCCTCCTTCCCCCCGCCCCCAACCCCGGAGGTCTAGCTGGGTGGCCTCAGACCTCCGGGCCAGTGGGAGCTCTCTGTCAGCTCTGGCTGGTAGGGAAGGGCAGGTGTCAGGAGGGGTGAGGGTGAAGACTTCCCCAGGGCACCTCTGGCCTCATGGGGCCAGGAGGAAGCTCCACAGAGTTGTGGCCAAACCTCAGCTGGCTTGGCCCTCTCTCTGACCTCAGGGCCTGGCCACACACTTCCATGTGTCTCTCCATCTGCCAGAGGACATGGACTGTCAGTTCACTTGGTTGGTAGGCCCCCACCTATGCTGGCCCCCAGTTAGGGCAGCGCTTCCTCTCCGGAGCCAGTCTATGCCCCAGCCCAGACCTCTTCAGCTTCAGGACCTTGCCTCTCTTTGCAACGTTTTTTTCTTGATCATAGTCCAGATAGGTTTGGGGTGGGGGTGGGGGGCTCAGGTCTGGGATGAGAAGGGCACTGCCCTCCCTCACCCATATTGCATGCCCCCATTCCCTTACACCTACTCCACCTACCACTGAAGACAATGCACTTTACAGATATCACCCACACACACCTCGCTGGGGCAGGGCACCCAGCATTAGTCCTGAAGAGAGAGGCTCCCAGAGGGCCACCATTAGCCCAAGATGTCCTTCCTGAGTCAGAGATTGAAGCTATCAGAGCAGGGGCTGGGAGCCAGGATGCCTGAGTCCTTCTGTCCATCGAAATCTCCACTGTCTCTCCAGCCCCCTTTACAGCCCTGTTTATTTATTATAAATATATTTTTTACAAGCCCCAGCTCCTCTTGTCCTACATATCCAACTCTTTTCTCAGCTCCCGCCTTCTTCTCCCCTCTCCACCATGGGCTACAGTACAGACAGACAGACTCTGGCTGTATGAAGGGTCAGGGACCATGGGGCCTGGGAGTGGGGGAGGGTGGCAGTGGGAGGGGATATATGGAGAAGAGCTGGGGTTCAGGCATTGTCTTTTTTCCTCCTTGTATATAAGAATGTATATTTGATGCCTCATAAAAAACCTTGTGCTCACCTCCTGCCTCTGCCTCCTCCTTATGCCCCCTCCCTCACAGTGGAGCCTTTGGAGAGAGAGACCTTAGCCCTGGGAGGTGAGACACTAATGGGAGAAGCTGCAGCAACTGGGTGGGTGAGATGCTTCTGTTGGGTGGGAGGTGGAGATGAAGAAGGTTTTCCTATCTCATTTTATTAACAGTCCAAGTGACAGACTAGTAAGTCTCTGGGCTGTGGAGTTGATCCAGTTCAAATCCTGGGGGTTTTCCTTGCTAGGTATGTACACTTGGGAGACACCCTCTCTGAGTCTCAGTTTCCTTAGTTTGAAACTTGGAGTGACACATGGAGGTAACAAATGTCAAGCAGCCAGCATGGAGTAGGTGCTCAGCAAGTTAGTTTCCTTCTCTTCCATTCATTGGTTGGATACTTCCTCCTACTCTCATGGTACCTATTCTCACCCTTCTTGTAACTGGCCTGGCTTTGCCCTGGTGGCCTCTTCCCTCCCCATAACTGGCCACATTTCTGTCCTTGAGGGGGGTGGTTACCTGGGCCAGGAAGCCAGGGGCTAGATACATTATAAGAGCTCTGTATGTATACTTAGGATGTTAGATAACAAATAGCTGGACTCCCTTTAGTTTACAAAGGAAGAGATAGGCCCAGAGAAGGAAAAGATTTTTCCCAAGGCCACACAGCAATTCATGATGGGGGTTCCTGACTTCTAGGCCAGGCTCCTTTCTAGTACCCCAAACTGCCTTTCTGTAAAACTCCAGCACTATTGATTATGTCCTGGGTCTCGGTAGAGCCATGGAAGAATGGGATGGAGCAATAGCTCTTGTTTAGGGTTAGCAGGGTCCCCAGAAGCAGCAGTCAGTAAATATTTTTGGTGCTGCCTTAGAGTCTGGAATGGCCTCTAAGGGGGCATGATTTGGATGGCCCCACTCTTTAGTATCTTAGACCAATGCCTTATGTACATTTAAGCAAAAGTAGCAGTGGGAGTCATCTAAGCATTTGATGCATCCTCGAGGACCAGACCTAGAGGTTTGAAGAGCTTAGACTTAGAGGGTCAGGAATCAAGTCTAGTCAGCAATTTTTTTGTTTGTTTCTTCCCTGGTGGACCAAGCTGTACTGCCTTTGGTCACTCCCCCTTCTCCCACCTTCAGTTTGATGCTGGTTTTGTCTTCCCAAAGCTCAGTTTTAGCACTTAAATCCTGGCTCAGTCACAGACTTGACTGTGTTGCCTTTGGAAGGTTACCTAGCCCCTAAGAGCTTGGTCTTTTCCTCTGTAAAATAGGGATAATAATCTTGCAGGGAAATTGTTAATAGATGCATGTGAAATGTCTACCTTCTGCCACACACACAGTGAGCTGTTTTCAACCACCTACAGAAACAAGTGCAAACTCCTTGTCTTGACATTAGATGTTATGCACCACATGGCCCCAGCCGATCTCTGTAGTCTTAACTCTCATTCCTTGCCCGCACCTTGGCCATCCACTCACTGTTCCCTGAAAAGGCCTATGTGTAATTTTCAAACTCAGTACAGTTGACCCTTGAACAACATGGGTTTGAACTGCACAGATCCATTTATATGCAGATATCCACATTGTTTCAAGCATCAACTACATTTTACCTGTGCCTTTCCCTCTGCCAGACGTGCTGTTCCCCAACATCCCTGGTGAAGATTTTCTCGCTTTTGTGAGATGGGGTTAAAAGACTAATTCCTTACAGAATATGCTCTCATGTCATTTTCTACGTTCCCCACCAGGCTATACGTGGCTCAAGAGTGACACTGGTTTGAATCATCTCTGTCCAGAGCATTGCCCAGCACAGTGCTTGGTACAGCACAGATGACTCTAAAATTTGGCTGATTTGAATGAATAGTTCTTTCTAAGCTAAATCTTAGAGTAAGTTATCTTTGGTTGATTTATTGATGGATGCACCTGTGTGCCAAGCTTATGGGCCCCCTGGGACCTTCTCATGCTTCCTTTAGTTCTTTCCAGTATTCTACTCTCTTCATCATTGCAGTCCCAGCACTGGGCTGTCCCTGCCCCATCTTTCCCCTCTCACCAACCAGACTGTAGAGGGGTAGTTTAGCTCCTCACCTCTTCATTTTTTTGAGGACCTGAAAATAAGATGCTTATTGGCTGTTTTCATATCAAAGGTTCTACTGCCAGTCTCTTTAGAGATGAGGATGGGAGGGACAACACATAACAAAGGACAAAGATCTTGGAATCTCACAGAATTCTTATCTTTGTCCTAGACCAGTGTTGTCCAATAGGTCTTTCTGTGATGGTAGAAATGTCCTGTAACTATGCTGTCCAATACAGCAACCCCTATCCACATGTGGCTACTTGGAATGTGGCTAGTGACACTGAGGAACCAAATTTTTACATTTAAATTTAAATAGCCACATGTGGTAGTGGCTACCATATTGGATAGTGAAGGACAAGACCTTCAGTAATGGACAGCCTGCTGGGAATATGTTAATACAATATAATAACTACAGGCCCAGGAGAAACACACAGCATGCATGGGGGCACAAAGAAGGAGAAAACCCAACTTGGAGTGGGGTGGGGTGGGTCAGGTCAGGGAAGGGTTTCTGCAACTTCCCCTTTCACTGAGTCTTGAAAGGTGAGTAGGAATTGACCTGGTAAAGAAGGGCATTTATCAGAGGGAGCAGCATATGAAAAGTCCTGAGGCATGCAAGTCTGCAATGTGTTTGTGGAATAATGAAAAAGGAACTGGAGAGGGCAGCCTGGGAGTGATGGCACGGAGGTGGGTAGTCCACGTATCCTCATTCCTCTGTTGCCTATAGGTTTTCTCACTCAGGCCTCAGGAGGAGTTAAAGTAAGTTCAGGTAATACACTGGGCTACATAGTGTCTCCACTGTAAAGTTACTATTTTTCCCTTTGTAACTAATGAGTATCTTATGGAGAAATGCACTGAAACAATGGAAATATCCTGTTACTTCTTAAACTTCCACCCACCAGTTTTAGCAACACTGATGACTCTCTGGGTAGCTAAATGGTGATTTTGAAATGTCATCATTCTTTTGACATGGATTAGCTGGCTTTCCAGTGTAAGAGAGCTTTTTCTTCTCCCACATTTATTTATTTATATTCTCATGGACTCGTGGTTGTTTATTTTATTCAATGGGCTATAACACATTCATATTCTTTATTTTGACATTCCAAATGCTGCAGATTTGGCCATCCAGAGGCCCTCTAACCTGGCTCCTGTGTCTTTCTGGCAGGTCTCCATCTTCCTTTGAGCACTTCCTTGTTTTCTGACACCACAAGATGCTCCAGGTGCATCTTGTACTTTCCCTGCTCTAACCCTGGAATCAGCCATTTTTTCCAAGAAGCCCTGGTTCTTTTTGGTTGAGAATGACATTTAAGAACCAAGATTTAGGCACTAGGTGTTACAGCTGCTTTAAGAATTTGCTTTTTTATTTGAAAAATTTGGAACATCTAATGATGATTTTCTAACTCGTTTAATGAAGAGCTTTCCCTTTCCCTCATTTTATTTATTTATATCAGTGTGGAATTATGGATTTTTATTTTATTCAATGAGTTATAATCCACTACTATCATAAATATTTAGAATTACTATTTTGAATATATCTTTTTATCATTATATGTATGTATTAAGCACATAATATATATCTAAATTTCTCTATATATACATATACATACATATATATATATAATCTCCATGAGTTCACACAGATACTTTGGTACCTTGAGGAGGCTCCAGGCTCACAGGGCTCTGCCACTTACTATACATGTGACTTGGGTAAGTTTATACTTCTCAGAGCTTCAGTCTCCTTATCTGTAAAACACATATAACAATACTTCTTTAATAGCACCTGGCCCTTGATGAATGGAAGTCATCATCTCTAATCTTCATAACTACCCTGTGAAGAAGTGATTATAGCAGCTCATTGGATACATGAGAAAATCAAGGCTCAGGGAGATGAGGTACTTGGCAGATCTCAGTGGGTGAATGTCTTGGTCACCATTACATTCCCAGGGTCCAGAAAAATACCTGGTACATAGTAGGAATTTAATAAATATTACTGAATGAACAAATGGGATCCGACTGGCTTCAAAGACTCTGCAATTCCATTTGCACTTCCAGGACAGTTCAGGGGTGTCTGGGTTAAGGACCTCAAAGAAGGCTATGGGAAGCCTAGGCTGAGCTGAGACCCCCAAACCTGGTCTTTCGATTCCTGATTCATGCTCTTTGTCCTTCACTGAGCTGCCTCCAGATGGAAAGGCCAAACTTCCTTCAGCCTAAGATTTGGCACATTCTCCCACCTTTTTCATTCTCCTCTCCCTTCTCCTGCCTAGTTCTATTCCCAGTGGAAGCAATGAGAGGAAGAACACTTGACCAAGAATCAGCAACTTCCTGTGTAACAGTGGGCAAGTCTTTCAATGTTTCTGAAATATGGTTCCTCATCAACAGAATGGGTAAATTGACCTACATCTTTCCCAAAAACATTGCAAAGATTAAGGGAAATTAGCATGAAAGAGCTATGTGAACTGTTCAATGCTTACACATGTGAGAGGCTAGGGATTTTACTGTTATTAGCATCACCTTGCCTAGCTTTATTTCTCATTCAGACAGTTCATTTGGGTCATTTACCAGTGTTTCTGGTAGAGAAGGGCTGAGGTTTCCCTTGACACCTAGAAAACTGAGACAAATTTTCTTTCACAAGCCAAGTAGGGATAAAGATTCCAAACATTGAAGGTAATATTAGAATTCAGGTGATGAAAATATGAAATCACTAGGCACAAAGCCTGGTACAAAAGAGATTCTTAATTACATCTGACATATTGGTTGCTGACTCTCAAGAATAAAAACAAGTTAACACATACTGAGGGTCTTCTATGTGGCAGGTACTGTACAACAGCCTTGCAAAGTAGGTATTATCATTCTTCATTTGTTTCAGAAGTTGGGACTTGCCCAAGGTCACATAATTAGAAAATGGAAGAGCTGGTAGGACTAGAAGTCAGACCTGTCTGACCCTAGAGTGTAATCTCCTACCAGTATGCCCTGCTCCTGCAGATAGGCTGTCCTTAGCTCAGTCCTGAAGCAGGCAGGATGATGTACCTACCTGGGACACTCAGTCCTGAAGCAGGCAGGATGATGTATCTGTGATTAGAAACAATTAACTGAACAAAGGAATGACACTCTCTACCCTTTTCAAACAAATCTGAGCATATAGTAGATGTTTAATATACACAGAAAATGTTTGCAAAGAGTGTATATTATTTTCAGTCACTATATATACTAAGGTTGCTCAAAAATATACTTTTTTCTTCTACTGTTTACTCAACATTAATTTACTGCTTACCATGCCAAGTGTTAAGGATGTATAAGGCCACATGGTCTGTGCCTTAAGGAATTCAGTCTGATGGGGAAACACAAAATAAGCACTTAATCAGCATGTACACAAGTACCCTCATATGTGCACAGCAGGTGTTCAAACTGTATGCTATAGGCCCACAAGTGTTGAATAATATAGATGATCCTCAAATGTATCATATGCCTGATGTATGGGCAAAATACTGGTTTGATAATCCAAGTAGTTGTGATAAACCTATTCGGAATCTGCTTGACAAACATGTACACAATAGGAGTAGATGTATACATAGTAGGTACTCAAATGCACACGACAGGGCTTTACAAAATAAATACAATCCATGTACACAGATATTTGATAAGTACACTGTAGACTCACAAATGGACAAAGGCATATGATAGGCACTGAAAGGTGATAAATATGCTGTTGCTAAACATTCAATGGTTAAAATATACATTTAGGCTCATTTTGTAGGACTTTATGCCACAAATATGCACACAATAAAAGTGCATACAGAAAAGTTTAAAGTGTTCATTAAAATGCTGACTGACAATGACTTTTGGGGGATAAGAATGAAAGCCCCATCTCTGAGATGCCTCTACGCGTAACCTTGGAGGAAATAAATATTTTCTTCCTTCGTTGGGACCCAGGATTCTAAAAATCCATAATCTTCGTGGAGTGAGCAGCCTCTTGCCTTCCTTCTTTCAAAACCCCAGAAGTGTCAGTGCCTAGAGCTGAGAGGTCCTTACGTCACCCCCAACCAGACGGCTAGCAGAAGGGGTCGCTAGTTAGTTATCAGGCACCAGAAGCCGCCTTTTGTCACCACACCGGAAAGACCCGGGAGGAAAGAATGTTGGGGCGGGGCTCCCGCCAGGGTTGAGGTCATCGGGCGGCGGGGGGCGGGGGGAGGTGCCAATTTCGTCCTACCGCCCACCAACGCCTGCTCCTTTTCCGGTCTGTCTCCAAAACGCGCATGCGCACCACTGGCCTTTAAACGTGCACCGCTGGTCCATCCGAAAAAGGATCCGGCATTTTAATTACAGTTTTGCTCCTCCGCCACTGAGGCGGATTACTTGCTCTCAGTTTAGGAGCTACTTTTGAGGTCCCACTCCCAATTAGGGAACCCACGCCTGCCGATTCTACTCTCTCCGCACGAGATGAAGGCTTCTTAGGGCTTGGCCTCACACAAGATATACGAGGCTCGGAGGAACACTCCGCGGAGGGATCCGGTTTGTTGTGGTGAGAAGAGTGGGGGACGCTGACAAACCAAGATGGCGGCGGCAGCGATGAAGGCCGCGGCCGTTGGGAGGCAACTGTGCTGGTGAAGGCTGCGGGTTCTGTGGGTCGGAGTCACAGTTCGGAAGGAACAGAGCAGGACGAAGAGGCGGTAGCGGCAGCGTCAGCCCGTGCTTCTCAGAGCGCTACAGCCAACACGCCTCCCTGGCCTTCGGCGGGCGGCGGTCTCCCCGCTTAGGGCCTAGTCGCCAAGCAGCGCCTCGGTTTCATACAGTGGCGTCCGCCATGAGTCCTTAAGGGCGGTCCGAGTCCTCCAGTTCTAGGGCCCACCATGGAGCCGGGGTCTGACGACTTTCTACCGCCGCCGGAATGCCCGGTGTTCGAACCTAGCTGGGCTGAGTTCCGAGACCCTCTTGGCTACATCGCGAAAATCAGGCCCATCGCGGAGAAGTCGGGCATTTGCAAGATCCGCCCACCCGCGGTAAGGCCCGGGGCCAGTGGTCGCCGGTGGCGAGGCCGGGGATTAGGAACTAGGCTAGCCGGCGGGGGAGTCTGGGGCGGAGGGCACTTCGAGATGTGGGGAAATGGGGTGGTTGGGACCGTGGTTGGGACCTTTGTGGCTGCGGCGCGGGGTCAGAGAAAGGGTGCTGGGCCAGGGGTCCTCGTGATGTCAGACCCCAAGTGACCTGGACTCAGAGATCCACCCCTGGTAAGGGTCCAGACCTGTATGCCTAGTGGGTCGGGGAGAGCTCACAGAGAGGCACCCGCACACTCTTAGTCACTCCGGACCACCCAGCTCAAGGCTGCTCTAAATAAGGCCATTCTCCCATCCGCTGTCATCACTTAAGTCAGATGGTGTCCTTTAGAGGAAAGATCACAGCCCTAAAGGTAGACAGACCTGAGTTTAAAATGCCACTATGCAGCTTCCCAGTTGTGTGACCTTGGACAAAGTAGCATAATCGCTCCGAGCCTCTGAAATGGGTCCCAGGAATGATTATTTCAAAAATTGGATTAAATTAGGTAGCGTCTATGTGTAGTAGGCACTAGATAAGTGGTAATTACTGTGACTGCGAAGGTGTTTGATGTGGTCATTGGTTTGCTCATATGTGAATTGACTCATATTTACTCACACCCTGTCTGGCCAATCCATCTATGATAATATCCTGGCTTGGTACATCAGTCAGGAAATTAGTCTCACAAGGAATGCTGTATTTCACTCCCCTTGTTGGGGTTCAGGGAATTGTCCCCATTTCCTAGTTGAAGGCAGTATCTGGGTCTTTCCTGCACATCACCACTCCCCAGACTTGACTTCTGTGGAAAGGCTTAGACCAGTCACCTTGGTGGGGTATGAGTCCTCCTCAGAGGATTTCTACTCTGCTCTGTCTCAGAATGTAAGAGGTCCAAGAGGATAGGGTATTCTTGGATTTCCAGAAACAGAATGGAGCTATGGAAGTCTGCCTTCTTTGGAACACTTGATTCCCAGAGGTCAGTGACAAAGGGCATATCTTTGTTCTAAGGCCTGGCTTCAGGCCAGAGAAGGCCCCCAAGGGCTAGGATAGGCTGGCATGGAAAAGAAATGATATGTGTATTCAGTCACCACTTGGGATTACAAGGGCCGGAATTGAGTTTGTCTGGAACAGGGTGTTTTTGAGTTTGTGTCTCTGCCTGAAACGGAATGGGAAACCTCACTGCCACCTGAGAAGGGCACCGCAGGCCTTCTTATTCAACTTGGTGCTTTCTGGTGCTCTGCCACAGATCTAGGCTGGTTTCAAATGGATCCTCTGGAAGGTGTTGGGTAAGCTAATTTCTTCCTTGTTGGAACCTGGCCACAGATCTCTGAGGTATCCCTGTCCATGGTAAGGGAGTGGTAGTGGATAGTGAGAGGTCAGGAAGGCTAGAAGAAAGGATAAACCGGATTCCTGGGCAGCCTCAAGGAGGCAATATCTGACAAAGGATGTAGTTGAGTCCTGAATTTCTGTTTTTCTATCTAGAATTTATCTGGGCAGGCTGGCCTTGTACAGATGTTGTTACCTTTCCTTGGGGAACCAGGAAGGGGAAAAGTGACATCTCCCTAATGTGCGTGACATGCAGGGGGTCGTCCTTTGTTATGCTTCTCTTTACTTCAACTGTGTGCTTTTCTTTAATTCAGGAGACCTGGCTATTTGGTTTTGTTTTGTTTCCTTTCGTTTCGTTTTGTTTCATTTTGTTTCATTTTGTTTCGTTTTGTTTTTTCTTCCTCCTGTAGGGCTGCTCCTTGGCCGCCTTTAGGTAGCCAGGCCTTCTGGCTGGAATTTGAAGCACTCACCCTAGTAGTGCTTGGTTCCAGGGTGGGAACCCCTGTATGGGTGGATGCTTGGAAATAGAGGTTTGCCTGAGGAAGGGCAATTTGGGTTCTGAATTGCTAGACCGGTGACTGCTATTTTGGGGGAAGGATGGGTGGGAGAAGAGTGTTGGTACCCTGGAGTAGACCCAGGGGAGCTTGCAAGGACCTTGCTTCCTCCATCGGGTAGCCAGCCTTTTTAGCACCATCCTGATAGTACTGATGTACTGAGTGTTTGGCATACAGGAATGTGGGACTTGAAGGCAGCATGAGGGAGCGCACAGGTTCCAGGTAGAGCTGGGCAAGAAGGTTTGCTGAATCTTCCCCAGCTATCTGTTATACCCACAGCTCCTCCTGCTCTAGGATTCCAGTTCTGCCATTTCCTGTCAGGTTGCTTAATGTTGCAGTTGTTCTTATCTAGAACTTGATTCAGCGGGAAAGAGGGGTGCCTGGAATTTGGGATTTGAGCACCTTTCCACCTAGGTTACCTGCGCTGAGGGGAATGCCTTACTAATAGGAGGCAAGAGGGCCTGAGAAGCTTGTCTGGGCTTGAGCTATAACATTTTAGTCTTTTTTTTTTTTTTTTGCCCCCGCTTCACCGAGCCCCAGTTGTTTGCTCTCTCTTTGGGGGCTGGGGGAAATATGTGTGGTTGCAAGTTTGAGTTCTCTGGCCCTTTTCTAAAAATGTGCATGCAAATTTTAGGCTGACAGCTCTTTCTTTTCTTTTACTGTCCCCCTCTTCCCCTCCACATGTATGTATGAACATTGGTAGCCTGGTGTAGTGCAAAGAGCCTTGGACTGGCAGTCAGAAGACATGCAGTTTTGGAAAAATCACATTTCTTCTTTGGGCCTCACTTTCCCCATTTGTAAAATGAGGGCATTAGTCTACATTATTGTAGGTTCTTTTCACCACCCCAGCAGGAGCCAGGGCTCTGGGGAGGAGAGGACTGCATGAGAGGAGAGCTTTTGTGTAGGAGGGCTTTGGGGAGGGGGCTCTCCATAGCCACCCTTTGGGCAGGACACAACAAAGTTCAACTTGGCAGGACAGAGTCTTCCCTCAAACCTCCCTTTCTTTGCCACCATAGTTGAGCATCCTAGCACTTACATCCTTACACTCCCACCAGCAGAGCTTTCTCCCCTCCCTTCTCCTATACTGGGCAGGTGTTTGAGAGAGGGCCCACAGGAGCCTTATAGATTATATGAATGATGCAGATTCTTCTTCCTATTTCTTGTTCTTTCCTGTATTGTCTATCTCAGGTCCTTTAAACTGAGATAACATACATTGAAGGCCCAGATTTTTAGATCCTGCCAGAATCAGAGCTGAGCTACCCTGCATGTGTATTGGGTGGTAGGGTCATCTTTAGATGTCAAGTCTTAATGATGGCATCCTTTGAATAATACTTTCATTTGAAAACCAGTTCAGTTTTCCATATTGGTCTTATGAGAAAGCCAAGGCAAGCATTCATATTCCCACCTAACAGATGAGAAAACAGGTTCAGGAAAGTAAAATCCCATAGCTTGTAAGTAGTGGAGCTAGAACATGAACCCAGGTCTTCCGTGTGCTTTCGAGTACTTCTAGAACGTGTCCTACAGTATATGCCTAGGGAATGAAGGGCTAATGTGGGTGTAGGGAAAGTTTGGGGTCAGCTGTTTTGGGGTTCATCTCTCTATTTCCTGAAGTCCTAGCACTTTACTGTTAAGGGGTACTTGGGAGGCGTTTCCTAGGGCTTGTGCACGCGGCACTGGGTATGTACTTGAGGCGCTGCTAAGGCCCTGTTGTGAGTTATGTCTGTGGTAGAGTGGGTTGGGTATTTGCCAGGTTGAAAGGTCTGGGGAGGCTAGAGGTTTGGGAAGGTGGGAATGGAGTGCTGAACTGCTTTTGGTGTTTTCTGGCCTTGCACTATGCTAGAATAACCCAACTCCCTCTCTCCTCAGGACTGGCAGCCACCCTTTGCTGTAGAAGTGGACAACTTCAGATTTACCCCCCGAATCCAGAGGCTGAATGAACTAGAGGTGAGAAGATTAACAGCTGGGTGGTAGGGTTGGGAGAATGGATACCTGAACTCTGACCCCTCTTCCCTCATACCTTCCCTGGCTAAGGTACACTACTGACTAGGCCTTTATTCTGCCTTCTGTGAAGTTGCATGGAGGAAGCTTTAGAGCTCTGAATATAACCAAGAGCTGGGACATTTAGCATTTCTGATGTGGTAGCCCAAAGGCTGGGGCTGTCCCTTTCCCACAGTTTTGCTACTTCTAAAGCTCCCCTGTCAACTAACCTATCCTACCTGGCTCAACAAAAGAGAAGTGTAGGGCTGGCTTGAGGCCCTTTCTTGCTTGGCCAGGTGGTGTGGCCTCATTATCCAATTAATCCACATCCCTGTGCTTCCTGCATTCTTTCCATGATGCTTGGTGAGGTGGATGGGTGGGTCTGTGTGGAGGCTGGAATGGTTACATACTTGGGCAGAGGATCAGGAAAATAGACTTTTCCTTATCCCTTTTGTTCTGTACAGGAAGTCCAGGCCCTTTTCGTAGGTAGGTGAAGGGCTTGAGAATGTCCAGGGGTAATGAGAATGGGTGTCCTGAAGCCAGTTCCAGGTAAGATCCTGGAATTCCCCATGGAAGATGTAAGTTAGAAGTATGCTACCATTCCTCTCCCTCATTATTATGTATCCACAAGCTTTACTAGATGTTCTGGGGGTGGGGGGAATGTTAGGCGCAGCCAAGTACCCATGACCTAAAAAAGCTTATTTGTCTTCTAGGCCAGTGGTCCCTGACGTTTTTGGCACTGGGGAGTGGTGCTCTTATGAGATTTTAATGCCTGATGATATGAGGTGGAGCTGCTATGAGACCCAGTTCCTAATAGGCCATAGACTAGTACAGGTCTGTGGCTTGGGGGTTGGAGACACCTGTTCTAGACCACAGTGCCTCAACCTTGGCACTGTTGACATTGGCCCAGATAATTTTTGTCATGAAGTACTGTCCTATGTATTGCAGGATGTTCATTGGCATCTCTGGCTTTTACCCAATTTAATGCCAGCAGTACCCTTTTCTAGTTATGATAACCAAAAATATCTCTAGGCATTGATGCATGTCCCTTGGGGGGCAAAATTGCCCCTAATTGAGAATCACTGTCCTAGGGTCCGTCTAGGCGCTGTTCAGATCAGAGCAAAAATCATCTCTTGTAAGGGGTACAAGATCCTAGAGAAATAGATCTGACAGATCTTTTGGGGTACAGCTAAGGCAAGGTGTTGCCTAGTATGGGACAGGTTTTCTAGAAAGACATGCTGCCTAATGAGGGGGGAGCAGGGATGAGGCCAACTTTGGAATACTAACTTGTTGAGATGGAGTAGAATTCCTGGCCCCTTAGGGGTTCTGGTAGCCAAGGAGCCGTAGATTTGTTTCTTTCTACAAATAGACCTTAGTTTTCTTCATCTATAAAATAGAAAGTCCTATATCCATTTGCCCTAATAGGATCAGAGCAAGGTGAATGGTAGCAACTTATTTAGTTCTCCCTAGAATTAGGCTCTCTCATCAGGGTGAGGTGGTTATAGACTTGGGGACTTTTGGATCCTTTCTTGGGTCACTGAGATTTTAGGGAAGCATGGTACATGCTTTATTCATAGGATCCTTGGCCCGCATCAGGTTCTGGACTGGCCAGTTGCTAGTGCTGCTTTGGTACACCATCTCTTAGTTCTTTAGGTCTTCGGCTGCCATGGAACAAAGTTTTGTGGTGCACAAGAAGAGGTGAATATATTCTTTTGGAGTCTTCATTCTCTGAAACATGCCTAGAGCTTAAATAAAATTCTGGGGTTTCCACAAGGCCTTCATTATTCCTCTCATAAGTCCACCTTTCTGGGGGAAGTGGACTGGGAAGTTGTTTTATTTCCCTTTCATAATAAAAAAACAGGTCCAGAGAGAAAAACTGATTTGTTTTAGGCTATACAGCAAATCAGCAGAGGAAAAGCTGAAACTTATTATTTGACATTCAGATATCTTTTTTTAATTGAATAAATTTGACCTATAATATTGTGTAAGTTATATAGTATATTATTTTGATACATTCATATGTTGTAATATTGCTGATGTAGCAGTATGTATATTCGCACAACACATTCACATTGTATAAGTATAGTCTAATATTCATTATACTGACGTTCAGATCTCTTGGGACCTGCTATGTGACTGAGGAAACAGAGGTTTTCTATAAAAGAGATGATACTCATCCAGCCCTGTCAGGGAGATTGAGAAAGAGTGTATGCAAAGCTTTGGCTGTTGTGACCCGACACTAATCATTTTGGGACCTTGGGCTTATCTACTATAATGTGGCAGAGATGAGAGAGAAGTGCGCTAAGCACTGCCTAGAGTTTGAGATCTAGTTCATTGGGAGAGGCCCTGGGTAGTGGGCTGCTCTGTACCCTATCCCTTCCCCTATGATTAGACCAGAAGACAGAGGTCAGGTGGAAGGGTCAGCCTCTTTGAACCATTTCTTTTTCAGGCTCAGACACGAGTGAAACTGAACTATTTGGACCAGATTGCCAAATTCTGGGAAATCCAGGGTTCCTCCTTAAAGATTCCCAATGTCGAACGGCGGATCTTAGACCTCTACAGCCTCAGCAAAGTAAGAACAGGTTTTTCTCAAACTCCTTCCTACCCCAGACCTTAATATCTTTGTTACTTTGGGGGCTCCCTTGGTGTAGATATTGGATCTCCAGGCTGCAGTATGCACTACAGCCTGGTAACACACAAGCTGTCGTCATTACTTCTGGGCATCTCTTGGCTACAATTTGATTCTATGTGGTGGCAGTAGGAGGAGGGGGTAGCCCCCAGTGCAGTGATGGGCTAGTTGTCCTCATTGCCCTTCCTGCAGACCTTCTCTATCAGGTACGTACACACAGCTCATCCACATCCCTTCCTGCTTGTCCTTACAGATCGTGGTGGAGGAAGGTGGCTATGAAGCCATCTGCAAGGACCGTCGGTGGGCCCGGGTGGCCCAGCGCCTCAACTACCCACCAGGCAAAAACATTGGCTCCCTGCTACGTTCCCACTATGAACGCATCGTTTACCCCTATGAGATGTATCAGTCTGGAGCCAACCTGGTGGTAAGGATGCCAGGCCGGAGTAAAAGGAGGCTTCAACGCTTGCTCTTAATGAAACTAGAGACCTGGGAGCTAGATTCCACCCTTTTCTAGTGGTGCTCATTTTCTTCCTACACTACCCAGGGTCAGAGGTTCTGGAGTTACCTATAGGGTCAGCCTACTGTCTGTTATGTGACAAGGTTTTAACTGGTAGAGAAATTCAGAGGAGGGAGAAATCTTTTGGACTGGAGAGGTCTTGGAAGAGATGGAGTCTGATTTAGTTGGGGAGATGGTTGTAGGGTTGTGGTTGGAAGGAGAAACGGCATAAGCAAAGGCATGAAAAGAATTCCCAAAGTGTGTGCTGGCGTCAGTGGTAAAGATAAGTAAAGCAAGGCTTGTTGGTGTGGGTCAGGGAGATGCAACCACAGCTTTGGTTCTACCGGGTAAAGGTAAAGGGAATTCTTTGCCCTTTGTTGGGGGTTGGGGTCCTAAGTCCTGACATTTAGCCCTCACTTGTTCCCAGCAGTGCAACACACGTCCATTTGATAATGAAGAAAAGGACAAGGAATACAAACCCCACAGCATCCCTCTTCGACAATCTGTGCAGCCTTCCAAGTTCAACAGCTATGGCCGGCGGGCCAAGAGACTACAACCTGATGTGAGTATTTCCCTTCTGACTTAGGGCTTTGGCGGTGGAAAGAGTCCTCTTTCTCCTTTTGGCCAAGGTTCTTTTCCCTGTAACACACTCCTTTTTCTCAGTTCTCTAGTTCTGAACAGTAATATGCCTCTCTGAATTCACTCCTCTTTACTCCACTCTCAGCTGGGCTTCTAAGCTGCATCTTGACCTATTATACAGTATCTTTTTTATGTTTGTTTTTTTTTTCCTGACTCACTCTGCTCATAGGGGTAGAACTGTTCTTTCTCTTATACCTATAAGCTAGCTTTAGGCAGAAGTTTATGTGCCAGGCATTCTTCTAGACACTGTCTCTGGGCTTACCAAAGCATGTAATTTAGAACATCATAGTAGTCACTGCCAGTTAGTAGTAGTGCCAAATCCTTTTAGATTTCTTGATGTTGTTCCCCAACCCCCCTTGTAACTCTAACATAGGAGTTAATGTGCACAATTTTACAGTTGGAAAAATGGGGATCCTGTCTTAATTCATTTCCAAGAGTGGGCTGAGGAGGGAGCTCATTTTTCCCCAGTCTCCAAAAAGCAGCTCTGAATTCTTGCCCTGGCCTGCCTATGCCTCAGCCCCTGGCATAAGTTCAGGTGATATATAGTCTAACCTGTTGTTTTTTTAGGATGGGGCAGTCTGCCTCAGGTAGCATTCTTGATTCATTTCTCTTTTCTTCTAGCCTGAGCCCACAGAGGAAGACATTGAAAAGAATCCGGAGCTGAAGAAGCTACAGATCTATGGGGCAGGCCCCAAAATGATGGGCCTGGGCCTCATGGCCAAGGATAAGACTCTGCGGAAGAAAGGTGAGTCCTGATAGGCTGGGGCAGGGTTAAGAATGGTCTCACCTGGGAAAAGGAGTTGGGGCCCTGACTGTTCTAGACCTATACTTTAGAGCTATTCTGCTCTCTCCCAGATAAGGAAGGGCCTGAGTGTCCCCCCACCGTGGTGGTGAAGGAAGATTCAGGTGGGGATGTGAAGGTGGAGTCAGCCTCACCCAGGACCTTCCTGGAGAGCAAGGAGGAGCTGAGTCACAGCCCAGAGCCCTGCACCAAGATGACCATGAGGCTGCGGAGGAACCACAGCAATGCCCAGTTTGTAAGGACCCAGCCCTGACTTCTTATTGCTCTGCTTCTCATCCCTTCAAGGAGCATTTCCCCAGCATGGCACTGGACCAGGTTGCATTAAGCAGAAAAGTGGGCCTGGTGGGCCCTGCCCTCAGGTAGCTCACTTAATTGGGGAAACAAGGCCAAGTCACATGGAACAAAGAACAAGAAAGGGTGATCAAGTACTGTCAACATGAAGTGCTGGAAGGGTCCAGAGAAGGAGACTCCCTCTCCATTGCTTCAGGATAAAGGCTAAGCTCCTCATTACCATGCATGATCCAGTCCCTGCTGACCTCTAGCCTCATTCCCCAGCACTGCCCACCTCACTCCTCTGCTATAGCCACACTGAACTACTTGTAGGTATGTTTGTTTTTTTTCCCTGAGGTGTGCCATGCTCTTTTCTCATCCTTTGCACATGCTGTTTTTTTCTGCCTAGAAAAAATTCTGTGCTCTGCCCCATTGCAGTTTATTTTCAGGTTTCGGTTTCAAGTGTTAATCTTTTCAATGAAATACTTTCCCAAGGCTGTCCCTCCTTATCTCTAGCAGATCTGAGTGCTTCCTTCTCTAGGGTCTCATAGTACCCTTTATGGGCCGCTATTGGCAGTTTCTACACTGCCCTTTGATTTTTATTAACACGTGTCTGGAGTACTGTATGCCTTTAGAAGGCAAATGCCATATCATCACTGTACCGCAGAGTCTAGCATACTGTTATCACGTAAGTGTACAGTAAGTGTTTAACGAATGAATGAAAATAGGGGATTCAAAATTGAATGATAAAGACTTTGCTCTCACAGCTCTACCAGTTTATTTGGGGAGATAGTACGTGCATCCATTTAAACTCCAGTCCTAGTATGACTAGCCTGTACAGGGTTGTGAATGATTCGGCCAGCAAGCACTATAGGTAATCCATGGAGAGCTCTGTGGACCTGGGTCCTTTCTGGAAGAGTCTGCTTAATGAAGACTAGACGGGGCTTTGGTGGGTGAACTACTGCCTTCCTCCCCTGGCAGATCGAGTCATATGTATGCCGGATGTGTTCCCGTGGGGATGAGGACGATAAACTTCTGCTGTGTGATGGCTGTGATGACAACTACCACATCTTTTGCCTGCTGCCTCCTCTCCCTGAGATTCCTAAGGGTGTCTGGCGGTGCCCGAAGTGTGTCATGGCGGTAAGGCCTTCTCAGCCCCAGTTCATGTCTTATCTTCTTTCATTTGGCCTTATTGAGAGCAGCCTCCTAGTCCAGCCAGTCTGATGTTTTGGGTCCCTGGGGTGGGGCTAGGCTGAGCAGTGCTTTGGGAAAAAGAGGAGGAGGAGGCTCAGCCTTTGTTTATATACTCTGGGAGATCCCAGACCACCTAGGGAGGTGAGAGTCCTGATTAGACAGGTTGTATGTGATAACATATAATCAAATGCTAAATTGTATGTTAGAAACGCAGAGGTATAGAAGTTCTGAGGAGAAGAAAGTGACTAGATGTCAGGATTGAGATTTGGAGGACAGGACTATGAAGAAACAATTGTTATTTTGATTTCCAAGTTTTGTATTTCTTTTTTTTTTTAAGGAAGTTTGGAAAATAGACAAATTACCTATCATTTCCACCTAGAGACAACCATTATTACTTGTCTGGCATATTTTCTTCTCATCTTTTATTCTTGTTGTTGTACCTATAGAACTGTCTTAACAAATTTGGGATCTTATGTATGTTTCCATTTGTTACTGTATAGTCATTTTTCTAAATTATTAAATTTACTCATGGGTATGATCCGTTTTTCTCGTAGGGGGTCCATTTTGTTGGTATAATATTTTGTTGTTTTCCTTCTGTTATGATAATTAAATTGGTTTGCAGTTATGTAGACTTTGCTAGAAGAGGTGGGCAAGTGTTCTAGGCTGGGGGATGGAGGGAATGCAGGCACAAGGGTATATGGAGAGGATGTACCTAGTGCAAGAGAGGCAGTAAGGAGAGCAGCTGAAACAGCAGTGAGGGCTAACAGGCCTGGGAAGTCTGCCGGGTTCATTCCATGAGCTTCCTACCTTCATCCAAATTGTGGGTACTCATCTATATTTCCTTCTAGGTTCCTGGAGAATAGATGTTGATAGTCACTCTTGCCTTATCTTAGGACTTCAACTGTGGTTATAGAGACCAAGAATGCATGCTCACATACATGTACACACACACATGAGGAAAGAGACCAGAGCAGTGCATAGTGAATGGCCTTGGTAATGGTGGAGATTCCTTTGGGAAGTTTAGATACCAGTGGTGTATCATAGACAACAAAGACAATCAGCTCTAGTTGGCTTTCTAAGTGGCTGTGGGCCAGTGGACGAGGTCGACATTTATTTTTCAGACATGAACAGAGTGTGTGTCTGACTCTGGGGTTTGTACAGTTCTCAACTAAAGCTATGGATGTAGCTACAAAGTGAGGTTGACCCACATCCAGTCCTCTGAGACAGTTTCAAGAACAGGAACAGTGTAGCATATGGCACTGTAGAAGCTAGTGCCTTTGCCATCCACCAAGCTACTATAATATTCACTGCCATTTTCCCAAGCCTGTAGTTCCAGCTTCCCTAAGCACCCTGTAGAAACTCATTTTAGCTTGGGAGAAAAAATGGTGACAGAAGAACATAGGATAGCAATTTAAGTCAGAGCCCATGGTTTAGATAGTAAAGTCGAAGAGAAGAGCAAAAGTATGGTAGCCATACATGGGAATGAAAAGACTAATCTCAAGTTTTAGGAGAAAAAGGTAGAGCTATTAAATGAATCCTGCCTCAGGGGCCTTGAGTGCAGATCTAGGGCTGTTCTCTTTCCCTACTCCTACCCATATTCCAGCTCTGCTTTTGAGGCTTCTCTACCTCTTTGCCTCTGCCTTGGTGACTTGTTCTCCTTTGGGTTTCAGGAATGTAAACGCCCCCCTGAAGCCTTTGGCTTTGAGCAGGCTACCCGGGAATACACTCTGCAGAGCTTTGGCGAGATGGCCGACTCCTTTAAAGCTGATTACTTCAACATGCCCGTGCACGTAGGTGATGGAGGTCTGGGGTAGTGTCAGGGCTAGGGTCATAGGTGTTGGTGCCTGATAATCTTAGTTCTCCTGGGTCAGTGGGGCCAGGATATGATGGGCCACATTCATTCACTACTCCTGTTCCCCAGATGGTACCCACGGAACTCGTGGAGAAGGAGTTTTGGCGGCTCGTAAACAGCATTGAGGAAGATGTGACTGTTGAGTATGGGGCTGACATCCATTCCAAAGAATTTGGCAGCGGTTTCCCCGTCAGTGACAGTAAGCGGCATCTAACCCCTGAGGAGGAGGTAAGTGGATGAACACAGCCTAGTACTGGCATGTCATCTCCAACCATGAGACTGGCTCTTTCCTTATTTGTAGAATGGGGATAGTGTCTACCTTACAAATTTGTTACAAGAAGTAAATGAGAATGTGTGTGAAATGCCTGGCAGGGTGCCTGGCTCATTTATAAGAAGTTCAGGGACTGGGCTGACGTGTGCAGAAAAAATGAGGGCCTAGATCTGCCTCGAGGGAAGGGTGCATTTTGGTCCAGGGCTTTTTACTTGCAGGTATTTCGGTCGCTGAGTATAACTATCAACCACCCTGAAATTGAATTGAATTGAAATTTTGTGTGTATGTATTTGGTGGAAAGAATACCTATAATTTTTCTTAGATGTTTCAAAAGGTCTCTTACCTCAAAGTTAAGTAAAGTTCTTTGGGCTAAAGATCTCAATTCCTTAGCATAACCCTCATCCCCTTTCTGCAAATACTTGATCTGACAGGAGTATGCCACCAGTGGATGGAACCTCAATGTGATGCCAGTTTTGGAGCAATCCGTATTGTGCCATATTAATGCAGATATCTCTGGCATGAAGGTGCCCTGGCTCTATGTGGGCATGGTCTTCTCAGCCTTTTGCTGGCATATTGAGGATCACTGGAGTTACTCTATTAACTACCTCCACTGGTGAGTGGGACCTGGGGGAGCCAGGGTGAACTCTCTCAGGACCACAGGTGTGACCATTCTATGTGTCCCCTTTCCATTTGGACAGGGGTGAGCCGAAGACTTGGTATGGGGTACCCTCACTTGCAGCAGAACATTTGGAGGAGGTGATGAAGAAGCTGACACCTGAGCTCTTTGATAGCCAGCCTGACCTCCTGCACCAACTTGTCACCCTCATGAACCCCAATACCCTCATGTCCCATGGCGTGCCGGTGAGTGCCTAAGAAACAGACAAGGGGTAGGAATGACTTAGTGATGCCCTTTATGGCAGTTGTGATCATCTGCAATCTACCCCTGCCCCTTTCTCATTCTGTTCTATCCTGATTGGGCTATCAGTTTGAGGAGAGTAATAGCAACCCAAAATAATAGTGGTTAGATATACAATGTGATGGTGAGCCTTCTGGGCCATGTGTTTGAGGGTAACTCCTTAGGGATGGCTTCTCATCACATCTACATTCCAGCCAGTAGAAGAGGGAAGTGAAGGAAGGATAAGTAAGACAAGTCTCGTTACTTTTAAGGACACACCTTATTTCCATTCATCTCCTGTAAGTCACAACTTAGTCTCATGGTCACATTAGCTGCAAGGAAAACTGATTTTTGTTTTGGATGGTCATGTACCAGCTACAAGTTGGAGGTTATGTTATTGTGAAAGAAGGTGAGAAAGAGTTATTAGGACAACTAGCAGTCTCTGTCGTATGTTAACTTCTTCTTGGAGCAGTGTGTCAGTCTTTTTACTTATTTAACAGGTCAAAAGTTCAATGGTGGTAATTATTTTGGAGTGTATAAGTATCAAATCAACATGTTTTACACCTTAAACTTAAAATATCTCAATAAAGTTGAGGGCAGGGTGGTGACAAAAAAAAGTGCCAATACTTTTTAACAGAAAAAAAAAAAGTTGAACCCAGGGTCCTGGCTTATACTATTTTCTGTGGACTTCTCCTTTCCTATAAAACATTTTTCTGACTATGCAACATGACTTACTTATAAGGGCCTTTATATTCCTGGGAATTTCCAGCATTGATTAGCATTAGCTAGTTTTCTGGTATAGATCTTAAAACAGCCTGACTAATAGTCCTGTAGGAATAGGGATTAGTATGTCTACCATCTCTGCCTTGAGTCTTATTCTGTCCTCATCCTCCCCACTCCCTTCCATCCTCCACCCTCACCTGCATCTTGCCTGCTCTGCCACTTACTCTAATGCATAGGATATTGTAGGTAATCAGTACATATTAAATGTCTCCTAGAGATCCTTGGACATTTGTATGGTAGGGCTTTGGACTAGGTTGGTGTTTCTCACCCATGTTTCTTCTTGCCTTCATCTTGTTTCAATATACTACACACCTTGTGAATAATTTACACATTTATTATATAATTTAGTGATATTTAACTAAGGATTGAGGTATCTGGGGAATTAGAGGAAGCATTCTACAACAGTGCAGGCAACCTTCCTCCACTCAGGTGAGGGTATCCTTTCCCCTCTCCACCTCACCCCATTTAAGAATTACTGGATTTGAGATGTTGAGATGATCAAGGGCCCTTCCTTCCAGTTCTCTTTATAAGTAGACATTCGTTGGGTCTGACTTTTCCTCAGACCTTGCCTACAATGTCAAGGAGAATTGTAAAAGTAGAGGATTCTTCTTACAGACTCAGATAGCTAAAATGCATATATATGTATATACGTACATACGTATACACATACACATATATATACAGCTGTTTAATTCTTAACATTTTTCTAAAAAACATAATTTATTACACACTTTTAAACATGAGCTGTTTCTACTTCCAGAGCATTTCTCTTGCTCATGGCTCACCAGCTTCTCTGGCCAGTTGCTGCTTCACCCTGTCTACCTTGCCCCTCCTATAGGTAGTTCCCAGCATCTCCAGGCTTTTTTGGACTTGGCAGGATCCCTCAGTCCAAAGCATCTGTGATTTTCATATTCTCATGCTGGCAGACTGCAGTTTACTCAGTTGGAGCTCCCCCAGAGCTATCTTTAGCCTGTCCCCCACCCCACTTCCACTTTGGTTTGGTTTGGAGAAGGCCATTTCTTTTTATAGATATACAGCATAAGTATTATTTTCATTGTAAAAGAAACAAGCCCCCTTTCCAAAAAAAAGGAAATAGATCATCCCTATTTCCTCCCCATTTTATGTTTCCATCTGTTGTTTATCTTTGTAAATTTTGATAGCAATAATCACTGTGTGGGTTTTATAATCTCTTTTGCAAGTTTAATACTGTACAATGGCACTGTCCAGTTTGGTAGCCATTATAGCCACATGTGGCTACTGAGCACTTGAAGCATTGCTTGTTTCAGCTGAAGTGTGCTGAAAGTTAAAACACATGTTGGAGTTTAAGATGGTATAAAACAAATGATATAAAATATTTTAATAACACTTTTATATACCAATTACACATTGAAGTAGTAATATTGAGGCTATATTAATTAAATATATTAAAATTAATTTCACTTGTTTTTTAATGTAGTCTAGAGAATTTTAAAGTGCATATGTGGCTGACATGAATTATATTGGATAGTGCTGGTCAAGAATGATTTTTGCTTTCTTACTATGAACTATTTATAACCAACTTTTTAAAAATACCAAGCCTTTAAAAAAACCTTTATTGCCATATAACTTACATACCAAAAAATTCACCCATTTAGAGTGTACAGTTCAATTCAAATTTAAAGCATTGTCCTACTATCACCGCAGTCCAATTTAGGACATTTCCATCACCCCCCAAAAATTCTTCATGCCATTTTGTAGTCATTCTTCCTTCTATCCCTTAGTCCCATGCAACCATTAATCTGCTTTCTGTCTCTAGAGATTTGCCTTTTGTAGGCATTTCATATAAATGGAATAATATGTGGTCTGTTGTGTCTGGCTTCTTTCACTTAGCATAATGTTTTCAAAGTTCATCCATGGTATAGCCTGTATCAGGACTTAATTCCTTTTTATGATGGAATAGTTTTTCATTGTATGGGCATACCACATTTTGTTTCTCCATTCATCAGCTGATGGACATTTAGCTCATTTTTTAATAGCTGCAGAATTGTGAAGAGAACTTTTTAAAATTATTACATAGGAATCAGTAAAGTGACATTGCCAAAGTGATGGTATAGGTTGAGACAAAGAGTCAGGAACATTAGGTCCTATTTCTGGCTCTGCTTCTTAAGATTTCTCTAGGACTCCATTTTCACATCTATAAAATTAAAGCTGGAACTAGATCATTCAGCAAATACTGCTAGAAATGTGCAAGGCCTCTGGTCAGCACCCTGAAGGTAAATAAACCAGTCTCTGCCTATAGGTGTATGCAGATAGTGGAGGACAGAGGTGAGTAAACAAGTGGAATAAAATGTTATAGATGCTACAAAAGAACAACACACTGGGTCATTAGGTAGGGGGCAAGAGTGGTCAGGAAAGCATTTGTAGAAGCAGTGACTCTGGAAGGAAGAGTAAGAGTTTGCCTGTCGGACCATGGCTTTATCATGTTGAATGGTGATTTAGGTGAGGACATCTCAGTAGATTTCCTTTTTTTTAGAAAACAATTCTAGTGGTTGCCAGTGCAGTAAAATACAGGTAAGAGATGCTAATGTCACCTCTAAGTAGCAATAAATTTTAGAAGAAGAAAATGTACTGAAGGTGGGAGTTGATCAATGAACCAAATAAATATGCAGACATTTTACAAATGGGAAGATTCAGTATTGTTGGGATCTTAATTCTCTCCACATTAATTTAGAATCCTATAGAATAATCATTGGGTTGAAGGGTATAAAAGTTTTAGGTTCTTGTATGTACTGGTAGTTTTGCTTTTCAGAGGATAGACGTTATTGGACCCCTTAATGACACTGTACCTATTTCACTGTGTCTTCATCATCTGTGCTGGGAAGCTAGAAATGTGACCCTCCCTTACTCTAGCAAAAGACTGGAAATTTACTTTTGAAGACATTAAATTAGAAAATCTCTGGATTGAGGTCTTCTAGGTACAGTTGAGGGTGGAGGTACAGTGAAAATAGTGAGATTCATCATTGTATACATACTAGGTGCTTAGGTTCCCATCTCCCTCCTCTTGGCTCTTACAACACTGGTAGTCAGACCATTTTCTTTCAGGCAAAATAATGAGAAAGTTTTCTTTGGGGAATCTAGCCCAAATGTAAAGAGTTGCTCAAACTAAATGTCTCAGCCAGATCACCCTACAGTGAAGCTCACAGTTGACAAACTTCACTTGTGTACTCAGCTTCCAATCACCTTTTTCATTTATTCTTAAATATAACTAGACAGCCACAGATTAACACCCAACCAAGGAAACTCTAGAAAACAAAATAAAACCAAACAGGGAAATAAAACAACTTGGAAAAACAGCTTAGGCAGGGAGAAGTAAACTTTTAAAAGGAAAGGAAAAGAAATCTCAGTATCTTCAGAGATGAGCATATATTGCAAACATGGAATAAGAACAAGATACTATTTAGAAAATAGACTGAGAACAAAAAAAGAGCTCTTAGAAATTAAAATTATAAGTTTAGAATATGAATAGTTAAGGAAATTTCCCAGAAAAATAGAATAAAGATGGAAAAATGTAGAGAAAATTAGAGAAGTTAAGAGGTTCAGTATTCAAATAGGAGTTCTGAGAAGGGAATAGATGAAAACTGAAAGGATAAAATCATTAATGAAATTGTTCAAGAAAATTTCCCTGAGCCAAAAGACTGAATTTCTAGAATCAAAGGGTCTACCCAGTGCATGAATGAAAGTAGATTCACAGCAAGGTATATCTGGTGGATTTTCATATCAAACACTGGGACCAGAAAAAATCCTACAAGCTTCCTGAGAGAGAAAACAGGTTTAGTTCAAAGCATTAGAAATCAGAATGGCTTCAGACTTTTCAAAAGCAACAATGGAATCTAGAAGATTAGAGCCATGCCTTCAAGTGATTTTCAACTTAGAATTTTATATGCAGTGAAATTATCATGTGTGAGAGTAGAATAGAGATATTTAAAAAAAAAAGAAAGAAAGAAAGTTCTTTCCACCATTTCTCAGGAGGCTGTTGCACAGCAAAGGAATAAACCAAGAAAGGAAGACATGGGACCTGGGAAACAGGTGATCCATCATGAGAGAGTGACGATCCAGGGAGGACAGCTGGTCCTAATTGAAACAGATCATAAGGCTCTGTGAGAGACAGAAATGTCAAAACTGATAGCAGAGCTGGACACTTCTCCAAAAGGTGGGGAATAAATTACTAATGCATAGAAAAGTAAGCAAATGTAGAAAGTAGGAGGCTATTTTTAATGTCTAAAGGCATGCTATTTATTGTTAAGGTAAAAGCCAAAATAATCAGAAGAGGTGAAAGAGATTGGCTCTGGGGACTGGAGAATAGCAGGACCTGCTGATTTTATCACAAATCTTGTTAGAACTATTTGGTTCTCAAAACTGCATATGTGACTGATAAAAATAATTATTAATGAAAAAACTTTAGCCAGCTTAATGAAAAGTGGGACTTTAAATTTTTATAAAAATTACTAGGGAAGTTGAAATATTTTGGTGTATATATTTCCTACTTTTAACTCAGAACTTCCTGTCATGTGTCAATACAAAATCTTTAGAGCAGAGGCTAGTGGTCCTTCCTTTCAAAGGTTAGAGGATCTGGGAATCTGTTGTCAGACTGTTTCCTAAGGTTTTCCTTTGTCTCTTTAGTTCAAGTTTCTGCAGGCTGTGGACAATCTGTGTCTCAATGACTTTGGCCTTTCTTCCTCAGGTTGTCCGCACAAACCAGTGTGCAGGAGAATTTGTCATTACCTTCCCTCGTGCTTACCATAGTGGCTTCAACCAAGGCTACAACTTTGCTGAGGCCGTCAACTTTTGCACTGCTGACTGGGTGAGTCTGGAGTGTTGTGGGCTGGGGAAGCCGAGGTACCATTGGCCTCCAGACTTAGCCATGCTCAACCTTGAACCTGTCCACAGTTGCCAGCTGGGCGCCAGTGCATTGAGCACTACCGCCGGCTCCGTAGATATTGCGTCTTCTCTCATGAGGAGCTCATATGCAAGATGGCTGCCTGCCCAGAGAAGCTGGACCTGAACCTGGCTGCAGCCGTGCATAAAGAGATGTTCATTATGGTGCAGGAGGAGCGGCGTCTACGAAAGGCCCTGCTAGAGAAGGTGAGTTGTGAGGAGAGTACCCTGGATTGGGTACCTACCTAGCATGGCAAAGGTGCGGGGAGGAAGGAGTAGCCCCAAGAAATAGAAGATGTAGCTTCTATTCTTAGAGGGTAGTGAAATGAACTAGGTGGCATCTGGATTGGTAACCACATTCCATTTCTTCTCTACCATTTACCAACAATCGTGAGCAAGTTAATTTACTTCACTGAGTATCAATATCCCCATCTAAAAACTGAGGATTATATATAATAGTGCTTATCTTTTTGGATAGTTGAGTAGATTAAAATGTTTATTAAGTAACTGAGCCATAGTAAGTGCTGTATAGCTGTTTTTCGTTATTATTTAAATAATTCAGCAAGGCATACTGGCATCTGCAGATTAGCTGGATGACCTTTTTCAAGTCACATAACCTCTCATAGTCTCACTTTCCGACTGTGTAAAGTGAGAATAAATACTAATTTGCAAGGTAGTTTTAAGGCTTGAGTCAGATGATTTATGTCAAAACATCAATTAATGTACTTGTGTAATAACTCCTATTGGTGATATTAATACATGAAGAAAATGATTGACATATGGAACATTTCTTAGGAAATGCCATTTTATGTTCAGATGGTTAAGCAACTCACAATAGGGTAATATTACTAAAGAGAAGGCTGTTCTTTTTTAATAGATTTCTCAAAATCATGTGTCAGTTATATGTAGGTGAGTGTAGTTCTGCCTTCTTAAAGTTCCACTCTTGCCCAATTAGGGAATTAACTTAGAATTCTCCATAGGATCACAAAGGAATACTAGTCATGAGGGATCCCTTGCTGCTCATTTAGGGTAAAACTTTCTTATTTTAAAGCTTATTTATAACTTTTCTATGAGCATGGGCTGTGGGGAGAAGTACAGCAACAGTAAGTTTTGGAAGTCTGGGTCCTATCAGTCTGTGGCATTAGTTGGTGAGCCTCTGTACTTCTCCAGGAATTATTTGTTCTCTGTTCAGTACTGTTATCAAATGATGACCTTGGGACTCTGCCAGATTACAGGAAGGAGCCAAAGCAGTTGGTTGACTCCATCTGTAATTGGTTGAATCCACAGATGTGAAATCCAGGGATACAGAGGGCTGACTCTATATTTATTGGGAAAAAAAATCCACATTTAAGCAGACCTGCACAGTTTAAACTTGTGTTCCAGGGTCAGCTGCATATATCACATCATCTTTACCCATTCATCTTATGGATGGGCACCTAGGTTGCTTCCATATCTTGGTTATTGCAAATGCTATAGTGAACATGGGGTGCATATATCTTTTCAAATTAGTATTTTTGATTTCTTCAGATAAATATCCAGAAGTATTTATCTGAGTTGCCGGATCATAAGGTAGTTCTAATTTTAATTTTCTGAGAAATCTTCATACTGTTTTCCATAGTGGCTGCATCAGTTTAAAATCCCAATGGTGCAAGACAGTTCCTTTTTCTCCACATCCTCACCAACACTTATTCTTTGTTGTCTTTTTGATAATAGCCATAAAATCCAAATAGATTAAAGACTAAAATGTAAGACCTGAAACCATAAAACTCCTAGAAGAAATCATAGGCAATAAATGCTGCTATCAGTTTTAGCAGTCTGTTTTTGGATATGTCTCTGGGCAAAGGCAACAGAAGCAAAAATAAACATGGGACTGCATCTAATTAAAAACTTTTGTACCACAAAGGAAACTTATTAACAAAACAAAAAGGCAACCTACTTAATGGGAGAAGGTATTTGCAAATGATATATCCAATAAGGGGATTAATAACCAAAATATATAAAGAACTCATATCTCAACATCAAAAAAATATAGATATCTAGAAAATGGCAAAGGACCTGAATAGACATTTCTCCACATCTTCTTTATTCATCCATAGACATTTAGATTGTTTACATATGTTATCTATAATCAGCAATAAATATGAAAGTACAGATATCTTTTCAAGATCTTGATTTTATTTACTTTGGATGTATACCCAGAAGTTGGATTGCTGGATCATAGGGTAGTTCTATTTTTAATTTTTTGAGGATCCTTCATAACGGTTTTCCATAGTTGCCACACCAATTTATATTCCTACCAACAGTGCACAAGGATTATCTTTACTCCTGCCCTTGCTAACACTTGATGATAGCCATCCTAATAGGTGTGAGGTGATATCTCATGGTTTTGATTTGCATTTTCCTAATGATTAATGATTTTGAGCACCTTTTCATGTATCTGTTGGCCATTTGTATGTTTTCTTTAAAAAATCTATTTAGGTTCTTTGTCCATTTTTTAAATTGGATTATTTGTGTTTTTTTGTCATTGAGTTATATATTCATATTCTATATGACCTTATGTGGTTTGGTTATTAACCCGTTATCAAATATATCATTTGCAAACAGTTTTTCCCATTCTAAAGGTTGCCTTTTCATTTAATCATTGTTTCTTTTGCTGTACAGAAACCTTTTAGTTTGATTTATCCCACTTACTTATTTTTGCTTTTGTTGTTTGTGCTTTTGGTGTCATACAAAAAAAATAATTGCCAACACTAATGTCAAGATTTTTTTCCTGTCTACGGCCATGCCACCCGGTACCAAGCCAAATCCTGTCTGATCTCAGAAGCTAAGTAGGGTCAGGCCTGGTTAGTACTTGGATGGGAGACCACCTAGGAAGACCCAGTGCTGTAGCTGTAAAAAAAATTAAAAAATAAGGGATTGTAAGTAGATAAGGTCCTTGCCATCTGTGAGGTCAACCGAGGGTTGCCTTGCCTAAAAAGAAAAAAAAAGATTCCTCCGCCCCGCCTTTGTTTTTTTTTAGGAGTTTTATGTTTGTTTTTAATCTATTTTCAAGTTAATTTTTGTGAGTGATATAGATAGGGGTCCAGTTTTATTCTTTTGCATGTGGTTATCCAGTTTTCCCAGCATCATTTGTTGAAGAGACCGTCCTTTCCCCATTGAGTAGTCTTGGCTCCCTTGTCAAATATTAGTTGATCATATATATGCAGAGGCTCTCAGCTCTGTTCCCTTGGTCTGTGTGTCTTGATTTTATGCCAGTACCATACTGTTTTGCTTGCTATAGCTTTAAAGTGTAGTTTAAAATCTTGAAATGTAGCTCCAGTTTTGTTTCTCTATCACAAGATTGCTTTGGCTATTTAGGATCTTTTGTGGTTCCACTTATTCTAAGTGTTTAGTTGCTTTCTCTTACCCCTCATAGCAACCCACTGAGGATGGTACCACTATTACCAAGATAAGGAAACTGAAACCTACAGAGGTTTGAATAATTTATTTAAAATTACAAAGCTAGTAAAGAGCAGAGTGGGATTTGTAATGTGCTGTGGATTCATATCTTAAGCAGAGGTTAGGGGTTAAAGTTGGTGTAGAATGTAAAAACTGTTAAGAGTCAAAATGTCCCTTTAAATTCCCTAAAATTGCCCATAATGATAGCGTTGTATTGTCTTTCAATTCCTCCAACAAAGCCAGCTTTTTCTCTATTTTTGGAATGGATTATGTTTTCTTCATCTGAGCAACAGATGAAGTCATTGGCTTAGGTTTGAGAGTCATGTTGTTGAAAACTATATTGTATCTTTAAACGGGACACAGGCACATCGTTTTATTTGTGTAAGTTATGTAGGTGCACACAGTGTGTCCTGTCTGTTAAGCAGCCAGCACAGTGCCTGGAACACAGTGGGTACTGAGTTACTGGAAGCCAGCATTGTTCCCTAGTACATGGCCTTTTTCTTGCCCACTCCCATATATTGCCACCTCTCTGGTGCCTTGTTCTACCATTTTCTTTACTTTTCACCCGAAAGGCCCTTTCAGCTGATTTGAATCTTACCTGTTTCTTCTTCCTCTAAGGCAAGGGTCCCCAACCCCAGGCCACAGACCAGTATCAGTCCATGGCCTGTTAGAAACCGGGCTGCACAGCACGAGGTGAATGGCAGGCAAGTGAGTGAAGCCTTCATCCGTATTTGTAGACACTCCCCAGTGCTACGTCACTGCCTCAACTCCACCTCAGATCATCAGGCATTAGATTCTCATAGAAGCACTGGTCCTTGGTGCCAAAAAGGTTGCAGACACTGTTCTTGCCCTGGCTTATCTGGTTTTCCAACTTTGAGAATCTAGACTTTATAGAGAGAGGCATGTGCTTGGTGATGTTTGGTCTCCCCCACAGCTCTCAACACAGATTTATATCTAACATGGGGCTTGGTAGTGGTTCAGATTGGGATTTCTGCAGCCCTGTTCTGGCTCTATATAATGTGCGTGGGTCAAATGCCCCCAGGGCATCACGGAAGCTGAGCGAGAGGCTTTTGAGCTGCTCCCGGATGATGAGCGCCAGTGCATCAAGTGTAAGACCACATGCTTCCTATCAGCCCTGGCCTGCTACGACTGCCCAGACGGCCTTGTCTGCCTTTCCCACATCAATGACCTCTGCAAGTGCTCCAGTAGCCGGCAGTACCTGCGGTGAGCAGGGGGCCTACCTGGAGGAAGTGGGACAAGGAGGGAGATGCAGAGCTGGGCCAGAGATGCTCTTCCCTGCCCTCTTCCTCCAGGTATCGGTACACCTTGGATGAGCTCCCTGCCATGCTACATAAGCTGAAGGTTCGGGCAGAGTCCTTTGACACCTGGGCCAACAAAGTGCGAGTGGCCCTGGAGGTGGAGGATGGGCGGAAGCGCAGTGAGTGATGGGGGGATGGAGGGACTCCACAGGCAAGTTCTATTCCCTTGTTTTCTGTACCCACCACCCTCCTTCTCTGCCTTTACTCAATATTGCCTACTCCTTGCTGCTTTCATTCTCTCTGCAGGCCTTGAAGAGCTGAGGGCACTAGAGTCTGAGGCCCGTGAGCGGAGGTTTCCTAACAGTGAGCTGCTGCAGCGACTGAAGAACTGCCTGAATGAAGCAGAGGCTTGTGTGTCCCGGGCTCTGGGACTGGTCAGCGGCCAGGAAGCTGGGTATGGCAGCATGAGGTATTGAGTCTAGGTAGTCTGTCGTGAGCCAGCACATAGGAAAAATACTATAAGGGATGGACTCTGAGCACCATTGGGCAGATAGCATCAGCAGGAAACTGACAAACAGTGCTGTTAGAGGTGGCCTGTGAGGTTATTGGGGATGGCAAGGAGACCAGGTAACTAGAATGGAGAAGAGCCCTTCACTGCTAAGAAATCTAGAAATCTTTTTTTTCATCAGGACCTGGAGATTTCAGGCAAGCTGAGGGATTTTGTGGCGGGGAGGAATTGTAGAAGGTTTAGGGGCAAGAAAAGGGCACAGAGGCATAAACTTAACCATAGAGTTAGTTCACAGTAGAGGATGGATTGAAAACTCCAGCTTATTTTACCATCAATTCATTTCTAAGTCCTCCCTCCTAGATATATCCTATATTCTTCTAATTCTTTCCCCTCATCATATGAATGTGCTTGTATCTTAGAACCCTCCCTTTACCCTGGGCAAAATGGTGGGGGCGGGATTGTGAAGCATGAGAGATCAAAATGGGCAGGTCTGAGGAGGTGTTGGGTCCCAACACAGACGTGGATGGAAGGGACTGAATTTGAGCCAGAAACCCCACATGTGAAACTCCATAGTCCCCACAGGGTAGCTGGTCTACAGATGACCCTGGCTGAGCTGCGGGACTTTCTGGACCAGATGAACAACCTGCCTTGTGCCATGCACCAGATTGGGGATGTCAAGGTGAGGAGGGGTAGACTTGGAGTGCTGCTGAGGGATCAGGGGGATTGGGAGACCTGAGTAGCAGGCCACTCTTGGCTCCCTTAAAAAGGGTCAAGTATTTGGACAAGACAGGTTGCACATGTGAGAAAATAACAAGAGATAGGAGGCAAAGGATCTAACAACTGCCTCTTAGAAATGGAATTTGAGGGGATAGGTGGCAAGGGTATGAGTACAGGATGTAGAGTTGAAGGTTTCCTTGCAGAGGTGGAAGGGGAAAAGGAGGAAGTAGTAAGGGTGTTTGTGGGCCTGGGAAGCTAAGTCAAGTTAAGGAAGATAAAGAACTGGGATGGAGTGGGCAGTGGATACCTCTTTGAGTACAGGGGTTTATGAGGAGGCCAAGCATAGCAGAGCATATTTAGGGTGGAGGGTCTCTTGGTGCTATACATCAGAGTCCTCTGGAGACTTAAATAAAGCACGGACTCCTGACCAATCCCTATTAAGATTATAGGTGTGAGGTTCAAGAATTTGCATGTTAACAAATTTCCCAGGGTATTTTAACAGTGAATGTTAGGAACTGCTATCTTAGGGCATGGCAAAGTAGATGAGCCTAGCCCATGCTACACTCTTCCCAAATGCTAGAGGGTGAGAAGGTAGGTGAGGCAAGGGGGTCTGGTGATAGGACCACTAAGTGGGCCCATCTAAGGATTTTGTTCATCTGTGTCCTGGTAGGGTATTCTGGAACAGGTGGAGGCCTACCAGGCTGAGGCTTGTGAGGCCTTGGCTTCACTGCCCTCCAGTCCAGGGCTACTGCAGTCCCTGTTGGAGAGGGGGCAGCAGCTGGGGGTAGAGGTGCCTGAGGCCCAGCAGCTCCAGCGGCAGGTGGAACAGGCGCGATGGCTGGATGAGGTGAAACGCACGTTGGCCCCCTCAGCCCGAAGGGGCACCCTGGCTGTCATGCGGGGACTGTTGGTGGCGGGTGCCAGTGTAGCCCCTAGCCCTGCTGTGGATAAAGCCCGGGCTGAGCTGCAAGAGCTGCTGACCATTGCTGAACGCTGGGAAGAGAAGGCCCACCTCTGCCTGGAGGCCAGGTAGGTCCATCTTCATCCCATCCCTACTCTGTCTACTCCAACCTTCAAGTTTCATGATTCCCATGGGTGGCCTTGGGCACCAGACTCCTATATTGGTGTATTGACTGTCCTCTTTTTTGTTCCCTAGCTGATCTTTTTTTTTGAACTCCACATACACATAGAAACAGACAGGCTTGTGGGGAAGCAGAGATGGACAGACACAGGTGTATAGAGGACTAGCTCTGCAAGCTCATGTGTGCGCATGCACACGAGCACAAGTATGAACAGGCAGATGGACAGATGTCGGTAGAAAGAGACCACGCACAGGGCAATCTTACAAACTGCAGCACCAGATTAATACCTCAGGTTGTGTGTATAGGCATTGCCAGCAGGCTGACAGACTGGCGGACAAGCAGAGGCACGAGGGCTCTGGCAGAAGTTGGGTGCATGCAGTCTGGAGCAAGCAGTGACTGGCAGCCACCCATAGGCAGAATACATGCAAGTAGGCCCATGTGGCAGCCCCAGGGGCTCATGCTGATATTATCTGGTGGTCAGGCTGGGTTTCTGATCTGTTAGACCACCCTAGACTGAGGCCTCCTTTCCCCCTACCTTTAGGCAGAAGCATCCACCAGCCACACTCGAGGCCATAATCCATGAAGCAGAAAACATCCCGGTTCGCCTGCCCAACATCCAGGCTCTCAAGGATGCTCTTGCTAAGGCCCGGGCCTGGATTGCTGATGTGGATGAGATTCAAGTGAGGACCCTGTTGTCCCCCCCTTCCTCCACCCCAGATCTTTAGTCCAGCCAGGAGAGATGGCATACTTTGGGTTGTGCTGGGTTGAGTTGGGTTGGCTCAGCTAGAGAGAGGAAGGGGGCACGGCACAGCCTGAGGAGGGGTTGCAAAACTGGCCTGAGGGAAGAGAGGATGCTGGTAAGGGTGAGAATGGTAGGAGCAGAGAGGGTAGAAGAGGCAAACCACAACAAAATAAGTAGTCTGATGTTCCTGGGGATGGACTGGATATCTGGCGGTTGAGCCAGTGGCTGTAGGTAGGAGTTGTGGGGAAGAACTAAATGGCACGCTTGCCTTAGGATGACCCCTGTTTTCTTTTGCCTCAACATTGCAAGTCCAATCCCATTTCAGGGCCAGGCTCAGAGTAACATCAGTAGATATTGGCATGTTGACTTGATCTTTATCTTGCCCTGTCCCAGAATGGTGACCACTACCCCTGCTTGGATGACTTGGAGGGCCTGGTGGCTGTGGGCCGGGACCTACCTGTGGGGCTGGAGGAGCTGAGACAGCTAGAGCTACAGGTACTGACAGCACACTCCTGGAGGGAGAAGGCCTCTAAGACTTTCCTCAAGAAGAATTCATGCTACACGCTACTGGAGGTGAGGCCCAGCACCTGACCCACAGCTTCTGTCCCTGGCCTGGCTATTGTGAAACAGATCACACAGGAACCTGGGGCTTAGGTCTGCTGCAAAGGGGAGAAGAAAGGGTGAGCGTCAGGGGAAAGCCCATCAGCCCCCCTCTGTCTGCCTCAGGTGCTCTGCCCATGTGCAGATGCTGGCTCAGACAGCACCAAGCGCAGCCGGTGGATGGAGAAGGAACTAGGGTTGTACAAATCTGACACAGAGCTGCTGGGGCTATCTGCGCAGGACCTCAGGGACCCAGGCTCTGTGGTAAGGAGCTTTGGCCCAGATGGGTAGAAGATAGAGTGTCTGAGCTGGGTGACCATGGGTAGACCGCTTGCTTCCTGGGCCTCAGTTCTGGTTTAGGGGTAGGGTGTTTATGGCAGCAGAGAAGAGGGAATGATTCCTGACCTCCTTTCCCTCATCCTGGGCACGGCAGATCGTGGCCTTCAAGGAGGGGGAACAGAAGGAGAAGGAGGGTATCCTGCAGCTGCGACGTACCAACTCTGCCAAGCCCAGTCCACTGGCATCATCAACCACGGCCTCCTCTGCAGCCTCCATCTGTGTGTGTGGGCAGGTGCCGGCCGGGGTGGGAGCCCTGCAGTGTGACTTGTGTCAAGACTGGTTCCATGGGGGATGTGTGTCGGTACCTCGCCTCCTCAGCTCCCCGAGGCCCAGTCCCACCTCATACCCACTGCTGGCCTGGTGGGAGTGGGACACCAAATTCTTGTGTCCACTGTGCATGCGTTCACGGCGCCCGCGCCTGGAGACCATTCTGGCACTGCTGGTAGCCCTACAGAGACTGCCAGTGCGGCTGCCCGAGGGCGAGGCCCTGCAGTGCCTCACAGAGAGGGCCATCAGCTGGCAAGGCCGTGCCAGGCAGGCTCTGGCCTCTGAGGATGTGACTGCTCTGTTGGGACGGCTGGCTGAGCTTCGCCAGCAGCTGCAGGCTGAACCCAGGTCCGAGGAGCCCCCTACCTACCCCTCAGCCCCTGCTTCTGACCCTCTCAGAGAAGGCAGTGGCAAGGATTTGCCTAAGGTGAGCTGCCCAACCTAGCTGATGTTCTCAAATTCATCTCCTAGCCCTGTCCTTGCTCTCTGACTTAGTCTCCTTTGGCCTACCCTCCCTACCCCATGCTATATCCTGTACAGATCCCTAGACTGTTCCCTGCTGGCAGCCTGTATCTGCCCTCCTCCTTCAGGAGGTGGGAGGCTCAAGTCTGGGGTTGGCAGGGGAAGATCAGGGCCTAAGGGGCTGGTTCTTCAGTTACCACTCCCCATTCTTGCTTTCCTTGGCAGGTCCAGGGGTTACTGGAGAATGGAGACAGTGTGACCAGTCCTGAGAAGGTAGCCCTGGGGGAGGGCTCAGGTAAGAGAGGTAGGTCTAAGTGTGGGCAGGCTGTTTATTGGATATCACCAGACTTGATCCACGTGATCCTTGGCTCTGTCGTGATGGGGTATGACCAGGGGCAGTTCTAACCCAACCTGTCCCCGCAACCCCCCAGACCTGGAGCTGCTGTCCTCATTATTGCCACAGTTGACTGGCCCCATGTTGGAGCTGCCTGAGGCGACCCGGGCCCCCCTTGAGGAGCTTATGTTGGAGGGGGACCTATTAGAAGTGACCCTGGATGAGAACCATAGCATCTGGCAGCTGCTGCAGGCTGGGCAGTCTCCAGACCTGGATCGTATCCGCACACTTCTGGAGGTGAGGAAGGGTTTGTGGGTGGGTCCAGGAGGTCAGGCCAAGCAGGCAGAGAGCCCAGACCTGACCACTAGCCCACCACACCTTTTTCTGCCTGTCTGTGATCACAGCTGGAGAAGGCAGAGCGCCATGGGAGCCGGGCCCGGGGCCGGGCGCTGGAGAGACGGCGGCGGCGGAAGGTGGATCGGGGTGGGGAGGGCGATGACCCAGCCCGAGAGGAGCTAGAGCCAAAGAGGGTCCGGAGCTCAGGGCCAGAGGCCGAGGAGGCCCAGGAGGAGGAGGAGCTGGAGGAGGAGACTGGGGCCGAGGTTCACCCCCAAGTCCTGCCCACCACTGGCAGCCCTAGCACCCAGGAGAACCACAATGGCTTGGAGCCAGCGCTAGGGGCCAGTTCAAGCCCTTCAGCCCCTTTCTCCACTCTGACTCCCCGGCTGCATGTGGCCTGCCCACAGCAGCCACCTCAGCAACAGTTGTGACAGTGGCTAAGCCTGGCACAGACCCCAACAGAGAACCCCCCACCCTCCCTTGGCCTCAAGGATCCTCTTTCTGACCATCAAGCCTGCTTCTTGGGAGGTGGGCAAGTAGGGGGGATGGCCACCCCCCACCCCAGCCCACCCTTGACTTTTATATTCTGATTCCAAGGTATTGTTCAGACCTCAGCTCCTGGGGGCCGGCCCCTGGAGTCCCCTTCCCTGGTAGCCTCTAACCAGCATTCCCAGACACCTGAGGCAGATAGACGGATGGGTGGGCAGGTGGGCAGGGGGGTGGCTGGGGCTGGGCCAGCACCATTCCAGAGACAAGGCCAGTGCATTTGTAAACTGGGGGCATCTCCTTTTCCCTGCCCCAGTTCTAGCCCTGGCCAGGCCAGGCTACACTAACCTCACCTTCCCCTCCCCTCTCCCCTTGTCCATCTTCCCTCCCTTCACCTCCCTTTCCCTCACCCCTTCCCCTGACTGGTCCACCCAGGAGGAGGAAACTTCACATAGCTGTGTTCACAGTTTCTTTTAAATAAATTCAGTTGGGGAGCTGATCAGGGCTCCCTGTTATCTGAAGAAAGCTTTTGGTGCTTGTCCTCACAACCACCTCGACCTTTCCTCCCTTTCCTGCCCTATCTTCTTTTCCTCCTCCTGGGTTCATGTTGTAATAAAACAAGTTTGTTGGTGTGTAATTTGTTCAAAAGAAAAAAAGCAAAACAAGAAACTTGGTTCCAACTGAAGCCTATTTTAATTTTATTATTTTCCTCTTGTTAGAAATAAAACCCTTAGCAACATTTTTTGGAAACATGTTTCTGAAGTGTATTTCTCTTTGAAGGGGGAGAAGAGTGATGAGTACCTCCATCACCTGTCAGTGGAGCAGCTGCCGTGCTGGCAGGAGCACTAGGGCTGAAGCCGGGGAGCTCTGGGCCCTGGAACCAAGTTCCACCAGGTTCTACCTAACTGGGGGGCAGGACATTCCCAAGTCTCCCTCTCTACCCCAAGCCAGTTTTCCCCGTCTTACCAACAGATGGCCCTGCAGCTCAACACCTCCAGCAGCCCTCACCGTATCATCTTCCTCAAGCCCCCAGAGCGATTTATTTATTTCTGGCTTTATTGAGGTTTAATTTATGTACCATAAAATTTACCTGTTTTAAATGTACAATTCAATGATTCAGAGGGATACTTCTAATGTGCAGATCTGATCATGTCACTCTACTGCTTAAAACCATCCATGATGCTTCATTTCTCTGAAGACCAAAATTATATAATCTCATTCTTTCTGGAATGCTTTCTTGTCTAACCCGTATGCCACATTCAAAGATCCTTCCCTGATTTTTCCACCCTCAAAGGTTCTTTCTGCCCCTGTGAATGAGGACTAAAACTCAGATGTGTGGTCATTGGCAATCCGAGTTCACTTTTTAAAGAACAGCTTTATTGTAATATAACTTAAAATACCATGCAGTTTACTTTAAAGTATACAGTTCAATGGCTTTTAGTATATTCTAGTTGGGCAACCATCACTGCAAAAGGTTTTAGAATGTTTTTATCATTTGCAAAAGAAACTACATGCTCCTTAAGCATCATTCCCCTACCCCAGTCCCCCAGCCCTAGGCCACCACTAATCTATATGGATTTGCCAGTTTTGAACATTTTATATAAATGGAATCATATAATATGTGATCCTTTGTGACTGTGTTCTTTCACTTAGCATAATGATTTCAAGCCAAGTTCACTTTGAAATGTAGATATTAGCAATGCCTTTATGTTGGACAATTTTTTCCCTTTCTGGGCCAAGTGAAGGTGTTGAACTAGATCTGGGACCATCACAGGAGTTTGTTTACATATTTTTGTGGGGGTTCTCATGTTTTTCTGGCAAGAAGACTAACCAGCTTGCATAAGATTCACATAGAGATTCTTGTCCTTCCAAAAGCTGAGAACCACTTTTTGTAGTCTTGAATGTGGTGTTCTGTCTGCCCATGAATAGGATACAGAGGAGGAAGCAAAAGTATTGAAATAGCTTCAGGTGTGACAGCCCATCAACTTCCCATCATGCCTTGCTCTGCAAGGGCTATTGGGGGATGGGGGAGGAGGGGAGCAGGTGCTATGCGCAGAGCTTAAAGGCTAAACACCAATCCCTGATGCCTACACCTAGCCCAGGAGGCCAACACGCTGCCACTGCCCTCTTGTGAATGCTCAATGGGCTCATTTTGCTTCAATTATCCCCCTTCCCAAGATTTTCAGTTAGGAACCTAGTAATGAGTGAGAAAGCCCATCTCTTCTGGCAGCTTTGGTGGAAGGTTTTGGCTTACACTGCCTCCATTTTCCAATCGAGATGCTGGGTTGTACAAGTAAGGTCGACAGGGACCCCTATACAACCGTGTCCTGGTCCCAGTTTGACCTCAGGCCCTAGTCCAGGAGAAAAGGCTGACCTTTTGTCTGCCCACCTATATGGAACTGATCCTGAAAAGAGGGTTAGAGGAGGACCTCAGAGGAGACCAGTGTGAACTAAAGTCAGGGACAGGAAGGGGCTCAGGCTCAGCACTTCATTATCGTTCTCCATCCTATGGCCATGGCTCAGGCTCAGCACTTCATTATTGTTCTCCAGCCTATGGCCATGCCACCCTGAACATTCCCAATCTCGTCTGATCTCGGAAGCTAAGCAGGGTTGGACCTGGTTAGTACTTGGATGAGAGGCCACCTAGGAAGATGGGGTGCTGTAGGCATTAAAAAAAAAACTGCTCTCCACCCCAAGGCAGCCCCTGGAAGAAGCAGCCTGACCAGAGAAGAAGAAGGTACCTAAGACCTATAATAGCTCCAGGCTGGAGAGCTGCTAGGCCCAGGCTGGGGTCTTTTAGGATATGGCCCCAGTCCTCAGCAGTTTACAGCTTTTCCCATCTTGGCATTGTCCTTGCCCCATCAACGGTGGACAGGTTCTAGCCCCCATCCTGCAAGACCCAGATCAAATGTGACCTCCAAAGAGCTTGCTCTGGTTACAGATCTGTCCCTTTCTCAGATATTCTCCTAGAAAAGGGACAAGTGACTGACGGGGGCGGAGGGGCAGATGAGTGGGAGATAGGAAGGCTCAGAGAAACAAAGGGTATCTTCACCTCTAATTTTATACCATAAAAATACCACCTTGCTGCTGCATCCTCTCAGGCTGCCACATCCCCCATGATGGTTCCCAAGTCCGCTGGTGACAAGGGAACTGAAAGACATCAATTCTAAAGTGTTTTCCCCACATCTTTCCCTCAGGTCCAACTGACCCCTTCCTTCCCCCTCCTTAGTGCCTCCACTATGCCTTATGTGGCATCTGAAACACCAGGATTAATAAATCTGTCTCTCTTATCCCCAAGCTCCTCATAGTGTGAGGTCCTGGAGTGAAGGCAAGACCCAAGCCTGAGTCTTCTGTCCCCACTTCATCAGGAGCCTGCACAGTCTGGGCTCAGAAGGGGCAAACGAGAAGCAGTGTGAGCCCCACACTGTGCATGTGAACCCTGTTCCCTTTACATTGCATAAAGCTCATTGGTAAGAGTGTTACTCTAGGGGAGTGGGGTCTGGGGTCTGAGCTCCATGGTCACTGGGGTCCTGAAAAGGCAGACAATGACCATTTCTCCCAGAAGTCCTGCAATTATGATGGAAGAAGAGGGGTTGGGAGGCTGAGACAGGACTCCTGCCCCTGGGATATTCACATTCACATTCTAGTAAAGGGAAAGGAAGGGAGCAGCAACTTTGTGAAGTTCCTCCTCGGTGCCAAGTTCCATGTGAGATATTTCACAAAGTCTCTGTCAGACACACAGGAAACAGACGTTTCGAAGAACATGCCTGGCTCAGACATATCAGTCTGACAGGGCTGGGATTCCCACCAAGTCTCTGTCAAACCTACAGCTTGTGCTGCATGACAGAAGTGGTCCACTCACATGGCTGTTAGCCTGGGGACCTCAGTTTCTTTCTGGCTATTGGCAGGAGGCCACCTTCACATTCACTGTAATGTGGACCTTTCCATAGGGCAGCCCACATGGCTGTTTGCTTCATCAGACAAGTAAGTAGAGAAAGAGGGAAGGAGAGAAAGGGAGAGAAGCAGGTGGAAGGAAAGAGAAGGGAATTGTATGTGTGCAAGATGTACATCATAGTCTTTATAACCCAATCTTTGAAGTGATAACCCATAACTTGCAATATCCTCACTAGAAGAACATCACTGGGTCCAGGGCACACTCAAGGAGGAGGGGATTACACAAGGGTGTGAATCACAGGAGGTGGGGATCACTGGGGTTGGAGACTACTATAGTTCATTCTCCAGCCCCAGTGATCCATGTCCCTTCCGCATGCAAAATACATTCACCCCTTCCCAAGGCCTACAGAAGTCTAATTCCATTTCTGTACTGCCTTCAAATCCAGAATCTCAGATGTGAATGAGTCTCCGTGGATGTATTCCTTGAGTATGACTTTTTAAGTACTAATTTTTCTCTACCTGTAGATCTATGAAACAAGGCAAGTTATCTGTCCTCAAAACATCCAGTATATAATGGTGGAAGAAGAGGTACAGGATAACTGCTACAGACATTCTATTTCAAAAGGGGGATGGGACATTTTGAGACAAAGGAGTCACTGGTCTATAGCAATTGTAAAATTCAGCCGGATGTTCCTTGATTAGGCTTCAAGGCCTGGGAATAATTCTCCATGGCTCTTGGTTCCACCCTCTATGCCTGCCTTCCTTTTTCACAAAAGGTAGTACATGTTTGCAGCTGAGTAGTTTTCCCAGTCTGCTTCCTGCCAGTAGAATTTGGGAGGGTCCAATGACTTTGTGTTATTTTGTACTGTCTCTGTAATCAGCTGCTACTAGGCAATTGATTCCATAGAGGTGCTTCATTTTTCTGTGCTGTTGGCAGGTTAAGCGAGCACTCAGCAGTGGCTATAGCCAGACTGGCCTTGGTGAAAGGCCTTATTGTGGAGTACATGTATCAACTCCTTGCCTGCCACCATGGCCATTTTGTTCAGGAGTCCATTGAGTAAGGAAAAGGGTAACAGACATAGAGGTCAACTAATAACCACAGAACGGGATATCTTGTTCATCTGATTGAGATCCTCCTCCACAGTAGATTTTCTCTGGTGCCCATTTACGTGGGATGTGAATATCCTCACACTCTGGCCCATTTCAAGAGGGGCATCCATATGCCCCCTCCCTAGACCTCCATATTAATATTTTAATCCTGTTCTTTCCAAATCCTTGACCATCTAGCCAAATCATTAGGAACTACTCATGAATCCGTGGAGATCTATACCTATGACCATCTTTGTGACCAGTCAGTCTTCCTACTGGGAGAATTTCCCTTCTCATTGTCTTTTGGGATCAACCCTAAGAGAGACTGTAACACTGCAGCTACCCACTTACAGCTAGTGTCAGCATATCATGTAGCACCATTATAACCCAAGCATAAAAATCAGACCCCTTAGTCATCTGGTCACAGTGAACAACCCATGAGGCCTCAGGTGTGAGTGAGAAAAGGATGGCAGTGCAGCTGATGGGGGTATGATCCACTTACCCAGGTAGCTTACTTATGTCTTCTAGACCTGCTTGTATAAACCTGTCCTACTTGGTGGAGCACAGAGACAACCTCAGCTTGATGGGATAGTTTAACACAGAGCTCACATGTCCTATGCTCAGGCATTCATTCCCAAAATGATCTGCTTTTCCATTCTTATTTTTTCTCTGCTTCTGAGACTCCTATTATCACAATGTGGCCACTTCTAATTTTATCTTCCATTTCTTTACTCTTTTATAAAATATTTTATATCTCTTTATGTCTTCCTGTTGATCTTTCCACTCACTTATTTGTTCCTCAGCTATAGCCCTTTTACCCATTATGCCATCTATACCATGTTTACTCCAATAATGTGTCCAGGAACTAGCAAAATCACCATGGGATGGGATTTAGGATCTCCTGGGCCCAATATGAGAAGAACTTAGACTGACACTTCATGTATGACCAAATTCCACTCTGACTGGTGGTTCACAGTGACAGTCTAGGCCACCAAGAATTAACATTAACTCAGAACCAGACTCTATTAGAAGGTCTGAATATTTCCCTGTCCCTAGGGCACAATTTCACTAGTTGCAGCTCCCTGCAGGAAAAGCAAGGAAGGAGACTTTACCATACACACTTGTGAAAAGTGTGGCAAGGTCCTTCTTCAAACAGATCCTTTCCTTCATTCATGGGGCTCTAACCCACGAACTGTGGGAGAGGCTAGAACTCTACATTTTGAGAACTAGATCACAACTCTATTTGCTAGAATAGATATTTTTGGTTATATAAATTGAATAGGATATTATTAGGTTGTCTATCAGTTTTGGAACCAGGGAAACCATGTTTGATTAGCAACCACTACAGAGCCCCACAGGTCAAACCATTCTGATTGCTGCTATGGCTCTGCTGTCCATTATAGAAACTAGACCCACCTTGCCTCTGGAGGTGACTCTATCATTCCCATTGAAATTACGGGCCCATTATCATGATCACTCACCATAATCTTGTAAAACCATTGCAATGCTTTTTAAGGACAGTGATACTCGTATATTATTAATTAAGGTAAAATTAGCTTCAGGACAAAAACAAAACAAAACAAAACAAAAACTCTGATTCAAGACAATAAAAGTTTACTTCTTGCTCCTGTAATATTCCAAAATAGATGTTAATAGTTGGGCTTCCCTCTTCTACGTGACAATTCAGGGGCCTAGACACCTTCTGTCTAGAAGGTTTGCCATCTTCAAAATGTGATCATCATTGTACTATATGTCATCTCCATCCCAGCCAACCAGAAGAGGAAAAGATCATGTGGAAGGTTTTGATGAGCTAGGTAGGCCTGGATGTAGAGGGCATCTCTTCTGCTCAGATTCCATTAGCTAGAACTCAAGACAGTGGTCATACCCAACTGCCAGGGAAATGTAGTTTGAATTTGTCCTGAGGAGGAAGAAGAAACAAACTTAATGACCAACTAACTAATCTCAGCCACACCTCATAACGTATTTTTCAAAGCCCTTGTGAAAAAATGTTCACATAGTTAGGGGGTGAGTTAAATGGGTTGCACACATAAATTGATTCCAACCTTCTTATTGCCCTAAAGATTTGGAAGGCAGCTATGTTCACCACTATACCACCAACACCAGTAGCATTTGGATTCTTCCCTATACAGTGTACATCTGACATCTTAACCTCATTTAACACAGGCTACTGTTAAGTCCACGTTTCAGTCAACAGAATAAATATAAATATTCCTATCTGCTTCAGCTAACACAGTATATCCAGGACTGCTGATAAGTGTACCCACGTGGAAGAGTTTATCCTTACCAAAACCAGATACAGACATCAAAAGAAAATTACAGACCAATATTCCTTATGAATATAGATACAAAAAATCCTCAACAAAATTCTAGCAAACCAAATCCAGTAGCAGATTAAAAGTATTGTACACCATGATCAAATAGGATTTATCCCAGGAATTCAAGAGAGGTTCAACATCAACAAATTGATCAAGGTTATACATCACATTAATTGAATAAAGGAAAAAACCTACACGATCATCTCAACTGATGCAGAAAAGGCATTTCAGACACAGAAAAAGCATAGAACTAATAAAAAAAATTCAGCAAAGTTGCAGAGTACAAGAGCAACACATAACAATCAGTTGTGTTTCCATATACTAGTGATAAACAATCTAAAATTGAAAACAAGAAAGCAGTTCAATTTACAACGGTATGTAAAATAAATTCCAAGGAGGCAAAAGACTTGTACTATATATTAAAAACTATAAAACATAGCTGAAAGAAATTAAAAGAGACCTAAATAAATGGAAAAACATCCTGTGTTTATGGAGTGGTAGATTTTATGTTGTTAAGATGTTGATACCACATAAAGCAATCTACAGATTCAACACGATTGCTATCAAAATTACAACACCCTTTTTGAAGAAATGTGGGAACACCAATCTTCAAATTTATATGAAATTGCAAGGGGCCCTCAATAACCAAACAATCTTTAAAAAGAATAAAGTCAAATGGCCAAGTGGTTTTTCACAGGAGTCCATTTAATGGGGGAAAGGATAGTTTCTTCAACAGGGGGTGCTGGTACAATCGGATTTCCACACGTGAAAGAATGAAGTTGGACCCCCTATCTCACACCATATGCTACTAACTCAAAATGGACCAAAAACCTAAATGCAAGAGCTAAACCCATTAAATTCTTAGAAGAAAACATAGGGGTAAATCTTCATGACCTTGGATTCAGCAACAGATATTTAAATATGACACCAAAAGCATGAGCAACAAAAGAAAAAATAAATAAATATGACTTCATCAAAATTAACTTTTGTGTATCAAAGGACATTATCAAGAAAGTAAAAAGACAGCCTACAGAATGGAAGGAAATAATTGCAAATCATACATCTGATAAGAGTTTAAAATCCAGAATATACAAAGAACCCCTAGAAATCAATGATAAAAAGACTAACAACCCAATTAAAAATGAGTAAATATGAATTTCTCCAAAGACAATACACAAATTACCAACAAGTACATGACAAATTGCTTATCATTTAGTTCTTAGGAAAACACAAATCATAACCACAATGAGATACCACTTCACACCACTTGATGGCAATAACAACAACAAAAACAGCAATACTGGAGAGGAGGTGGAGAAATTGGAATATTTGCACATGGATGGTGGGAATGTAAAATGGTCCAGCCACTGAGTAAAGCATTTTGGCAGTTTCTCATGAAGTTAAATAGAGAATTACCACATGATCCAGCAATTCTACTCCTAGATATATACCCAAGAGAATTGAAAACAAGGACTCAGATACTTACTTGTACAGGAATGTTCATTGCAGCATTATTTACAAGAACCCAAAAGTGGAAACAACCCAAGTGTTTATCAACAGGTGAATAGACAAACGAAATGTGGTATATACATATACTGAAATATTATCCAGCCATAAAAAAGAATAACGTCTGGACACATGCTACAACATGGATGAACCTTGAAAATGCTATTCCGAGTGAAATAATCCAAACACAAAAGGACAAATACTGTATGATTCCATTTATATAAAATATCTAGAATAAGCAAATTTATAGATTCAGAAAGTAAGTTATACGTTACCAGGAGCTGAGGGAGGGGTCATAAGGTGTTATTGCATAATGGTTGCAGAGCTTCTGTTTGGAATGACGAAAAAGTTTTGAAATTAGATAATGGTGATAATTGCACAATACTGTGAATGTATTTAATGCCATCTAAATGCATACTTGAAAATAGTCAAAATGGCAAATTTTATGTTATATACATTTTACTACAATAAAAATGTTGGCCCCAATCTAAAGCTACATTTCTCCCTAATCTATCATCCATAGAGGCAATTCTTGCACATATTACTGAGGTTTCTGCCAATGTAAATTAATTTCATCTTTGTGTGTGTGTGTGTGTGTGTGTGTGTGTGTGTGTGTGTGTGTGTAGGCTTTTTCCTCATAGGTCTGACTACTTCCCCAAGACATGCAAGAATCTGAATGAATGCAGTAATGGTTATGGAAGCACCAAGGGGTGATATGAATGGAGCTTGAGAAAGATTAGCCAAACTATTAGAGGGTCCCTAAAGTCATGCAGGTCCAGCCCTATTAGACTGAGAAGAAAAGGCTGCCTCTGTTGCCAAAAGGGGCTCAGTGGGGGCTGGAGTTTAGGGGACTCAGATCTATCCAGATCAACTCTGATGTTCGTATTCCAGTTCCCAAGGGCCCACTTCCCCCAATCAGTGGCATTTTGGTTTCACATAAGAGACCGAGAGCGCTTGTGAATTCAGCCTGCAGGATTTGGCTTTATGTCTGATTTCAGGCTACATCAGCCCCGTAACTAGAAGAAATAAAGAGATTTCTTGTTTGATAGTAACTTAAGTTTTTAGAAAAATTTTAGGTTCAGAAGAGTATGAGAGGCCCTGTTGTTCCACAGCCTTATCAATCCTTGGTACTGTCAATTTTGAACTTTTGCCAATCTGAGGAGTGTGAAATGCTATCTCATGCAGTTTAAATTGGCATTTCCCTTATAACTAAATGAAATTGAGCCCCTTTGTATATACTTACTGGTCATTTGGATATTCTTTTATGACAGGCTAGTTTAATTCTTTCCCATATCTTTCTATTGATTATCTTTCTCTTGTTGAACTGTAGGACTTGATTTTATAATCCGGATATGAAATCTTTGATGGTTTTAAGTGATGCAAGTATCTTTTCCCATTCTTTAATTTGCCTTTGCACTGTTTATGATGTTTCTGGGTGGAAAGAAGTTATTATTTTTAATATAGTCCTTTTCTTTTATCATTAGTAACTTTGGTGTCTCATTTAAGAAATCTTTTACTATCCCGAAGTCAAAAATATAGTTTCCTGTGTTATCTTCTTTGCTTTTCACATTAGGTTTATAATTTACCTGTGCATTATTTGATTTTTTTTAGATATATGTGAGGAAAACATCCAATTTAGCTGTTTTCTATTTGGACACTCAATTGTCCCAACACCATTTATTGAAAAGACTGCCTTGGTACCACTGTTCTGCATTGCCACATTTTTGTTAAATCAAGCATGAAAACATGCATGGGTCTCTTTCTGAGCTGTTTCTTCCAGTAAGCTAGTTTTCCATTCTCGTGCCAATACTACAGTCCTTGTTACTATAGTTTTATTTTTAAAAATCACCAAACATCTGATAAAGCAAGTCCTCCCACATTGTTGTTCATTCAGTGTCATGGCTAATCTTGGCCTTTTAAAAATTTGTATGTAAATTTTAGATCAGTCAGTTTTCACAAAACAACAATAACCCTTTAACTGGAATTGCATTGAATCTGTAGATCAATTTAGGGGGAACTGATATCCTTGAAATATTGAGTTAACCAGCCTATAAATATGGTATATCACTCAATTTATTCATATCTTCTTTAATTTCTCTTTTAAAAGTTATATATTTTTTTCATAAAGGACTTACATGCTCTCAGATGTATTTCTAGGATTTCTAAGTAATTGATTATTAAATGCATTTTAAATGGTAATTTAAAATATGTATTTTCTAACTGTATCTGCTTTATTACACAAATACAGTGATCTTGGTAAATTGATTTTGTACCCAGTAAATTTTAATCCTGGGATATTTATCTCCGTTCTTCAAATAGTTTCTCCTCTCATTCATTTATTACTTTATTCTTATGTTTTCTTTGAGATTATTATCAAGATGCTGACATTTCTATCTTCCATTTCCCTTGGTTTTTAAAATTAATATTGTCTATATTTTTATACTTTCTTGTTGCTTTCTGGGAGAATTCCTCAATCTCACTAACTCATTCTTCATCTGTATTTAACCCATTATTTATCCTATCTATGGTGTTCTCTATGTCAAGAATATAAATTTTTTATAGCTAATATTTCTACTTTTCTGTGCCTGATGAAAGGGGTAAGAGAAGATCTCACAGAGAAAATGACGAGGAGTTATCTGGAGAGATGAGCAGGGGTTGTCAGATTATGAAGACAAAGAGGAGAATCAGAGTGAGGCTTTAGTAGGAGCTAAGGCCTAGAGACCAAATGGCAGGGCCTGGCTTCTGCTACTAGGAATAGCTGGAGCACCAGAAGTAGGGCGGGAAGGAGATGAAGTGGGAAAGTGCAGGGCTTTATATTTTATAGGTCAGGCTCATTAAGGCTGGTGGAGAGAGCCCTGACTTGGGAGCCCTGCAGACTGTGATAACTTCGGGAAAGATAGCAACTTCAAGTCAGTGCTGGAGGACACTCAGTGCTTGGAGGTGAACAGACTCCCCTCTGCTTCATGCACTGGCTCCATCTTTATTCCCTTAGGCACCTGCTAGAAGTTCCCTCCTTTATTTCCTGAGAAGGAAGTTAAGTAGAGAAAGGGAAGAATTGGAGCCAGAAAAGATATCCTAGAGAACCTGTGATTAGATCTGGATTTTGTGGGATGCTGAGATGAGGGGAGGGAAGTGGTTCAAATAAGGAGTAGAGGAAGGCAGTCATGACAAAAACAGGAGTCTCTATGTGAGAGAAAGATGGTGGGGGAGGTACCAAGAGCCTGCCTGCATTTGCACGTAAGGACCTAATCTGGAAGGGTTTGGGAGCTAAGGCTAGTGAGGGAGAGACCAGACCCTTGAGGTGCCCCCAGGGCCATGGCCATCATTTCTCAAAAACCACTGCAAGACATAGGTACCTTTCCCCTCCCAACTTCCCCACTGCCTCCTTCTAGTGGTTTCCTGGCACTCAGGCCCTGGGCTCTTCTGAAGTTCTTCCATCTTTCCCATACCCACCTCGCTCCATAAGGAGAAGGTGCTCCATGTTTTATCCTCGCAGGTAGGCAGCCCCCAGGACTTGATAAGCATGAAAACTTCTGGACGCCTTTTTCCACCAATAGCTTCCACATTGCCTCCTTCCCCTGAGGAGACCCCACATAGCAATCTTTCAGGGGATTTTGGACAGTGGGGTGTCTCTGGGGTTTTCTCATACAGTTATCTCTGGGGAGGGAAAGATAGTTTCCGGAGACATATAGGGCTGAGTGGAGGTATTTGGAGGGTACAGGAGTCACATCCTCAGGGTCAGTAGGGAGGTATACATAATGACTACACCATGGCCTTGATTTAAAAAGAGACTTTGAAAAGAAGGGGTTCCTGAGGACTCGAGTCAGGGAAGTTAGTTGAAACAGGTCAATAAACCAGAGACAGAAAGGCATCTGTGAGTCTCCCACAGTATAGAGTGGGGAAGCCCTGATTTCTGATTGGGGTCCAGGTTTCCCACAGGATTGGGACCACCAGTGTAGCCCTCACAGAAAAGAAACCTTTGGAGAGGCCTTCAAGATACAAACAGGTCTATAAAAGGCATGAAAAGGAAAGCTATAGGCTAACAGGCACATGAAGAAATGCTCAGACTAAGTAGCCATTGAATAAATACAAATTAAAATGAAATTAGGTATCATTTTATACCTACCAGACTTGCACAAAAAAATTTTAAAGCTAAATAAGGCCAAGTGGGGGTGTGTTGGGGTGTGTAAGAATCCTCGTGAATTGCTGATGGGAGTGAAAATGGAGCAGCCATTTTGGAGAGCTTAGTCAAATTAAGAATATACTCTGACCGCTCAGCAATTCCACTTCTGATATACATCCCAAAGAAATTCTCTGAAAGGTATATAAGGAGACATACTGGAGGATGTTGATCACATCAAAATCTTTGAGGGCTAAGAATTAGAAGCAATCTGGGTGTCTATAAGAAAATAAGGAGTTTGCATAAAATGGAGTGCAGTGACATAGTTGAGGTTGATGAAAGATCTACACACAGCCTCTTGAATATATCTTACAATATATCGCTGCCATTATTCATCATAGCCAAAATTTGGAAACAACCCAATGTCCATAACTGTAGAATGGATAAATAAAATGTGTTATATCCATACAATGGACTATTATTTGGCAATAAAAAGAAGTGAAGTACTGACCCATGCTATAACATGGATGAACCTTGAAAACATTATGGTAAATAAGAGAAGCCAGACACAAATGACCACATAGTACAATTTGTGTGATTTCGTTTATATGACATGTCCAGAATAGGCAAGTCTATAGAGACAGAAAGTAGATTAGTGGTTGCCAAGGAAGGCAGTGGGAAGAAGGTTGGAGAAAAATGCAGAGTGACTACTAATGGGTACTAGTTTCCTTTTTGAGGTAATGAAAATATTTTAAACTTAAATTGTGATGATGGTTGAACAACTCTGCGAATATGCTAAAAGACAGTATAATTATATTTCAATAAAGCCGTTATATATAAAATATTGCTAATATATAAACTATCTATCTATTAATCATCTATCTAAACATATTGCTGCCTCTTTGGAGAAATTGTTGACTCCAGGGATGAGACCAGAGAGTTAGGAAGGGTTGGAAAATGAGAGGAGCAAGATAGTTGCTGGGTTTATCGTGGTGATCATGCCTTTAGGTATATAAATGTTGAATAACTATGGTGTACACCAGAAACCAATACAATATTATATGTCAGGTATATTTTAATAAAAATCTTTTTTAAAATTAAAAAATCTAAAAAACAAAAGCACACAGTGACCTACTTGAAGGGTCTCCCAATGGCCAAATCTGGGACAACTGAGGAATAAAATAAATAATGGATGTAATAAATAATAATCCATAAAATAAAAGAATTTGTGAGTCCATACGGCTATAAACAAATGAGTGAATGAATGAATGAATGAACAAATGAATAAATGGGGGGAGAAGGCCAGGTTTTCATTATAGTCAAATTCTAACTAATAAAGTCTAATGAATGTAAAAGCAATGATGGAAAATCACTATTTGGTAAACACCACAGTAACAACTGTATCAGGCATGAATCAGATGTTAAAATTAGTGGGTAAAAGCTTGATGAAAAATGGGACATTTGCATACTTTACCACCTCACAAGTTACTTACTAATTACAAAGGTGAAAAATAACAACTTTACAGAGGTGACACCACCTTAACCAAATGATGAATATTATCAATCATTAATAAGAAATAGAAACATCATGTAGCCTATTATGATGGATTGAGAAGGATGCATTGCTTCTGTGGTTTTCTTGCCAAAAATGCAAAGCCTAAACTTAATCATGGGAGAGCATCAGAAAAACCCAACAGAGGGATATTCCACAAAATAACTTCCTGGGTGCAAATCCTTCCTCCACCAATTACCGGTTGTGTTATTTTCCCATCTTTATATTAAAGGATAATAGTAGAATAATAGTACCTACCACAGAGGGTTATTGTGAGAATTAAATGAGATTATATATTTAGTGGCTGGCATAAATTAAGTTCTTAATAATTATTAGCTGCCATTATTATTATTAGATGTTCTCAGTCCTGGTCCTTGAGCTCCCAGAGCTGGAGAAAAACTACCTCGCCACGGCTGCTGCTCTGATTCGAAGGAGGTATGGGGGTACCAAGAAGGAGATGAGAATATAGTAAATCTTTAATTTGTATAAATGAACTATTTTCATATGTTTATGACATACTCAAGCATCATCTGTGAACATATGTTTTACATAAGATTTTTGTGCTGGACATGGCTACATGCAATTCCCAATTAGGACTTTTTACTAATGATCTCTTCAAAATCTTGGTTGTTGCTATTAATAAGAAGTGTTCCCCCCTTCCAAATACGTGATGGTAAACGAATAAAGAAAATTTGTTTTTTTTTCTCCATTACCCAGAAATTCTATTTCATTCTTAAAAGCATTTAAATCCAGTTGAACATTTTAATAGTTTTTAGATAATGATTCTTTTCTTCATGTTATTCACAGATGATATTCTACTTTTAATTTTTTTTCACGATCCAAATTATAACATCAACATTACCAAGAAATGATTTTTAACATCACTTTTTGTTAAATGCTCACAGCCAAGCATAACCTCACTTTTCCAAAGCTGAATTTTTGCTTCGAATCCCCAAAACTTTGTCACTTCACATTAATCTATTTTCACATGATCCTTCCAAATTTCTATAAAGTATATTCAGAGACTCCAAAAGTCAGCAAATCTTTCCAAAAATCTGCCAGGTGAGACTTATTCACAGAAAAAAAAATTAATTTTTACTTTTGCTCATAGACTTTTGAAAATATTCTTCCTTTAGATCCACTCGCACACTTATGGAACAGCAGAGAGGGATGTTCTGATCCCTTGTCCTTACAGAAAGCTGAAAACAGGCGGGAGAGTAGTGCCTTTCATTTAATCAGATTTACCATATCAATAGTACCATTTTCCATGGAAATTGGATCAAGAGGCAAAGTCTTACAGATGAGGCCTCTTCTGTATAAAACAATAAATATAACAATTTATTACTGGAATTTCAGGGTTTTCAGAAAAAAACTCTAGATGCAAGGCCTTCACATCTTCCTATCACTGTGGCCTCCCTCACTACACAGACTTGTTTAAAAATATTCATAAAAATGTAACATGTGATCCTGGATTAGGCCCTTTGCTATAAATTATTAGGACAACTGGTGACATTTTAATTGGATATGAGGATTAGGTGGTAGTGAAGCATCAACATTGATGGTTGTATTGTAGTTAAGTAGGAAAATGCCCCTGTATGTAGAAAAAAAAGCACACTAAAATATTCAGAGGTGAGGGGTCACTAGGCCTGTAACTTTTTCTCAAATTGTTCGGGAAAAATGTTCTCTGTACTATTCTTGCAACTTTAACTTTGTGATTGCTCCAAAATAAAAAAGAATTCATGAAATATTTGCTGGAATATTTTAACCTGGAATCATCTACTTGGCATTGTTGCTTCTCTCAATAATTTTCCATGCAAATAAGATATTTAGGCTGAGGAAAGGGGGCTTGTTGGGCACCCACACCCAAATTTGAGATGATGCTCATGACATGAACATTACTCATGGACATGGAGTTGCTCTTAAATATACGGTGACATTGCAGCATTACACCAAAAGTTGTCCATTATCATATTGTGATGGTTAATTTGATGTGTCAACTTTCCAGGGCCATGGGTTGACCAGGTATTTGGTCAAATATTCTGGGTGTTTCTGAGAAGGTGTTGTTTGGATGAGATTAACAAATCAGTAGACTGAGTAAAGCAGATTGCTCTCCTTAATGTGGGTGGGGCCTCATCCAATCAATTGAAGGCCTGATAGAACAAAAAGGCTAACTCTCCCCAGAATATGGGAGAGTTCTTCCTGTCTGACAATCTTCAAGCTGGGACATCATCTTTTCCTCCCTTCAGACTCAAATGAACCAATGGCTCTTCCTGAGTCTGAAGGCCTTTGTACTGGAACCACACCATCAATTCCCCTGGGTCTCCCACTTGCCAATTCACCCTGCAGAACTTAGGGCTTATCAGCCTCCATGTTGTAGGAGACAGTTCTTTATAATAAATCTTTTTATCTCTCTCTCTGTACTTATATACATCATATCAGTTTTGTTTCTCTGAAGAACCTTGACAAATGCAGATCTGGGGACTGAGAGTGTGTTTAAAAGAACCAGATTTTAAGAATGAGTCTTCTGAATTAGTTCTGAGGCTTCTGGAATTGGTTCTCTGGTATGATTAAAGACACTAATGACTCTATATCTAGTAATAAATACAACACTGAAAGTCCATGACATGGACTATGGGGATACTCAAAATATCTCCATTGGATATTCATAATCAACCCCTTATAAGAAGCAAGGATCTGGATGACTATATATGATACTGCTGAACAGTTTTGGAAAACTAAGGAATATAATGAGATTGGCTGGTTGTTCTTAAACTCTCTGGACAAAGTAACGAAAGAAAAAAAGAAAGGAAAGAAAGGAAAGAGAAGAGAAGAGAAGAGAAGAGAAGAGAAGAGAAGAGAAGAGAAGAGAAGAGAAGAGAAGAGAAGAGAAAGAAAAGAAAAGAAGAGAAAGAAAAGAAAAGAAAAGAAAAGAAAAAAGAAAAAAGGTTGAGCTCTGGGATTAGAATTTCCAGCTCAAAGGTCACACAAATGACTGGAAAGTTTCTATGTGTGCCCTGAAGGAGAGCTGGAAAGCTGAGATTGCTGAAAACCAAACCCAGAATCTCATCCTGCAACTGGCTGAATTACAATGCAAGTTAAGCTCCCAGCCTCATAGTGTCTGTTGTCAAATTGAGGGCATTGATGGGGAAGGAACAGGATCCTGAAAGTTGGAATGTTAAGGCCAAGTCTCTTTGAGGAACACTGCCAAAAATTTATACTGTTAATTGTTCTCTCAACCTTTCTCAAAGGGAAAGGGACTATAGCCTTTTACCAGGGTAACTATGCATTGGGTAAAAGGAAATAATCAGATCTGAGGGGGGACCAACAGACACTGACTCTGAACTGAAACTAATTCCAGAAGACCCCAAACATGGCCATCCAGGCAGAGTAGCTGTTTATGGAGGTCAGGTGATCGATGGAGTTGTAGGTCAGGTCCATCTCACAGTGGGCCCTGTTGGTCCCCAAACCCATCTTGTGTTTATTTCATGAATTTTGAATGCATAATTGGAATACACATACTCAGCAATTCAAAGAACCCTCACACTCATTCTCTGACCTACAAAGTAAGGGCTATTATGGAAAGGCCTCCACCAAGGAATATAGTAGTAAATCAAGTGTAGTACTGTGTCCCTGGAGGGACTGCAGAGATTAGTACAACTGTCAAGGACTTGAAAGATGCAGGGGTGCTGATTCTCACCATATGCCTGCTCAGCTCTTGTAGTTGGCCTATACAGAAGATGGATGGATCTTGGAGAAGACAGTGCATTACAGTGAACTTGAGCAGCTGGTGACTCCAATTGCAGCTGCTGCACCAGAAGTGGTTTCATTGCAACCACATTAATACATCCCCTGGTACCTGGTATGCCAGTACTGATCTGGCAAATGCCTTTTTCTCTAGCCCTGTCCATAAGGTCCACCGGAAGCAGTTTGCTTCCAGCTTCCAAGGCCAGCAATACACCTTTGCTGTCCTACCCCAGGGGCATATCGGTTCTCCAGCCCTACATCATAATTTAGTTCACCTTTTAGTTCATAATTTTGTCACAATTTTAGTTCATAATGTCAAAATTTTAGTTCCCCTTGCTCACCTTTCCCTTCCACAAGATATCATGCAGGTCCATTACACTGATGACATTGTGCTGACCGGACTTAGTAAGCAGGAGGTAGCAACCACTCTAGACTTATTGGTGTGATATTTGTGTGAAGGGATGGGAGATAAACTTGACAAACCTTCAGGCATCTTCTTTCTCAGGGAAATCTCTAGGGGTCCAATGGTGTGGGGCAGGTTGAGACATCCTGCCTAAGGTGGAGAGTAAATGGTAGCATCCGGCCCATCCTAGAACCAAGAAAGAGGGACAATGCCTAGTGAGCTTGTATGCATTATAGGGGCATCATATGTCTCAAGTGGGTGTGTTACTCTGGCCCATTGACCAAGTGACCCAAAAGGCTGCTAGTTTTGAGTAGGGCCCAGGACAAGAGAAGGCTGTGTGACCAGTACAGGCTGCCAAGTCACTGTGCAAGTCGCTGTGCCATTGGACCATATAATAGAGCAGATCCACTGGTGCCTATAGTGTCAGTGGCAGAGAGCAATGCTGTCCAGAGCCTATGGCATGCCCCTATAGGTGAATCACAGTGCAGGCACCTAGGATTTTAGAGCTTGGTCCTGCACCAATCACAGATCATTACTCTTCTTTTTAAGAAACAGCTTTTGGCCAGCAACTGGGCCTTGGTAGAGACTGAACACTCAACTGTGGCCCACCAAGTTACCAAGCAACCTGAGCTGGCCATCATGAACTGGGTGTTATCTGACTCACCAAACTATAAAGTTGAGTGTGCACAGAAACACTCTATCATGAAATGAAAGTGGTATATGCATGATCAGGTATGAGAAGGCACTGAGAGAACAAGTTACAAGAAGTGGCCCAAATGCCCATGGTCTCTGCTCCTGCCACACTGCCTTCTCTCTTCCAACCTGTACCTATGGCTTCATGGGGAGTTCCCCAAAATCAGTTGACAGTGGGACAGTGGTGCACTTTGGGCAGCATACCTGAATGTTCCCTTTGGAAGGAGCAATGTCCAAATGTGAGATCATAAACCAATCCATGGACTGTGGGACTTGGACAAAACAAGATTGGAAAATTGGTGACAAGGAAATTTAAAGAAGTATATGGACAGATCTCTCTGAATGGTAGGAAAAACATGAAGATATTTGTGTTTTATGTGAATGCTCACCAAAGGGTGACCTCAGCAGAGGATGATTTTAAAAATCAAGTGAATAGGATGACCCATTCAGTGGATAACAATTTATTTCTTAGCCACCCCTGTCATCACCCTACGGGCTCATGAAAAAAGTGGCCACGGTGGCAAGAATGGAGTATACACATGGGGTCAGCAACATGGACTTCTGCTGTGAATCAACATCCAACAGATGGTGCTGTTTCTCCCATAGTCAGGAATCAAGGGAAGGAAATGGGAGTGGCCTCACTCATTATCATCCTAATGACCCACTAGCAAAACTTTTGCTTCCAGTTCCCATGACCTTATGCCCTGCTGGCCTAGAAGCCTTAGTTCCAAAGGGAGGATTGCTTCTTCCTTCAGGAGACACATCAACAATTCTATTGAACTGGAAGTTAAGACTGCCACCTGGATGCTTTGGGCTCCTCATGCCTCTGAATAGATAGGTACTGTGTTGCTTGGGGTGACTGATCCTGACGACCACGGGGAAACTAGACTGCTACTCTACACTGGAAGTGAGGAAGAGTACATTTGGAATACAGGCCATCCCTTAGGCATCTCTTAGTATTACTGTGCCCTGTAGTTAAAGTCGGTGGAAAACTACAACAACCCAACCAGGCAAGACTACTAATTGCCATGACCCTTCAGAAATGAAAGTTTGGGCCACCCCACCAGCTAAAGAACCACGACCAGCCAAGGCGGTTCCTGAAGGCAAAGGGAATATGGAATGGGTAGTGAACGAAGGTGGTCATAAATATGAACTATAACCATGTGACAATTTATGGAAATTAGGACTGTAATTGTCATGACCATTTTCTCCTTATTTTAATATAAATATATTTGTGTGTATGTGTGTGTATATACTATTTATCTCATAGCTTATATATATCCTTGTTTTCTTCCTTCTCTCATCCCCTTATCATGTAACATAAGATGTACTGACTTTATATCATAGCATTCAAATATCATCAACTTTATATCATGGAATATAAGTTAAGAGATATCAAAAAAAAGAGTAAACATCACTCAAGGACTTTTGGGGAAGGGGTTAACTCATTTTTTGTTGTACATAGGATAGTTGCATCATGTAAGGCATAAATTTGACTTTGTTATTGTTTTCATTTGGCAATTAAGTATGGTTTAATGAGATGCATATGAGTGTCAAGTTGACAGGGGATAAACTTGTAATGGTTAATTCTATGTGTCAACCTAACTGGGTAGCAGACTGCCAGCTAATTGGCCAAACATTATTCTGCGTGTTTCTGTGAGGGTGCTTTGGGATAGTATTAACATTTAAATTGGAAGACTGCGTAAAGCAGATTGCCCTTCCTAACGTTAATGGGCCTCATCCAATCTATTAAAGACCTGAACAGACCAAAAAGGTAGAACTTCGCCAGGGTAAGGGAAAATTCTTTTTGCCTGACTGCCTTCAAAACGGGACATTAGCTTTTCCTTGCCTTTGGATCTAAAACGAAACATTAGCACTTTCTGTGTCTCAAGCCTGCTGGCCTTTGGGCTGGAACTACACCATTGATTCCCCTGAGTCTCCAGCTTGCCAACTCACCCTATAGAACTTGGGGCTCGTCATAATTACATGAGCCCATTCTTTATAATAAATCTCTTTCTGTATATACATTCTGTCGGTTCTGTTTCTCTGGAGAATGCTAGCTAATACAGATTTAGAAATATATGTTTAATTTAAATTTATTTCTATGTTAGGCTTCCAAAAATGATTTTAATATTAGGATGCATTAAAAGTACTTTAAGATAAATGTCATTGAAATTTAGAAACCCACATGTGGTAAATAAAATATTAATTTTGGTTAATTTGATAATGAAAATTCTAAAAGTTCTAAGTATTCAAAATAAATATTACTTATACTCACATATGAACACATTTTGAATAACAGATTTTTTGAAGTTTCACAAGCCTATAATCAGATCACTCTAATTAATCAATTTAATTAGATAATTCCACTATTATGTTTTCATATTTTTTATAAAAGGAAATAACAATTCAGAATGAAATTCCATCAAAAACCAGCATATGGTTGTTAACATCAAAATTCAATAACCCTGAGAGATGGAGAGAAAGCAAAATTGCAAGGAGAAGGACAGAGAGAAAGTAATTAGAAAGAAAAAAGGATGAAGGAAGGGAGGGAGGAGGGGAGGGGAAGAAAAAATGGAAATAACAACTGAGAAAATTAACAAAATCAATTATGTTCCTTTTAGCAGCACTTAATAATAGATGCTGATGATTATGATAAAGATATATCTTCTATAACTTGTTACTTAAAAAAGTTGTAAAAAGAATACATTGAATGTAATAAAATGTAAATATTATACATACGCAAAACATCTTGATGAGTAGGAGCAAATTAAAAATCTGATTAAGTGGACCAATTCCCAGAGGAGTGCTGCACAGTGCAGCCTGTGAAGAGCTGTTCTCTGATAATGGGAGCTGCACATTACACCTTTCATGTCAGCATAATCATCACTGGATCTAGAAGTTCACAGACAGAACCATGTGAATACTGTTTTATTCTAATACAGCTTCAAAATATTTTAAAACTGGTAAAAAAACAGTTATAAATGTGTGTAAGGGATATTTTTAAAAAACATTTGTCATTAATTTTCAAATTACAGCTATCAGTAACTCCTACTCCTGGAACCCATTTGCAGTACTGTAGGGTACCTGAGCACTTGGATTGGGAAACTCCACTTTAACCAATGAGAGCTTGTATTTTTGCCCTTGGAAGCTTCTAATTTGAGAGATGTACATTTAGTTTTTTTTTTTTTTTTTTACCTTTTCTTTTTGGGCTTAATACAGCAATGAACACCCTTATATATGTTTCTTTCCCTGGGATTTAACATACTCAAGGGCATATTTCATTTGACAAGGTACTGCCAGACAGTCCTTCAGAATGGCTATGCAAGTACACACTCCCATCAGCCATGCAGGTGAGTTTGTATGTTCTTGCATCCCCACCAGCATTTAGCATTATTATTTTCTAATTTTGTCAACCTCATAGATGTAAAGTCATATGCCACTGTTATTTTCTCAGATTTTCAATGATTGAATATCTCATCATATACTGTTGGATTCTCAAATTTCTTCTACAAATTCTGTTCTGTGCTTTGCTCAATTTTCTATTGGTAGTAGTGTTCTCTTTTGTTGATTCAAAGGAGATCTTTGTATATTATAGATATTAAATCCCTTGTTGGTTTAGACATTGCAAATTTCCTCTTCCAATCTGTATATTATCTTTTCCCTTTGTCCACAGTGTCACGAAGATATCATCCTACAATTTCTCCAATCAACATTATAGCTTTATCTTTCACATTTAGGTCCTCTATCTAGTCCATTTTTGTATATGGTGTGAGATAGGGATCTGGTTCTATTTTTCCCCATGTCAGTTTTTCAACACTAGCAACTAAACAACTATCCTTTCTCCATTGATTTATTATACACTAGGCTTTATATACACAAGTCTGTATCTATGCCATTCTATTGGTCTACTTTTCTATTTTTGTGCCAGTGCCATGCCACACTGTTTCTATTACTAAACTCAAGGAAACAAGAAAAAAACAAAAATGATAGAGCAGAAAAAAATGAAATTGAGAACAAAAGACAATAGTTAAAACTGACCAATCCAAAGTTGGTCTTTGAAAAGACTAATATAGGAAAGAGACCAATGACAAGAATGAGCAAGAAAAAAAAACAAAAAGAAAATTTAAAAAATAAGATGCAGAATGAAAAGGGGGTAATAACTACGGATGAAATAAATTTTTTAAAATAGAGAATTATAAATAATATGCCAGTAAATTAAAAAATCCGGATGAAAAGGATACGTTCTTAGAAAAAAATATAACATGCTAAAATTGGCACAAAAAGAGAGGCCTTAAATAGTCCAGGGAGTGTTAAGAAAACTGAAATGGTAGTCAAAGAACTCCCCTCTTTCAAAACCCCAGTTGGTTTTGTAGGTGAGTTTTAGCAAACTTTCAAGTGTGGGAACTTATGCATAGTAATAAATGAGTGAAACCTATCTGTGATGATGTGCCCCTAGAAAGATGCAAGAAGGGGTTAAGACTAGAAGCCTCTATGCCAACCGCCACAGCAGCCATATTTCCTGATTGAATACCTGGCAATTACATCGGTAGGCTATTGTTTAACTCTGTTTCCACAAGAAAGGGGAGGAGGAATTTATGGGAAACATGGTATGGGAACCTGAACTTTTAACGTTCCGCTTTCTGCTTCTGTACCCCCGCTTATGCATCATATCAGACCACCATTTGGTGACAGGTAATGAATAGATGATATATAGATCCATTGTGATTGGGATATAGTGATTAATGGATTTTTGGGTATAAAACTGTGGACCTGAAATGGGTCGAGGCTGCTCCTTTGGAAGGACAGCCGCCGGCTAATAAACTGCCTCTAATATCAGAGCACTCAGGTTGAGTCTGGTTATTCCGGTCACAACATTTGGAGGCCCCAGCGAGATCTTCTCGTGGTTGGGACTGTCAATCTGTGCACCCGGACGGCAAGCCACTCGTGGTCGGGGAGGCCTCTAGGGCTCTTGCCCTAGCCCACCGCTGTGGTTTCTCGCCTCGTGGAGCCTGATCCTGGGAGAGTGCTGAGGCAGTCCTGGTGCGAGCTCGAGTGACCCTGCGGACGTCGGACGCGACAAAAAGTCGGCGGTCGGCTGAGACTGTGACGACAGATTTCTCAGTCCTGGTTCCTGGTTCTGGTCTGTTAGTCTGTGTCTGTCAACTTTCTATGCTTTAATGTGGAAGGATGGGTCAATCGCAAGGGAGGCTTATGCTGCTTCAGTGTGTGCTCAATCATTTTAAAGATTTTCGCCACAGGGCGAAGGCTTATGGCGCTTCTGTAACCTCTTTCGACTTGCAGCGTTTCTGTCAGCTCGACTGGCCGACCTTCGGAGTTGGATGGCCCTCCGAAGAAACATTTGACTTGCAGACTGCATTTAGGGTTCGAAGTGTTGTTTATGGGAACCCTGGGCATCCAGACCAGGTGCCTTATATTGATGTGTGGATTGATATTGTTTCTGATGCCCCTGAGTACTTACAGAATTGCAGTCAAGCTCCTGTCACTGTATTGGCAGCTATTCCGCAGGGTCCTAAAAGGCCACCACCGGTGTTGCAGAGACCTCCCTCCGAGGACGACTGGAGGCCACCACCCTATGACAATGGGGGAGGTGGGGACCCTCCTCGGGAGGAGCCAGACCCTCCTGTAACTCGGTCTAGGGCCCGTAGGCCACCTTCCCCCTATTCTACCTTACCAGGGGAGCCTGCCCTGTACAGGCTCCTTTGAAAGCAATACCTGGGGGTAGTGGAGGCAAGCCGGCTGTCATCTACTCGCCATTCAGTACCAGTGATTTATATAATTGGAAATTGCAAACGCCATCCTTTTCAGAGAAACTTCAGGGCCTAACCTCCCTCTTGGAATCTATTTTCTTTACTCATCAGCCCACTTAGGATGATTGTCAGCAGCTTTTACAGATTCTGTGTACAATAGAGGAGAAGAAAAGAATTTTACGGGAAGCTGCTAAGGGGGTGACGGATCTGAATGGGCAGCCCACCACTGACCCGGTTCGGTTGCAGGCTGTGTTCCCTACCCAGCGACCTGAGTGGGACCCTAACACTGATCGAGGTAAGGAGGCTCTCCTAAGGTATCGCCAGTTTCTGCTACAGGGACTCCGGGCCGCTGCACGTAGACCAATAAATCTGTCCAAGGTAAGAGAAGTAATTCAAACTAAGGACAAGTCGCCTGCAGCATTTTTGGAAAGGCTGCTAGAGTCTTACCGCTTGTATACACCTATTGACCCGGAGGATCCTAATAATAGAAGAGCCATTAATTTGGCTTTTGTTAGCCAGTCGGCCCCTGACATCAGAAAGAAATTGCAGAGATTAGAAGGATTTGAGGGAGAGAATTTATCCAAATTGTTAGAGATACCTCAGAAGGTTTTAATAATAGGGATAATGTGCAGAAAGTAACGTTTGTAGGAAAAGGCTATCCTTCAGACAAAGGCCGTGACAGAGGAAGAAGACCCAGATCTGCAGGACCACCCGGACCAGGGAACAAGAAGGGTTCGCTGAAATTGCTAAGCCCCTGTATGACTGTACAGCAGGAAAAGGAGAGACTATAGAATGGGCAGTAGAACAGCAGCGAGCCTTTGAAACACTAAAGAAAGCCTTAATGTCGGCCCCGGCACTGGCTTTGCCAAACTTGGAAAAGCCTTTCCAACTGTTTGTGACTGAAGTAAGGGGAATTGTAAAAGGGGTATTGACTCGGACTTTGGGCCCATGGAAAAGACCGGTTGCTCACCTATCCAAGAGGCTTGATTTCATGGCTGCCGGATGGCCCGGCTGCCTGCGAGCTGTCGCAGCCACAGCTAAACCGGTGAAAGAAGCCCAAAAGCTGACGCTTGGACAACCTGTGACAGTGATTGGACCCCACTTCGTGGAGCAACTCCTGAAGGGACCACCCGAGCGATGGATATCGAACGCTCGAATCACCCAGTACCAGGTACTCTTGTTGAACCCCCCACAGGTTCAATTAGCCAGGCCAATAGTGCTGAACCCAGCGACTCTGCTTCTGGATGATGACCCTCAGAAGCCACTACACGATTGCAGTGACCTACTGGAAAGTTTGACGGGTAAGACCTGACCTACAGGATGAGCCTTGGCCCAATCCCGATGCCACCTTATACACAGATGGAAGTAGTTTTGTCACCGAAGGCGTCAGGTATGCGGGAACAGCCATAGTTAATGACGAGGCTGTCATTTAGGTTCAGGCCCTCGGACATGGGACATGGGCCCAGAAGGCTGAACTCATTGCCCTGACTGAGGCTCTGAGGTGGGCACAAGGGAAGACTGTTAACATCTATACTGATAGCCAGTATGCCATTGCCACAGCACATGTCCATGGGTCTTTATACAAGGAGAGAGGCCTGTTGACATCAGGAGGGAAAGAAATTAAGAACAAAGAGGAAATTTTAGCTCTCTTAGAAGCTATCTGGCTACCTAAGAAAGTGGCTATTATCCACTGCCCTGGCCATCAGAAGGGCGACAGTGCGGTAGAAAAGGAAACCGCCTGGCAGATAAAAGAGCCAAGGAAGTAGCCAGAAATCCAGTGGGGAAGGACATTGTGATCAGTCCTTTGCTCGTGCCTCCTCTAGTCCAGGCTCCAAAATATAGTCCCCAGGACTTGGAGTTAGGAAAACAGCTCCATGGAAAGTTCAAGCACAGATGGCGCTGGATTCCAGACGGAAGGCCAGTCATCTCTGCTGCTCTTGGCAGCTCCCTAGTTCGTCAGATGCACAATGCAACCCACCTAGGGGGAACTAAGTTAATTGAGCTGCTGAAGAGGGTCTATTACATCCCCGGCTTGAACTCTAAGGTCCGAGATATAAGTGCACGATGTCATATATGTGCACAAGTCAATGCCTGCTCAACACCAACAGGGGGCATTGGGACCCGACTCAGAGGACAAGCACCTGGAGAACATTGGGAAGTAGACTTCACAGAAGTTGCACCTGGCACTTTCGGCTTTAAGTATTTGTTAGTGTTTACTGACACCTATTCTGGTTGGACTGAAGCCTTCCCTACTAAGAAGGAAACTGCACAAGTAGTAGCCAAAAGGCTAGTATCAGAAATAGTACCCCGATTTGGCTTGCCCTTATCATTAGGGTCCGACAATGGCCCGGCCTTTATTGCCCAGACTAACCAAATGTTGGCTAAAGTATTAGGGATCAATTGGAAATTACATTGTAGTTATAGGCCCCGGAGTTCGGGGCAGGTAGAAAGGATGAATAGAACACTAAAAGAGACATTGACTAAATTTAAATTAGAAACTGGAGAGAATTGGGTGAGTCTTCTTCCTTACGTTCTTTTGCGAGCCCGTTGTACCCCATACATTTCTGGAATAACCCCTTATGAAATTATGTTTGGGAGACCGCCCCCTTTACTCCCTGAAATTGGTATTGATAAGGTTAAAATAAGTAATAATGCTAGTCTCCTTAAGTCCTTACAGGCCTTACAACAAGTCCAACAGCAAGTGAAGGGCTTGATTAAGGCCACCAGATCAGACCCGAAGGTACCGACGCCTCACTCACATAACCCTGGAGATTGGGTGTGGGTGAAGAAGATTCAACCAGCGACCCTTGAGACCCGCTGGGACGGTCCATTTCCAGTCATCCTGACGACATCAACAGCCATCAAAGAGACACTGGATTCATCACACGCACATTAAGACAGCACGACCTCCCCCGGAGACAGAGAAATAGAAGGCAACACCCACAAGAGACCTTCTCAAGATAAGACTTTCTCGGGGTTAATTATAATTGGGTTAATTGTTATTAATAATGTGAGAGGGAACCCTCATCAACCTCTTACAATACTAGTTTAACACCTTGTATTAATCTGATTTATTGGAAAGAAAATGCTGGATTTTGTATATTTAGTGCATATAATCCCACAAGTGTATCTAATGAATGGTCCAGAAGGAAGAGAAGCAATTGATTTGTAGGGATGATATGAATATCCTCGACAGAAAAGAGCAGTTCCAGTGCTAGTGCCACTGCTAGTAGGCCTAAGATTTGCGGGATCGACAGCAGTCGGTACTGCCGCTTTAGTTACAGGACATAAGGGTATAACTTGGCTTATTAAACAAATTAATGAAGATTTGAGTACACTAGAGAAGTCGATTAATCACCTTGAAACCTCTCTGAATTCCCTAGCTGAAGTAATTCTGCAGAATAGACAGGGATTAGATCTCCTATTTTTGAAGCAAGGAAGTCTATGTGTAGCCTTAAGTGAGAATTGTTTCTATGCTAACCACTCTGGTATTAAAAAAGTTTAGCACTTATTAGACAAAGGGTAAAAGAAAGAAATAAAAGACTAAGACAAGACAGTAATTGGTATAAATCCTGGTTCAATAACAACTTCTGGCTGACCATGTTATTGTCAGCCATAGCAGGACTGATCATCATAATAGTCCTACTGTTAACAATAGGACCATGCTTAGTAAAATGGCTTAGAAGTGTTATACAGTCACACACGACTGGGGCGAAGATTCTAATTTTAAGAACATCAGCCCCTAACCACTGGCCACGTGTGCCAACATCTGACTCGAAGATTGAGTCACTGTAAAGAAAACCAGTGGGGAATGTGAGGATGTGCCCCTAGAAAGATGCAAGAAGGGGTTAAAACTAGAAACCTCTATGCCAACCGCCACAGCAGCCATATTTCCTGATTGAATACCTGGCAATTACACCGGTAGGCTATTGTTTAACTCTGTTCCCACAAGAAAGAGGAAGAAGAATTTATAGGAAACATAGTATGGGAACCTGAACTTTTAACGTTCCGCTTTCTGCTTCTGTACCCCCCGCTTACGTATTATATCAGACCACCATTTGGTGACGGGTAATGAATAGATGATATATAGATCCATTGTGATTGGGATATAGTGATTAATGGATTTTTAGGTATAAAACTGTGGACCTGAAATGGGTCGAGGCTGCTCCTTTGGAAGGACAGCCGCCGGCTAATAGACTGCCTCTAATATCAGAGCACTCAGGTCGAGTCTGGTTATTCCGGTCACAACACTATCCATTTCATTTTTTTAGCCTAGTGAAACCCATAAAAAAATCCTTGGGCCATTTTATTTCTGAAACAAAAATCTCAAATAAAATGTTAACAGACATTAATAATGTATTCAAAAGTACAGATGATGACCAGGAATATAAGGATGTTATGGTTCACCATATAACTGGTCTAAACAATAAAATCATAAGATTAGCTCAATTAGTGCAGTAAAGGCACTTGGTACATTCCCTTTATATTGAAGTTAGTGCATTATCTTGATTTTTAAGAACTTTGTGTAAGAGTGTGGCCAGGCAGCTTAGACCAAGCAGGGCTTTCCTTGTCAGTGGATTGTGCAGAACAGCGGACCCCAACCTTTTTGGCACCAGGGGCCGGTGCTGAGAATCTAATGCCTGATGATCTGAGATGGAGCTGAGGCAGTGATGCTAGTGCTGGCAGCTGCAAATACAAATGAAGCTTTGTTTGCTCATCTGCTACTCACCTCCTGCTGTGCGGCCCAGTTCCTAATAGGCCAAAGACTGGGGGTTGGGGAACCATGGTGTAGAATACACTGTCAGTCTCTTGTCTTCTGTTCACCATGGCGTCTTCTGATATCCGGGTGAAAGAACCGGAGGAGAATGCTTCAGGCCAGGCTTTTGAGCTGATTCTCAGCCCTTGATCAAAAGAACTGTCCCAGAATTCTCTCTTTCTCCTCCAAAGAAGGATCTTTCCCTGGAGGAAATTCAGAAGAAATTAGAAGCTGCAGAAGAAAGACACAAGTCCCATGAAGCTGAGGTCTTAAAACAGCTGGCTGAGAAACAAGAGCATGAGAAAGAAGTGCTTCAGAAGGCAATTGAAGAAAACAACTTCAGTAAAATAGCAGAAGAGAAATGTCCCACAAAATGGAAGCCAACAAAGAGAACTGAGAGGCACAAATGGCTGCCAAACCAGAGCATTTATGAGAGAAGGACAAGCGCATTGAAGAAGTGTGGAAAAGCCAAGAATCCAAGGATCGTGCTGACGAGACTGAAGCTGACTAATTTGTTCTAAAAACTTTCTTCCCCTCCTTTTTCTAAATATCCAAAGACTGTACTGGCCAGGGTCATTTTGTTTTGCCCTCCTGACAAGTATTTTAGAAGCTGACATAGGACTATAGGCAGATTCAATCTGTATGATGTTGTTTTGGGGGCTAAAGAGGAGAAACTAAGTGTTTTACTGCTTTTCTAACATGTTGAAGTCTTTCTAATGTAGCTATTTTTTCTTGTTGCATCTTTTTTTTAATAGACATTGGTGTACTGGGTCAATGGCTATTACTGTATCAGCTCTGTGAAAACATGTTTGTGAAAAGAGTATGTAGTGGTTTCTTTCAAATTGTCAGATGCTGAATATCTGTTCACTTTTAAATTCCAGTTCTATCCTAATCTTACCAGATGCTACTGTTCCTGAATGGTTCATAAACCTGCACAGTGCTGTGGGGGAAAAAAAGAACTATGTGTATAGGTGAGTTCCATTATTATTGAATTCCATTTCAGGATAGTAAAAAGTACATCAGGTTTGATGAGTTGAGACACACTGCTCTCAGGTGACACTGAGGCACACTGAGGACCAAAAGAACACTGTCTAGTTTCCTTAGAGATGGTGGGGCCCAGGAAAGGCAGTCCAAGTTATCTGTTGCTGATAGTAGGAGAGGGCACAGTTTGGGGGGAATTGGGAGTGTCCTGAGACAGAGAAACAAAGTGCTGGTCAGATGCCAACCTCAAGGAAGCCTGATGATTGTGGGTTCAGAACTCTGGGATGAAAGGGGTGACATATTCATTAATGTGATATGGGTCCTGAGCATGGTGGTCGGCCTGTCTGCTCTTATATAAATTTGCCTGACTTTCTTACCAGGCATACGGGTCTATTGCATGGACTCTGACTTGGCCTTATGACACCCAGTTATAAGAGGACATTGATGACAGGCTTTCTTCCATCTTCTGCCAATTTTGAAGGTGAACACTGGGACAGGAGGGCGGTAACATATGCTGTGTAACTTTAATGAGAGTGTCTGCTGGCCTTCCTTAAGGTCAGCTGCGCACAGGTTGACTAGGACTTCTGCAAGGGCCCAACCCAAAAAGCTGGCTATTGTGGGTCAGACCAGGTTGTTACAGATGGCATGGGGAGGTCCAGTTATACTCAGACTGGCTCACAGCATATTATTGTTTAATTTTCAAGGAATGTGTGTATCTGATATGTTAGTAGATACATAGAGGTTAGGCAAGAAGACACATACCTCACTGAGGAACGCATGGTAATAAGAGCCATTTCACAAGATAAGGGATTACTGGCAAACCACCAGTCTGATAGAGCAAACCAGACCTGGGGAGACAGGGCAGAACAGGCAGCCCTTAGTGTCAAGGGTGAAATGCTCAACAATGGAGACAGGGATGCTAGGATTGGAGGACAAAAGAAGGTATAGTGCAGCTAAGGGTGATTTGAGTAGACTCAGAGTAACCCCGACGTCTTTCTAGGCTAAGGATGGCTGAGGTTTACTTAAGCACTTATTTTTCCAACAGCCATGGTTTTTGTTGTTGTTGTTGTTGTTGTTGTTTTTAAACTATAGAGGCAGTTTCCAAGACACAGTCCTACACGGCTCTGCACTTCTGAGGGACACCAGTTTAGTCTTGGGCTTTCTCCACTGGTTTTTGTGTTTTATTGTGAAATGGGCTGATAAGCCAAGGGCTACATTTGGAATCCTTCAGGAAGGTTGGGCAGCAGTCCACAGATGAAACTGGAGATGTGACCACTTAGAGGAACCTTCAAAATCCTCCATTTTGAAAAACCTAGAGCAATGATTCACTTGATTATAATAAACTTGGATATTCATGTGATTTGGCTTTGCACCTACTGGTTTTGGACCAATCAGATTTAATAAGGCCCAGCTTCTTCATCACATTCAATATTCAGGTGCAGAAGACAGAGGAAACTACTCCACAGTCATATCACATTATTATCGCTGATCAGTAGAATGTATATATTTTTATTTATTAATTCATGCATTCCCTTTTCTCCTCATTTGTCACTCCCATTTCTAACCCTCTCCCTCCACTGGCAGATATTTTGATGCGTTAATTTGATTCTATGTGTTCTGTCAGGTGTACATGTTATTGGGTTTGCAACTGTGTTTCTTTTAAAACTTTAAATGCATTCAACATAAAGTTTCTAAAACTTGTGCAGTTTAAGGAAGAATAATAAAATGTCCATATACCTACCAACCAGGTTAACAGCTAGAACATTAACAGCATTTTAGAAGCCTCCTTCACATACTTTCATCCCCTGCCCCAGAAGAAACCATTATCCTGAACTTGATGTTCTCAGTCTTTTACTTTTCTTCAAAGTTTTGCCTCCCATGTATGTCCCTAAACAATATGTTGTTTTGTTTTGAAAACCTGAGTGGCAAGTACATATTCTGCTCTTAGGTGAAAGTTACTCTTAGTAAAAATGCCCAAGAGAGGATGAGCTGAATAGTCTTTCAGTCAGTCTGGCTTCAGCTTTCCTAAGAGTTTGTAAGAGCTGCTTCTGGGGAAGTCAGTGGGTGAGGTCACACATGAGTCCAGGAAAATAGACACAGGGCTCACCACAGTCAGGGCACTGGTGGGGCTGTTGTGTGGACCAGAGATGCGTTGTCTGGTAATAATAGTTTGACACAGTGTAGGCCCCTTCTAATTTCCCATGGCTCTTTGTCCCCCCAAGAGTAGTTGACAGTAGATAACCTCTCTGGGGAGGAAAACACGTCCATACTTGATCCAGGCTGCTGCAGTGCTTGGAGGGAGGGCGTGCAGGTGCTTCGCAGCACGTGATCAAGATGAGTCAATAACTATGATACTCTGAGGCAGGCTCACCTGGGCATTCTGTCCTCAGGTTAACAGAGGACAGGTGGGGCTGTTTCCTCCTTAGCAAAGAGCAGATACTAAAAAAGATAAATGCCATAAAGAGTAGTGACCTAAGACAAGGGAATATACATTTTTTCTTTCTTCCTTTCTTGTTTTGTTTATTCCCTATTATCCACACTCCCATTCCTCCTCAAACTCTGCCACACAAGCATATCTTTGAATGTGTTTAATCTATATCCTTTTGTTTGTGAGTTCTTATAAGATGTATATTGGGGTGTATGTGCATGCATTTGTAACTTTTGTGGTGTTTTGTTATATGGCTTATTCTTTTTTGCTCAGTGCTAAGTGCTGAAGATCATCACTGTTGCTCTGTGTACATCTGACTAATCTAAATGCTGAAAGGCTGACTGGTGTGCATGTGCATTCCTCATTTCCCTGTGTACTCTCCCAGGGATGGGCACTCAAAATGCCTCTGACTCCCCACTATTGCAAACCACACCATAGTAAACATTCTTCTACATGGCCCTTTCTGGATCTGTGTGAGAATTTCATCAGAGGGTTCATGGGGATACTGAATTTGACTACATACTGCCGCATTCATCTATGGGATGACTGCCAAAGTCCCCACTGCCACTAGAAATGCATGAGGCTCCTGATGTCCCCACATTCCCACTACAGTACTTGACATGATTCAACTTTTTAAAATTTTGCTCATCTATGAGATCTAAAGTGAAAGCTCACTGTAGTTTTATTTTGTATTTTTCTGATAATTAATGCATTTGAGCATCTTTTCTTATGTCTGTTAGCTTCTTAGCTTTTCCACTTCAGGAAATTGCTTGTTCATATCCTTCATAGACCTGTTTGTGGATGCACTGCCTCCCCACCACTGTTTTTCCTTTCTATGTGGGCTCCACTGATAATCCTGATTCTGTGGGAATCACAGACCCTAACCAGGGCTTCAGTATTGTGTCAGACACTATAGCGCCTTTGTATTTCCATGTGAATTTTAGGATCAGCTTGTCAGATTTATTTTTTAGATGTTACTGTAACTGGAATTTAAAAAATTTCTGTCCAGATGTTCATTGCTATATACAGCTAGTAAAAACAATTGTTTTGTTTATTTTGATTTTGTAGCCTGCAGCTTGACTTATTAGTTCTAGTAGTGCTCTGTTGTTGTTTGGTAGATTCCATTGGATTTTCTACATAGACAATTATATCATTTTCAAATATGGTTTTACTTCTTCCTTTCCAATCTGGATGCCTTTTCTTTTTCTTGCCTCATTGTGCTGCCAAGAACTTCCATTACGATGGTGAACAGAAGCAGTGAAAGTGGACAGCCCTGTCTTGTTTCTGACCTTGGGGGGTAAATATTCAGTCCTTCACCACTAAATATCATGTTAGCTATAGGTTTTTTTGTAGATGCCCTCTATCAGATCAAGAAAGTTCCCTTCTATTCCTAGTTTGTCAAGAGGTTCTTTTCTTTCTTTCCTTCTTTCTTTCTTTCTTTCTTTCTTTCTTTCTTTCTTTCTTTCTTTCTTTTTTTCTTTCTTATATCAGGAATGGGTACTGAATTTTGTCAAATGCTTTTCTGCATTTATTGCAATGATCATGTGGGATTTTATTTATTTATTTATTTTGGTTCGTTAACATGGTGAATTACATTGATTGATTTTCTAATGTTAAACCAACCCTGCATTCCTGAGATAAACCTCATCTGATTTTGATACTTTATCTTTTCAATATATTGTTAGAGTTGATACAATTTAAAAATTTTCACATCTTTTGAACTTTCACTTTTGACAGTTTCTTCATATTTGCCTATCCACCAACTACTCATTTTTAGTATGACTCACTAGTCTTATCCATATCCTCTAAATTATGTCTGTGATGGTTACTGAGACTGGAACTTTTCTCAAACTCAGAGAGGACCTAAATGAATTTAGAGCAGAGACTGAAAGCATTTTCGATGTAGTTGGTCCTACCTGTGAGAGTGTGAATCAACTCATGGCAGTAGTCATGCCCCTCAACAGATGTTTGTCCCCAGCCTGAAGAGCCATCACACCCTTTAAAGCCTCTTAATACCTGCTAGGTTTGTTCTGAAGAGAAAAACATTACTAATGCTTAAGAAACCAATATTCTAAATTAACCTCTCACTGTCACTGATCCCCACTTAGTATTGCTGTGCTCCAATGAGGAAATAACCAACACTGGACACTTTGCAAGAGGGAGCCACCCTTAAACACTGCTTCTTGCTTTCCCACTGAAGAATCCTATCTCATTCTGACTACCTAATGAACTTGATATCCCACACACTAAGTTGCCCATATAATCGCTTCAGATTCCTGATCTTGTGTTTTTTGTGAATGGCTTTTGTTTCCAAGATTTTGGGGGAACACACATAGTAGGATATATTTACTCTGTGCTTTCCTCATGGCACCACAGAAACTCTTCTCCCTTCAATCTCCTCAGTACAAAAATAATAATGGTAATAACAGCAAACGTGTATGGAGTGTTTACTATGTGACAAACTCTATTCTAATACCCTCAATCACCCTATGAAGTAAGTACTATTATTGCTATTTTTATATAAGATTAAACTAAAGAACGTAGAGGTTAAGTGACTTGTCCAGCTGTAAAATGGAAAATCTGGGGTTTGAACTCAGGTAGTCTCGCTCTAGAGTCTACTGCAAAGAACTATGGCACTGACTCATGCTTGTACACTAGTATGGGCCCCTGCCCATCCTGACCCCCAGTATTTATACAAACTCTAAAGCTTTGGAATATGTCATGTCTTTGGTTTCTGTGGTGCCTTTGGCCAAATCTGGCATCAGTCAGAGTTTCCCACTGATGCTGACATCCAGATATACATATTTGGAAAACAAAAACCATGCAGGGAAAAGAAAACTTAAAACACACACACACACACACACACACACACACACACACACGATGTATTCAGAGTGACCAAAAAGAACTGCATTCACAAAACAAGATCAGGAAGCTATAAAAAGGAACATTCAGAGAACAACAACAACAAAAAGGTCTTAGAGTCAAGCAATAATCAAAGAAGGATCTTCAAAGCAGCAGAGAAGAACACGTACAAAAAAATTTAATGATAGCTGATTTCTCAGCAGCAATAATAAAAACCAGAAAACAGTGCTGTGTCTTTTAATTGTTAAGAGAAAAAAAAAGGTAATTTAGAATTGAGTACCTAGCAAACTTATCTTTCAAGAGGAACAAAGTGAAATAAAGGCATTTAGAGATAAATAGAGATCAAGACAACTTCTTGTTAAGAGATCTACACTAAAGGATTTTCTAAAGTATATATTCCAAGAAAAAAACCATACCCCAAAAAGAGGTCTGATGTATAAGAAGGTAAGCAAATAAAATAGTAAACAAGTATTTAAATCTAAACAAACACTGTCCTCATAAAATAATATCGTTAATGTCTATTTTGTGTGTGTATTAATACTTCTTTAGGAAAAAAAATAAAAAAGTAGACAACAAAAACATGTAAATTGGGAGACAATGATTTACAAAGTCCTTATATTGTTTGTGTGGGGATTATAACATTTAACTTGAAACTTGAAGTTAAATATGTATGGTAAAATTTTATGACAAACTGCTAAAAAATATCTGGAGGGAATAATCAAGAAAGAAAGAACAGGCACAAATTAATATGAGCAATGTAAAATATATAGCAGACATTTAAAATAAGAGGATACAATTAATTTTAAAAGTTAGATGAATTGGACCAGTTCCTAGAAAATTCATTTATATTGGATGAGCCCACTTGAATCTTGACCAAATATGATAGATGACCAAAGATGTAAAAATCCTAAACAATTTCTTAGTAAACCAAACCCAAGATGAGAGCAAAATAAGATTTAATATAACATGAAAATGGTGGGTCTAATTCCAGAAAGACAAGAGCAGTTTAATGTTAGAAAGCTCTCATAACAAGGTGGCCCTGTGACTCAGAGGGGTAGTTCAGTCCTCTTTGTCGGCCTTAGAGAGGGGTGAAGCTGGGAAAGAGGTAGGTCCCCTGGGGAGGGGCCTGGGGCTCATGAAGGCCCCCACCTTGCATATTATACACTGCTATAATAATACACACGATTCTGAGATAGGCACATTACCCACATTTTAAAAATGTTAAAACTAAGGCTAAAAACAGTTTAAAAACTTGATCAAGGTCACAATACTAGTAAGTAGTTTGAACTGCCATCAAAATTGAGGTTGGTCTGGATTTACAGTTCATGTTCTTAACCACTATGTGGTTCTCCCTTTAATAGTGACAGTAATCAGTGTTCAGTAGATGGTGGCTAGGTGCCAGGTACTTTAAAAATACCCTAACATCCAAAACAACTGTTCAAGTGGGTATTGGATGCATTTTACTGATGAGAAAACTGATGTTTAGAGAGGACAGGTATAAGGACACATAACCAAGACAATGGGGGCACCACACTTTGAAACTGGGACTGCCAGACTACACAGTCTACTTGTCCTAGATTATTACAGGTGTGAACGAAGCCCAAGAGGAGATGAATCCCAGTGTTTGAGGACAAGATGGGAAGGCTCTGTTCATTCCTTGAAAGATGAGGTTCTCTACACAATGGTTGGTGTCAGGAGTCAGAGAAACATTTCTCCATAAGGAAGTCTCCACACATGGGGCTGAGGGAGACCCTAAAGCCAGGAACATTGGAAGCTGGTGTGGACAAACTCATAAACAGTAATGTCTAACTTTTCATTATGTTTCTGAAGAATTAAGAGATTAGCATGTTAGAGGAGGCCATAAAATCTTCGGTATGCTGTTGTCTCTTAGGAGGATCTCATAGAAAGAAAAGTGAACAGTGAGTGCAGTTAGGCTGGCTGGTGTTCACTATGCTGCTTCCCATCTTTGGGCTTTTGCTCATGCTGTATTCTTTGCCTGGACTGCCATCCTCTCCCCTTGTTAATCATCCAGAAGACTCTTACTCATCTATTAAGACAAGGTTCATATGCCACCTCTTCTAAGAAGCCTTCCCTGGCCCTGAGCTGGGTTGTATGTTCTTCAGGGCATATCACAGTCTATTGTATCCACCATTATTCCTACATTAGCCACACTGAAATTATGGTTCTGTGTCTGGGAACATAACTTGATCAACTCTGTGTCCTTAGTGCTGAGTAGGAGGTCTGACATATAGGTGGTCAGTCAATTTGGCTCAAATGAAATGATAACTAGTTGGATGATCACACCAGTGATGATGCATTGATGCTGGCTCAGAGAGGAAGGTCTCTGGTGGAGTGCCACAGCGCCCTGTGTATATTGATGGCATTCGGATGAAATTACTGGGTGACAAAAAACTATGAAACTAAGTTACACATTAGACAACAGAATTAGTATACAGTCATGGCAGGCAGAAACACTGGAACCACACTGGTCTGCAAGGTGCTTAAGGGAGTCAGGACTAAACCTCACAACCTGTTACAACCTTGACAGTGCAAAGAATTTTTTTTTTTTTAGCTAAAGCTTACCTCCCTGTGGTATCCACCATTAAAATAGCACTTACTATGTGCCAGGCTTTGTACCAGCTCCTATACCCCACCCCCACCAAGTACCACAGAAAAAGTCTAATGGGATGATTTGCTTGTCCTAGGAACCAGGAAACTGTTTCTCAAAGGGCAGGAGAAAAGGATCAGAAAGTCCAGCGAGAGCTGGGTCTTTGGTTTTCGCCAAGTAACAGGCAGACATGACAACAAAGCAGTTGAGGGATGTTTGAGAAAGAGGCAGATCCACTTTTAGGAGCCCCAGGGTATAGAGCCATTAATTGAGAACATTGGGCTTTGTTGTCATCCTACCAACTGTGAACGTATTTCTCAAAAGAACTCAGGAGCTATCCTTGCAGCCCCAACCCTTCTGAATAATGACATTCAAGCTCCTTAGCATGACATGAAAGGCCTTCATGCCTAGCCTAGTTCTCAACGCATTTTTTTCTATAATCCACATTAATTAATTCAGTTTATGCCACAAATATTTATTGAGCATATATTGAATATTACTATACATTGTTCTTGGCACTTTTCTTGGCATTGGAGATACAACAGTGAATTAAACAAAAGTCCCTGCTTTGTGGAGCTTACAGTCTACTGAGAAGGGGCAAACACTAATCACAGTAAATAAATAAAAAATAAGTCAGTTCTTTGTAGAAAAACATAAGACATAAAGATAAAGGGATAGAAAGTGCTGGCGAATAAGACTAGTTTAGATTTGCTGGTCAGGGAATGATTCTCTAGAGAAGTGATATTTGAACATACTGTAAGTGAGTGGACAAATCATCAGATTATCTGGGAGGAAGAGTGTTCAAGACAGTGAGAACAACAACAGCAAGTACAAAGGCTCTGAAGTGGGAAGGTACCTGACATGTTTATGAAACAGCAAATAGGCCAGTGTGGCTGAGAACAGTGAGTGATAGGGAGAGTGATAGAAAATGAAGTCAGAAGGCATGGGGACCATACTGTGTAGAGACTTTTGGGCCATGGTGAAGGCTTGCTTTTTATGCTGAGGGAGCTGGGAGCCATGGGAGATTTTTGAGAAGAGTGACATAATCTGATATGGATTTGTAAAAGAATTTTAGAGAAGAATTAGTAATAGATCTTATAATGCTAAACAAAAGAAAAACAAACAACTACTAGGAAAACAAAAAGCTACAGAACAAAGGATATATAATTAGAGTGTACTATGTGCTTTAGGTGTGAACAATATTTACAATGTCATACTTATGCAAACAGCGATTACTGGTTGAAAAAAATTATATAAAATTTAAGAAATAATAGATGCAAACACATAGATGAGCAAGCAAAAACAGACTGTTAGGGATGACTAAGCAGATTAGAAAGTGAAATATATGGAACTTGTACAAATAAAAAAATGCAATTGTTGAAATGAAAAACTCAGTGGACAGATTAAAAAGCAGATCAGACATAATTGAAGAAAAACTCAGTACACTGGAAGGTATATCTGAAGAAATTTCCCAGAATGAAGTGCAGTAAGACAAGAAGACAGGTAATATCAATGAGATATTATGAGATATGGAAGATATAATGAGGAAGTCCAAAATATGACTGACTAGATTCTGAGAAAAAAAATATATAAAAAATGGGAGACAGGCAATATTTGAATAAATGGCTGTGAATTTTCTAGAAATTATGAAAGAAAAATACAAATCCAGAGGCATGAAGCACATTTCCAAAGTAGAATAAATAAAAAAAGATATACATGCCTAAACATCATAAAATGAAACTGCAGTGCTCCCTGCATATCCCCTTCTAAAAAGAGAGAAAAGATCTTAAAAGTAGCTAGAATAAAACAAAAACACTTACAAAAAACAGTAATCAGACTGATAGCAAATTTCTAAATACCTATAACAAACTATCTTTTAAGAATGGAGATAAAATTAAGACATTTACATATAACAAAGACTGGAAATTTAACACCAAGGGATCTATACTAAAAGAGCATCTAAACATTGTATTCATAATGAAGGAAAATGATCCCAGGATGATGGTTTGAGATGCAAGAATGTATGAATGTAAATACAAACAAACATTGTTTATATAAAATAATACTAATGATGATGCAGTATTTGTGATGTTATGTGAAGAACATATTCAAAACAATAGCATATGGTTAAGGGGAGAATGACTACAGTTGAAGGTTTTTGCATTCTTCAAAAGGACAATTAAAATATGGTTTAACTTTATATCTTATGAATTAAACATGCATGATAAAATTTCAGGATAACCACAGAAAGAATAGAAAAAGAATATGTAAATTCCAGATAGTAGGAAAGAAAAATATTGAGTAAGAAAGCAAATAAATCTCAAAACTAAAAAAGAAGGTGAGAAAAGAGAAAATTGGAACACAGAAAATAGATCCAGCTATATGCCATTCCCACAAGATACAATTAAAGCATAAGGGCATGAAAATGTTAAAAAGTTAAAGAATGGAAAATTATATACTACAAGAAGAAAAGCTTGTGTTGCTAAATTAATGAAAGATAAAATAGACTTCAAGGCAAAATGTATTATCAGGAATAGAGAGGGTCATTTCATATTTACCAGGAATATATAACAATTCTTAATTTGAATATTCCTAATAAAATATACTAAAAATATACAAAAATTTAAAAAAAGAACTACAAGGAGAAATGGACAAATCCATCATCATAGTTGAATATTAACACACCTCTTACAATTTTTGGTGTATCATGAACAAAATATTCAGTATATAGAAAATTTGCATAATAATTAACAAACCTGATAATAGACATATGTAGAATTCTGTATTCAACAATTAGAGACCATACATTCTTATAAAGCATATAAGAAACATTCAAAAACATTGATCACATACTAAGTCTAAATCAAATCTAAATAAATTTTAAAGAGTTGTTATCACACAGACCACATGCTCTGGCCATAATGCAACTAAGACAGATTTCAGTAACAAAGAGATAAATTTAAAAATCCCCATACATATACATACATACATTTATTATTTATTTATTTATTTATTTATTTATTTATTTATTTAAGGCGAGGCAACCCTTGGTTGACCTCACACATTGCAAGGATCTTGTCAGCTTACAATCCCTTATTTTTTTAAAAAAATTTTTATGCCTACAGCACCTGGTCTTCCTAGGTGGTCTCCCATCCAAGTACTAACCAGGCCTCACCCCACTTAGCTTAACAATTAGAAATTTAGAAACACACTTCTACATAACTTGCAGGTCTAAGAAGTAACTATGATGGAAAAGTTGAATTACTGAGAATCGAACAGTAATGAAATATGACATGTCTGAACTCGTAGAAAAGCAATATTTAGAGGGCAATTTATATCCTTAAATGCACAAATCACAAAACAAGGAAGGCTGAAAATTAATGAGCTTAGTATCCAATTTAAGAAATTAGAAAAAGAACAACAGAATAAATCCAAAAAATGTAGAAGGAAGGAGATCAAAAAATATAAGAGCAGAAATTAAAGAAATAGAAAATAAAGACACAATAGAGAGAAGCAACAAAGCCGAAAGTTGGTTCTTTGAAAAGACTAATAAAATAGATAAACCTCTGGCAAGATTGATCAAGAAAAAAAGTGAGAAGGCACAAATAACCAATATCAGCAATGAAAAAGGAGACATAACTACAGGTTATATACAGCAGAGAATAAAAAAATAAGGGCAGTTAATGCCAATAAATTTGAGAATGCAGACAAAATAGACCAAATAGAATTCCTAGAAAATTTTAACTTACCAAAACTGACTCAAGAAGAAAAAGAAATACTAAATAGTCCTTTAACTACTACTAAAGGAATTGAAGTAGCAGTTAAAACTCTTCCTACCAAACAAACAAACGAACAAAAAATAGGAGGCAGAATTTTCCAGTTGATATGTGGATTACAGGTAGGTGAATGTAGAATCTAAGGCAGTGGAAGCCCTAGGAAGGCCACCTCTCTCTATGGGCAGCCTCCTGTGGAGATCCTCAGAGGGTGGCCCCTAATGAAACAGGGTCTGACAATCCCTCTGAAGTCCCTTCAGGCAGTGAGCACAAATGAGTAACATCCAGCACTCTGTTACTGCTCTGTGGTAAGTGTGCTAAGCAGGACAAAGGAGGAGCTCTATCACTTGTACAGTCTCTTGGTAGTCAGCTTCTGTAGTCTTCTGCTCACTGAGGACAAGGAGCCTGTGGAGCTGCTGGAGAAGTCTGTGTTCCAGTTGCCAAGAAACACCACATATAGCCAAGTTGTGACTAGTCGGGGTGGGGTTGGGTGCAGGGAGGCCAAGAAGGGACTTCTGGAGAGTGTAGCTCCAGGTAGAAGCCCTGAGACTCTTTCTTCACGAATATCAGATACTTTTATCCATTTGCAGCTGATGAGCCCTTCTAATGGTGTCCAAGCTAGCTGCAGGGTGATGGTTCTAACAGTGATGCATGTTCTGCAAATAAGAGCTTCATCATTATTTTGAAATAAAATGAGAGTTCAAGTGGTTTGAAATCTAATCACATTATCACAAGAAATTTTAACAATATATTTGTCAATGAAACAGAAAGAAAAGCTGCTGACTATCATTTCCATTGTTAAACATTTTGGACGAATTTAAAAATTGGTTTTAAATACTTTATCTCCTACTTGTACACAGAAAGATTTTTGTTGATGGTGACTATTGAAATTTTGAAGAATATATCATTCTTGATCAGAATTTGTGTGTAGCCATTTCAAGCCTAAAACCTAATATAAAATAAACATGAAAGCAGATTTCAAGTTTCTTACTTAAAAGTCTGAAAAGACTTTATTTAAAAGTTTAATATTAATTCAATATTAAAAAGGAAAACACCAGACCAAGAAGGTTTTACAAAAAAAAAAAAATCTAACAAATAGATCATTCCAAAGTCACATAGTATCTTCTAGAATTTTGTAAAAGAAAGAAGAGTGACTCATTCTGTGATACTAGCAGAACTTGAGGCTGAAAGCAAATAAGGACAGCATAACAAAATGAAAAAAAATAGATGAGTTTTACTCATGGATACAAAAACAAAAATTCTAAACAAATATCAACAAACTGAATCTAGTACTGTATGAAAAGGAAAAGATCAGGACCAAATTGTTTTATAACAAAAATGCAAAGGTGGTCTAACATGAGGATAATCTACAAATGACATTTACTACATTATTGAAGGGGAAAAAACATAATTATCATAAGAAACAGAAAAGGTATTTGATAAAGAATGCAATATCCATTGATGATTTAAAAACAATAATAAAAACTTCTTAGCACAGAGAAACAACATGGAACTTATTCTTAATAGGGAAAAGTTAATGGTGCTTCCTCTAAAATATCCAACAAGACAAGAATGCCCAATGCAGTCTTTTCTATTCAACACTATACTGAAGGTCCTGGCCATCTCAGTACGACCAGAAAAATAAATTTAAGGTGTAGAGATTGAAAAGGAAAAAACAAAAGTCTTATTATTTATAGCTGATATGGTTGTCAACATAGAAAACACAAAAGAAAATACAGACAACTTAAAAAGAATTGTGACTCCTTGAGAAATGGTCAATTCTAGGGCCAGGAAAGGAAAATACAAGATGAGTGGCCAGTAAGTAAGAAAGTGCTCAAAACCAAAAGAGTGGGGGTATGTCAATGGGAATCAGGAGCCAATCTGAAAGAGCCCCCAGTGGTAAAAGCTAGAGCTTGAGCAATAAGACAAATAACATAATATTGGATTTATAACTCAAAGTACTAAGTAAATATGCATGAGTTCATACTGACATAAACAAGTAACTGAATAAATAAGTACATAAATGTGTAAATAAGCAAATAAGGGAGAAGAAACAAATATTTTTTACATAAGAATTCCAAATAATATACGTAAATACACCCCCTTCTAGAGGTGGAGCTTAATTCTTCTCCCTCTCTTAGAGGAGGGGTTAGATCATTCTAAAGAATGGAGAATGAAAAGAGAAAAACAGCAACTTTACAGTGGATGAATCTGGCAACCATCACCTTAACCAAATGATGAAGTTAAACATCACCAGTGACATCATGGGGATATCACATACCCTTGATATGATGTGATGAAAAGGGCACTTCAACTCTGGTGTTTCTTCCAAAAACAACCCCAGTCTAATTATGAGGAAAACCAGACAGTTCCAAATTGAAAGACATTCTACAGTATACCTCAAAAGTATTAAGGTCACAAAAAAAACAAGGAAAGACTTGAGAAACTGTCATAGACTAGAGGACACTAAAAAGACATGACAATTTAAATGCAATGTGGAATTCTGAATTGGACCCTAGAACAGAGAGAGGACATTATTGGGAAAACTGATAAATCCATATAGTCTGAAATTTAATTTACAGTAATATACCAATATTGCTTCCTTAGTTTTGACAAATATACCATGGTGAGGAATACACAGGAACTCTCTGAACTCTCTCTTTATTTACTTTTCTATAACTATAAAATTATTCTAAAATGAAAGGTTTGATTAAAAATAATAAAAGTCTAGCAAGGTGAATGGCTATAATATCAAAATTCAAAAATCAAATTCATTTTTATACCCCTGCAAAAGAGAAAAAAACACATTACATAATAAGATCTTATTTCTAATAGCAGCAAAACCCATAAATGCCAAAGGATAAATCTAACACAAGATACGCAAGACCTTATTCAGAATATTGTAAAGCTCTACCAAAAGACATTCAAAAATTTATTTTAAATGAAAGGATATATCATATTCATAGTTAGGAAGACTCAACATAATAAAAATACCAATTCTTTTCACACTGATCTATAGATTCATTGCAATTTCAATACTTTTGTGGAACATAACAAGCTGATTCTGAAATATGTTTGAAATAACAAAGGGCCAAGAATATATGATATTCCTGAAGAAGAATAAAATGGGAAGATTTTGCCCTATCAAATATTGAGATTATTTATGAAGCTAAAGTTATTAAGTTAGTATAGTCTTCGTTCAGGGACAAAAAGATGGCCAATAGCAGAGATCCCAGAAACAGATCTATATAAATATGAAAATTGATGTATGGCAGAGGTGGCACTTCAGTTCATTAGGTTATCCGCATGGAAAATAATAAAACTGCTCTCTATGTTATACTCTTATACCACATAAAAATCTATACTGGTTACATTAAGGACTTAAATGTGAAAGGTACATTTTAAAACTTTTATTAGAAGAAAATAAAGACTATCTTTAAGACCACAAGTTATAGAAGACAACCCAAAAAGTGCTATCTATAGGGAAAAGATTGACTTGTTCAACTCCATAAAAATTAGGAATTTCCGCTTATACAAAGACACTATAAAGAAAAAAAATGCGAAAAAAATGAGGGAGAATATTAGCACATATAACTGACAAATGATGAGTAGCCAAATAATTAAGTAACTCCTACAAATTAATATAAATGAGAAATATACCAATTTAAAAATGGGCAAAAGATATTAACAGTCATTTCACAGAAGAAGAAACATGTGTGGCCAATAAACATGAAAAAATGCTAAGCCCACAATGAGATATTACTTTACACTCACTAAATGACAAAAATTTTTAAGTAGGACAATATCGAATATTAATTAGGTTGTGGATATCTTATAAAGTGCTGAAAGGTATAGAAAGTTTAAAATACATTTTGGCAGAATCCTGTCAAGCTGAATGTTTACATGTCTTGTTAACCAACAATTCCATTCCTAGGTATATACATTAGAAAATGGGTGTGCATGTGGATTAGGAGACATGTACAAGAATGTTCATAAGAGCAAAGTGCTAGAAATGACCCAAATGTCCATGAAAAGATAAATGGACGAAAAAATTTGTTTCATCATCACCCAATGAAATACTACACAGCATTGAGAATGAGCAAGCTATAGCTACATGTAAAGGATAGGTAAATTTTGGACATACAATAATAAGTGAAAAAAAGGTTAAGTCACAGAAGACCACATCATTTTCTACTAAGCTCACAAACAAGCCAAATGAACGATAATTGGTTAAGCATCCCTACAAATATGGAAAAAATATATATCAAAAACAGCAAGAGAATGTTAAACACAAGACTTAGAATAGTGGTAATTTCTGGCAGGTGGTGTGGAGAATGGGACAGAAAATGATGCAGGGATAGATGCTATTATTATTGTTCTTGGTTAAGGCTGTGATTTCTTGTTTTTTTTCCATAATATTATATTCTTTATAACTCATGTATAAAATGTATATATTCTTTTATTATATATCTAATATATTTTATATGAACAGAGAATGGGAGAAGATTAGGAATAAGTTAAGAATGACAACTCTTTTGGAAAGCTTTGCTGTTAGGGAATAAATTAAGCCATAGTTGCAAGGGGATATGGGATGAAGAAAATTTTATATTTTTTTAAAGATGGGAGCAATAGGAGATCAATGGAATGGCAGAGGACTTTGGTGAAAATATGGGCAAACCAACTAAAGTCAATTATCTCAAAACTCTGGCATTAACCAAAGGCTTAGAAGAAATGAAAATTATCTATCAAAGCAAAAATACTGAATTTTGGTAAGACTGTAGATTTTGTGGCATTTTAATTAGTGGCTATTCCTGCCCCCTTTCCCTCTTTAACTCAGTGGCTCAGTAGCCAAAAGTTGACTAAATTCCAGACAACAGAGAGAGATCTGACTGCTTTGGTTGGGAATTTAAAAGGAAATCCTGGAGAATGAGACAACTATAGGAACTTTGAAAAGCTCTGACATATTCCTAAGGATCTAAAGGGCTGTGCATATATGGCTATGTGTGTACTCAAGAAAGAAATGAAAAAAGAGAGGGCCCAAGTCACTCACATATGGCTGACTGTGAGGCCCTATGCAAGCAAAAGTGAAAGCTAAGGTTGCCTTGTAAACGGGCTGAAGTGTGAAGGCATGCCTTCTCACACAGATTTTGGCAAAGAGAGGAAGACGTGTAAGACAAGGTCTTTAAGGAAATATATTTAACTGATCACTGGCTGACCACCAAATTATAGTTACCAGGTGTGAACCCTTAAGAATCTAGACTTAAAAATAAAAACAAGTTGTTTTTTTTTTTTTAAAAAGCTACAGAGAACTCAGGGGCCATATAGTACAGGGAATATAGAATTCAAAGAACTAGCTGAGAAAGGTTGCTAAACAAACAGCAACAAGAAAAATAACAATAACGACACCTACACACACACACACACACACACACACACACACACACACACACAACTAAGAACAACAAACCTTGAGGGTGGAAGAGTCTGATACTAGAATTGTTAGAATATCTAAAATGCCCAGTTTTTGTCAAAAAGTTATGAAACATGCAAAGAAACAGTATATTATGTTATGTTACATTTAAAGGAGGAAAAAGCAGCCAAAAGAACATGTCCCTGAGGTGGCCAATGTTTGGGACTTAATAGGCAAAGACTTTATATTAGCTATTATAAATATTTTCAAAGAACTAAAAGAAACCATACTAAAGAATTAAAGGAAAGTGTGAGAAAATATCTCACATATAGAGAAGATCAATAAAGAGAAAGAAATCATGAAAAAAGAATCAAATAGAAAATGTGGTATTGTAAAGGATAACAACCAAAATGAAAAATACACTTAGAGGGGCTCAACAACAGATTTGAGCTGGCAGAGGAGAAAAAGGATAAAGTAGATGATAAGTCAATAGAGATTATCCATTCTGTAAAGCAAAAAAGTAAAAATAATGAAGCAAAAGAAACAGAGACTCACAGACTTGTGGGACTCCATCAAGTTTACCAACATATGCATAACAGGAATCTCAGAAGGACAAGAGGAGGAGAAAGGGGCCAAAACATCACAAATTTAATTAAAAAAATATTAATCTATACATTCAAGAAGCTCAAGTATAATAAACTCAAAGAGATCCACAGTGAAACTGACAAAAGTCAAAGACAAAATGAAATCTGGAATACGGCAAAAGAAAAATGACTTATGCTTATAAGAGATCCTCAATAAAATTAACAGCTGTTTCTCATCAGAAACCATAGAGGCTAGAAGACAATGTGATAACATCTTCAAAATGTTTAAAGAACAAGACTGTCAATGGATAATTCCATATCTAGCTAAACTGTTCTTCAAACATGAAAGAGGAGTTAAGATAAACAAAAACTGAAAGATTCTATTGCTAGCAGACTGATCCTACAAGAAACACTAATTGCAGACTGAAATTAAACGGCACTATACAGTAACTTGAAGGTAAACTATATAGGCATTAAGAAAGAACGTATTTTTGTCTGTTACACTTTTATTGTCCTATCTGTTGTAAAAGACAATTGCATAAAGCAATAATAATAAAATTGTGGGCTTATAATAAATAAAGAGGTAACTTGTATGATAATACTACTACAAAGGAAGGGAGAGGGAACAGAGGTATACCAGAGTGAAGTTTTTATATAACATTGAAAGTTAGAATTAATCCAAAGTAGAATATATCAAGTTAAGGTGTTAACTGTTATCCCTAGGGCAACCACCAAGAACTTAACTCAAAAATATATATAGTTAATAAGGTAATTAAAAGTTTATACTAGAAAATATCTACTTAACACAAAAAGAGGAATTAAAAAACAAAGGAATAGAAAAGATGTAAGACATACATAAGGCAAATATCAACCCTTCACAAATCCTTCCAAAAAATAGAGGAAAAAACACTTCCCAATTCATTCTATACAACCATTATTACCCCAATACCTAAACCAGACAAAGTCATCACAAGAATAAATACAGACCAATATCCCTTATGAATATAGATATAAAAATCCTCAACAAAATACTAGCAAATCAAGTCCAGCAACATATAAGAAGTATTATATAACATGATTAATTAGAATTTATCTTAGGAATGCAATGTTATCACCTGAAAATTAATCAATGTACTATACTACATTAATAGAATACAGCATAAATTCCACATGATCATCTCTATAGATGCAGAAAAAGCATTTGACAAAATTCAACATCCATTCATGGCAAAATACTCAGAGAACTAGGAGTAGAAGCAAACTTCCTCAACTTGATAAAAGGTATCTATGTAGAACACGCAGCTAACATCACACTTAATGGAGACTCAATAATTTCCCCCTAAGATCAGGAACAAGACAAGGATGTCTGCTGTCATTACTTCCAGTCAGTATTGTACTGGGAGGTCTAGCCAGGGAAATTAGTCAAGAAAAAAAAAGCATCCAGATTGGAAAGGAAAAGTAAAACGATCTCTATATGTAGATGACATAATCTAGTATACAGAATATCCTAAAGAATCTACTAAGAAGCTATTTGAATTAATAAACAAGTTCAGTAATGTGGAAGGATAGGAGATCAATACACAAAAATCAATTGTACTTTTACACATTAACAATGAACAATTAGCAAAAGAAGTTAAGAAAAATAATCCCATTTATAATAGCAGCAAAAAGAATAAAATACCTAGGAATAAATTTAACAAAAGAAGTGCAAGACTTGTACACTGAAAACTACAAAACACTTCTGAAAGAAATTAAAGATGATCTAAATGGAAAGACTTGTCATGTTCATGGCCAGGAAGACTTAATATTGTTAGATGGCAATAATTCCCAAATTGATACATAGATTCAACACAATCCCTATAAAAATTTCAACTGATATTCTGGATCAGCAGAAACTGACGAGCTGATCTTAAAATTCATATGGAAATGTAAGGGACTTAGAAAAGCCAAAACGATGTTGGAAAAGACAAAGAAGACGCCCATTTCTTAATTTCTAAAGTTACTACACAGCCACAATAATCAAGACAGTGTAATATGGCATATTGACAAATAAATCAATGAAATAGAATTGAGAGTCCAGAATTTAACCTTTACATTTATGAATTACAGTCAATTGATTTTTATAAGGTTGCCAAGACAATTCAATAGGGGAAAGAATACTCCCTTTAAGAAAAGGTGCTGGGACAACTAGTACATGCAGAAGAATGAGATTTGGACCCCTACCTCATGCCACACACAAAAATTAATTCAAAATAGATAATCAGCCTAAATATAAGAACTAAAACCATACAATTCCTGGAAGAAAACATAGGAATAAAGTTTTGTATCCTTGGGTTACGCAATGGTTTCTTGGATATGACATTAAAACCTCAGTAGTAAAAGAAAAAATTGACAAATTTGACATCATCAAAATTTAAAAACTTTTGTGAATCAAAGACCACCACAAGAAAGTGAAAAGACAACTCACAGAATGGGAGAAAACATTTGTAAATTACAAGAGACTTGTATCCAAATATATAAAGAATTCTTATAGCTCAACAATGAGAATGAATAATCTTATTTTAAAAGGGCTAAGGATTTGAATAGATGTTTCTCCAAAGAAGATATAGAAATAGCCAATAAAGACATAAAAAGATGTTCAACATCATTAGTTATTAGAGAAATGCAAATAAAAACCACAATGAGATAATACTTTATACTCAATAGGATGGCTATAATCAAAAAGACAAACAGCAAAATGTGTTGGTGAGGGTACATTGCTGATGGGAAATGTAAAATGGTGAGGCCACTTTTGCAAATAGTTTGGTAGTTCCTCAAGAAGTTAAGAGTAGGGTCACCATATGACCAAGCAAACCCACTGCTAGGTATTTACCTAGGAGAAAAGAAAACATATATACATCCACACAAAAACTTGTACACAAATGTTCAGAGCAACATTATTTATATAGTTAAACATGAAAAGAACTGAAAAGTCCATCAGCTGACAACTGGATAAGTAAAATGTGGTATACACATACAACAGATTATCTGGCAATAAAAGGGAGTGCTACATGCAACAACATGGATGAATTTCAACATTATGCTAAGTGAAAAAAGCTACTCATTAAGACCAACATGTTGTATGATCCCAATTATCTGAAATGTCAAGGCTAGACAAATCAATAGAGATAGAAAGTAGATTAGTGGTTGCCTAGGACTTGGGGGAGGGGAGTTATGGGGAGTAACTGCTAACGAGTATGAGGCTTCTTTTGAGTGGGATACAAGTGTTCTAAAATTGATTGTGGTAATGGTTGCACAATTCTGTTAATATACCAAAAACCCTTTAGAGGATGAATTTTATGACATGTGAAATATATCTCAATAAAGGTGTAACTAAAGATTTAACCAGGGCTGGGGGTTTGCCTGGTAAGTGTGCTGAAGTGACAGAGGCCAAAGGAAGTGAAGATGGATGCAAGGGAAGGACTATAGTGATGGACCATGGAATCTAAACTGATTAAAGGAAGGACATGGGAACATAGAGTAAGTATAGGGTAGTGAAAAATGTTGAAGGTTTGCTGGACTTGGGAACTAGAGTGAAAGAGCCAGAAAGATTAGAGGTACGGGATAGATAGCAGGATGCCTGAAACTGAGATTATGGAGGCAATGATGTTACAGGTACTGATAAGAAGGGTACCACTATCAGAGTAGGTGGCTGAGGTGGGTGTGAAAGGCAAGAGCATTGTAAGAGAGCAGATCACACAACTGAGAGACAAGAACACTGCAAGTGTCATCTATGAGGGTATTAAAATCACCAAGAAGTAGGACTTGGGCAGTGTTATAGAGAGTGACTAGTAGCTAAATTCTTCTAGGAATGAGGTGTGACAGGGGCAGGTATGTGTGTATGTTTGTACCTGACTCTAACACAGATGGGTGGGTGATAGTATAGTTTAATGATCTGAGATTTAAAAGAAGATATTTGATATTTACATAACCTTAAAGTATCATTCCACAAATGACTTATTAATTATAAAGGCAAAAAAAAGTAACTGTAGTGGAGAAACCTGGTAGACACCACCTTAAACAAAGTGAATAAAACCAGTATGGGACAAAATGACATTACAAGCCTCCTGAGATAAAGCACTGAAGATATGTCTCTTCTGTGGTATTCTTGCCCCAATTCCATAACTTTACTACAATCACTAGGAAACATCAGACAAACTCACATTCTATAAAATAACTGGCTGGGGCTCTTCAAAAGTATCAAAATCATGAAAGACAAAGAAGGACTAAAGAACTGTCCCAGATTGAAAGAGCCTAAGGAGACATGGCAACCAAACGCAATATGGCATCCTGAAGTCAATCCTAGAATAGAAACATATTAGTGAAAAGCCTGATGAAATCTGAATAAGTTCTGTATTTTTGTTAATAGTACTGTGCCAATGTTAATTTTGATAACTGCACCATAGTTGTATAATTTCTCAACATTTGGAGAATCCGAGTGAATTGTATATGGGAATTCTGTGTACTATTTTTACAACTTTGTAAAATAAAATTATTTTTAAATAAGAATAATTCTAATAAAGGTTGTTTAGGGAGGGAGAGAAGATGTCTGGGGAGGGCAGTTAGAGTGAGGACAACTACCCTCATCTCCTGGCTTCCTGGTAAGAGAAGTATGAGGGGGCTGCTAGTGGAGCAGAATGCTCAGAGGAAAGCAAGATTTCTATTCAAGCAGTGGTTCTCAATAGCCAGTTGGACAGTCAAGAGGTGTCTGGGGGCATTTTTGAATGTTACAATAATTGGAGATCACTAGTGACATTTAGAGAGCATGGACCAGGGATGTTTAGCTGCACAAGACAGCTCCACACAGCAAGACAGTTCCACACATCTGAGACAATTTTAGAATGTCCCACTAGACAATCATGTAGGTGAAAAATCTTTTCATTCATTCATTCATTTATTCAACAAACATTTACTGAGCCTACATAATGGCAAGCGCTGTTTTAGGTAATAGGGATGCATCAGAGCACAAAAAAGACAAAAGCGACTACCCTTCTGGAGCTTATAATTGAGTGGGAAAGTCAGACAACAAACATAATAAGGATGTGAATTACATATTCTGTGAAGGTGATGAGCACTATGGAAAAAATAGAGCTGGGTATATGCTGGGGAGAGCTGCAATTTTAAACAGGACAGTCTGTCTAGGAAGGCCTCATTGAGAGAGTGACATCTGAGTATAGCTCTAAAGGTAGTAAAAGCATGAGCTTTGTGGGAGAAAAGCATTCCAGGTGGCCCAGTACAAACCCCTGAGGTGGAAGGGTGCCTAATATATTATTAAAGTAGCATAAAGAAGGCCAGGATGGGTGGCATAGAAGCAGCAAGTGGGAGAGTGGTAGGAGATAAGGTGAGAGAGGTTATGGGGGCCAGATCATAGATTTAATATATAGTGACTTTTGTAGAAATTCAATAACTACATAACTTCAGGAAAGACTCTACTTTGTTCTGTTTAGGACTTTATGAAGAATTGTTCATTTTCTAAGAAAACTGCATCACCCTACCTATGGTTTCTGGGTCACCAATCAACACATGTGTAGCTGTCATAGTCTCAGGTTTGAGTATCATAGACCATTTCATTATGTCTTCTGGTGGAATTATATCCCAGCCTTTATATATTAAAATGCATATTGTTTTATTATAAATTACTCTTCCTTTATTTGTCCCTTATACTACAATTAGGACATTGTATTGGTTTGGTGGGAATTATGTGTGTAGAGAGATTCTATTATCTATGCACTTCATTTCAGAATAGTGAAAGGGGTATTTTAAAATATACATTAGAAAGATGGAGCATTGGGTCCAATAGGTATGAGAACTGTTAAGGCAAGGCAAGAAAACAGAGACTATTCAGAAGCCAGGGAGAGAATGGAGGGGATTGAAGCTGAGTTCCAGAAGGCCTAGTCAAAGGATTTCAGAAGGGCTGTATGGGGATGTAATTTGGAGACCCTCGGTCTTCATGTGTTGACTAACATGGTATAATATAAAGGGCCTGATTCACTTTTTCTTCTTAGTTGCTCCCCACCCTGGGGATCTTTACCAGTTTAACACAGTAGGCTGAGGAATAAAGAGGGTTCTCTCCTCAGTGAGACCAGAAGCAGCCCAAGTCCAGGTTCCATTTTTTACCCACAGAACAGTTCAGAACCCAAGGCTAAGCTCATAGGTGCTCTCAGGCCAAACGTTGCTGTAAACGATACATCTCTAACCTATTTAGGGATGGGAGACATGTAGAAAAAGGGAAAACAGTAACAGAGAAAGAAGCATTCGGAAAGTAGAACCAATGGGGTAAGGTCAGAGACAGACAAGAGAAAACAAAGACAAAGACCAAGAGAGATAATATTCTTTTCAATCTCGACTGTCATTTATTGAACACTTTCTAGGGGCCAAGCGGTGGGCAAAACGATGCACATGTATTGTCTCAGGTGGAGACCCCATTCGACAGATTAGGAAACAGGCTCAGAGGGGTGAAGTAGACGACTCAAGGTCTCACGACTAGTTTTAACTGGTAGGATCAGGATTCAGCCTTCTAGGTCTGTGTTGTCTAGTATGTATGTGTCAGGGAGTGCAACAGAAAGAGGCAGACAGAATGATGGAGATAGGGAGACGGAAAGGCGGGGCAGAGAGAGATGATTTACAGACGTGCACGCAGACGGTCACGTGAGCTGCGCTGCATGGAAACGTTTTCCAAAAGACTGGGGGCAAGGGGGTGGCGCGGAAGGCGGGAATGGGAGGTAGTCTTCACAGGGTACTCACCTGGTCGCAGTGTGGGGCTGCAGGGGCACTCGCCCTCCCTCTGCTACCCGCGAGATCCTCTGCAACACGCTGACCTAGGGTTGAGAGGCTGCCCAGTTAAGAGGTCGCTCAGACCCCACCCCTCACGCGCTCCTGCCCAGCCTCTTTCCCCTGCGCCCCCCGACACTGGTCTTTACAGCCTCTCGCCGGACACCTCCCGCTATTCACGCCGCACGCAAGCAGATTGCAGGAACCATCCGCTGGATCTCAGGAATATCCTGGATGCATCCCTCCCACCCGCTGGAGCGCGAGCTAGGTTGCAAGCTCCATCGCTACGAAAAGCTCCCGGGCTCCCATTGGAGGCATGCCCTCCTGCCTTCCCTGGGATTGGCTGGAGATAGAAAGGTCTTAGTTGAAGCCCCCAGGCCTGAATCCAGGCGAAAGAAAACTCCGCCCCTTCAGGGACCTTTGATTGGCTGACGAGCCAAGCCCACCCTTTCACAGAATTGGCCAAGAGAGGTGGGGGTCGTCATTTCCTTTGCCAAGTTATTCCATAGGGCTTCGGGAGGTTAGTTGGGAATACGCAGGCGCGAATCCCAAAGTGGGCCTTGGCGCGAGTAAGTGAAAGATGAAAGATCCCGGCTTCTTGATTTCACACTCTCCCTATGCTACATTGTACAAGCCACCGCCCGGCTAAGAGACACGACTCTGTCCCCAATTTCCCGTAGCACTACCCTCCTTGCAGGGATTTCTGAGCCAGGTTTATCTCGCTCAAACTGAGTGTAGTTCCTAATTTCATCCATGGAGGAGGAGGGGGACCCGGCCAGTCACCCAACAGCTACTTATTGAATAATACATTGGTCAAGTGATAACTGTTAGGTCCGCGAGGGAAGAGCCAGCCAGATGCCTGCCTGGAGACTTCCCAGCTTGGTACCAAAATCCAGACCAGAATAGGGCCCACCCTAAAGCCCTAGACGCCACCACCCTAATCCAGAGGCTCAATTAGCATTCGATTAACGATTAACGTTCCCCACCCTATACCCCTACCCTACATAACCCCATAAAAGCTGCACCCTCCCATCCCAGGGCATGACTTCTCTGGCCCCTGTCCTCTCTGGACCTGAGAACCTCGCCAGGGAGTCCTCGCCCAATGAAGGCTTGCTTTTAAAACTTCTCGATGTGTCACGCGTTTACCTTACAATAACCTCACCAAGGGCCACAGTTTACCTGTGAAACGAGAAGCCAATTTTAAAATCTTGCCTGACGCAATCATTATGACAATTAAATGAGAGAACTAAATTAATTGCCTGGGACATTAATAGTTAAGGTCTCCCATCCCAATTCTTGCCTTTCCCATTGTTTCAGACTGAGGGAACTATGGCCCAGAGAGGCAAACTGATTGGCTTGAGGTTACATAGCAATAAGACCCTGAATAAAACCCACGCTTCTGTCCTCAAATCAAAAGCTGTTTAAGAAGGAAAGAGAGACAGCAAGGACCTTCTTATTACCAGGGGTTCTTAATTTGGGGATAAGATTTAGAGGGGTCCATAACTTTGCATGGGAAAAATAATTATAACTTTTTTTCACTCTCCTCTAGTTGAAATTAAGCTTTTTTTTCCCCCCCAGTAAAAAAAAGTAAGTAACCATAGTATTAGTAGTACCTGGGACACTGCCACCAACAGAAACCACAGAGATTTTCGTATCACATTATAGATGCTGCAGATCTTTTGAAATATCATGTGATCCCATCTCTTTTAAAATCATGATAGTCATTAGACCCTCCATTGGATCTTATGATTTAATGAATTAATGAGGAGCACATATATTACTATAGCACATACTTGCTTTTTTCATTTTTTAATAATTATATTTCAATAAAATTAGTTAATTTTGTAACCAATGGTATTTTATTTAATGTATTTAAAAGATACTGTTTTCAGAGGAAAGGCCTATTAGCTTCACCATATCACTAAAAGGGTCTGTGGCATAAAAAGTGTTAAGAACACTTGTCTTAAACTCTGGGCTCTAATGTTGTGGCCTCCAGCCCCCAAAAGACACACGGACCACCAGAACTCTCAGTGAGTTATAGGAATCACACTCTTTATTCAGCCAGCTGGGTCTGCCAGGGGTACGCAGACCCCAAATTAAGCAGCCCCGAAATGTAGAGGTACAGGGTTTTTAAGCCCCAAATCCCATTCTTCATTCTGTCTGAACACAAAGGTCTATTTTTCTTCTATTTATTACCTGTCAACCCACTGGTCAGGTGTGTAAGCCGGGGTACAGAAGCAGAAAGCTTGTTAGAATGTCATGTTTCCATAGTTAGTAGCCTATGTTCCTATGGCGATAGCCAAACAGTAATTTCTAGCAAGTAATTAATTTTTAAACAGTAATTCTCCAGCTAACACACTAAGAGGACAAAAGACTTGACCTGTTGTGTTTCTTTGTTGTATCTCTATCACCCAATTTAATATCAAACATATAGTAGGTGTTCAATAGTTTACTGAATGAATGATAGGATTCCTCCCTAGCTATCCTCTTCACCCCCCAACTGGGGGAACTAATGCTTCCTTTTTTGGTGACCTAAGGAGAGATATTCCTAAACCTAGTTTTGATCCTGCCAGTCTTCTTTGGGTCATAGAAGTGGGTGGCATTTTAAAGGTCTGGCTCCAGGAGATTCTGGAAACCTCATCCCCAGAAGCAGGGCCCTCTGCTGCAAAGGAGTGGGGTGAGCTGTGAAGGACACAAAGACAATTAGCTTCAGCATGGGAACAGGCCCTGGTCCACATTGGGTCCATGACTCTACCTCCTCCTCCTCCTCCTCCTCCTCCTCCTCCTCCTCCTCCTCCTCCTTCTCCTCCTCCTCCTCATCCTCATCCTTGTCCTCCTCCTGATTTCTGTTCAGGGTCCCTGCAAATGTGGCTGTCTTCTCTGATCAATAGCAAAGACTATATTTTGGAGTTGGATGTGACTTTAAAGATCAAGAACAGCCCATTCTTTTGAGAGGCCCGGACTGGGCAAGGCCGTGCACTGAGGAATGAGGGCACAGAGAACAAGATATCACTGTAGGCAAAGAACATTCCTCCCGTGCCTTAGCCCAAGACATGAGCACCTTGGATAACTATATTAGAATCCTATACTTGGCTTCTAACAGTGTCCCTGAAGCCAGAAAACCTCTTTGACAGGGTGGGTGAAGAGGATCCTCAAGTGCCAGGATGAGAGGCTGGGGATTTGATTAGGGAGACAGAAAGGAATCAGGGAAGGGCAAGATGAAGGCCAGGCTTCTGAGGTCTACTTCAAGACTGGACTCCATCTTGGGATCTTAGGCAGGTTGCTTTTCCAGGGCTGATCCCCCAACACAATTAGCCACCATTTACAGATGGGAAAACTGAGGCCCTCTAGAGAAGGCAAGGAAGTCACGTTGTAAGGAAGAGCAGATTGAGGCAAAGGTACCCAGGCCATCTGTTTCTCAGACTGGCTGGGATCCTCTTGCCAGGTTGACCTCTTCCTGGCCCACTCTCAGCCCTTTGCCCCTGCTGCTTTCTACTCCCCTCCACTTCATTACCTGCTCATTGGGACTGGTGCCAAATATTGCACGTAGATGTCTCTTCCTTGTGCGCAAGATGCCTTGACTCAGGATCCTGCAATTTCATCTTTGGCCCTGAGGGAGGATGTTCCTATTCTGGGCCAGTCTCCTCAACCCACTTCTGACAGTGTAGTCCCAGGTCAGAAACAGAGGCATCCAAGCTTCCATGCTCTTCCCAAAACATTTATAAGAATCATGAAGTATGTCTAAGATCTGGTATTCCAACCATTTCACAGAGGAGTCCCAGAGAGGGAAGGGTCCTTGCCAACGTTTCCACAGCAACCTGGCAGCCATCTCGGACTTCTCTCAATTCTTTTTCCCATATCTAAAGTCAATTCCAGCACCTTAAAAGTTCTCACAGAATAGACACATTTCTAGTGTGGGAGAATTCTCATTAATTTACGTAGATATTTTGCCCTTAAGGAGATGGAACATAACTCTCCATTCCCTAAGCATGGTTTACTCCTTCCAAAGAGTACAGTATGGAGGGCAGGGGGAGTAACTTTACAGTGGAGAAACCTGACATACACTAACTCAGCCAGGAAATCAAGGTTAACATATTGATAGTATATCCCCTTCATACGATGTGATGAGCATGGCACTTTATTTCCGTGGTCTGTCTTCCTCAAACTCATAACCCCAGTCTAATCATGAGAAAAACATCAGACAAATCCCAATTGAGGGAAATGCTACAAAATATCTGACCATTACTCCTCAAATGTTGATGACCCCATGTCATCAAAAACAAGGAAAGTTTGAGAAACTGTCACAGCCAAGAGGAGCCTATGGAGATATGATGACTAAATGTAATGGGGTATCCTGGAAAAGGGCATTAGATAAAAACTAAAATAATATGAATAAAGTATGGACTTTAGTTCACAATAACGTATCAGTGTTGGTTCATTAATTGTGACAGGTGTACCATACTAATGAAAGATGCTAACACTAGGGGAAACTGGCTGTAGGGTATATAGAACTCTCTGTATTATCTTCGCAATAATTCTGTAAGTGTAAAACTTCTTTTAAAAACTTATTTTAAGGAAACCTCCTATATCCACCCCCATCACGCCACTCCGAGTTATAGCTTTCCTCTTTCTCAGTGCTCTCCCTCCCTCCAATCCATTCTCCTGGCAGCCAGCAGAGAGCATTCTCTAAAACGCAAATCTGCATACTTTACAGAAAAATAAGGGAGTCGGATGGAAGGAAACCCAGATGGCTACATAAGTCGTCATTATGATCCACAAAGAATCTGGGAGGTATTTCTGGTGTCAATTGATTATAAAGTTACTGTATCCAAAATTTAAAACAACTTGGCCTTTCCAAGGTCTCCCAGATAAAACCTGTTTTCAGACTCCCAACTCCTGACCCCTCCCATCATCCAGCTACATAGTAATTTCCCTTTGCCTTTTCCTTATCGCTGTGCAAACTCCTCCGCCTAAGCCATTTTTTCTTGCCTCCTTTCCCAAGCCCAACTCCAGAGGCCCTGCGCCGCCTCCCTGAGATGAGAGCTCTCATTATTGCGTTGTAATGTCCTAACCGATATCGTTGTGTGTGTTTTTTTTCCCTACTACATGTGAATGCGAAAAAAGGATTCCTCTGGGTCCCCCGACACCCAGCTCATACTGGGCCCAAAAAAACGTTTGCCGCGCGACGAAGAAAAAGATGAAGCACAGTAAATGGATGTTCTCGGGCGCAGGGCGCTTCTCTGCGCATGCCCGAGTGCAAGAGGGGAGGGCACTGGAAGCGGCTTGCTACCTGGCAGAGGCTACCGCCGCCGCCGGGAGAGGGAGGGGCTTTCAGCCTCGCCCCGCCATTGGCCAGGATGGTCCGCATTGGCCTGACGCCACCCCTCTGCGGCCCAGGCCCAGCCAGACCGCCCCAACTCGCCCTAGCTACCGCTTTGGAGGCCAGTGCGGACCTGTAGCAAGGGACGCTGGCTGCTGGGGACGGCACACCAGGCAGAACAAAAGACTCGAAGCAGCACTTTGAATTTGCTCAGAATTTTATTAGGATTACCAGGGTTCACAGGGAACGAGGCGGGGGCTTCTGGGGGAGGGGGACGGTAATACCGCAATGGCGAAGCGGCCTTGCATAGACACCGAGGCGGGCTAGCGGGCACAGCGAGGAGAGGAGAGGTGAGGGAAAGAGAGACTCGGGAGAATGGGGTGGCAGCAGAGCCCCCCAAGGCCACAGCGGCCCTCCCCGCTTCGGAATCAAGGATGTCCACTCCATATAGCACGAGGAGGAGGAGGAGAGAGGGGCCCTGACCAAGGCATCACAATAAATACGTAGCAGCACACAGAAGCCTGCGGGGGAGGAGAGCCAAAAGGAAGGGGAAATCCCCCTTTCCTTCCCCGCAAAATAAGAACTCTGCAATTACTAAACCATAAAAATAAACTTTAAACCCGTGTACGAAGTTGGTCACCCCCCAGAAGTGCAATATGGGGCTTCAAGGCCCTAGCTGAGGGGTAGGGCAAATGGGGCAGAGGGAGAATACCGAGAGGCAGCCCTAACAAGGGCAAGGGTGAGACCATTTGTCTATCCAGTGTTGCATCTCTTCCTCAGGTTGGTCCAAGCATTTTGGACCTGAAGCACCTCCTCCACGTCGGTATCTTCAGAGTCTTCGATTCCTTCTTCCTCCTCACTTCCTTCCTCATCATCACCGTCCTCACCTCCTTGCTCGCTGCCTGCACAGAGGTGAAAGAGGCCAAGGACCGGAAAATGGAGGAGGGTGGTTAGATAGGCACAGAGCCCATAACCAGGGCAATTGGGGGCCTGGGATTACTGGCTATGTACCTCTGCTTGCAACAAGCAGCATCGTGTGTGTGTGTGTGTGTGTGTGTGTGTGTGTGTGTGTGTGTGTGTGCGCGCGCGCGTGCGTGCACGCGTGCACATGCCAGAAAGCACAGGAGTGGGAGGGAAGCACTGATTCTATACCATCAAAACTGATACATCTCTGAAAGTTGCTTTTTCTCCCCCTGTATACATCAATGTCTCTTCCTGAGCTCTGACTTCAGCTGAATAAAGGTATTCATCCTGAGGCAGCTCCCTTCCTCCTTCTACCCAAACAGGCCCCAGTTTGTCTTCTTGAGACCAATTCCACATTCCCACTCCCACCCTAGGGCTGGCAGATAGCATTGCCTCTCTTCTGAAAGAGAAGCCATCTAGTGGGTGTTTATGGGGCCAGGAACTCTCTCAGTTTCCCTCGAAATGTCTAGATTGAGTCTACTCATTCAATGCCTCTTTCCTTGTTCTCCTGCCCTCAATGGAAGTTTTCCAGGGACCCCGATGGCCAAAACCCCCAGGAGTGGTTGGTCCTACTGTTCCTTCCACCTCCCCTAGAGGCCTGCCTTATGTTCAATAAGCCTTTTAAACTCTGTTTCTCCCTGCATCCCATCAATCTCACCACCATGCAGTTCTCCAACCTAGGAAATTGCATCTTCTTTAGCCAGTCATCTAAGCCAAAACAAAACCTTAATACTGCCTCTTCCCTCAAACCCCACATGCAATCCCCAAAATGCATTCTTTGGTGAACAGTGAACAATGGCTTCTGTGGTTAAGAAGCTTGAGAAATGCTGGGTTCCACAAAGTTTAAGTAGGTTTCTTAAGGTGCTAATGTACTTGTGACTACACAGGAAGCTATAACTGTATGCAGTATTTCCCTAACATATTTAACCACTGAGCCTTTTTGTGAAAAGCAGCTCTCAGAACTGGTGAAGGGTCTTCAGAAGACAATTTGGGAAACTGTCCAACATACCATGCATTTTCACCCTTCCAGGTCCTTGTTCATGTGATCCCTTCCACTGAGAATGTTCCATAATAATGGTGAATGCCACTTTCAATCCACTTCCTTTCTCTAGTTCTCCCCTTCCCCAGTCTTGAGGTAGAATTACCTGCTTCCTACTCTGGGCTCATAGAGCACAATGTTCACTTCACCCCCAGCTCCTGAAACAGGCCTGGGAGTTCCCAGAAGCCTAGAGCTGGGTACAGAGTATGCTGAATTCCAACGTATTTGCTCCTTTTCACCCCTCTGTGTGAATCAGTCCTTAGTTTTCCACCCACTCTCTCCTATCTTTTCCTTTGTCTTTTGCTCTGTTACATCCTATCTGCCCACATCACCTCCTAGAACTAAAATGTTTCTCTGGTTTTGTTACATTTGTAAATGTTCCCTGGCCTTGTTTTGTTTTAAAAGTTGCAAGGAATGCTTTTTCTCTTTTATCCACAATAGCAGATTGTGCTCATGCCTCGATACTGATGTTTGCCACCTTTCTCTCAAAGAAGAGAAAGGAGAGAAATCAAGAGGGGATCTAGCTCACCTTCCTCACTGCCCTCCTCTTCTTCCACTGATGATTCTTCTTCAAAGATGTTCTCTACCTCATCTTCATAGTAATTCAGGTTGTTCCTGTTATCTTGATCCTTGTTAGGGTCTTCAAAGTCATTCTCGTAGTCATCAATGTCTCTGTCATCATCATCGCTACCTTCATTGTCACCTTCATTGCCGTCATCATCACTGCCTTCACTGTCACCTTCATTGCCATCGTTATCATCATCATCACTGGCCTCGTCTCCTTCGTTGTCACTGTCACTGCTGTCTTGGTTGTTGCAGTGGCTACTTTTGGGATTCTCATCATCAACACCAGGGTCCTCGTTATCACCATCAGTGTTTTCATCAATGTCATCACCGTTCTCTTCATTGTCATCAGTGTTGTATTCAGGGTTCTCACTGTTGTAATTGGGGTTCTCATTGTTGTCATCAGGATTCTCATTGTTGTCATCATCGCTCTCATTACTATCAGTGGTTTCATTGTCATCAGGGCTCTCATCAGTGGTCTCATTGTGATTTGGGCTCTCGCTGTCACAGAGGCTCTCACTGATGTCTGTTATCTCATTGTCAGTGCTCTCAAAGCAGTCGGTGGTCTCCATGAAATCAGAGATCTTGATGTCATGAATGGTCTCATTGTCGGTGATAACATCACTGTCTGAGGTCTCGCCAATAATGTCTTCCATTAAATGATAGTCATCAGAGTCTTCCACGATCACCACCTCACATTCATCTCTGTTTTTACTGTAGGAAAGTCTGGAGTTGAATATAGGGTTGGTGGGAGGTGGTGTACCCAAGACAGACACTGAAAGATGGTAAGTAACTGGGAAGGCAGTAAACTATAACAGCTCCTACGGATGAAGCTAGGGTGGGGAGAGTCCCATTTCTGCCCCTGAATGCGTAACCTTAAGCCAATCACATCCCATTTATGGGCATCGTTCCCCAGTTGTAAAACATATTGGACTGAATTATCTCAAAGGTCCCTTTTGGCTCTATAAATCTGGTGTGACACTAAGAAACCACCACTCAGCCTCCAACCCCCATTACCTTTCTTCCTTTTCTTGCTTCTTTCTGTTTGCCCTGTAGCCCCCTTCTCCCATCATGTAGTAGCGCAGAGGATTAACCCACAGGTCATTCTTGATAATCTGTTGAAAGAGAGAGGAGAATAAAGAACAGAGCTATTAGCACAAGCCCCAGAGCACACCCCCAATTCCCCAGATACCCAGAGGCAAGCCTAGTAAGGCTTTCTCTGGCAATGCTCGGGAAGGTGGGGCTCCACCTCAGCAATCCTGTTGGCCTCTGGGAGGCTGTGGTTTGAGAACCAGCTGAAGAAGCTGTGGTTGGTGTCCTGGTTCCTGTGCTGGTTGGCCTGGGGTTCCTGGCCCCGATGCCAGCGGATTGGGGTGGAGTGAGACACCAGCCGGCCTAGGGGAAAAGGAGGCTATGGAGAGGACACTGGACAAGGGTAGATGTGTGTGGGGGTTCCCATGGATTTGCCCTGGGACTGCCTCTTACCTGAGCGGTTGCACTGGAACTCCTTGACAATCACCATGTTTGTAAAGTAGGGGTTTGTCTGGAAATACAGCTTCATTTTGTAGCCCATGGAGATATGTCTGAGATCCTGTACCTGCTCAGGGTGGGGGTAATGATGGAATCCCCACCACACCATGGCCCCTACCCTTAACCCCCTCCCTCTAAGAACCAGATTCCTTGCCCAGTCCCAGTAAAGTTTCTTTGGCCTGACCTGCAGATTGGTCAAGTAGCGGAAAATGTCTTCATCACGGTGGTTGATCAAGATTGAAATTTTGGGGTGGTTGAAGAACTGATGGAGGGAGCAGTTTAGGTCAAGGAGTGACTGTTCATTGAGAGGAGGGAAGGAAGGCCAGACAGGCCAGGCCAGGCCAGGCAGGCCAGGCTGGGCAGGGCAGAGCAAAAGAGAGGCTGGAGCAGGAAAACTCCTTCTGTGTTCATGTAATGTGTGTAAAGCCAGTGGGTCAATGGGACATAACCTAAACTTTTATTTCCATGATACTATGTAATGAGAGCCTATGTTTATGCTACATCAAACTTCTGTATTAGGTGGCCTCGCCATGGTTTGTATTTGCTGTGTGTCTGGATGCTGAGGGTCTATGTTCATGTGATATGTGTCTCTGGGTGCTGAGGGCTTGTGTTCACAAGACATTGTATTGGGGGCTGAAGGCCCACGTTCAAGTAATGCTATATCTGGTTGCTGAGGGCCTATAGTCACATGATGTATATTTGGGTATTGTGGGCCTGTGTCCACATGATGATATTTGTATGTCTATGTCTGAGAGTTTGTGTCCAAATGCTACTGTGTGCCTTGGTGCCGAGGGCCTGTGACCATTGATACTCTGCGTGAGAGTGCCAAGTGTTTGTATCCCTGTAATTCTGTTGGGATGTTAAACCCGTGTTCCTAACATGTTGCATGTCTGTAACGTGTCCCCCAGAGATGAACTTATCACCAGTAGTGAATGGGATTTTCTTGCCCCTCTTTCCTTCATTTAACTCCTTGATCTCCATTCCCAGATATTCCTCCTGACCCTTCAGGAGCTCTGGCTCCTTCCTAGGCCACTTCTTTCCAGCCAAGATTAAGATTAAGGTCTCCCTAGTCTCAAGGCCTAGGCTTGCAGAGCCATGTGTGAGTTAGGTACCCTTTCTGGGCAATTTCTCTATGTGCCCTTTTCCTCCTGGTTCACTGTCTCTGAGTCAGTTTTTCTTTGTGTGCCCCTCCCCTCCTCCTTTTACCATCTTTGGTCCAATTTTTCTGCTGTGTACCCCCTATTACCCCCCTCTTTTACCCACCGTGATTCTTTTTTTTTTTATTATGCTCTTCCTCTTCCCCCTTTCCCATCTGTGGTCCAATTTTTATGTTGGGTGCCCCCCTCCCCTCTGCACAATCTCTAGTCCAGCTTCTCTGATGTTCTGCCCCCCTCCTTCCATTCCTCCTCCACCAAACCTAGTTGTTCTTTGAATAGAGGCCCATCCCCACACCCTTTCACCCTCTCACTGCCCTCACCTCCCCCCCCCCCTTTCTGCCATGGGCTCCTGGCCCATGAGTATAGATGACAAGGATACTGCTTTGACCCAGAAGCCAGGGATATGCTGGATGATGAGGTCTCTGTGCTCTAGGAAGGGTCTTCGCATCTGGATGAACTTGCGCTTGAGACGGAGGAAGGCCTTGCCTGCCTTGATGTTCACTGCCTCCAGGTCCAACTGAATGTTTTCCAGTGCCTGCAGGATGTACTCTATCTTCTCTGAACTTATCTCTTTGCTTTCCTTTTTCACATTCCTCTGCTTCTTCCTCCTCCTCCTCCTCCGCCGCCTCCTCCTTCTCTTCTTTCTTACACTTTCCTTTTCATACTCTTCGTCGTCTTCCACAATGATGATGGCCTCTTCCTTCCCCTGTGGACCGGCTAACATCTGGTACCCCCGCCCCCCTGAGCTACAGGTTTCTAGGGCCTTCCCTTCAGCAAAGCTGCTGGGCTCCGTAACCTGAATGTCAATTTCCAGGCTTCCCCCAGAAGCCTCCGAAGGAGAGAATGTTTCTAGGCTCTCCGTGGGAGGGGGCGCCTCCCCGTACCCAGACTCGATCGCAGGATCCCAGCCGGGACCCCCAGAACCCAGGGTGAAGTACGCGCGCACTCCCCCCTCCTCCAGAATGACATAGGGCGGTGGCGGGGGCAGAGTGGGGCCCAGCCCCACACCCCTCATGTCAGCCAGCACCTGTGCCGCCTCGGTTTCCTCCCGGAGCCTCGGGCGCTGCTCTGGTGGGGGCAGGGGCAGTCGCATTAGCGGCGGCGGCGGCGGCGGCGGCGGAGGTGGAGGCAGATCGTCCCGAGGGTCCGATCTGCTCAAGCGGCGGGCCTTGGCCGGAGGACCCTCATCCGGGCGGTCCATGGTGACCGCGCTCACACCGTTCAGGGAACCGCGCTCGTCTTTTCGCTCTCAGCCAGGTGGCCGCTGCCTGTCACACCTGAAGCAGAACCGCGGAGCCGAACACGTACCGCTCCGCTCACAGCCTCACTCTGGCGTCCCCCCCTTCCCGCCCACGGCGACTGTCCTACTCCCCGCGCTGAGCCCAGGTCCCGCCTCTTCCCTGACGTCAGGGGAGCATTCTGCCTTGCCATTGGCTACCGGCAGCCGCCGTGGCGCTCCCTCTCCCTCGACCTCTGCCCGCTCTCACGCAATCGGCTTGCCAACACCCCACCTCATCATCTTGCCATTGGCTTCCCTCCGGCCCGTCAATCATCAGCTGACTCCCCACTCCCCGCCCCCCCACGACCAGAGGGAACCTGCGGGGCGATTGGTTGTGAGGAAAGCTGTGGGGAAGAAGCCCCTTCCCCTCACCCTTTCAGCGTTTTATCCAATGGGAAAAGTACCAGTGGTTCGGAAGACCAAACCAAACAAAACAAAAAACAAACGCAGGCGCTGAGCATGACGTACTCAAATTAAATCGGAAAGCCTGGCTGTTGTTCTCCCCGACTTGTCCCTTCCCTCCCTTCGGCGATTACGCACTTCTTAAATCTGCCCCTGCACCTTCCTTGGCCTCTGCCCCGGTCCCTGTCCCCGGCTTTTTCCTTGTGGCCCCTCGGGGCTCAGGTTGCCCCCACACAAGCCTGTAATTTAGAAACCTAGAGCCTTGGTTGGGGACCAGGTTTTGACGTGGCATTTTCTATCCCTGCAAAATGGCTCTAGAAATAATCACGCAAAAAAAAAAAAAAAAAAGAAAAAAAAAAGAAAAAGAAAGAAAAAGAAACGCTTCCTATACGTCATTAAAGTGATGTGATTCAGTTCATCTGCTAGACTTTTCGAGGACTTTCTCTTCATTTACTTCCCCTCCTTTCTGTTCCCTTTCCCCAGTGTATGCTGCTTTTAATTGTATTTGGGATTATTTTTGGCCAGATAGATGGTCTCCGGTGAGAGAGACACGGTGGTGGGGTTTTGGCTTTGGTCCGAGTCTTCTTCACCTTGTAACCCTCACCAAGTCATAGCCTCTCTCTCCAAGATTCCTCTCTTCTAAATTAAGCATCCCTAAAGAGAAGTTGTAAGAAACTGCCCATTGCAGCCTTGTGGTAGCAGTGAACTGGAGGCAACCTAGAAACCCATCAGCAGAGAAATGGATCAGAAAAATGTGACATGTGTATAAGATGGACCACTAGAATGAATTAGATTTACGTACGGCAACATGGTTGGATCTCTCAAAAACAGAATGTTGAGTGAAAAAAGAAACATAACAAGATTTATAGTACAATACTGTTTATGTAAATTAAAACATAACAATACCATATATTTTTCACAGATACACACATATATAAATAAACACGTAAACAGTGGATTGGAAGGACAAACGTTAAATACACGAGAGTGGGTGCCTATGTGGGTGGGGAGATGGGATCTGGAATGGCTGATGAAGGGGACAAAACAAAACAAAATAAAGAATAAAAGGGCTTTGAATGGATCAACGAAGCCATAGTGTGCCAAGAACTGAGGAGTATGGTCAACTCAATTCTGTGCACCTGAGAAAATAAGTAAATAAATAGTAAAGTAATCAAGTGCCCAGGGATCGCTCTAGCTGGGTAGATTCCCAGGCTTGGGTCCCCCCGCCGACCCACTGTGACAGCCTTCCCTCTGAATTGAGTCAAAGCTTACCAAAGTTTCAGCTGTATATAGAAAACCCTTCAGAAGGCTCCTATCCCAGATTGAGCAGTCCTCCCAGAAGCCATTACTTTATGGGGGGCATTTCCTAACTCCATCAGTTCCCTCCAAGTTGGATGCCTAATTCTCAATCCCCACTCTTCAGAGTGGCCCAGTTTTAGGAACACCTTGTTTTGATTTTGGAGAGGAGACTGATAAAGGAATTGGGAGTGGTACCTGGGGGCTTCAGGCTTTGGGAAGAAAGGGAGTTCTCAAGTATCCTGTCCACCATGTTGGGAGCCTGGGCCAAGGGAGGAAGATCTCATGAGATGGGAGTCTTATTACATACATACATACATACGGTTTTCAAGTTCCATCTCTCCGACCACTCTAATTCCTGTTTCAGCCACATACTCTAGTTTGTCTCCTCTCGATTAGATGCATATGTGTGCATGTGTGTGTGTGCGCATCATATATGTTTCCATATACAGGCATTTGCTCATATGTGTGTACCAGGCAGGGGTGCCTACCCGCACAAAGTCACATAGACACACATCAGTCTCACTCGATCATACCTCTCCACATGTGGTCAAGCAGACAGGACACAGAGACACATGCACACACAGTCAGAAAGAGAAAACATCCAATATAGCATTGTTCATTTCAGTTTTCCATTTACAAAATCCAATGGTGAATCCAGGCAGTTAGAAAAACGAAATGGAGGAAAACCCTCCTAAATGTTACCCTATCTACCCCTGCGTTCCTCCCAACCCATCCCTTGGAAAAGGCACCCCCCCATCACTATCACTGAGAGAACAAGTTCCCCTCCTAACCCTAGTCTCTCAGCCACGCTGGCCTGCCTTTCCAGGGCCACTCCACAGCCAGTCTAATTAATGTCTCCTGCCTAGAGTGCCCTCCCCATTCTTCTGGGGTCAAGGCTTGCCCAGTTCTGGGGCTGTGTTGGAGTAGGGTGGGAGTATAGGACAAGGGCTTCAATAGGGAAGGGAAAGAGAGGGTAGGTAAATACAGATCTCCCCCTCCCCCAAGAAATGAGAAGGAGACAGAGAACCTGGGCAAGACCAGGCAAAAAAGTGCCAGCTTGGCTCCTCAGTATACAAGAATTGGTTTTGACCTGATCTTAGAGAGGACTCTGCTCTGGGAGGGGGACTAGAGATCTCCCACTTGGGGAATTTGGCTGCAGTCTGCTCCATTTTGTGGGGAAGTAAGGGTGAAGGCAGGAAAGGGGAGAAGGGCTCTTCAGGGGAAGAAAGTCAGGGGACTGAGGGCCCAGAGGCCAAGGGCTACTAGTGAGGGGCTTGAGACCCAAGGCTTGAGAGGGACAAAAAGAGGTCAGAAAAGAATGGACTCAAGTCCACAGTGCCTTGGAGCTTATACCACTATGAGATACCAAGGCCCCAAAGGAATTTTCATTTTCAGGGGAGTAGCATGAACCCAGGAGATAATTCTAGGCTTGAATTCCTCTCTGATGTCAGGCTCTGGAATCCAGCTACTCTGGGGAGTTTAGTTCTCTCCCTACACTTCCTTGGGGGCTGTTCCTGCTAAAATGGCACCCACATCAGCCCTAATGGGGCTGGAGTGGATTTCCATCATCAGGAAGAAGAATTTGGGGCCAGGGATCCAGGAAACAGCTCGAAAGAATGCAGCCAATCCCAGGTCTCTCCAGCTCTTTGTGCAGCTCACATCCGGTGCTTCACCTAGCCTGGGGCCATCCTGAGGACCCGTCTCCCTCCCCTCCTGGCTTCTCAAACAGATACTCAAGAAACACTTGGGATGTTTGGACATGATAGGAAGTGAGAGGAGACCAGGATTGGGACCAGGGTTAGCCTAAAACATCACTGCACACAACACAGCAACTAAACATCCCTACTTCCTGAGGACCCTGCACCCCCTTTGGTCCCTCTATCAACAGATCAATTTCTCCCTAAACACCCAGGCCTTGCTAAAGGACTTGGAAGGGGAGGGTGCATGGGAGCAGAGGGGACCAGAAGAGCTCTGGAAAGTCTATTTTACAGGAAAAATTTCCCCCTTCTGGACGATGCCAGAAGGAGAGACATTAAAGCAAGAAAGCCTGTCTCCTCAGCCGTTAGTAGAAAAACCTGCATTTTTAGCTTTGTTTTCTTTTTCTCAATTGTAGAGAGGGGGGATGGACAGAGAGAGATACAGACAGCCAGAGACAGAGAGAGACAGAGAGATACCGAGAGAGAGAGAGAGAGAGAGAGAGAGAGAGAAGAGGAGAGGCTGTAGAAATGGAAAAGAAGGCAGTGGAGACAGGCCCTAGAACTAGAAACACCTCTTTCCCAGTCCCCCACCCAGTCCCCAACCCTGGGGAGGTGTTGGCAAAGGTGACTAGATTCTGGGTGGTGCGAAGAGCTGGGCTGGAACTCGGGAAAGAAAGGCTCCTGTACGGGGCCCCACCCCTTCCGTTCTGTTCTCCCTGCCTGTCTGCCTACCAGCCTATCAGCTTCACATGACACAGTAGGGTTCTCTGGGAGCCGGAGCATCTCCTGTGCCCCAGCAGGGGGCGTGAGTCCTCAGGCACTTCTTGAGGTCCTTGTTGAGCAGGAAGCAGACGATCGGGTTGACAGCAGCCTGGGCGAAGCTCATCCAAACAGCGGTGGCCAGGTAACGGTGGGGCACGGCACAAGCTTTCACAAACACTCGCCAGTAGCAGGCCACAATATAAGGTGACCAGAGGAGCAGGAAGAGCAGTGTGATAGCGTAGAACATGCGGCCCAGCTGCTTTTCACCCTTGACCTCGTCCATGCCCATCAGCCGCCGGCTGGCTGCATGCCCATTCTGCCGGATACCCAGCAGGGTAGGTGGCATGGGCCCACGGCCAAAGCCAGCGATCCAGTTGGCAGCAGCCTGGCCGGTGGCCCCAGGGCCATGGAATGTCCAGTTCTGGCTGATGGCTGGCACCATCTGCACTGGCTTCATCTTTCGGTGACGATACTCGAAGAGGAGCAGCTTGCCATAGACAGCATGTGTGGCTGCCATGAGCACAGCCAACATAAGCATGAAGCCCAGTGTGTCATTGGCCTTGAAGTAGCGATGCTCAAAGATGCATTGGTCCTCCTCACGGATAAACTTGTAGGTGCCCACGTCAAAGACGGGTGGGAAGGCCATGGCCACAGATAGAGTCCAGGCCATGCAGATGACAGCTGCGCATGTCCAGAGTGTCATGCGTTTGGCGTAGAAGCGGTGGTGGGCGATGGCCATGTAGCGGGTGACGCTGATGCAGAACAGCATGAAGGCCGCATGGAAGCAAAAGAGCACAGCCATAAAGGCCACAATCTTGCAGCTGAGCGCACTGAAGGTCCATGAGGAGCCGTGGCGCACAGAAGCCAGCACAAAGGGGAAGCAGACGGCAGAGCGAATGCCGTCAGCCAGGCACAGGTCCAGCAGAAAGTAATAAGGAGCCTTGTGCAGGGCACGCTCCTTGAGCACCAGCAGGGACAAAATGGCATTGCCTGCCAGGCTCACACACATGATCAGTCCCAATAGCACCAACTTCACATAAGCTGATGCTGATGGCGGGGACAGTGTGCCGCTCACCTCCTGGGGCTCTCCAGTGGTGTTGGCCATAATGAGGGCCAGGGGCTGCTCCCAACCCTATGGATTCAGCCAGTCGGGTACTCCATGGGCCCTGTGGTGCTCCATCAGTGGTCCTGCTGGGCTGCACCTGCAAATGGGGGTAATGGGGGAGACACAGACACAGAGAGACAGATAGATGAGGGTGAGAGAGAGATAGAAAAACACACAGAGACACAGAGACAGAGTGTGAAAGGATAGAACAAAGACACAGAAAATGGTGACAAAGATATAAATGAATAGAAATTCAGATGGAAATGGAGGGTTTGAGAAAGAGTAAAATGAGATAAAGAGAGAGAACTGAAGAGACACGGAAAAGGGGAAGGAAGGAGAGAGGGACAGAGAGGGAGATGGACAGGGAATGGGAGAGAGAGAGGAGGTAGTGGGGAGAGAGGAGAGAGGGGAGAGTGGGGAGAAAGAGAAAAGAAAAGAAAAAGAGAAAGGTGAAGAAGAAACAGAAAGGGTAATGTTAGTGTGTCTATGTGGCCCCCCTCACTTGCTCCCAGATTGGTGTCAGGCCCTGCCCCCAGCCCACTGCTGCTCCTACCCCCTCCTCGCTTGGTGAGGGTACTTCATCTGTCCTGATGTCCTTGGTTACCTGTTTCTTCCATTGGTGGTTCTGTGGGGTGGGAATGCTGGTGTGGCTCTTCTCGCTCTTTGCAAAGTTCTAACGTTGTGTTCTTCAAACTATTTTGATTGCCACCCATAGTCAGAAATACATTTTACATTACAATCTGGTAAACATACATGCACATGCACATACAGCTAAGCCAAAGTTACACAAAATAGTACTGAATCTATGTCTGAAAACTTTACCCCTATTAGTTTCTATTCTATTTCATGTTTTCTTTGCTAATATTGGTAGTCACTCATTAAATAGGTTTCTTTATTCATGATCAGGAATGTGCTTAGCTTGCTCAAGGAACAGAGGGAGAAACAGTGTGGTTGGAATGGGGCAGATAAGGGAGATGGTGGTAGAAGGTGAGGTGACAGAGGTGTCTGGGGCCAGGTTGTGAAGGGCTGCAGGCCATGATGAGAACTTAGGTTTTTATTTTAAGTGAGATGGGGCATATGTGGAAATATAAAGATGTAAGTATGCTGTGTGTATTCATTCACTGAAAACTATTTATTGAGTATCCGTTGTTTGCCAGGCACTGGGAATACAGTTGTAAACCAGACAGATAAGGATCCCTGCCCTTGTAGAACTGATATTCTAGATAATAAAGATACATAGGTCAGATAATGATAAGTTCCTAAAATTTTTTAAAAAATGGAGGGAGTGTTCGAGGTAGGCGAGGTGCAATCTCAGATGAGGTAGACAGGGAAGGCTTCACAGAGGTGTCATCTGAGCAAAGATCTGAAAATGGTGAGAGAGTGAGCCATGTGGGTATCTGGGGGAAGAGAAGTCCAGGCAGAGGGAACAGCCAAAGCAAAGGCTCTGAGGTGGGACCGCACATGGAGCATTTCCAGAAGTGCAAGGAGGTCACTGTTGGTGGAACAGAGTAAGCAAGAGGAAAGTGGTGGGAGGTGAGGTCAGAAGGTGGCCAGGCCAGATCATACAGGCCATGGTAAGGACTTTGACTTTTACCCTGAGTGAGATGGGAGCCATGAGCAGAGGCGAAATGTGATATGATCCAGGATTAAACAGGATCCCACTTATTGCTGTGAGGAGCATGGACCACGGAGGCAAAGGTGGAAATAGGGAGACTAACTAGGAGGCTCCTGCAGTAATACAGCTGAGAAAAAAAGAGCACCCCTGGGCCTTTGCCCTGCTTTACTTATTTTCCTAGAATTTCTCTCTTTTAATGCACTGTATAATTTACTTTTAAAACTTGGTTTATTGCCTGCCTCTCCCTGTGAGAACAAAAGCTCCACAGGGCATACTCTACAGAGAGTATGTAGACTCACATACTCTCCGCTAGAAGAGTGGTGCATAGCACATGGTAGGCCCTCGGTCCAAAGCTGTCAATCAATTGGATGAGGGACTAAATGAGCTGGTGGCTCAGGGAGGGCTGCCTGGAGGCATCTAGATAGGGTTTTGCTGAAAGAGCAACCTGTACATGGCACCCTGAAATCTCAGAGCCGGTGCCAGTAGGCCATGAAAAGTTGCTGGGGCAAGAGCTCAGGAGAAGTGGGATTGATGGGCCTCTTTCAGCTGGCCCCCAAGGCCTGATAGCTCCCACATATCTGTGGACCAGCTGACAGACAGCTAGATGTGTATAAATGTGTATACACACATACATGCACACTTCTTAGCCTTGAAGGGATGCAGGGGGAAAGGGATAGAGACAGAGAAATTAAATGTAAGAGGGAGTCAGAGAGACACACAGAGATCAATAGAGAATGAGATAGAAGGACAGAGGCAGACATACAGAGATAGAGGAGGGAAGGGGAGATAGGAAGGAGGGAGGGAGCAGGGAGAGAGAGAGAAGAGGGCCTTATGCATAGAGGAAGAGATAGAAATAGAGACAGAAAGCTGAGGAAGAGAGTGAGAAAAAAGAGACAGACATGCAGAGAAACTGAGAGAATGGGAGAAACAGAGAATAGAGAGAAAGAGAGTAAAAAGAGACAGAGAGGGAGAAAGGGGGGAGAAAGAGAGGGTGGGGGGAGAGGGAGAGGGAGAGGGAGAGAGAAAGAGGAGATTGAGGTAGACAGAAGAGGAAGGATAATGCCAGGAAAGAGAGAAAGATATAAATATAGATAAAGAGAGGGGATGGAGACAGAGGCATAGACAGACAGAAGCAGAAATAAAGATGGCGATAGAGGGAGACACAGAGAGACACACTAAGACCAAGAAGGTGATTATGTGTAGCCCAGAGTCTTGGTGCAAACAAAAATAAACATTAAAAAAAAAACTAACTGAAAAACTATAGGAGCAAAAAAAACCCCACAAAACCACGTTGTTGCCTGGAAAGGTAAAGTGAGTGTGTAAATAAGTGAGAAGAGGGTTCTTTGAGCACAGACTGGCAGCCGCAGCCTAGGCCTATCCGAGGCTAAGGATGTGGGTGCATGCACACACCTTATCAGCCACCCTTAGATCTGTGTCACAGACACCCACATACTCACAGACACATAGCCTACTGAGATGGAGACCCACGGACAGCAACCAGGTCACACAGGACACACACACACACACACACACACACACACAAATCCTGTTCGCTGTCTCAGTCACGCAGGCACAGCATACCCAGCCTCAATGCCAGTGCTTTCCTCCTTAACAAAAGGCGTTACTGCCCCCTTAGAGACATTTTGGAAATTTGTAGGTGCATTTTTGGTTGTCACAAGGCTTTGATGATGTGTGTCCTTCTAACATTTAAGGGTCCAGTGATCTATCTGCAGGTCAGTCTCACACAATCAACATATGATCCACACCACCTAGGACTTTGGACTTGTAATGAACTAAACCTAGAACGTACCTCCATTTCACAGATAAATACAATTACCCACCTGTCCTCCGTTTTAATATACAGCATGTCCTCAAATAATGTTCCATTCAATGTTATTTGGTTATGAGTTGAGATGGTGCAGGAACTTAACTCTTGCTTATATCAATTAGACTATGATAAAACTGTTTTTATAACAATGTGTCGTTTTACCGCAGTTTCAAGAAACTATCAGTGACACTAAATGAGGATTCACAGTACCCGAAATTATCCAGGAATGAGCCTATTATGTTACAGCAGACTGTACTTTGTTTTGTGGAGCACTTTCCTTGAGTTGTTGACTATTTTGGAAAAAATCTCACCCCTAAGCCTTTGCTAGGCATTTTTCTGCTCTTTGTGCACGGAGCAGCTTCTGATTTTTCTCTTTCTCTTTAATCCATGTTTACTTACTACAAGATGTTTCATGCCTCTAATTACTTCATCGAACTTCCAGGGGAATGTCAGGGTCATATATTTACATACTGAAATACAAATTATTTCCTTACAAAATCACTTTCCTTTTATTTTTTATTTATTTGTATGAAAGTTAGTTCAATATGGCTATTATATAAAATGCTATATGTCTTTCCTTTTGAAATTATATGTGTGGAGAGATTACATTATTTAAGAACTTTATGTCCAGAGAGTAAAGGGGTGTTACAAAATATGTTACATAGAAGATGGTGTTGGGTATAAGAGGGCTGAGTATTACTCACATACATAGACATAGACACACGCAGACACACACATATACATGTGCAAGGGCACATAAACCCACACACATGTACATGCGAGCTGTCACACATAGACTCATATATACTCTTTGTCCTAATATACCAGATTATTCAAAGCTGACACTCAGTCAAACCATTGCAACACAGGTATGTGATCAGTGGCATACCAATATCGTCACATATACAAAGAGTTACACACACTAACACTCAAAGTCACTTACATACGACAACATACTCACGTGCATTTGAACCCTGCTATATGCATACATGCACAAACACACACATACTTATACACAGACAGAATCTCCCTCAGATACCCACTGATATTTTTGCATGGAATAAAAAATAGGCAAGTAAAAAACTCCTCACGTATATGCACATGTAATACTCTAACACGGAGACTGACTGATCCAAACCCTTTTACATTTGTTAGTCACTCACCGACACAGACATGTACATCCTAGTGCATAGATACAGATGCCCATTCATGGACACACTCACTTACGCAGAGAAGTATACCAGCTTCAACACACACATGCCCCTTAGCAGTATGCAAATGCAAACAAACAGAAAAACTGCCCGTGTGCATAGGCACACTTATACTCAGACACGTGTACATACACAAACTTGCTCACAACACACTTAATATACACATCCTGCAACAGGTATACAATGAGACAACCCTGCATATGTGCACAGACCAGCCAATTCCTGCACACAGAGGTGGAAATGTTAGCAGAGCAGCCAGGTGGACACCTGCCACAGCAGAGGGCCAGAGCAAGATGGGGCCATGGGGGGCCATGTGAAAAGGGAGGTTGTAAACATTTGGATGTCTTCTGTTGTAATATTGCAGGTTGTATGATTATTACTTTGATTGCCCTCATTTATCATCAGTGAGGTTTGTTTTGTTTTTTTTTTTTTTGGTTTTCCCCCATACATGTACAATGTTTTACTTTTAATTTGATCTCATTCTTATTTTCCACAACTTTTTTTCCTATAAAAACAGAAGGATTGTATGATTGTTGCTGTTATTACTATTATATGATATTAGATGTTTCTAAGGAGAATATAATGATTTTGTTAATTTCCTTAACTGTTACTTCTTCATAAAAAAAAACTTTTTCCTCTAGAACATTTGAGATATAAAAAAGTAGATAGAATCCTGTATAAACCTCAGTGCACTCATCGCCCAGATTCACCAATAATCAATTCACAGGATCTTGTTTCACTTATAACATCATGCACTTCCCCCACTTCTAGGATATTCTAAAGCATATGTATTATATCATTCAGTTAATAAGTATTTCAGTATTTCTAAAAGAACACTTAAAATATTACAATAATATAATTTCTATAATTTCTTGGTTTACTTGCTATTGGCTTTTAATACTAACAATTAGCCAAATCTGATTCTTGGTGGGATTTCCTAATTAATTTCATAATTAATTATTATTTTTGTTTTTAGATAAAATGATTTGTCAATAAATGAATGAAGCCTGACTGTAGTTGAACTGATTCACTAAAAGAAAAGCTAGGCCTTTGCGATTATTTCAGAGTGCTGTTTTCTTAAGAATGCAGATCTAAAATTTGTTTTTTGAAAAGGTCAGTTTTCAGAAGTCACAAGGGTGTGCTGACTCCTTCAATACTTTATATTAAATTTTTAAGATTTTTTCCCCTTAAGAAAATGGACATTTTGATGAAAGCTGGGAAATCAGGAGACTCACAAGACAGATATAGTAGTCTCCCCTCCAAAAAAATCCAGGATGTCCCTAATTGAAGCAATTTAAGAATCATCTCAAATTTGGATTTAGCTGCCCAATTAGTCATTTCTTCTTCAGCATAAATGTCTGATTTGTGTGGACCAGTTATCAAAAGAAACTCCATTTCCCAGTAGGCTATGCTGGTCATCTGACCATAAAACACTCTATCATGCAGAGAAAGATTTGGACTCTTAAAGCAACTGGAAGTACAAATTAAGAAACCAGGCTCATTTGTGAGATGGTTTGGAACATTCGTAGATGGGACTCAAGCAGCTAGTAATGGGGTTGCACGATTACCAAGTAAAGCTAAGATGCCCCTCCCAGTAGAATCTCACATGTCGCAGTCTGCCCCAAAATTGTTCACACTACATTTGGAACCAATGAGGTAAAAAGAATGGGAAAGGAGACACTTTCAATTATTGCTGTTAGAAGACACAGTGACGACAGGTCAAAGGACATCTAGATGACACTAACCCAGAAGATTGCTGATGCGACTTACTTACATGTAGAAACACACTCACCTCATGTACAAATATAGATACACGTCACTCTAGCACAAGCCCATGCACACACAAGCCACATACTGACACACTCAGGTACAAACAGCCACATACACAGACATGGATATGCTCTTACTTACAGATACTGCAGAAGAGGTATATATGCCCTAGGAAAGATATTCATACACATGATCACACACACTCACAGACGTACCCACATTATCAAACTCATAAAACACCTAGATACACCACCTATACACCATTCAGATAAGTCCACACTCACAGACGGACACGCCCACATTCTCAGATACATTCCCCACCCAAATATACCAAAGCACTCTCACACACACTACCAGCTATGCTTAAATGTACACACCTCCACCCAGATACACTCACACTCGCACACCCTGAACAGATTCATCTATACACTCTTTCACACACCACCCGGACACACCCTATCTCTTTCTCACATGCCATCCAGAGAGAATGCCACACATCTTACTTAGATAAATCCACTCTCATTTGCTCCAACCCAGACAGGTGTACAATCTATTTCTCACACACACTATTCACATACACTCACTTTTACGCACATACCCAATACTGATACAGCCACACTCTTTCACACACATCCCATCTAAACATACCTCATACATATGCACCTCAAACACACACTTACAGGCACATCACCCATACACAGCCACACTTATGCAGACTCCCACTCAGTATACCTACACTCTCACATACAACATTAAAATACCCTCAAATTTATCCCCTCCAACCCAGAGCTCTCATGCCCAACCCAGGCACTTACAATCTCTCTCACACACAGTATCAAGACATGCCCACGATTACATGAACACCATTCAGAGACACTATACTTACACACACTCCACCAAGATACACTTAAAAAATCCCAATCTAAATATATCCAAATGCAGATATCCACCTACACCTAACCAGAGACACTCACTCACTTATCCATATACATCCACACTTTCTCATGTCCTTTCTCTTTCTCTGTCTCTGCCTCTGTCTCTCTCTTTCACACACACACATACACACACACACACACACACACGCACACGCACGCACGCACACACCATCTCATATGGACCATTGAGATACATTTACCCCAAAGAGGCATCATCTAGATACACTCCACTATCATCTAGATACATTTGCATTCACACACACACACACATAGCCCACCAAGATATGTCTAACTCTTACACATGCTGTCCAGGTGCATCTCCCCAGACACTCCACTGCCCAGATACATCCAAGCTTTCACCCCTTCCACATTACCTAGATGCATGCACACTCAACACACATTTCTTACCAAGATATGCCTCCCAAACTGTTTCTTTCACAAACCCCATTCAGTTGTACAGATTCACATACATACCCAAGTATATACACACCCAGATACACAACCAAAATTCTCACAGTACACCATTTAGATATAACTTAGTACACACTCTGCCACCCAAGTATACCCGTGATCTCACCAACCCATCACTAGATACACTCACAAACACATTCCACCAAAATATATCCCCTTACTGTCTCACACACAGCCAAGATGTACCCCTGCATTATCCAGATATACCCACTCACATCCTCAATATACTCACACTCATCCCTGGTCCAATTAAACACAAACACTTACACCCCACCAGATAATACTTACACACTCCTCCCACCAAATACATCTGTGTTCTCACATCTCATCACACTCAGAAATAACTATACTCTGTTACACATACACTCAATCCAAATCCTCCTTTTCTCTTAATCACCATCATCTAGAATACCCACACAATGCAGATACACCCACACTCTCACATACACCTACACATACGCACATACACACTCTCACATACAACCCATCCATAGTGCACTCCAACTATATACACACTCGTATACACCCCAACCCTCACCAAGATGTCCCCAGATTCTCTCTGACACACATACCATCTAGATATACTTCATCATACGCTTCCATTGCCTAGATACACTTGTGCTCTTACCCACCTACACATCATTCAGATATACCTACACTTGAAGGCCCCCACTCCAATTCACCCATACTCCTACAAATACTCTACCCCAAAGCACCCACATCTCCTCTTTCACAAAGATACATTCATACTATCAAGCACAAATATAGTCCAGATACCCTCACTCTCTCTTTCACCATCCAGATACCCATATGTGTCATATATGCCAACATGTGTCAAATATACAGATCCTCACACATATTCCCACACAGCCACACCCAATCTCTCACTCGTACTGTCCTCCACCCAAATAGATTGATGCTCTCATAGTACCCCACAAACACACCATTTACATACACCCTCATTCACACTCATTCTTCCCAAATATAGGTTTCCCCTGCTACTCAAAAGTAGAGCATTCCTATGAAACCTTTCTTAAGCTGAAATGCTGTAAAGTGAAGAGTATCCTCCGCTTTCCGAAAGTTCACATTATGCCACTTAACTTTCATAAAAAAAAAAAAAGCCATTACCTTACTAATGTAGGTCTTTTGTAAAAGGGAAGTTGCTAACGTTAACTTTTGGAAAGTGGGGAATACCTGTACACCCAAGTGTCTCACATACACATCCTACCCAGAAACACTAAGGCTCTTTCTTACATACACACAATCCAGATCTCTCCCTTTCTCTCCCTCTTCCTCTCCTTCTCTCTCTCTCTCTCTCTTTATTTCACCAAATATACCGCCTCTTACACACACACGCACTGTGCTCTACCCAGACATACCTTCACTTATACATACGCATTCACATATATATTTCTGCCTGGATGGCATAATTTCGGTGCTCTCTGTGAAAACCATTTACCAACCCTAGACACCACATGATGCCATTCGGTCCTGGGCCTTTGATGGTGGGGTAATGGGAAGGGAGGTTTTGTGTTTTAAGAAATCCTTTTCTAAAGCAGTCACAGGCCCCTTTCCCTAGTAACATATCAGTCATGATTGGTTCCTCCTTCTTTTATTTAATTTTAGTTTTTTTTTTCTTTCTTTTTATTTTTTAAATTAAAGTTAACATTCAGTATTATATTAGTTTCATTTATATAGCATAGTGGTTAGACATTTTTATGATTTACAAAGTGATGCCCCCAATAAGTCTAGTACCTACCTGGCACCGTACATAGTTATTACAATATTATTACTTCTTGAGTGTGAATGATGACAGGAATTATCCTGAGATCTCCACAAAAACCAGCACGTGGTCAAGGCCAGAGAGGCCCAAGAAGGGGGTCATGGATCACTCAGGTGTTATAGCTTACCATCTTGTAGGTAGTCTTCACAGTCAGAATGAGACATGGTTTAGTAGGGTGCCACTGACTCTTAGACATGCACACAAACACATGCTGGGGTACACAGAGTATCATACAGATTCATAAGGACCCTCCCTATCATCCCCTTAGTGACAGGGCCTATCTGCCCAGGCTTAAGGCCAAGTATCTCTCTCACTCACACATATCATCAGAAAGGCACATGCACAAATACCTACACTCATCCCTACACATAGGCACACTCACAGCAATGTACACTCACACTACACTTGGTCCCACATGTGCACATCCATTTACTTTCAAACATAGGCATATATGCATGACACACATTTGCATGACATAATACTTATGAAGGACAACTGCTCACTCACAAACACAGGTGTATACACAAGCATAATTACGCATGCCCACAGATAAGCAGATTCTCTATCATATCCAACGAGACAATGGAAAAACATGACACACAGAGATAAATTCCTAAATGCATACATACACACCTCAGACATCACCATATAAGCATTTTCATACACACTCATACATAGGCATAAACATCCAGACGTGCACATTTGTCAATGAGATGAAGTATTCATATACAGACATTGTAGCACACATAGACTTATACACATAACTGGGTATGAACACCTATGAGCATATTCACATGTACATAGATTTGTACAGCATTCATTCCTCTATGCACACAATCAGACACATAGATACAAATGTACTTGCAAAACACATTCACACAATCACGGTCAAATATGCACACCATGTACATTCCACACATACATACAACCATATGAGAAGATTCATTTACACTTACATTCCCAGACAGGCTTTGACATAAAGATATATTTTCCCACATAAAAGAACAGTCACATATTCTCACATACTTGTATATCTGCACAAGAAGAGTTGGTAACACCCATCATAGACACACACATGCAAAGACATCTTCATGCACACACACACTTATTAGCCATTTACACTGTTCCACAACATACATTCCAGAATAAATAACGGTATATAAACACAACACACATATGCAAATAATTAGAACTGTACAAACTGGTACAATCACATACTTGTACATTCAGACAGGCACACACACAGGCATATTCACACAAAGAAATGTGCATGAACATATAGGAAATATACAGACATGTTTGTTCAAATGTACACACAGCCAGATGTTTACACATACTAGCATATACACAATGCATTCAGCTACATATCCACACTCATACTCAGAAATTCAAACAAAACACATGATACGTACACCCAAGTATTATGAAATGTAGTTACTCCTGTATACTACAATCAGACATGCATTCACATATAACTGTGCCCACAAACACAATTAGACATGTACACAAATGTATCCATTCATCTATGCACACAGCCTTTTGTGTGTGTGTGTGTGTGTATATACACACACACATATATATACACACAAGCATATACCCCTCAGCTATACCCATATACATAATCAAATGTGCATACATAGGCATACACACAAAATATATTTCATGCACAAAACATGTATTCACACTCTCCCTTACCCATGCAATTAGTTCTCCTTATACCAGTGTGACCATCTACACTAACATTTCCTCAATCATATGTGGACCCATAGGTGTGCCTACAGACAAAATGTACTCAAACATGCACACACAGAAATATACATAATTCAAAATGCTGGAGAATCCACATGGACATTCACACACAGGCCTATTCATACATATATATGACAGATACAGCCATGCAGAACCATGTTCACACACACATACCCTGCCATACACACATGGACACACATACACAAACACACCATTGAAATGCACCTACATGCATATGCACGCATGGGCACACACAAATACACACAATCAGATACAAGTAAGCATTCACCTTATTGGACATGCATACCCAGGTATTCTGAAACCCTCACACTTATACACATATAATCAGATATGCGCACTCAAAGACAAATTGATACCACACACACACATATAACCAGACATTCAACAGGCCTATTGACCCAGAGAAACACACACTTACTCAGGCTCAGAATCAAACATGTCCATTTGCTCACCCAGACAGACATGCAAAGTCATACCCACACCCCTGTTATACACACAAAGCCTATCCAAATACCCACACTTGCATACACCATCACAAGACTTGCTCACACACAGAGACTCATACACATCCATAGTGCCCATGAACAGTCACACACACACACACACACACACACACACACACACACACACAGATTGCACACAAAGCCACACATTTTCAGTTGCACATATACACTCATGCTGAGGGTCAGATGCATCCAGACCACAGTGTGGGTCCTTTCTCTTCCACAACAAATGCTTCTTCAGAAAAGTCTACTCTATACCTCTATGCTTCCACATAGGGGGTCTTCTGAGCCTCAGTCTTTCCCCTTCTTTTCCTCCTGTTCTTGAGGACCCTTCTCCAGTCACTGACCTGTTGCCTAGTGTTCCACCTCATCTCAACACCAGAAACCAGCCAGCAGACCCCACTGTTACCCTAGTCCAGGCTCTAGGTTAGCAACTCCCTGGATCTGTACCCCACAGGTCTGGTTGCTGCATGGGCCACATTCCAGTTCTAGCCAAAGCACTTCACTCCCAGAAGCTTCAGACTTGTCTCTGGGCCCTGCCAGACACTGACCACAGGCCCAACTCTTGCCAAGTCTCCCCTCAACAGGAAGATGCATACATCACCAGGGCCAGGAATGCTGTAGGCTGTATACCAGGCCTCTGCTAACTCAGGGATAGGGTGGGGGGTGATCTAAAGCTTCTGTGTGTGTGTGTGAGTGCGTGCGCTCACAGGCATAAGCACAGACAGAGGCAGATGTCGGGAAAGGAGCTTGGAGTGGGGTGGGGACACGAGGCTCTACCTACAGTCGCCACTTATCATTCGCTACAAACAAGGAGGAACAACATAAGGGCTGCTTCTGCCTCCCTTATATTACTCCTCATTTGCTTACCTGCTGCCCTCCCCAGATCTCTGTCAAACCCTGGAGAAGAGGGATCAGTGCCTCCCCCAAATAATCAATAACAATATTAATCATGAATAATCAGCAACAATTTTGACCCTGAGCTTTGCTGACATTGTTTCAGAGCTACTTCTATGCATAGCTTTTATTTGCATGCACCAACTCATTCAGTCACTACACATACCCATGATGGAAGGGTCACTTTTCCAGTCTCTGACACATGGGAAAACGGAGGTTTAGGAAGTGGCCTGCTTTCAATAAAGTTGCAAAGTTAGTAGTTGGGGGAAAGAGTCCCTGGAGAATCCATGTTCTCCATGTACCAGGCTTTCTCGCCCCTTCAGGGAACACTGGCCCCTGTGTACAAGGACATAAGATCTGGGGATCCCAGACACAACATGGGTGTCTGAAATATAGACAACCTTGTGATAGAGGCTGGGGCCCACACTGTGTGGACAACTGTGTTGTGTCTGGCCCCTGCAGGTTGTTGTGTGACGTGGTCCTTGACTTCATAGAGCTATCAGACAGCCTAGGGCCTAGAAATGCTCCCCATTCACCTCACCTTCCTTTTAACCCTACAGTGGCTTCCTCCCCCTAGCTGGATTTCACAGCAATATCTTCAGCGGTGAGTGAGCAAAAGTCTGCTACCTGTGGGGAGAGACAGAGGAGGGAAGGAAGGAGGGAGGGAAAGAAAGAAGGAAGAAAAGAAAGAAGTAAGGGCAGAAAGGAGAGAGAAGGAAGAAGGAAAGAGGGTGTGGGGGTGGTCTAGGATAGAAGCAGCTTCTCTGTCATGTGTACTCACTTGCCTGCTCACACACACAGACAGACACAAACACAGATACTGCATGCAGACCAAGGAAACTGGAGGAGAGTAAGAGGGGGAAGAGAAAGGGGAAGCAGCTGCAGGAGGGTGAGCCTACCCAGGATGCAGGCATTGTGAGGAGAGCATGCCCTGACTCCCAGGCATGCCTTCCACAGCCAGCACACAAGGAAATATTAACATAACCTTGTGCCCAAGTGCAACCATAATGATAAAAATAAATCCCGGTCAAGGAAACAGGTGGTAGTTCCCTTTCTCATGGGACATTTGGGATTGGGAAATATGGGGATGGTTAGAGGATTCACTAGGCTTGGGTGCCCAACTAGCCATTATGATAGAGTGGAAAGAGTGAGAGAGATTGAGAGAGAGAGAGAGAGAGAGAGAGAGAGAGAGAGAGAGAGATCCCAGCCCCCTATCCTCGGTGAAGGGATGCTGACTACTTACCTGGGCTCTCTCAGAAGGGCTGTCTTGGAATCCAGGGAAAAGGCTCAAGCTGTCTCACCAAGGATAAACCGCAGCTCAGGCCACATTGTGGGGCCCTCAGTGATCTGGCGGCCAGCGACACTACTGTTTCTGTTGCCTTGGATACAGCTGGGCTGGTCTAAATTACCGAAATCAGAGTAAGCAGGTACCACAGGGGTGCACTGAGCAAGGCTGGCGGTGTTGGGGAACACCAGATGGGTAGCATACAGCTTTGGGATGCCCAGCTAGCTGGGAGGTGGGGGTCCCAGCAGGCGTTTCCTGGACTACACACTCTCACTCCCATCTTCATGCCCCCACCAAGCTGGGAAGGGTCCAGTTCTGGCCCCAGCTACCCCATCTGTCCGCCTGGCTGCCGGTCCCTCCTTCCCCCCAACCCGTGTTTGCCTGCTGGCCGCCGCCTTTTGTCCTCAGAAGACACGGTCCCTGTGGGGCCTCTGCCAAGCCTCTTGCAGATGCTCAGGGCCCGGGGCTCCTCCCTGGGAGCACTCCAGCCATGGCCTGGAGAGAACCCCAGGTTGAGGGGGCTCTCATCCAGGCTTACCCCACTCCCTAGGCCTGGCGGGGATGGGGAAGAGGTGCAGGTCCACAACCAGAGGCAGCAGCAGAGGTGGTGTTGGGGAGGGGATGGACGCCAGAAAGAGGGGGTGGGGTGAAGAGAGAGGCTGGCCTGATAGCTGTGTCCCAGGTTTTAGATCCGGGTTGAGGAGAGTGGCTCAGAGCATAATAGAGGGGGTCCTGATGAAAAACAGGGGCACCACAGGCCTGCCGGAGGGACCCTCCTGGCCCAGGAACCACCTTAGCTCACACAAATTCGAGTCCCAAGATGTTAAGGACACTCAACCTGCATGGGACATCAGCAGGGAGCCTAGGACACTAAGCTGTACCCCATCCTGCCTGTCTGTCCCCCCTCTCTTCGATTCGCATAGTCCCTGCCTCAGGGGAGGGGGGATGAGGGAGGGGGCATGGAGGGAAAAGGAGGGAAGGAGGGAGGCTGAGCAAGCAGGGAGACTCCCAGCCACGAGTCTGGTCCTCCCTGGGGCGGGGCGGCGGGGAGGGCGGTTGGCAAGGCCAGGGAGCTGCCAGCTGGGTGGCAGGCTGACTGGGTGGGGATGCTGGCGCCGCATCTGTGCTGCCAGGACAATAGCTGGCTGGAGAAGTCAAACTCTGGTCTTTCTGAGATACGCGAGAGAGGCACTCGTGGAGGTGGGGAGAGGAAGGCAAGAGGTGCTTAGAGAGCAACTCACAGGGGTTGCAAGTGCAAGGAGGTAGGGGTGGGGGTCTGGGGTAGGGGCAGGAAGGTCCTGTGGAAGTTTTTTAAAAACTTTGGGATGGGAGGATGCTTAGAGCTCTGAGAGGTGAGGTAGATTCTATAGGCATTTTCCTAGCAAGGCCTGGGGGTGGGCTGGTGGCTTGTTGGGGCAGGAAGGGTTGTCCAGCTCTGAACAACCCCTCTCAGGACATCTCCTGTGCTATTCCTGCTTTCTCTGCTCCAGTACACAGGCAAACACCCATACTTAAGGCCATGTTCTAGGACAGCAGAATGGGACAGGTGAGGAAAAAGCTTGGTAGGCAGAGATTTGAAAACATGGAAAAAATATTTCTGTCCTGAATGGATAAAATTAAAACCAAATGATGCCATAGTGGGTCCCTCAATTTATAGCATTCAAGAATTCTAATTCTCTTGATATAAGAATCTTCCCTGTTCCCTTGCCCATAGGTTCACCCATTTTTAAAACATGCTTTATGCTAGGCCCAGTGGTGGGCACTGGGAATATGGGTAAATCAAACTTGCTCTCTGCCCTTGAGAAATCTTTGCTCTGCTACCAAACTGATGTCCTGTATCCCACTTGCATCTGAATCCCTTGGAGAACTTGTGAAATGTGGATCTCCAGGCCTGACTCTCAGAAATACTAATCTAGGAGGTTCAAGATGAGACTCCAAAACTATATTTTGACAAGGCTCTCACGAGGTTCTTTTTATGCCCACTGAAGATTAGGCACCATACTTTGGAGAGGGAGAAAAGCCCATGAGTCAAAGATAAATTCACAATAGAAATTAGAAAATATTTTGAACTGACAGTTAATGAAAATATTACATCTGAAATCTCGTGGGATGCTGCTCAGGCTATGCTTAGAGAGAAGTTTATAACCTTAAATTCACATTATTTTTTAAAAGGCTGAAAATTCATCTCAAAGAGTTAGAAGCAACAAATTAAAGAAAGTAGGAGAGCAATAACAGAGCATAAATCAATGAAATAGAAAAACAGAACTACAATAGAGAGGATCAACCAAGCTAAAAGTTCTCTGGAAAAACTAGACAAAAAATGATAAATCTCTGAGACTGATCCAGAAAAAATTAGATAGAACATAATTAGCATCAGGAACAGTACAGAAGACATTACAATGTGGGTCACAGATATATTAAAATGTAATAAGACAGTATTATGAAAAGCTTTAAACCAACAATTTTGAAAATTTTGATAAAGTGGGACAATCCCTGGAAAGATGCAATTCACTAAAACACACACACACAAAATTTAAATCTGAATAATCCTATAACATTAAATAATTGAATTATAATTAAAAAGCTTTCCACAAAGAAACCTCCAGACCCAGAGACTGTCAATGGTGAACTCTACAAAATATTTTAATAAAAAAACCATCAATTTTCTAATTTTATGCAAATTTTTCTTCAAGGGAATTGAAGAAAAATTGTATGATCATTTTAATAGATTTGAAAAAAAGCATCATGACAAAAAAACTTAACAAACTTAAGTTTGCTAAAAATATAAGGGAAATTCCTTAATTTAATAGATGTTATTTGCAAAAAAAAAAAAAAAAAACCTATAGCAAATATACCTAATGGGGGAATGTTGAATATTTTCTGTCTAAGATTGGGAATGAGGTGAGGATGCCCACTATAACCACTTTTATTCAAGTTGTACTGGAAGTCCTGGCTAGTGTACTAAAGTCAGAAAAATAAATAAAAGGCATAAGGATTAGAAAGGAAGGTATAAACATACTTCTTTTGTAGTCAAGAAAATATGAAATAAAACCACACTCACTAGAAAAACATAATACTGAATATAGGTGAGGCTGTGGAATGACTGGAATTTTCATATAGTGCTGATGAGAGTATAAATTGATATAACCACTTAGGAAACTGGTTAGCAATATCTACTAAAGGGGACTATATGCACACCCCATAACCCAGCAGTCCTATTCGTTGGTATATGTCAAACAGAAATGATTATATATGATAATATTAATAAAAGCACTATTTGTAATAGTCCAAACTAGAAACAGCCCAAATGTCATCAACAGAAGAATGATAAATTGTGATATACTCACAGTGAAATATTACACATCAATGAGAAGAAATGCCCTACAACTACATAAGAAAATGTGGATGAATTCTGCAAATATGATACTGAGCAGGATAAACCAGACACAAAAGAACACATATTGTATAATTCCATTTATATAAAGTTCTAAACCAGGTGAAACTAATCTATGGTGATAGAGGTCAGAACCAGTATTGCCTTTGGGGTATGAGTAGGAGGCCCAAGATACTTTCTGCAATGCTAGGAATGTTCTGTTTCTTGATTTCCATGCTGATTACATGGGTGGTTACTTAGTAACAATTTGCTGAGAGCTGTGTACTTTTCTTTGTGTGTGTTATACTGGAATAAAAGGTTTTTTTTTTTAATGAAAAAGTAAAATAAGTAGTCAGATTGTTTCATCATAATGAGAGGCCAAAATGGGAACTGGGAGCTGTGAGAGCTCAAGGGTCTCAGGAGCAGTGTTGGGAGAGTGTTGATATGCAAGATAAGTGTAAAAGAAGTGGAATTGAGTTGGAAGATGTTTAAGAGGCAACATCGTATAGTGGTTAAGAGCCCTGAATATTAAAAATAAAATATAAAATATTCTGGCTTCATGTTGCTTGGGTTTGAATTCATGCCTCTTTCCCTTCTTGCATAAGTTCCTTATTTATTAAATTGTGTAATAAAAGTGCTTACAACATAGAGTTGTGATGATAAATGAAACAATATTTGTGAAGTGTTCATAATAATGTCAAGCCATACAATTAGTAACATCCACATCTTGATTAAATAAAAGTGGAGCCTACACGAGTGAAACAGCCCATGCAAAGGTTTTGGTGGGGGTGCTATCTCGGAAAGTGTTTGGAACATGGTGAAAGCAATTTGCTGTGGCCTGGGTAAGAGATGTTCCTCCAACATGGACCAGACCTTGAATGCCAGGCTAAGGATCTCAGACTTTTCCTCAAAGACAAGAGATATTGACCTCGACTCTTGCTATCATGGTTTGCCCTCAGTTAATCTCCAACTCATGTCCTTCTGAGGCCCTCAAGAGAAAGGGTTGTTCTGGTGAGATCGTTGGAAATATACAGGAACAGTGATGAGGAAACAAGGGCTTGCAAAATTGGATGGCAGAGGCTAGCTAGACTCAAGCCCCCATCCTACTCTGAAACAACCTTCCTCCCTTAGCAGGGAGAGAAAAATTCTACAAAAAAGCCGGTTTCTATGAGATAAGTACATAGGAACCAACAGGCAGAGCTGAAGGGAAAAAGACAAGGGAAACTGAGTTACACTTATAACTACAGTCCCTCATTTTGAATCAACTCCAACCTTCTAGAGATGGGATAGCCCCTGTTCCCTTCTGTCTGTGCCCCTCTGTTTAGCTCCTTGATCAGGTGGGGAGATGACCCCATTTTAGAAGATTTTAAAAGTTCCTTATTTCTTCCTGTTCCTTTCTCTGAAATGATGATACTCCACTACTAGGTGGGCAGAAGTGCCTATGTGAGGCTGCTGTGGTCTGCTTAACCAGTCCAGGATGCAGTGAATTGTTTTATCACTCAATTATGCTTTTAAAAAATTTAACATTTCAGATAGAAATGTGCATAAAATTTACACATGCAGATGAATAGTTATAAAGTGAACATACATGTAGCTACTGTTCAGTTCAAGAAATAGAATACTAACAATGTTCAGAAGCCAATAGTATTAATGATTCTTTTACTTAAAAAAAAAAACAACCCACATTCCTGTCCATCAATAGATGATTGGATAAAGAAGATATGGTACTTATATAAAGTGAAATATTACTTGGCCATAAAAAGAATGAAATCTTACCATTTGCAATGACATGGATGGACCTAGAGGGTATTATGCTAAGTGAAATAAGTCAGACAGAGAAAGACAAATACCATATTATCTCACTTATATGTGAAATCTAAAGAACAAAATAAATGAACAAACAAAACAGAAACAGACATAGATACAGAGAACAAACTGATGATTGCCCAATGGAAGGGGTGTTGGGGGGTGGGTGAAAATGGTGAAAGGATTAAAAAGTACAGATTGGTAGTTACAAAATAGTCCTGGGGGTGTAAAGTACAGTATAGGGAATACAGTCAATAATATTGTAATAACTATGTATAATGCCGGATGGGTACTAGGCTAATTGGGGGGATCACTTTGCAAATTGTACAAATGTCTAACCACTATGCTGTACACCTGAAACTAATATGAAATAATATTGAATGTCAACTGTAATTTAAAAATAAAAATAAAATATTCAACAACAACAACAGCAGCAACAACAACAGACAACAACAAAACCCCACATCCTAACCACAGAAAATGTCCCAGGTTGGTGTCTAAACTGCTGGGAATTATTTGGTACATTTATCACTCATGTTTAACTGTCCTAGTTACTGAATCTAAACAAGGCTTTTACCCCAAACTTGAATAAAAATGCTTCTTTCCAATTTATCCTAGAATTGTTTAGAGCCCCTTTTCATTCTCTCAACAAACTCTAATATTTTATTCTGAACATTTCAAACATACAAAGCAGAGCATAGTAGCATAAACAAAAACATCCACCATCGTGAGTGGACAATAAATAAGATTCCACCATATTCGTTTTAACCATTCCATTTTACTTTTTCTTATGTTGCAATATTTCAAAACAAATCCCAGACTTCGTATCACTTCCCGATATACTTCAATATGCATTTCTAAAAAAGGACGTGATTTAATAAAACTACTATGTCATTACACTTAAGCATAGTAATAATTCCTTGGTAATGTCTGATCATAAACAAGTTGACAATTACCCGGTTTTCTTCATAATCAGATGTCTTTTTTACAATGGGCTTCTTCTAATCGGAACACACTTCATTAATCTAGAGCAGGTCTTCCCTTCCCACTTTTTTTTTCTTCTTCCCACTTTTTACATCATGCCCTTGACTTATTGCAGTTGTACTGCAGAAGGACTCATATTCCAAATTTGTCTGTTTGCTTGCTTGTGGTGTCATTTCACATGTTCTTTACTTTCCATTTTTCTTGGAGATGGACGTTAGCTCCAAGGACTCTGTTATATCCAGGTTGATTGGTAATCTATCTATCTATATCTATCTATCTATCTATCTATCTATCTATCTATCTATCTATCTATCTATTTTGCATAAACACTTCATATGTGGTGCTGTGAGATTCCTATTTCATCACACCAGGAGGCATATAACATCTGGTAGTTCTGATTTTAAATATTAAGATTCCTCAATGGGTAATGGTGGTAACATCCTGATTTCTCCACAGAAAATTTTCCCATTAGTTTTTCATCTAATGACTTTCTTAGAATTTGCAAAGTGCTAATTTTTCTAAAATTATATAATTTTCTACATTTACTAACCAGCATTCTTATATGAGTAAAAACTTTCATTAATTTGGGCTATTAAGTTATCCAAAATACAGATCATTTAAGAAAGACAAGATAAAGATGTAATGCTATCATTACAAATGCCAATTTTAGAGTAAATTGCCCTATATTTCCAATGGTTCAAATGAGGTTTTTGTTTAGACTTTTTTCTTTGCTTCTTCTTGTTCTTAGTGTCATTATGAACTCAGATTTTATTTCAATAATATACTTTGTGTGTTTCAAACCATTGTGATCATTATTGTTTGTTGTTCAGATTATCCCTCATTTGGTTAGAGAGAACCACTTCAAGTTTGCTCCTGTGACTTTTTGACATGACACTAGCTATCTTTGAAAGTTTTCTTGGTTTCTAATCTGAAAAGATGTCCCTGGCCCATATTAGACATTTCCTGCTCCAGACCTGGAATTAGCCATTTCTCCAGGGAGTCCTGGTTCTTTTTAGTTGGGATGTATTTAGACAACAAGATGAGGATGTTAGGTGTGTGCATTGGTACTGGTTGTCACTGCTTCTAGACATTTTCAATGAACAGAGCAAGAAATTTTTTTTCTTTGAAAAACAAAAACAAAATAGTCATTGGATGACATTGGGATTTACAATTCAAAATTAATATTCCAAGGTGTTTATGCAATTTTTAAGTTTTATACTTCAAAAATGGTACAAAATATATTTTATACTGAAAATATGGGTCCCTAACAACATTTCTATCATGGATTCTCTGCAGTAAAGTAGCAAAACTAATATTTCTACTAACAATTAAACTCCTGAAAGAAGTCTAAGATTTCTTAGCAGCTCTATCTGTCCTTGGAACATATTCTATCAAGGATATGCATTCAAAACACTGTGTTCTAAGATTACTGGAAATAATATATTATCTTTGAAAACTATGTCATAAATGTGATATGGTTAGGTTTATTCATTTCAATTTGTTTTCAATTTTTAGGGATTAGTTTTGAAATTTTAATCCAAATTTAATTTTTGAATCTGTAAAACATTTTTACGTTTCCAGTAGATAGCCTGAACTATATAACTTCCATATTGTCCCTATACCTTATTACACTCCCTCTCTCATAGATCACTATTTTTTAAATTAGTTTTGGTTTATCCTTACAATATTTATTTTTGCAAATATAAGTGTCTACTTATATGCATATATATGTATATATATGCTTTTATGTAATACTCATATTTTACATCCCCCCCTTTCTTACACAAAGGTAGCAAATTGGATATACTGTTTTACTTTCTGCAGGCATCTACTGAGTGCTCATTATGTTCCCAGCACTGTGCTGAGGTACTCAGGCAAGAGCAATTCCACTTATCATCATGTTCTATTGTTTTTTGATATTACAGTTAATTAGGGTTGCTGCTCTTATTTCTGTCTCTCAGAAAACAGAGTTCCAGGGTGCCACCCCAGTGCAACTTATTTATCTCCTATCTTTCAAGGAGCACTGACAGTGACAAACACTGTTTTTCAGCATTTCAAAATACACATATTTTTAATTACACAAGTAATGCATCAGAGTATGCACATTGTGAGATACTCAAGTGACACAGAATCATATGGAATAACAAGCCATGGTTTGCCCTTACTCTCACCCAATTTCACTGCACTTGACTGAATTAATCATTCTATAATTATTACTTCACATTCGACAATAAAGAAGAGCTTTCTCTCCTCTTTCATTTATTTATTTATTTGTTTATATATTTAGTTTTGTCTCCTGGATTTGTGGATTCTCATTTTACTTAATGGGTTATAAACTGCTATATTCATTGTTTATTTTGATGCCCGAATTGTCCCAGAACTTGGTGAAGAGATTCCTTTCAAACTCACTTGTGTGTCCTTTTGATATGCCCTTCATTCTCTGAGCACTTCCTTACTTTCTAGAACAGTGAGATCTTCCAGGCTTATCATGTACTTTTCCTGTCCCAGCTCTAGAATCAGCCATTTCTCCAATAGTCCAGCATTGGTTCCTTTTGGTAGAGATAACAAGATGTGGGCACTAGGTGTGCTCATATCTTTTTTAAAAATGTTAATTTTATTAGGAAAGCATTTGATAGTTGTATTAGCTCATATAATCAATCATTTAATTTTAAAATAATGTGGCCTCAGGATAGCAATTAAAATATGAATTTTTCATTCATTCAACAAATATTTGGGCATCTTTTCTAATTTCTAATTTCTTTCTTTGACAGTGAGAAACCAGATTCTCATTATCCATGATACATTTACTTATTTGTTCAAGCCTAGGATATGCATCCAGTACCTGCCAGCCCATATCATTGTGAAAAATAAAGCTAATAACTAGGGTTAAATATTTGTTTACAGTTATTTTTATTTTTCCCCTTCAGTGTAATGTTATTCATTTGAAACAGGCTCTTTTATTTATGTTTGTCTTCCATTTTTGTTCTTCCTCCATCCTTATTGATTAATTATGTAAAACATTAACATGATTTTAAAGTCAAAATTATATAAAAATTATACCCATAGAAGTGTCACTCCTGCAACCCCTGCACCACATTCTCATCCTCCACATCTTTTCACCTCATCCCTTTAAGTAATAAATCCTTCTAGTTTCTATTTTAGCCCTACTGTGTTTCTTTCTGCACAAACATATGTTTTTAATTTCTACTTCTTTCTTACATAAAATATAGCATACTGTGCTCTATTGCACTTTGTTATTTCTTTTGCCCTATTTCTTAACATATATATCCTGAAAATGTATGTACTTATAAACATTTTAATGGTAAAATATAATATACATACATAAAAGTACATAAAACATATATTCACTTTTTAAGAACAATTATAATTTAAACACCTGTATAATTACCACGTACGTTAAGAAATTATTGTCAGAACCCTAGAAAATCTTTGGGTGACTTTTGTTGGTCATAGCTTCCTCTCCCTCATCCTGAATTTTATGTATTTACAGGCATACCTCATTTTGTTGAGCTTCACTCTATTGTGCTTTGCAGATACCGTGCTTTTACCAATTGACAAAAGATATCACCAGATAAAAGATATGACTAGCTGAAGGCTCAGGTGATGGCTAGCATTTTTTTGGCAACAAAATATTTTTAAATTAAGATGTTACATTATTTTAAAACATAATCCTATTGCACACTTAATAAACTACAGCATAGTATAAATGTAACTTTTATATGCACTGGGAAACCAATAATTGTGTAACTTTATTGCAATATTCCCTTTGTTGTCATCATCTGGAACAGAACCCACAATATGTCTGAGGTATGTCTGTATTTCTTTGCTTTCTTAAATGATTAACCACCTTAATTTAGTTTTTCCTTTATTCAAGAATAACACTCACAAAAACTCAAATTATGGATAACTTAAAGAGTTTTCACAAACTGAACATAAAGAAATCAAAAAACAGATCATGACCAGCATCCCAGAAGCCCCAACTGTGCCCCCTCCCAATCACTTTCTACCTCAGAGTAGCCACTATTCTCATTTCTAAGGGCATGGCTTAGTTTTGCATTTTATATAAATAGAAAACTAATAGAGTATAACTTATTTTACTTTATTTAATAATTTTATTTTATTATGTTTGTGATATTTATCTACTCTGTTGGCTGAATTTTTAATGCCTAACATCATCCAATTGTATAAATAGAACACAATTAAAAAATATGTTTCACTGGCATTGTTGGGGGCTTGAGTTGTATGTATATGGCTTGTAAAAGTAGGGAAAAAATTAACCTGAAGATCATAGTCCCGTAGGTTAGACAGACAGATGAGGCAGAGAGTTGCTGAATAAGCGCTGAATGAGAGTTATACGTGTGAATTTATGGAGATTAGACTTTTAGATTTGGAGATAAGTCATGAACAATGAAAATATAGGATATCCCTAGGGGAGAGAGTGAGAGAGAGAGAGAGAGAGAGAGAGAGAGAGAGAGAGAGAGAGAGAGAGAATGTGCATGTGTGTAGAGGGAGAGAGAAAGTGTGTGTGTTTCCAGGAAGAGGGAGTATACGGTGAGGATCTGGGAACTCCTGGGTTAGAAGCAGCTGCATTTGGAAGTGAAGGGGAGGACTGAGTTTGCAGGGAAGTTGGTGAAGCAAAGGACGTGTCACAAAAGTCCTAGGGTGCTGAGTTAAGAAGATGGGACACTATTGAAAATATTTTCTCTCCTCTTCCTCCATTTTCTCCCTTATTTTTAAAGTAGGGGCATCATATGGCTTTATTTTGCAGCTGAGAAGATCCCTTCAGCAGCCATCAGCAAAGATGGATTGGAGGGGTGAAAGCAGGAGGCAAGGATATCTGTGAGGAATCCACAGCAAGATTCAGGAAGTGATACATATTGGTAGTTATGAATGAAAATCCTTCTAAATTTTATCCAGCCCATTCTCTCTCTTGATCTCCAGATCATCATCTCTAACTTTCTACTAAACATCCCCATATAAATGTTTAACAAGCATTCTCAAAGTCAACACAACCAAAACTGAACTCCTGACCTTTCTACCCAAACCAGCTCCTCCTGTAGTCTTTCTCTTATCATGGTGGCGATTCTACTCTTTTGGTTGTTTAGGTTACATTCTTAGTTATTCTTCACTACTCTCTTTGATGCCCTACATTCAGTCCATCCTGAAGTCTACTGATCTATTCGTTTGCATTTCCTAGATTTCACATAAATAGAATAATAGAATATACTTTCTTTTTTTGTCAGGCTTCTTTCACTCAGTATACAGTAGTTTGAGATTGATCCTTGAAGTTGTGTGTATTAATAATTCACTCCTTTTAGTGCTGAGTAGTATTCCATTATATTTAAATAAAAATTCTTTATTCATCTGTTGATGGATATTTGGGTTATTTCCAGTTTTTGTCTATTATAAATAAAGCTGTTATGAAGATTCTTGCACATATTTTTGTATAGACATATGCTTCCATTTCTCTTAAGTAAAGACATAAGAATGGGAAGGCCAGATTGTATGGTAGATATATATTTCACTTAGTAAGAATCTGCTAAACTGTTTTCCAAAGTGATTGTACCATTTCATTCCCACCAGCAGTGTTCCAATGTGAAAGTTCCAGTTCCTTCATATCCTTGTCAAAACTTGGTATGGTCAGTCAGTCCTTTAAATCTTAGCTACTTTAATAAGTGTGTAGTAATAAACCTAATCATGGTTTTAATTTACATTTCTCTAATGAACAGCAATGTAGACCATTTTTATGTGCTCACATGTCACCTGTATATTTTCTTTAGTAAAGTGTCTGTTCAGATATTTCGCCATTAAAAAAAACAGGTTAATTGGTTTCTCACTATTGAGTTTTCAGAATTCTTTGCATATTCTGGGTACAAGTCCTGTATTAGATATAAGCTTTGCAATATTTTTCCTCCAACTCTATAGCTTGCTGTATTTTCATAAGTCTCTTTTTAAAGAAAAGATTTCTAGTTTTGATGACGTTCACGTTATCAATGCTTCTTTCATATTTATGCTTTTTGAGTGCTAGTGAGGAAATATTTGCCAAACCAAAAGTGGATAACACTACTTTCTATGTTTTCTTTAATGAATTTTTGTAGTTTTCAGTTTTACATTTAGGTCTATGATTCATCTTGCATTATTTTTGTATATGTTGCAAAGTAACTGTCAAAGTTCATTTTTTTTGCATATGGCTGTCCAGTTGTTCCAGCACCATTTATTGAAAATATTATTTTTGCCTCATTGATTGCATTTATACCTTCATTGAAAATCAATTAACCATGTGTGTATGTATGGGCCTATTTGTTGACTCTCTTCTTTTTCACTGATCTTTTTATACCAATGCTATGTCACCTTCATTACTATACTTTGAAATCAGGTAGTGTAAGTCTTCTAATTCTGTTCTTTTTAAAAATCATTTTGGTTATTCTAGGTCTTTTGAAATTCCACATAAATTTTCGAATTGGCTTGTCAATTTATGCATCTCAGCAATATTCAGTCTTCCAATCTGTAGATATATGTCAACATTTATATTTTCTTTAATTGCTCTCACTACTGTTTTGTAATTTTCAGTATATAGGGCTTGCACATTCTTGGTAAAATTTATCCCTAAGTATTTTATATGTTGTTATGCTACTACAAGTAATATTTTTATTTTGAATTCTTTTTTTAATTAAAAATTATTGGGGTAACATTGATCAACAAAATCCATTAAGTTACAAGTGTACAACTCAACAGCATGGCATATATACATATATACATATATATATATATATATATATATATATATATATATATATATATATATATATATATATATTGCATTGTGTGTTCACCACCCATAGTTAGATTTCCTTCCATCACCAAATATTTGACCTTTTTTATCCTTATCTATTTTCCCCCTCCCCTCTTTCTCTCTGGTAACCACTAATTCACTCTCCATGTCCATGACTTCACTAGCTATTAGGAAAATGCAAATCAAAACCACAATGAGATACTACCTCAAACCTGTTAGAATAGCTGTTATCAACAGGACAAATAATAAGCATTGGAGAAGATGAAACCTAAAAGGAGCCCTCATACACTGCTGGTGGGACTGCAAATTGGTACAACCACTACAGAAAACAGTATGGAGGTTCCTCAAAAAACTAAGAATTGATCTACCATATGATCCAGCAACCCGTCTTCTGGGTATTTACCAAAAAAAAAAAAAAAAAAAACCTCAAAATTTTTATCTGTAAAAATATATGCACCCTGATGTTCATAGCAGCATCATTCATGGTGACTAGGGCATGAAAGCAACTGAAGTGTCCTACAATAGATGGTTGGACAAAGAAGATGTGGTACATTTGTACAGTGGAATATTACTCGGCTATAAGAAAAGATGAAATTGTGCCATTTGTGGCAACATGGATCTCAAGATAATCATGCTAAGCAAAATAAGTCAGACAGAAAAAATTGGAAACCATATGATATCACTTATATGTGGGATATAAAATCTAAAAGCAACATACAAACATGACAAACCAACAGAGATTTATTTCATAATCTTGTATATAGAAATGCAGTTGATTTTGAATATGAACCTTTATTTTGAAACCTTGCTAAAGTCATTTTGTAGGGTTTTGTACATTTCTTAGAATTTTCAGTGGAAAATAATGTTATAGGTGAAAAGTACAGCTTTATTTATTTCTTTACAATCTAGAAACCTTTTATTTATTTTTCTTACCGTACTGCAAAGGCTAGACCCTCCAATATATTGTTGAACAGAAGTGGGGTCAGATATTCTTGCCTTGTGGATGATCTTAAAGAGAAAGCATTCAGTTTTTCGTCCATAGAGTATGATGCTAGCAGTAGGTTTTTCAAAGATGCTCAGCATCACTAATCATCAGGGAAATGCAAATCAAAACCACCATGAGATATCACTTCACACTTATGAGGATGTCTATTATAAAAAAAAAAAGACAAGGAGTAACACATGCTGGTGAGGTTGTGGAGAAAGGAGAACCCTTGTATATTGTTGGTGTAAATGTAAACTAGTACAGCCACTATGAAAAACAGTATGGAGATTCCTCAAGAAATTAAAAATAGAACTACCAAATGATTCAGCAATCCCACTTTTGGGTATACATCCAAAGGAAATGAAAACACTATCTTGTATGCCTATGTTCACTGCAGCATTATTCCCAATAACCAGGGTATAAAAACAACCTAAGTGTCGTCAACAGATGAATGAATAAAGAAAATGCGGTGTATGTGTATAAATACACAAGATGAAATATTATTCAGCCCTTATGAAAAAGAAAGTCCTGCCATTTGCAACAGCATGGATGAACTTGGAGGACATTACGCATGTTATCACTTATATGTAAAATCAAAAAACAAGTTGAATTTATAAAAATATAGAGTAGAATAGTGGTTGCCAGAGGGTGGGGTGGGGCAATAGGGAGAAACTGGTAAAATGGAGTAACATTTCAATTATAAGATGAATAAGGTTTAAGGGTCTAGTGTATAACATGGTAACCATAGGTGATAATAATACATTCTGCAATTGAAGTTGATAAGAGAGTAAAATTTATTCTCACCAAAAAAACAAGGTTAACATATGTGGTGATGATTTGATGGTGGAAATACTTTCACCATACACATTCATTTCAAATCATCACATTGTACACTTTAAATACATTACAATTTCATTTAACTGATTATGCACATTACAATTTCATTTAACTGATTATGCCTAAATAGAGCTGAAAAATATTTTTTATTTTTTTGAGTTATATATAGCATATATCTATAATTTATCACAGTGTACTCTTAATATTATATCACTTTGAATACAACGTAAGAATTTTTCATCAACAAAACAAAAATACAGCTACTGAATAGGACAAGATATTTGCCTCTGATATATCTGATAAGGGGTTAATATCCAAAATTTATAAAGAACTCATACAGCTCAACACCAAAAACAAACAAACAATTCAATTTAAAGATGGGCAGAAGACCTGAATAGGTATTTCTCCACAGAGGGCCTACGGATGGCTGATAGACATATGAAAAGGTGCTCAGTGTTACAAATAATCAAAGAAATAAAAATTAAAACCACAATAAGAGATCACTTCACACCTGTCAGAATGGCTATCATCAATAAAAATAAAAGTGTTAGCAGGGATGTGGAGAAAACGGAACCCTAGTGTACTGCTGATGGATTTGCAAAATCGTATAGCCACTAAGGAAAACAATTTGAAACTTCTTCAAAAAATTAAAAATAGAACTACCTTATGACCCAATAACTGCACTTTAGGGTATTTAGCCAAAGAAAACCAAAACACTAGTGCAAAAGGTACATGCACCCTTGTGTTCACTACAGTGCTATTTATAGTAACCAAGGTATGGAAATAACCTAAGTGCCCATCAATAGAAAATTGGATAAAGAAGTTATGGGACTTATGTCAATGTAATATTACTCATCCATAAAAGTGAAATTTTATCATTTGCAATGACATGGATAGAGGGTATTATGCTAACTGAAATAAGTCAGACAGAGAAAGACAAATACCATCTGAATTCACTTATATGTAGAATCGAAAGAAGAAAATAAACAAAATGAGAACAAACTCACAGATACAGAGAACAAACTGGTGATTGCCAGATGAGAGAGGGGTTGAGGGGCTGGGTGAGAAAGGGGAAGTGATTAAGAAGTAAAAATTGGTAATTACAAAATAGCCATGGGGATGTGAGTACAGCATACAAAATATAGTCAATAATATTGTAATAATTATGTATGGTGCCAAGTGGGTACTGAAGTAATTGGGAGTTGACTTCATAAACTGTATAAATGTCTGACCACTATGTTGTACATTTAAAACTAATATTTTAAAAACTTCTAGAAGAAAACAAGTCAGTACACTCTCTTATATTGCTAACAGTAATTACTTTTTGCATATAGCTCCTCAAGCAAGGGAAGCAAAAGAAAAATTTAAAAAAAAAATAAGACTACATTAAACTAAAAAGTTTTTGAACAGAAAAGGAAACCATCAACAAAACAAAAAGATAACCTACTGAATGAGACAAAATATTAGCTTATGATATACCTGATAAGAGGTTAATATCTGAAAGCAAAGAAACACGGTGGAGTGACAGATGTACTCAGATCTCTCACCTGGAAACAACAATAAGCTGAACATCTAAAACTCAATGAAAAACACCCAAACTGCAAACCAGCACGTCTGAGCATGGGACTGCACATAAGAGCTACCACAGGTCAGAACCTGGAATGTTAGGTGGTGGACTCAGAGAAATAAAAAAGCTGCCTCTCACTGCCTCACATAGCCACTGGAGCTCCCTACAGGAGGAGGGGAGGGGAAAAGGTGCAACGACTTCTCTGACCAGCATGCCTGGAAGTGATGAAACTTCTAGCAGCCCACAGCAGGGCCCAGTCACCAGGGCAGAAAGCAGAAAAACGGGATGGGAAGACAGAGAAACAAAACTTGATTTTTATAAGCAATGGTTCCAAAACCAAGGTTGAGCTGCAGCCCCTGTCCCTTAACCTGGTGGGGCCCCTGCCCCATACCCTCTGGGACTGATCACTGGAGAGCAATAGGGGAATCTGAGCAAACACTACCGAAACTGTTGCTAACAATGACAGGGACTGAAAGTAAGGGTAGCAAGCGTGATTAAATGTCTATCAGAAAATAAGGCATTTTAAAAACTTTATATAGAGCAGGGATCCAAGAGGCTTAGATGACACCTACTGGAAGCCAAAAGAAAAACGCCTTCTTTGCAGCAGGCTAAAGAGAGACCTTTATATAATAAATCTTCTTTCTGGAAAAAAAGCAGAATATATTTGCATTAATGCCCAGGTGGAGAAACAGTCCATTAAACACCATGAACAACCAAGGTGACAAGGTCTCAGAAAGGAAGAGAAAATTCTCCAGAAGATGAACTTACAGACATAGAAATATGCAATTTAATTTAAATGACAGTTTTCAGGATGGCACTTCTGAAAAAACTCAGTGAGGTCCAAAACGAGTCATATCAACAATCTCAGGAATAGCAAAGACAACTAGGTGAGCAGAGCAAGGAGACTGAAACCCTCAAAAAGAACAAAATAGATCTTCTACAGATTCAAAAATTAATAAAAAAGTTTTTAAAAAGCACTCAAAGAGTTGAAAAATAAAATATCAAGCTTGGGAAATAGAGTCGACCAAATGGAGAAAAGGATCAATGATATCAAAGACAGAAATCTAGAAATAAATCAGAAGGAAGAAGAGAAAAGCCAAAGAATGAAAAATAATAAGAGAGAAATTCAAGAACTACCTGATAACATCAGGAGAGGAAACAAAAGAATAATGGGCATTACCAACGGCGAGGAAAAGGAGCAGGGACAAGAAAGCATTTTCAGACAAAGAGTGGGCGAGAAATCCCCAAATCGAAGGAATGAGCTGGAGCTTGAATTCAAGAAGTCAACAGAACACCCAATTATCTCGACCCAAAAAGGCCTTCCTCAAGACACACTGCATTACAGTTATCAAAAATCAATGACAAAGACAGAATTCTCAAGGCAGCCAGAAAGAAAAAACGGTAATTTATAAAGGAAAGCCCATTAGATTATCCTTGAATTTCACAGTGCAGACCTTACAAACCAGAAAGGAATGGAATCAAATATTTAAACTATAAAGTGAAAGGAACTACCAGCCTAGAATAATGTACCCAGCTAAGCTCTCCTTTAGATATGAAGGAAAAATAAAGACCTTTCCAGACATACAAAAACTGAGGGAATTCTCCACTACGAGGCCTGCACTACAGGAAATCCTGAAAGGTGATAATTCATCTAAAACAAAATGACAAAACAAAACAAAAGTACATAATTAGGAGTGAAGTGACTATCAGGCACATAGAAGCAGAGGAGTGCAACCCTTACGAAAAACAGGGCATTATTATTTAAGCATATGCTTAAATAATAAGAAGAGAATTGTTATAACAAGATAGTAATGAACGTTCAGCATACATAGGGAAAAATTGAGATAACAATGACTGAAAAGGGTAGGATTGTGAGATCCAGATTCTCAAAGGGAATGCGCAGAAGAAAATGGACAAATATATATATATTTGTATGTGTGTGTATGTATGTATGTATGTATGTATGTATGTATGTATGTGTATGTCACTATCCTTTTCATATTCACAATGATAAACACACACCAAAGATTCAGAGCCAAAATGTGTAACATAAAACAAGAAGGACCAGAAGCAAAACCCACAAAAGCCAACCAAAATAAAGAAAACAGAAACACAGGGACAAGGAAGCAATGGAAACAATGAGCTACCTGAAAACAAAAGATAAATGGCTATAAAAATACCTCAGATTTTAATAATCACTCTAAATGTAAATAGATTGAACTCACCAATAAAAAGAGCACAGAGTTGCAGAATGGATCATAAAACAAAACCCAACCACATGCTGCCTCCAGGAGACACATCTCAGCTCCAAAGACAAATATAGGCTCAAAGTGAAAGGGTGGAAAATGACGTTTCAAGCAAATGGCATTCAGAGAAAAGCCGGAATAGCAGTAGTAATATCGGAAGGAATAGACTTCAAAATAAAAAAGGAAAAGAAAGATAGAGGGACACGTCATAATGATTAAGGGCATCATGCACCAAGAAGACATAACACTTATTAATATCTATGCTCCCAATCAGGGAGCCCCGAAATATGTAAAGCAATTACTAACAGAAAAAAGGGAGAAACAGACCAAAACACTATTGTAGTAGGGGACCTAAATACCCCACTGTCGGTTATGGACACATCATCCAAACAGAAAATCAATAAGGAAATCACATTCTTAAATGACACATTAGTCCAACTGGACATACTTGACATTTACAGAGCTTCCATTCCAAAACAGCTGCTTATACATTCTTCTCTAGTGCACATGGAATATCCTCAGGAATTGACTACTTAACTGAAACACAGAGATAGCCTCAACAAATATAAGAAGGCTGAAATCATGCCAACCATATTCTCTGATCATAATGCTTTGAAGTGGAAACTGTAAAAGGAAAACGGGAAGAACCACAAAAACATAGATATTAAACATAGTACTAGTGAAAAATAACTGTGTCAGAGAAAAAATAAAAAGAGAGATCAAGAGATACAGAGCAACAGATGATAATGATAGTACAACATATCAAAACTTTTTGGACATGACAAAAGCGGTCGTCAGGGGAAGGTTCATATCATTACAGGTCTACCTCCACAAACAAGAACAAGCCTAAATGAACAACCTAATGCTTCATCTTAAAACAAAAAACAAAAAACAAACAAACAAACAAAAAAAAAAAAAACTAGAAAAGGAAGAACAAATGAAGCCTAAGGTCAGCAGAAGGAAAGAGACTGTCAAAATTAGAGCAGAAGTAAATGAAATTGAAAACAAAACAAAACAATAGAAAAAATAAATGCGACAAAGAGCTGGTTCTTTGAGAAGGTTAATAAAATTGACAAACACCTGGATAGATTCACCAAAGAAAAAGGAGAAAGGACACAAATAAACAAAATCAGGGATGAATGAGGGGAAATTATGACAGACATCTCAGAAATACAAAGGATCATGCAAGGACACTATAAAAAGCATATAAAAACAAGTTTAGTAGCCTAGAAAAAATTAACAGCACTTAGAAAAATACAGCCTTCCTAGACCGAATCAAGAAGAACTGGAAAATCTAAACAGACCAATAAGCAGTGTGGAAATTGAAACAATCAGCAAAAACCTATCAAAAGTAAAAGTCCAGGACCAGATGGCTTCACCAGTGAATTCTACCAAGCATTCAAAGAAGATTTAATACCTATTCTCCTCAAAATCTTCCAAAAAATTGAAGGGGAGGCAATACTTCCCAACTCATTTTATGAGGCCAATACTACTACTCTGATACCAAAACCTGGTAAAGATAAAACACGAAAAAGAAAACTACAGACCAACCTCTCTCATGAACACAGATGCAAAAATCCTAAATAAGATACTAGCGAGCCGAATACAGCAACATGTTAAAATGATTATACACCACCATCAAGTGGGCTTCATCCCACTTGAAACATAGGGATGTTTCATCATACACAAATCGAATAATGTGATACACCATATGAACAAATTAAAACATAAGAATCATATGATTATATCAATAGATGCAGAAAAAGCCTTCGACCAGAGACGTCATCCATTTATGATCAAAACACTTAACAAAATCGGTATAGAAGGAAAGTTCCTTAACATAATAAAGGCCATCTATGACAAACGCTCAGCCAACATTCTACTTAGTGATGAAAAACTAGAAACCTTCCCTCTAAGATCAGGAACAAGGCAAGGCTCTCCACTCTCGCCAGTGTTAGTCAATATACCATTGGAGGTCCTAGGGAGTTGCAATCAGGCAAGAGAATGTCATAAAAGGCATTCAAACAGGAAATGAAAAAGCCAAACTGTCACTATTTGCAGATGACATGATTCTCTATATAGAAAATCCTAAAGACTCCATAAGAACACTACTAGAATCAATGAGCAAATACAGTAAAGTCTCTGGATAAAAAAAAAAAAAAATCAATGTTCAAAAATCCACAGTGTTCCTATACTCTAATAACAAAGTGTCAGAAAAAGAAGTGGAAAAATAATTCCTTTTGCAACTGTAACAAAAAGAATAAAATTCCTAGGAATAAAGTTAATGAAACATATGAAGGAACTTATGTGAAGAATACTATAAGATCCTATTAAAAGAAATCGAAGAAGATACGAGGAAATGGAAAGATATTTCTCGTTCTTGGATTGGAAGAATCAACACAGTTAAGATGACCTTATTACCTAAAGCATTATACAGATTTCATGTAATCCCCATCAAAATGCTATTGGCATTTTTTGAAGAAATAGAACAAAAAATCATCACATTTATATGGAAGTACAAAAGACCCCAAATTACCAAAGCCATACTGAGAAAAAAAAAAAAAAAAAAAAAAAGGCCGGAGGCATCATTCTGCCCAAGTACAAATAACACTACAAAGTGACAGTAATCAAAATGGCACGGTATTGGCAGCAAAACAGACACATGGACCAGCAGAACAGAATGGAAAGTCCAGAAGTAAACCCATATATATATGGGCAAATACTTTTCTACAAAAAAGCCAAAAACATACAGTGGAGAATTGAAAGCCTCTTCAATAAATGGTGCTGGGAAAACTGGAAAGCCACCTGCAAAAGAATGAAACTAGACTGTTTTTTATCAGGACACACAAAAATTAACTCAAAATGGATTAAGGACCTGAATATAAGACCCGAGACAATGAAATGCACTGAAGAAAACATACAAATGAAACTCAAGGACCTTGGACTTAAAGAGGATTTTATGAACTTGACCTCAAAAGCAAGGGAAGTAAAAGCTAAAATAAATGAATGGGACTACATCAAACTGAAAAGCTTCTGCACAGCAAAAGAAACTGTCAACAAGGTAAAGACTCAACCATCCAAATGGGAAAATATATTTGTTATCATAGCCTCTGATATAGGCCTAATATCCAGAATATACAAAGAACTCACACAACTCAATAGCAACAGGAAGAAGAAGAAAAAATTCAATTAAATGAGCAGAGAACCTGAACAGACAGTTCATTCAAGGAGAAATAGAAATGGTCGACAAATATATGAAAAGATACACACATTGCTAACTATTAGGGAAATGCAAATCAAAACCACAATGAGATATCATCTCACACCTGTTAGGACAGCTGTAATCAACAGGATCAGTAATAACAAATGTTGGAGAGGATGCAGAGAAAAAGGAACACTCATACACTGCTGGTGGGCCTGTAAACTGGTTATAGCCACTATGGATAACAGTATGGAGGTTCCTCAACAAACTAAGAATTGATCTACCTTATGATCCAGCAATCTCTCTACTGGGTATTTTCTCCAAAGTCTTGAAAACCCATAACCGAAATGATATTTGCACACGGATGTTCATAGCAGCATTATTCACAGTGACCAGTTCATGGAAGCAACTGAAACGTCCCACAATAGAGGATTGCCTAAAGAAGCTTTGGCACACATATACAATAGGATATTACTCAGCCATAAGAAGAGATGAAATACTGCCATTTGCTACCACATGGATGGACCTCTAGATAATCATGCTCAGCGAAATAAGCCAGGCAGAAAACATTGAAAACCACATGATATCACTTATATGTGGGATATACACCTAAAAGCGCCAAATGAACAGGACAAACAGAGACTCATGGACATGGACTATAGACTAGTGGCTACCAGAGGGTAGGGGGTGGGGGAGGAGGGATAGGTAGACAGTTAAAGGGAGACAAATATAGGGGCTAGAGGGAGGGTGAAGGGAGATAAAGGGAATCAAATATATGATAGATGAAGGAAACCGGACTTTCGTTAGTAAATACACAATATAGTATACAAATGTGAAATTAGAATGTACACCTGAATATTAATTATATAATTTTATTATCCAATGCTACCCAATAAACTTAATTAAAAAAAATACTTCGGGCTTAAAATACCAAGGGGATCTGCTACACAGATACTCACTCACTGTCACTACTCACAGAACAGTCCTGAACTGAAAATTGTGGCTCTGAGACCCACGATGCAGCTTGCAGGCACTGTGAAGAGGTGTGTGAGGTCTCTGAGTAAAGGGGATCTGTGACCTATAAGTAGGAATTCTCTTAGATGGTTGAGGTCCTTGTCCTCATCCGTGATTGGTATTTGAGGTTGGTGTTTACAGGTTACATCTCTGAAACATTTGTGGGTCTCTGTTCCAGGGCATGAGATTTCTTGTTGTGAGAGATAGCTGTAGCCCTGGCAGGATGCCTGGTGCTTGGAGCAGCAAGGTCATCAGAAGCAGGTATGGACTTGCACACAAGGACACATTGCAGGGAGGGCACACACGCCTGACCAATTCTGAGACTTCTTGCTCTAGGGATGAGGATGGGAAAAGGCTACTTGAGAAGAAATAGCTGAAAACACGGTGGTGGCCTTGAGGCTGAATTTGGGAATTGGCTGTAGCTTGCAATTCCTAACCTGATAGTAACTAATAATAACTACAAGGCTACCATTGTAAGAGAGAATAAAAAGCCATGGAGACAGGGGTGGGAATGCTAGCATTGCCATTTCTTGCCATTCCTCCTCTCCTTTATCCGTGTTAGTATATGCATTTCCAGACTCCAACTCTTCCAAACCATCTCCGCAACATTTCTGAACTATATGAAGGAGCCCTTTTTGTCTAGAGGGTTGAGTCTCTGAGCTGTTCATGTATTCCAGCATGTTCCTGAGAGGAAGGCAGGTTGGACCTTCCTCTCTCAGTGCTCTCACTAGATGTGTGATTTCACCTTTCCTGGGATTTCTCCCATTCCTGTCTTGGTGCCTTGGAAATGAAATCTTAGCATCCCCATCCTCAGGGAGGACAAGTCCTCAGTCTTGCACAACTTGAAGGAGCCCATGCTAAGAATACTGATAAAACAGTATCTGACGACATCAGCCCCATCTTTGCTTTGGGCACTGTGACAATTTTATGTCCACATATTAACTCAGGAAATCTTCCTGAATCCTTAAAAAGAGGTCACCATTTGCAGATGAGATGCCTGGGACTCAGTGAGGATGGAAGACCTCAGCTCTTGTGGAGGAAGGAACTGGAAACAACTTGGGCCCCTTGGAGGAGGCAGGGGAAGGCACATCACAGTCCAGGCCAGGCAGAGGGTGACAAGGAACGGGGAGGGGTGAGGTTTGCCAAAGGCCCCCAGCACCCTGCAACTGGCTCACTGCCAAGATGTCTATTGCCTCTTGCTCACAGGGCATGCTTGGGATTTGATGTAGAGTGTGATCCTCACACTACCTGTGGAAGTGGTGGTAGAAGATGGAGAAGTGAGTCTCCACGCAGGTGGTGAAATAACTGAGATTTATAAGCTTGCATAAAGCATCACTGCAAATCTAGAGATCCCTGCCTCCTGTCCTCCTTTTGAAGCATTCTTTGGTGCTAAGATCAGCAGAAAGGCAGTCAAGGGCCTGAGGAGGTGAGGGGGACCCTCTGTACAGCACGATCTTCCTTTTAACTGGAACATGTCCTTGTTCAAATGAGCAGAGGGTCCTGATGTGTGTCAAGACAGTGTAGCTGAGGCCCAGGCACACGGCAGCCAAGACATCCCTAGACACACTCTCTGGGGAGGTATGTCCTGTCCTGTGAAGCAGGGCCTGGGACCCAGAAGTGGTAGCTAATTGAGTGAGTGGGGCACTGTCCTGCCAGATATAGTCGCTCTGTACCTGACTCACTAATGCCTTCTTGTTCTCTCTGTCTTCTCTGTGCTTGTTACTTGGTCCCTCTCTCACACCGGCCTCGGTATGACCTCACTTGTGCCGTGAGGAGCCTTGCTTCACCTCTCCTGAGGGTATCATCCTTTTATATGTATCTGTGTGGGGAGCAGTTGGGGGAGTTCCCCCCGAGTGCACAGGATTGTCCAGGGAAGTCATGTTCTGTTGCAGAGGGGATAGGGAAGGGGTTCTCCTTTGGGGCAAAATGGGAGCAACTCCCCTTACATTGGGCAACCTGGGCTCTGGCCTCCGAAAGAGGCATGGGCCTTCTCTGCTGGAAACCCTCCGATGGCTCACTCAGAGTAAGTGAAAGCCCCCTACCCCACCCCTAATGGCCCAGAAGGCCCTGCAGGTCCTGATCCCCACTTCTTCTCTGACCACCTCATATACTACCTCTTCCTCAATCATGCTTTGTCAGCCACGCCGCCCACCACACTGCTTCTCATACGTGCTAGCCTGAGTTCCGCTCCAGCACTTTCCCACTGGCTTGTACCTCAGTCTGGGATGATGTTTTCCCCCCACATGTTCATCTCTTCTAGTTTTCAGCTCAAGTGTCACCATTTTAGACTTTCCTCTACCACTGTTTCTAGAAATGTTCCTCATGTTATTTCATTATTCCAATTTAATTTAAACCACAGCAATTTCTAACACCTGACAAATTACTTACATTTTTGTGCAGTTAGATCTCTATATAGCGTAAGCTCTGTGAGGACAATTTTTTTTCTCTTTCCACACGGTCGTATTCTGAACTCCGTTTATGGTGGCTGACACATCATCTGGTGGGAGCGAACGAGATAATGAAAGAAAATAACATGGAATAAGTATGGCTGAAAGTATTGCTTAAAATAGAGCCAGAGGCTGTTAGGAAGTGGGGCCTATGCATCCAGTGCCTCAGTTCTCAGAGCTGCTACTGAATTGTTACCGTGGTGCTAAATGCAACTCAAGGCTGAGTCATGGATAATCGAGAACAACAACTGTTGTATGGACACGTATGAAAGTTACCTCCTTCCTGCCGGCTTTGCCTTCCTAGTTTGCATGTTGGAACTAACGAATCCTTGCTAACCTAGCCAGAAATTCTTCATTTGCATGAAAGAATTACACTTTGTGGTCATTGCTTTTATAAACCCTGCCTGTATTTGTTCTCTTTGGAGTACAGCATGGATGGCTAGCTGGATCTGCAGTCTCTCTGGTGGCAGCTGCTTTTGCTCAAAGAAATGCTTTCTGTTCTTTATGAACCCTGAACCTTCTCTGGGTGATGAATGAATGAGAGATTGAATAAACAAAGGCAAAGTTCTGGTGAGAGGCATAGCTTGAGAGGTTGAGGACTCTGCTAGGTAACATGTTCGGGGGTGACAGGGTTGTGACAAAGCCCATGCTCTTTATCTCACCTACTCAGTATTCCTGGTGGCCCTGGGAGTTGGCCCGTTCTGAACGAAATCAAAGATCCTGCTGTCTGTCTCTCACCTACTGCTGATGGTCAAGGACTGAGATCTGCTCTACACAAGTCCTTCTGACCCCAGCTGGGAGCTCTGGCCTTCCTGCCCCATTGACAGAGTGTGGCTGAGTGTTCCCACTAGACCTATTCTCCATCGCCCGGGGAGACACGAGCCTGCACAACGCTCCGCCCACAGAAAACGCTTGCAACACTCCCTGTTATCCTAGTGGCCACCGCGGGGAGGTAGGTCTCAGTTCGGGAGGCTTTTTCAAGAATCCAGGACTGCAGCGGACTTGGGATTTTTATTTTTATGCTGACTTTGCCCTCCCACCGTTTGCAGACCAGCCTAGAAAGGTCCCCGGGTATCTCGAGGGACAAGCTGTTCCAGGATCGCACCACAAGCGCCGCGCGAGAGGCAACAGCGCGGCCCTGACATACCCCTGAGGTGCTCAGAGGTAGGAATGTCCGCTCGAGGAAAGTGCCACTTGAGGGGGTGGGGGGATCCGTTTGAAAATAATCCATCACGTTTCGGACGACACTGAGGGCATGCATACTCCTGGGCCGTGTCCATCCGGACTCGGAGCTTCCAACTCTCCTGTCCCGTTGGAGCCCGCGTGGACACCGGTTCTGAGGCTGCGGCCCTGAAATAAGCATCACACCACCCCTCCGTGTCTGCATGGTCTCACCCAGCTGTGTCGGCCGCGGCAGTGGAGATTGGTTCCGGGAGGTGAGGGTCGGGGTCGTGGGCAGTGCTGGGCGGTGAATGGCCGCGGCGAGGCGGACGGATTCAGCGCCTCCTGGGCGCGGGCTGCGTCCGACTGGACCCCCCGTGGGGGCCTCGCCCTTCGCCGGCCCAGGCCCGTTGGCCATCTGCGTGGGACGGCGCGACGATTGGGAGCTGGAGCCGAGAGTGCGGCTGTGTTCGGGCGCGTTTGCAGAGCGCAAAGTTTCCTACGGCTCGGACTGCGCATCAGCACAATGTCCGGACGCGGCTGAGGCTGCCGCCCCGGCGGGGGGCGGGGGGCGGGGGGCGAGGGTCAGCGCAGTCGCCCGCTGCTAGCCAGAGCCCGACGCTGGATGCGCGGGTGACGGCGCTGTCTTCACGTGCGCGCCTTCGGGCTCCCTCAGCCCGAACTCAGCCACCAGCCTAGCGAGGCGCGTTGGGCACGGCACCGTCCGTCCGGCAGATGCGTGCAGCGCAGGGTCGGGACGGGGCTCAGCTGGTTTGGTATCCCGGCCTAAGAAGGAACTTTCAGGACCCTTGGGGATGTGTGTCGCTAGGCGTGGCGTCACAGCTGCTGCTTGGGTGCCTTGATGCCTCTGAGTCTTTGGGGGACTTGCGAGTGAGTGGGATGTGCTGTGTGGGTGGGTTTTGTGCGTCTGGTCCAAGGTCTCTTAGGGTTTGTGTGCCTGTGTACCTGACTATGCCTTCTCTGAGCCTTGGGCAGACTGTGTCCCTGGGTGTGAGATCTCCGAGTAGGAAGTCTTGCTAGGCTGTAAGGAATGTTTCTCGGTCCCAGGTTGTCGCTGAGCTGCGTGGGAGTGTGTGAGGTTTTATTTGAAGGTAGAAAGGACCCCAGCTCGTTAGGGTTCTCTTCACATTTATGATGTAGATGCCTTCACCTTTCCCTTTGTCCATGGACTGTTCCATTTGGAAGTCAAGGTTGGTGCCACCTAAGTGGGTTCCTACTGCAAGGAATTTGAGGACATCCTCCTCCTGCAGGTCCAGGACATCATGGGCTCCGGTCATTGGGAGTGTCGCTTTAAATCACCTGGAAACCAAGAACAATGCCGTATGGACCCTTCTGTGGGTAGCGCAGAAAGAAAGCTCTCTAAAGCTCTCAATATTAGTTAATGTCATGGCAATGCGTACTTGAAAGTTGATAAGAATAGATCTTAAGCATTTCATCACAAAAAATGTTAACTGTGAGTGTGTGGTGATGGAGCTGTTCATTACTTATGTATCTCGGGGAATCATTTCTAAATATACAGACGTCAGATCACCGTGTTTTATGCTTTAAATATATACAATTATATTTATTAATTATTCCTCAAAAGACACTTTCAAAAGCACTTACTTTCGGAAACAAATGTTTGACTTCTTTATGTATTGCTGTCTTTCTTTCTCTTCTCCCGCCCTCTCTCCATTATTTCTTCCATTCTTTTATTTTTGTTCTATTTCTTCCAAGCCTCAAGGCATGTCATATATGTGCTCCACAACTCAATATCAGAAATGATGGCGAGGACAGAAAACTGGTGACCATAGACTTTATTGTACAAACTGTAACACTTTGGAGTGTGTGAAAGGCATTATCTTGATTACACTGGGACCAAAGTTGAAGTGGAATCACCCCACTTAGATTATCACTTAAAGACTTAAGTAGCCCGAGGGAACATTTTTGCATTTCTGCACCATAGAGAAAAATCAAATGTAGCAGTGTCCCTTCTATTTACTTCACGTAAGTGGTACCTATTCAGACGATTATTTCAAGTCAAAGCATTCAAATCAACTCTGTTTTCAATTTCTTTTGTTTCTTAGGTGTTTGGCCGTGTTGCTTGGATTTTTAGTAAAAGCGTACACAGATTCTACTTTTATTTAAAGCTTCCTTTTAACAGGTTGTGTTCATTTCATCTATTTTGAACAGGCACACTCGTTTTGTTTCGTTGTACCAACAGAAAGAGTGTTGTGTTTAAGAAAAATGTTGGTAAAATATATGCCTGGAAGGCTGTCTTATATAAAAAAAAAAAAGTCCAAAACTGCAGTGTCCTTTGTATACCGTTAATGGCATCAAAACCAAATTCTGCTAAGCCGTTGTACCACCCTGTTATGTTTATCTTGCAGGAGAAGGGCAACCGCGGGAGTAAAGGAAGAGGAGTTGAAAGCATGCAAACTGTTCAGTGGGATATTTGCCTGTTAAAATTCTCTCAATAAAGTTTTACGGCTTTCTACAAAGAATCTTGCCAATCCTTTGTTAAATTTATGCCCAAGTGTTTGTGTTTGATCCTATTGCAAAGCATCTCATTTTTGGACGTGTTCTATGCTGATTGAGCTGGTATATCCAGATGTGTTTGTCCATTGATATTCTCTCCAGTAAACTTTCTAAATCTGCTTATTAATTCCAAAACGTGATGTCTAGATCCTTTTTAATTTTCAACATGCACAATCTTATCATTTTTTAATACTAACAGCTTTTTTTTTTTTTTTTTTGCACTTTTCAACATTATGCCCCTTTTTCCTTTTCCCTGTTTACAACATTGGACAGAACCGCCCGGTACAGTGTCAAGAGAACCGGTAAGAGGGGAACATCCTTGTCTTATTTTTGATAGGAAATGGAAAATTGTTACCATTTCAGCATGTTTACTGCCAAGTAACGGAAGTCTCTTTCGAATCCTAGTTTCTGAAAAATATATACCTTGAATGTATGTGGACTTCACACGCTTGTGCATCTATTCAGAGGACCACAGGGTCGTGTTCTTCCATTAATGTGTACACGTGGTGAATGACATCGGTAAGATCATATATTTAAACAAACATCGCCTCCTTGTCGATGGATCGGAGGGGAAAATCGGTCATGTTGTATTATCCTTCTGAATTATTGACAGCCTAGCAACTTGTTTAGGTTGTTTGTGTATGACCTCACTAGGGCATTACCCTATACTTTAATTTCACATACTCTCTTAGACGTCATTTCCTAGGTTACAGTAGATTCATGCAATGAGTCGGAATGGAAAACCTCTTCTAGCTCTGGAAAGGAAGTCTTGCTAGGCTGTAAGGAATGTAGCACTACGCTTGCCCGTGTCCAGCTCTTTCTTTATTGCACCTCCCTTTTTAGTATTGGACCCTACTTACAGGGCAGCACCAGACGGAGCTCCAGGTCTTCCTACTCCAGCCTTAGTGAGGTGCCCATCTTCGCAACATTCTTGTCCTGGTGATGTGACTCTGAAAGCAACCTGCTTGTATTTCTATGGTGGCATTTATTTTCTACACATCAAGGTAAAAGTCATGGCTATGTTAACTTGCTTGGGTAATTCTGATCTGTGCTACATGGTCGTGAGTGGGCCGAGGAAACCCTGCGCTGGGTACTGTTATGATAATATCATCCTTTATTGAGTTTTAAAATAAGATCAGGAGTAACATAGCTCACATTTATAGCATGTGTACTATCTATCTATCGGTTGCCCATATCTCTGAGCTACATTTCAGACATTTATTACCTTCTTGAGTTCTCAGAAAAAGGTGGTCCAGAGTGTACACAAATTTTTACCTGACTCCAGTTAAGTGACATATTTGGGATTTCAAGATTTAAGTTAGCAGCTTGTCCTGTTCTCGGAGCAAATTGTTCTGAAAATGTTATATATGCAAAAGAATTGATGTTTGGTGTGATGATTATAGTATTAATCTGATAGTCTTAGACATGTTTATATAAATATGTACATCATATATTTTATTGTTTCACATAGACACACAGATTAAGTCACTGTTACAGGGACAAATACTTAAAACTTTTAAATAATAAAATACGTATTTTACTCTGCCATGGAAAAATGTAAATGGAACTGTAAAGCTCTTTGGAGCAGTGTGGACAGAAAGAGAACGGAACTGAGGTAAAGTTTCATAACATCTCTTAACTTCTGCTCTTTTCTCAAAAATTACTTGAAGGCAGGGTGGGAGAATTCACAAATCTTTTCGACTCAACATACATCTTTATCAGCGTAACAATCACCACATCTCAGAAGCGCCCCCAGTGGTTTATTTTTTTTTACCTGTTACAAAAATTACACTAAACACTATAGAAAAATTACATCCCTGAGCTCCTATTTTCATACTGAAAGCCCCCCTACATACTTCTGCAACAGCGGCCCTACGTAAAAGTCCCCTTTTGAGAGAGTTGCAGGAGATTGTGAGCAGTGATTTTTTTTCTTACACAGGTTTTAAAACATGGCCTCGCCCCAAAAGACTGAAAATCTATGTTCGGATGAAAAGTAAGACATATGTTAGGGTATTCCGTTTTGTCAGAAAATATGTCAGAGGTCTCTGCACTTTGGAAGTCGATGAGAAAACTCGGGGTCTAGGTAGGAGAAAAGAGAAAGGGACCAGGGCGACTGCCGGGGCAAAATTACTTGGGTCCTACCTGCTCTGTCTTTTGTTATGCTGCATCTTGAAAAGCAAGGATTTCGATCCTGGCTGTGACACATCCTGACTGTGATGGTGGGAAAGTATTTACATGCTTTGGGTCAGTTTTTCATGTCAGGAGAGAAATTACAATAATTGTACCAAATAATTGCTATGAAGAATAAATGAGATAACATATAAAGCAGGAATTACATTGCAAATGGATTTGGCTCATATTCCATTTTTCATTTGAACTTTCAAATACTTTTTATTTTACCTTTAGAATTATATCTCTAGCAACTGATACTGATTTTAATTTCAAGTAGGGATAGATGGATATCTTTCTGAATGAACTTGCATTCAGAAATATTTTTAAAAATATATTGGTTAAATTGCAAACTAGCCGGTGTCAGTTATGGCATCTATTCTACACAGCTACTGACATAGATCTAGGATCCAAACACTTATCAATGGAAATTTCCAACCACCTTTAATGAGTAAACTTGATTCTAAACATACCAGATCTGAAAATTTTATCTTTTTGTAAGAAAAGATACATTTCTCCACCTTTCTTCATTGTCCACATTTTAGTCTTCCCTTTGAGATCTCCTCAGCTAATTTTTTAAAACTTTTTTTCTGGCTTTATTGAAATATAAGAGACAATTGCTTGCTCATATTCACATTGTTCAATTCAATGAGATTTTTTTCAATTATAGTTGGCATACAATAATATATTCATTTCAGTTGTATAGCATAGTGATTAGAGATCTATATACCTCACCAAATGATCACTCTGCTATATCTAGTACCCCTCTTCGCCCTTACATACTTATTACATTGTTAACTATTTTCCTTTAACTACACTTGATATGTCCCTGACTCTTTTGTAACTATCCATAGATACTTCTTAATCCCTTTGCTCTTTCTGGCTATGCCCCTCTACCCCCCTCCCATCTACTAGCCCTCAAAATATTCTCTGTATCTATGAGTTGATTTCCGCTTTTGTTGTTGTTGTTCATTTCGTTCTTTAGAGTCCACACGTACATGAAATCATGCGATATTTCTCTTATCTGACTTAACTCATTCAGCGCAACACCCTCTAGGTCGATCAAGGACGATAACTTTATCCACCCCCTTCCTTTTAGTCTGTGTGTGTCTTTTACTGAAGCGAGTCTCTTGTAGGCCTCATGTGGAGGGGTCTAATATTCTTATCCATTTAGCCGTTCTTTCTTTCGTTGGAGGACTTAATGCTTTTCCATTTGAGGTACTTGTTGATAGATATGTAGGTATTACCACTCTTTGTTCCTCTTTTTTGATACGGGCTTTTTCTTCTCAAAGAAGTCCCTCCAACGTTTCCTGTAATACTGGCTTGGTGTGGATAACATTTTTTTAGCTTCTTTTTCTCTTGGAAGCTCTTCCTCTGTCCTTCGACTCTAAATGATAACTTTCCTGGATAAAGTATTCTTGATTGTAGATCCTGGGTTTTCATCACATGGAATATTTTAAGCCAATCCTTTCTGTCCTGCGTAGTTCCCTTTGAGAAATAAACTGCCCAGTCTTATGAGTGCTCCATTGTAGGTAACTAACTGCTTTCATCTTACTGTTCTAAAGATTCTTTATATTGATCCGTTGGCATTTTAATTATGATTTGTCTTAGTGTGGGCCCTGTTGGTTTCCTTCCTTCCTTCCTTCCTTCCTTCCTTCCTTCCTTCCTTCCTTCCTTCCTTCCTTCCTTCTTTCCTTCCACCCCTTTTACCTTACCCTGCCTATTCCCTCCTCCCCCACCCCCTACCCTCTGGTAGCCACTAGTCTATAGTCCATGTCCATGAGTCTCTGTTTGTCCTGTTCATTTGGCGCTTTTAGGTTTATATCCCACATATAAGTGATATCATGTGGTTTTCAATGTTTTCTGCCTGGCTTATTTCGCTGAGCATGATTATCTAGAGGTCCATCCATGTGGTAGCAAATGGCAGTATTTCATCTCTTCTTATGTCTGAGTAATATTCCATTGTATAGTGTGCCACGGCTTCTTTAGGCAATCATCTATTGTAGGACACTTTGGTTGCTTCCATGAACTGGCCACTGTGAATAATGCTGCTATGAACATCGGTGTGCAAATATCTCTTCGGATATGGATTTTCAATTCCTTAGGGTAAATACCCAGTAGAGGGATTGCTGGGTCATATGGTAGATACATAGTTTTTTGAGGAACCTCCATACTGTTATCCATAGTGGCTATAACCAGTTTACAGGCCCACCAGCAGTGGATGAGTTTTCCTTTTTCTCCGCATCCTCTCCAACATTTGTTATTACTGATCCTGTTGATTACAGCTGTCCTAACAGGTGTGAGATGGTATCTCATTGTGGTTTTGATTTGCATCTTCCTAATAGCTGGCTATGTTGAGCATCTTTTCATATATTTGTTTGCCATCTGAATGTCCTCTAGGGAGAAGTTACTGTTCAGGTCCTCTGCCCATTTCTTGATTGGATCATTTGGTTTTTTGTTGTTATTGAATTGTATGAGTCCTTGTATTTTTGGGATATGAGGCCCTTGTCGGAAGTGCTGCTTACAGATATATATTCCCATTCAGATAGTTGTTTCTTTGCCTCGTTGACAACTTCTTTTGCTGAGCAGAAGCTTTTCAGTTTGATGTAGTCCCATTCATTTATTTTAGCTTTTACTTCCCTTGCTTTTGAGGTCAAGTTCATAAAATCCTCTTTAAGTCCAAGGTCCTTGAGTTTCATTTGTATGTTTTCTTCAGTGCATTTCATTGTCTCAGGTCTTATATTCAGGTCCTTAATCCATTTTGAGTTAATTTTTGTGTGTCCTGATAAAAAACAGTCTAGTTTCATTCTTTTGCAGGTGGCTTTCCAGTTTTCCCAGCACCATTTATTGAAGAGGCTTTCAATTCTCCACTGTATGTTTTTGGCTTTTTTGTAGAAAAGTATTTGCCCATATATATATGGGTTTACTTCTGGACTTTCCATTCTGTTCTGCTGGTCCATGTGTCTGTTTTGCTGCCAATACCGTGCCATTTTGATTACTGTCACTTTGTAGTGTTATTTGTACTTGGGCAGAATGATGCCTCCGCCTTTTTTTTTTTTTTTTTTTATCAGTATGGCTTTGGTAATTTGGGGTCTTTTGTACTTCCATATAAATGTGATGATTTTTTGTTCTATTTCTTCAAAAAATGCCAATAGCATTTTGATGGGGATTACATGAAATCTGTATAATGCTTTAGGTAATAAGGTCATCTTAACTGTGTTGATTCTTCCAATCCAAGAACGAGAAATATCTTTCCATTTCCTCGTATCTTCTTCGATTTCTTTTAATAGGATCTTATAGTATTCTTCACATAAGTTCCTTCATATGTTTCATTAACTTTATTCCTAGGAATTTTATTCTTTTTGTTACAGTTGCAAAAGGAATTATTTTTCCACTTCTTTTTCTGACACTTTGTTATTAGAGTATAGGAACACTGTGGATTTTTGAACATTGATTTTTTTTTTTTTTTTATCCAGAGACTTTACTGTATTTGCTCATTGATTCTAGTAGTGTTCTTATGGAGTCTTTAGGATTTTCTATATAGAGAATCATGTCATCTGCAAATAGTGACAGTTTGGCTTTTTCATTTCCTGTTTGAATGCCTTTTATGACATTCTCTTGCCTGATTGCAACTCCCTAGGACCTCCAATGGTATATTGACTAACACTGGCGAGAGTGGAGAGCCTTGCCTTGTTCCTGATCTTAGAGGGAAGGTTTCTAGTTTTTCATCACTAAGTAGAATGTTGGCTGAGCGTTTGTCATAGATGGCCTTTATTATGTTAAGGAACTTTCCTTCTATACCGATTTTGTTAAGTGTTTTGATCATAAATGGATGACGTCTCTGGTCGAAGGCTTTTTCTGCATCTATTGATATAATCATATGATTCTTATGTTTTAATTTGTTCATATGGTGTATCACATTATTCGATTTGTGTATGATGAAACATCCCTATGTTTCAAGTGGGATGAAGCCCACTTGATGGTGGTGTATAATCATTTTAACATGTTGCTGTATTCGGCTCGCTAGTATCTTATTTAGGATTTTTGCATCTGTGTTCATGAGAGAGGTTGGTCTGTAGTTTTCTTTTTCGTGTTTTATCTTTACCAGGTTTTGGTATCAGAGTAGTAGTATTGGCCTCATAAAATGAGTTGGGAAGTATTGCCTCCCCTTCAATTTTTTGGAAGATTTTGAGGAGAATAGGTATTAAATCTTCTTTGAATGCTTGGTAGAATTCACTGGTGAAGCCATCTGGTCCTGGACTTTTACTTTTGATAGGTTTTTGCTGATTGTTTCAATTTCCACACTGCTTATTGGTCTGTTTAGATTTTCCAGTTCTTCTTGATTCGGTCTAGGAAGGCTGTATTTTTCTAAGTGCTGTTAATTTTTTCTAGGCTACTAAACTTGTTTTTATATGCTTTTTATAGTGTCCTTGCATGATCCTTTGTATTTCTGAGATGTCTGTCATAATTTCCCCTCATTCATCCCTGATTTTGTTTATTTGTGTCCTTTCTCCTTTTTCTTTGGTGAATCTATCCAGGTGTTTGTCAATTTTATTAACCTTCTCAAAGAACCAGCTCTTTGTCGCATTTATTTTTTCTATTGTTTTGTTTTGTTTTCAATTTCATTTACTTCTGCTCTAATTTTGACAGTCTCTTTCCTTCTGCTGACCTTAGGCTTCATTTGTTCTTCCTTTTCTAGTTTTTTTTTTTTTGTTTGTTTGTTTGTTTTTTGTTTTTTGTTTTAAGATGAAGCATTAGGTTGTTCATTTAGGCTTGTTCTTGTTTGTGGAGGTAGACCTGTAATGATATGAACCTTCCCCTGACGACCGCTTTTGTCATGTCCAAAAAGTTTTGATATGTTGTACTATCATTATCATCTGTTGCTCTGTATCTCTTGATCTCTCTTTTTATTTTTTCTCTGACACAGTTATTTTTCACTAGTACTATGTTTAATATCTATGTTTTTGTGGTTCTTCCCGTTTTCCTTTTACAGTTTCCACTTCAAAGCATTATGATCAGAGAATATGGTTGGCATGATTTCAGCCTTCTTATATTTGTTGAGGCTATCTCTGTGTTTCAGTTAAGTAGTCAATTCCTGAGGATATTCCATGTGCACTAGAGAAGACTGTATAAGCAGCTGTTTTGAATGGAAGCTCTGTAAATGTCAAGTATGTCCAGTTGGACTAATGTGTCATTTAAGAATGTGATTTCCTTATTGATTTTCTGTTTGGATGATGTGTCCATAACCGACAGTGGGGTATTTAGGTCCCCTACTACAATAGTGTTTTGGTCTGTTTCTCCCTTTTTTCTGTTAGTAATTGCTTTACATATTTCGGGGCTCCCTGATTGGGAGCATAGATATTAATAAGTGTTATGTCTTCTTGGTGCATGATGCCCTTAATCATTATGACGTGTCCCTCTATCTTTCTTTTCCTTTTTATTTTGAAGTCTATTCCTTCCGATATTACTACTGCTATTCCGGCTTTTCTCTGAATGCCATTTGCTTGAAACGTCATTTTCCACCCTTTCACTTTGAGCCTATATTTGTCTTTGGAGCTGAGATGTGTCTCCTGGAGGCAGCATGTGGTTGGGTTTTGTTTTATGATCCATTCTGCAACTCTGTGCTCTTTTTATTGGTGAGTTCAATCTATTTACATTTAGAGTGATTATTAAAATCTGAGGTATTTTTATAGCCATTTATCTTTTGTTTTCAGGTAGCTCATTGTTTCCATTGCTTCCTTGTCCCTGTGTTTCTGTTTTCTTTATTTTGGTTGGCTTTTGTGGGTTTTGCTTCTGGTCCTTCTTGTTTTATGTTACACATTTTGGCTCTGAATCTTTGGTGTGTGGTTGTTGGGAGCCAAGACCCTCATCCTGACCGCCCAGCCGCCCCCGGCATAGAACCTGGCTGTTAACAAACCTGTATGCTATCTAAAGAATGCAGGAGCAGATGATGCTCCAGGAATAGTTAACCACAGAATGTATTAACATACCCGCCGGATAAGGAAGGACCTACTGAATGGCTGTTGACCTGCCCAAGGAGCCCCTCTCCTCCTTGTTCCTCTTTTCACTTCTTCTAACCTATGTACCCCCGAACCCCATCAACCAAGGACCAATGAAATTGTAAAAAGTATCCACCTGCCTCGAAAGTCCTGCCCCCCGTTGGTACCCCCGTATAAATTCGTCCATGTAAAAATAAGATGTTGAGGCTAGATGAGAAATTTGTCTTGCCTCCATTTCTTCGTATGTCCTGTCTCTACCCTCCCCGCATCCTCCACAGGATCCTCTTCGACCATGTTGTCCTGCCCCGCCGGCCGGGCATGTGGTTACCATTGTGAATATGAAAAGGATAGTGATATACACACACACATATACGCACACATACATACACACACACACATACGCACACATATTTGTCCATTTTCTTCTGCGCATTCCCTTTGGGAATCTGGGTCTTGCAATCCTCTCCTTTTCAGTCATTGTTATCTCAATTTTTCCCTATGTATGCTGAACGTTCATTACTATCTTGTTATAACAATTCTCTTCTTATTATTTAAGCATATGCTTAAATAATAATGCCCTGTTTTTCGTAAGGGTTGCACTCCTCTGCTTCTATGTGCCTGATAGTCACTTCACTCCTAATTATGTATTTTTGTTTTGTTTTGTCATTTTGTTTTAGATGAGCTATCGCCTTTCAGGATTTCCTGTAGTGCAGGCCTCGTAGTGGAGAATTCCCTCAGTTTTTGTATGTCTGGAAAGGTCTTAATTTCTCCTTCATATCTAAAGGAGAGCTTAGCTGGGTACATTATTCTAGGCTGGTAGTTCCTTTCACTTTATAGTTTAAATATTTGATTTGATTCCATTCCTTTCTGGTTTGTAAGGTCTGCACTGTGAAATTCAAGGATAATCTAATGGGCTTTCCTTTATAAATTACCGTTTTTTCTTTCTGGCTGCCTTGAGAATTCTGTCTTTGTCATTGATTTTTGATAACTGTAATGCAGTGTGTCTTGAGGAAGGCCTTTTTGGGTCGAGATAATTGGGTGTTCTGTTGACTTCTTGAATTCAAGCTCCAGCTCATTCCTTCGATTTGGGGATTTCTCGCCCACTCTTTGTCTGAAAATGCTTTCTTGTCCCTGCTCCTTTTCCTCGCCGTTGGTAATGCCCATTATTCTTTTGTTTCCTCTCCTGATGTTATCAGGTAGTTCTTGAATTTCTCTCTTATTATTTTTCATTCTTTGGCTTTTCTCTTCTTCCTTCTGATTTATTTCTAGATTTCTGTCTTTGATATCATTGATCCTTTTCTCCATTTGGTCGACTCTATTTCCCAAGCTTGATATTTTATTTTTCAACTCTTTGAGTGCTTTTTAAAAACTTTTTTATTAATTTTTGAATCTGTAGAAGATCTATTTTGTTCTTTTTGAGGGTTTCAGTCTCCTTGCTCTGCTCACCTAGTTGTCTTTGCTATTCCTGAGATTGTTGATATGACTCGTTTTGGACCTCACTGAGTTTTTTCAGAAGTGCCATCCTGAAAACTCTGTCATTTAAATTAAATTGCATATTTCTATGTCTGTAAGTTCATCTTCTGGAGAATTTTCTCTTCCTTTCTGAGACCTTGTCACCTTGGTTGTTCATGGTGTTTAATGGACTGTTTCTCCACCTGGGCATTAATGCAAATATATTCTGCTTTTTTTCCAGAAAGAAGATTTATTATATAAAGGTCTCTCTTTAGCCTGCTGCAAAGAAGGCGTTTTTCTTTTGGCTTCCAGTAGGTGTCATCTAAGCCTCTTGGATCCCTGCTCTATATAAAGTTTTTAAAATGCCTTATTTTCTGATAGACATTTAATCACGCTTGCTACCCTTACTTTCAGTCCCTGTCATTGTTAGCAACAGTTTTGGTAGTGTTTGCTCAGATTCCCCAGGGCCTCCCACGTAGTCTGTCTCAGAGGGTATGGGGAGCGGGGCCCTCTGGGTTGGTTGTTGGGGGCTGTGGTTCAGCCTCAGTTTGGCAACTGTGGCCGTTAAAAATCAACTGCTTTTCCTCTGCATTCTCATCCCTCTTCTCTGCTTTCTGCTCTGATGACTGGGCCCGGCTGCCAGCCAGCCACAGGGAGCTCACAATTTTCCCAGGCAGGGCTGTTCAGGGAACTCACCCCACAAACTCATCGCTCTTCTCTTCTCCCCCCACCTGTAGGCTGCTCTAGTGGCTGCAAGAGGCAGCTTCTTTATTTCCCAGTCCACCGCCTCGACACCCGGAGTTCTGACCTGTGGTAGCTCTTATAAGCAGATCCCACACTCAGACGTGCTGGTGTGAAGTTTGGGTGTTTTTTGTTGGGTTTTAGATGTTCAGCTTATTGTTGTTTCAAGGGGAGAGATCTGGTGATATCGCTCCACCATGTTTCCAAAGATCTTGGTGTGAGCCTCTTTGGATTCAACTTTTTTGGGACTCTCTGACTTCTTGGGGTTTTATGTCTGTTTTCTTCGCCAGGTCAGGGGAGTTTTCCATCATTGTCTTGGAATAGCTCTTCAACTTCTTGTTTTCCTTCAGGTACCCCTCTGACCCAGATGGTTTTCCATGTAATTGTGTCCCACAGGTTCCTTATATTATTATTATATTATAGAGTGTAGGCTTCTTTTATCTTGCCATTCTCATTGTATGTCGCTGGTTTCCCCATCACTTATATCAGTGTTTCGATCCTCTTCTTTATCGACTCTTTTGATTCCCTCTTGATTTCTACTCTTTATTTCCTCTTCATTTCTGACTGGTTCCCTTTTATAATTTCCAGGTCCATTTTCACATTTTTTTTTCTTTTATCTCTTCGTTAAAGTTCTCACTGAGTTCATCCACACTTCCCCTAACTTCATTAAGCATCTTTATAACCAGTGTTTTGAACTCTGCCATCTGTTAAATTGCTCATCTCCATTATTCCTGGACTCCTTTGTTCTCTTTTCTCATATGGTTTATGCTTCCTTGTTTTCCCATTTTGGCTGCCTTTCTTTGTCTGTTTCTATGTACTAAGCAAAGCTTGTAAGTTTTCTGGTCTTAATAGCATGGCTTTGTGTAGTAGGTGGCACAGTTCTGAAAAGGGGTCAGCTGCAGGACATGTTTAGCCCCAGCCTGTGCCCCTCCGGGGCCACCTGTTAATATTCAGCAAGCAATCCACAGATGCTATGCTTATAGTTGCCTCAAGAGGCCATGCCAGAAACCGAGGCCAGCTGCCACCAGTGTGAGTCTTAGGTTTGAGTCAGGAAGGAGCACCTGACTTGCCAAGGACACACCTGGATGTGACTTGGCTGGGCCACAAGTTGGGGAGGCAGAGTTGCAGGGAATCCTCTGGTTAGAGTGACTTCTCATAACCAGTTCAATGACTTTTCAGCTATGGCAGCACTGATTCTGCCCTCTAGGAGGGGAGAGGGCTCAAAAGAGGAACAATGGATACCACAGGCACTTCTGCCCTGAAGAGAGCCTCACCTCTGGCCCACACTCTGACAACTCAGTGCCGCACTCTAAGTCCCTGTTGCTTTACGTGGAGACGACGTGGCACTGGTGCTCAGAGTGAGGGGGCACCTCACCGCGAAAGTCCACTGGCAACACAGCCCATTAAGATCAGCTCAGGATCCATCAGCCTTGCATTCTCACCCCATCCTACTTCATACTGTTGCAGGCTGATTAATTTTTTTCTCCTCAGTTGTAGTGCTTCTGTTCGTCTAGATCCCAAACTACTTTCCTTGCTGTTTCCTCCGTGTTTCTGTCGCAACTTTGACTTGGTCACAAAAGGGATGAACAAAACTTCTGTCATCTCTGCCATTTTTTCCCAGCGCCCCCTTCTCACCTAAATTTCTGAATCAAAGGCAGTCTGCAGGAGACTTGGGGGTAAAAGTGGACATCCTCCCATTTTCCCTAGCTCTCAGTTTGCCGCATGCTTAGCTCGGCTCAATGAAAACACTCCAACCAAAGTGAATACAACTTAAGGATTCCTGCTCCCCATGGGCCATCTGTTTTTCTTTATAAAAAACACTTAAGTCATGGTAAGGCTGCAAGGATGTCAGAGCTTTTAAATCAGGGAGCAACATATAACTCCAGTGCTCTTTAACCTATTCCACTGAGGAGGGAAACAATGCCTTTACAGTATTTTATAGGAAGTTGCCATAATATTGGTATGAGAACTCAACGTGGGGAGCTTAATTGGTTAGGCTGTTATTTATGTTTTACACATTTATTTCAGAAAAGTAGGTAGGTAGACCTAAAGAAATCTCCCAGACTTTGCTAACATAATGGAAAGCATTCAATAGAATTTTTGAGAAAAGAAGTTGAGTAAATCTTCCAGAAAGTTGAATAAAAAAGAAAAAGGAGAGAAACAACAAAGGAAGTCCAAATAAATGTCGTCTAGAATTAAGTTAAGAAAATTTCCAGGTCCTGAGAGCAGAGAAAAGAGAGATAAAATTATTAGAGAATCAAAGCAGGAATGCTCCTAAAAATGAAGGTCACAAGTATCCAGCAAGAATGAATAAAGTCTGTGCTGTTTTGATCACTGTGGCTCTGTGGTATAATTTGAATTGAGAGTCCAGAAATAAATCGCTGAATACAGGCAAATAATTTCCAACAAAGGAGCCAAACACATACAATAAAGAAGGGAAACCCTCTTCAATAAGTGGTGCCGAGAAAACTGGAATGCAACCTGCAAAATAAATGAAACTAGAGTGTTGTCCATCACCACACACTAAAATTAACTCAAAATGGATTAAGGACCTGAATATAAGTCCAGAAACAATAAATTATGTAGAGGAAACATAGTTACTAAACTCATGGACCTTGGATTTAGAGGACTTTATGAGTTTGACATCAAAGGCATGGGAAATAAAAGCAAAAATAAATGAATGTGACTATATCAAACTAATAAGCTTCCACATCACCAAAGAAACCATCTACAAGGCAAAAAACACAACCATCCGCATGGGAGTATCTATTTACAAATAGCCTCCAGTAAAAGCCTAATTTCCATAATATATAAATAACTCATACAACTCAACATTAACAAAAACAAACAATCCTATAAGATATGGGCAGAGGACCTGAACAGACACTTCTCCCAAGAAGACATACAAATGGTTAACAGACACACGAAAAGATGTTGAACTTCACTAGCTATTACAAAAATGCAAATCAAAACCTCAAAGAGATATCACCTCATACCTGTGAGAATGGCTATCATCAACAAGAAAAGGAACAAGTATTGGAAAGGTGGGGGAGGGGTAGAAACTCTCATACACTGCTGGTGAGAATGTAAACTGGTACAACCACTATGGAAAAAACAGTACAGAGGTTCCTCAGAAAACTAAGAATTGAATTACCATATGATTCCGCAATCCCTCTTCTGGGTATTTTCCCCAAAATCCTGAAAACGTTTACCTGCAAAGATTTATGCACCCCAGTGTTCACAGCAGGATTATTCACAGTGGCCAGGATGTGGAAGCAACCAAAGAGATTGGATAAAGACGTGGTACATATATACAATGGAATATTGCTCAGCCATAAGAAAAGATAAAACACTGCCATTTGCTACCACATGGATGGACCTCCAGATAATCATGCTAAGCGAAATCATCAGAAAAATTTGAAAGCCGTATGATTTCACTCCTATGTGGAATATGAAACTGAAAGTGACAAACACGACAACGCGACAGAGACTCATGGACACAAGACAGTGCATTAGTAGCTATGAGAGGAAAGGGGGGTTGTGGGATGTAGGTAGAAGTAAAGGGGTTCAAATATTTGGTGACAGACGGAAATTTAACTTTGGGTGGCAAACACACAATGTAATATACATATGACATATCGTTAAATGGTACACTTGAAGCTCATTTGATTTTATTAACCAATGTCACCGCCACAATTTTAACAAATATTGAAATGAATAAGGAGTTAGAAAAAAAGGGACATTACTGCAAAAAAATGACAAGAATAAACAAAAATAAAATTTACTTTTTATTTTAAGGAATATGAATAGACAACCCAAACGATATGTCCAAGGATTTGGAACAGACAAGATTATGTGTGGCTGTCAAGTGAGCACAAGAAAATATGCTCAAAACGTTGTAATGCAAATTAAAATTACAATGATAGCCCTACACACCTATCGAAGTGGCTAAAATTAAAATGGCCAACTGTACCATATGTTCTTCAGAATGGAACTCATATACACCTGGGACTGTTACACGTGGTTGGGAATGTAAAATGACATAACCCACTTTGGAAAACCGTTTGCAAGTTTCTTAAAAGGTTAAATGTAAACATACTGTAACCCTCACCCATTTAACTCTTGAGTATTTACACAAGAAATAGGACAGTATATATTCACACAAAGACTTGCACATGAATGCTTTATTCATTAAGCCAAAAGCTGAGAACAATCACAATGTCCATCACTCAGTGAATTGTCACACAATTAACTGGGATTATCTTCAGTTACTTCATCTATAAAATGGAGATAATTGAGTGTAGAGATTTATATTTTTTAATGAAAGGCGGGATAAGGAATATATTGAAATATATCTGTAGTGAAGCAGTACCTAGAGCACACACATCATCATCTGGGAGAAGCCATTTCTGACCCCTGGGTTACAGGGCTCTCCTCTGCTGAACGTTTATCCCCTGGTTCACGCCTGCTGTGGCTGTCATCACACTTGTTCTTTCGTAATCTTCTGGATATTAACTCTGCTTATTAACTCTTGGCTCTCTAAAAGCTCGTATCCTGTATGCATCATTTCACAGCAGGTGGCCAGAGAAGGCGTTGTGTATGTATGTGTGTATTTTTGTCTGAGTCATGATGATACATGTTATCAATTAAGCCATTATTAAACCAGCAATGTCTTTATTGGAAGTACTAAATTATAATTTAGTGATCACAGGAAATCTCTTGGCAAATTTCTGTTGTCATAGAGGGGGATTTGTGCATAGTCCTTTGTCCAGAAGCATCAACCACCACTGTATTACCTACTTTTATATTCATAATGACTCTTGACACTCTGCTACTCTCTCAAATCAGCCCTCAGTTAGGCAGTGCACTAATTCGCTGAAGTCTTCCCATGTACGAAGGGGATGAAGAACATACAAGACTCTTGGAAATACTTTTGAATGAATACAATACTGGCAATACGATTATTGTATTTTTAAGTAGGAAGCTACATCTGTTAGGTTGGGCTGCTATGACAAAATACCATATAATGGGAGGCTTAAACCACAGAAATTTATATTCTCCCAGTTCTCGAAGTTGGAAGTCCAAATCAGAGTGCCAGCATGGTTGGATTCTGGTGAGAGCTTTCTTCCTGGTGGGAAGGAGGCTATCTTCTTGCTGTCTCTTCACAGGGCAGAGAGAGAGGGATAAGCACAGAGGGAGAGGGAGATTGAGGAAGAGGGAGAGGGAGAAGGAAGAGGGTGAAAGATAGAAGACAGGGAGAAAAACCTTGTAAGTGCTGGTGTTTTTTTCCTAAAAGGGCATAAATCGCATCATGAGAAACACTCGTTCTCATGGAATCAGCAACACTCTATTATCTCCCAAAGGCCTCGTCTCTACATACCAGCACTTTGAGGGTAGGGATTAGGGTTAGGTCTTCAACATAGAATTTTTTTTTTTGCAGGGGCACACAATTCAGTTCATAACAGAGACATAAATGTCAACAGCTTTAAATCAACAGAATCAAGTACATAAACCCAGTGACCAGAGTGGATGGGAAAAGCCCAGTTGACTTCCTTCTCTCTCACAATGCATCCCCTTCCCTTGATTTCCTCTTCCTTCTTGGTCATCTCACCCACTGTTTTGTTGTTTTTGTTTTCCTGCTGGGTCCCTTCTGTGTTTTCCTTTGCACTTAAACTGCTATCCTGTTTATGTGTCTGTCTGCCACAACAGTGTGATATTCCACATGGCAAACACCAAATGTCTTTGGTCTTTTCAGTTCCAGCATCCTAGAAAATCCTTAAACATGGTAGGAAATAATGCATGTCTATAGAATCAATTAGTTCTTTGTAGTGACCCTACCAGGAAAAGTATCGCTCCAATTTAGACATCTGTATTAGAGATACTGTATTTGTAGCCATGATACACATGGCCAGTTGTTTAGTGACAGACACACTGCAGAGGAGCACCTCTGCCTTGGTGCCCTGGCAACTGTGCATGGGCCCACTTAGGCCATGTAGGCAGGGCTAGACTGCAACCTGACATGAATCTTGACAGATCACTTGGGGATTCCTCTTGGATCAAGGGGAGATAAGCAGCCTGTTGAGGACCTGCCACCAGGTAGTTTCTTATCTGCCTCCTTACATAGCTGGAGCCTGACCCAAGGTCAGCACTCATCCATCCCTGGTTTCAGTTGTGGACAGGATGTCCCTTCTTGCCCCACCTAAGAATACAGCTGTGGACTACAAAACTGCTCAATGCCTTGAGGTACAGTTTGGGGCTCTTCACCAGCAAAGAGCCACCACCTGTGATGTCTGATTCAGTGAACACCTCTATTCACTGTCAAACTGTGGGACCAGGGACAGAGGCAAGTGACAGCAAGCTAATCTTGTTTTAGCCATGTCTGTAAGTAATAGACTGTTTGAATCCATTTAGGCTCATTGTCTCCTTACTGCAAGAATCTGGAAGTGTAACAAGCCAACCTAACAGCTGCGGTAGGGAATCTGGTGGTGCTGTCAGTTCCTGTACTGGTACACAAAGACTGCCTGACCGCTTGACACACAGACTCTGGTGTTGAGTTGTGTGTTGTTGCATGAGTACAATATTGCCTGATCTTCTTAGGCATCATGCACGGCAAGGAGCAATTTTCAGCCCATATCGTGACTCAGGGTAGCCCTGTCTGATCTCGGTTATTTACAAACAAAGAGTAGAATAGGTGCCATGCCAGACACTAGCTACAGTGCTATTTAATCAATATATTTTTCAAATAAAATATATTTCTGAACTCAAATTCATGTAGAAAGGTAGCCTTATATCCCTGGTTGAAATTTAAAATCAATATCATTTGCTAGAGATGTAATTCTAAAGGTAAAAAGAAATAAAAATATTTGAATGTTGAAATGAAAAATGGAATATGAGCCAAAGCCATCTCTGCAAGGTAATTCCTATGTCATGTTATTTATTCTTTATAGCAATCATTTGGTGCAAATATCATAATTTCTCTTGTGAAATGAAAATCAGAACCAAAGCATGTAAATTTCCCACCATCGCAGGCAGGATGTGTTACAGCTAGGATTGAAATCCTTGACTACTTCATGCCACAGCGTATAAAACGACAGAGTAGGTGGGACCCAAGTAATTTAGCCTCAGCAGTCCCACCTATCCCTTTTCCTTTTCTACTACCTAGGCCCTATTTTCTTCATCAAGTTCCGCAACCCGGGTACTCTAACATATTTTTGAAAATGGGATACCCTACTATCTGAGTTTTCATCTGAAACTAGATTTTCAGTCTTCTTGGTTGTGGAATTGTTTTAAAGATTATTAAGTAAAAAATAAATAAATAAATAAATAAATAAATAAATAAATAAATAAATAAATAATTCCTGCTTATGACCCTGTGCCACTCCTTAAGTAAGGCAGATTGTGAATATAGTCCTGAGTTACAGAAATGGTTTTTAGAGTGTAAAGATCCAAATGAGCACTGAGAACTCAGAGATGTAACTTGTTATTATGAATAGTACTAGGGTATAAGATTGAAATCATACAGCTGGAGGAACATCTGAGTGAGATCTGTTGACTGTGAAATAAACGGAGGACATTATGGAGAAAAAAATTGTGGCTGCTGGCTCATCCATCCTAAAAAACCTTGAACGAAAGTCAGAAGTGATTGAGATCTGCTTTTGGTTTACAGAGAATACCCTATGTCAAGAATTTTGATGTAAAATGATCATCTATTCTCACTGTGCATTATGACCAACTGATGCGATGAGTACGGATGATGAAAACTGGCCATCGTGTATGTGACAGGATGTATGTGACACAATGCAGTGTCACAGAAATGTTATGGAACATTGTTTACATTAGTTTGCAAAAGATATGGGCTGATAGGTAAATTGTAGGTTACCAAAATACCCCAAACTGGTTTTCAACCACTGCTTTCATACCTTTGCAAATTATACTTCAGATATATTTTTGTAGCAACAGAAGCCTTTTAAATATAAGTTGTTTTGTCCTCTGCATTCTTGATATTTCAGTACTTCAAATTAATCGAAACTTTGTAGATGGGCTTGAAATTTACTTGAGTACGTCCTTCTTTAGCACTCGGAGGATTAGAAAAAACCCTTTGAAGTACTAAATGTCATTATGTGCCTTCAAAGTTTCCTATGCTTTCAGTTTGAAATAATTTAGTTGTCTGCTCTCTGTAAAGAAGATGCATAATTGGTTACTGTCAAATACCAGTACTTCAATAGGGTAAGGTTTTCTGGTTATATGCAAAAACAACAATTGAGAAAAACAGTGATGCAAAGCAATATTTGACTCTGGATCACATTTTCTAACCATAAATTTATCTTCCTAACATGTTCACTAGAGCAAATGTTCAATTTTGTTTCCATTCCTTGAGGAGGGATTTACTTGAAGATAAAGGCAATCCAGATGCATATCTAATTAGGAAGAATTCAATCAATGATTTTAAAATTTCCTTAGGTAATTCATAAAATTAATAATTCAAATGTAGATAAACAGGAGCTGTCAGTATATTACAGTGATCATACTGTATCTTCCAGACAAAAATTTTAAGCAAATTTCCCCCCCCCATAATAACAAACCCTTGGGATTTCATTGATACTGAAATATATTTTTAGAATAAATTTTTTTCTGCAAGAAAAAGAAAATCCAGTTATATTTAGGGTCACAGGCTTTATGTCTCACACTCCATACATGTGTCTCATTCAGAAGGAAGTAGCAAAAGTAATAGCAGGTTATTAGTGGTAAGCGGCAAAATTTCTGTCTTACAGTGAGCATAAAGTTAGTAGGACTACAAGAAATGAATACATTGTGCTGTCATTCAGACAGAAAACCCTTTCATGGCAAATTGATAAAATAATGCCTGTCCTAAATCATGTAAATAATTCACAACCAGTGTTTAATAAAAATGCTACACAGTCAAAAGATATAATTTCTGTTTCATAGTAACTTCAAGACATTTTGGAGGACCCAAATCCAAAAGTAGATGTTTGCAAGTAAATTAAGGCACAGTGATGCACAGACTACTAGGTAGCCCAACCCTTAGACTTCTTTTAAGGAAGTACATTGAGGGGGATAGTGGAGGCATCTCAATCAATTTCTCTCTCTCTGTCTCTCTCTTCTCTGTCAATCTCTGTCTCTGTCTCTCTAACCCCTTCTCCTCAATTCTATCCCTCTCTCCCTCTCATTGTCCCTGAAAAGCAGTTTGAATAACAAATATGGTTCTCCTAACATAAATAATCATCAATAAATTTTACAGGCAGACGATATAAAAATGAATACATAAGTTTAAATAGAGCAACAGATGTTAAGATTCACAGATAAAAGTTTTCCTAAAACGATACTAACATATGTTACCTCTCAGCTTAGCAACCCTTAAAAAATTGTCAGTATTTTCCGGATAAGACAATGCAGGCACAGGCCTATGTTTCTCTTTAAAGAACTTTTGCAATATGTGTCAAGTTGAAGGAATACCTGCAAGCAAATGATCTAAAATGTGGCCATAGATTTGTTCACTAACATTTTTAACCACTAACCAATTTTTAAGAAAATTCATAATGGTTCCAGGACAGACGGAGAGCCAACAACCAAACAAAAAATTCAAGTGTTTACCTATTCTAAATGAAGTCTATTTATTACGTCAAAAATTACAGGTGAGTTGTAGGTATACTACAGTATGATATGGAATGTATGCATATATTTCTTATGCTTTTGTTCACGTATTTATACCTGTAGCTCGTCTAAACCTATTAAGTAACATTAATTTCCTATGTTTTCAATTACGGAGGATGAATACCTTTGGAAAGCCTCTTTACAAAAAGAATAATTGTGACAGCTACTGATATATATTTTACGTCATTATTGAATCTACAGCTTACTTAATAACAAGTTGAAAAAACCGTTTTCATCCAGAAAACAGTTCAGGTTACTAGATACTCCACTATTAGAAAGAGAATAAAAAGTTTCTCCCACTTTATTTTGATTATCCCAAAACGACGTAGGACTGGTGAAAGATACATGAGCTGGCATAGAGGAAAACTTAAATTTCAAGGAAATAAACGAATTGCCCACTGTCAGCCCTTAAAACTTCAGAATCCCGTATTGGACACTGCGCTGTCACAAGGGGGTAGCGATGAAGGGGATGGCGAAACACGTTGAAAGTGGCTGTGTCCAGGATGATCCCTCTCTCTTTCTGTTTGTCTGTCTTTTCTCTGTCTTTTCAAATGACAAGGATCGGAAGAATTTCCCTTAATCGCCTGAGGTGAAAAATAAGGGAGTGACTGACTCTATGACAGATCCTCTCAGGGGGTTTTGTGCACTCCCAGCCCCACAGGACAGGAGCCCAGGGAGCAGCTGGCCCTCGCCACGGGGACAACCAGGTCAAGATGCTGGAGGACAAAACGAGTGGATTTCAAACACTGAAACTACAACGTTAAGTAAAAGGAAGGATGAAAATAAAATAGATAATTTTTAAAAACAGCACAAATATAGCTCCTCTCCGTAGGAAATTTACAGCCTGCTCTGTGCCTTTGAGATAGGAGTCAGGGGTCATCCCTACTTGCTACCTCAGTTACGAAATAGAGCATTTTCACTCTCCGTGTGACTACTCCTACGTTTAGGGACAGAGATGGGTAAAACACTTCAGGTGTTTTGAAATGATTTATAGCAGGGCTGCTCCATGCTGAAAATTTGGGTTCCATAAAGGACGTCAAAGTCACGATGCAATGCGAATCTCATAGTGTTTACAATAGGAGAAGTTTATGGGGTGAGAAAAGCACTGCAGAGATTTATCACCAAGCCTTGTTTTTTTTTTTATTTACTTTCTATCAGAGTCCATTGGATGCAAAGTGATGACATTTGCCGGGGAGCAGGGGGCGAATGCTCGCTATCACCAATCATTACTAATGGTCGTCCTTGGGTGACGGGACCGTGGTTTCCACTACGTTATGGTATGGGTCTTCCCAATTCTCTCCGGGGAGCTTCGGTGACCGGGGTCACTGAAGAACAGATGGATCAAAGCCCAGAGCGACTTGCGGAAAGCCACGGGCAAGAGCATTCCGAGCAGCAGAAATACAAGATGGCTAAGGAAGCGGGAAAGGAGGTTTTGGCTTAGGAAGCCACGGAAGGGAGGAGCGGCTGGGCTCAGGCAGGCCCAGAGGAACACGTGGCAAATTGTGCAGGAAACATCGCGCAGTTTCGTTTTCGTTCTTTCTTTCTTTTTTCCAAGCACGAAGGGCGGGGGTGGGTTCCTTTCGTGGAGCCACACTGCCATCTGATGGCCGCAGAAACTCGGGGACAGTGTTACGGGAAGAAAATCTCTCTGGTTCGCTGGTTTTCGGGGGAGGGGGAGGCAGGAAACACAGAGATGGTGCCAGCGGACGCCGCGGGGATGACTGTGACGGTCACCAGAGGCAGGGGCCGACCCCAGAGACCCCGGCGAACCAGCACCAGCACCCAGCACCCAGCGGCTTCCTGAGTTCCGCCCTCGAAACCATAGCGACAGCGCCGGAAGTTCCTCCAGGGAGAACAAAGCCGACCTCTGGGCCAGGGATGGCACGGGCTCGGATTGCTGGGTGGTTCTGGCCTGCGTGCTGCCACCCCGTGAGGTCCCTGCCTGCCTCCGAGCCCGCCTCCGGCCCGCGGGCGCTGGAAGTTTCCTCCCGGGGCCTACCTGTTGCAAACTGTCAGTTGAGAGACCGGCCTTGCCAGGTCCAGGGCGGATGCCCACGGACAGGCCTGGGCGCCAGGGAACCCTGGGCCGCAACTCATGTCCGTTTCTAGAATTCCCCGCTCTCGCATCACCTCAGGCCCCTGCCCTGGTCGTCCAGCCCCGTCCCGCTAAGGCCCGTAGTACACGGCCGTCTCCCTCCGGGAGCCCTCGGTGCGGTGCGGGCCCCACGGCCTTCCTCCCCTTCCGCTAGAGCCCCGTCGACGGTTTCAGCCAGGGTCATAAACTCCCCCGCGAGCACCGCTCTCTAGCTGCTTCTCGGGGCCCCGTCCCCATCCTCTCTTGCCGTGCCCCAGTCAGGATCACATCCCTGCCTGCATCTGACAACCTGAACGTCGATGGCGAAACGTGACACCTAATCGAACCGTTTATCTGAAATCCACGGCCAGAGAACAGGCCTTCTCGCTTGCCCCGTCACCCTACCGGCACCGCTGACCGTACTCACCGGCGACTTCCCGTCCATTCTCATGACCTGTCTGAATAACTCACGGAGACGACAGAAGCAGCGAGGTGGGCCTCCTCAGAGCTTCCCGAATCCAAGCCGTTGGCCCTGGGCCCTCACCTGCATTCAGGACGCCACGCGTTCGGGGACTTGACTCCCGAAGTGTCCTTAAGGCCGAGTGCAGAGGCAGCCCAGAGAGAATGCTGGGGAAGCCTACGCCTTCAAGAAGCGGAGACTGGAAGGAGTCAAGAGACAGGGCAGGAGAAGCAGAGGGCTGTGTGAGCCTCCCGGGTAGGTTACTTCACTGTCGCCCACAAAAGAGAGAGAGAACCACAGGGAGCAGGTACGAGAAATCCCGAGGGATCCCGAGGACTGCTGAGTGGATGGCGGCGTCAGGGAGACTTCGGGGCAGCCTCACGGGAGAAGCTCTAAGTCGAGGAAGGAAGACTGAGGGTATCCGGCAGCAGTGGGCCTGCAGGAAGACCCCCGTCCTCAGCCTCACCCCACTCTCATTCTCACCTCGGTGACCCACGGAGCTCCCTCCGGCTCGGGCCGAACGACATCGTCCTCGTATAAGGCCTCAACAGGTGGTACTGGGAGCGAGTACCCAGTCGACGACGCAAGTCAGGACACGGGGCTGTCCTGGCGGAGGGTGCGGGGAGTTTTGGCAACGGGGGGCATCAGGGGGAAGAGGAGTTCCGCGGGGGGAGCGGACAGCCGTCCCGCGGTGAGGACAGCAGAGGCCAGGTACTCGGTTCGGGGTGACGGCGGGAGCTGGGGACGTCGAGACTCGGACAGAACGGCTCCTGCACGGGCGTTTCTCGGTTTAGGACGACAGACGTCCAGGAAGCTGTGAGAAGGGAGGAGAGGTTTGCGTTGTCTGAGTGCCGGGCGTGGGTAGACTGGAAGCATCCGGAAGCCTGAGCCCCGATGGTGAGATTGGCCTCGAGGACTCGTATCTGGCGACGACGAGGCTGTGCTTTGCGTTCCGTCAGGCGAGGAATAAGGGCCCGGGGCACAGAGCAGCAGAAATGGGCTCCCTCGTGGTTCGGGGCCCGGCAGAGGGGGGATATCCACCGGGTCCTCAGATGACAACGGAAGGGATGCAGGGGCCCGGGTCCAGAGGGCTTGTCGGACGTGCAGGGAAGGGACGCGAGTCCGAGTCTGCAAGGATCTTACAGGAGGACCACGGGTCCCGGGCCGACACGATCCCACGGCGGGGTGTGCTCTCGGGCGACGGAGCGGGCCCCAGCCCACAGGACATTTCTGCCGCTGCTCCGTGTCCGCCGCCCGTGCACCATCGGAACTCAAGGGCCCTGTCAGGGAATCCGTGTCTTTCCAAAGCTCCTTCACCCGTGTTCGGGGGTAAGGGAGGGGAGGACCAGGTGCGAGACAGCCAACGACGCGGAAGGGGGATCAGGCGGAGCATGACTGTGACGAGAGGCAAACCGGGACCTTCCTGCACGTTGACGCCTTTCGATCCCTGGGTAGAGAGGCACGGGGTTCCTCCACTCGACATAATCTCGGGGGGGTGTGTGTGTGGGGGGGGCGGCTCCGATCACGGCTGTCTCTCCTTGGTGAGTCGCGAGAACCAAGTGGGGCAGTGGGTCCGTACATGGTTTCTAAGTCACACAGCTCCACGTGAGGTACGCCTGTTACAACCGTCGAGTTGTTGTTTTCGGTCCGATTCCTTGGGCTCTCCTCGACGCAAACAGACTCAAGGGGCCGGGGGTCCCTGGGTTTCCAGGAAGTGGCGACCCGCGCGCTGCCCCTCACCAGCGGGGCCTGTTGGGTGCTCTCTCAGGACGGAAAGCCCGGCCCCGGCTTGAAGCCGTGAGGTCTGGGCCGGGTGGCCAGGGACTCCCTGGGAGAAAATTTCCTCCGCGGACACAGCCGGCTGGCCAAGGGATCTCGGGAGAGGTGTGCGGGTCCGTCAGCGGCTACTGAGATTCTCAGCCAGGCCTTTCAACTCGAGGGCGGACGCTGGCCTGATTTACCTGAAAAGGAATATGAACGAGAAACCGACCTCTTCTCGTGAACAGGTTGGCTTTCGTCATGATCCTCCAGGCCTCCTTTTCTGGCTCTGGAAAGACTTTCTGAAGTCCAGCTCCAGGACTCAGGCCTTGAAGTGAAAGCCCGCGCCGACAACGGAGGAGGACCCTGGCCTTGCCTGTGTGTGTGTGTGTGTGTGTGTGTGTGTGTGTGTGTGTGTGTGTGTGAGTGCGTGGGTGGGGGGCTCGGGTGGGGGTAAGGTAAGCACGGCCTCCAGCGGTGGGGGGCGGGAGGAGACGGCCCGTTCACCTCAGTGACAACTTTCATCCGCGCCTCCACTCCGTGAGTCCACGTGGGCCTCTCTTCTTTCTGCGATCTGTGTCAGAGGTCCGTTCCCGGCGCGTTGAACGTTGGGCCGGGTTCAAGAGTGGAGGAGGCACGGACCCCCGGGCTCCTCCCAAAGGGACTGATGGGACGATGGGCACGGGAGGATCCGGTGGGGATGGCGGGCCGACATCCCAGACGCGCCCGTGCTCCTCGGACCGCAGGGGCGCTTTGCTTCGTTTCTTCTCCCCCACTGATGTGATCTGCCTGAGGAATGCCCACCCTGTGACCGGGAACGTAAGCGCGGGGGTGCGGGTGGCGGTTAGCGGGAACTCGGAGTTTACTTCCAATCCGGTGAGTGTGGACGGATGCAAACATCCGTCCACACTGGTGCGTGTGCGCAAATGCCCACGCAGTTTCAGTGGAAATTCCCACCCCGCATCCCTCCTTCTTTCCGGGATGGGGAAGGTGAATGCGGGGCTCCCGATTCTGTGTGAGGCTGGAGGAAGGGGATCTAGGCCACACCTCTGTGGCTCACAGTGTCCTCCTAGGTGATCTCTGAGGAAGGACGGCCCTGGGCTGGCCTCCCAGTCCAGGCCGCTGCAGCTGACCGGGCACCGCCCACGTGTGGGGACGGTGAAACCTGCATTTCTGACGCTGGCCCCTTGGTCAGGACCTGGCGCTCCCTGGCTGCCTCGGTCTCACCTCACTCTGCTGACCCCTGTGAATGTGTGTGCCATCCTATCCTCCATCCCTCCCCTGGGCAGGACCGCCCACCCCACAGCCTCGGCGGCAGCGTCATGTGGCCCCGGCCCGCTGGGGCCTCCCTCGCGAAGCCCTGGCTCCGGTCGGCCGCTTCGAGGAGTGCCGTCCCCTGGGGTCTCACCTATACCCCAGCAGGAACCAAGTCAGCTGCACAAAGTGATATTCCTGCTGTCCAGCCGTGCCTCTGCCCGAAGACGCTGCTGGGTCACGGTGCAGGGTCCTCCTGCGAGTCCCGAGTGTGAACGGGGTGACGCCGTCTCTTGCTTGGCGCTCCTCTTCACTTCTTGACTGGCCTCCCTTGCCTGAGCTCTCTGACCAGCTCTGCCTGCCACCGCCTCTGTGGGCCCCTTCCGCCGTGATGGGAACAGGCAGACAGACACTCCCTTGCTGTGGTTCGTCTTTCACGTGGACCCAAGACTGTCCATACTTCATCCAGGTCAATGGGGCATACATACCGTGCAATGCGCGCCGCGGGGAGGACAATAGAATATCTTGGGGCATGACCCCTCCCCTCAGAAACATGAAAGGAGCGAAGGAGAACGGAATGGTCGAATGACTGCGGGGCGGCCTGCGATGAGCACAGAAAAGCGTGTTCGGGATCGGTTTGGATGTTAACCGTGGCCTTGACAAGACCAGTTGCAGTGGAGTGACAGGGACGAACGCTCGGCGGAAGGCATGGGATCCTTGGAGTTGGACGTCCAGTGCGCTATCCATGGCGCCACAGGGCCCGGCCGGGGCATCCCGAGCACAGGCCGAGGGCTGGCCGCAGTCAGGGGGCCTCGGTGTGTGTGTGTATGTGTGTGAGTGTGTGTGTGTGTGTGTGGGGGGGGGCTCGGCCTAGGTTGCCCGGGCAGAAAGAGGTCGATCGGGCTGGGGCAGCTCTGAGGGAAGTCCCCCCTCATCACTTCTCTCTTCCCCGTGAACTCTTAGGGGAGGTCCCTGGGATGGAAGAGGGTTGCCCGCGAGTTCAGGTGGTGGAGTAGGTAAGATGACGGAGAGAGCCGGAAGCAGGCCCTGCGCGTGGACTTAAGGCACACAGTTCATTCAGGAAGGTGTCAAGTTTTGCCAGCAATGCCCAGCGGCCGGCCGGTGATCCAGGCAAAGAAGTGTCCCTCGTGGGGCACAGCAGGAGAGGACGGAGCTGGGAGAAAGCGGCTGGAGGGGTGTGCCTGACGGGGAGGTTACAGTCCTGGGCAAGCTCGGTGAGGAGGGGCCTGGCGGGAGGTGAGGTCGGCTGTGGGGTCCCTCCCGGTGGAGGCCCCCAGGAGGCTGATGGCTGTCCAAACCGGCATCAGGGGAAGACAGCTGGACGTGCGGGGCAAGGCGTCGAGGTGGTCAGAGGGCAAATGCTAGAAAGGGTCGTCCCGGACGGGGGTGGGGTTGGGGGAGCGGTGCTCCCCGAGGCCCCGGGCATCAGCAGCACGGGTGGCGGCATGGCGGCGTGGGGAGGCGCAGGACACCCCCGAGGACGGAGCGCCTCCGGGGGGGACCCGGTCGGGCTCCCGGGCCCTGTGGTGGCTGGCCAGGAGGGTTCCCGGGAGTGAGGGCGGGGTGGGCGACAGTGGGGGAGTCACGGGGCTGGCTCGTTCGAGGCTGGGCCGCGGCCGGGCGGCGGGAGCAGGATGACCAGGGGATGGGTACGCGACGTGGGGCGAAGGCTCCCGACCCTGCGCAGTGGGGTCCCGGCGAAGATCTGCGGCCTGAGCCCGCAGTCCGCCGGGCACCGACGTCACTGGGCTCCGGGGCGCAGGTCGGGACCCAGGTCGGGACCCGGGCGGCCACAGGCCGCACCACCGGGCCCGGACTTCCGGTCGCTCGTGCTCTGCTTCCGAGGGCGGTGTTCGGGGAAGGGACTGCGCGGGAGCCTTCGCCGGGGCCGCCGCGGACGGGTGCCGGGCCTCCCGCGGCGCTCAGGGTCTCTGGGCTCCCCCCCCCCGGCAGGCTCGCCGTCCTGGGCTCCTTGCCCAAAGCCTGTGCAAAGCAGGGATCGTCCTGTCGGGATAGGGCGTCCCGTTTCTCCGAGCAGCAGGGGGCAGTGGTGCGCCGCGGAGTGGCCTCGCGCCCCCGCCCTTCCCGCTCGAAAAAAACTGGATCATCCTTCCCGGCAACGGAAACGGGCGCTTCCCTGCTTCCCTCGGCGCCTGCGCCAGGCCCGGGCGCGGTGCGCGGTGCGGAGTGGGGCGGGGTGGGGGAGCCCGCGGAAACGACGGGCCCGGGCCAGGAAGCGCCTTCGCCTTTCACGTTGCCTGTGCTTCTTTGGGGCTGCCCGGCCTCCCGGGCAACTCGCTTTCCCGCTTCTCTCAGCGCGCCTGTCGTCGAAGGCGTTTCCTAGGCAGTTATGGGGGACACGCGAAATGTGCTCCAGGACGGAATCCAGACCTCAGTCCCATCACCCAGTGGAGGCCGCCGTTTTCTATTGCATTTCATTTCACTTCACGTCATTTCATTTCGTTTCGTTTCGTTTCGTTTCATTTTCATCAAAAGAGGCTGTGTTTTCAGGGTACTGTGTTTCACTTTTGCCTCGTGATCTCGACCTCCTTCTCTTTATAACTCAGCGGTACATTTCCGAAAACCGTTGTCACGTTTCCTGCCATTTTACCGAAAAACAGGGGAGACGTACAGCGTCGAACGTCGCTGTCAGTCTCGACTGGAAGGTGCAGTGAGTGACCCAAGTTCCACAGGCAGCACCACAGTTCCCCTTTACCAGGGCAGGCGCTGTAGTGCATTTCTGTTGCATTCTTTTATCCTCGGCCCCCCGCCCCTAGCATTTAATGGGTACCCGGTCAATACTATGAAATCTCGTAAAGCTTACTTTTCGGTCATTTTGTAAAAAATGTGCCAAAATCACGCTTTCGCCCCGCCCCGGATCACGACGCGGCCAGAGTTTCCTACACTGCGGCGTGCGCGTGTCCGCGTGTGTGTTTCTTTTGACCCTCTGCAAGCCAGCGTTTGCCCATGTCGTCAACAGTTGTTGAAGTCGGATTTTATGTCCCGGGCCAGGTCAGTCGACTACCTGAGGCCCTTCTGCCTTGTTGGCGACAGAGGCAGGACACACGCCAAGACGTTCCGGTTTCAAGCCTCGTGCTCTCCTTCCACGGAAAGTTCGATGAGGCTTAGGTGGACAAGAGGTAGCGCGCGCACACACACACACACACAGAATGGCCTTGGTAGACGTGGTGCGTCTTTCACTGTCGCCTCGGGTCTCATCGGCTGTCAGCATATTGGGCGTCTTTCCGGAAGGACCCTGGCATGCAGGACATTCGCTTCCTAGCAGGTCGATTCTGGAACGCAACCTGGGTTGATGGGGGCCCGTGGTTAAAAGGCGCAGTCACCCTAGCCTGCGGCCTTGGATGGCCTTGGATGATCCATCTGGGTCACGTGATGGAGAAGAGGGGGCGTCTAGAGAAAGCACGGAACATGCACTTAGGGGCCCAGTGACCGACATGCTACCGGACTTGGGAACACGGTCCTCTGACAGCGAGCGGCGTGTGTGAAGCCGGCCCGATCTGACCGCAACGGTCTTTCTCCCTAAGTCCGGCGAACGACTTCTGACGCCCGCTTCCCTGTCGCCGGGCCTCGCACGACTGAGAAACCGTCTCCGCTGCTTTCTTACCGCAGAGGCTCGTTTCAGACGGTACCGAGCACGAATAACGTCAACACGCGTATACTGACAACTTCTTTGCCACAAAGGCCTCCTTCTCGATTGGACGTGCAGGTCTTCCCTAACTGTTTGCAACAAGGGCCGCTGGAGGGCCTTGGGCCAGGGACCCGGGGGGACTCCTTCCGTGCCGGCCCTTAGCAGCCTTACCGCCTTGTGCTGTGTGAGGTGCTTTGCTTTCTGGGCCTGCTCTTTCCTCGATTGTGGGAACAGGAGTCAGGCCAAGTTGTTGGTTGAACAGGGAGGCCCAGGGAGGCGCATCCAGGAGAGGGCCCCTGCTCCCAGGACACGAACTCCGCTCTTTTCCTTTGTGGGTGTTGGGATTTGCCCCGGGAAACGCTTTCTTTTCCTCGGTATCTGTCCGCTGGTCTACATGACCTGCAGCATCTGCTCTGTCGCCGTCCCCAGAGAGGAGAGGAAGAATGGAGAGGAGCGAAAGTATCAGTACGAATAGACTCGCCGCTGGTTGGGGCACCGGACGTGAAAAGTCAGCCCGACGCCGCCAGCGGCCGCACTTCGACCCTTGTCGCCATCGGAAGATGATCTGAGGAAGAAACTGACGTGTTTTTCAAAGCTAACGCGTCCTCGCTCCTCATCCAGCGGGACGAGACCGGACCCTGCGCCGCAGACGGCGCTGACTGCAGCATCGCTGAACGCCGATCGCTTCTAGTAATTTGAGTCCCTTTTTCAGTCCAGCGAGCTTTCCACGACACATCTTCCCCAGAGAGCAAATGGAAAACTCTCCCGCTTGTCAACCAACGGCATCGCTGGCTGGACTCTTCTGGCTCGGGCACCCTCTGCTTGCAATCGAAGGCCGGAGGGCACGCCTTCACTCCCCGTCAAACGACGATGGCAGAGCTTGCGCCTTCGCCGCTGTAAAATCACGTGGCTAAGATGTACTGAGTAGACAGCCTGCGCCGGGCAGTCCACCGAGTCCTTTGGTACGTCAGGTCGTGTCGTGCCATTCATGGCAGAACCTCATCTGCTGGGCGCGTGTACGCAGGCCCGCCGTTACCAGACGAGAGAGAAAACTGCTCCTCCGAGAGATGGCTGCGAAGGGTGTCTGCGTGACACGAACCCTGTGAGGACGCGGGGGAGAGGCTCGCGGCCCTGCGATCTCGTGGTCACGAACACCGGAGGTTCTCTTGAGAAAACGGACGGTCGGTTTGGACCCAGCGGTGTCTGTAGGTCATGCCAGGGGTCCCGTAGAACTTTTGGCCTTGGAGGCGAGAACGTTGGGGTCGAATCGGTAGTGGAACGCGGGGAGGGCACCACCTAGTTCAAGGTATTCAAGTAGCGGTTAAAGGCTTGGCGCGGCTGACGGGTGCCCCCCACCCCAGCCCACCCCACCCCCGTAAGAGCAGGCGACCCTTCTCTGAGGCGAAGCAGACTGGAGTTTGTATAGGGAAGGGAGAAGACAGGCCCAGGACTGTGGGTGTGCCCCCGGGTTGCCGTTTCTTGAACCGCTGCTGATGAGAGGTCAGAAAGGCTGGGAATTGGTTCCTCTCGTTCGTTCGTTCGTTCGTTCGTTCGTTCGTTCGTGCCCCTTGCTCTCACCGCTGGTGCACATCTCGTTCCAGTAGCCCCCAGAACAGTCCTTGGAGGGCTGTTTTCGTAGGCCTCGTTCCGGTTGTGAGGGCTGGAGGAGGTAACCCAAACGGTACAGGAGAGAGGCGAAGCGAAAAAGAAATCTTTTTAGAGGGAAAAGGATCGAAGCGAGGAAACCTGCGGTCTGTTTTGATTCTTTTACGCCGTCTCCTCTTAGCGAAGAGGGACTCCCGCACGAGATGAACTCCGTTCGTCACCAGCCGGTTCTGTTCAGAGAGGAACGAACAGGGATGTACAAGCAAGGTCCAGGAAACTGAGCCAAGAGGCCCCTGGCGGTGGGTCGAAGGAGCGGTCTCCCGTCCTAGATCACACCTCGGATCACCCGTTTGGGCAGGCCGGTGGCACGGTGGTTCTCGATTAGGCGTGACCCGAAACCCTGGAGAAGGAGTGTCCTCGTTAGCGGTATGAAACGATGCCGAGGGAAGGCGACGCGGAGTCGGTGAACCAACTTCACTTCCATCTAGCCGCTGCCTTGCTTTTGGATGCTCGCGCCTCCGCCTGCTCGCTTTCTCAAATCCTGATTATAAAATTAATGAAATCTCCTAACGTGAATTCTCATCAATCCATTTCACGCTGAGGGAGACATCAAACAGATGCATAGGCATTAAGTGTGCGAACAGATGTCGAATCTCACGAATAATTTTTAAAAGTTGTTTGTAAGGCAAAAGGACGCGTTTCTCACCTGTCAACCCCGCAACACTTAACAACAAGAAGGACAACAAGAAATGTGCAGCACCCTCTGGATACGATGACGCAGGCCCTGGCCTGTGCTTCTGTTTAAAGGGCCAAGGACCGTGGCAACATGTGTCAACCTGTAGGAATCCCTGCAAGCAAACTATCTCAAATGTGGGCGGAGACGATTCAAATAGTTTGTCCTGGCGTCCATTACTTTTCATGTTTCAAAAACGGGGTTGGAGTGGCGCAAGGTGCAGGAGTGGCGGAGTGCGGGAGTTTAGGGACACCTGAATTTCAGGGAAATATGTGCATTACCCACTGTCAGCCCTCAAAACTTCAGAATCCCGTATTGGACACTGCGCTGTCACAAGGGGGTAGCGATGAAGGGATGGCTAAACACGTTGAAAGTGGCTGTGTCCAGGATGATCCCTCTCTCTTTCTGTTTGTCTGTCTTTTCTCTGTCTTTTCAAATGACAAGGATCGGAAGAATTTCCCTTAATCGCCTGAGGTGAAAAATAAGGGAGTGACTGACTCTATGACAGATCCTCTCAGGGGGTTTTGTGCACTCCCAGCCCCACAGGACAGGAGCCCAGGGAGCAGCTGGCCCTCGCCACGGGACAACCAGGTCAAGATGCTGGAGGACAAAACGAGTGGATTTCAAACACTGAAACTACAACGTTAAGTAAAAGGAAGGATGAAAATAAAATAGATAATTTTTAAAAACAGCACAAATATAGCTCCTCTCCGTAGGAAATTTACAGCCTGCTCTGTGCCTTTGAGATAGGAGTCAGGGTCATCCCTACTTGCTACCTCAGTTACGAAATAGAGCATTTACACTCTCCGTGTGACTACTCCTACGTTTAGGGACAGAGATGGGTAAAACACTTCAGGTGTTTTGAAATGATTTATAGCAGGGCTGCTCCATGCTGAAAATTTGGGTTCCATAAAGGACGTCAAAGTCACGATGCAATGCGAATCTCATAGTGTTTACAATAGGAGAAGTTTATGGGGTGAGAAAAGCACTGCAGAGATTTATCACAAAGCCTTTTTTTTTTTTTTTTTTTTTTTTTTAATTTATATAAGAGTCCATTGGATGCAAAGTGATGACATTTGCCGGGGAGCAGGGGGCGAATGCTCGCTATCACCAATCATTACTAATGGTCGTCCTTGGGTGACGGGACCGTGGTTTCCACTACGTTATGGTATGGGTCTTCCCAATTCTCTCCGGGGAGCTTCGGTGACCGGGGTCACTGAAGAACAGATGGATCAAAGCCCAGAGCGACTTGCGGAAAGCCACGGGCAAGAGCATTCCGAGCAGCAGAAATACAAGATGGCTAAGGAAGCGGGAAAGGAGGTTTTGGCTTAGGAAGCCACGGAAGGGAGGAGCGGCTGGGCTCAGGCAGGCCCAGAGGAACACGTGGCAAATTGTGCAGGAAACATCGCGCAGTTTCGTTTTCGTTCTTTCTTTCTTTTTTCCAAGCACGAAGGGCGGGGGTGGGTTCCTTTCGTGGAGCCACACTGCCATCTGATGGCCGCAGAAACTCGGGGACAGTGTTACGGGAAGAAAATCTCTCTGGTTCGCTGGTTTTCGGGGGAGGGGGAGGCAGGAAACACAGAGATGGTGCCAGCGGACGCCGCGGGATGACTGTGACGGTCACCAGAGGCAGGGGCCGACCCCAGAGACCCCGGCGAACCAGCACCAGCACCCAGCACCCAGCGGCTTCCTGAGTTCCGCCCTCGAAACCATAGCGACAGCGCCGGAAGTTCCTCCAGGGAGAACAAAGCCGACCTCTGGGCCAGGGATGGCACGGGCTCGGATTGCTGGGTGGTTCTGGCCTGCGTGCTGCCACCCCGTGAGGTCCCTGCCTGCCTCCGAGCCCGCCTCCGGCCCGCGGGCGCTGGAAGTTTCCTCCCGGGGCCTACCTGTTGCAAACTGTCAGTTGAGAGACCGGCCTTGCCAGGTCCAGGGCGGATGCCCACGGACAGGCCTGGGCGCCAGGGAACCCTGGGCCGCAACTCATGTCCGTTTCTAGAATTCCCGCCTCGCATCACCTCAGGCCCCTGCCCTGGTCGTCCAGCCCCGTCCCGCTAAGGCCCGTAGTACACGGCCGTCTCCTCCGGGAGCCCTCGTGCGGTGCGGGCCCCACGGCCTTCCTCCCTTCCGCCAGAGCCCCGTCGACGGTTTCAGCCAGGGTCATAAACTCCCCGCGAGCACCGCCTCTAGCTGCTTCTCGGGGCCCCGCCCCCATCCTCTCTTGCCGTGCCCCAGTCAGGATCACATCCCTGCCTGCATCTGACAACCTGAACGCCGATGGCGTAAACGTGACACCTAATCGAACCGTTTATCTGAAATCCACGGCCAGAGAACAGGCCTTCTCGCTTGCCCCGTCACCCTACCGGCACCGCTGACCGTACTCACCGGCGACTTCCCGCCCATTCTCATGACCTGTCTGAATAACTCACGGAGACGACAGAAGCAGCGAGGTGGGCCTCCTCAGAGCTTCCCGAATCCAAGCCGCTGGCCCTGGGCCCTCACCTGCATTCAGGACGCCACGCTGCTCGGGACTTGACTCCCGAAGTGTCCTTAAGGCCGAGTGCAGAGGCAGCCCAGAGAGAATGCTGGGGAAGCCTACGCCTTCAAGAAGCGGAGACTGGAAGGAGTCAAGAGACAGGGCAGGAGAAGCAGAGGGCTGTGTGAGCCTCCCGGGTAGGTTACTTCACTGTCGCCCACAAAAGAGAGAGAGAGAACCACAGGGAGCAGGTACGAGAAATCCCGAGGGATCCCGAGGACTGCTGAGTGGATGGCGGCGCCAGGGAGACTTCGGGCAGCCTCACGGGAGAAGCTCTAAGTCGAGGAAGGAAGACTGAGGGTATCCGGCAGCAGTGGGCCTGCAGGAAGACCCCGCCCTCAGCCTCACCCCACTCTCATTCTCACCTCGGTGACCCACGGAGCTCCCTCCGCTCGGGCCGAACGACATCGCCCTCGTGATAAGGCCTCAACAGGTGGTACTGGGAGCGAGTACCCAGTCGACGACGCAAGTCAGGACACGGGGCTGTCCTGGCGGAGGGTGCGGGGAGTTTTGGCAACGGGGGGCATCAGGGGGAAGAGGAGTTCCGCGGGGGGAGCGGACAGCCGTCCCGCGGTGAGGACAGCAGAGGCCAGGTACTCGGTTCGGGTGACGGCGGGAGCTGGGGACGCCGAGACTGGACAGAACGGCTCCTGCACGGGCGTTTTCGGTTTAGGACGACAGACGTCCAGGAAGCTGTGAGAAGGGAGGAGAGGTTTGCGTTGTCTGAGTGCCGGGCGTGGGTAGACTGGAAGCATCCGGAAGCCTGAGCCCCGATGGTGAGATTGGCCTCGAGGACTCGTATCTGGCGACGACGAGGCTGTGCTTTGCGCTCCGCCAGGCGAGGAATAAGGGCCCGGGCACAGAGCAGCAGAAATGGGCTCCCTCGTGGTTCGGGGCCCGCAGAGGGGGATATCCACCGGGTCCTCAGATGACAACGGAAGGGATGCAGGGGCCCGGGTCCAGAGGGCTTGTCGGACGGCAGGGAAGGGACGCGAGTCCGAGTCTGCAAGGATCTTACAGGAGGACCACGGGTCCCGGGCCGACACGATCCCACGGGCGGGTGTGCTCTCGGGCGACGGAGCGGGCCCCAGCCCACAGGACATTTCTGCCGCTGTTCGCGGTCCGCCGCCTGCGGCACCATCGGAACTCAAGGGCCCTGTCAGGGAATCCGTGTCTTTCCAAAGCTCCTTCACCCGTGTTCGGGGTAAGGGAGGGAGGACCAGGTGCGAGACAGCCAACGACGCTGAAGGGGGATCAGGCGGAGCATGACTGTGACGAGAGGCAAACCGACCTTCCTGCACGCTGACGCCTTTCGATCCCTGGGTAGAGAGGCACGGGGTTCCTCCACTCGACATAATCTCGGGGGTGTGTGTGTGGGGGCGGCTCCGATCACGGCTGTCTCTCCTTGGTGAGTCGCGAGAACCAAGTGGGGCAGTGGGTCCGTGACATGGTTTCTAAGTCACACAGCTCCACGTGAGGTACGCCTGTTACAACTGGCCGAGTTGTTGTTTTCGGTCCGATTCCTTGGGCTCTCCTCGACGCAAACAGACTCAAGGGGCCGGGGTCCCTGGGTTTCCAGGAAGTGGCGACCCAAGGCTGCCCCTCACCAGCGGGCCTGTTGGGTGCTCTCTCAGGACGGAAAGCCCGGCCCCGCTTGAAGCCGTGAGGTCTGGGCCGGGTGGCCAGGGACTCCTGGGAGAAAATTTCCTCCGCGGACACAGCCGGCTGGCCAAGGGATCTCGGGAGAGGTGTGCGGGTCCGCCAGCGGCTACTGAGATTCTCAGCCAGGCCTTTCAACTCGAGGGCGGACGCTGGCCTGATTTACCTGAAAAGGAATATGAACGAGAAACCGACCTCTTCTCGTGAACAGGTTGGCTTTCGCCATGATCCTCCAGGCCTCCTTTTCTGGCTCTGGAAAGACTTTCTGAAGTCCAGCTCCAGGACTCAGGCCTTGAAGTGAAAGCCCGCCGACAACGGAGGAGGACCCTGGCCTTGCCTGTGTGTGTGTGTGTGTGTGTGTGTGTGTGTGTGTGTGTGTGTGAGTGCGTGGGTGGGGGCTCGGGTGGGGGTAAGGTAAGCACGGCCTCCAGCGGTGGGGGGCGGAGGAGACGGCCCGCTCACCTCAGTGACAACTTTCATCCGCGCCCACTCCGTGAGTCCACGTGGGCCTCTCTTCTTTCTGCGATCTGTGTCAGAGGTCCGCTCCCGCGCTGCTGAACGCTGGGCCGGGTTCAAGAGTGGAGGAGGCACGGACCCCGGCTCCTCCCAAAGGGACTGATGGGACGATGGGCACGGAGGATCCGTGGGGATGGCGGGCCGACATCCCAGACGCGCCTGCGTTCTCGGACCGCAGGGGCGCTTTGCTTCGCTTTCTTCTCCCCACTGATGTGATCTGCCTGAGGAATGCCCACCCTGTGACCGGGAACGTAAGCGCTGGGTGCGGGTGGCGGTTAGCGGAACTCGGAGTTTACTTCATTCAGGAGTGTGGACGGATGCAAACATCCGTCCACACTGGTGCGCAGCGCAAATGCCCACGCAGTTTCAGTGGAAATTCCCACCCCGCATCCCTCCTTCTTTCCGGGATGGGGAAGGTGAATGCGGGCCCCGATTCTGTGTGAGGCTGGAGGAAGGGGATCTAGGCCACACCTCTGTGGCTCACAGTGTCCTCCTAGGTGATCTCTGAGGAAGGACGGCCCTGGGCTGGCCTCCCAGTCCAGGCCGCTGCAGCTGACTGGCACCGCCCACGTGTGGGGACGGTGAAACCTGCATTTCTGACGCTGGCCCTTGGTCAGGACCTGGCGCCCCTGGCTGCCTCGGTCTCACCTCACTCTGCTGACCCCTGTGAATGTGTGTGCCATCCTATCCTCCATCCCTCCCCTGGGCAGGACCGCCCACCCCACAGCCTCGGCGGCAGCGTCATGTGGCCCCGGCCCGCTGGGGCCTCCCTCGCGAAGCCCTGGCTCCGTCGGCCGCCGAGGAGTGCCGCCCCTGGGTCTCACCTATACCCCAGCAGGAACCAAGTCAGCTGCACAAAGTGATATTCCTGCTGTCCAGCCGTGCCTCTGCCCAAGACGCTGCTGGGTCACGGTGCAGGGTCCTCCTGCGAGTCCCGAGTGTGAACGGGTGACGCTGCCTCTTGCTTGGCGCCCTCTTCACTTCTTGACTGGCCTCCCTTGCCTGAGCTCTCTGACCAGCTCTGCCTGCCACCGCCTCTGTGGGCCCCTTCCGCCGTGATGGGAACAGGCAGACAGACACTCCCTTGCTGTGGTTCGTCTTTCACGTGGACCCAAGACTGTCCATACTTCATCCAGGTCAATGGGGCATACATACTGCAAATGAGCTACCGCTGGGAGGACAATAGAATATCTTGGGGCATGACCCTCCCTCAGAAACATGAAAGGAGCGAAGGAGAACGGAATGGTCGAATGACTGCGGGCGGCTCATGGCGAGCACAGAAAAGCGTGTTCGGGATCGGTTTGGATGTTAACCGTGGCCTTGACAAGACCAGTTGCAGTGGAGTGACAGGGACGAACGCTCGGCGGAAGGCATGGGATCCTTGGAGTTGGACGTCCAGTGCGCTATCCATGGCGCCACAGGGCCCGGCCGGGGCATCCCGAGCACAGGCCGAGGGCTGGCCGCAGTCAGGGGGCCTCGGTGTGTGTGTATGTGTGTGAGTGTGTGTGTGTGTGTGGGGGCTCGCCTAGGTTGCCCGGGCAGAAAGAGGTCGATCGGGCTGGGGCAGCTCTGAGGGAAGTCCCCTCATCACTTCTCTCTTCCCCGTGAACTCTTAGGGAGGTCCCTGGGATGGAAGAGGGTTGCCCATGAAGTTCAGGTGGTGGAGTAGGTAAGATGACGGAGAGAGCCGGAAGCAGGCCCTGCGCGTGGACTTAAGGCACACAGTTCATTCAGGAAGGTGTCAAGTTTTGCCAGCAATGCCCAGCGGCCGGCCGGTGATCCAGGCAAAGAAGTGTCCCTCGTGGGGCACAGCAGGAGAGGACGGAGCTGGGAGAAAGCGGCTGGAGGGGTGTGCCTGACGGGGAGGTTACAGTCCTGGGCAAGCTTGGTGAGGAGGGGCCTGGCGGGAGGTGAGGTCGGCTGTGGGGTCCCTCCCGGTGGAGGCCCCCAGGAGGCTGATGGCTGTCCAAACCGGCATCTGGGTACGACCGGTGGAGGGGGGGGGCAGGGCGGCGGGGGGGGCTGCGGGCAAATGCTAGAATGGGTCGCCCGGGCGGGGGGGGGGGTGGGGGGCGCGGGGCTCCCCGAGGCCCCGGGCATCAGCAGCACGGGTGGCGGCATGGCGGCGTGGGGAGGCGCAGGACACCCCCGAGGACGGAGCGCCTCCGGGGGGGACCCGGTCGGGCTCCCGGCCCTGTGGTGGCTGGGCCAGGAGGGTTCCCTGGAGTGAGGGCGGGTGGGCGACAGTGGGGAGTCACGGGGCTGGCTCGTTCGAGGCTGGGCCGCGGCCGGGCGGCGGAGCAGGATGACCAGGGATGGGTACGCGACGTGGGGCGAAGGCTCCTGACCCTGCGCAGTGGGGTCCCGGCGAAGATCTGCGGCCTGAGCCCGCAGTCCGCCGGGCACCGACGTCACTGGGCTCCGGGGCGCAGGTCGGGACCCAGGTCGGGGACCTGGCGGCCACAGGCCGCACCACCGGGCCCTGACTTCCGGTCGCTCGTGCTCTGCTTCCGAGGGCGGTGTTCGGGGAAGGGACTGCGCGGGAGCCTTCGCCGGGGCCGCCGCGGACGGGTGCCGGGCCTCCCGCGGCGCTCAGGGTCTCTGGGCTCCCCCCCCCCGGCAGGCTCGCCGTCCTGGGCTCCTTGCCCAAAGCCTGGGCCAAGCAGGGCTCGTCCTGTCGGGATAGGGCGTCCTGTTTCTCCGAGCAGCAGGGGCAGTGGTGCGCCGCGGAGTGGCCTCGCGCCCCGCCCTTCCCGCTCGAAAAAACTGGATCATCCTTCCCGGCAACGGAAACGGGCGCTTCCCTGCTTCCCTCGGCGCCTGCGCCAGGCCCGGGCGCGGTGCGCGGTGCGGAGGGCGGGGTGGGGAGCCTGCGGAAACGACGGGCCCGGGCCAGGAAGCGCCTTCGCCTTCACGTTGCCTGTGCTTCTTTGGGGCTGCCCGGCCTCCCGGGCAACTCGCTTTCCCGCTTCTCTCAGCGCGCCTGTCGTCGAAGGCGTTTCCTAGGCAGTTATGGGGGACACGCGAAATGTGCTCCAGGACGGAATCCAGACCTCAGTCCCATCACCCAGTGGAGGCCGCCGTTTTCTATTGTATTTCATTTCACTTCACGTCATTTCATTTCGTTTCGTTTCGTTTCGTTTCATTTTCATCAAAAGAGGCTGTGTTTTCAGGGTACTGTGTTTCACTTTTGCCTCGTGATCTCGACCTCCTTCTCTTTATAACTCAGCGGTACATTTCCGAAAACCGTTGTCACGCTTCCTGCCATTTTACCGAAAACAGGGGAGACGTACAGCGTCGAACGTCGCTGTCAGTCTCGACTGGAAGGTGCAGTGAGTGACCCAAGTTCCACAGGCAGCACCACAGTTCCCCTTTACCAGGGCAGGCGCTGTAGTGCATTTCTGTTGCATTCTTTTATCCTCGGCCCCCCGCCCCTAGCATTTAATGGGTACCGGTCAATACTATGAAATCTCGTAAAGCTTACTTTTCGGGTCATTTTGTAAAAATGTGCCAAAATCACGCCGCCTTCGCCCGGATCACGACGCCGCCAGAGTTTCCTACACTGCGCGCGCGCGTCCGCTGCGGTGTGTTTCTTTTGACCCTCTGCAAGCCAGCGTTTGCCCATGTCGTCAACAGTTGTTGAAGTCGGATTTTATGTCCCGGGCCAGGTCAGTCGACTACCTGAGGCCCTTCTGCCTTGTTGGCGACAGAGGCAGGACACACGCCAAGACGTTCCGGTTTCAAGCCTCGTGCTCTCCTTCCACGGAAAGTTCGATGAGGCTTAGGTGGACAAGAGGTAGCGCGCGCACACACACACACACACAGAATGGCCTTTGGTAGACGTGGTGCGCCTTTCACTGTCGCCTCCTCGGGTCTCATCGGCTGTCAGCATATTGGGCGCTTTCCGAAGGACCCTGGCATGCAGGACATTCGCTTCCTAGCAGGTCGATTCTGGAACGCAACCTGGGTTGATGGGGCCCGTGGTTAAAAGGCTTAGTCACCCTAGCCTGCGGCCTTGATGGCCTTGGATGATCCATCTGGGTCACGGATGGAGAAGAGGGGCGCCTAGAGAAAGCACGGAACATGCACTTAGGGGCCCAGTGACCGACATGCTACCGGACTTGGGAACACGGTCCTCTGACAGCGAGCGGCGTGTGTGAAGCCGGCCCGATCTGACCGCAACGGTCTTTCTCCCTAAGTCCGGCGAACGACTTCTGACGCCCGCTTCCCTGTCGCCGGGCTCGCACGACTGAGAAACCGCCCCGCTGCTTACCGCAGAGGCTCGCTTCAGACGGTACCGAGCACGAATAACGCCAACACGCCAGATACTGACAACTTCTTTGCCACAAAGGCCTCCTTCTCGATTGGACGTGCAGGTCTTCCCTAACTGTTTGCAACAAGGGCCGCTTGAGGGCCTTGGGCCAGGGACCTGGGGACTCCTTCCGTGCCGCCCTTAGCAGCCTTACCGCCTTGTGCTGTGTGAGGTGCTTTGCTTTCTGGGCCTGCTCTTTCCTCGATTGTGGGAACAGGAGTCAGGCCAAGTTGTTGGTTGAACAGGGAGGCCCAGGGAGGCGATCCAGGAGAGGGCCCTGCTCCCAGGACACGAACTCCGCTTTTTCCTTTGTGGGTGTTGGGATTTGCCCCGGGAAACGCTTTCTTTTCCTCGGTATCTGTCCGCTGGTCTACATGACCTGCAGCATCTGCTCTGTCGCCGTCCCCAGAGAGGAGAGGAAGAATGGAGAGGAGCGAAAGTATCAGTACGTAATAGACTCGGCCGCTGGTTGGGGCACCGGACGTGAAAAGTCAGCCCGACGCCGCCAGCGGCCGCACTTCGACCCTTTGTCGCCATCGGAAGATGATCTGAGGAAGAAACTGACGGTTTTTCAAAGCTAACGCGCCCTCGCTCCTCATCCAGCGGGACGAGACCGGACCCTGCGCCGCAGACGGCGCTGACTGCAGCATCGCTGAACGCCGATCGCTTCTAGTAATTTGAGTCCCTTTTTCAGTCCAGCGAAGCTTTCCACCACACATCTTCCCCAGAGAGCAAATGGAAAACTCTCCCGCTTGTCAACTAACGGCATCGCTGGCTGGACTCTTCTGGCTCGGGCACCCTCTGCTTGCAATCGAAGGCCGGAGGGCACGCCTTCACTCCCCGTCAAACGACGATGGCAGAGCTTGCGCCTTCGCCGCTGTAAAATCACGTGGCTAAGATGTACTGAGTAGACAGCCTGCGCCGGGCAGTCCACCGAGTCCTTTGGTACGCCGTGGTCGCGGTCGCGTGCCATTCATGGCAGAACCCTCATCTGCTGGGCGCGGTACGCAGGCCCGCCGCTACCAGACGAGAGAGAAAACTGCTCCTCCGAGAGATGGCTGCGAGGGTGTCTGCGTGACACGAACCCTGTGAGGACGCTGGGAGAGGCTCGCGGCCCTGCGATCTCGTGGTCACGAACACCGGAGGTTCTCTTGAGAAAACGGACGGTCGGTTTGGACCCAGCGGTGTCTGTAGGTCATGCCAGGGGTCCCGGAGAACTTTTGGCCTTGGAGGCGAGAACGTTGGGGTCGAATCGGTAGTGGAACGCGGGAGGGCACCACCTAGTTCAAGGTATTCAAGTAGCGGTTAAAGGCTTGGCGCTGCTGACGGTGCCCCCACCCCAGCCCACCCCACCCCTCAGAAGAGCAGGCGACCCTTCTCTGAGGCGAAGCAGACTGGAGTTTGTATAGGGAAGGGAGAAGACAGGCCCAGGACTGTGGGTGTGCCCCGGGTTGCCGCTTTCTTGAACCGCTGCTGATGAGAGGTCAGAAAGGCTGGGAATTGGTTCCTCCTGCTCGCTCGCTCGCTCGCTCGCCTGCTCGCGTGCCCCTTGCTCTCACCGCTGGTGCACATCTCGCTCCAGTAGCCCCCAGAACAGTCCTTGGAGGGCTGTTTTCAGAGGCCTCTGCTCCGGTTGTGAGGGCTGGAGGAGGTAACCCAAACGGTACAGGAGAGAGGCGGCGAAAAAGAAATCTTTTAGAGGGAAAAGGATCAAGCGAGGAAACCTGCGGTCTGTTTTGATTCTTTTACGCCGCCTCCTCTTAGCGAAGAGGGACTCCCGCACGAGATGAACTCCGTCATTACCAGCCGGTTCTGTTCAGAGAGGAACGAACAGGGATGTACAAGCAAGGTCCAGGAAACTGAGCCAAGAGGTTCTGGCGGTGGGTCGAAGGAGCGGTCTCCGCCCCAGATCACACCTCGGATCACCTGCTTGGGCAGGCTGTGGCACGGTGGTTCTCGATTAGGCGTGACTCAAACCCTGGAGAAGGAGTGTCCTCGTTAGCGGTATGAAACGATGCCGAGGGAAGGCGACGCGAGTCGGTGAACCAACTTCACTTCCATCTAGCCGCTGCCTTGCTTTTGGATGCTCGCGCCTCCGCCTGCTCGCTTTCTCAAATCCTGATTATAAAATTAATGAAATCTCCTAACGTGAATTCTCATCAATCCATTTCACGCTGAGGGAGACATCAAACAGATGCATAGGCATTAAGTGTGCGAACAGATGTCGAATCTCACGAATAATTTTTAAAAGTTGTTTGTAAGGCAAAAGGACGCTGCTTCTCACCTGTCAACCCCGCAACACTTAACAACAAGAAGGACAACAAGAAATGTGCAGCACCCTCTGGATACGATGACGCAGGCCCTGGCCTGTGCTTCTGTTTAAAGGGCCAAGGACCGTGGCAACATGTGTCAACCTGTAGGAATCCCTGCAAGCAAACTATCTCACATGTGGGCGGAGACGATTCAAATAGTTTGTCCTGGCGTCCATTACTTTTCATGTTTCAAAACGGGGTTGGAGTGGCGCAAGGTGCAGGAGTGGCGGAGTGCGGAGTTTAGGGACACCTGAATTTCAGGGAAATATGTGCATTACCCACTGTCAGCCCTCAAAACTTCAGAATCCTGTATTGGACACTGCGCTGTCACAAGGGGGTAGCGATGAAGGGGATGGCTAAACACGTTGAAAGTGGCTGTGTCCAGGATGATCCCTCTCTCTTTCTGTTTGTCTGTCTTTTCTCTGTCTTTTCAAATGACAAGGATCGGAAGAATTTCCCTTAATCGCCTGAGGTGAAAAATAAGGGAGTGACTGACTCTATGACAGATCCTCTCAGGGGGTTTTGTGCACTCCCAGCCCCACAGGACAGGAGCCCAGGGAGCAGCTGGCCCTCGCCACGGGGACAACCAGGTCAAGATGCTGGAGGACAAAACGAGTGGATTTCAAACACTGAAACTACAACGTTAAGTAAAAGGAAGGATGAAAATAAAATAGATAATTTTTAAAAACAGCACAAATATAGCTCCTCTCCGTAGGAAATTTAAAGCATGCTCTGTGCCTTTGAGATAGGAGTCAGGGTCATCCCTACTTGCTACCTCAGTTACGAAATAGAGCATTTTCACTCTCCGTGTGACTACTCCTACGTTTAGGGACAGAGATGGGTAAAACACTTCAGGTGTTTTGAAATGATTTATAGCAGGGCTGCTCCATGCTGAAAATTTGGGTTCCATAAAGGACGTCAAAGTCACGATGCAATGCGAATCTCATAGTGTTTACAATAGGAGAAGTTTATGGGTGAGAAAAGCACTGCAGAGATTTATCACAAAGCCTTTTTTTTTTTTTTTTTTATATTAAACATTAAATCAGACTGCATTGTAAGCAAAGTGATGACATTTGCCGGGGAGCAGGGGGCGAATGCTCGCTATCACCAATCATTACTAATGGTCGTCCTTGGGTGACGGGACCGTGGTTTCCACTACGTTATGGTATGGGTCTTCCCAATTCTCTCCGGGGAGCTTCGGTGACCGGGGTCACTGAAGAACAGATGGATCAAAGCCCAGAGCGACTTGCGGAAAGCCACGGGCAAGAGCATTCCGAGCAGCAGAAATACAAGATGGCTAAGGAAGGGAAAGGAGTTTTTGGCTTAGGAAGCCACGGAAGGGAGGAGCGGCTGGGCTCAGGCAGGCCCAGAGGAACACGTGGCAAATTGTGCAGGAAACATCGCGCAGTTTCGTTTTCGTTCTTTCTTTCTTTTTTCCAAGCACGAAGGGCGGGGGTGGGTTCCTTTCGTGGAGCCACACTGCCATCTGATGGCCGCAGAAACTCGGGGACAGTGTTACGGGAAGAAAATCTCTGGTTCGCTGGTTTTCGGGGAGGGGAGGCAGGAAACACAGAGATGGTGCCAGCGGACGCCGCGGGGATGACTGTGACGGTCACCAGAGGCAGGGGCCGACCCCAGAGACCCTGGCGAACCAGCACCAGCACCCAGCACCCAGCGGCTTCCTGAGTTCCGCCCTCGAAACCATAGCGACAGCGCCGGAAGTTCCTCCAGGGAGAACAAAGCCGACCTCTGGGCCAGGGATGGCACGGGCTCGGATTGCTGGGTGGTTCTGGCCTGCGTGCTGCCACCCCGTGAGGTCCCTGCCTGCCTCCGAGCCCGCCTCCGGCCCGCGGGCGCTGGAAGTTTCCTCCCGGGGCCTACCTGTTGCAAACTGTCAGTTGAGAGACCGCCTTGCCAGGTCCAGGGCGGATGCCCACGACAGGCCTGGGCGCCAGGGAACCCTGGGCCGCAACTCATGTCCGTTTCTAGAATTCCCGCCTCGCATCACCTCAGGCCCCTGCCCTGGTCGTCCAGCCCCTGGCCCCGCTTAAGGCCCGTAGTACACGGCCGTCTCCTCCGGGAGCCCTCGGTGCGGTGCGGCCCCACGGCCTTCCTCCCTTCCGCTAGAGCCCCGTCGACGGTTTCAGCCAGGGTCATAAACTCCCCCGCGAGCACCGCCTCTAGCTGCTTCGGGCCCCGCCCCCATCCTCTCTTGCCGTGCCCCAGTCAGGATCACATCCCTGCCTGCATCTGACAACCTGAACGCCGATGGCGTAAACGTGACACCTAATCGAACCGTTTATCTGAAATCCACGGCCAGAGAACAGGCCTTCTCGCTTGCCCTGTCACCCTACCGCACCGCTGACCGCATTTCACCGCGACTTCCCGCCCATTCTCATGACCTGTCTGAATAACTCACGGAGACGACAGAAGCAGCGTAGGTGGGCCTCCTCAGAGCTTCCCGAATCCAAGCTGCTGGCCCTGGGCCCTCACTCTGCATTCAGGACGCCACGCTGCTCGGGACTTGACTCAAGTGTCCTTAAGGCCGAGTGCAGAGGCAGCCCAGAGAGAATGCTGGGGAAGCCTACGCCTTCAAGAAGCGGAGACTGGAAGGAGTCAAGAGACAGGGCAGGAGAAGCAGAGGGCTGTGTGAGCCTCCCGGTAGGTTACTTCACTGTCGCCCACAAAAGAGAGAGAGAGAACCACAGGGAGCAGGTACGAGAAATCCCGAGGGATCCCGAGGACTGCTGAGTGGATGGCGCGCCAGGGAGACTTCGGGCAGCCTCACGGGAGAAGCTCTAAGTCGAGGAAGGAAGACTGAGGGTATCCGCAGCAGTGGGCCTGCAGGAAGACCCCGCCCTCAGCCTCACCCCACTCTCATTCTCACCTCGGTGACCCACGGAGCTCCCTCCGGCTCGGGCCGAACGACATCGCCCTCGTGATAAGGCCTCAACAGGTGGTACTGGGAGCGAGTACCCAGTCGACGACGCAAGTCAGGACACGGGCTGTCCTGGCGGAGGGTGCGGGAGTTTTGGCAACGGGGGCATCAGGGGAAGAGGAGTTCCGCTGGGAGCGGACAGCCGCCCCGCGGTGAGGACAGCAGAGGCCAGGTACTCGGTTCTGGGTGACGGCGGGAGCTGGGGACGCCGAGACTCGGACAGAACGGCTCCTGCACGGGCGTTTTCGGTTTAGGACGACAGACGCCCAGGAAGCTGTGAGAAGGGAGGAGAGGTTTGCGCTGTCTGAGTGCCGGGCGGGTAGACTGGAAGCATCCGGAAGCCTGAGCCCCGATGGTGAGATTGGCCTCGAGGACTCGTGATTCTGGCGACGACGAGGCTGTGCTTTATGCTCCGCCAGGCGAGGAATAAGGGCCCGGGCACAGAGCAGCAGAAATGGGCTCCTCGTGGTTCGGGGCCCGCAGAGGGGGATATCCACCGGGTCCTCAGATGACAACGGAAGGGATGCAGGGGCCCGGGTCCAGAGGGCTTGTCGGACGTGCAGGGAAGGGACGCGAGTCCGAGTCTGCAAGGATCTTACAGGAGGACCACGGGTCCCGGGCCGACACGATCCCACGGCGGGGTGTGCTCGGCGACGGAGCGGGCCCCAGCCCACAGGACATTTCTGCCGCTGCTCCGTGTCCGCCGCCTGCACCATCGGAACTCAAGGGCCCTGTCAGGGAATCCGTGTCTTTCCAAAGCTCCTTCACCCGTGTTCGGGGTAAGGGAGGGAGGACCAGGTGCGAGACAGCCAACGACGCTGAAGGGGGATCAGGCGGAGCATGACTGTGACGAGAGGCAAACCGACCTTCCTGCACGCTGACGCCTTTCGATCCCTGGGTCGAGAGGCCCGGGGTTCCTCCACTCCACATACTCTCGGGGGGGTGTGTGTGGGGGCGGCCCGATCACGGCTGTCTCTCCTTGGTGAGTCGCGAGAACCAAGTGGGGCAGTGGGTCCGCATATGGTTTCTAAGTCACACAGCTCCACGTGAGGTACGCCTGTTACAACTGGCCGAGTTGTTGTTTTCGGGTCCGATTCCTTGGGCTCTCCTCGACGCAAACAGACTCAAGGGGCCGGGGTCCCTGGGTTTCCAGGAAGTGGCGACCACATGCTGCCCCTCACCAGCGGGCCTGTTGGGTGCTCTCAGGACGGAAAGCCCGCCCCGGCTTGAAGCCGTGAGGTCTGGGCCGGGTGGCCAGGGACTCCTGGGAGAAAATTTCCTCCATGGACACAGCCGGGCTGGCCAAGGGATCTCGGGAGAGGTGTGCGGGTCCGCCAGCGGCTACTGAGATTCTCAGCCAGGCATTTCAACTCGAGGGCGGACGCTGGCCTGATTTACCTGAAAAGGAATATGAACGAGAAACATACCTCTTCTCGTGAACACGTAGGCTTTCGACATGATCCTCCAGGCCTCCTTTTCTGGCTCTGGAAAGACTTTCTGAAGTCCAGCTCCAGGACTCAGGCCTTGAAGTGAAAGCCCGCGCCGACAACGGAGGAGGACCCTGGCCTTGCCTGTGTGTGTGTGTGTGTGTGTGTGTGTGTGTGTGTGTGTGTGTGTGTGAGTGCGGGTGGGGGCTCGGGTGGGGGTAAGGTAAGCACGGCCTCCAGCGGTGGGGGCGGAGGAGACGGCCTGCTCACCTCAGTGACAACTTTCATCCGCGCCTCCACTCCGTGAGTCCACGTGGGCCTCTTCTTTCTGCGATCTGTGTCAGAGGTCCGCTCCCGGCGCTGCTGAACGCTGGGCCGGGTTCAAGAGTGGAGGAGGCACGGACCCCGGCTCCTCCCAAAGGGACTGATGGGACGATGGGCACGGAGGATCCGTGGGGATGGCGGGCCGACATCCCAGACGCGCCTGCTCCTCGGACTGCAGGGGCGCTTTGCTTCGCTTTCTTCTCCCCACTGATGTGATCTGCCTGAGGAATGCCCACCCTGTGACCGGGAACGTAAGCGCTGGGTGCGGGTGGCGGTTAGCGGAACTCGGAGTTTACTTCATCTGTGAGTGTGGACGGATGCAAACATCCGTCCACACTGGTGCGCAGCGCAAATGCCCACGCAGTTTCAGTGGAAATTCCCACCCCGCATCCCTCCTTCTTTCCGGGATGGGGAAGGTGAATGCGGGCCCTGATTCTGTGTGAGGCTGGAGGAAGGGGATCTAGGCCACACCTCTGTGGCTCACAGTGTCCTCCTAGGTGATCTCTGAGGAAGGACGGCCCTGGGCTGGCCTCCCAGTCCAGGCCGCTGCAGCTGACTGGCACCGCCCACGTGTGGGGACGGTGAAACCTGCATTTCTGACGCTGGCCCCTTGGTCAGGACCTGGCGCCCCTGGCTGCCTCGGTCTCACCTCACTCTGCTGACCCCTGTGAATGTGTGTGCCATCCTATCCTCCATCCCTCCCTGGGCAGGACCGCCCACCCCACAGCCTCGGCGGCAGCGCCATGTGGCCCCGACCCGCTGGGGCCTCCTCGCAAGCCCTGGCTCCGGGTCGGCCGCCGAGGAGTGCCGCCCCTGGGTCTCACCTATACCCCAGCAGGAACCAAGTCAGCTGCACAAAGTGATATTCCTGCTGTCCAGCCGTGCCTCTGCCCAAGACGCTGCTGGGTCACGGTGCAGGGTCCTCCTGCGAGTCCCGAGTGTGAACGGGTGACGCTGCCTCTTGCTTGGCGCCCTCTTCACTTCTTGACTGGCCTCCCTTGCCTGAGCTCTCTGACCAGCTCTGCCTGCCACCGCCTCTGTGGGCCCCTTCCGCCGTGATGGGAACAGGCAGACAGACACTCCCTTGCTGTGGTTCGTCTTTCACGCGGACCCAAGACTGTCCATACTTCATCCAGGTCAATGGGGCATACATACTGCAAATGAGCTACCATGGGAGGACAATAGAATATCTTGGGGCATGACCCTCCCTCAGAAACATGAAAGGAGCGAAGGAGAACGGAATGGTCGAATGACTGCGGGCGGCTCATGGCGAGCACAGAAAAGCGTGTTCGGGATCGGTTTGATGTTAACCGTGGCCTTGACAAGACCAGTTGCAGTGGAGTGACAGGGACGAACGCCATGGAAGGCATGGGATCCTTGGAGTTGGACGCCCAGTGCGCCATCCATGGCGCCCACAGGGCCCGGCCGGGCATCCCGAGCACAGGCCGAGGGCTGGCCGCAGTCAGGGGGCCTCGTGTGTGTGTGTATGTGTGTGAGTGTGTGTGTGTGTGGGGGGCTCGGCCTAGGTTGCCCGGGCAGAAAGAGGTCGATCGGGCTGGGGCAGCTCTGAGGGAAGTCCCCCTCATCACTTCTCTTCCCCGTGAACTCTTAGGGGAGGTCCCTGGATGGAAGAGGGTTGCCCATGAAGTTCAGGTGGTGGAGTAGGTAAGATGACGGAGAGAGCCGGAAGCAGGCCCCATGCTGTGGACTTAAGGCACACAGTTCATTCAGGAAGGTGTCAAGTTTTGCCAGCAATGCCCAGCGGCCGGCCGGTGATCCAGGCAAAGAAGTGTCCCTCGTGGGGCACAGCAGGAGAGGACGGAGCTGGGAGAAAGCGGCTGGAGGGGTGTGCCTGACGGGGAGGTTACAGTCCTGGGCAAGCTCGGTGAGGAGGGGCCTGGCGGGAGGTGAGGTCGGCTGTGGGGTCCCTCCCGGTGGAGGCCCCCAGGAGGCTGATGGCTGTCCAAACCGCATCAGGGGAAGACAGCTGGACGCGCGGGCAAGGCGCCGAGGTGGTCAGAGGGCAAATGCTAGAAAGGGTCGTCCCTGGACGGGTGGGGTTTGGGGCGGGGTGCTCCCCGAGGCCCCGGGCATCAGCAGCACGGGTGGCGGCATGGCGGCGTGGGAGGCGCAGGACACCCCCGAGGACGGAGCGCCTCCGGGGACCTGGTCGGGCTCCTGGCCCTGTGGTGGCTGGCCAGGAGGGTTCCCTGGAGTGAGGGCGGGTGGGCGACAGTGGGGAGTCACGGGCTGGCTCGTTCGAGGCTGGGCTGCGGCCGGGCGGCGGGAGCAGGATGACCAGGGATGGGTACGCGACGTGGGGCGAAGGCTCCTGACCCTGCGCAGTGGGGTCCCGGCGAAGATCTGCGGCCTGAGCCTGCAGTCCGCCGGGCACCGACGTCACTGGGCTCCGGGGCGCAGGTCGGGACCCAGGTCGGGACCCGGCGGCCACAGGCCGCACCACCGGGCCCGGACTTCCGGTCGCTCGTGCTCTGCTTCCGAGGGCGGTGTTCGGGGAAGGGACTGCGCGGGAGCCTTCGCCGGGGCCGCCGCGGACGGGTGCCGGGCCTCCCGCGGCGCTCAGGGTCTCTGGGCTCCCCCCCCCCGCAGGCTCGCCGTCCTGGGCTCCTTGCCCAAAGCCGGTGCAAAGCAGGGATCGGCCGGGCGGGATAGGGCGTCCTGTTTCTCCGAGCAGCAGGGGCAGTGGTGCGCCGCGGAGTGGCCTCGCGCCCCGCCCTTCCCGCTCGAAAAAACTGGATCATCCTTCCCGGCAACGGAAACGGGCGCTTCCCTGCTTCCCTCGGCGCCTGCGCCAGGCCCGGGCGCGGTGCGCGGTGCGGAGTGGGGCGGGTGGGGAGCCTGCGGACACGCCGGGCCCGGGCCCGGACGCGCCTTCGCCTTTCACGTTGCCTGTGCTTCTTTGGGGCTGCCCGGCCTCCCGGGCAACTCGCTTTCCCGCTTCTCTCAGCGCGCCTGTCGTCGAAGGCGTTTCCTAGGCAGTTATGGGGGACACGCGAAATGTGCTCCAGGACGGAATCCAGACCTCAGTCCCATCACCCAGTGGAGGCCGCCGTTTTCTATTGCATTTCATTTCACTTCACGTCATTTCATTTCGTTTCGTTTCGTTTCGTTTCATTTTCATCAAAAGAGGCTGTGTTTTCAGGGTACTGTGTTTCACTTTTGCCTCGTGATCTCGACCTCCTTCTCTTTATAACTCAGCGGTACATTTCCGAAAACCGTTGTCACGTTTCCTGCCATTTTACCGAAAAACAGGGGAGACGTACAGCGTCGAACGTCGCTGTCAGTCTCGACTGGAAGGTGCAGTGAGTGACCCAAGTTCCACAGGCAGCACCACAGTTCCCCTTTACCAGGGCAGGCGCTGTAGTGCATTTCTGTTGCATTCTTTATCCTCGGCCCCGCCCCTAGCATTTAATGGGTACCCGTCAATACTATGAAATCTCGTAAAGCTTACTTTTCGGGTCATTTTGTAAAAATGTGCCAAAATCACGCCGCTTCGCCCCGGATCACGACGCTGCCAGAGTTTCCTACACTGCGCGCGGCGCGTGTCCGCTGCGTGTGTTTTTTTTGACCCTCTGCAAGCCAGCGCTTGCCCATGTCGTCAACAGTTGTTGAAGTCGGATTTTATGTCCCGGCCAGGTCAGTCGACTACCTGAGGCCCTTCTGCCTTGTTGGCGACAGAGGCAGGACACACGCCAAGACGTTTCCGGTTTCAAGCCTCGTGCTCTCCTTCCACGGAAAGTTCGATGAGGCTTAGGTGGACAAGAGGTAGCGCGCGCACACACACACACACACAGAATGGCCTTGGTAGACGTGGTGCGCCTTTCACTGTCGCCTCCTCGGGTCTCATCGGCTGTCAGCATATTGGGCGCTCTTCCGGAAGGACCCTGGCATGCAGGACATTCGCTTCCTAGCAGGTCGATTCTGGAACGCAACCTGGGTTGATGGGGGCCCGTGGTTAAAAGGCGCGTCACCCTAGCCTGCGGCCTTGATGGCCTTGGATGATCCATCTGGGTCACGGATGGAGAAGAGGGGCGCCTAGAGAAAGCACGGAACATGCACTTAGGGGCCCAGTGACCGACATGCTACCGGACTTGGGAACACGGTCCTCTGACAGCGAAGCGGCGGTGTGAAGCCGCCCGATCTGACCGCAACGGTCTTTCTCCCTAAGTCCGCGAATCCACTTCTGACGCCCGCTTCCTGTCGCCGGGCTCGCACGACTGAGAAACCGTCCCGCTGCTTTCTTACCGCAGAGGCTCGTTTCAGACGGTACCGAGCACCTAATAACGCCAACACGCCAGATACTGACAACTTCTTTGCCACAAAGGCCTCCTTCTCGATTGGACGTGCAGGTCTTCCCTAACTGTTTGCAACAAGGGCCGCTGGAGGGCCTTGGGCCAGGGACCTGGGGACTCCCTTCCGTGCCGCCCTTAGCAGCCTTACCGCCTTGTGCTGTGTGAGGTGCTTTGCTTTCTGGGCCTGCTCTTTCCTCGATTGTGGGAACAGGAGTCAGGCCAAGTTGTTGGTTGAACAGGGAGGCCCAGGGAGGCGATCCAGGAGAGGGCCCTGCTCCCAGGACACGAACTCCGCTTTTTCCTTTGTGGGTGTTGGGATTTGCCCCGGAAACGCTTTCTTTTCCTCGGTATCTGTCCGCTGGTCTACATGACCTGCAGCATCTGCTCTGTCGCCGTCCCCCAGAGAGGAGAGGAAGAATGGAGAGGAGCGAAAGTATCAGTACGAATAGACTCGGCCGCTGGTTGGGGCACCGGACGTGAAAAGTCAGCCCGACGCCGCCAGCGGCCGCACTTCGACCCTTGTCGCCATCGGAAGATGATCTGAGGAAGAAACTGACGGTTTTTCAAAGCTAACGCGCCCTCGCTCCTCATCCAGCGGGACGAGACCGACCCTGCGCCGCAGACGGCGCGACTGCAGCATCGCTGAACGCCGATCGCCTAGTAATTTGAGTCCCTTTTTCAGTCCAGCGAAGCTTTCCACGACACATCTTCCCCAGAGAGCAAATGGAAAACTCTCCGCCGCTTGTCAACCAACGGCATCGCTGGCTGGACTCTTCTGGCTCGGGCACCCTCTGCTTGCAATCGAAGGCCGGAGGGCACGCCTTCACTCCCGTCAAACGACGATGGCAGAGCTTGCGCCTTCGCCGCTGTAAAATCACGTGGCTAAGATGTACTGAGTAGACAGCCCGCGCCGGGCAGTCCACCGAGTCCTTTGGTACGTCAGGTCGTGTCGCGGCCATTCATGGCAGAACCTCATCTGCTGGGCGCGGTACGCAGGCCCGCCGTTACCAGACGAGAGAGAAAACTGCTCCTCCGAGAGATGGCTGCGAAGGGTGTCTGCGTGACACGAACCCTGTGAGGACGCTGGGAGAGGCTCGCGGCCCTGCGATCTCGTGGTCACGTAACACCGGAGGTTCTCTTGAGAAAACGGACGGTCGGTTTGGACCCAGCGGTGTCTGTAGGTCATGCCAGGGGTCCCAGAGAACTTTTGGCCTTGGAGGCGAGAACGTTGGGGTCGAATCGGTAGTGGAACGCGGGAGGGCACCACCTAGTTCAAGGTATTCAAGTAGCGGTTAAAGGCTTGGCGCTGCTGACGGTGCCCCCCACCCCAGCCCACCCCACCCCCGTAAGAGCAGGCGACCCTTCTCTGAGGCGAAGCAGACTGGAGTTTGTATAGGGAAGGGAGAAGACAGGCCCAGGACTGTGGGTGTGCCCCCGGGTTGCCGTTTCTTGAACCGCTGCTGATGAGAGGTCAGAAAGGCTGGGAATTGGTTCCTCTCGCCTGCTCGCTCGCTCGCTCGCTCGCTCGTTTGCCCCTTGCTCTCACCGCTGGTGCACATCTCGTTCCAGTAGCCCCCAGAACAGTCCTTGGAGGGCTGTTTTCGTAGGCCTCGTTCCGGTTGTGAGGGCTGGAGGAGGTAACCCAAACGGTACAGGAGAGAGGCGGGTTTAAAAAGAAATCTTTTTAGAGGGAAAAGGATCGAAGCGAGGAAACCTGCGGTCTGTTTTGATTCTTTTACGCCGTCTCCTCTTAGCGAAGAGGGACTCCCGCACGAGATGAACTCCGTTCGTCACCAGCCGGTTCTGTTCAGAGAGGAACGAACAGGGATGTACAAGCAAGGTCCAGGAAACTGAGCCAAGAGGTTCCCTGGCGGTGGGTCGAAGGAGCGGTCTCCCGCCCCAGATCACACCTCGGATCACCCGCTTAGCAGGCGGTGGCACGGTGGTTCTCGATTAGGCGTGACCAAACCCTGGAGAAGGAGTGTCCTCGTTAGCGGTATGAAACGATGCCGAGGGAAGGCGACGCTGAGTCGGTGAACCAACTTCACTTCCATCTAGCCGCTGCCTTGCTGGATGCTCGCCTCCGCCTGCTCGCTTTCTCAAATCCTGATTATAAAATTAATGAAATCTCCTAACGTGAATTCTCATCAATCCATTTCACGTTGAGGGAGACATCAAACAGATGCATAGGCATTAAGTGTGCGAACAGATGTCGAATCTCACGAATAATTTTTAAAAGTTGTTTGTAAGGCAAAAGGACGCTGCTTCTCACCTGTCAACCCCGCAACACTTAACAACAAGAAGGACAACAAGAAATGTGCAGCACCCTCTGGATACGATGACGCAGGCCCTGGCCTGTGCTTCTGTTTAAAGGGCCAAGGACCGTGGCAACATGTGTCAACCTGTAGGAATCCCTGCAAGCAAACTATCTCAAATGTGGGCGGAGACGTATTCAAATAGTTTGTCCTGGCGTCCATTACTTTTCATGTTTCAAAAACGGGGTTGGAGTGGCGCAAGGTGCAGGAGTGGCGGAGTGCGGGAGTTTAGGGACACCTGAATTTCAGGGAAATATGTGCATTACCCACTGTCAGCCCTCAAAACTTCAGAATCCTGTATTGGACACTGCGCTGTCACAAGGGGTAGCGATGAAGGGGATGGAGAAACACTTTGTAAGTGGCTTTGTCCAGGATGATCCCTCTCTCTTCTGTTTGTCTGTCTTTTCTCTGTCTTTTCAAATGACAAGGATCGGAAGAATTTCCTTAATCGCCTGAGGTGAAAAATAAGGGAGTGACTGACTCTATGACAGATCCTCTCAGGGGTTTTGTGCACTCCCAGCCCCACAGGACAGGAGCCCAGGGAGCAGCTGGCCTCGCCACGGGACAACCAGGTCAAGATGCTGGAGGACAAAACGAGTGGATTTCAAACACTGAAACTACAACGTTAAGTAAAAGGAAGGATGAAAATAAAATAGATAATTTTTAAAAACAGCACAAATATAGCTCCTCTCCGTAGGAAATTTACAGCCTGCTCTGTGCCTTTGAGATAGGAGTCAGGGGTCATCCCTACTTGCTACCTCAGTTACGAAATAGAGCATTTTCACTCTCCGTGTGACTACTCCTACGTTTAGGGACAGAGATGGGTAAAACACTTCAGGTGTTTTGAAATGATTTATAGCAGGGCTGCTCCATGCTGAAAATTTGGGTTCCATAAAGGACGTCAAAGTCACGATGCAATGCGAATCTCATAGTGTTTACAATAGGAGAAGTTTATGGGGTGAGAAAAGCACTGCAGAGATTTATCACAAAGCCTTTTTTTTTTTTTTTTTTTTTTTTTTACTTTCTATCAGAGTCCATTGGATGCAAAGTGATGACATTTGCCGGGGAGCAGGGGGCGAATGCTCGCTATCACCAATCATTACTAATGGTCGTCCTTGGGTGACGGGACCGTGGTTTCCACTACGTTATGGTATGGGTCTTCCCAATTCTCTCCGGGGAGCTTCGGTGACCGGGGTCACTGAAGAACAGATGGATCAAAGCCCAGAGCGACTTGCGGAAAGCCACGGGCAAGAGCATTCCGAGCAGCAGAAATACAAGATGGCTAAGGAAGTGGAAAGGAGGTTTTGGCTTAGGAAGCCACGGAAGGGAGGAGCGGCTGGGCTCAGGCAGGCCCAGAGGAACACGTGGCAAATTGTGCAGGAAACATCGCGCAGTTTCGTTTTCGTTCTTTCTTTCTTTTTTCCAAGCACGAAGGGCGGGGGTGGGTTCCTTTCGTGGAGCCACACTGCCATCTGATGGCCGCAGAAACTCGGGGACAGTGTTACGGGAAGAAAATCTCTCTGGTTCGCTGGTTTTCGGGGGAGGGGGAGGCAGGAAACACAGAGATGGTGCCAGCGGACGCCGCGGGATGACTGTGACGGTCACCAGAGGCAGGGGCCGACCCCAGAGACCCCGGCGAACCAGCACCAGCACCCAGCACCCAGCGGCTTCCTGAGTTCCGCCCTCGAAACCATAGCGACAGCGCCGGAAGTTCCTCCAGGGAGAACAAAGCCGACCTCTGGGCCAGGGATGGCACGGGCTCGGATTGCTGGGTGGTTCTGGCCTGCGTGCTGCCACCCCGTGAGGTCCCTGCCTGCCTCCGAGCCCGCCTCCGGCCCGCGGGCGCTGGAAGTTTCCTCCCGGGGCCTACCTGTTGCAAACTGTCAGTTGAGAGACCGGCCTTGCCAGGTCCAGGGCGGATGCCCACGACAGGCCTGGGCGCCAGGGAACCCTGGGCCGCAACTCATGTCCGTTTCTAGAATTCCCCGCTCTCGCATCACCTCAGGCCCCTGCCCTGGTCGTCCAGCCCCGTCCCGCTAAGGCCCGTAGTACACGGCCGTCTCCCTCCGGGAGCCCTCGGTGCGGTGCGGGCCCCACGGCCTTCCTCCCCTTCCGCTAGAGCCCCGTCGACGGTTTCAGCCAGGGTCATAAACTCCCCCGCGAGCACCGCCTCTAGCTGCTTCTCGGGCCCCGCCCCCATCCTCTCTTGCCGTGCCCCAGTCAGGATCACATCCCTGCCTGCATCTGACAACCTGAACGTCGATGGCGTAAACGTGACACCTAATCGAACTGTTTATCTGAAATCCACGGCCAGAGAACAGGCCTTCTCGCTTGCCCCGTCACCCTACCGGCACCGCTGACCGTACTCACCGGCGACTTCCCGCCCATTCTCATGACCTGTCTGAATAACTCACGGAGACGACAGAAGCAGCGAGGTGGGCCTCCTCAGAGCTTCCCGAATCCAAGCCGCTGGCCCTGGGCCCTCACTCTGCATTCAGGACGCCACGCTGCTCGGGGACTTGACTCAAGTGTCCTTAAGGCCGAGTGCAGAGGCAGCCCAGAGAGAATGCTGGGGAAGCCTACGCCTTCAAGAAGCGGAGACTGGAAGGAGTCAAGAGACAGGGCAGGAGAAGCAGAGGGCTGTGTGAGCCTCCCGGGTAGGTTACTTCACTGTCGCCCACAAAAGAGAGAGAGAACCACAGGGAGCAGGTACGAGAAATCCCGAGGGATCCCGAGGACTGCTGAGTGGATGGCGCGCCAGGGAGACTTCGGGCAGCCTCACGGGAGAAGCTCTAAGTCGAGGAAGGAAGACTGAGGGTATCCGCAGCAGTGGGCCTGCAGGAAGACCCCCGCCCTCAGCCTCACCCCACTCTCATTCTCACCTCGGTGACCCACGGAGCTCCCTCCGCTCGGGCCGAACGACATCGCCCTCGTGATAAGGCCTCAACAGGTGGTACTGGGAGCGAGTACCCAGTCGACGACGCAAGTCAGGACACGGGCTGTCCTGGCGGAGGGTGCGGGAGTTTTGGCAACGGGGCATCAGGGGAAGAGGAGTTCCGCTGGGAGCGGACAGCCGCCCCGCGGTGAGGACAGCAGAGGCCAGGTACTCGGTTCGGGTGACGGCGGGAGCTGGGGACGCCGAGACTGGACAGAACGGCTCCTGCACGGGCGTTTTCGGTTTAGGACGACAGACGCCCAGGAAGCTGTGAGAAGGGAGGAGAGGTTTGCGTTGTCTGAGTGCCGGGCGGGTAGACTGGAAGCATCCGGAAGCCTGAGCCCCGATGGTGAGATTGGCCTCGAGGACTCAGATCTGGCGACGACGAGGCTGTGCTTTGCGTTCCGCCAGGCGAGGAATAAGGGCCCGGGCACAGAGCAGCAGAAATGGGCTCCTCGTGGTTCGGGGCCCGGCAGAGGGGGGATATCCACCGGGTCCTCAGATGACAACGGAAGGGATGCAGGGGCCCGGGTCCAGAGGGCTTGTCGGACGTGCAGGGAAGGGACGCGAGTCCGAGTCTGCAAGGATCTTACAGGAGGACCACGGGTCCCGGGCCGACACGATCCCACGGCGGGGTGTGCTCGGCGACGGAGCGGGCCCCAGCCCACAGGACATTTCTGCCGCTGCTCCGTGTCCGCCGCCCGTGCACCATCGGAACTCAAGGGCCCTGTCAGGGAATCCGTGTCTTTCCAAAGCTCCTTCACCCGTGTTCGGGGGTAAGGGAGGGGAGGACCAGGTGCGAGACAGCCAACGACGCGGAAGGGGGATCAGGCGGAGCATGACTGTGACGAGAGGCAAACCGGGACCTTCCTGCACGTTGACGCCTTTCGATCCCTGGGTAGAGAGGCACGGGGTTCCTCCACTCGACATAATCTCGGGGGGGTGTGTGTGTGGGGGGGGGCGGCTCCGATCACGGCTGTCTCTCCTTGGTGAGTCGCGAGAACCAAGTGGGGCAGTGGGTCCGTACATGGTTTCTAAGTCACACAGCTCCACGTGAGGTACGCCTGTTACAACCGTCGAGTTGTTGTTTTCGGTCCGATTCCTTGGGCTCTCCTCGACGCAAACAGACTCAAGGGGCCGGGGGTCCCTGGGTTTCCAGGAAGTGGCGACCCGCGCGCTGCCCCTCACCAGCGGGGCCTGTTGGGTGCTCTCTCAGGACGGAAAGCCCGGCCCCGGCTTGAAGCCGTGAGGTCTGGGCCGGGTGGCCAGGGACTCCCTGGGAGAAAATTTCCTCCGCGGACACAGCCGGCTGGCCAAGGGATCTCGGGAGAGGTGTGCGGGTCCGTCAGCGGCTACTGAGATTCTCAGCCAGGCCTTTCAACTCGAGGGCGGACGCTGGCCTGATTTACCTGAAAAGGAATATGAACGAGAAACCGACCTCTTCTCGTGAACAGGTTGGCTTTCGTCATGATCCTCCAGGCCTCCTTTTCTGGCTCTGGAAAGACTTTCTGAAGTCCAGCTCCAGGACTCAGGCCTTGAAGTGAAAGCCCGCGCCGACAACGGAGGAGGACCCTGGCCTTGCCTGTGTGTGTGTGTGTGTGTGTGTGTGTGTGTGTGTGTGTGGGTGTGCGGGGGGGGGGGGGGGGCGGGGGGGGGGGTACGGTAAGCACGGCCTCCAGCGGTGGGGGGCGGGAGGAGACGGCCCGTTCACCTCAGTGACAACTTTCATCCGCGCCTCCACTCCGTGAGTCCACGTGGGCCTCTCTTCTTTCTGCGATCTGTGTCAGAGGTCCGCTCCGCGCGCTGAACGTTGGGCCGGGTTCAAGAGTGGAGGAGGCACGGACCCCGGCTCCTCCCAAAGGGACTGATGGGACGATGGGCACGGAGGATCCGTGGGGATGGCGGGCCGACATCCCAGACGCGCCTGCTCCTCGGACCGCAGGGGCGCTTTGCTTCGCTTTCTTCTCCCCACTGATGTGATCTGCCTGAGGAATGCCCACCCTGTGACCGGGAACGTAAGCGCTGGGTGCGGGTGGCGGTTAGCGGAACTCGGAGTTTACTTCCATTCAGTGAGTGTGGACGGATGCAAACATCCGTCCACACTGGTGCGTGTGCGCAAATGCCCACGCAGTTTCAGTGGAAATTCCCACCCCGCATCCCTCCTTCTTTCCGGGATGGGGAAGGTGAATGCGGGGCTCCCGATTCTGTGTGAGGCTGGAGGAAGGGGATCTAGGCCACACCTCTGTGGCTCACAGTGTCCTCCTAGGTGATCTCTGAGGAAGGACGGCCCTGGGCTGGCCTCCCAGTCCAGGCCGCTGCAGCTGACCGGGCACCGCCCACGTGTGGGGACGGTGAAACCTGCATTTCTGACGCTGGCCCCTTGGTCAGGACCTGGCGCTCCCTGGCTGCCTCGGTCTCACCTCACTCTGCTGACCCCTGTGAATGTGTGTGCCATCCTATCCTCCATCCCTCCCCTGGGCAGGACCGCCCACCCCACAGCCTCGGCGGCAGCGTCATGTGGCCCCGGCCCGCTGGGGCCTCCCTCGCGAAGCCCTGGCTCCGGTCGGCCGCTTCGAGGAGTGCCGTCCCCTGGGGTCTCACCTATACCCCAGCAGGAACCAAGTCAGCTGCACAAAGTGATATTCCTGCTGTCCAGCCGCGTTTCTGCCCAAGATGCTGCTGGGTCACGGTGCAGGGTCCTCCTGCGAGTCCCGAGTGTGAACGGGGTGACGCCGTCTCTTGCTTGGCGCTCCTCTTCACTTCTTGACTGGCCTCCCTTGCCTGAGCTCTCTGACCAGCTCTGCCTGCCACCGCCTCTGTGGGCCCCTTCCGCCGTGATGGGAACAGGCAGACAGACACTCCCTTGCTGTGGTTCGTCTTTCACGTGGACCCAAGACTGTCCATACTTCATCCAGGTCAATGGGGCATACATACCGTGCAATGCGCGCCGCGGGGAGGACAATAGAATATCTTGGGGCATGACCCCTCCCCTCAGAAACATGAAAGGAGCGAAGGAGAACGGAATGGTCGAATGACTGCGGGCGGCTCATGGCGAGCACAGAAAAGCGTGTTCGGGATCGGTTTGGATGTTAACCGTGGCCTTGACAAGACCAGTTGCAGTGGAGTGACAGGGACGAACGCTCGGCGGAAGGCATGGGATCCTTGGAGTTGGACGTCCAGTGCGCTATCCATGGCGCCACAGGGCCCGGCCGGGGCATCCCGAGCACAGGCCGAGGGCTGGCCGCAGTCAGGGGGCCTCGGTGTGTGTGTGTATGTGTGTGTGTGTGTGTGTGGGGGGGGGCTCGGCCTAGGTTGCCCGGGCAGAAAGAGGTCGATCGGGCTGGGGCAGCTCTGAGGGAAGTCCCCCCTCATCACTTCTCTCTTCCCCGTGAACTCTTAGGGGAGGTCCCTGGGATGGAAGAGGGTTGCCCATGAAGTTCAGGTGGTGGAGTAGGTAAGATGACGGAGAGAGCCGGAAGCAGGCCCTGCGCGTGGACTTAAGGCACACAGTTCATTCAGGAAGGTGTCAAGTTTTGCCAGCAATGCCCAGCGGCCGGCCGGTGATCCAGGCAAAGAAGTGTCCCTCGTGGGGCACAGCAGGAGAGGACGGAGCTGGGAGAAAGCGGCTGGAGGGGTGTGCCTGACGGGGAGGTTACAGTCCTGGGCAAGCTCGGTGAGGAGGGGCCTGGCGGGAGGTGAGGTCGGCTGTGGGGTCCCTCCCGGTGGAGGCCCCCAGGAGGCTGATGGCTGTCCAAACCGGCATCAGGGGAAGACAGCTGGACGTGCGGGCAAGGCGCCGAGGTGGTCAGAGGGCAAATGCTAGAAAGGGTCGTCCCGGACGGGTGGGGTTGGGGAGCGGTGCTCCCGAGGCCCCGGGCATCAGCAGCACGGGTGGCGGCATGGCGCGTGGGAGGCGCAGGACACCCCCGAGGACGGAGCGCCTCCGGGGACCTGGTCGGCTCCTGGCCCTGTGGTGGCTGGCCAGGAGGGTTCCCGGGAGTGAGGGCGGGTGGGCGACAGTGGGGAGTCACGGGCTGGCTCGTTCGAGGCTGGGCTGCGGCCGGGCGGCGGAGCAGGATGACCAGGGGATGGGTACGCGACGTGGGGCGAAGGCTCCCGACCCTGCGCAGTGGGGTCCCGGCGAAGATCTGCGGCCTGAGCCCGCAGTCCGCCGGGCACCGACGTCACTGGGCTCCGGGGCGCAGGTCGGGACCCAGGTCGGGACCCGGGCGGCCACAGGCCGCACCACCGGGCCCGGACTTCCGGTCGCTCGTGCTCTGCTTCCGAGGGCGGTGTTCGGGGAAGGGACTGCGCGGGAGCCTTCGCCGGGGCCGCCGCGGACGGGTGCCGGGCCTCCCGCGGCGCTCAGGGTCTCTGGGCTCCCCCCCCCCGGCAGGCTCGCCGTCCTGGGCTCCTTGCCCAAAGCCTGTGCAAAGCAGGGATCGTCCTGTCGGGATAGGGCGTCCCGTTTCTCCGAGCAGCAGGGGGCAGTGGTGCGCCGCGGAGTGGCCTCGCGCCCCCGCCCTTCCCGCTCGAAAAAAACTGGATCATCCTTCCCGGCAACGGAAACGGGCGCTTCCCTGCTTCCCTCGGCGCCTGCGCCAGGCCCGGGCGCGGTGCGCGGTGCGGAGTGGGGCGGGGTGGGGGAGCCCGCGGAAACGACGGGCCCGGGCCAGGAAGCGCCTTCGCCTTTCACGTTGCCTGTGCTTCTTTGGGGCTGCCCGGCCTCCCGGGCAACTCGCTTTCCCGCTTCTCTCAGCGCGCCTGTCGTCGAAGGCGTTTCCTAGGCAGTTATGGGGGACACGCGAAATGTGCTCCAGGACGGAATCCAGACCTCAGTCCCATCACCCAGTGGAGGCCGCCGTTTTCTATTGCATTTCATTTCACTTCACGTCATTTCATTTCGTTTCGTTTCGTTTCGTTTCATTTTCATCAAAAGAGGCTGTGTTTTCAGGGTACTGTGTTTCACTTTTGCCTCGTGATCTCGACCTCCTTCTCTTTATAACTCAGCGGTACATTTCCGAAAACCGTTGTCACGTTTCCTGCCATTTTACCGAAAAACAGGGGAGACGTACAGCGTCGAACGTCGCTGTCAGTCTCGACTGGAAGGTGCAGTGAGTGACCCAAGTTCCACAGGCAGCACCACAGTTCCCCTTTACCAGGGCAGGCGCTGTAGTGCATTTCTGTTGCATTCTTTTATCCTCGGCCCCCCGCCCCTAGCATTTAATGGGTACCCGGTCAATACTATGAAATCTCGTAAAGCTTACTTTTCGGGTCATTTTGTAAAAAATGTGCCAAAATCACGCTTTCGCCCCGCCCCGGATCACGACGCGGCCAGAGTTTCCTACACTGCGGCGTGCGCGTGTCCGCGTGTGTGTTTCTTTTGACCCTCTGCAAGCCAGCGTTTGCCCATGTCGTCAACAGTTGTTGAAGTCGGATTTTATGTCCCGGGCCAGGTCAGTCGACTACCTGAGGCCCTTCTGCCTTGTTGGCGACAGAGGCAGGACACACGCCAAGACGTTCCGGTTTCAAGCCTCGTGCTCTCCTTCCACGGAAAGTTCGATGAGGCTTAGGTGGACAAGAGGTAGCGCGCGCACACACACACACACACAGAATGGCCTTGGTAGACGTGGTGCGTCTTTCACTGTCGCTCCTCGGGTCTCATCGGCTGTCAGCATATTGGGCGTCTTTCCGGAAGGACCCTGGCATGCAGGACATTCGCTTCCTAGCAGGTCGATTCTGGAACGCAACCTGGGTTGATGGGGGCCCGTGGTTAAAAGGCGCAGTCACCCTAGCCTGCGGCCTTGGATGGCCTTGGATGATCCATCTGGGTCACGTGATGGAGAAGAGGGGGCGTCTAGAGAAAGCACGGAACATGCACTTAGGGGCCCAGTGACCGACATGCTACCGGACTTGGGAACACGGTCCTCTGACAGCGAGCGGCGTGTGTGAAGCCGGCCCGATCTGACCGCAACGGTCTTTCTCCCTAAGTCCGGCGAACGACTTCTGACGCCCGCTCCCTGTCGTCGGGCCTCGCACGACTGAGAAACCGTCCCGCGTTTCTTACCGCAGAGGCTCGTTTCAGACGGTACCGAGCACGAATAACGTCAACACGCGTATACTGACAACTTCTTTGCCACAAAGGCCTCCTTCTCGATTGGACGTGCAGGTCTTCCCTAACTGTTTGCAACAAGGGCCGCTGGAGGGCCTTGGGCCAGGGACCCGGGGGGACTCCCTTCCGGTGCCGGCCCTTAGCAGCCTTACCGTCTTGTGCTGTGTGAGGTGCTTTGCTTTCTGGGCCTGCTCTTTCCTCGATTGTGGGAACAGGAGTCAGGCCAAGTTGTTGGTTGAACAGGGAGGCCCAGGGAGGCGCATCCAGGAGAGGGCCCCTGCTCCCAGGACACGAACTCCGCTCTTTTCCTTTGTGGGTGTTGGGATTTGCCCCGGGAAACGTTTCTTTTCCTCGGTATCTGTCCGCTGGTCTACATGACCTGCAGCATCTGCTCTGTCGCCGGTCCCCCAGAGAGGAGAGGAAGAATGGAGAGGAGCGAAAGTATCAGTACGAATAGACTCGGCCGTTGGTTGGGGCACCGGACGTGAAAAGTCAGCCCGACGCCGGCCAGCGGCCGTACCCCCGACCCTTGTCGTCATCGGAAGATGATCTGAGGAAGAAACTGACGTGTTTTTCAAAGCTAACGCGTCCTCGTTCCCTCATCCAGCGGGACGAGACCGGACCCTGCGTCGCAGACGTGCGCGGACTGCAGCATCGCTGAACGCCGATCGCTCTAGTAATTTGAGTCCCTTTTTTCAGTCCAGCGAGCTTTCCACGACACATCTTCCCCAGAGAGCAAATGGAAAACTCTCCCGCGTTTGTCAACTAACGGCATCGTTGGCTGGACTCTTCTGGCTCGGGCACCCTCTGCTTGCAATCGAAGGCCGGAGGGCACGTCTTCACTCCCCGTCAAACGACGATGGCAGAGCTTGCGCCCCTTCGCCGTTGTAAAATCACGTGGCTAAGATGTACTGAGTAGACAGCCTGCGTCGGGCAGTCCACCGAGTCCTTTGGTACGTCGTGTCGTGTCGTGCCATTCATGGCAGAACCCTCATCTGCTGGGCGCGTGTACGCAGGCCCGCCGTTACCAGACGAGAGAGAAAACTGCTCCTCCGAGAGATGGCTGCGAAGGGTGTCTGCGTGACACGAACCCTGTGAGGACGCGGGGGAGAGGCTCGCGGCCCTGCGATCTCGTGGTCACGAACACCGGAGGTTCTCTTGAGAAAACGGACGGTCGGTTTGGACCCAGCGGTGTCTGTAGGTCATGCCAGGGGTCCCGTAGAACTTTTGGCCTTGGAGGCGAGAACGTTGGGGTCGAATCGGTAGTGGAACGCGGGGAGGGCACCACCTAGTTCAAGGTATTCAAGTAGCGGTTAAAGGCTTGGCGCGGCTGACGGGTGCCCCCCACCCCAGCCCACCCCACCCCCGTAAGAGCAGGCGACCCTTCTCTGAGGCGAAGCAGACTGGAGTTTGTATAGGGAAGGGAGAAGACAGGCCCAGGACTGTGGGTGTGCCCCCGGGTTGCCGTTTCTTGAACCGCTGCTGATGAGAGGTCAGAAAGGCTGGGAATTGGTTCCTCTCGTTCGTTCGTTCGTTCGTTCGTTCGTTCGTGCCCCTTGCTCTCACCGCTGGTGCACATCTCGTTCCAGTAGCCCCCAGAACAGTCCTTGGAGGGCTGTTTTCGTAGGCCTCGTTCCGGTTGTGAGGGCTGGAGGAGGTAACCCAAACGGTACAGGAGAGAGGCGAAGCGAAAAAGAAATCTTTTTAGAGGGAAAAGGATCGAAGCGAGGAAACCTGCGGTCTGTTTTGATTCTTTTACGCCGTCTCCTCTTAGCGAAGAGGGACTCCCGCACGAGATGAACTCCGTTCGTCACCAGCCGGTTCTGTTCAGAGAGGAACGAACAGGGATGTACAAGCAAGGTCCAGGAAACTGAGCCAAGAGGCCCCTGGCGGTGGGTCGAAGGAGCGGTCTCCCGTCCTAGATCACACCTCGGATCACCCGTTTGGGCAGGCCGGTGGCACGGTGGTTCTCGATTAGGCGTGACCCGAAACCCTGGAGAAGGAGTGTCCTCGTTAGCGGTATGAAACGATGCCGAGGGAAGGCGACGCGGAGTCGGTGAACCAACTTCACTTCCATCTAGCCGCGTCTTGCTTTCGGATGCTCGCGTCTCCGTCTGCTCGTTTTCTCAAATCCTGATTATAAAATTAATGAAATCTCCTAACGTGAATTCTCATCAATCCATTTCACGTTGAGGGAGACATCGAAACAGATGCATAGGCATTAAGTGTGCGAACAGATGTCGAATCTCACGAATAATTTTTAAAAGTTGTTTGTAAGGCAAAAAGGACGCGTTTCTCACCTGTCAACCCCGCAACACTTAACAACAAGAAGGACAACAAGAAATGTGCAGCACCCTCTGGATACGATGACGCAGGCCCTGGCCTGTGCTTCTGTTTAAAGGGCCAAGGACCGTGGCAACATGTGTCAACCTGTAGGAATCCCTGCAAGCAAACTATCTCAAATGTGGGCGGAGACGTATTCAAATAGTTTGTCCTGGCGTCCATTACTTTTCATGTTTCAAAAACGGGGTTGGAGTGGCGCAAGGTGCAGGAGTGGCGGAGTGCGGGAGTTTAGGGACACCTGAATTTCAGGGAAATATGTGCATTACCCACTGTCAGCCCTCAAAACTTCAGAATCCCGTATTGGACACTGCGCTGTCACAAGGGGGTAGCGATGAAGGGGATGGCGAAACACGTTGAAAGTGGCTGTGTCCAGGATGATCCCTCTCTCTTTCTGTTTGTCTGTCTTTTCTCTGTCTTTTCAAATGACAAGGATCGGAAGAATTTCCCTTAATCGCCTGAGGTGAAAAATAAGGGAGTGACTGACTCTATGACAGATCCTCTCAGGGGGTTTTGTGCACTCCCAGCCCCACAGGACAGGAGCCCAGGGAGCAGCTGGCCCTCGCCACGGGGACAACCAGGTCAAGATGCTGGAGGACAAAACGAGTGGATTTCAAACACTGAAACTACAACGTTAAGTAAAAGGAAGGATGAAAATAAAATAGATAATTTTTAAAAACAGCACAAATATAGCTCCTCTCCGTAGGAAATTTACAGCCTGCTCTGTGCCTTTGAGATAGGAGTCAGGGGTCATCCCTACTTGCTACCTCAGTTACGAAATAGAGCATTTTCACTCTCCGTGTGACTACTCCTACGTTTAGGGACAGAGATGGGTAAAACACTTCAGGTGTTTTGAAATGATTTATAGCAGGGCTGCTCCATGCTGAAAATTTGGGTTCCATAAAGGACGTCAAAGTCACGATGCAATGCGAATCTCATAGTGTTTACAATAGGAGAAGTTTATGGGGTGAGAAAAGCACTGCAGAGATTTATCACAAAGCCTTTTTTTTTTTTTTTTTTTTTTTTTTACTTTCTATCAGAGTCCATTGGATGCAAAGTGATGACATTTGCCGGGGAGCAGGGGGCGAATGCTCGCTATCACCAATCATTACTAATGGTCGTCCTTGGGTGACGGGACCGTGGTTTCCACTACGTTATGGTATGGGTCTTCCCAATTCTCTCCGGGGAGCTTCGGTGACCGGGGTCACTGAAGAACAGATGGATCAAAGCCCAGAGCGACTTGCGGAAAGCCACGGGCAAGAGCATTCCGAGCAGCAGAAATACAAGATGGCTAAGGAAGCGGGAAAGGAGGTTTTGGCTTAGGAAGCCACGGAAGGGAGGAGCAGCTGGGCTCAGGCAGGCCCAGAGGAACACGTGGCAAATTGTGCAGGAAACATCGCGCAGTTTCGTTTTCGGTGGTTCTTTATTTTTTCCAAGCACGAAGGGCGGGGGTGGGTTCCTTTCGTGGAGCCACACTGCCATCTGATGGCCGCAGAAACTCGGGGACAGTGTTACGGGAAGAAAATCTCTCTGGTTCGCTGGTTTTCGGGGGAGGGGGAGGCAGGAAACACAGAGATGGTGCCAGCGGACGCCGCGGGGATGACTGTGACGGTCACCAGAGGCAGGGGCCGACCCCAGAGACCCCGGCGAACCAGCACCAGCACCCAGCACCCAGCGGCTTCCTGAGTTCCGCCCTCGAAACCATAGCGACAGCGCCGGAAGTTCCTCCAGGGAGAACAAAGCCGACCTCTGGGCCAGGGATGGCACGGGCTCGGATTGCTGGGTGGTTCTGGCCTGCGTGCTGCCACCCCGTGAGGTCCCTGCCTGCCTCCGAGCCCGCCTCCGGCCCGCGGGCGCTGGAAGTTTCCTCCCGGGGCCTACCTGTTGCAAACTGTCAGTTGAGAGACCGGCCTTGCCAGGTCCAGGGCGGATGCCCACGGACAGGCCTGGGCGCCAGGGAACCCTGGGCCGCAACTCATGTCCGTTTCTAGAATTCCCCGCTCTCGCATCACCTCAGGCCCCTGCCCTGGTCGTCCAGCCCCGTCCCGCTAAGGCCCGTAGTACACGGCCGTCTCCCTCCGGGAGCCCTCGGTGCGGTGCGGGCCCCACGGCCTTCCTCCCCTTCCGCTAGAGCCCCGTCGACGGTTTCAGCCAGGGTCATAAACTCCCCCGCGAGCACCGCTCTCTAGCTGCTTCTCGGGGCCCCGTCCCCATCCTCTCTTGCCGTGCCCCAGTCAGGATCACATCCCTGCCTGCATCTGACAACCTGAACGTCGATGGCGAAACGTGACACCTAATCGAACCGTTTATCTGAAATCCACGGCCAGAGAACAGGCCTTCTCGCTTGCCCCGTCACCCTACCGGCACCGCTGACCGTACTCACCGGCGACTTCCCGTCCATTCTCATGACCTGTCTGAATAACTCACGGAGACGACAGAAGCAGCGAGGTGGGCCTCCTCAGAGCTTCCCGAATCCAAGCCGTTGGCCCTGGGCCCTCACCTGCATTCAGGACGCCACGCGTTCGGGGACTTGACTCCCGAAGTGTCCTTAAGGCCGAGTGCAGAGGCAGCCCAGAGAGAATGCTGGGGAAGCCTACGCCTTCAAGAAGCGGAGACTGGAAGGAGTCAAGAGACAGGGCAGGAGAAGCAGAGGGCTGTGTGAGCCTCCCGGGTAGGTTACTTCACTGTCGCCCACAAAAGAGAGAGAGAACCACAGGGAGCAGGTACGAGAAATCCCGAGGGATCCCGAGGACTGCTGAGTGGATGGCGGCGTCAGGGAGACTTCGGGGCAGCCTCACGGGAGAAGCTCTAAGTCGAGGAAGGAAGACTGAGGGTATCCGGCAGCAGTGGGCCTGCAGGAAGACCCCCGTCCTCAGCCTCACCCCACTCTCATTCTCACCTCGGTGACCCACGGAGCTCCCTCCGGCTCGGGCCGAACGACATCGTCCTCGTATAAGGCCTCAACAGGTGGTACTGGGAGCGAGTACCCAGTCGACGACGCAAGTCAGGACACGGGGCTGTCCTGGCGGAGGGTGCGGGGAGTTTTGGCAACGGGGGGCATCAGGGGGAAGAGGAGTTCCGCGGGGGGAGCGGACAGCCGTCCCGCGGTGAGGACAGCAGAGGCCAGGTACTCGGTTCGGGGTGACGGCGGGAGCTGGGGACGTCGAGACTCGGACAGAACGGCTCCTGCACGGGCGTTTCTCGGTTTAGGACGACAGACGTCCAGGAAGCTGTGAGAAGGAGGAGAGGTTTGCGTTGTCTGAGTGCGGGCGTGGGTAGACTGGAAGCATCCGGAAGCCTGAGCCCGATGGTGAGATTGGCCTCGAGGACTCGTATCTGGCGACGACGAGGCTGTGCTTTGCGTTCCGTCAGGCGAGGAATAAGGGCCCGGGGCACAGAGCAGCAGAAATGGGCTCCCTCGTGGTTCGGGGCCCGGCAGAGGGGGGATATCCACCGGGTCCTCAGATGACAACGGAAGGGATGCAGGGGCCCGGGTCCAGAGGGCTTGTCGGACGTGCAGGGAAGGGACGCGAGTCCGAGTCTGCAAGGATCTTACAGGAGGACCACGGGTCCCGGGCCGACACGATCCCACGGCGGGGTGTGCTCTCGGGCGACGGAGCGGGCCCCAGCCCACAGGACATTTCTGCCGCTGCTCCGTGTCCGCCGCCCGTGCACCATCGGAACTCAAGGGCCCTGTCAGGCAATACGTGTCTGTCACAAGCTCCTTCAACCGTGATCGGGGGTAAGGGAGGGGAGGACCAGGTGCGAGACAGCCAACGACGCGGAAGGGGGATCAGGCGGAGCATGACTGAGACGAGAGGCAAACCGGGAACATCCTGCACTTAGACGCCTTTCGATCCCTGGGTAGAGAGGCACGGGGTTCCTCCACTCGACATAATCTCGGGGGGGTGTGTGTGTGTGGGGGGCGGCTCCGATCACGGCTGTCTCTCCTTGGTGAGTCGCGAGAACCAAGTGGGGCAGTGGGTCCGTACATGGTTTCTAAGTCACACAGCTCCACGTGAGGTACGCCTGTTACAACCGTCGAGTTGTTGTTTTCGGTCCGATTCCTTGGGCTCTCCTCGACGCAAACAGACTCAAGGGGCCGGGGGTCCCTGGGTTTCCAGGAAGTGGCGACCCGCGCGCTGCCCCTCACCAGCGGGGCCTGTTGGGTGCTCTCTCAGGACGGAAAGCCCGGCCCCGGCTTGAAGCCGTGAGGTCTGGGCCGGGTGGCCAGGGACTCCCTGGGAGAAAATTTCCTCCGCGGACACAGCCGGCTGGCCAAGGGATCTCGGGAGAGGTGTGCGGGTCCGTCAGCGGCTACTGAGATTCTCAGCCAGGCCTTTCAACTCGAGGGCGGACGCTGGCCTGATTTACCTGAAAAGGAATATGAACGAGAAACCGACCTCTTCTCGTGAACAGGTTGGCTTTCGTCATGATCCTCCAGGCCTCCTTTTCTGGCTCTGGAAAGACTTTCTGAAGTCCAGCTCCAGGACTCAGGCCTTGAAGTGAAAGCCCGCGCCGACAACGGAGGAGGACCCTGGCCTTGCCTGTGTGTGTGTGTGTGTGTGTGTGTGTGTGTGTGTGTGTGTGTGTGTGTGTGAGTGCGTGGGTGGGGGGCTCGGGTGGGGGTAAGGTAAGCACGGCCTCCAGCGGTGGGGGGCGGGAGGAGACGGCCCGTTCACCTCAGTGACAACTTTCATCCGCGCCTCCACTCCGTGAGTCCACGTGGGCCTCTCTTCTTTCTGCGATCTGTGTCAGAGGTCCGTTCCAGCGCGTTGAGCGTTGGGCGGGTTCAAGAGTGGAGGAGGCACGGACCCCGGGCTCCTCCCAAAGGGACTGATGGGACGATGGGCACGGGAGGATCCGGTGGGGATGGCGGGCCGACATCCCAGGCAGCGCCCGTGCTCCTCGGACCGCAGAGGCGCTTTGCCGTTTCTTCTCCCCACTGATGTGATCTGCCTGAGGAATGCCCACCCTGTGACCGGGAGCGTGGCGGGGGTGCGGGTGGCGGTTAAGCGGGAACTCGGAGTTTACTTCAATCCGGTGAGTGTGGGCGGATGCAAACATCCGTCCACACTGGTGCGTGTCTTGTAAATGCCCACGCAGTTTCAGTGGAAATTCCACCCCGCATCCCTCCTTCTTTCCGGGATGGGGAAGGTGAATCTGAGGCTCCGATTCTGTGTGAGGCTGGAGGAAGGGGATCTAGGCCACACCTCTGTGGCTCACAGTGTCCTCCTAGGTGATCTCTGAGGAAGGACGGCCCTGGGCTGGCCTCCCAGTCCAGGCCGCTGCAGCTGACCGGGCACCGCCCACGTGTGGGGACAGTGAAACCTGCATTTCTGACGCTGGCCCCTTGGTCAGGACCTGGCGCTCCTGGCTGCCTCGGTCTCACCTCACTCTGCTGACCCCTGTGAATGTGTGTGCCATCCTATCCTCCATCCCTCCCCTGGGCAGGACCGCCCACCCCACAGCCTCGGCGGCAGCGTCATGTGGCCCCGGCCCGCTGGGGCCTCCCTCGCGAAGCCCTGGCTCCGATCGGCCGCCGAGGAGTGCCGTCCCTGGGGTCTCACCTATACCCCAGCAGGAACCAAGTCAGCTGCACAAAGTGATATTCCTGCTGTCCAGCCGTGCCTCTGCCCGAAGGCGCTGCTGGAGTCACGGTGCAGGGTCCTCCTCACGAGTCCCGAGTGTGAGCAGGGGTGACGCCGTCTCTTGCTTGGCGCTCCTCTTCACTTCTTGACTGGCCTCCCTTGCCTGAGCTCTCTGACCAGCTCTGCCTGCCACCGCCTCTGTGGGCCCCTTCCGCCGTGATGGGAACAGGCAGACAGACACTCCCTTGCTGTGGTTCGTCTTTCACGTGGACCCAAGACTGTCCATACTTCATCCAGGTCAATGGGGCATACATACCGTGCAATGCAGCGCATGAGAGGACAATAGAATATCTTGGGGCATGACCCTCCCCTCAGAAACATGAAAGGAGGCGAAGGAGAGCGGAATGGTCGAATGACTGCGGGCGGCCTGCGATGAGCACAGAAAAGCGTGTTGGGATCGGTTTGGATGTTAACCGTGGCCTTGACAAGACCAGTTGCAGTGGAGTGACAGGGACGAGCAGCTCGGCGGAAGGCATGGGATCCTTGGAGTTGGACGTCAGTGCGCTATCCATGGCGCCACAGGGCCCGGCCGGGGCATCCCGAGCACAGGCCGAGGGCTGGCCGCAGTCAGGGGGCCTCGGTGTATGTGTGTATGTGTGTGAGTGTGTGTGTGTGTGTGTGGGGGGGGGCTCGGCCTAGGTTGCCCGGGCAGAAAGAGGTCGATCGGGCTGGGGCAGCTCTGAGGGAAGTCCCCCCTCATCACTTCTCTCTTCCCCCTGAACACTTAGGGAGGTCCCTGGGATGGAAGAGGGTTGCCCATGAAGTTCAGGTGGTGGAGTAGGTAAGATGACGGAGAGAGCCGGAAGCAGGCCCTGCTTGGCGTGGACTTAAGGCACACAGTTCATTCAGGAAGGTGTCAAGTTTTGCCAGCAATGCCCAGCGGCCGGCCGGTGATCCAGGCAAAGAAGTGTCCCTCGTGGGGCACAGCAGGAAGGACGGAGCTGGGAGAAAGCGGCTGGAGGGTGTGCCTGACGGGAGGTTACAGTCCTGGGCAAGCTCGGTGAGGAGGGGCCTGGCGGGAGGTGAGGTCGGCTGTGGGGTCCCTCCCGGTGGAGGCCCCCAGGAGGCTGATGGCTGTCAAACCGGCATCAGGGAAGACAGCTGGACGTCTTGAGGCAAGGCGTCGAGGTGGTCAGAGGGCAAATGCTAGAAAGGGTCGTCCCGGACGGGGGTGGGGTTGGGGGAGCGGTGCTCCCCGAGGCCCCGGGCATCAGCAGCACGGGTGGCGGCATGGCGGCGTGGGGAGGCGCAGGACACCCCCGAGGACGGAGGCGCCTCCAGGGACCAGTCAGGCTCCCAGGCCCTGTGGTGGCTGGCCAGGAGGGTTCCCGGGAGTGCGGGCGGGGTGGGCGACAGTGGGGGAGTCACGGGGCTGGCTCGTTCGAGGCTGGGCCGCGGCCGGGCGGCGGGAGCAGGATGACCAGGGGATGGGTACGCGACGTGGGGCGAAGGCTCCCGACCCTGCGCAGTGGGGTCCCGGCGAAGATCTGCGGCCTGAGCCCGCAGTCCGCCAGGCACCGACGTCACTGGGCTCCAGGGCGCAGGTCAGGACCCAGGTCAGGACCCAGGCGGCCACAGGCCGCACCACCAGGCCAGACTTCCGGTCGCTCGTGCTCTGCTTCCGAGGGCGGTGTTCAGGGAAGGGACTGCGCGGGAGCCTTCGCCGGGGCCGCCGCGGACGGGTGCCAGGCCTCCCGCGGCGCTCAGGGTCTCTGGGCTCCCCGGCAGGCTCGCCGTCCTGGGCTCCTTGCCCCAAAGCCTGTGCAAAGCAGGGATCGTCCTGTCAGGATAGGGCGTCCCGTTTCTCCGAGCAGCAGGGGCAGTGGTGCGCCGCGGAGTGGCCTCGCGCCCCGCCCTTCCCGCTCGAAAAAACTGGATCATCCTTCCCGGCAGCAGAAGCGGGCGCTTCCCTGCTTCCCTCGGCGCCTGCGCCAGGCCAGGCGCGGTGCGCGGTGCGGAGTGGGGCGGGGTGGGGAGCCCGCGGAAACGACGGGCCCGGGCCAGGAAGCGCCTTCGCCTTTCACGTTGCCTGTGCTTCTTTGGGGCTGCCCGGCCTCCCGGGCAACTCGCTTTCCCGCTTCTCTCAGCGCGCCTGTCGTCGAAGGCGTTTCCTAGGCAGTTATGGGGGACACGCGAAATGTGCTCCAGGACGGAATCAGACCTCAGTCCCATCACCCAGTGGAGGCCGCCGTTTTCTATTGCATTTCATTTCACTTCACGTCATTTCATTTCGTTTCGTTTCGTTTCGTTTCATTTTCATCAAAAGAGGCTGTGTTTTCAGGGTACTGTGTTTCACTTTTGCCTCGTGATCTCGACCTCCTTCTCTTTATAACTCAGCGGTACATTTCCGAAAACCGTTGTCACGTTTCCTGCCATTTTACCGAAAAACAGGGGAGACGTACAGCGTCGAACGTCGCTGTCAGTCTCGACTGGAAGGTGCAGTGAGTGACCCAAGTTCCACAGGCAGCACCACAGTTCCCCTTTACCAGGGCAGGCGCTGTAGTGCATTTCTGTTGCATTCTTTTATCCTCGGCCCCGCCCTAGCATTTAATGGGTACCGGTCAATACTATGAAATCTCGTAAAGCTTACTTTTGGTCATTTTGTAAAAAATGTGCCAAAATCACGCTTCGCCCGCCCCGGATCACGGCGGCCAGAGTTTCCTACACTGCGGCGTCTTGGCGTGTCAGCGATGTGTGTTTCTTTTGACCCTCTGCAAGCCAGCGTTTGCCCATGTCGTCAACAGTTGTTGAAGTCGGATTTTATGTCCCGGGCCAGGTCAGTCGACTACCTGAGGCCCTTCTGCCTTGTTGGCGACAGAGGCAGGACACACGCCAAGACGTTCCGGTTTCAAGCCTCGTGCTCTCCTTCCACGGAAAGTTCGATGAGGCTTAGGTGGACAAGAGGTAGCGCGCACACACACACACACACAGAATGGCCTTGGTAGACGTGGTGCGTCTTTCACTGTCGCTCCTCGGGTCTCATCGGCTGTCAGCATATTGGGCGTCTTTCCGGAAGGACCCTGGCATGCAGGACATTCGCTTCCTAGCAGGTCGATTCTGGAACGCAACCTGGGTTGATGGGGGCCCGTGGTTAAAAGGCGCAGTCACCCTAGCCTGCGGCCTTGGATGGCCTTGGATGATCCATCTGGGTCACGTGATGGAGAAGAGGGGGCGTCTAGAAAGCACGGAACATGCACTTAGGGGCCCAGTGACCGACATGCTACGGACTTGGGAACACGGTCCTCTGACAGCGGCGGCGTGTGAAGCCGGCCCGATCTGACATAGCGGTCTTTCTCCCTAAGTCCGGCGAACGACTTCTGACGCCCGCTCCCTGTCGTCGGGCCTCGCACGACTGAGAAACCGTCCCGCGTTTCTTACCGCAGAGGCTCGTTTCAGACGGTACCGAGCACGAATAACGTCAACACGCGTATACTGACAACTTCTTTGCCACAAAGGCCTCCTTCTCGATTGGACGTGCAGGTCTTCCCTAACTGTTTGCAACAAGGGCCGCTGGAGGGCCTTGGGCCAGGGACCCGGGGGGACTCCCTTCCGGTGCCGGCCCTTAGCAGCCTTACCGTCTTGTGCTGTGTGAGGTGCTTTGCTTTCTGGGCCTGCTCTTTCCTCGATTGTGGGAACAGGAGTCAGGCCAAGTTGTTGGTTGAACAGGGAGGCCCAGGGAGGCGCATCCAGGAGAGGGCCCCTGCTCCCAGGACACGAACTCCGCTCTTTTCCTTTGTGGGTGTTGGGATTTGCCCCGGGAAACGTTTCTTTTCCTCGGTATCTGTCCGCTGGTCTACATGACCTGCAGCATCTGCTCTGTCGCGGTCCCCAGAGAGGAGAGGAAGAATGGAGAGGAAGCGAAAGTATCAATGCGAATAGACTCGGCCGTTGGTTGGGGCACGGACGTGAAAAGTCAGCCCGGCCTTGACCAGCGGCCGTACCCCGACCCTGGTCGTCATCGGAAGATGATCTGAGGAAGAAACTGACGTGTTTTTCAAAGCTAAGCGTCCTCGTTCCCTCATCCAGCGGGGCGAGACCCGGACCCTGCGTCGCATGAGCGTCTGCGGACTGCAGCATCGCTGAGCGCCGATCGCTCTAGTAATTTGAGTCCCTTTTTCAGTCCAGCGAGCTTTCCACGACATCTTCCCCAGAGAGCAAATGGAAAACTCTCGCGTTTGTCAACTAACGGCATCGTTGGCTGGACTCTTCTGGCTCGGGCACCCTCTGCTTGCAATCGAAGGCGGAGGGCACGTCTTCACTCCCGTCAAGCAGCGATGGCAGAGCTTGCCCCTTCGCCGTTGTAAAATCACGTGGCTAAGATGTACTGAGTAGACAGCCTGCGTCGGGCAGTCCACCGAGTCCTTTGATGCGTCGTGTCGTGTCGTGCCATTCATGGCAGAACCCTCATCTGCTGGGCGGCGTGTCGCAGGCCCGCCGTTACCAGGCGAGAGAGAAAACTGCTCCTCCGAGAGATGGCTGCGAAGGGTGTCTGCGTGACCACGAACCCTGTGAGGGCGGGGAGAGGCTCGCGGCCCTGCGATCTCGTGGTCCACGAACACGGAGGTTCTCTTGAGAAAAGCAGACGGTCGGTTTGGACCAGCGGTGTCTGTAGGTCATGCCAGGGTCCCGTAGAACTTTTGGCCTTGGAGGCGAGAACGTTGGGGTCGAATCGGTAGTGGAGCAGCAGGGAGGGCACCACCTAGTTCAAGGTATTCAAGTAGCGGTTAAAGGCTTGGCGCGGCTGACGGGTGCCCCCACCCCAGCCCACCCCACCCCGTAAGAGCAGGCGACCCTTCTCTGAGGCGAAGCAGACTGGAGTTTGTATAGGGAAGGGAGAAGACAGGCCCAGGACTGTGGGTGTGCCCCAGGTTGCCGTTTCTTGAACCGCTGCTGATGAGAGGTCAGAAAGGCTGGGAATTGGTTCCTCTCGTTAGATTCGTTCGTTAGATTCGTTCGTTAGATTCGTTCGTGCCCTTGCTCTCACCGCTGGTGCACATCTCGTTCCAGTAGCCCCCAGAACAGTCCTTGGAGGGCTGTTTTCGTAGGCCTCGTTCCGGTTGTGAGGGCTGGAGGAGGTAACCCAAACGGTACAGGAGAGAGGCGAAGCGAAAAAGAAATCTTTTTAGAGGGAAAAGGATCGAAGCGAGGAAACCTGCGGTCTGTTTTGATTCTTTTACGCCGTCTCCTCTTAGCGAAGAGGGACTCCCGCACGAGATGAACTCCGTTCGTCACCAGCAGTTCTGTTCAGAGAGGAACGAACAGGGATGTACAAGCAAGGTCCAGGAAACTGAGCCAAGAGGCCCCTGGCGGTGGGTCGAAGGAGCGGTCTCCCGTCCTAGATCACACCTCGGATCACCCGTTTGGGCAGGCCGGTGGCACGGTGGTTCTCGATTAGGCGTGACCCGAAACCCTGGAGAAGGAGTGTCCTCGTTAGCGGTATGAAGCGATGCGAGGGAAGGCGGCCTTGGTCGGTGAACCAACTTCACTTCCATCTAGCAGCGTCTTGCTTTCGGATGCTCGCGTCTCCGTCTGCTCGTTTTCTCAAATCCTGATTATAAAATTAATGAAATCTCCTAACGTGAATTCTCATCAATCCATTTCACGTTGAGGGAGACATCGAAACAGATGCATAGGCATTAAGTGTGCGAACAGATGTCGAATCTCACGAATAATTTTTAAAAGTTGTTTGTAAGGCAAAAAGGACGCGTTTCTCACCTGTCAACCCCGCAACACTTAACAACAAGAAGGACAACAAGAAATGTGCAGCACCCTCTGGATACGATGGCGCAGGCCCTGGCCTGTGCTTCTGTTTAAAGGGCCAAGGACCGTGGCAACATGTGTCAACCTGTAGGAATCCCTGCAAGCAAACTATCTCAAATGTGGGCGGAGGCGTATTCAAATAGTTTGTCCTGGCGTCCATTACTTTTCATGTTTCAAAAACAGGGTTGGAGTGGGCGCAAGGTGCAGGAGTGGCGGAGTCTTGGGAGTTTAGGGACACCTGAATTTCAGGGAAATATGTGCATTACCCACTGTCAGCCCTCAAAACTTCAGAATCCCGTATTGGACACTGCGCTGTCACAAGGGGTAGCGATGAAGGGGATGGCGAAACACGTTGAAAGTGGCTGTGTCCAGGATGATCCCTCTCTCTTTCTGTTTGTCTGTCTTTTCTCTGTCTTTTCAAATGACAAGGATCGGAAGAATTTCCCTTAATCGCCTGAGGTGAAAAATAAGGGAGTGACTGACTCTATGACAGATCCTCTCAGGGGGTTTTGTGCACTCCCAGCCCCACAGGACAGGAGCCCAGGGAGCAGCTGGCCCTCGCCACGGGGACAACCAGGTCAAGATGCTGGAGGACAAAACGAGTGGATTTCAAACACTGAAACTACAACGTTAAGTAAAAGGAAGGATGAAAATAAAATAGATAATTTTTAAAAACAGCACAAATATAGCTCCTCTCCGTAGGAAATTTACAGCCTGCTCTGTGCCTTTGAGATAGGAGTCAGGGGTCATCCCTACTTGCTACCTCAGTTACGAAATAGAGCATTTTCACTCTCCGTGTGACTACTCCTACGTTTAGGGACAGAGATGGGTAAAACACTTCAGGTGTTTTGAAATGATTTATAGCAGGGCTGCTCCATGCTGAAAATTTGGGTTCCATAAAGGACGTCAAAGTCACGATGCAATGCGAATCTCATAGTGTTTACAATAGGAGAAGTTTATGGGGTGAGAAAAGCACTGCAGAGATTTATCCACAAAGCCTTTTTTTTTTTTTTTTTTACTTTCTATCAGAGTCCATTGGATGCAAAGTGATGACATTTGCCGGGGAGCAGGGGCGAATGCTCGCTATCACCAATCATTACTAATGGTCGTCCTTGGGTGACAGGACCGTGGTTTCCACTACGTTATGGTATGGGTCTTCCCAATTCTCTCCGGGGAGCTTCGGTGACCAGGGTCACTGAAGAACGGATCGATCAAAGCCCAGAGCGACTTGCGGAAAGCCACGGGCAAGAGCATTCCGAGCAGCAGAAATACAAGATGGCTAAGGAAGCGGGAAAGGAGGTTTTGGCTTAGGAAGCCACGGAAGGGAGGAGCGGCTGGGCTCAGGCAGGCCCAGAGGAACACGTGGCAAATTGTGCAGGAAACATCGCGCAGTTTCGTTTTCGTTCTTTCTTTCTTTTTCCAAGCACGAAGGGCAGGGGTGGAGTTCCTTTCGTGGAGCCACACTGCCATCTGATGGCCGCAGAAACTCAGGGACAGTGTTACGGGAAGAAAATCTCTCTGGTTCGCTGGTTTTCGGGGAGGGAGGCAGGAAACACAGAGATGGTGCCAGCGGACGCCGCAGGGATGACTGTGCCGGGCACCAGAGGCAGGGGCCGACCCCAGAGACCCCGGCGACCCAGCCCCAGCACCCCGCACCCAGCGGCTTCCTGAGTTCCGCCCTCGAAACCATAGCGACAGCGCCGGAAGTTCCTCCAGGAGAACAAAGCCGACCTCTGGGCCAGGGATGGCACAGGCTCAGATTGCTGGGTGGTTCTGGCCTGCGTGCTGCCACCCCGTGAGGTCCCTGCCTGCCTCCGAGCCCGCCTCCGGCCCGCAGGCGCTGGAAGTTTCCTCCAGGGCCTACCTGTTGCAAACTGTCAGTTGAGAGACCGGCCTTGCCAGGTCCAGGGCGGATGCCCACGGACAGGCCTGGGCGCCAGGGAACCCTGGGCCGCAACTCATGTCCGTTTCTAGAATTCCCGCTCTCGCATCACCTCAGGCCCCTGCCCTGGTCGTCCAGCCCGTCCCGCTAAGGCCCGTAGTACACGGCCGTCTCCCTCCAGGAGCCCTCGGTGCAGTGCGGGCCCCACGGCCTTCCTCCCCTTCCGCTAGAGCCCCGTCGACGGTTTCAGCCAGGGTCATAAACTCCCCCGCGAGCACCGCTCTCTAGCTGCTTCTCGGGGCCCCGTCCCCATCCTCTCTTGCCGTGCCCCAGTCAGGATCACATCCCTGCCTGCATCTGACAACCCTGAGCGTCGATGGCGAAACGTGACACCTAATCGAACCGTTTATCTGAAATCCACGGCCAGAGAACAGGCCTTCTCGCTTGCCCGTCACCCTACCGGCACCGCTGACCGTACTCACGGCGACTTCCGTCCATTCTCATGACCTGTCTGAATAACTCACGGAGGCGACAGAAGCAGCGAGGTGGGCCTCCTCAGAGCTTCCGAATCCAAGCCGTTGGCCTGGGCCCTCACCTGCATTCAGGGCGCCCGCAGCGTTGAGGACTTGACTCGAAGTGTCCTTAAGGCCGAGTGCAGAGGCAGCCCAGAGAGAATGCTGGGAAGCCTCGCCTTCAAGAAGCGGAGACTGGAAGGAGTCAAGAGACAGGGCAGGAGAAGCAGAGGGCTGTGTGAGCCTCCCGGGTAGGTTACTTCACTGTCGCCCACAAAGAGAGAGAACCACAGGGAGCAGGTGCGAGAAATCCCGAGGGATCCGAGGACTGCTGAGTGGATGGCGGCGTCAGGGAGACTTGGGGCAGCCTCACGGGAGAAGCTCTAAGTCGAGGAAGGAAGACTGAGGGTATCCGGCAGCAGTGGGCCTGCAGGAAGACCCCGTCCTCAGCCTCACCCCACTCTCATTCTCACCTCGGTGACCCACGGAGCTCCCTCCGGCTCGGGCGAGCGACATCGTCCTCGTATAAGGCCTCAACAGGTGGTACTGGGGCGAGTACCCAGTCGGCAGCGCAAGTCAGGACAGGGCTGTCCTGGCGGAGGGTGCGGGGAGTTTTGGCAGCAGGGGGCATCAGGGGAAGAGGAGTTCAGCGGGAGGCGGACAGCCGTCCAGCAGTGAGGACAGCAGAGGCCAGGTACTCGGTTGAGGTGGCGGCGGGAGCTGGGGACGTCGAGACTTCGGACAGAACGGCTCCTGCAGGCGTTTCTCGGTTTAGGGCGACAGGCGTCCAGGAAGCTGTGAGAAGGAGGAGAGGTTTGCGTTGTCTGAGTGCGGGCGTGGGTAGACTGGAAGCATCCGGAAGCCTGAGCCCGATGGTGAGATTGGCCTCGAGGACTCGTATCTGGCGGCAGCGAGGCTGTGCTGCGTTCCGTCAGGCGAGGAATAAGGGCCGGGGCACAGAGCAGCAGAAATGGGCTCCCTCGTGGTTCGGGGCCCGGCAGAGGGGATATCCACGGGTCCTCAGATGACAACGGAAGGGATGCAGGGGCCCGGGTCCAGAGGGCTTGTCGGACGTGCAGGGAAGGGGCCTTGAGTCCGAGTCTGCAAGGATCTTACAGGAGGACCACGGGTCCCGGGCCGACCACGATCCCTGGCGGGGTGTGCTCTCGGGCGGCGGGCGGGCCCCAGCCCACAGGACATTTCTGCCGCTGCTCCGTGTCCGCCGCCCGTGCACCATCAGAACTCAAGGGCCCTGTCAGGAATCCGTGTCTTTCCAAAGCTCCTTCACCCGTGTTCGGGGGTAAGGGAGGGAGGACCAGGTCTTGAGACAGCCAGCAGCGGAAGGGGATCAGGCGGAGCATGACTGTGACGAGAGGCAAACCGGGACCTTCCTGCACGTTGGCGCCTTCGATCCCTGGGTAGAGAGGCACAGGGTTCCTCCACTCGACATAATCTCGGGGTGTGTGTGTGTGGGGGCGGCTCCGATCACGGCTGTCTCTCCTTGGTGAGTCGCGAGAACCAAGTGGGGCAGTGGGTCCGTACATGGTTTCTAAGTCACACAGCTCCACGTGAGGTCGCCTGTTACAACCGTCGAGTTGTTGTTTTCGGTCCGATTCCTTGGGCTCTCCTCGGCGCAAACAGACTCAAGGGCAGGGGTCCCTGGGTTTCCAGGAAGTGGCGACCAGCAGCTGCCCCTCACCAGCGGGGCCTGTTGGGTGCTCTCTCAGGACGGAAAGCCCGGCCCGGCTTGAAGCCGTGAGGTCTGGGCGGGTGGCCAGGGACTCCCTGGGAGAAAATTTCCTCCTTGGACACAGCCGGCTGGCCAAGGGATCTCGGGAGAGGTGTGCGGGTCCGTCAGCGGCTACTGAGATTCTCAGCCAGGCCTTTCAACTCGAGGCGGGCGCTGGCCTGATTTACCTGAAAAGGAATATGAGCGAGAAACCGACCTCTTCTCGTGAACAGGTTGGCTTTCGTCATGATCCTCCAGGCCTCCTTTTCTGGCTCTGGAAAGACTTTCTGAAGTCCAGCTCCAGGACTCAGGCCTTGAAGTGAAAGCCAGCGCCGACAACGGAGGCTGAACCTGGCCTTGCCTGTGTGTGAGTGTTTGAGTGAGTGTGTGTGTGTGTGTGTGTGTGTGTGAGTGCGTGGGTGGGGGGCTCAGGTGGGGGTAAGGTAAGCCACGGCCTCCAGCGGTGGGGGCGGGAGGAGGCAGCCCGTTCACCTCAGTGACAACTTTCATCCAGCGCCTCCACTCCGTGAGTCCACGTGGGCCTCTCTTCTTTCTGCGATCTGTGTCAGAGGTCCGTTCCAGCGCGTTGAGCGTTGGGCGGGTTCAAGAGTGGAGGAGGCACGGACCCCGGGCTCCTCCCAAAGGGACTGATGGGACGATGGGCACGGGAGGATCCGGTGGGGATGGCGGGCCGACATCCCAGGCAGCGCCCGTGCTCCTCGGACCGCAGAGGCGCTTTGCCGTTTCTTCTCCCCACTGATGTGATCTGCCTGAGGAATGCCCACCCTGTGACCGGGAGCGTGGCGGGGGTGCGGGTGGCGGTTAAGCGGGAACTTCGGAGTTTACTTCCAATCCGGTGAGTGTGGGCGGATGCAAACATCCGTCCACACTGGTGCGTGTCTTAAATGCCCACGCAGTTTCAGTGGAAATTCCACCCCGCATCCCTCCTTCTTTCCGGGATGGGGAAGGTGAATCTGGGGCTCCCGATTCTGTGTGAGGCTGGAGGAAGGGGATCTAGGCCACACCTCTGTGGCTCACAGTGTCCTCCTAGGTGATCTCTGAGGAAGGACGGCCCTGGGCTGGCCTCCCAGTCCAGGCGCTGCAGCTGACCGGGCACCGCCCACGTGTGGGGACGGTGAAACCTGCATTTCTGACGCTGGCCCCTTGGTCAGGACCTGGCGCTCCCTGGCTGCCTCGGTCTCACCTCACTCTGCTGACCCCTGTGAATGTGTGTGCCATCCTATCCTCCATCCCTCCCCTGGGCAGGACCGCCCACCCCACAGCCTCGGCGGCAGCGTCATGTGGCCCGGCCGCTGGGGCCTCCCTCGCCAGCCCTGGCTCCGATCGGCCGCTTGAGGAGTGCCGTCCCTGGGGTCTCACCTATACCCCAGCAGGAACCAAGTCAGCTGCACAAAGTGATATTCCTGCTGTCCAGCCGTGCCTCTGCCCGAAGGCGCTGCTGGAGTCACGGTGCAGGGTCCTCCTCACGAGTCCCGAGTGTGAGCAGGGGTGACGCCGTCTCTTGCTTGGCGCTCCTCTTCACTTCTTGACTGGCCTCCCTTGCCTGAGCTCTCTGACCAGCTCTGCCTGCCACCGCCTCTGTGGGCCCCTTCCGCCGTGATGGGAACAGGCAGACAGACACTCCCTTGCTGTGGTTCGTCTTTCACGTGGACCCAAGACTGTCCATACTTCATCCAGGTCAATGGGGCATACATACCGTGCAATGCGCGCCTTGAGAGGACAATAGAATATCTTGGGGCATGACCCCTCCCTCAGAAACATGAAAGGAGGCGAAGGAGAGCGGAATGGTCGAATGACTGCAGGCGGCCTGCGATGAGCACAGAAAAGCGTGTTGGGATCGGTTTGGATGTTAACCGTGGCCTTGACAAGACCAGTTGCAGTGGAGTGACAGGGACGAGCAGCTCGGCGGAAGGCATGGGATCCTTGGAGTTGGGCGTCCAGTCGCTATCCATGGCGCCACAGGGCCCGGCAGGGCATCGAGCACAGGCCGAGGCTGGCCGCAGTCAGGGGCCTCGGTGTGTGTGTGTATGTGTGTGAGTGTGTGTGTGTGTGTGTGGGGGGGCGCGGCCTAGGTTGCCCGGGCAGAAAGAGGTCGAACGGGCTGGGGCAGCTCTGAGGGAAGTCCCCCCTCATCACTTCTCTCTTCCCGTGAACTCTTAGGGAGGTCCCTGGGATGGAAGAGGGTTGCCCATGAGTTCAGGTGGTGGAGTAGGTAAGATGACGGAGAGAGCCGGAAGCAGGCCCTGCGGCGTGGACTTAAGGCACACAGTTCATTCAGGAAGGTGTCAAGTTTTGCCAGCAATGCCCAGCGGCCGGCGGTGATCCAGGCAAAGAAGTGTCCCTCGTGGGGCACAGCAGGAAGGACGGAGCTGGGAGAAAGCGGCTGGAGGGGTGTGCCTGGACGGGAGGTTACAGTCCTGGGCAAGCTCGGTGAGGAGGGGCCTGGCGGGAGGTGAGGTCGGCTGTGGGGTCCCTCCGGTGGAGGCCCCAGGAGGCTGATGGCTGTCAAACCGGCATCAGGGAAGACAGCTGGACGTCTTGGGGCAAGGCGTCGAGGTGGTCAGAGGGCAAATGCTAGAAAGGTCGTCCCGGACAGGGGTGGGGTTGGGGCGGTGCTCCCGAGGCCCCAGGCATCAGCAGCAGGTGGCGGCATGGCGGCGTGGGGGCGCAGGACACCCCGAGGACGGGCGCCTCAGGGGGACCAGTCAGGCTCCAGGCCCTGTGGTGGCTGGCCAGGAGGGTTCCAGGAGTGAGGGCAGGGTGGGCGACAGTGGGAGTCACAGGGGCTGGCTCGTTCGAGGCTGGGCCGCGGCCGGGCGGCGGGAGCAGGATGACCAGGGGATGGAGTACGCGACGTGGGGCGAAGGCTCCCGACCCTGCGCAGTGGGGTCCCGGCGAAGATCTGCGGCCTGAGCCCGCAGTCCGCCAGGCACCGACGTCACTGGGCTCCAGGGCGCAGGTCAGGACCCAGGTCAGGACCCGGGCGGCCACAGGCCGCACCACCGGGCCCGGACTTCCGGTCGCTCGTGCTCTGCTTCCGAGGGCGGTGTTCGGGGAAGGGACTGCGCGGGAGCCTTCGCCGGGGCCGCCGCGGACGGGTGCCGGGCCTCCCGCGGCGCTCAGGGTCTCTGGGCTCCCCCCCCCCGGCAGGCTCGCCGTCCTGGGCTCCTTGCCCAAAGCCTGTGCAAAGCAGGGATCGATCCTCTCAGGATAGGGCGTCCCGTTTCTCCGAGCAGCAGGGGCAGTGGTGCGCCGCGGGTGGCCTCGCGCCCCGCCCTTCCCGCTCGAAAAAACTGGATCATCCTTCCCGGCAGCAGAGCAGGCGCTTCCCTGCTTCCCTCGGCGCCTGCGCCAGGCCCGGGCGCGGTGCGCGGTGCGGAGTGGGGCGGGGTGGGGGAGCCCGCGGAAACGACGGGCCCGGGCCAGGAAGCGCCTTCGCCTTTCACGTTGCCTGTGCTTCTTTGGGGCTGCCCGGCCTCCCGGGCAACTCGCTTTCCCGCTTCTCTCAGCGCGCCTGTCGTCGAAGGCGTTTCCTAGGCAGTTATGGGGGACACGCGAAATGTGCTCCAGGACGGAATCCAGACCTCAGTCCCATCACCCAGTGGAGGCCGCCGTTTTCTATTGCATTTCATTTCACTTCACGTCATTTCATTTCGTTTCGTTTCGTTTCGTTTCATTTTCATCAAAAGAGGCTGTGTTTTCAGGGTACTGTGTTTCACTTTTGCCTCGTGATCTCGACCTCCTTCTCTTTATAACTCAGCGGTACATTTCCGAAAACCGTTGTCACGTTTCCTGCCATTTTACCGAAAAACAGGGGAGACGTACAGCGTCGAACGTCGCTGTCAGTCTCGACTGGAAGGTGCAGTGAGTGACCCAAGTTCCACAGGCAGCACCACAGTTCCCCTTTACCAGGGCAGGCGCTGTAGTGCATTTCTGTTGCATTCTTTTATCCTCGGCCCCCCGCCCCTAGCATTTAATGGGTACCGGTCAATACTATGAAATCTCGTAAAGCTTACTTTTGAGTCATTTTGTAAAAATGTGCCAAAATCACGCTTCGCCCGCCCCGGATCACAGCGGCCAGAGTTTCCTACACTGCGGCGTCGCGTGTCCGCGTGTGTGTTTCTTTTGACCCTCTGCAAGCCAGCGTTTGCCCATGTCGTCAACAGTTGTTGAAGTCGGATTTTATGTCCCGGGCCAGGTCAGTCGACTACCTGAGGCCCTTCTGCCTTGTTGGCGACAGAGGCAGGACACACGCCAAGGCGTTCGGTTTCAAGCCTCGTGCTCTCCTTCCACGGAAAGTTCGATGAGGCTTAGGTGGACAAGAGGTAGCGCACACACACACACACACAGAATGGCCTTGGTAGGCGTGGTGCGTCTTTCACTGTCGCTCCTCGGGTCTCATCGGCTGTCAGCATATTGGGCGTCTTTCCGGAAGGACCCTGGCATGCAGGACATTAAGCTTCCCTAGCAGGTCGATTCTGGAGCATAACCTGGGTTGATGGGGGCCCGTGGTTAAAAGGCGCAGTCACCTAGCCTGCGGCCTTGGATGGCCTTGGATGATCCATCTGGGTCACGTGATGGAGAAGAGGCGTCTAGAAAGCACGGAACATGCACTTAGGGGCCCAGTGACCGACATGCTACGGACTTGGGAACACGGTCCTCTGACAGCGGCGGCGTGTGTGAAGCCGGCCCGATCTGACCGCAGCGGTCTTTCTCCCTAGAGTCCGGCGAGCGACTTCTGGCGCCCGCTCCCTGTCGTCGGGCCTCGCCGCGACTGAGAAACCGTCCAGCGTTTCTTACCGCAGAGGCTTCGTTTCAGGCGGTACCGAGCACGAATAACGTCAACACGCGTATACTGACAACTTCTTTGCCACAAAGGCCTCCTTCTCGATTGGACGTGCAGGTCTTCCCTAACTGTTTGCAACAAGGGCCGCTGGAGGGCCTTGGGCCAGGGACCCGGGGGGACTCCCTTCCGGTGCGGCCCTTAGCAGCCTACCGTCTTGTGCTGTGTGAGGTGCTTTGCTTTCTGGGCCTGCTCTTTCCTCGATTGTGGGAACAGTAGTCAGGCCAAGATGTTTGATGAAAATGGAGGCCCAGGGAGGCGCATCCAGGATAGGTCCCCTTCACACACGACACGAACTCCGCTCTTTTCCGTTGAGGTTGTTCGGATTTGCCCGGAAGCGTTTCTTTTCCTCGGTATCTGTCCGCTGGTCTACATGACCTGCAGCATCTGCTCTGTCGCGGTCCCCAGAGAGGAGAGGAAGAATGGAGAGGGCGAAAGTATCAATCTGAATAGACTTCGGCCGTTGGTTGGGGCACGGACGTGAAAAAGTCAGCCCGGCCTTGACCAGCGGCCGTACCCCGACCCTTATGCGTCATCGGAAGATGATCTGAGGAAGAAACTGGCGTGTTTTTCAAAGCTAACGCGTCCTCGTTCCCTCATCCAGCGGGGCGAGACCCGGACCCTGCGTCGCAGAGCGTCTTGCGGACTTCAGCATCGCTGATCTCCGATCTCTCTAGTAATTTGAGTCCCTTTTTTCAGTCCAGAGATATTTCCTCGACAAATCTTCCCCAGAGAGCAAATGGAAAACTCTCCCGCGTTTGTCAACTAACGGCATCGTTGGCTGGTCTCTTCTGGTTCGGGCACCCTATGGTTTGAATCGAAGGCGGAGGGCACGTCTTCACTCCCGTCAAGCAGCGATGGCAGAGCTTAAGCCCCTTCGCGTTGTAAAATCACGTGGCTAAGATGTACTGAGTAGACAGCCTGCGTCGGGCAGTCCACGAGTCCTTTGATGCGTCGTGTGCGTGTCGTGCCATTCATGGCAGAACCCTCATCTGCTGGCGGCGTGTCGCAGGCCCGCCGTTACCAGGCGAGAGAAAACTGCTCCTCCGAGAGATGGCTGCGAAGGGTGTCTGCGTGACCACGAACCCTGTGAGGGCAGGGGAGAGGCTCGCGGCCCTGCGATCTCGTGGTCACGAACACGGAGGTTCTCTTGAGAAAAGCAGACGGTCGGTTTGGACCCAGCGGTGTCTGTAGGTCATGCCAGGGTCCCGTAGAACTTTTGGCCTTGGAGGCGAGAACGTTGGGGTCGAATCGGTAGTGGAACGCGGGGAGGGCACCACCTAGTTCAAGGTATTCAAGTAGCGGTTAAAGGCTTGGCGCGGCTGACGGGTGCCCCCCACCCCAGCCCACCCACCCCCCGTAAACAGGCGACCCTTCTCTGAGGCGAAGCAGACTGGAGTTTGTATAGGGAAGGGAGAAGACAGGCCCAGGACTGTGGGTGTGCCCCCGGGTTGCCGTTTCTTGAACCGCTGCTGATGAGAGGTCAGAAAGGCTGGGAATTGGTTCCTCTCGTTCGTTAGATTCGTTCGTTCGTTAGATTCGTTCGTGCCTTGCTCTCACCGCTGGTGCACATCTCGTTCAGTAGCCCCCAGAACAGTCCTTGGAGGCTGTTTTCGTGAAACCTCGTTCCGGTTGTGAGGGCTGGAGGAGGTAACCCAAACGGTACAGGAGAGAGGCGAAGCGAAAAAGAAATCTTTTTAGAGGGAAAAGGATCGAAGCGAGGAAACCTGCGGTCTGTTTTGATTCTTTTACGCCGTCTCCTCTTAGCGAAGAGGACTCCCTTGCGAGATGAACTCCGTTCGTCACCAGCAGTTCTGTTCAGAGAGGAGCGAACAGGGATGTACAAGCAAGGTCAGGAAACTGAGCCAAGAGGCCCCTGGCGGTGGAGTCGAAGGCGGTCTCCGTCCTAGATCACACCTCGGATCACCCGTTTGGGCAGGCGGTGGCACGGTGGTTCTCGATTAGGCGTGACCCGAAACCCTGGAGAAGGAGTGTCCTCGTTAAGCGGTATGAAAGCGATGCGAGGGAAGGCGGCCTTGGTCGGTGAACCAACTTCACTTCCATCTAGCAGCGTCTTGCTTTTGGATGCTCGCGTCTCCGTCTGCTCGTTTTCTCAAATCCTGATTATAAAATTAATGAAATCTCCTAACGTGAATTCTCATCAATCCATTTCACGTTGAGGAGACATCGAAACAGATGCATAGGCATTAAGTGTGCGAACAGATGTGAATCTCACGAATAATTTTTAAAAGTTGTTTGTAAGGCAAAAGGGCGCGTTTCTCACCTGTCAACCCCGCAACACTTAACAACAAGAAGGACAACAAGAAATGTGCAGCACCCTCTGGATGCGATGGCGCAGGCCCTGGCCTGTGCTTCTGTTTAAAGGGCCAAGGACCGTGGCAACATGTGTCAACCTGTAGGAATCCCTGCAAGCAAACTATCTCAAATGTGGGCGGAGGCGTATTCAAATAGTTTGTCCTGGCGTCCATTACTTTTCATGTTTCAAAACAGGGGTTGGAGTGGCGCAAGGTGCAGGAGTGGCGAGTCTTGGGAGTTTAGGGACACCTGAATTTCAGGGAAATATGTGCATTACCCACTGTCAGCCCTCAAAACTTCAGAATCCCGTATTGGACACTGCGCTGTCACAAGGGGTAGCGATGAAGGGATGGCGAAACACGTTGAAAGTGGCTGTGTCCAGGATGATCCCTCTCTCTTTCTGTTTGTCTGTCTTTTCTCTGTCTTTTCAAATGACAAGGATCGGAAGAATTTCCCTTAATCGCCTGAGGTGAAAAATAAGGGAGTGACTGACTCTATGACAGATCCTCTCAGGGGGTTTTGTGCACTCCCAGCCCCACAGGACAGGAGCCCAGGGAGCAGCTGGCCCTCGCCATGAGGACAACCAGGTCAAGATGCTGGAGGACAAAACAGTGGATTTCAAACACTGAAACTACAACGTTAAGTAAAAGGAAGGATGAAAATAAAATAGATAATTTTTAAAAACAGCACAAATATAGCTCCTCTCCGTAGGAAATTTACAGCCTGCTCTGTGCCTTTGAGATAGGAGTCAGGGGTCATCCCTACTTGCTACCTCAGTTACGAAATAGAGCATTTTCACTCTCCGTGTGACTACTCCTACGTTTAGGGACAGAGATGGGTAAAACACTTCAGGTGTTTTGAAATGATTTATAGCAGGGCTGCTCCATGCTGAAAATTTGGGTTCCATAAAGGACGTCAAAGTCACGATGCAATGCGAATCTCATAGTGTTTACAATAGGAGAAGTTTATGGGGTGAGAAAAGCACTGCAGAGATTTATCCACAAAGCCTTTTTTTTTTTTTTTTACTTTCTATCAGAGTCCATTGGATGCAAAGTGATGACATTTGCCGGGGAGCAGGGGGCGAATGCTCGCTATCACCAATCATTACTAATGGTCGTCCTTGGGTGACGGGACCGTGGTTTCCACTACGTTATGGTATGGGTCTTCCCAATTCTCTCCGGGGAGCTTCGGTGACCGGGGTCACTGAAGAACAGATGGATCGATCAAAGCCCAGAGCGACTTGCGGAAAGCCACGGGCAAGAGCATTCCGAGCAGCAGAAATACAAGATGGCTAAGGAAGCGGGAAAGGAGGTTTTGGCTTAGGAAGCCACGGAAGGGAGGAGCGGCTGGGCTCAGGCAGGCCCAGAGGAACACGTGGCAAATTGTGCAGGAAACATCGCGCAGTTTCGTTTTCGTTCTTTCTTTCTTTTGTCCAAGCACGAAGGGCGGGGGTGGGTTCCTTTCGTGGAGCCACACTGCCATCTGATGGCCGCAGAAACTCGGGGACAGTGTTACTGGAAGAAAATCTCTCTGGTTCGCTGGTTTTCGGGGAGGGAGGCAGGAAACACAGAGATGGTGCCAGCGGACGCCGCGGGGATGACTGTGACGGTCACCAGAGGCAGGGGCCGACCCCAGAGACCCCGGCGAACCAGCACCAGCACCCAGCACCCAGCGGCTTCCTGAGTTCCGCCCTCGAAACCATAGCGACAGCGCCGGAAGTTCCTCCAGGGAGAACAAAGCCGACCTCTGGGCCAGGGATGGCACAGGCTCGGATTGCTGGGTGGTTCTGGCCTGCGTGCTGCCACCCCGTGAGGTCCCTGCCTGCCTCCGAGCCCGCCCCCGGCCCGCAGGCGCTGGAAGTTTCCTCCCAGGGCCTACCTGTTGCAAACTGTCAGTTGAGAGACCGGCCTTGCCAGGTCAGGGCGGATGCCCACGGACAGGCCTGGGCGCCAGGGAACCCTGGGCCGCAACTCATGTCCGTTTCTAGAATTCCCGCTCTCGCATCACCTCAGGCCCCTGCCCTGGTCGTCCAGCCCGTCCCGCTAAGGCCCGTAGTACACGGCCGTCTCCCTCCGGGAGCCCTCGGTGCGGTGCGGGCCCCACGGCCTTCCTCCCCTTCCGCTAGAGCCCCGTCGACGGTTTCAGCCAGGGTCATAAACTCCCCCGCGAGCACCGCTCTCTAGCTGCTTCTCGGGGCCCGTCCCCATCCTCTCTTGCCGTGCCCCAGTCAGGATCACATCCCTGCCTGCATCTGACAACCTGAGCGTCGATGGCGAAGCGTGACACCTAATCGAACCGTTTATCTGAAATCCACGGCCAGAGAACAGGCCTTCTCGCTTGCCCGTCACCCTACCGGCACCGCTGACCGTACTCACGGCGACTTCCGTCCATTCTCATGACCTGTCTGAATAACTCACGGAGGCGACAGAAGCAGCGAGGTGGGCCTCCTCAGAGCTTCCCGAATCCAAGCCGTTGGCCCTGGGCCCTCACCTGCATTCAGGGCGCCCGCAGCGTTCGGGGACTTGACTCGAAGTGTCCTTAAGGCCGAGTGCAGAGGCAGCCCAGAGAGAATGCTGGGAAGCCTCGCCTTCAAGAAGCGGAGACTGGAAGGAGTCAAGAGACAGGGCAGGAGAAGCAGAGGGCTGTGTGAGCCTCCCGGGTGGGTTACTTCACTGTCGCCCACAAAGAGAGAGAACCACAGGGAGCAGGTGCGAGAAATCGAGGGATCCCGAGGACTGCTGAGTGGATGGCGGCGTCAGGGAGACTTGGGGCAGCCTCACGGGAGAAGCTCTAAGTCGAGGAAGGAAGACTGAGGGTATCCGGCAGCAGTGGGCCTGCAGGAAGACCCCGTCCTCAGCCTCACCCCACTCTCATTCTCACCTCGGTGACCCACGGAGCTCCCTCCGGCTCGGGCCGAGCGACATCGTCCTCGTATAAAGGCCTCAACAGGTGGTACTGGGGCGAGTACCCAGTCGGCAGCGCAAGTCAGGACAGGGGCTGTCCTGGCGGAGGGTGAGGAGTTTTGGCAGCAGGGGCATCAGGGGAAGAGGAGTTCAGCGGGGAGGCGGACAGCCGTCCAGCAGTGAGGACAGCAGAGGCCAGGTACTCGGTTGAGGTGTGGCGGGAGCTGGGGACGTCGAGACTTCGGACAGAGCAGCTCCTGCAGGCGTTTCTCGGTTTAGGGCGACAGGCGTCCAGGAAGCTGTGAGAAGGGAGGAGAGGTTTGCGTTGTCTGAGTGCGGGCGTGGGTAGACTGGAAGCATCCGGAAGCCTGAGCCCGATGGTGAGATTGGCCTCGAGGACTCGTATCTGGCGGCAGCGAGGCTGTGCTGCGTTCCGTCAGGCGAGGAATAAGGGCCCGGGGCACAGAGCAGCAGAAATGGGCTCCCTCGTGGTTCGGGGCCCGGCAGAGGGATATCCACGGGTCCTCAGATGACAACGGAAGGGATGCAGGGGCCCGGGTCCAGAGGGCTTGTCGGACGTGCAGGGAAGGGCCAGCGAGTCCGAGTCTGCAAGGATCTTACAGGAGGACCACGGGTCCCGGGCCGACCACGATCCCACGGCGGGGTGTGCTCTCGGGCGGCGGGCGGGCCCCAGCCCACAGGACATTTCTGCCGCTGCTCCGTGTCCGCCGCCCGTGCACCATCGGAACTCAAGGGCCCTGTCAGGAATCCGTGTCTTTCCAAAGCTCCTTCACCCGTGTTGAGGGTAAGGGAGGGAGGACCAGGTGCTTGAGACAGCCAGCAGCGGAAGGGGATCAGGCGGAGCATGACTGTGACGAGAGGCAAACCGGGACCTTCCTGCACGTTGGCGCCTTCGATCCCTGGGTAGAGAGGCACGGGGTTCCTCCACTCGACATAATCTCGGGGGGTGTGTGTGTGGTGGGCGGCTCCGATCACGGCTGTCTCTCCTTGGTGAGTCGCGAGAACCAAGTGGGGCAGTGGGTCCGTACATGGTTTCTAAGTCACACAGCTCCACGTGAGGTCCGCCTGTTACAACCGTCGAGTTGTTGTTTTCGGTCCGATTCCTTGGGCTCTCCTCGGCGCAAACAGACTCAAGGGGCAGGGGTCCCTGGGTTTCCAGGAAGTGGCGACCCGCGCGCTGCCCCTCACCAGCGGGGCCTGTTGGGTGCTCTCTCAGGACGGAAAGCCCGGCCCCGGCTTGAAGCCGTGAGGTCTGGGCCGGGTGGCCAGGGACTCCCTGGGAGAAAATTTCCTCCAGCGGACACAGCCCGGCTGGCCAAGGGATCTCGGGAGAGGTGTGCGGGTCCGTCAGCGGCTACTGAGATTCTCAGCCAGGCCTTTCAACTCGAGGCGGGCGCTGGCCTGATTTACCTGAAAAGGAATATGAGCGAGAAACCGACCTCTTCTCGTGAACAGGTTGGCTTTCGTCATGATCCTCCAGGCCTCCTTTTCTGGCTCTGGAAAGACTTTCTGAAGTCCAGCTCAGGACTCAGGCCTTGAAGTGAAAGCCAGCGCCGACAGCGGAGGAGGACCCTGGCCTTGCCTGTGTGTGTGTGTGTGTGTGTGTGTGTGTGTGTGTGTGTGTGTGTGTGTGAGTGCGTGGGTGGGGGGCTCAGGTGGGGGTAAGGTAAGCCACGGCCTCCAGCGGTGGGGGCGGGAGGAGGCAGCCCGTTCACCTCAGTGACAACTTTCATCCAGCGCCTCCACTCCGTGAGTCCACGTGGGCCTCTCTTCTTTCTGCGATCTGTGTCAGAGGTCCGTTCAGCGCGTTGAGCGTTGGGCGGGTTCAAGAGTGGAGGAGGCACGGACCCCGGGCTCCTCCCAAAGGGACTGATGGGACGATGGGCACGGGAGGATCCGGTGGGGATGGCGGGCCGACATCCCAGGCAGCGCCCGTGCTCCTCGGACCGCAGAGGCGCTTTAGCCGTTTCTTCTCCCCCACTGATGTGATCTGCCTGAGGAATGCCCACCCTGTGACCCGGGAGCGTAAGCGCGGGGGTGCGGGTGGCGGTTAAGCGAACTTCGGAGTTTACTTCCAATCCGGTGAGTGTGGGCGGATGCAAACATCCGTCCACACTGGTCTTGATGTCTTGTAAATGCCCACGCAGTTTCAGTGGAAATTCCACCCCGCATCCCTCCTTCTTTCCGGGATGGGGAAGGTGAATCTGGGGCTCCGATTCTGTGTGAGGCTGGAGGAAGGGATCTAGGCCACACCTCTGTGGCTCACAGTGTCCTCCTAGGTGATCTCTGAGGAAGGACGGCCCTGGGCTGGCCTCCCAGTCCAGGCGCTGCAGCTGACCGGGCACCGCCCACGTGTGGGGACAGTGAAACCTGCATTTCTGACGCTGGCCCCTTGGTCAGGACCTGGCGCTCCCTGGCTGCCTCGGTCTCACCTCACTCTGCTGACCCCTGTGAATGTGTGTGCCATCCTATCCTCCATCCCTCCCCTGGGCAGGACCGCCCACCCCACAGCCTCGGCGGCAGCGTCTTGTGGCCCGGCCGCTGGGGCCTCCCTCATGAAAGCCCTGGCTCCAGTCGGCCGCCGAGGAGTGCCGTCCCCTGGGGTCTCACCTATACCCCAGCAGGAACCAAGTCAGCTGCACAAAGTGATATTCCTGCTGTCCAGCCGTGCCTCTGCCCGAAGGCAGCTGCTGGGTCACGGTGCAGGAGTCCTCCTCACGAGTCCCAGTGTGAGCAGGGGTGGCGCCGTCTCTTGCTTGGCGCTCCTCTTCACTTCTTGACTGGCCTCCCTTGCCTGAGCTCTCTGACCAGCTCTGCCTGCCACCGCCTCTGTGGGCCCCTTCCGCGTGATGGGAACAGGCAGACAGACACTCCCTTGCTGTGGTTGCGTCTTTCACGTGGACCCAAGACTGTCCATACTTCATCCAGGTCAATGGGGCATACATACCGTGCAATGCGGCGCATGAGAGGACAATAGAATATCTTGGGGCATGACCCCTCCCCTCAGAAACATGAAAGGAGCGAAGGAGAACGGAATGGTCGAATGACTGCGGGGCGGCCTGCGATGAGCACAGAAAAGCGTGTTCGGGATCGGTTTGGATGTTAACCGTGGCCTTGACAAGACCCGTTGCAGTGGAGTGCCCGGGACGACCGCTCGGCGGAAGGCCTGGGCTCCTTGGAGTTGGGCGTCCAGTCGCTATCCATGGCGCCACAGGGCCCGGCAGGGCATCGAGCACAGGCCGAGGGCTGGCCGCAGTCAGGGGGCCTCGGTGTGTGTGTGTATGTGTGTGAGTGTGTGTGTGTGTGTGGGGGGGGGCTCGGCCTAGGTTGCCCGGGCAGAAAGAGGTCGATCGGGCTGGGGCAGCTCTGAGGGAAGTCCCCCCTCATCACTTCTCTCTTCCCGTGAACTCTTAGGGAGGTCCCTGGGATGGAAGAGGGTTGCCCATGAGTTCAGGTGGTGGAGTAGGTAAGATGACGGAGAGAGCGGAAGCAGGCCCTGCGCGTGGACTTAAGGCACACAGTTCATTCAGGAAGGTGTCAAGTTTTGCCAGCAATGCCCAGCGGCCGGCCGGTGATCCAGGCAAAGAAGTGTCCCTCGTGGGGCACAGCAGGAGAGGACGGAGCTGGGAGAAAGCGGCTGGAGGGGTGTGCCTGACGGGGAGGTTACAGTCCTGGGCAAGCTCGGTGAGGAGGGGCCTGGCGGGAGGTGAGGTCGGCTGTGGGGTCCCTCCCGGTGGAGGCCCCAGGAGGCTGATGGCTGTCAAACCGGCATCAGGGAAGACAGCTGGACGTCTTGAGGGCAAAGGCGTCGAGGTGGTCAGAGGGCAAATGCTAGAAAGGGTCGTCCCGGACAGGGGTGGGGTTGGGGGCGGTGCTCCCGAGGCCCCAGGCATCAGCAGCAGGTGGCGGCATGGCGGCGTGGGAGGCGCAGGACACCCCGAGGACGGAGGCGCCTCCAGGGGGACCAGTCAGGCTCCAGGCCCTGTGGTGGCTGGCCAGGAGGGTTCCAGGAGTGAGGCAGGAGTGGGCGACAGTGGGGGAGTCACGGGGCTGGCTCGTTCGAGGCTGGGCCGCGGCCGGGCGGCGGGAGCAGGATGACCAGGGGATGGGTACGCGACGTGGGGCGAAGGCTCCCGACCCTGCGCAGTGGGGTCCCGGCGAAGATCTGCGGCCTGAGCCCGCAGTCCGCCGGGCACCGACGTCACTGGGCTCCAGGGCGCAGGTCAGGACCCAGGTCAGGACCCAGGCGGCCACAGGCCGCACCACCGGGCCCAGACTTCCGGTCGGTCGTGCTCTGGTTCCGAGGGCGGTTTTCTGGGAAGGTTCGGCGCGTGTTCCTTCGCCGGGGCCGCCGCGGACGGGTGCCGGGCCTCCCGCGGCGCTCAGGGTCTCTGGGCTCCCCCCCCCCGGCAGGCTCGCCGTCCTGGGCTCCTTGCCCAAAGCCTGTGCAAAGCAGGGATCGTCCTGTCGGGATAGGGCGTCCCGTTTCTCCGAGCAGCAGGGGGCAGTGGTGCGCCGCGGAGTGGCCTCGCGCCCCCGCCCTTCCCGCTCGAAAAAAACTGGATCATCCTTCCCGGCAACGGAAACGGGCGCTTCCCTGCTTCCCTCGGCGCCTGCGCCAGGCCCGGGCGCGGTGCGCGGTGCGGAGTGGGGCGGGGTGGGGGAGCCCGCGGAAACGACGGGCCCGGGCCAGGAAGCGCCTTCGCCTTTCACGTTGCCTGTGCTTCTTTGGGGCTGCCCGGCCTCCCGGGCAACTCGCTTTCCCGCTTCTCTCAGCGCGCCTGTCGTCGAAGGCGTTTCCTAGGCAGTTATGGGGGACACGCGAAATGTGCTCCAGGACGGAATCCAGACCTCAGTCCCATCACCCAGTGGAGGCCGCCGTTTTCTATTGCATTTCATTTCACTTCACGTCATTTCATTTCGTTTCGTTTCGTTTCGTTTCATTTTCATCAAAAGAGGCTGTGTTTTCAGGGTACTGTGTTTCACTTTTGCCTCGTGATCTCGACCTCCTTCTCTTTATAACTCAGCGGTACATTTCCGAAAACCGTTGTCACGTTTCCTGCCATTTTACCGAAAAACAGGGGAGACGTACAGCGTCGAACGTCGCTGTCAGTCTCGACTGGAAGGTGCAGTGAGTGACCCAAGTTCCACAGGCAGCACCACAGTTCCCCTTTACCAGGGCAGGCGCTGTAGTGCATTTCTGTTGCATTCTTTTATCCTCGGCCCCCGCCCTAGCATTTAATGGGTACCGGTCAATACTATGAAATCTCGTAAAGCTTACTTTTCGGGTCATTTTGTAAAAATGTGCCAAAATCACGCTTCGCCCGCCCCGGATCACGACGCGGCCAGAGTTTCCCTACACTGCGGCGTCGCGGCGTGTCCGCGTGTGTGTTTCTTTTGACCCTCTGCAAGCCAGCGTTTGCCCATGTCGTCAACAGTTGTTGAAGTCGGATTTTATGTCCCGGGCCAGGTCAGTCGACTACCTGAGGCCCTTCTGCCTTGTTGGCGACAGAGGCAGGACACACGCCAAGGCGTTCGGTTTCAAGCCTCGTGCTCTCCTTCCACGGAAAGTTCGATGAGGCTTAGGTGGACAAGAGGTAGCGCACACACACACACACACAGAATGGCCTTGGTAGGCGTGGTGCGTCTTTCACTGTCGCTCCTCGGGTCTCATCGGCTGTCAGCATATTGGGCGTCTTTCCGGAAGGACCCTGGCATGCAGGACATTAAGCTTCCCTAGCAGGTCGATTCTGGAGCATAACCTGGGTTGATGGGGGCCCGTGGTTAAAAGGCGCAGTCACCCTAGCCTGCGGCCTTGGATGGCCTTGGATGATCGATCTGGGTCACGTGATGGAGAAGAGGCGTCTAGAAAGCACGGAACATGCACTTAGGGGCCCAGTGACCGACATGCTACGGACTTGGGAACACGGTCCTCTGACAGCGGCGGCGTGTGTGAAGCGGCCCGATCTGACCGCAGCGGTCTTTCTCCCTAAGTCCGTGAGCGACTTCTGGCGCCCGCTCCTGTCGTCGGGCCTCGCACGACTGAGAAACCGTCCCGCGTTTCTTACCGCAGAGGCTCGTTTCAGACGGTACCGAGCACGAATAACGTCAACACGCGTATACTGACAACTTCTTTGCCACAAAGGCCTCCTTCTCGATTGGACGTGCAGGTCTTCCCTAACTGTTTGCAACAAGGGCCGCTGGAGGGCCTTGGGCCAGGGACCCGGGGGGACTCCCTTCCGGTGCCGGCCCTTAGCAGCCTTACCGTCTTGTGCTGTGTGAGGTGCTTTGCTTTCTGGGCCTGCTCTTTCCTCGATTGTGGGAACAGGAGTCAGGCCAAGTTGTTGGTTGAACAGGGAGGCCCAGGGAGGCGCATCAGGAGAGGGCCCCTGCTCCCAGGACACGAACTCCGCTCTTTTCCTTTGTGGGTGTTGGGATTTGCCCCGGGAAACGTTTCTTTTCCTCGGTATCTGTCCGCTGGTCTACATGACCTGCAGCATCTGCTCTGTCGCCGGTCCCCCAGAGAGGAGAGGAAGAATGGAGAGGAGCGAAAGTATCAATGCGAATAGACTCGGCCGTTGGTTGGGGCACGGACGTGAAAAGTCAGCCAGCGCCCGGCCAGCGGCCGTACCCCGACCCTTATGTCGTCATCGGAAGATGATCTGAGGAAGAAACTGGCGTGTTTTCAAAGCTAACGCGTCCTCGTTCCCTCATCCAGCGGGGCGAGACGGACCCTGCGTCGCAGGCGTCTTGCGGACTGCAGCATCGCTGAGCGCCGATCGCTCTAGTAATTTGAGTCCCTTTTTCAGTCCAGCGAGCTTTCCACGACACATCTTCCCCAGAGAGCAAATGGAAAACTCTCCGCGTTTGTCAACTAACGGCATCGTTGGCTGGACTCTTCTGGCTCGGGCACCCTCTGCTTGCAATCGAAGGCGGAGGGCACGTCTTCACTCCCGTCAAGCAGCGATGGCAGAGCTTGCGCCCCTTCGCCGTTGTAAAATCACGTGGCTAAGATGTACTGAGTAGACAGCCTGCGTCGGGCAGTCCACCGAGTCCTTTGATGCGTCGTGTCGTGTCGTGCCATTCATGGCAGAACCCTCATCTGCTGGGCGGCGTGTCGCAGGCCCGCCGTTACCAGACGAGAGAAAACTGCTCCTCCGAGAGATGGCTGCGAAGGGTGTCTGCGTGACCACGAACCCTGTGAGGGCAGGGGAGAGGCTCGCGGCCCTGCGATCTCGTGGTCCACGAACACGGAGGTTCTCTTGAGAAAGCAGACGGTCGGTTTGGACCCAGCGGTGTCTGTAGGTCATGCCAGGGGTCCCGTAGAACTTTTGGCCTTGGAGGCGAAGCGTTGGGGTCGAATCGGTAGTGGAACGCGGGGAGGGCACCACCTAGTTCAAGGTATTCAAGTAGCGGTTAAAGGCTTGGCGCGGCTGACGGGTGCCCCCCCCCCGCCCCCCCCACCCCGTAAGAGCAGGCGACCCTTCTCTGAGGCGAAGCAGACTGGAGTTTGTATAGGGAAGGGAGAAGACAGGCCCAGGACTGTGGGTGTGCCCCCGGGTTGCCGTTTCTTGAACCGCTGCTGATGAGAGGTCAGAAAGGCTGGGAATTGGTTCCTCTCGTTCGTTCGTTCGTTCGTTCGTTCGTTCGTTCGTGCCCCTTGCTCTCACCGCTGGTGCACATCTCGTTCCAGTAGCCCCCAGAACAGTCCTTGGAGGGCTGTTTTCGTGAAACCTCGTTCGGTTGTGAGGGCTGGAGGAGGTAACCCAAACGGTACAGGAGAGAGGCGAAGCGAAAAAGAAATCTTTTTAGAGGGAAAAGGATCGAAGCGAGGAAACCTGCGGTCTGTTTTGATTCTTTTACGCCGTCTCCTCTTAGCGAAGAGGGACTCCCGCACGAGATGAACTCCGTTCGTCACCAGCCGGTTCTGTTCAGAGAGGAACGAACAGGGATGTACAAGCAAGGTCCAGGAAACTGAGCCAAGAGGCCCCTGGCGGTGGGTCGAAGGAGCGGTCTCCCGTCCTAGATCACACCTCGGATCACCCGTTTGGGCAGGCCGGTGGCACGGTGGTTCTCGATTAGGCGTGACCCGAAACCCTGGAGAAGGAGTGTCCTCGTTAGCGGTATGAAACGATGCGAGGGAAGGCGGCCTTGGTCGGTGAACCAACTTCACTTCCATCTAGCCGCGTCTTGCTTTCGGATGCTCGCGTCTCCGTCTGCTCGTTTTCTCAAATCCTGATTATAAAATTAATGAAATCTCCTAACGTGAATTCTCATCAATCCATTTCACGTTGAGGGAGACATCGAAACAGATGCATAGGCATTAAGTGTGCGAACAGATGTCGAATCTCACGAATAATTTTTAAAAGTTGTTTGTAAGGCAAAAAGGACGCGTTTCTCACCTGTCAACCCCGCAACACTTAACAACAAGAAGGACAACAAGAAATGTGCAGCACCCTCTGGATACGATGACGCAGGCCCTGGCCTGTGCTTCTGTTTAAAGGGCCAAGGACCGTGGCAACATGTGTCAACCTGTAGGAATCCCTGCAAGCAAACTATCTCAAATGTGGGCGGAGACGTATTCAAATAGTTTGTCCTGGCGTCCATTACTTTTCATGTTTCAAAAACAGGGGTTGGAGTGGCGCAAGGTGCAGGAGTGGCGGAGTCTTGAGTTTAGGGACACCTGAATTTCAGGGAAATATGTGCATTACCCACTGTCAGCCCTCAAAACTTCAGAATCCCGTATTGGACACTGCGCTGTCACAAGGGGGTAGCGATGAAGGGGATGGCGAAACACGTTGAAAGTGGCTGTGTCCAGGATGATCCCTCTCTCTTTCTGTTTGTCTGTCTTTTCTCTGTCTTTTCAAATGACAAGGATCGGAAGAATTTCCCTTAATCGCCTGAGGTGAAAAATAAGGGAGTGACTGACTCTATGACAGATCCTCTCAGGGGGTTTTGTGCACTCCCAGCCCCACAGGACAGGAGCCCAGGGAGCAGCTGGCCCTCGCCACGGGGACAACCAGGTCAAGATGCTGGAGGACAAAACGAGTGGATTTCAAACACTGAAACTACAACGTTAAGTAAAAGGAAGGATGAAAATAAAATAGATAATTTTTAAAAACAGCACAAATATAGCTCCTCTCCGTAGGAAATTTACAGCCTGCTCTGTGCCTTTGAGATAGGAGTCAGGGTCATCCCTACTTGCTACCTCAGTTACGAAATAGAGCATTTTCACTCTCCGTGTGACTACTCCTACGTTTAGGGACAGAGATGGGTAAAACACTTCAGGTGTTTTGAAATGATTTATAGCAGGGCTGCTCCATGCTGAAAATTTGGGTTCCATAAAGGACGTCAAAGTCACGATGCAATGCGAATCTCATAGTGTTTACAATAGGAGAAGTTTATGGGGTGAGAAAAGCACTGCAGAGATTTATCACAAAGCCTTTTTTTTTTTTTTTTTTTTTTTTTTACTTTCTATCAGAGTCCATTGGATGCAAAGTGATGACATTTGCCGGGGAGCAGGGGGCGAATGCTCGCTATCACCAATCATTACTAATGGTCGTCCTTGGGTGACGGGACCGTGGTTTCCACTACGTTATGGTATGGGTCTTCCCAATTCTCTCCGGGGAGCTTCGGTGACCGGGGTCACTGAAGAACAGATGGATCAAAGCCCAGAGCGACTTGCGGAAAGCCACGGGCAAGAGCATTCCGAGCAGCAGAAATACAAGATGGCTAAGGAAGCGGGAAAGGAGGTTTTGGCTTAGGAAGCCACGGAAGGGAGGAGCGGCTGGGCTCAGGCAGGCCCAGAGGAACACGTGGCAAATTGTGCAGGAAACATCGCGCAGTTTCGTTTTCGTTCTTTCTTTCTTTTTTCCAAGCACGAAGGGCGGGGTGGGTTCCTTTCGTGGAGCCACACTGCCATCTGATGGCCGCAGAAACTCAGGGACAGTGTTACGGGAAGAAAATCTCTCTGGTTCGCTGGTTTTCGGGGGAGGGGGAGGCAGGAAACACAGAGATGGTGCCAGCGGACGCCGCGGGGATGACTGTGACGGTCACCAGAGGCAGGGGCCGACCCCAGAGACCCCGGCGAACCAGCACCAGCACCCAGCGGCTTCCTGAGTTCCGCCCTCGAAACCATAGCGACAGCGCCGGAAGTTCCTCCAGGGAGAACAAAGCCGACCTCTGGGCCAGGGATGGCACGGGCTCGGATTGCTGGGTGGTTCTGGCCTGCGTGCTGCCACCCCGTGAGGTCCCTGCCTGCCTCCGAGCCCGCCTCCGGCCCGCGGGCGCTGGAAGTTTCCTCCCGGGGCCTACCTGTTGCAAACTGTCAGTTGAGAGACCGGCCTTGCCAGGTCCAGGGCGGATGCCCACGGACAGGCCTGGGCGCCAGGGAACCCTGGGCCGCAACTCATGTCCGTTTCTAGAATTCCCCGCTCTCGCATCACCTCAGGCCCCTGCCCTGGTCGTCCAGCCCCGTCCCGCTAAGGCCCGTAGTACACGGCCGTCTCCCTCCGGGAGCCCTCGGTGCGGTGCGGGCCCCACGGCCTTCCTCCCCTTCCGCTAGAGCCCCGTCGACGGTTTCAGCCAGGGTCATAAACTCCCCCGCGAGCACCGCTCTCTAGCTGCTTCTCGGGGCCCCGTCCCCATCCTCTCTTGCCGTGCCCCAGTCAGGATCACATCCCTGCCTGCATCTGACAACCTGAACGTCGATGGCGAAACGTGACACCTAATCGAACCGTTTATCTGAAATCCACGGCCAGAGAACAGGCCTTCTCGCTTGCCCCGTCACCCTACCGGCACCGCTGACCGTACTCACCGGCGACTTCCCGTCCATTCTCATGACCTGTCTGAATAACTCACGGAGACGACAGAAGCAGCGAGGTGGGCCTCCTCAGAGCTTCCCGAATCCAAGCCGTTGGCCCTGGGCCCTCACCTGCATTCAGGACGCCACGCGTTCGGGGACTTGACTCCCGAAGTGTCCTTAAGGCCGAGTGCAGAGGCAGCCCAGAGAGAATGCTGGGGAAGCCTACGCCTTCAAGAAGCGGAGACTGGAAGGAGTCAAGAGACAGGGCAGGAGAAGCAGAGGGCTGTGTGAGCCTCCCGGGTAGGTTACTTCACTGTCGCCCACAAAAGAGAGAGAGAACCACAGGGAGCAGGTACGAGAAATCCCGAGGGATCCCGAGGACTGCTGAGTGGATGGCGGCGTCAGGGAGACTTCGGGGCAGCCTCACGGGAGAAGCTCTAAGTCGAGGAAGGAAGACTGAGGGTATCCGGCAGCAGTGGGCCTGCAGGAAGACCCCCGTCCTCAGCCTCACCCCACTCTCATTCTCACCTCGGTGACCCACGGAGCTCCCTCCGGCTCGGGCCGAACGACATCGTCCTCGTATAAGGCCTCAACAGGTGGTACTGGGAGCGAGTACCCAGTCGACGACGCAAGTCAGGACACGGGGCTGTCCTGGCGGAGGGTGCGGGGAGTTTTGGCAACGGGGGGCATCAGGGGGAAGAGGAGTTCCGCGGGGGGAGCGGACAGCCGTCCCGCGGTGAGGACAGCAGAGGCCAGGTACTCGGTTCGGGGTGACGGCGGGAGCTGGGGACGTCGAGACTCGGACAGAACGGCTCCTGCACGGGCGTTTCTCGGTTTAGGACGACAGACGTCCAGGAAGCTGTGAGAAGGGAGGAGAGGTTTGCGTTGTCTGAGTGCCGGGCGTGGGTAGACTGGAAGCATCCGGAAGCCTGAGCCCCGATGGTGAGATTGGCCTCGAGGACTCGTATCTGGCGACGACGAGGCTGTGCTTTGCGTTCCGTCAGGCGAGGAATAAGGGCCCGGGGCACAGAGCAGCAGAAATGGGCTCCCTCGTGGTTCGGGGCCCGGCAGAGGGGGGATATCCACCGGGTCCTCAGATGACAACGGAAGGGATGCAGGGGCCCGGGTCCAGAGGGCTTGTCGGACGTGCAGGGAAGGGACGCGAGTCCGAGTCTGCAAGGATCTTACAGGAGGACCACGGGTCCCGGGCCGACACGATCCCACGGCGGGGTGTGCTCTCGGGCGACGGAGCGGGCCCCAGCCCACAGGACAATTCTGCCGCTCCTCCGTGTCCGCCGCCCGTGCACCAGCGGACCTCAAGGGCCCTGTCAGGAATCCGTGTCTTTCCAAAGCTCCTTCACCCGTGTTCGGGGTAAGGAGGGAGGACCAGGTGCGAGACAGCCAACGACGCGGAAGGGGGATCAGGCGGAGCATGACTGTGACGAGAGGCAAACCGGGACCTTCCTGCACGTTGACGCCTTTCGATCCCTGGGTAGAGAGGCACGGGGTTCCTCCACTCGACATAATCTCGGGGGGGTGTGTGTGTGGGGGGGGGCGGCTCCGATCACGGCTGTCTCTCCTTGGTGAGTCGCGAGAACCAAGTGGGGCAGTGGGTCCGTACATGGTTTCTAAGTCACACAGCTCCACGTGAGGTACGCCTGTTACAACCGTCGAGTTGTTGTTTTCGGTCCGATTCCTTGGGCTCTCCTCGACGCAAACAGACTCAAGGGGCCGGGGGTCCCTGGGTTTCCAGGAAGTGGCGACCCGCGCGCTGCCCCTCACCAGCGGGGCCTGTTGGGTGCTCTCTCAGGACGGAAAGCCCGGCCCCGGCTTGAAGCCGTGAGGTCTGGGCCGGGTGGCCAGGGACTCCCTGGGAGAAAATTTCCTCCGCGGACACAGCCGGCTGGCCAAGGGATCTCGGGAGAGGTGTGCGGGTCCGTCAGCGGCTACTGAGATTCTCAGCCAGGCCTTTCAACTCGAGGGCGGACGCTGGCCTGATTTACCTGAAAAGGAATATGAACGAGAAACCGACCTCTTCTCGTGAACAGGTTGGCTTTCGTCATGATCCTCCAGGCCTCCTTTTCTGGCTCTGGAAAGACTTTCTGAAGTCCAGCTCCAGGACTCAGGCCTTGAAGTGAAAGCCCGCGCCGACAACGGAGGAGGACCCTGGCCTTGCCTGTGTGTGTGTGTGTGTGTGTGTGTGTGTGTGTGTGTGTGTGTGTGAGTGCGTGGGTGGGGGGCTCGGGTGGGGGTAAGGTAAGCACGGCCTCCAGCGGTGGGGGGCGGGAGGAGACGGCCCGTTCACCTCAGTGACAACTTTCATCCGCGCCTCCACTCCGTGAGTCCACGTGGGCCTCTCTTCTTTCTGCGATCTGTGTCAGAGGTCCGTTCCCGGCGCGTTGAACGTTGGGCCGGGTTCAAGAGTGGAGGAGGCACGGACCCCCGGGCTCCTCCCAAAGGGACTGATGGGACGATGGGCACGGGAGGATCCGGTGGGGATGGCGGGCCGACATCCCAGACGCGCCCGTGCTCCTCGGACCGCAGGGGCGCTTTGCTTCGTTTCTTCTCCCCCACTGATGTGATCTGCCTGAGGAATGCCCACCCTGTGACCGGGAACGTAAGCGCGGGGGTGCGGGTGGCGGTTAGCGGGAACTCGGAGTTTACTTCCAATCCGGTGAGTGTGGACGGATGCAAACATCCGTCCACACTGGTGCGTGTGCGCAAATGCCCACGCAGTTTCAGTGGAAATTCCCACCCCGCATCCCTCCTTCTTTCCGGGATGGGGAAGGTGAATGCGGGGCTCCCGATTCTGTGTGAGGCTGGAGGAAGGGGATCTAGGCCACACCTCTCTGGGCACTGCAAGAGAGGATGGGGACGGGGCCCCGAGAAGCAGCTAGAGTGCGGTGCTCGCGGGGGAGTTTATGACCCTGGCTGAAACCATCGACGGGGCTCTAGCGGAAGGGGAGGAAGGCCGTGGGGCCCGCACCGCACCGAGGGCTCCCGGAGGGAGACGGCCGTGTACTACGGGCCTTAGCGGGACGGGCCTGGACGACCAGGGCAGGGGCCTGAGGTGATGGGAGAGCGGGGAATTCTAGAAACGGACATGAGTTGCAGCCCAGGATTCCCTGGCGCACAGGCCTGACCGTGGGCATCCGCCCTGGACCTGGCAAGGCCGGTCTCTCAACTGACAGTTTGCAACAGGTAGGCCCCGGGAGGAAACTTCCAGCGCCCGCGGGCCGGAGGCGGGCTCGGAGGCAGGCAGGGACCTCACGGGGTGGCAGCACGCAGGCCAGAACCACCCAGCAATCCGAGCCCGTGCCATCCCTGGCCCAGAGGTCGGCTTTGTTCTCCCTGGAGGAACTTCCGGCGCTGTCGCTATGGTTTCGAGGGCGGAACTCAGGAAGCCGCTGGGTGCTGGGTGCTGGTGCTGGTTCGCCGGGGTCTCTGGGGTCGGCCCCTGCCTCTGGTGACCGTCACAGTCATCCCCGCGGCGTCCGCTGGCACCATCTCTGTGTTTCCTGCCTCCCCCTCCCCCGAAAACCAGCGAACCAGAGAGATTTTCTTCCCGTAACACTGTCCCCGAGTTTCTGCGGCCATCAGATGGCAGTGTGGCTCCACGAAAGGAACCCACCCCCGCCCTTCGTGCTTGGAAAAAAGAAAGAAAGAACGAAAACGAAACTGCGCGATGTTTCCTGCACAATTTGCCACGTGTTCCTCTGGGCCTGCCTGAGCCCAGCCGCTCCTCCCTTCCGTGGCTTCCTAAGCCAAAACCTCCTTTCCCGCTTCCTTAGCCATCTTGTATTTCTGCTGCTCGGAATGCTCTTGCCCGTGGCTTTCCGCAAGTCGCTCTGGGCTTTGATCCATCTGTTCTTCAGTGACCCCGGTCACCGAAGCTCCCCGGAGAATTGGTAAGAACCTTACCATAACGTATTGGCAAACACGGTCCCGTCACCCAAGGACGACCATTTGTTATGTTTGGTTTTTGCGAGCATTCGCCCCCTGCCCCCCGGCAAATTTCATAACTTTGCATCCAATGTACTCTTATATAAATTAAAAAAAAAAAAAAAAAAAAAAAAAAGGCTTTGTGATAAATCTCTGCAGTGCTTTTCTCACCCCATAAACTTCTCCTATTGTAAACACTATGAGATTCGCATTGCATCGTGACTTTGACGTCCTTTATGGAACCCAAATTTTCAGCATGGAGCAGCCCTGCTATAAATCATTTCAAAACACCTGAAGTGTTTTACCCATCTCTGTCCCTAAACGTAGGAGTAGTCACACAGAGAGTGAAAATGCTCTATTTCGTAACTGAGGTAGCAAGTAGGGATGACCCCTGACTCCTATCTCAAAGGCACAGAGCAGGCTGTAAATTTCCTACGGAGAGGAGCTATATTTGTGCTGTTTTTAAAAATTATCTATTTTATTTTCATCCTTCCTTTTACTTAACGTTGTAGTTTCAGTGTTTGAAATCCACTCGTTTTGTCCTCCAGCATCTTGACCTGGTTGTCCCCGTGGCGAGGGCCAGCTGCTCCCTGGGCTCCTGTCCTGTGGGGCTGGGAGTGCACAAAACCCCCTGAGAGGATCTGTCATAGAGTCAGTCACTCCCTTATTTTTCACCTCAGGCGATTAAGGGAAATTCTTCCGATCCTTGTCATTTGAAAAGACAGAGAAAAGACAGACAAACAGAAAGAGAGAGGGATCATCCTGGACACAGCCACTTTCAACGTGTTTCGCCATCCCCTTCATCGCTACCCCCTTGTGACAGCGCAGTGTCCAATACGGGATTCTGAAGTTTTAAGGGCTGACAGTGGGCAATTCGTTTATTTCCTTGAAATTTAAGTTTTCCTCTATGCCAGCTCATGTATCTTTCACCAGTCCTACGTCGTTTTGGGATAATCAAAATAAAGTGGGAGAAACTTTTTATTCTCTTTCTAATAGTGGAGTATCTAGTAACCTGAACTGTTTTCTGGATGAAAACGGTTTTTTCAACTTGTTATTAAGTAAGCTGTAGATTCAATAATGACGTAAAATATATATCAGTAGCTGTCACAATTATTCTTTTTGTAAAGAGGCTTTCCAAAGGTATTCATCCTCCACAATTGAAAACATAGGAAATTAATGTTACTTAATAGGTTTAGACGAGCTACAGGTATAAATACGTGAACAAAAGCATAAGAAATATATGCATACATTCCATATCATACTGTAGTATACCTACAACTCACCTGTAATTTTTGACGTAATAAATAGACTTCATTTAGAATAGGTAAACACTTGAATTTTTTGTTTGGTTGTTGGCTCTCCGTCTGTCCTGGAACCATTATGAATTTTCTTAAAAATTGGTTAGTGGTTAAAAATGTTAGTGAACAAATCTATGGCCACATTTTAGATCATTTGCTTGCAGGTATTCCTTCAACTTGACACATATTGCAAAAGTTCTTTAAAGAGAAACATAGGCCTGTGCCTGCATTGTCTTATCCGGAAAATACTGACAATTTTTTAAGGGTTGCTAAGCTGAGAGGTAACATATGTTAGTATCGTTTTAGGAAAACTTTTATCTGTGAATCTTAACATCTGTTGCTCTATTTAAACTTATGTATTCATTTTTATATCGTCTGCCTGTAAAATTTATTGATGATTATTTATGTTAGGAGAACCATATTTGTTATTCAAACTGCTTTTCAGGGACAATGAGAGGGAGAGAGGGATAGAATTGAGGAGAAGGGGTTAGAGAGACAGAGACAGAGATTGACAGAGAAGAGAGAGACAGAGAGAGAGAAATTGATTGAGATGCCTCCACTATCCCCCTCAATGTACTTCCTTAAAAGAAGTCTAAGGGTTGGGCTACCTAGTAGTCTGTGCATCACTGTGCCTTAATTTACTTGCAAACATCTACTTTTGGATTTGGGTCCTCCAAAATGTCTTGAAGTTACTATGAAACAGAAATTATATCTTTTGACTGTGTAGCATTTTTATTAAACACTGGTTGTGAATTATTTACATGATTTAGGACAGGCATTATTTTATCAATTTGCCATGAAAGGGTTTTCACAATACGAATGACAGCACAATGTATTCATTTCTTGTAGTCCTACTAACTTTATGCTCACTGTAAGACAGAAATTTTGCCGCTTACCACTAATAACCTGCTATTACTTTTGCTACTTCCTTCTGAATGAGACACATGTATGGAGTGTGAGACATAAAGCCTGTGACCCTAAATATAACTGGATTTTCTTTTTCTTGCAGAAAAAAATTTATTCTAAAAATATATTTCAGTATCAATGAAATCCCAAGGGTTTGTTATTATGGGGGGGGGGGGGAAATTTGCTTAAAATTTTTGTCTGGAAGATACAGTATGATCACTGTAATATACTGACAGCTCCTGTTTATCTACATTTGAATTATTAATTTTATGAATTACCTAAGGAAATTTTAAAATCATTGATTGAATTCTTCCTAATTAGATATGCATCTGGATTGCCTTTATCTTCAAGTAAATCCCTCCTCAAGGAATGGAAACAAAATTGAACATTTGCTCTAGTGAACATGTTAGGAAGATAAATTTATGGTTAGAAAATGTGATCCAGAGTCAAATATTGCTTTGCATCACTGTTTTTCTCAATTGTTGTTTTTGCATATAACCAGAAAACCTTACCATATTGAAGTACTGGTATTTGACAGTAACCAATTATGCATCTTCTTTACAGAGAGCAGACAACTAAATTATTTCAAACTGAAAGCATAGGAAACTTTGAAGGCACATAATGACATTTAGTACTTCAAAGGGTTTTTTCTAATCCTCCGAGTGCTAAAGAAGGACGTACTCAAGTAAATTTCAAGCCCATCTACAAAGTTTCGATTAATTTGAAGTACTGAAATATCAAGAATGCAGAGGACAAAACAACTTATATTTAAAAGGCTTCTGTTGCTACAAAAATATATCTGAAGTATAATTTGCAAAGGTATGAAAGCAGTGGTTGAAAACCAGTTTGGGGTATTTTGGTAACCTACAATTTACCTATCAGCCCATATCTTTTTTGCAAACTAATGTAAACAATGTTCCATAACATTTCTGTGACACTGCATTGTGTCACATACATCCTGTCACATACACGATGGCCAGTTTTCATCATCCGTACTCATCGCATCAGTTGGTCATAATGCACAGTGAGAATAGATGATCATTTTACATCAAAATTCTTGACATAGGGTATTCTCTGTAAACCAAAAGCAGATCTCAATCACTTCTGACTTTCGTTCAAGGTTTTTTAGGATGGATGAGCCAGCAGCCACAATTTTTTTTCTCCATAATGTCCTCCGTTTATTTCACAGTCAACAGATCTCACTCAGATGTTCCTCCAGCTGTATGATTTCAATCTTATACCCCTAGTACTATTCATAATAACAAGTTACATCTCTGAGTTCTCAGTGCTCATTTGGATCTTTACACTCTAAAAACCATTTCTGTAACTCAGGACTATATTCACAATCTGCCTTACTTAAGGAGTGGCACAGGGTCATAAGCAGGAATTATTTATTTATTTATTTATTTATTTATTTATTTATTTATTTATTTTTTACTTAATCAGCTTTAAAACATGTCCTCACCCAAGAAGACTGAAAATCTATGTTCAGATGAAAACTCAGATAGTAGGGTATCCCATTTTTCAAAAAATATGTTAGAGTACCCCGGGTTGCGGAACTTGATGAAGAAAATAGGGCCTAGGTAGTAGAAAAGGAAAAGGGATAGGTGGGACTGCTGAGGCTAAATTACTTGGGTCCCACCTACTCTGTCGTTTTATACGCTGTGGCATGAAGTAGTCAAGGATTTCAATCCTAGCTGTAACACATCCTGCCTGCGATGGTGGGAAATTTACATGCTTTGGTTCTGATTTTCATTTCACAAGAGAAATTATGATATTTGCACCAAATGATTGCTATAAAGAATAAATAACATGACATAGGAATTACCTTGCAGAGATGGCTTTGGCTCATATTCCATTTTTCATTTCAACATTCAAATATTTTTATTTCTTTTTACCTTTAGAATTACATCTCTAGCAAATGATATTGATTTTAAATTTCAACCAGGGATATAAGGCTACCTTTCTACATGAATTTGAGTTCAGAAATATATTTTATTTGAAAAAATATATTGATTAAATAGCACTGTAGCTAGTGTCTGGCATGGCACCTATTCTACTCTTTGTTTGTAAATAACCGAGATCAGACAGGGCTACCCTGAGTCACGATATGGGCTGAAAATTGCTCCTTGCCGTGCATGATGCCTAAGAAGATCAGGCAATATTGTACTCATGCAACAACACACAACTCAACACCAGAGTCTGTGTGTCAAGCGGTCAGGCAGTCTTTGTGTACCAGTACAGGAACTGACAGCACCACCAGATTCCCTACCGCAGCTGTTAGGTTGGCTTGTTACACTTCCAGATTCTTGCAGTAAGGAGACAATGAGCCTAAATGGATTCAAACAGTCTATTACTTACAGACATGGCTAAAACAAGATTAGCTTGCTGTCACTTGCCTCTGTCCCTGGTCCCACAGTTTGACAGTGAATAGAGGTGTTCACTGAATCAGACATCACAGGTGGTGGCTCTTTTTGCTGGTGAAGAGCCCCAAACTGTACCTCAAGGCATTGAGCAGTTTTGTAGTCCACAGCTGTATTCTTAGGTGGGGCAAGAAGGGACATCCTGTCCACAACTGAAACCAGGGATGGATGAGTGCTGACCTTGGGTCAGGCTCCAGCTATGTAAGGAGGCAGATAAGAAACTACCTGGTGGCAGGTCCTCAACAGGCTGCTTATCTCCCCTTGATCCAAGAGGAATCCCCAAGTGATCTGTCAAGATTCATGTCAGGTTGCAGTCTAGCCCTGCCTACATGGCCTAAGTGGGCCCATGCACAGTTGCCAGGGCACCAAGGCAGAGGTGCTCCTCTGCAGTGTGTCTGTCACTAAACAACTGGCCATGTGTATCATGGCTACAAATACAGTATCTCTAATACAGATGTCTAAATTGGAGCGATACTTTTCCTGGTAGGGTCACTACAAAGAACTAATTGATTCTATAGACATGCATTATTTCCTACCATGTTTAAGGATTTTCTAGGATGCTGGAACTGAAAAGACCAAAGACATTTGGTGTTTGCCATGTGGAATATCACACTGTTGTGGCAGACAGACACATAAACAGGATAGCAGTTTAAGTGCAAAGGAAAACACAGAAGGGACCCAGCAGGAAAACAAAAACAACAAAACAGTGGGTGAGATGACCAAGAAGGAAGAGGAAATCAAGGGAAGGGGATGCATTGTGAGAGAGAAGGAAGTCAACTGGGCTTTTCCCATCCACTCTGGTCACTGGGTTTATGTACTTGATTCTGTTGATTTAAAGCTGTTGACATTTATGTCTCTGTTATGAACTGAATTGTGTGCCCCTGCAAAAAAAAAAAAAAAATTCTATGTTGAAGACCTAACCCTAATCCCTACCCTCAAAGTGCTGGTATGTAGAGACGAGGCCTTTGGGAGATAATAGAGTGTTGCTGATTCCATGAGAACGAGTGTTTCTCATGATGCGATTTATGCCCTTTTAGGAAAAAAACACCAGCACTTACAAGGTTTTTCTCCCTGTCTTCTATCTTTCACCCTCTTCCTTCTCCCCTCTCCCTCTTCCTCAATCTCCCTCTCCCCTCTGTGCTTATCCCCTCTCTCTCTGCCCTGTGAAGAGACAGCAAGAAGATAGCCTCCTTCCCACCAGGAAGAAAGCTCTCACCAGAATCCAACCATGCTGGCACTCTGATTTGGACTTCCAACTTCGAGAACTGGGAGAATATAAATTTCTGTGGTTTAAGCCTCCCATTATATGGTATTTTGTCATAGCAGCCCAACCTAACAGATGTAGCTTCCTACTTAAAAATACAATAATCGTATTGCCAGTATTGTATTCATTCAAAAGTATTTCCAAGAGTCTTGTATGTTCTTCATCCCCTTCGTACATGGGAAGACTTCAGCGAATTAGTGCACTGCCTAACTGAGGGCTGATTTGAGAGAGTAGCAGAGTGTCAAGAGTCATTATGAATATAAAAGTAGGTAATACAGTGGTGGTTGATGCTTCTGGACAAAGGACTATGCACAAATCCCCCTCTATGACAACAGAAATTTGCCAAGAGATTTCCTGTGATCACTAAATTATAATTTAGTACTTCCAATAAAGACATTGCTGGTTTAATAATGGCTTAATTGATAACATGTATCATCATGACTCAGACAAAAATACACACATACACACACAACGCCTTCTCTGGCCACCTGCTGTGAAATGATGCATACAGGATATGAGCTTTTAGAGAGCCAAGAGTTAATAAGCAGAGTTAATATCCAGAAGATAACGAAAGAACAAGTGTGATGACAGCCACAGCAGGCGTGAACCAGGGGATAAACGTTCAGCAGAGGAGAGCCCTGTAACCCAGGGGTCAGAAATGGCTTCTCCCAGATGATGATGTGTGTGCTCTAGGTACTGCTTCACTACAGATATATTTCAATATATTCCTTATCCCGCCTTTCATTAAAAAATATAAATCTCTACACTCAATTATCTCCATTTTATAGATGAAGTAACTGAAGATAATCCCAGTTAATTGTGTGACAATTCACTGAGTGATGGACATTGTGATTGTTCTCAGCTTTTGGCTTAATGAATAAAGCATTCATGTGCAAGTCTTTGTGTGAATATATACTGTCCTATTTCTTGTGTAAATACTCAAGAGTTAAATGGGTGAGGGTTACAGTATGTTTACATTTAACCTTTTAAGAAACTTGCAAACGGTTTTCCAAAGTGGGTTATGTCATTTTACATTCCCAACCACGTGTAACAGTCCCAGGTGTATATGAGTTCCATTCTGAAGAACATATGGTACAGTTGGCCATTTTAATTTTAGCCACTTCGATAGGTGTGTAGGGCTATCATTGTAATTTTAATTTGCATTACAACGTTTTGAGCATATTTTCTTGTGCTCACTTGACAGCCACACATAATCTTGTCTGTTCCAAATCCTTGGACATATCGTTTGGGTTGTCTATTCATATTCCTTAAAATAAAAAGTAAATTTTATTTTTGTTTATTCTTGTCATTTTTTTGCAGTAATGTCCCTTTTTTTCTAACTCCTTATTCATTTCAATATTTGTTAAAATTGTGGCGGTGACATTGGTTAATAAAATCAAATGAGCTTCAAGTGTACCATTTAACGATATGTCATATGTATATTACATTGTGTGTTTGCCACCCAAAGTTAAATTTCCGTCTGTCACCAAATATTTGAACCCCTTTACTTCTACCTACATCCCACAACCCCCCTTTCCTCTCATAGCTACTAATGCACTGTCTTGTGTCCATGAGTCTCTGTCGCGTTGTCGTGTTTGTCACTTTCAGTTTCATATTCCACATAGGAGTGAAATCATACGGCTTTCAAATTTTTCTGATGATTTCGCTTAGCATGATTATCTGGAGGTCCATCCATGTGGTAGCAAATGGCAGTGTTTTATCTTTTCTTATGGCTGAGCAATATTCCATTGTATATATGTACCACGTCTTTATCCAATCTCTTTGGTTGCTTCCACATCCTGGCCACTGTGAATAATCCTGCTGTGAACACTGGGGTGCATAAATCTTTGCAGGTAAACGTTTTCAGGATTTTGGGGAAAATACCCAGAAGAGGGATTGCGGAATCATATGGTAATTCAATTCTTAGTTTTCTGAGGAACCTCTGTACTGTTTTTTCCATAGTGGTTGTACCAGTTTACATTCTCACCAGCAGTGTATGAGAGTTTCTACCCCTCCCCCACCTTTCCAATACTTGTTCCTTTTCTTGTTGATGATAGCCATTCTCACAGGTATGAGGTGATATCTCTTTGAGGTTTTGATTTGCATTTTTGTAATAGCTAGTGAAGTTCAACATCTTTTCGTGTGTCTGTTAACCATTTGTATGTCTTCTTGGGAGAAGTGTCTGTTCAGGTCCTCTGCCCATATCTTATAGGATTGTTTGTTTTTGTTAATGTTGAGTTGTATGAGTTATTTATATATTATGGAAATTAGGCTTTTACTGGAGGCTATTTGTAAATAGATACTCCCATGCGGATGGTTGTGTTTTTTGCCTTGTAGATGGTTTCTTTGGTGATGTGGAAGCTTATTAGTTTGATATAGTCACATTCATTTATTTTTGCTTTTATTTCCCATGCCTTTGATGTCAAACTCATAAAGTCCTCTAAATCCAAGGTCCATGAGTTTAGTAACTATGTTTCCTCTACATAATTTATTGTTTCTGGACTTATATTCAGGTCCTTAATCCATTTTGAGTTAATTTTAGTGTGTGGTGATGGACAACACTCTAGTTTCATTTATTTTGCAGGTTGCATTCCAGTTTTCTCGGCACCACTTATTGAAGAGGGTTTCCCTTCTTTATTGTATGTGTTTGGCTCCTTTGTTGGAAATTATTTGCCTGTATTCAGCGATTTATTTCTGGACTCTCAATTCAAATTATACCACAGAGCCACAGTGATCAAAACAGCACAGACTTTATTCATTCTTGCTGGATACTTGTGACCTTCATTTTTAGGAGCATTCCTGCTTTGATTCTCTAATAATTTTATCTCTCTTTTTCTCTGCTCTCAGGACCTGGAAATTTTCTTAACTTAATTCTAGACGACATTTATTTGGACTTCCTTTGTTGTTTCTCTCCTTTTTCTTTTTTATTCAACTTTCTGGAAGATTTACTCAACTTCTTTTTTCAAAAATTCTATTGAATGCTTTCCATTATGTTAGCAAAGTCTGGGAGATTTCTTTAGGTCTACCTACCTACTTTTCTGAAATAAATGTGTAAAACATAAATAACAGCCTAACCAATTAAGCTCCCCACGTTGAGTTCTCATACCAATATTATGGCAACTTCCTATAAAATACTGTAAAGGCATTGTTTCCCTCCTCAGTGGAATAGGTTAAAGAGCACTGGAGTTATATGTTGCTCCCTGATTTAAAAGCTCTGACATCCTTGCAGCCTTACCATGACTTAAGTGTTTTTTATAAAGAAAAACAGATGGCCCATGGGGAGCAGGAATCCTTAAGTTGTATTCACTTTGGTTGGAGTGTTTTCATTGAGCCGAGCTAAGCATGCGGCAAACTGAGAGCTAGGGAAAATGGGAGGATGTCCACTTTTACCCCCAAGTCTCCTGCAGACTGCCTTTGATTCAGAAATTTAGGTGAGAAGGGGGCGCTGGGAAAAAATGGCAGAGATGACAGAAGTTTTGTTCATCCCTTTTGTGACCAAGTCAAAGTTGCGACAGAAACACGGAGGAAACAGCAAGGAAAGTAGTTTGGGATCTAGACGAACAGAAGCACTACAACTGAGGAGAAAAAAAAATTAATCAGCCTGCAACAGTATGAAGTAGGATGGGGTGAGAATGCAAGGCTGATGGATCCTGAGCTGCTCTTAATGGGCTGTGTTGCCAGTGGACTTTCGCGGTGAGGTGCCCCCTCACTCTGAGCACCAGTGCCACGTCGTCTCCACGTAAAGCAACAGGGACTTAGAGTGCGGCACTGAGTTGTCAGAGTGTGGGCCAGAGGTGAGGCTCTCTTCAGGGCAGAAGTGCCTGTGGTATCCATTGTTCCTCTTTTGAGCCCTCTCCCCTCCTAGAGGGCAGAATCAGTGCTGCCATAGCTGAAAAGTCATTGAACTGGTTATGAGAAGTCACTCTAACCAGAGGATTCCCTGCAACTCTGCCTCCCCAACTTGTGGCCCAGCCAAGTCACATCCAGGTGTGTCCTTGGCAAGTCAGGTGCTCCTTCCTGACTCAAACCTAAGACTCACACTGGTGGCAGCTGGCCTCGGTTTCTGGCATGGCCTCTTGAGGCAACTATAAGCATAGCATCTGTGGATTGCTTGCTGAATATTAACAGGTGGCCCCGGAGGGGCACAGGCTGGGGCTAAACATGTCCTGCAGCTGACCCCTTTTCAGAACTGTGCCACCTACTACACAAAGCCATGCTATTAAGACCAGAAAACTTACAAGCTTTGCTTAGTACATAGAAACAGACAAAGAAAGGCAGCCAAAATGGGAAAACAAGGAAGCATAAACCATATGAGAAAAGAGAACAAAGGAGTCCAGGAATAATGGAGATGAGCAATTTAACAGATGGCAGAGTTCAAAACACTGGTTATAAAGATGCTTAATGAAGTTAGGGGAAGTGTGGATGAACTCAGTGAGAACTTTAACGAAGAGATAAAAGAAAAAAAATGTGAAAATGGACCTGGAAATTATAAAAGGGAACCAGTCAGAAATGAAGAGGAAATAAAGAGTAGAAATCAAGAGGGAATCAAAAGAGTCGATAAAGAAGAGGATCGAAACACTGATATAAGCGATGGGGAAACCAGCGACATACAATGAGAATGGCAAGATAAAAGAAGCCTACACTCTATAATATAATAATAATATAAGGAACCTGTGGGACACAATTACATGGAAAACCATCTGGGTCAGAGGGGTACCTGAAGGAAAACAAGAAGTTGAAGAGCTATTCCAAGACAATGATGGAAAACTCCCCTGACCTGGCGAAGAAAACAGACATAAAACCCCAAGAAGTCAGAGAGTCCCAAAAAAGTTGAATCCAAAGAGGCTCACACCAAGATCTTTGGAAACATGGTGGAGCGATATCACCAGATCTCTCCCCTTGAAACAACAATAAGCTGAACATCTAAAACCCAACAAAAAACACCCAAACTTCACACCAGCACGTCTGAGTGTGGGATCTGCGCATAAGAGCTACCACAGGTCAGAACTCCGGGTGTCGGGCGGTGGACTGGGGGAAATAAAGAAGCTGCCTCTTGCAGCCACTAGAGCAGCCTACAGGTGGGGGGAGAAGAGAAGAGCGATGAGTTTGTGGGGTGAGTTCCCTGAACAGCCCTGCCTGGGAAAATTGTGAGCTCCCTGTGGCTGGCTGGCAGCCGGGCCCAGTCATCAGAGCAGAAAGCAGAGAAGAGGGATGAGAATGCAGAGGAAAAGCAGTTGATTTTTAACGGCCACAGTTGCCAAACTGAGGCTGAACCACAGCCCCCAACAACCAACCCAGAGGGCCCCGCTCCCCATACCCTCTGAGACAGACTACGTGGGAGGCCCTGGGGAATCTGAGCAAACACTACCAAAACTGTTGCTAACAATGACAGGGACTGAAAGTAAGGGTAGCAAGCGTGATTAAATGTCTATCAGAAAATAAGGCATTTTAAAAACTTTATATAGAGCAGGGATCCAAGAGGCTTAGATGACACCTACTGGAAGCCAAAAGAAAAACGCCTTCTTTGCAGCAGGCTAAAGAGAGACCTTTATATAATAAATCTTCTTTCTGGAAAAAAAGCAGAATATATTTGCATTAATGCCCAGGTGGAGAAACAGTCCATTAAACACCATGAACAACCAAGGTGACAAGGTCTCAGAAAGGAAGAGAAAATTCTCCAGAAGATGAACTTACAGACATAGAAATATGCAATTTAATTTAAATGACAGAGTTTTCAGGATGGCACTTCTGAAAAAACTCAGTGAGGTCCAAAACGAGTCATATCAACAATCTCAGGAATAGCAAAGACAACTAGGTGAGCAGAGCAAGGAGACTGAAACCCTCAAAAAGAACAAAATAGATCTTCTACAGATTCAAAAATTAATAAAAAAGTTTTTAAAAAGCACTCAAAGAGTTGAAAAATAAAATATCAAGCTTGGGAAATAGAGTCGACCAAATGGAGAAAAGGATCAATGATATCAAAGACAGAAATCTAGAAATAAATCAGAAGGAAGAAGAGAAAAGCCAAAGAATGAAAAATAATAAGAGAGAAATTCAAGAACTACCTGATAACATCAGGAGAGGAAACAAAAGAATAATGGGCATTACCAACGGCGAGGAAAAGGAGCAGGGACAAGAAAGCATTTTCAGACAAAGAGTGGGCGAGAAATCCCCAAATCGAAGGAATGAGCTGGAGCTTGAATTCAAGAAGTCAACAGAACACCCAATTATCTCGACCCAAAAAGGCCTTCCTCAAGACACACTGCATTACAGTTATCAAAAATCAATGACAAAGACAGAATTCTCAAGGCAGCCAGAAAGAAAAAACGGTAATTTATAAAGGAAAGCCCATTAGATTATCCTTGAATTTCACAGTGCAGACCTTACAAACCAGAAAGGAATGGAATCAAATCAAATATTTAAACTATAAAGTGAAAGGAACTACCAGCCTAGAATAATGTACCCAGCTAAGCTCTCCTTTAGATATGAAGGAGAAATTAAGACCTTTCCAGACATACAAAAACTGAGGGAATTCTCCACTACGAGGCCTGCACTACAGGAAATCCTGAAAGGCGATAGCTCATCTAAAACAAAATGACAAAACAAAACAAAAATACATAATTAGGAGTGAAGTGACTATCAGGCACATAGAAGCAGAGGAGTGCAACCCTTACGAAAAACAGGGCATTATTATTTAAGCATATGCTTAAATAATAAGAAGAGAATTGTTATAACAAGATAGTAATGAACGTTCAGCATACATAGGGAAAAATTGAGATAACAATGACTGAAAAGGAGAGGATTGCAAGACCCAGATTCCCAAAGGGAATGCGCAGAAGAAAATGGACAAATATGTGTGCGTATGTGTGTGTGTGTATGTATGTGTGCGTATATGTGTGTGTGTATATCACTATCCTTTTCATATTCACAATGGTAACCACATGCCCCGGCCGGCGGGGCAGGACAACGCGGGTCGAAGAGGATCCTGTGGAGGATGCGGGGAGGGGAGAGACAGGACATACGAAGAAATGGAGGCAAGACAAAGTTCTGATCAAGCCTCCAAATTTTATTTTTTCATGGCCGCATATATACGGGGGGAACAAAGGGGGGCAGGACTGACTAGGCAGGGGGATACTTGTTACAATTTCATTGGTCCTTGGTTGATGGGGTTAGGGGGTACAAAGGTTAGAAGAAGTGAAAAGAGGAACAAGGAGGAGAGGGGCTCCTTGGGCAGGTCAACAGCCATTCAGTAGGTCCTTCCTTATCCAGCGGGTATGTTAATACATTCTGTGGTTAACTATTCCCTGGAGCATCATCTGCTCCTGCATTCTTTAGATAGCATACAGGTTTGTTAACAGCCAGGTTCTATGCCGGGGGGGGGGGGGCGGCTGGGCGGTCAGGATGAGGGTCTTGGCTCCCAACAACCACACACCAAAGATTCAGAGCCAAAATGTGTAACATAAAACAAGAAGGACCAGAAGCAAAACCCACAAAAGCCAACCAAAATAAAGAAAACAGAAACACAGGGACAAGGAAGCAATGGAAACACTGAGCTACCTGAAAACAAAAGATAAATGGCTATAAAAATACCTCAGATTTTAATAATCACTCTAAATGTAAATAGATTGAACTCACCAATAAAAAGAGCACAGAGTTGCAGAATGGATCATAAAACAAAACCCAAGCACATGCTGCCTCCAGGAGACACATCTCAGCTCCAAAGACAAATATAGGCTCAAAGTGAAAGGGTGGAAAATGACGTTTCAAGCAAATGGCATTCAGAGAAAAGCCGGAATAGCAGTAGTAATATCGGAAGGAATAGACTTCAAAATAAAAAAGGAAAAGAAAGATAGAGGGACACGTCATAATGATTAAGGGCATCATGCACCAAGAAGACATAACACTTATTAATATCTATGCTCCCAATCAGGGAGCCCCGAAATATGTAAAGCAATTACTAACAGAAAAAAGGGAGAAACAGACCAAAACACTATTGTAGTAGGGGACCTAAATACCCCACTGTCGGTTATGGACACATCATCCAAACAGAAAATCAATAAGGAAATCACATTCTTAAATGACACATTAGTCCAACTGGACATACTTGACATTTACAGAGCTTCCATTCCAAAACAGCTGCTTATACATTCTTCTCTAGTGCACATGGAATATCCTCAGGAATTGACTACTTAACTGAAACACAGAGATAGCCTCAACAAATATAAGAAGGCTGAAATCATGCCAACCATATTCTCTGATCATAATGCTTTGAAGTGGAAACTGTAAAAGGAAAACGGGAAGAACCACAAAAACATAGATATTAAACATAGTACTAGTGAAAATAACTGTGTCAGAGAAAAAATAAAAAGAGAGATCAAGAGATACAGAGCAACAGATGATAATGATAGTACAACATATCAAAACTTTTTGGACATGACAAAAGCGGTCGTCAGGGGAAGGTTCATATCATTACAGGTCTACCTCCACAAACAAGAACAAGCCTAAATGAACAACCTAATGCTTCATCTTAAAACAAAAAACAAAAAACAAACAAACAAACAAACAAAAAAAAACTAGAAAAGGAAGAACAAATGAAGCCTAAGGTCAGCAGAAGGAAAGAGACTGTCAAAATTAGAGCAGAAGTAAATGAAATTGAAAACAAAACAAAACAATAGAAAAAATAAATGCGACAAAGAGCTGGTTCTTTGAGAAGGTTAATAAAATTGACAAACACCTGGATAGATTCACCAAAGAAAAAGGAGAAAGGACACAAATAAACAAAATCAGGGATGAATGAGGGGAAATTATGACAGACATCTCAGAAATACAAAGGATCATGCAAGGACACTATAAAAAGCATATAAAAACAAGTTTAGTAGCCTAGAAAAAATTAACAGCACTTAGAAAAATACAGCCTTCCTAGACCGAATCAAGAAGAACTGGAAAATCTAAACAGACCAATAAGCAGTGTGGAAATTGAAACAATCAGCAAAAACCTATCAAAAGTAAAAGTCCAGGACCAGATGGCTTCACCAGTGAATTCTACCACGCATTCAAAGAAGATTTAATACCTATTCTCCTCAAAATCTTCCAAAAAATTGAAGGGGAGGCAATACTTCCCAACTCATTTTATGAGGCCAATACTACTACTCTGATACCAAAACCTGGTAAAAGATAAAACACGAAAAAGAAAACTACAGACCAACCTCTCTCATGAACACAGATGCAAAAATCCTAAATAAGATACTAGCGAGCCGAATACAGCAACATGTTAAAATGATTATACACCACCATCAAGTGGGCTTCATCCCACTTGAAACATAGGGATGTTTCATCATACACAAATCGAATAATGTGATACACCATATGAACAAATTAAAACATAAGAATCATATGATTATATCAATAGATGCAGAAAAAGCCTTCGACCAGAGACGTCATCCATTTATGATCAAAACACTTAACAAAATCGGTATAGAAGGAAAGTTCCTTAACATAATAAAGGCCATCTATGACAAACGCTCAGCCAACATTCTACTTAGTGATGAAAACTAGAAACCTTCCCTCTAAGATCAGGAACAAGGCAAGGCTCTCCACTCTCGCCAGTGTTAGTCAATATACCATTGGAGGTCCTAGGAGTTGCAATCAGGCAAGAGAATGTCATAAAAGGCATTCAAACAGGAAATGAAAAAGCCAAACTGTCACTATTTGCAGATGACATGATTCTCTATATAGAAAATCCTAAAGACTCCATAAGAACACTACTAGAATCAATGAGCAAATACAGTAAAGTCTCTGGATAAAAAAAAAAAAAAAATCAATGTTCAAAAATCCACAGTGTTCCTATACTCTAATAACAAAGTGTCAGAAAAAGAAGTGGAAAAATAATTCCTTTTGCAACTGTAACAAAAAGAATAAAATTCCTAGGAATAAAGTTAATGAAACATATGAAGGAACTTATGTGAAGAATACTATAAGATCCTATTAAAAGAAATCGAAGAAGATACGAGGAAATGGAAAGATATTTCTCGTTCTTGGATTGGAAGAATCAACACAGTTAAGATGACCTTATTACCTAAAGCATTATACAGATTTCATGTAATCCCCATCAAAATGCTATTGGCATTTTTTGAAGAAATAGAACAAAAAATCATCACATTTATATGGAAGTACAAAAGACCCCAAATTACCAAAGCCATACTGAGAAAAAAAAAAAAAAAAAAAAAAGGCCGGAGGCATCATTCTGCCCAAGTACAAATAACACTACAAAGTGACAGTAATCAAAATGGCACGGTATTGGCAGCAAAACAGACACATGGACCAGCAGAACAGAATGGAAAGTCCAGAAGTAAACCCATATATATATGGGCAAATACTTTTCTACAAAAAAGCCAAAAACATACAGTGGAGAATTGAAAGCCTCTTCAATAAATGGTGCTGGGAAAACTGGAAAGCCACCTGCAAAAGAATGAAACTAGACTGTTTTTTATCAGGACACACAAAAATTAACTCAAAATGGATTAAGGACCTGAATATAAGACCTGAGACAATGAAATGCACTGAAGAAAACATACAAATGAAACTCAAGGACCTTGGACTTAAAGAGGATTTTATGAACTTGACCTCAAAAGCAAGGGAAGTAAAAGCTAAAATAAATGAATGGGACTACATCAAACTGAAAAGCTTCTGCTCAGCAAAAGAAGTTGTCAACGAGGCAAAGAAACAACTATCTGAATGGGAATATATATCTGTAAGCAGCACTTCCGACAAGGGCCTCATATCCCAAAAATACAAGGACTCATACAATTCAATAACAACAAAAAACCAAATGATCCAATCAAGAAATGGGCAGAGGACCTGAACAGTAACTTCTCCCTAGAGGACATTCAGATGGCAAACAAATATATGAAAAGATGCTCAACATAGCCAGCTATTAGGAAGATGCAAATCAAAACCACAATGAGATACCATCTCACACCTGTTAGGACAGCTGTAATCAACAGGATCAGTAATAACAAATGTTGGAGAGGATGCGGAGAAAAAGGAAAACTCATCCACTGCTGGTGGGCCTGTAAACTGGTTATAGCCACTATGGATAACAGTATGGAGGTTCCTCAAAAAACTATGTATCTACCATATGACCCAGCAATCCCTCTACTGGGTATTTACCCTAAGGAATTGAAAATCCATATCCGAAGAGATATTTGCACACCGATGTTCATAGCAGCATTATTCACAGTGGCCAGTTCATGGAAGCAACCAAAGTGTCCTACAATAGATGATTGCCTAAAGAAGCCGTGGCACACTATACAATGGAATATTACTCAGACATAAGAAGAGATGAAATACTGCCATTTGCTACCACATGGATGGACCTCTAGATAATCATGCTCAGCGAAATAAGCCAGGCAGAAAACATTGAAAACCACATGATATCACTTATATGTGGGATATAAACCTAAAAGCGCCAAATGAACAGGACAAACAGAGACTCATGGACATGGACTATAGACTAGTGGCTACCAGAGGGTAGGGGGTGGGGGAGGAGGGAATAGGCAGGGTAAGGTAAAAGGGGTGGAAGGAAAGAAGGAAGGAAGGAAGGAAGGAAGGAAGGAAGGAAGGAAGGAAGGAAGGAAGGAAGGAAGGAAGGAAACCAACAGGGCCCACACTAAGACAAATCATAATTAAAATGCCAACGGATCAATATAAAGAATCTTTAGAACAGTAAGATGAAAGCAGTTAGTTACCTACAATGGAGCACTCATAAGACTGGGCAGTTTATTTCTCAAAGGGAACTACGCAGGACAGAAAGGATTGGCTTAAAATATTCCATGTGATGAAAACCCAGGATCTACAATCAAGAATACTTTATCCAGGAAAGTTATCATTTAGAGTCGAAGGACAGAGGAAGAGCTTCCAAGAGAAAAAGAAGCTAAAAAAATGTTATCCACACCAAGCCAGTATTACAGGAAACGTTGGAGGGACTTCTTTGAGAAGAAAAAGCCCGTATCAAAAAAGAGGAACAAAGAGTGGTAATACCTACATATCTATCAACAAGTACCTCAAATGGAAAAGCATTAAGTCCTCCAACGAAAGAAAGAACGGCTAAATGGATAAGAATATTAGACCCCTCCACATGAGGCCTACAAGAGACTCGCTTCAGTAAAAGACACACACAGACTAAAAGGAAGGGGGTGGATAAAGTTATCGTCCTTGATCGACCTAGAGGGTGTTGCGCTGAATGAGTTAAGTCAGATAAGAGAAATATCGCATGATTTCATGTACGTGTGGACTCTAAAGAACGAAATGAACAACAACAACAAAAGCGGAAATCAACTCATAGATACAGAGAATATTTTGAGGGCTAGTAGATGGGAGGGGGGTAGAGGGGCATAGCCAGAAAGAGCAAAGGGATTAAGAAGTATCTATGGATAGTTACAAAAGAGTCAGGGACATATCAAGTGTAGTTAAAGGAAAATAGTTAACAATGTAATAAGTATGTAAGGGCGAAGAGGGGTACTAGATATAGCAGAGTGATCATTTGGTGAGGTATATAGATCTCTAATCACTATGCTATACAACTGAAATGAATATATTATTGTATGCCAACTATAATTGAAAAAAATCTCATTGAATTGAACAATGTGAATATGAGCAAGCAATTGTCTCTTATATTTCAATAAAGCCAGAAAAAAAGTTTTAAAAAATTAGCTGAGGAGATCTCAAAGGGAAGACTAAAATGTGGACAATGAAGAAAGGTGGAGAAATGTATCTTTTCTTACAAAAAGATAAAATTTTCAGATCTGGTATGTTTAGAATCAAGTTTACTCATTAAAGGTGGTTGGAAATTTCCATTGATAAGTGTTTGGATCCTAGATCTATGTCAGTAGCTGTGTAGAATAGATGCCATAACTGACACCGGCTAGTTTGCAATTTAACCAATATATTTTTAAAAATATTTCTGAATGCAAGTTCATTCAGAAAGATATCCATCTATCCCTACTTGAAATTAAAATCAGTATCAGTTGCTAGAGATATAATTCTAAAGGTAAAATAAAAAGTATTTGAAAGTTCAAATGAAAAATGGAATATGAGCCAAATCCATTTGCAATGTAATTCCTGCTTTATATGTTATCTCATTTATTCTTCATAGCAATTATTTGGTACAATTATTGTAATTTCTCTCCTGACATGAAAAACTGACCCAAAGCATGTAAATACTTTCCCACCATCACAGTCAGGATGTGTCACAGCCAGGATCGAAATCCTTGCTTTTCAAGATGCAGCATAACAAAAGACAGAGCAGGTAGGACCCAAGTAATTTTGCCCCGGCAGTCGCCCTGGTCCCTTTCTCTTTTCTCCTACCTAGACCCCGAGTTTTCTCATCGACTTCCAAAGTGCAGAGACCTCTGACATATTTTCTGACAAAACGGAATACCCTAACATATGTCTTACTTTTCATCCGAACATAGATTTTCAGTCTTTTGGGGCGAGGCCATGTTTTAAAACCTGTGTAAGAAAAAAAATCACTGCTCACAATCTCCTGCAACTCTCTCAAAAGGGGGACTTTTACGTAGGGCCCGCTGTTGCAGAAGTATGTAGGGGGGCTTTCAGGATGCAAATAGGAGCTCAGGGATGTAATTTTTCTATAGTGTTTAGTGTAATTTTTGTAACAGGTAAAAAAAAATAAACCACTGGGGGCGCTTCTGAGATGTGGTGATTGTTACGCTGATAAAGATGTATGTTGAGTCGAAAAGATTTGTGAATTCTCCCACCCTGCCTTCAAGTAATTTTTGAGAAAAGAGCAGAAGTTAAGAGATGTTATGAAACTTTACCTCAGTTCCGTTCTCTTTCTGTCCACACTGCTCCAAAGAGCTTTACAGTTCCATTTACATTTTTCCATGGCAGAGTAAAATACGTATTTTATTATTTAAAAGTTTTAAGTATTTGTCCCTGTAACAGTGACTTAATCTGTGTGTCTATGTGAAACAATAAAATATATGATGTACATATTTATATAAACATGTCTAAGACTATCAGATTAATACTATAATCATCACACCAAACATCAATTCTTTTGCATATATAACATTTTCAGAACAATTTGCTCCGAGAACAGGACAAGCTGCTAACTTAAATCTTGAAATCCCAAATATGTCACTTAACTGGAGTCAGGTAAAAATTTGTGTACACTCTGGACCACCTTTTTCTGAGAACTCAAGAAGGTAATAAATGTCTGAAATGTAGCTCAGAGATATGGGCAACCGATAGATAGATAGTACACATGCTATAAATGTGAGCTATGTTACTCCTGATCTTATTTTAAAACTCAATAAAGGATGATATTATCATAACAGTACCCAGCGCAGGGTTTCCTCGGCCCACTCACGACCATGTAGCACAGATCAGAATTACCCAAGCAAGTTAACATAGCCATGACTTTTACCTTGATGTGTAGAAAATAAATGCCACCATAGAAATACAAGCAGGTTGCTTTCAGAGTCACATCACCAGGACAAGAATGTTGCGAAGATGGGCACCTCACTAAGGCTGGAGTAGGAAGACCTGGAGCTCCCGTCTGTTGCTGCCCTGTAAGTAGGGTCCAATACTAAAAAGGGAGGTGCAATAAAGAAAGAGCTGGACACGGGCAAGCGTAGTGCTACATTCCTTACAGCCTAGCAAGACTTCCTTTCCAGAGCTAGAAGAGGTTTTCCATTCCGACTCATTGCATGAATCTACTGTAACCTAGGAAATGACGTCTAAGAGAGTATGTGAAATTAAAGTATAGGGTAATGCCCCTAGTGAGGTCATACACAAACAACCTAAACAAGTTGCTAGGCTGTCAATAATTCAGAAGGATAATACAACATGACCGATTTTCCCCTCCGATCCATCGACAAGGAGGCGATGTTTGTTTAAATATATGATCTTACCGATGTCATTCACCACGTGTACACATTAATGGAAGAACACGACCCTGTGGTCCTCTGAATAGATGCACAAGCGTGTGAAGTCCACATACATTCAAGGTATATATTTTTCAGAAACTAGGATTCGAAAGAGACTTCCCGTTACTTGGCAGTAAACATGCTGAAATGGTAACAATTTTCCATTTCCTATCAAAAATAAGACAAGGATGTTCCCCTCTTACCGGTTCTCTTGACACTGTACCGGGCGGTTCTGTCCAATGTTGTAAACAGGGAAAAGGAAAAAGGGGCATAATGTTGAAAAGTGCAAAAAAAAAAAAAAAAAAGCTGTTAGTATTAAAAAATGATAAGATTGTGCATGTTGAAAATTAAAAAGGATCTAGACATCACGTTTTGGAATTAATAAGCAGATTTAGAAAGTTTACTGGAGAGAATATCAATGGACAAACACATCTGGATATACCAGCTCAATCAGCATAGAACACGTCCAAAAATGAGATGCTTTGCAATAGGATCAAACACAAACACTTGGGCATAAATTTAACAAAGGATTGGCAAGATTCTTTGTAGAAAGCCGTAAAACTTTATTGAGAGAATTTTAACAGGCAAATATCCCACTGAACAGTTTGCATGCTTTCAACTCCTCTTCCTTTACTCCCGCGGTTGCCCTTCTCCTGCAAGATAAACATAACAGGGTGGTACAACGGCTTAGCAGAATTTGGTTTTGATGCCATTAACGGTATACAAAGGACACTGCAGTTTTGGACTTTTTTTTTATATAAGACAGCCTTCCAGGCATATATTTTACCAACATTTTTCTTAAACACAACACTCTTTCTGTTGGTACAACGAAACAAAACGAGTGTGCCTGTTCAAAATAGATGAAATGAACACAACCTGTTAAAAGGAAGCTTTAAGTAAAAGTAGAATCTGTGTACGCTTACTAAAAATCCAAGCAACACGGCCAAACACCTAAGAAACAAAAGAACTTGAAAACAGAGTTGATTTGAATGCTTTGACTTGAAATAATCGTCTGAATAGGTACCACTTACGTGAAGTAAATAGAAGGGACACTGCTACATTTGATTTTTCTCTATGGTGCAGAAATGCAAAATGTTCCCTCGGGCTACTTAAGTCTTTAAGTGATAATCTAAGTGGGGTGATTCCACTTCAACTTTGGTCCCAGTGTAATCAAGATAATGCCTTTCACACACTCCAAAGTGTTACAGTTTGTACAATAAAGTCTATGGTCACCAGTTTTCTGTCCTCGCCATCATTTCTGATATTGAGTTGTGGAGCACATATATGACATGCCTTGAGGCTTGGAAGAAATAGAACAAAAATAAAAGAATGGAAGAAATAATGGAGAGAGGCGGAGAAGAGAAAGAAAGACAGCAATACATAAAGAAGTCAAACATTTGTTTCCGAAAGTAAGTGCTTTTGAAAGTGTCTTTTGAGGAATAATTAATAAATATAATTGTATATATTTAAAGCATAAAACACGGTGATCTGACGTCTGTATATTTAGAAATGATTCCCCGAGATACATAAGTAATGAACAGCTCCATCACCACACACTCACAGTTAACATTTTTTGTGATGAAATGCTTAAGATCTATTCTTATCAACTTTCAAGTACGCATTGCCATGACATTAACTAATATTGAGAGCTTTAGAGAGCTTTCTTTCTGCGCTACCCACAGAAGGGTCCATACGGCATTGTTCTTGGTTTCCAGGTGATTTAAAGCGACACTCCCAATGACCGGAGCCCATGATGTCCTGGACCTGCAGGAGGAGGATGTCCTCAAATTCCTTGCAGTAGGAACCCACTTAGGTGGCACCAACCTTGACTTCCAAATGGAACAGTCCATGGACAAAGGGAAAGGTGAAGGCATCTACATCATAAATGTGAAGAGAACCCTAACGAGCTGGGGTCCTTTCTACCTTCAAATAAAACCTCACACACTCCCACGCAGCTCAGCGACAACCTGGGACCGAGAAACATTCCTTACAGCCTAGCAAGACTTCCTACTCGGAGATCTCACACCCAGGGACACAGTCTGCCCAAGGCTCAGAGAAGGCATAGTCAGGTACACAGGCACACAAACCCTAAGAGACCTTGGACCAGACGCACAAAACCCACCCACACAGCACATCCCACTCACTCGCAAGTCCCCCAAAGACTCAGAGGCATCAAGGCACCCAAGCAGCAGCTGTGACGCCACGCCTAGCGACACACATCCCCAAGGGTCCTGAAAGTTCCTTCTTAGGCCGGGATACCAAACCAGCTGAGCCCCGTCCCGACCCTGCGCTGCACGCATCTGCCGGACGGACGGTGCCGTGCCCAACGCGCCTCGCTAGGCTGGTGGCTGAGTTCGGGCTGAGGGAGCCCGAAGGCGCGCACGTGAAGACAGCGCCGTCACCCGCGCATCCAGCGTCGGGCTCTGGCTAGCAGCGGGCGACTGCGCTGACCCTCGCCCCCCGCCCCCCGCCCCCCGCCGGGGCGGCAGCCTCAGCCGCGTCCGGACATTGTGCTGATGCGCAGTCCGAGCCGTAGGAAACTTTGCGCTCTGCAAACGCGCCCGAACACAGCCGCACTCTCGGCTCCAGCTCCCAATCGTCGCGCCGTCCCACGCAGATGGCCAACGGGCCTGGGCCGGCGAAGGGCGAGGCCCCCACGGGGGGTCCAGTCGGACGCAGCCCGCGCCCAGGAGGCGCTGAATCCGTCCGCCTCGCCGCGGCCATTCACCGCCCAGCACTGCCCACGACCCCGACCCTCACCTCCCGGAACCAATCTCCACTGCCGCGGCCGACACAGCTGGGTGAGACCATGCAGACACGGAGGGGTGGTGTGATGCTTATTTCAGGGCCGCAGCCTCAGAACCGGTGTCCACGCGGGCTCCAACGGGACAGGAGAGTTGGAAGCTCCGAGTCCGGATGGACACGGCCCAGGAGTATGCATGCCCTCAGTGTCGTCCGAAACGCGATGGATTATTTTCAAACGGATCCCCCCACCCCCTCAAGTGGCACTTTCCTCGAGCGGACATTCCTACCTCTGAGCACCTCAGGGGTATGTCAGGGCCGCGCTGTTGCCTCTCGCGCGGCGCTTGTGGTGCGATCCTGGAACAGCTTGTCCCTCGAGATACCCGGGGACCTTTCTAGGCTGGTCTGCAAACGGTGGGAGGGCAAAGTCAGCATAAAAATAAAAATCCCAAGTCCGCTGCAGTCCTGGATTCTTGAAAAAGCCTCCCGAACTGAGACCTACCTCCCCGCGGTGGCCACTAGGATAACAGGGAGTGTTGCAAGCGTTTTCTGTGGGCGGAGCGTTGTGCAGGCTCGTGTCTCCCCGGGCGATGGAGAATAGGTCTAGTGGGAACACTCAGCCACACTCTGTCAATGGGGCAGGAAGGCCAGAGCTCCCAGCTGGGGTCAGAAGGACTTGTGTAGAGCAGATCTCAGTCCTTGACCATCAGCAGTAGGTGAGAGACAGACAGCAGGATCTTTGATTTCGTTCAGAACGGGCCAACTCCCAGGGCCACCAGGAATACTGAGTAGGTGAGATAAAGAGCATGGGCTTTGTCACAACCCTGTCACCCCCGAACATGTTACCTAGCAGAGTCCTCAACCTCTCAAGCTATGCCTCTCACCAGAACTTTGCCTTTGTTTATTCAATCTCTCATTCATTCATCACCCAGAGAAGGTTCAGGGTTCATAAAGAACAGAAAGCATTTCTTTGAGCAAAAGCAGCTGCCACCAGAGAGACTGCAGATCCAGCTAGCCATCCATGCTGTACTCCAAAGAGAACAAATACAGGCAGGGTTTATAAAAGCAATGACCACAAAGTGTAATTCTTTCATGCAAATGAAGAATTTCTGGCTAGGTTAGCAAGGATTCGTTAGTTCCAACATGCAAACTAGGAAGGCAAAGCCGGCAGGAAGGAGGTAACTTTCATACGTGTCCATACAACAGTTGTTGTTCTCGATTATCCATGACTCAGCCTTGAGTTGCATTTAGCACCACGGTAACAATTCAGTAGCAGCTCTGAGAACTGAGGCACGGGATGTGCATAGGCCCCACTTCCCTAACAGCCTCTGGCTCTATTTTAAGCAATACTTTCAGCCATACTTATTCCATGTTATTTTCTTTCATTATCTCGTTCGCTCCCACCAGATGATGTGTCAGCCACCATAAACGGAGTTCAGAATACGACCGTGTGGAAAGAGAAAAAAAATTGTCCTCACAGAGCTTACGCTATATAGAGATCTAACTGCACAAAAATGTAAGTAATTTGTCAGGTGTTAGAAATTGCTGTGGTTTAAATTAAATTGGAATAATGAAATAACATGAGGAACATTTCTAGAAACAGTGGTAGAGGAAAGTCTAAAATGGTGACACTTGAGCTGAAAACTAGAAGAGATGAACATGTGGGGGGAAAACATCATCCCAGACTGAGGTACAAGCCAGTGGGAAAGTGCTGGAGCGGAACTCAGGCTAGCACGTATGAGAAGCAGTGTGGTGGGCGGCGTGGCTGACAAAGCATGATTGAGGAAGAGGTAGTATATGAGGTGGTCAGAGAAGAAGTGGGGATCAGGACCTGCAGGGCCTTCTGGGCCATTAGGGGTGGGGTAGGGGGCTTTCACTTACTCTGAGTGAGCCATCGGAGGGTTTCCAGCAGAGAAGGCCCATGCCTCTTTCGGAGGCCAGAGCCCAGGTTGCCCAATGTAAGGGGAGTTGCTCCCATTTTGCCCCAAAGGAGAACCCCTTCCCTATCCCCTCTGCAACAGAACATGACTTCCCTGGACAATCCTGTGCACTCAGGGGGAACTCCCCCAACTGCTCCCCACACAGATACATATAAAAGGATGATACCCTCAGGAGAGGTGAAGCAAGGCTCCTCACGGCACAAGTGAGGTCATACCGAGGCCGGTGTGAGAGAGGGACCGAGTAACAAGCACAGAGAAGACAGAGAAAGAGAGGGCATTAGACAGCTAGGCACAGATTGACTATTTCTAGCAGGACAGTGTCCCTTCTCAATTAGTTTCCAAATCTGTGACTCCAGCACTGCTACTGGATGATGTACCTGCTGCTTCACTGTACAGGATGCCCCTCTCCAGAGAGTGTGTCTAGGAGATGACTAGGCTGTCCGGGGCCTGGACCTAGCTACACTGTCTTGACACACACCAGGCCCCTCTGTCCATTTGGACAAGGACATATTCTGGTTTAAAGGAATAACGTGCTGTACACAAGGTCCCCCACATCTCCTCAGTCCCTTGACTGCACTGTTGCTGATCTCAGTGCCAAAACAATGCTATAAAGGGGGAACAGGAGGCAGGGATCTATACATTTTCAGTGGTGCCTTGTGCAAACTCATGAATCTGAGCTATTTTCCTACCTGTATGGAGGCTCACTTCTCGATCTTCTACCACCAACTCTGCAGGTAGTGCGAGGGTTACATTCTGTACATCGAGGCCCAAGCATGCCCTTGTGACAGCCTGCTGAAATGTAGTAACAGTAAGAGTTAATTAAAACCTAAACCTAGACAAAGGCCTAGCTCCTGGAACTCTTAGCCACATTCTGTTAATCATGAATCTTTTAACAGTGAGCTCAAACGCTAACTGCCTGAGTGACTCTGCTTACCTGCGTGGCATGAGAAACAATCAATTATATAGATGCTAGAAATTATTGCTTGACTACTGTCATGGGAACATAAGATATTAACAATAAGCATTCTGCTTCTGTACCCCTGCTTGCACACCTGGCCAGTGGGCTGACAGATAGTGAATAGAAGAACAGTAGATCTTTGTGTGCAGACAAAACAAAAAAATAGGATTTAGGGCTTAAAAACCTTGTACCTCTACATTTCGGGGCTGCTCCTGGCACAGACAGCCACTGGCTAATAAACAGCCTTTGAGAGCATACCTGGTTTGGTCTATTTAATGTTGGACACAACACCCTGTGAGCGAGAGAGGGAGATGGACATCTTGGCAGTGAGTCAGTTGCAGGGTCCTGGCAAGGCTCGCCCCTCCCCCTCCCTTGTGACACCCTCCCCCCCACACACCTGGCCTGGGCTGTGCCAAGCCTGCCCCGCCTCCTCTAAGAGGCCAAGTTTTTTCCGGTACCTTCTTCCTCAGGAGCTGAGGTCTTCCATTCTCACTGCGCCCCATGAGTCTCATCTGCAAATTTTGACCTCTTCTTAGGGATTCAGGAATTTTTCCTGAGTTAATATGTGGACGTAAGATTGTTACCTTGCCACATTCAAAGGTGGGGCTGATGTCATCAAATACTATTCTTATCAATATTCTTAACATGGGCTCTTTCAAGCTGGTCAGGACTGAGGACTTGTACTCTCTGAGGACGGGATCCTAAGATTTCATCTCAGAGGCTCAGGGCAGGGATGGGAGAAATCCCACGAGAGGTGAAACCACACACCTAGTAAGAGCACTGAGCAAGGAAGATCCAACCTGCCTCCCTCTCAGGAACATCCTGGAATACATGAACAGCTCAGATACCCAGCCCTCTGGACCAAAAGGGCTCTTCCATATAAGTTGAGAGACCACATGCCTTGGGACAGAAACCACAAAGGTTTCAGAGACCTTCCCCATAGACATCAACTGCAAACACCAATCACAGCCGAGGAAAGGCTCCCCGACCAGCTCAGAGAATTCCTACTTACAGGTCACAGTTCCCCTTTACTCAGAGGCCTTCCACATCTCCCACCAGGGCCTAAAGTCTGCACCATGTGACACACGGCTACGAATCTTCAGCTCTTGGCTGTTGGTTGGGCTGTGGCAGAGTTTCTCTTGCGTCCACCCTGTGTGAGAAAAGCCTGGGGTATTGCAGTCTCCTCTGTCGTCAGTAAACGCCCTGTCCCTGGGAGGAAGGAACATTCACTCCAAAGACTGGGAGACCTCTGAATTTGAGGGTTCCTTAGAGTGACCTCTCATGTTGGGGTCCTGGGAATGGTTATTTTATGAACGAGCATGCACATCTTTGCTGATGTCAATTTTTGCATCCTGCCCCACAGGCATTTAGGTTAAACCCCAGATCCACAGGGTTTGGGCCATGGAACCTGTCATCTCTGCCATCTCTCAGCACACACTGTCTGGTCCTGGATTCTGAAGAGCAGAAAGAGCTCTGCCATCACAGTGCCTATGGCAACACCCATTAAACCCATCTGAACATCCCCATCCTTTCTGCAAACTCCCTCTCCTGCTGGAAGCTGTCATACCTGTCTCTCCCCAAATATGCCCACTACCCTCTCTGGGTACCAGGCCACCCCTTCCTCCCCAGATTCCCATGAGACCCCTCCACCAGCCCTATTCATGACACCACCATTACATCCATTTGCTTCCTCACTCCCAGCACTCATCCTGGCCTCAGAGGATCTTCTAAGATCCCTCCATGCTCCATGCAGGCTTGGAATATTGTGTAGGACAGATCTTGCCCCTGCCCCACCACAGGGTTCTGTCATAAAATCCCTGTTCAAGAAGAACTGAAAATTTCCAGTGTCCGGGTGTGGCTCCAAACCCAATCGTGGAGTCCAGGATGGTTCCGCTGGCTCTGGGGAAAAAGGGGAAGTTTTCTGAGAGGTGGATCAGAGGTCAGACTACCATCAGGAGAAGGAAAGACACAGTGCAGAGCTCTGTCTGTGAGCACAGTGAATGGACCCCTTGACTAACAGAGGAGCTTAAACAGGAGGTGTACCCCAGCTGCCTCTCTCATGGGCTTTGTCATCTGGCCGGGTTGTGCCCTGCCCTAGCTGGATGACCCGAGCCAGTTACTTGCCTTTGCTGGGGCTGGAGGTCCTCATCGATGACAGGGTCTCCTTCCAGGAGCACCATAAGGAAAAAGATGGCATTTAAAAAGTGTCTAGGACACTTCCTCTCGGATCAAAGAGTCCCTAAAACTCAGAGCCCCGTGCACCAAGTGCTGGATGACTACTAGCTCATGATGGCATTAAGCCCACTCGTGACTGATAAGGGTCCTCAGCCCTGTGACGGGACAGCAGACCACATTGTGGAGACTGAGATCACTGGTCCCTCAGTCCTCAGTGAAGAGCCCCGCCCACCGACTGCAGCAGCTGCTGGTGTGTGCATAGGGACCTGACTCTGGTGATGACTCCATGGCCGTTGCAAGAGCCACAGCTGTGTTCCAGTCGTTGAATGCCCAGTGGGCCTGGACTCCTCCTCTTCCTCTTACCACACATGATCCATTATGCCTTCCTGAGCTCCGAGTTTATTGAAAACTTAGGCGATGGGCATAGTCGAAAGAGAACCAAAGCATTCCTGGGAAAGCCTGTGAAAGGATGTCCCCCAAGGCCAGGATTGGGGGCAGGGCCACCAGGGCCATGCCATCCCTACTTCTGTCAAAGGCTGGGGCTCATCGGATTGAACTCTGAGTATACTCTGGTCCACATTATATGTGACAATTACATGAGGTTATAAACGTATGCAACCTAGCTCAGGGAAGTGGTCAACTGAATGACAGTATGCACCCCATGATGTGAGATATTCTCCTTCCTGTTGTTATTAAAAACTCAAGAAAGGGAGTCATTGTCATAAGTACACAGCTCAGGGTTGTGTCACCCCACACACGACCAGGTAGCACAGATCAAATTATCCAGGTATGTTAACGTAGCCATGACTTTGAACAACTCTGTCCTAGTAAGAGATGAACGTCAGCATAGCAACAGGAGTGGGCTGTTTTCAGAGTTATAGCATCAGGGCGGGCATTTTGCAGTGGAGATGGGCAGCTCACAAAAGCTTAAGCAGTGGGCTCCTGGAGCTTCCCCTTCTGTCACTGTCCTGTAAACAAGGTCTGATACTAAAAAGGGGGATGCAATCCAGAAAGAGCTGAACGCGGGAAAGCCTAGTCTACAATCCTTCCTGCCTCGCAAAGACTTCTGTACCAAACACTAGAAGAAGAGGTTTTAAAATACGAATTCCTTGTATGAATCTAGTGTAACCTAGGAAGCAATGTCCAAGAAAGAGGGTGTGTGAAATAAAAGTACAGGCCAACATCCCTCGTGAGGTCATACACAAACAGCCTAAACAAATTGTTAGGATGTCAATTATTCAGAAGGATACTATATCGTGACCAATTTTCCCCTCTGGCCCCAGCCCTGGATGGTGAGGTTTATATGTACGAACTTACCTATATCATTCACCACTTTCACAGATTAATGGAGCAACAACACGCCACGATGATCAGAATAAATGTACAAGGGTTTGAAGTTCAACATACATTCAAGACATATATTCTTCACAAACTAGGATCTGAAAGGGACTTCCCATTACTTCACAGTAAACATGGTGAAACATTAACAATTTTCAGTTTCCTATCAGAAGTAAGACAAAGATGGTGCCCTCTTACCAGTTCTCTTAACCGTGTACTGGGAAGCTCTGTCCAATGTTGAAAACAGGGAAAAGGGAAAAGGTCATAATATTTAAGACTGCAAAAAAAACCCCCCAAATCTGCTAATAGTAAAATGTGATAGGATTGTGCATGTTGAAATCAAAAAGGATCTAGACATCAATCATCTTTTGGAATTAATAAGCAGATTTAGCAAGATTGCTGGATACAATATCAATTTACAAACACATCTGGATATACCAGCACGATCAGAGGAGAAAATGTCTGAAAATGAAATACTTTTCGATAGGATCAAACACTTGGCCATAAATTTAACAAAGGATTGGCAAGACACTTTGCACAAAGCCGGAAGACTTTATTGAGAGAACATTAACAGTCAAACATTCCACAGAACAGTTTGTGCAATTTCAACTCCTCTTCTTTTAGTCCTGTGGTTGCACTTCTCCTGCAAGATAAACATAACACGTGGGAAATACACAGCAGAATTTGATTTCGATTTCATTAAAAGCAAACAAAAAGATGACTGTTTGGTTTTATGAGACAGACTTCCAGGGATGTATTTTCCCAGTATTTTTTAAGCACACCCCTCTTTCTGTTGGCATAAGAAAACGAAAAGTCTATTCCTGTTCAGAACTGATGAGATGGAGTGAACCTGTTACATGGAAGCTTTAAATTGAAGGAAAACTTGTGAATGCTTTTACTGAATAGCCAAAACAACACCACAAAAACCTAAAAATACCCAAAAGGAATCGACAAGAGAGAGTCATTTAAATGCTTTGACTTGAAATAATGTTCTGAATAGAAGATAGCAAAGATAAAAAAAGTGACATTTGGTGCTGCTTACATCAAGTAAACATTACGGCTAGTGCTTTATTTTTTTTCTTTTCCTCTATGGTGCAGAAAGGCAAAAATGATCCTCTAGGCTAGTTTAGTACTTATGAGATTGTCAAAACAGGGTAACCATGTGTCCCCGACTTCATCTGTGTTCCCAGCGTAATCATGACTAATGCCTTTCACATATTCAAATGTGTTTCAGGTTGTATAATAAATTGTATGGTAACACTTGTTTTCAGTCTTTGCCATCGTTTTTCACATCAAGATACAGAACACATATATGACATGACTTACAGCATGGGAAAAAAAGAAGAAATAAGAGGCTGTAAGAAGGGAAGAGAAAATGAGGGAACAAAACAAGACCCAGAAAAGTCAAAGAACTGTCTTCTAAAGTAAGTACTTTTGATACTCTTTATTGAGCAATAATTAATAAATGTGATTGCCTACATTTAAAGTATAAAACATGGTGATTTGATGTCTGTATAATGAGGAATGATTGTGACAAGGAAGATAAGAAATTAATAGTTCCATCGGCACATAGTTAACATTTATATTTTGTGGTGAGAATGCTTAAGATCTATTCTCATCAACTTTGAAGCACACACTACTATAAGGTTAACTAACATAAGAGCTTTAAAGGGGACTCTGAAAAATTTCTGAAGTTCTCCCATTTTATCTGTGATGTTTAGATATTCTGATACTACTAGGATATATTAAATAATAGAATCTTTTCATTCATACTTTGAAAGTACTATTTTCAAATTCAAGAATGTATTCATGTTCAAAGATGTAAATCACGGGGTTAGAGTCTTTTTCAAATCCCCTATTGTGTATACTTGTTCTTCTTCCACATTCTCCAGCATATGTAACTAACGGATAAGCTCTAATAATAATAATAATAATAATAATAATAATAATAATAATAATAATAATTATTATTATTATTATTGTTTTAGTGTCCTTGGGTCCAATACCTAATCTCTTTGCAAATACTTTTCAAAAGGGCCATCTTTCAAACTTCTTGGTTGAATTTGTTTCCATTTATCATGGTCTCTGCTTTTGTTACATACCTTGTATTATATCCTCTTGGTTTATTCTGTTGTTCTTCCTTCTTAACTTTCATATCCGATATTCATGCAATTTATTACCTCTCTAATGAATATGCTTTCAAAGACTATCACATTCCTATGAATACATTTTAGCCATGTTTAAAAGGCTCCTGGAAGAAGTTGGAAAGCTCTCTTAAGATAAGCAGTCTAATGAATGGGTCCAATTATATAGAATACAAAGGCTTAGAAGACTAATGCAAGGTCATTTCTCCCCTAAGCATAAAGTGCTGCTTTGAAATTCAGAAGCTCTTGTAATGAATGGTCAGTAATTTTGAAAACACACATATTGCATTCTTAATGCAAAATATACCTGCTTCTAGCATGTGAATAGATTCTAGTTTGGGAAAAATCTTCCCTTTGACATCAGGAACCTCTCTGCCTTCACCCTCAGTCTTTGGCAGTGTCAGTTCCTGGAGATAATTCGCCAGGTCAGGCCCTTAAAAAAACATTATCAATTTGAGTGGCAAACCTACTTAAGTGGGTTACTCAGGAAGAGTACGATTATAGTCTTTGTCCTTCGAACCTTATCGATTGATGTTTACAGTCAGAAACGAATACTACACCACATTTGATATTGCTGGAGGTGATTCTGCCATAGTGTCCAGATGTGTTTTAGGAACAGTAACTCACTAAGACTGCCAGGGGTGACAGGGAGCATGCTTTAGTTGGGGGTATGTTACTCACATCTGCCTTGAGCATCTGTGACTGTATACACACTCTCTCTACTTGATCAGACACAGAAAAGAGAAACTAGACTCTTTTTGGCCATTTGTGATTCACTCAGGTAAGGTTTCGATGGGGAAAGGACTAAAATGTAATTATTTTGTAAAGCCATAAGAAGTCAGATTTTGATGAAAATCTGATCATTCTTAGCTAAGAATAGATAACCCCTTCCTGATTTAGAAAAGAAACCGCAAGTGGAGTGCTGATTCATTACCTTAGTAGCAATGAAAATCTCAATTCAGAAGGGGAAATTTGAGAGAAGAAAACAGTTCATGATGAAAAAAAAAAGTCATGAAATACAAAATATCTTTGTGTGCTCTCTATTCTATCCAAGAGAACCAGGAATGGAGAAACAAGCACTGAAATATTTTTTAACATCTCTAATTCCATTTCAGTATTTATAAGAGTAAAGGTAAGTTTAGAAATTAAGGGGTTCTCTCGGCGGATCACTTCAAGAATATTAAAGCTGGAACTGGCAAGTACTTCAGTGCCTCACCACAGTCAGACACACCGATAATTATTTTAAGAGCTTTCAGTATTATTTAAAGCAGGAAATATTTAAAATTGGAAAATTATTTGCTCTTAGTTAAAGTATATGTACTCAAAAGTAAGGAAATGTTTGCATACATTATAATTCAATGAGGCTTTAACAGAACTCATTTCTCCAACGCACCGACTACAAGTCAGCCAGCCAGTCAGACATTTACGCTACCAACTTCCACTCCAATAACTTTAAATGTGTGTTCTGTTAAAGTTACAGTGTGTTCTCTCTATTTTGCTCAGGATAGACTTGTGGAAAACAGAAACCCCATGATCTGTATTCTTATGGGTGACATACCAGCTTCTGCCATATAAATGGATTCTGCTTTCTGGAAGACAGCTTCCTTGATATCCGGTCCGTGTCTGTCCTCATCCCCAACGTCCAGCTGAGCCAGGTCTTGGAGATCAGCTTCGGCATCAGGCTCTGATTAAAAAAAAACAATTATCAGTTGGGATAGAAACCATCCTAAAGCTGATTACTCGGACATTACTCAGGTTGTAGCCTTTGAATCTCAAATGCTATCCAATGATATTTAAAGGCAGAAACTTACACTACGCCACTTTTGACATGGTGAGAGGTGATAACCTCATGGTGTCCATATTTTCCTTAGGAACACTAATGCATTAAGACTGCCACTGGGGACCATGAGCGTGTTTAGCTGGGGTATCTAACTCACACACACCATGACATCTGATGTGGCCTGCGTTCTCTCGACATGGACAGAACTAAAAAGTGGGGTCTAGACAGTCCTTGCCATTTGGAAATTTAGGAATGTGCACCTCTGTTCGGAAAAAGATTAGAAGTGCAGGTATTTTCCCAGAGCCAGAAGGATCCAGAATTTCGCAGGATCTAAGAACAAGTATCCAGGTCCCTATATAAGAAAAGGAAGGTGTAGTGGAGAGTTTACGCATTTTCCTTAGTGGAGAGGCAACCTTAAAATTTGACTCAAGGTGGTATGTTATAAGAAATAACTCCTGGAATACGAAATATCTTTGTATTCTTTGTATTACAGACAACTGAACACGAGAACACAAAAATCAGCCTTGAAGGTGATTTCTATATATCTGAGTTGATCCACACTGTTCTTCTAATAGTAAACAGCGCTTTAGAACATAAGGGGTTCTCCCAGGATCACACAAATTATGTTAAAGCTTGCTCTCGATCCTACATCAGTGCTCAGCTTATGTCATACAAACCTATTATTTCAATACTTTATGTATTCTTGAAAGCAGGAAAGATGAAAAAAAAGGCAGAAAATTATTAGCTGCTGGTTCAAATACAAATATTTAAATGTAAGAAAATGTTCTCCTACTTTATAATTCAATAAGGCTTCAACATAAGTTGTTTCTATCTCCAATAAACTATAAGTTAGGCATGCAGTCTTTGCGTTTTAGACTAACTTTCAAAGAATTTTTATATGTGGACTCTGTTATAAAAGAGACAGTAATGTTATCCCTGCATTATTAATGATGTCATGGTGAAAGACTGAAAATACATACATTGTACTCTTATTAGATGACATACCTGCTTCCGCCACTTCAGTGGGCGCTAGAATTGGTAAAATCTCACCCTGGACATCAGGACTCTTTCTGCCCTCACGCTCAGCCTTTGGCAGAGCCACTTCCCGGAGATCAGCTTCCAGGTCAGACCCTTAAAATGTGAGTGGCAAATGAACATAAGTGGGTTACTCAGGAATTACTAAGATTACAGTCTTTGAACTCCAATCTCATCTATTGATGTTTCGAGTCAGAAACGGAAACTATGCCACATTTGATATGGCCGGAGGTGATTGTACCATAATGTCCACATGTGTTTTAGGAACAGTAACTCACTAAGACTGCCCTGGGTGACAGGGAGCATGCTTATTGGAGGTATGTTACTCACAGCCACCAGTGCATGAACACTCTCCTTGATCAGACATCGAAATGAGAAACAAGACTAATTCTGGCAACTTGGTTCAGGATTCAAAGAAGCAAAAGACCAAAATGTAATTAGTTCCTAAATCCAGAATTCAGTTTTTGACAAACGTTAAGAACAGTTATCCAGGTTTCCACATATAAAATGAAACATCAACTGGAGTGTTGACATATTATTTTAGTAGCAATGAAAATCTTAATTTAGATGATGAAATCTGATGGAAGATAATATTTTATGAAAAAAAAGTCATGAAAAACAGAATATCTTTGTGTGCTCTCTATTCTATTCAAGAGAACCAGGAATGGAAAAACAAGCACTGAAATATTTTTTTTACATCTCTGATTCGATTTCACTATTTATAAGAGTAACGGTAAGTTTAGAAATTAAGGTGTCCTCCCGGCGGATCACTTCAAGAATATTAAAGCTCGAACTGGCAAGTACTCCAGTACCTCAGCATAGTCACACACACACACACACACACCAATAATTATTTCAAGAGCTTTCTGTATTGTTTAAAGCAGCAATTATTTAAAATTTGAAAATTCTTTGCTCTTGGTTAAGGTACATGTACTCAAAAGTAAGGAAATGTTCGCATACTTTATAATCAATGAGGCTTTGACAGAACCCGTTTCTCCAATGTACAGACTACAAGTCAGCCAGCCAGTCAGACATTTATGCTACCAACTTCCACTCCAATATCTTTAAATGTGTGTTCTGTTAAAGTTACAGTGTGTTCTCTCTATTTTGCTCAGGATAGACTTGTGGAAAACAGAAACCTCATGATCTGTATTCTTATGGGTGACATACCAGCTTCTGCCATATAAATGGATTCTGCTTTCTGGAAGACAGCCTAATTGACATCCATTCCGTGTCTGCCCTCATCCTCAATATTTAGCTGAGCCAACTGCTGGAATACCACTTCTGGGTCAAGCCCTTAAAAAAATTGGTGATCGTAAACTGGAACCCTTCAGATGCTGCCTACAATACACTCACTTTGATTGAGAAGACAGCCTCTGACTAAAAGGGAGGTGATGAAAAATATTTCCTTGATAGCCATAGAGGGTATTGTGCTGAATGAATTAAGTCAATAGACAAAGAAAAATATCACATGATTTCACAATCATGTGGAGTTTAAAGAACAGAACAATGACAACAACAAAGGTGGAAATACACTCAGGCATAGAGAATATTTTCAGACTACCAGATTGGAGGAAAGTTGCAGGGGATGGTGAATGCAAAGGGATTAAGATCAAATGGGTAGTTGCAAAATAGACATGGTGATATAAAGTGTAGCATAAGGAAACTAATTAATACTGTTGTAATAAATATGCAAGGAGGAAGAGGGGTACTAGATTTAGTGGGTGAACACTGTGAGTGATGTAAGTCTCTAATCACTATGCTATACAACTGAAACTAATATATTATTGTATGCCAACTATAAGTGAAAGAAAAACTCATTGAATTGTACAATGTAAACACAAACAACTAATTGTCTATTGTATTTCTATAAATCTGGAGGAGAAAAAGAGAATGCCATTGTCTATATACTCTGGACTCACTGCAGCATTTGCATTTCAGCTGGCAAGGACTGAAGATTACTGTGAGGTATCTTAGGTGGAAGGATGTCATATCTTTTTCTTGAGAATGGGGACAGGTAATGTTGTGGACAGGGATAATTAACTCCAAATATGATAGGACTATAAAAATGTTGTTTTTAGCCAAAATTAAAAAAAAAAAAAGTGGATCGCTTTGAGCCGTAGAGAGGGAATGTAAATAAGGAAAAGGTAAACTTCATTTTGTCAGTTATACAGCTAGAAAGCCTGTAGTCCAGTGTGATAAAAAGTATATCTGAAAGATGAACTTCCTATTGTCACTTTTCTGTAGTGTGAAAACATATCTTAAATGACAATGTGAAGATAAAGTATACACCTACATTTCCTGTTATCTCCATACTGTAAAGCATAGATCAGTTCTATCAAAGAAACCTGAGGTCTACACCATGGATAGTCTTATAATTACAAATAAAACAATTTACTGAAGGATTTACTGAGAGTATCTGTCTGCCTACAGCAAAGCTGACAGGGGTAGCATTGATCCCTTACTGCAGTAACCTGAAAATTACTATGTGTGAATAACTATTTCCATTTAGGTGTAAAGGCCCTACTTGTAGCTTTCCATAAACAAGTCCTATTCAGAAGAAAGTGTTAAGAATAATAGCAAATTAGTAGTGATAAACAGCAAAATGTCTGTCAGTGAGAATAAAGGAAGGAGGATGGAAAGAAATGAATAGACTGAGTTGTTATCCATATTGGGGAAATCTCTCACCAGCAATCTGCTAAGGTGATCTCTGGCCTGAATTGCATATCTAATTGCATAAATACTGGCGACTGATGAAAATACTAGATAATTAGAAGAAATAAGTTCAGCTTTGTAATCATTGTAAAATATTTTTGATTTTTTTAATCTTAAAAACATTTCAACTCCTCTTAAGGTCACTTTTAAAATCACACTCCTCCTGGAGGGTACTAGAAGAACCGGGGGGTCCACTTCTGAATTTATATGTCTCACCACTATGTTGTACATTTGAAAACTGACATCAAATATGATTGAGTGTCAACTGTAATTGAAAACTAAAAAGTAACATACTTTCTCGTTACCTATGAGCCAGTATTCCAAATTACCCAGCTTTTACGAAACTTACCATATCAAAATACCAATCAGAGGAAACAGTGGTCAGCATCGACTGAGTCCATTTCCAGGATCTCTATCCTGTTCCACTGACCTGCATCTATTCCTGGGCCAGTACTGAGGTTACTTTACTGTACAGATACACTCGAGAATGTAGCATTTAGGAAACACCACTCACTATTTCATACGTGGACCAACACAGATGGTAGGAAGAACACTAACCTCGAAATGAAATATGAACTATGTCTCAATGAGTCTATGGCTTGTCCACAGCTTTATCTTTTATAAAATGGGGCTACCATCATACGCAAATAGGCTTTATTCTTGGCATTATGAAATGTGCGGACCTGGCACTCTGCCTATGCTCTTAAAAATTACTTGCACTTTTGATGCAATGTCTGAGGAGGCCAATCAACTACGTTCTAAGAAGAACAAATCAAACTAGCAAACTAATGGGCATTTTTGTAGTTAAAATGACACACAGTTTCCTCTGATTTAGCAAAGACTGTCCTTTGGAGCACACAACATAAACCTTGGAAGGGAAAAGTCATTTTGGTTAAGGGTTTCAAGAAGCTGGAAACTCTATTCTGTCTATATTTTCAGCCCGTTTTCAGAAAATACTTCAGATACTTTTCTCTGTTTTCTTTCCAACAGTCATGGTATGCCACAATTTGTGAGTCACAAACACACCCCATTGTGCCCCACATGAATTGTTCTTCCCTCTCCCTCACCTTCAATGTCAGGTGGCCCTTCATCTTCTTTCTCTTGATCAGATGTAATATCGTGACTCTCAGTTGGTAGCTCCTTTTGCTCAGGTTTTTCATCACTGGGTTCCTGAGCCTATGGGTGGGTGTGTGTGGGTGCAAAAGAAATTTTCCTAGTTAATGCATGCCAGTGATATAAATATACAGAATACACAGGTAGATGATACATAGATAGCTACATTAATAAGTATAAAGACATGTAGAAAAAAGATGATTCTAGATCATTGTCCTTAATGGATTTACTCTTCCCAGAGTGTGGCTAGTCCAAGAGGAGTTGCCCACAAGGACTTCAGAAGCTATTTGAAACTCTGTTGGGATGCATGTATGAAGTCTGTTGTTAATAACAATGAGAAAGTAGTCATAGTGTGTATTTCCACTGGCAACACCATGATGTAGTCCTTCAGAACAAAAGTTTCTTTCCGAAGGACTCCCCCAGTATCAATGTTTCCTTCCCTTTCTGAACACGGAAACTCCTCTCACTGTATCTAAGTTTGTTGAACAGAACTTTCAGAAAAATAAAATTTCTGGTAAGAGAAACATTAAATATTAAAGCACTCACAACCACAGGTCCAACTGTTTCAGAAGGCTCTTCCTCTTCTGGTATTATATTCAACAAGGATCTTGATCTCATGCGCCTACTCATATTTCACACTGAAAGGAGGAGATTGTGGACTGGAAAATATATTTAAGAGGATACCTATATTTGACCACTTCCACAGCCAAAAACGACTTGATAGTAAACAAACAAAAAAATAGACAATACCTGTAAAAATGGTCTCAGGTAATAGATAACTAGGTACACTTGTTTTCCAACTGCACTAATTAGGGCAGTTTCCAAAGCTACTTAGGTCATGGCCAAGTGAGCAGAGACACAGCAAGACAGAGGACTTTTCTGATGAAGTGTGATTTTCAAACTGGATTCCCCATCATGAGCTCATTTAGAAACATTATACTAGAAATTTAAAACTTGAGTGACTAACGTTTCTGTCACACTCCCACTGACAAGTCCTATTTCACCCCCAACATAACGTTTTCTGGGCAAAGGAAGGCTCAGTCTTTCGCACTGCCTGTGGCTCTTTTGGGACTACAGGGACAGGTGACTAGCTGCCATCCACACCTATAGGCCCGCTTCACCCTTGTTACTCCACTTGGTGCACGTCAACGCTCGGGGACAAAGGTACGATCCCACAGTGTTGGAGTTTCTAGGCCCTTCCGTTACTGCCACACCACCCCGAGTCCAGGGCCCCACTGAGGACTCCAGATTGCTTCTGTGCTCTCAGGGCAGTTCCAGGTGCCCCTAGGACCCTCACACTCTCTCCGGCTTCGCCTGACCCCTCCATTCCGCGACCCACCGTCCTCCTTTGCCCTGGTCCCACCGGGCCTACAAGGGCCATGAAGACCGCGACCCTGACAGCAGAAAGCCAACGACCTCGACGACCTTCCTCCTCGGAGGCCACAGGAAGCAGCCCCGACCTGACTGAAACCCGTCCGCTCTCCCCTCACTCTTCTCATGCTCAGACTCCCAGCAGGACAGATCGGCAGACCTACCAGCTGAGTCTCCGCCAACCAGAACGAATCAAGCAGGGAGGAACACAACCGCCTCTGGCCCTCCTGTGCCGGCAGCACGCGGACAGCAAGGCGCATGTTCAGCAACTGTCAAGGGCTGCAATGCGCATGCGCAGCAATGGGCACGCACACGGACTTTGGTCCCTGGGATGAGGTTTCAGGTTTTCCTGCCAGAGCACGAAAACCAAGATGTCTACTATAGATGAAAGCAGGGCCTTGAAGTGCCTTTTCTTCCCCCAACCCACCTATCAATCTTTCCTATGCTTCCAGAAAGTTCGTGAACATACAGCTCTAGATTACCCTTAGCAGAGAATGTGTACATATAAAGACTTTTAATACCTCTTTTTACACAAGCTTTGATTAATTGCTTCCTTCTCTCATTCTGGGTTTTGTCTCATGAGTACAAGACATTTGCTCATGTAATTTAAACGGGTTCACCTCTACCTCCTTTCTTTCTTTCTTTTTTCCTTTTCTTTCTTTTTCTCTCTCTCTCTCTTTTTTTTTTTTTTTGGCTTGCCTTATTGCACATTTCAATCCAAGACTGCTGCCTGAATTCTCTGAATCCACCTATGGACATTCAGTCAGTGCATGGTTTGGAATTACCCTTAGATAATGATCCTATAATCTAGGCTCAGTTCACTCTCGCATTGGGTACAACAGTGGGGACTATGCTCATCATGTACTGTACTTCTCCAATATCAGCCAAGCAACTTGACAAGCAAAGATGACAGTACTGTCTAACACTGTCATGGAGAGCCTTGCCTGACCAGAGCCTCTAGAGTGTCTTGGAGGAGAAACACCAAGGGAGATGTTTATTCAGATTTTGATATCTTGGGAAAGCAGGGCTTTCAGAGTTGGGACAGGGTGTGTGTTGTGATATGATGTTTCAGGCTTGTGGACACTGCGAGGCAAATTTATTAAGACAGAGTATTAAAATGTCATTTGACACTTTTTAATGAAAACTCAACATGTCTCTTCAGTAGCTGCTGTAATAAAGGATAAAGTTATTTGCAGCTCTTATCTTTTTAGGCCGGAGACTCCTGTAGTAGTTAAAAGTATGTTGATTAAGCCAGTGGAATATAAACTCTTGTTAACATAGACAGTAGCAGTGTGCACGTTCCTGTTTCAATAATTTTACAGAATGATTCCAATTTGTGTGGGATACGGCATATGTAAGGGAAAGATGAGAACAGGACCCAAATCAGGAAGTTGCTTTTTTAAAGGAATTTATAATATACTGTTGCAAAGACTACTATGTATCACATCCATTATGCTTCTTTTAAGGAAATTCCTTGAGAGGAATATTGGAGGTTTCTCAAATCCTCTCTCTCTCTCTCTCTCTCTCTCTCTCTCTCTCTCTCTGTCCCCCTCCCTCTCTCCCTCCCTCCCATCTCTCTCTCTCTCTCTCATTCTGTCTTTCTTTCTTGGTCTCTCTGTCTTTCCCTGTCTCTCTGTCTCTCCCTCTCCCCATCCCTCCCTTCATTTTTACTTTTTCTCTCCCTCCTATCTTCTCTAAAAGGCAGTTTGAGTATGAATTGTGAATCTTTAATAAAAAAATAAGAATTTGAACAGTCATAATTCTGCTGCTTTTATTTAGCTTGCGTTTCATGGTTTTTATCTTTCTCATCAAGGACAGTATTATTACTAAATTTTACTTACTCCATTTCCTTCAACACACAATTGTCATGTAGTACATTCAAGAATGCTCAAAGAACAGGAGATAGTGATTTCTAGATTTAGAGTTTCTGTGACAGCCTAACCTCCTAATAGTCAAGTTCAGACCATCAGATGACAGGACAGCTGTGCATCATGAGGACCTGATCTTTGATAATTCCTCAACTGTTCCTCTCCACTTCAGAGGGCAGACTCCAGTCTGATGGCAATCTGTAGCTTTTTCCCACCATTCCTATGGGAAATAACCACTGACCCACTTGGTAAAGGACCATAATTGGACTTGGATGGAAGCAAGTTGTAAAGTATTTCTGGCGATGCACAGAAAGCATCAAAGGTATGAAAGGTACTATCGTGACAAGAATTGCTTGATACCTTAATCCAGGAGCTCTGTCTGGGCTTCTGAGAAATGAGTTAGGAATGGGACTGCCAGCAGCTCCCCTACCTGTGGGAGTACTGCAACCAAGCACATGGACCAAAGCCTCCTTTCCCTCAAGCAGGAGAAGTCTGAAGAAATTTTTAAAATTTTATTTCATTATTAAAGTGTACAGTTCATTGCTTAGACATTTATACAGTGTCTAAACAACCCCCCTGTTCACTATTTCTCTCTTCTAGCTCTACAATTCGCTATTATTTCAACAGGGCCAAGGACAAGTGAGGCATGAGATAAGTTCAACAGATTTTGAGCAACTGCCATTCTCCAGAGAACCATAAACAGTTGGCTCTCAGCTCAGACTGCTTGGTGGTTGAGGTCAAATTCTTTCTTACTTATCATGTAAAATGCAGCTCTCACAATTGCCCCAGAAGATGGGAACACAGTTAGAGATGGGGACCTTTTGCTAAAGTACAGCAATGCATGACCTTCGATTGAGCCCTACCCCAGGCACAGTTTCCTCAGGGTGTAGAGGAGATAAAAGGCATAGGCACCAACTCACCCTTTTGCCTGTGAGTTCTTTTCTTCATCAAGGGACAGAGTCATGTGCAATGTAGACACCATTATTTGAACTTTCATGTGAGGCTTTGCAGATGGAGCTAACTATTGATCAGTAATTGAAAATAATTTGGTAGTGGTAGTGGCCCTTATCACAGATGATATTTTTCTCTGAAAATACTGAATTTCCAAGGATGAGGACCATATGGGGTTCTCGCGTGTATCTGTTTACATGTACTTCCACAGCAGCATTTGTTAGTTGTTGCAGATGTTCTGTGAAAAGACTTTCATGTTCACTCAACTGTGGTTTGAATTCATAGAGGGTCAGAAGATTAATTTTGTAGGCCAGGAACTCTGTTTTGAAAGAAAGAGAAAACATCAAAAAGGAAACACAAGCCTGAGCAACACATAAAATATGAAAATATACTCCAGACACATATGCACACATAGGTATTGATATGTCTTTTGAATTCAGTGCAAAATGTGTATTTCTCATGCATAGTAATAAAACGATTGAGCGTCACTACTTTAGAGGGTATTGTTCAAATGCCTAGAAACCATTTCTTCAGCTTTGTATGAGAAAATGGATTAAGACATGCTCGGAAGAATTTCACCCCAGTCAAGAGCTTTCTTCACAGTGCTTGAAATATCTCTCAATGTTTTTTTTTTTTTAACTTGGTTCAGTTTTCCTGTGGGCTCTTGACCCTCAGCAACCTCCACTGTGGAATCTTTTAGTTGTGAGAAGCATGTTGTGATTAGCAGTGGGCCTTTGTACATCACCATTATTTTAAGGCCCAGATCACTTTCCTGCAGTGACTTTCTACAGCTACAGCTGTGAGGCCTCTTCCTGTCTCTGACTCTGCACTGGTCTGATGTTCCCTTGACTGTTCTCTTTTTACTGACTTTAATATGGAGCCTTTCTTGTGGTTGCTATTGTGTATTTAAATAGCATCCAGTGGGCTATTTAATAGACAACAGTGGTGCTCAGGGTTGACCGGTATTACACATATTCCATACATTTGCAAGCATGATTATGTCTTCTTAATGACTTTCCCTTAAAACTTGGAGAAGTTCAATGCGATTAAATATCATGTTCAGTGTCAGATTTTATTCGGCAATCATCTCAACGAATTTCTAATCAAACCAACAGTTGTTACACTTGAGCAGTTACATCAACGCAAACTTGAATTAGAAGCTAGGGCCTTTGGAAGGTAATTAAGCCATGAGAGTTTGGGAATTTGGGATCAGCGCCCTTCCAGAGGGACCCCAGGTAGCACTCTCTCACACTGTCAGCTGTTTGAGGAAGATATGATGATAATTTTCTGCAACCCAGAGGAAAGCACTCAACAGAAGTCAACCATGCCCTACCCTGATCTTTGTCTTTCATTATCCAGGCCTGTGAGAAATAAACCTTAGTTGTTTTGGAGACACCCAGTCTATGGAACTTGGTGTGTGTTTTTGTGTGTCTAAATCGTGGAATTTGAAAATCCAGCAAGTTTCACTTTCCAGAAAGTCATCTTATTAGAAACACATGAAGTACGTTTAATACAAAGAAATCTTCGTACCACCAGTGAGACAGACATGTTCTCATCGTTCCATCAAATGAAAGTTTTGTTCAATTTCCTTTTAAACTTAGACTGAGATGATCTCGATTCAGGGAGGTCTGAGTGAACTTTTTACAAAAAGTGCAGCGAAGTAGCCGACCTTATTATCTGGGCCCTCCTAAGCAACCACACATTGGAACGAATAATTCGTTCCCAAAGCATCCTATCTTTCCTGCTTACTTGGCATCTGCAGTTCTTCTTGCAGGCAGGGAGAGACCCACAGCAGCAGTACACAGGTCCAAAGCCCCTGTAACTTTCAATCTCAGCCACTGTCCAACAAATTTTCCATTTTCATATTAGGGAGGCCTGGCATGAAAAAGTGAACCTAAGTGCATATGCCTTTTGGTCAATCGGAGGTTCTGCTCCCACATATGAGGCTGCTGGCTCCTCTGAGCCTTATATTTATTAACATGGTGACACATGTGGACCACCAAGCTTCTTGAGCTGCTTCCACAGCAAGTTTCTAGTAGACAGTTTCCTTTAACAGCTGCTCACAGGAAACATGTAGTGCCTTTTGAACAGTGTCTTGTCAGGAGAGATGACAGGCTGTGATACTAGACTTCCTATAATCTCTCTGTGATAGAAGAGTAGTATTCAGCTTGATCTGAGTTTAAAAATAAGGATAAATGAACCACTGTCCAAAGGAACTTCCAAACCCCTTGGTTCTTATTCATTTGAGGCCTCCTTTTTGGTTCTTGGGGACAGGCTCCCAAACAGAGTGGTAAACCTGACCCAGTCATTTGAAAATACCTCATTAGTTTGACAATCAGAAGCCAGAAGCTCTGAACCTCCTGCCTTGCTGGGCTGTCTCTCCTCCCCCCAAATGGAGTTATAGAGGTTAAATTTCTAACCTAGAAACACTCATTTCCACTAAAAATATGTGGTTACACCTTATCCTAAAAAGGCACCATGCAGCACCTTGTGGGTCTTTAAGACAGAACCATTTCATTGTCATGCTGTGTCGGAGTGGCAGGAAGGTATCACCCATCAAAACCTGCAGCATTGGACCACACAAAACCCAGAACATTCACCCCAGCTGGACTTTGGAAAGGTTTCCTGGGAGGTGAATCCAGCTTCTGGCCAAGGACCAACTCACAGGACCTTCCACAGCACAGGGGCTCTGCCATTGACCAGATGCACTAGTGTCAGAGCTCACACACCTCATGGAGAAAAGGAGATGCTTATCTCATTTGTGCTATTCAGGATCCAGAAAAGATCCTGGGTAGCTTGGAGGACCTGAGAGACGAAAGCTGGATGGCAGAACCAAGTGTGAAACAAGGACAGGTGGAGAAGCTGGCTTCTCTTCCAGGAGAGGAGGCAGAAGCTCCAGGAAGTAGCTGAGGATGATACAAGATCGGACATGTGACAAGCAAGGTTAAGAGTAGAGGAAGAGCACAGAATAAATGAGGGCTCTGATCTGGGGACCCGCTTCTTGCTTAGAAGTGACCCTGTCCTACTACCACAGTTCACTTCCAAATCTGTTGTACATTTCAGGTGTAGGAATCATGTGTTTCACATGTAATATGTCATGGGAGCTCTGGAACATGAGACGGACAGCAACAGCTCTGCTCACTGATGGGTGACGGAGTGTTGCAACACCTGATTTGTTATGTCCTCTTCACCAACATTGTAGGGCACAAAAATGTCATAAGAAAACTGGCGCCGGTCTTGGAAGTGCTCTACGTTGCATCTGCAGCTGTTCGGATCTCCCCAGGGCATAAAGGCACATATTCAACAAAGCACAGATCTGGTATGTGTGCAATGGGATAACTTGCAGTGTTCCCCAAACGCTTCTTGATCAAAGTTCTTCTCAGGACTGGAGGGGAAAGGAAAGGTGTTACGGTTTCAGACATGCGTCTGCTGATTGGAGGCAGCCTCTGTGGGGGCTTCACATGTTCTGTGATGTAATTCTGGCATTTGAAACAGGTAGCTTTGTGGATCAGAATCTTGGATCAGGACAAATTTTTATGGCAGCCATGGCAAGAAGTCTCTGTGCTCTCAAACTGCTGCCCGAGCTCCATAGCTTGGTTGCCAGGTGCCAGAGGGCTAGGACACACCCCACAGACAGGCTTTTTCGGCTTCACAATTTCTGCAGGCCTGCAGAACAAAAGGCATGTCCAAAGAGCACCCGTGCCCACCTCTCTTGCACCTCTGTGCACACGGAACACATGCACCAGCCCGGCGGGTTGGGCTCTGCTGGTGACCTGCCAGTGGCACACCACCCTCTCGGTCCTGCTGTTGTGCAGCCACCTGGCTGTCCTATGGTACTTGCTTAAAACAGCTCCGATTAACTAAGACAGGAATTGGTACCAAGAAGTGGGGGAGTGCTGCTGGAAAACATACCCAACAACGTGGAAGTGACTGTGAAACTAGGTAATGGGTAGAGGTTGAAAGAGTTCTGAGGTGCCTGTAGACATAAGGAAGCTGAGGGCAATTATGGTGCGGTCCCCATAAGAATGGAGGAGAGCCGTTGAGAAAGCTTCCATATTCCTAGAGAATGCCTAAATAACCATGTAAAAGATGTTGGTAGAAATATGGATGGTAAAGGGCATTCTGGTGAGCTCTTTGAGGTAAATGAGAAACTGTCTTTGGACAGTGTCAAAGAGGTGAACATTGTTATAAAGTAACAAAAAAGTTGTCTACGTTGTGCTTGAGGACTACTGTTTTGTAAAAGGTATAACCTGCAAGGGAGGGAAATTAGATACTTATCTGAGGAAATTAGTAAGGAAAGTGCTGGAGATGGCTTTGTTCCTCCTGACTGCTTATAGTAAACTGCGGGAAGACAAAAATGAACTGAAAATAAAAATGTTAAGGAGCGAGGACAGGAACTTAAAGATTTAGAAAATGCTCAGCCTATCCATGTTGCAAAAAAAAAAAGAAAGAAAGAAAGAAAGAAAGAAAGAAAGAAAGAAAGAAAGAAAGAAAGAAAGAAAGAAAGAAAAAGAAAAAGGGAAAGCTTTGTGATGAGCAGCAGGGCTGTGGTCCATGATGTTTACATAAGAAGATAACATGGAGTTGAACCATGGACTGAACCATCTCATTAGAAGCCGGGAATGGAGATAGCATTATGCTACTAGAATCAGAGCAAACTGGGACCAAAATACATAGAGAAAGGAGGACAAAATGAAGACTGTTGGACTTCTTTGACACAAAAGGGACAGACTATGGACCTCTTTGGTTGTGAACAGGTACTGTTCTTCAGGACACGGAAGGAAGGACCCCAAGGGCGATTCAGAGATCAACAGGACTCCCAAGAACCCCCGCCACCCAGGACCAGAGTGCTAGGGCACAGTGCTGCCTCCACCTCAGTTTCAAAGGACAGGACCAAAACTCTGCAGAGCTGTGGCAGTGAGTCCGACATCAGAACTCTCGAGGCATAGCTTCTGCTATGACAAACAACTGCAGCTTGGGTGAGAGAGCTGCTGTTTGGGCAGGACCCTGGAGGAGAGCCTCGGGGTGGCTGGGGCCACAGTAGAGAGCCACAGCACAGGCAGTGCCCCTCCAAAATGTGTGGTGATCTCAGTGCCTTAGGGGGTTTGGATGTCAGGACCATATTCCCAGTGTGTCTCTAATCAGAGCATCTTGCCCAAGAGAATTATACTCAAGCTCTAAGTTCTCATATAACTTGTCTTACTTCGGATTGGACTTGGTGGGAGTCATCATACCCTCCTTCTTACCTATTTGTTCTTTCAGCATTTGAAAGTCTATCTCACCCTGGCCCAAGTTTCTCTTTTAAAAACACGGAATCTGTTTGTTTTCAGAATTTCACAACTTATGAGAAATTTTGCCTCAGGATGAATTTTTCCTCGCATCTCGTCTATATCTGATTTAGAAGATATCCATTGAGACTTTGGGACTTAGAATTAATGCTGGAATGATTTCTGACCTTGGGGGATTTTGAAAGAAAAGTGAGTGTATTTTGCATGTCATTTCTCAATATACAGACATCAAATCACCCTGTTTTATGCTTTAAGTATAGACAATTATATTGATTAGTGATTGCTCCATAAAGTTTTTCAAAAGGACTTACTTTAGGAAACAGATGTTAGAATTTTCAGGGTCTCATTCTCTTCCCTTGCTCTCTCTTTCATTCTTCCATCCTCTCTTCTTCCTTTATTTTTAATTCCATTCTGTGAGCCATTTCATATACATGCTTCACATCTTGATATGATAAAAGATGGCATAGACTTAAAACTACTGTGACCATATTATTTATTATACAAACTGAAACACTTTAGAGCATGTGAAAGGCATTAATAATAATTGCACTGTTACTATATGTGATGTTGGGGACACATGGCTACTTTACTTTGACTATCACATTAGGACTAAACTAGCCCAGGGGAACATTTTTGTATTTCTGCACCATAGAGAAAAACATACAGTACTGGCCTTTCTATTTACTTCACGTTTGCAGTACTAAATGCCACTTTTCTGTCTTAGCTTTCTTCTATTTAGAAGATTATTTCAAGTCAAAGTGTTTAAATGACTCTTTCTTGTCAATTCCTTTAGATTTTTAGGTTTCTGAGGTGTTGCTTTGGCTATGTAGTAAAAGCATTCACAAGTTAACTTCAATTTAAAGCTTCCACTTAACAGGTTCACTTCATTTCATGAGTTCTGAATGGGAATAGACTTTTCGTTTTCTTGTACCAACAGAAAGAGGGGTATGTTTTAAAAAATACTAGTAAAATACATCCCTGGAAGTCTGTCTCATAAAACCAAAATGATCATGTTTTCTCTTTATGTTTAATGGAATTGAAATAGAATTCTGCTGTCATTTTACCACCTGTTATGTTTATCTTGCAGGAGTAGGGCAACCACAGGACTAAAGGAAGAGTGGGTGAAACCATGCCAAGTGTTCTGCAGGATATTTGACTGTTACCATTCTCCTAATAAAGTTTTATGGTTTTCTGCAAGTTGTCTTGCCCATCCTTTGTTAAATTTATGGCCAAGTGTTTGATCTTATTGAAAAGAATCTCATTTTCAGACATTTTCTCCTCTGATCATGCTGGTATATCCAGATGTATTTGTACATTGATATTGTATTCAGCAATCTTGCTAAATCTGATTATTAATTCCAAAAGGTGATGTCTTGATCCTTTTTGATTTTCAACATGCAAAATCCTATCATGTTTGAATATCAGCAGGTTTTATTTTTTAAAGTCTGAGATATTATGCCATTTTTTCTTTTTCCTGTTTTCAACGTTGGACAGAACCTCCAGTACAGTGTTAAGAGAACCAGTAAGAGGGGACCATCATTGTCTTATTCCTGATAGGAAACGGAAATTTTTTGACTTTTAACCATGTTTTCTCTGACACAACTGGAAATCCATTTGAATCTTAGTTTGTAGAAAATACATATCTTGAATATATGTTGGCCATCATCAAAATCTTTTGCATTAATTCAGATGATTACAGGGTGGTGTTCCTCCATTAATCTTAATGTCATGAATGACATAGATAAGTTCGTATATTTAAATAAGTGTCACTTTCTTTGCCAGGGCTCCGAGGGTAAAATTGGTCATGATATATTCTCCTTCCGAGTAATTGATGTCCTAACAATTTGTTTAGGTTGTTTGTGTATGATCTTATGAGGGACATGAGCCTATACTTTTATTTCACATTCCCTCTTTCTTGGACACTTGTTCCGAGGTTACGGTAGCTTCATACAACAAATTGGTATGTTAAAACCTCTTTTTCTCATCTCCAAAACGAAAGCCTTTGAAAAGCTGAGAAGATTGTAGACTACGCCTTCCCGTGTTCAGCTCTTTCTGGATTGCATCCATCTTTTTAGTTGTGAACCTAGAGAAGGCAGGTAACTGACTTGGGTGATCCAGCTGGGGATCAACCCAGCCAGATGCCAAAACCCATGAGAAAAGCAGCTGGGGCATTCCTTCCAATCCAACTCCCCTGTTACTCAAGGGGTACCTTCCCTGTGCTCACAGAAACAGCCCTGTACTGTGTTTTTCCACCTTCTGATGGTAGGCTGACCTCTGATCCACCTCTCAGAAAAATTCCCCTTTGATGCCATGCTGGGAGAACCACTCTGAAATCCCCACTTGAGTTTGGAGTTACTCCTGGATGCTGAAAATTTACTTTTCTTCCTGATCAGAGACTTTATGCCAAAATCCTTGTTGGTGAAGGAGTGAGGTCTGTCATGCACAATGTTCTGAGCTTACAGGGAGCTGGGAAGGACATGAGGGGATCTTCTGAGGCCAGGCTATGTGCAGGGAGAGAGGAAGCCAATGGGAGTAATAGGGAGTAACTGCAGTGTGGTGAATAGGGCTGGGGGAAGGTTCTCATGGGCCCCTGGGGTAGAATTGGTGGCCTAGTGCCCAGAGAAGTAGTGGGTATATTTGAGGAGAGAGAGTTGTGGCATATTTCAGTAGGAGAGGGAGTTTTCAGAAAGTACGGGGATGTTCAGAGGAGTTTAATGGGTGTTGCCATAGGCACTGTGATGGCAGAGCTCTTTTGTCTCTTCAGAATTCAGGACCAGACAGTGTGTGCTGAGAGATGGCAGAGATGACAGGTTCCAGGGCCCTACTCTTGTGGATCTGCAGTTTATTCTAAATGCGTGAGCAGCAGGATGCAAAATCTCACATCAGCAAAGTGGAGCATGGTTGTTCATAAAATGGCCATTCCAAGGATCTCAAAATGAGAGGTCACTCTCAGAAACACTCAAACTCAGGTGCCCACCCCATCCTTGGAGTGAACCTGCCTTCATCCCACAGACATGGCAATTACTGCAGGCTGAGAAGACTGTAATACCCCAGGCCTCTTCCATAAGGATGAACAAAACAGAAACTGTCACTGCCCACCTAGCAGGAGAGAGCCAAAGGTTTGTAGCCGTGTATCACAGGGTACAGCCTATAGGCTCTTTGGGATGGTGTGTGAGGCCTCTGAGTGAAGGGGACCTGTGACCTGTATGTAGGAGTTCTCTGAGCTGGTTGAGGTCCTTGTCCTCAATTGTGATGGGTGCTTGCTGTTGATATATATGAGGAAGGTCTTGGAAACATTTGTGGGTCTCTGAACTGTACAGAGGAGCACTTTTTGTTTAGGGCATTGGATGTCTGAGCTGTTCATGTATTCTGTATTCCAGGATGTTCCTGAGAGGAAGTCAGGTTGGATCTTCCTCGCTCAGTGCTCTCACTAGGTGTGTGGTTTCACCTCCCCTGGGATTTCTCCCATCCCTGCCCTGGTGCTTCAGAGATGAAATTTTAGGATCTCCGTTCGCAGGGAGGACAAGGCTTCAGTCCTGCATAACCGAAATAGCCCAAGCTAGGAATACTGATAAGAACAGTATGTGAAGACATCAACCCCACCACTGCTTGAGGCACTGTGACAACCTTACATCCATATATTAACTCAGGAAATCTTCTTGAACCCTAAGAGGAGGTCACCATTTTCAGATGAGACGCCCAGGGCTCAGTGAGGGTGAAAGATCTCAGCTCCTGAAAAAGAAGTAACTGAGAAAACAACTTGGGCCACTTGGAAGAGGCAGGGGAATACTCAGCACAGCCCAAGACAGGCAGGGGTTGACAAGGGACGAGGAGGAGTGAGATCTACTCAAGGCCTCCAGGACTCTGCAGCTGACTCACTGCCAAGATGTCTGTCACCTTGTCTCTCATTCACAGGGAATGCTTGGGACTTGATGTACAAAATGTGATCCTCCAATTATCTGAGGCAGTGGTGGTGGAATATAGAGAAGTGAGCCTCCATGTAGGTGGGGAAATACCTCAGATTCATGAGTTTGCACAAGGCGCCACTGCAGTGTAGAGATCTCTGCTTTCTGTTCCCTCTATAAAGCATTGTTTTTGCATTGAGATCAACAGGAGGGCAGTCAAGGCCTTGAAGAGGTGAGGGAGATCCTGTGCACAGCATGATCTTCCTTTTAATTGAAACATGTCCTCCTCCAAATAGGCAGAGGTGTTGAGACAACGTGTGTTGAGACAACATAGCTGATGCCTAGGCCATGGGAAATAGTCATCCCCTAGACACACTTTGTGGGGAGGGGTGATTTGTCTCATGAAGCGACAGGCACATCATCTAGTAGCAGGGCCGGGATCCCAGATTTGAGAGCTAATTAAGTGGAGACACTGTCCTGCTGGAAGTAGTCGCTCTGTTCCAAATTCTCTAATACCCTCTCTTTCTGACTTCTCTGTGCTTGTTACTCAGTCCCTTTCCCACAGCGGCCTGGGTACGACCTCACTCTTGTCATGAGAGCTCTTGCTTCACCTCTCCTGAGGGTATCATCCTTTTATGTGTATCTGTGTGGGGAACAGTTGTTGGAGTTCCCCTTAGTGCACAGGATGGAATAGAGATGTCATATGCTCTTGCAGAGGGGATGAGGAATGGGTTATTTCATGGGGCAAATTGGGAACAATTCAAACATTGGGCAAACTGGGTCTCTGGCCTCCTAAAGAGTTATGGGCCTTCTCTGCTAAAAACCCACTGATGAATCATTCATAATAAGTCAAAGCTCCATACTCCAGCCCAAATGGCCCAGAAGGCCTTATGTGTTTTGGTCCGCATTTCCTCTCTGACCTTATATCTTACCTCACCTATAATCATGCTTTGTCAGCCACACTGCCCACCACACTGCTACTTATACACGCTAGCCTGATTTCCACTCCCGTACTTTTCCACTTGCTCTTACTTCTGTCTGGGATATTTCTCTCCCAGATGTTCATCTCTTCTAGGTTTAAGCTCGAATGTCATCATCTTAGAATTTCCTCTACCACTGTTTTGAGAAAGGCTCCCCATTTCATTATTCTGATGTAATTTTAATCACAGCAATTTCTAACAGCTGACAATTCACTTACATCTTTGTGCTGTATGATCCCAATAGAGTATAAACTCCATGAGGGCAACTGTTTTTCTTTTTCCACACAGTTATATTTCAACTCCCTTTATAATGGCCGACAAATTATCTGGTGAGACTGAACACCATGATGGAAAAACATGGAACCAGCACAGCTGAGAATCTCTTAAAATGGAGTCGGAGGCTGTTAGGAAAGTGGGGCCTTTGTGCATCCTGTGCCTCAGTTCTCAGAGCTGCTTTTGAGTTGTTACCCTGATGCTAAACACTGCTCAAGGCTGAGTCATGAATAATCTGGAACAACAGCTGCTGTATAGACACGTTTGAACCTTACCTCCTTCCTGTTGTTTTTGCCTTCCTCATCTTGCATGTTGAAACTATCCATTCCCTGCTAACATAGCCATCAATCCTTCATTTGCTTGAAGGAATTACACTTTGTTGTTATTGCCTTTATAAACCCAGCCTTTCTTTGTTCTCAATGGAGCACAGTGTGGGTTGCTACTGGATCTGCAGGCTCTTGGGTGGCAATTCTTTTTGTCAAATAAATGTTTTCTGTTCTTTATGAAGTCTGAAAATCTTTCTGGATAACAAATGAATGAGAGAATGAATAAGTGATTGCAAATTTGCAGTGAGAAGCATAGCTTGACAGGCTGAGGATTCCCCTAAGGAACACGTTCAGGAGTGACAGGATTGTGACAAAGCCTGTGGTCTTCATCTCCCTACTTAGTGTCCTTGGGGCCCCTGGGAGATGGACCCTTCCCTCAGATAGTCAGATATCTTGCTCTCTCTCTCTAATACTGAAGGTCAAGCTCCACACCTGTCCTTCTGACCCCAGTCAGGGGCTCTAGCCCACCTGCCCCTTCAGAGAGTCGGCTGGGTGTTCCCACTAGACCTATTCTGCATTATCCAGAGAGACACAAGTTAGTGCAACACTCAGCCTGTAGAAAATGCTTGCTACATTTCCTGTTATCATTGCGGCTACTGCCGGGAGGTAAATTTCAGTTTAGGACGATGTTTTCAAGAATCCAAGACTGCAGCAAATTTTGGATTTTCATGCTGACTTTGCCCTCCCACTTTTGTGGACCGGCCTAGATTGGTCCACTAGTATCTCTAAGGGCAAGTTGTTCTGGCTTCGCAACACCAAGGGGCACTTAAGAGAAAATAGCTCAGTCCTGGGACATACTACTAGGCGCTCAGAGGTTGGACCATCCGCTCTGGGAAGTACCACTTGAAAGGTGGAATCCATTTGAAAATGATCCATTGCATTAGTGATGACACTGAAGGTTCACATACACCTCTTCCAGATTCAACCTTACACCAAGCTCTCAATTATCCTGTCACATTGAATACAGAATGGACAGCGGGTTTGAGGCTGCTTCCCTGATGTTCACTTCCACCCCTCCATATCGACATGGTCTCACCCAGCTGAGATGACTGGGACATGAGAAATAGGTTCTGGGAGAAGAGGGGTGGAGTCATGGATAGTGCTGGGCGGTGACTGGCTACTTCGAGACTGACGGAATAAGCCCTTCCTGGGCAAAGAGTGGTGCCAACTGGACCCCTAGTGGTGGCCTAGCTCTTGGTGGGAACAGGCTTACTGCCATCTGTGTGGAACCACTGGTCTGCTGGGAGCTGGAGCTGAGGGTAAGACGTGTGTGTGCACATGCATGTGCCTGTACCTTTGCCAGAGCCACAGATTTATTTATTCCTAGATTGCAAGTTTGGTTCAATATCTACAACATCAAATAATGTGATGTGCCACATTAGCAAATTGAGAGATACAAGTAATAGGATCATATCAGTAGATGCAAAAAAAAAAAAAAAAAGTGTGTGCAATAAACCAGCATCCATTGATAACAAATCTCAGAAAACTGGACATAGAGGGTACAAACCTCAACAGAATAAGACCCGTAAATGACAGAGCCACAGTTAACACAAGACTCAACAGGGAAAAGCTAAAAGTGTTTTTCTTAAGATCAGAAACAAGACAAGGATGCCAACTTTCACAGCAATCAAACAAGAAAGAGAAAGTAAAGGCACGCAATTTGGAAAGGAAGAAGTAAAGCGGTCCTTATTTGCAGAGAGCATGCTACTATATAGAAAGAACCCTTCACATCCCACCAAAATGCTATAAGAACTAATAGATGAATTCAGTAAAGTAGCAGGACACAAAATTAATATTCAGAAAGTGGTTGCAATTCTATACACCAATTAAGAACTAGTAGAAAGAGAAATTGAGAAAACAGTCCCATTTACAATTACATCAAAAGCAAAAAATACCTAGGAGTCAATTTAACCAAGGATGTAAAAGACCTCTACTCAGAAAATGAGAAGCCGTTGAAATAAGAAATAGAAGAAGAGGCAAATAAATAGAAATATAATCCAATCTCAGGGATAGGAAAAATTAACATTGTTAAAATGGCCATATGACCCAAAGCAATCTGTAGATTTAGTGCAATCCCTATCAAAATACTAATGACAGTTTTCACAGAATTAGAACAAACGATCTAAAAATGTACATGGAACTATAAAAGATCTCAAATAGCCACTGCAATCTTGAGAGAGAAGAACAAAGTTTGAGGTTTCATGCTACCAGCTATCAAACTATACTACAAGGTATACTAATTCAAACAGCATGGTGCTGCCATAAAAACACATAGATCAATAAAACAGAATTTAAAGCCCAGAAATAAATATACACCTATAACAAAGAGGCAAGAATGTACAGTGAGATGCAGACAGTCTATTCATAAAGTGGTACTGGGAAAACTAGACTGATACATGTAAAGAAATTAAACTGCACCCCAGCTTATTCCATATACAAGAATAAACTCAAAATGGATGAAAGGCTCAAATGTAAGACCCCAAACCAGGAAACTACTAAAAGAAAACATAGGCAGTGACCTCTGTGACATTGCTTTCAGTAATATTTTTTTCTAATATATCCCCTCAGGCAAGAGAAACAAAAGAAAAAAATAAACAAATGGGACTATGTCAAACTAAAATTTTGACACAGCAAAGGGAAACATCAACAAAACAAAAATACAGCTTACTAAATGAGAGCAGATATTTGCCAGTGATACATCTGATATGGGGTGAATATCCAAAATTTATAAAGAACTCATACAACTCAAGACCAAAAAACCCCAAACAATCCAATGAAAACAAAACAAAACAAAACAAGCAAAGGACCTGAAGCAGTATTTCTCCAAAGAGGACATACAGGTGGCCAATAGGCATATAAAAACATGCCTAAGGTCAGTAGTCATCAGAGAATTGCACATTAAAACCACCATGAGATAACCTCACACTTGCCAGAATGGCTATCATCAATAAATCAATAACAATTATGAGCGAGGATGTGGAGAAAAGAGAACCCTCGCATGCTGTTGCTGGGATTGCAATTGTTACAGCTGCTATAGAAAACAGTCTGGAGTTTCCTCAAAAAATTAGAATAGATCTATCTTATGACCCAGCAACTGCACTTCTGGATATTTATTCAAGGAAAACCAGAATGCTAACTCCAAATGATATATGTACCCGTATGCTCAGTGCAGTGCTATTTACATTATTCAAGATATGGAAGCAACTTAAGTGCCCATCAGTAGACAACTGAATTAATGAGTCAGGGTACAGATGTACAAGGAAATAGTGCTCAGCTGTAAAAAATGAAACATTACCATTAGTAACAACATGGGCAGACCAAGAGGGCATTGTGCTGAGTGAAATAAGTCAGACAGAGAAAGACAGATACCATATGACTTCACTTATATGTGAAATCTAATAAAAAAAATAAGCAGGCAAACAAAATGAAAGCGTACTCATAGATACAGAGGACTGGTGATTGTCAGATGGGAGGTGGGATTAAGGGGCTGGGTGAAAAGGGGAAAGAGATTAAGAATCACAAATTTGTCATTTCAAAATAGTCCCAGGGATGTGAAGTACAGCGTAGGGAATAGTCAATAACATTTTAATAACTATGTATAGTGCCAGGTAGGTACTAGACTGATTGGGAGGATTAAATTCGGTAAATGTCTAACCACTATGCTGTACACTGGAAATGAACATAAAATAATATTCAATATCAATTCTAATTGAAAATTGAATATAAAAAAAGAACCCTCGAGTGTTTTGAAACTCTCATCACGCAAGGTAATTCTCCTTTGGCATTGAGTCTGACCCTGACGCCCAAGGCCAGTCGAAATCCATAGCTGTGCACCCAAGGAGGAAACGGACTGAGGGGCATCCCACTGCACTGTCCAGATGCATCTTCTCCAGGATATACTCTTAATGGGTGGGAAACTTAAGTGGGAGATATTCAGTGTGATGTGTCATGAGCTGCTGAGCAAACCTGCTATGCCCGTTGCTGTTACTGCACTGAAGGCTTGTTTCCATGTCCGTCTCCCTCACCAGACTGTTAACGCGCCAAAAGAAGGTAGGAAACACACCCAGCTCATCCTGCTGTCCTCAAGGCAGCAGACCTGACATGCTGCCAGAGGCCAGTGCACCCAGGTGGAACGCAAGTAAAGAGTGAATGGCTGGACATGGTGTCATAATGATGAACTATATAGGTGTTGGTGTGCAGAGGGTGGGAGGGGAATGCCACAAGTCTTTGTCTGAGGACGCGTGCAGCAGGGTGAGACCAGTCTACACTGCATTATTCATCTCGCTATGCCCTCTCAGGGTCCTAGATTTAGCCAGCATATTAGTCAGGTTGCGCCAGAGAAATAGTACCAGTCGTACATGTGTACGTATGACTGTGCACATAACAGTGTAAATATATGCACGTGCACACATGCACACACACACGCACACACACAGTGTGAGTGATATATTTGCAGGAATTGGCTCATGTGATTTTGCAGTCATTCAGGTGGAAAGTTCAAAACCTTCAGGGAGTAAAGGTTACAGAACTACGGTAGAGTTGATGTTGCAGCTCGACTCCACAGGCAGCCTGGAGGCAGACATTCTTCTTCCTTGAAGCACCCCTATCTTTTTGCTCTTGAGGCCTTCACCTGACTGTCTGAACAAATCCCACCCACATTATGGGCAGTAATCTGTCTTACTCAAAGTCCACCGATTTAAAAAGTTGATCTCATCAGAAAAATAGCTTCTCAGCAACATAGAGACTGGTGTTTGAACATTTATCTGTGTACCATGGCCTTGCCAAGTTGACACCTAAAATTAACCATCATGGCCAGTTAAAACAAATTCCACTAACCATGAAAGTCTATCTTAGCAATGCAGGGCATTTTTTTTTTAATGAGCCTCTTTGATCTGGCCCAAGTCACCCATTTTCACTCTGTGGAATTTATTAGTGAATCACTAAGTGGAAGAAGACTGGAAAGCCATCCAGCCCAAGAAAGTGTTAGGACAGTCAGGGCACACACATAGAAAATGAAGTCCCAGAGGACACACGTGGTACCCTGGAAACAGTTTACATTTGTTAGGGTGCCTTGAGCAGGACCTACATCTGTTGGCCAGTAAGGCTCCCTGCGGCACCAGTATAGCTTCCCAACGAGGGACCTTCCATGCTTGGACTCCATGTCCAGTGGAATTATTCGTTGTGGGCCCTGGTTTCAGAGGGACTTTCTGGAAACTGTCAGTTCCTGTTACAAACTGGTTTCTCTGTCCACGACACTGGTTCTTTCTCTTTTCAAGGGTGGACAACCTCTGGAGGCATTCGGGCATGCAAAGTCCAGGAGCTGGGGACATGCCTACTATCCCATAGTCAGAGTTCTGTCAGGTGGGACTGGAATCTCAGCAGTCAATTTGCATTCAAAGGGCTCACAGCAACTTGCAAAGGTAATAGACAATTAATTGTTTGTATTTACATTGTAGAATTCAATGAGTTTTTTTTTCAATTATAGTTGGCATACAATAAATATACCAGATTCCATTGTACAGCATAGTGATCAGAGATCCACATACCTCACAAAGCAATCACTCCACTAAATCGAGTAGCCTTCTTCCCCCTTACATATTTATTACATTATTAACAATCTTCCCCATGCTACACTCTACATCTCCATGTCTATTCTGCAACTATCCATTTGTACCTCTTAATCCCTTTGCCTTTTTTTTCATCGCACCAACCCGCTTCCCATCTAGTAGCCCTGAAAATATTCTCTGTATCTATGAATTTATTTCAGCTTTTATTGTTGTTGTTTATTTTGTTCTTTAGATTCCATATGTGCATGAAATCATGTGATATTTCTCTTTCTCTATCTGACTTATTTCATTCAGAGCAATACCCTCTATGTCTCTAAAGGCAATATCTTTTTCCATCCCCTTCATTTTAGACTCTGTATGTCTTTTAATCTGAAGTGAGTCTCTTATAAGAAGCACATGTAGGGGTCTTGTTTTCTTATTCATTTAGCCCCTCTATCTTTTGGTTGGGGCTCTTAATTCTTTTCTACTTGAAGCACTTGCCGATAAGAATGTAGTTATTACCATTCTTTATTCTTGTTTTTGATACATGGTTTCTCTTCTTAAAGAAGTCCCTCCAACATTTCTTGTAATACTGGCTTGGTTTTGATGAATTCCCTTAATTTATTTTTGTCTGGTAAGCTTTCTCTGTCCTTCAACTCTAAATGTTGATTTTTCTGAATAAAGTATTCTTGGTTGTAGATCCTGGGTTTTCATCACATCAAATATTGTTTGCCAAGCCCTTCCATCCTGTACAGTATTTTTTTTTTGGAAATCAGCTGCCACTCTTATGGGTGTTCCCTTGTAGGAAACTAACTGCTTTTTCTCTTCCTGCTCTTTAGATTCTCTCTTTGTATTTAACCTTTGTCATTTTAATTATAATGTGTCTCGTGTGGGCCTCTTGGGATTCCTGGCTTTTGTGACTCTTTAGCTTCCTGGGGTTTTACATCTATTTCCTTCACCAGGTTAAAGAATTTTTCCATTATTATTTCTTCAAATAGCTCTTCAGTGTCTTGTTTGTTTGTTTGTTTGTTTGTCCCCCCCCGTAACCCTGTGACATGGATGTTTTTACATTTAATAGTGTCCCAGAGACTCCTTAAATTATTATTATAATCTTGACTTCCATTTTCTTGCTTTTCTGATTGAGTGTCCTTGGCTTTCTCATTCTCTCTTTAGGTCATTTGATCCTCTTCCTTATTCACTATGTTTATGTAATTTAATATACTTTCATCTCAAATAATATGTTCTTCATTTCTGACTGGTTCCATTTTATAATTTCCATTTCCACTTTTATATTTTTTATCTCTTTGTTGAAGTTCTCACTGAGTTCATCTACACTTCCCCTAAGTTCATTGGACAACTTTATAACCAGTGTTTTGAACTCTGCATCTATTAGATTTGTTGACTCCTTTATTCCTGAATCTCTGTTTTGTTCTCTCATATGGTTTCTGCTTCTTCGTATTCCCATTTTGGCTGTATTTCTGTGTCTGTTTCTATGTACTTGGCAAAGCTCCTAAGTCTCCCAGTCTTATTAGTGTGGATTTGTGAAGTAGGAGTCTGTCCAGTGTCACAGTCCTGAGAAGGGTTCAGCTGCAGGCCAAATTTAGCTCAAGCCTCTACCTCTCCATGGCCAATTGTTAAGATTCAGAAAGCAAACCACAGATGCCATGCTTCTAGTTGCCTCAAAAGGCCATACCAGAAACTGAGGCCAGCTGCCTCCAGTGTGAGTCTAGGCACTGCTCAGAAAGGAGCATCTGACTCACTAAGGATACACCTGGATGTGGCTTGGATGGAGCCTTGAGCTGGGGGAGGCAGAGTTTCAGAGAATCCTCTGGACTGTGCGACCTCTGTTATCCAGTTTGTTGACATCTCAGCTATGGCAGCATTGAGTCCACAAACTGGGAAGGTGGAGGGCTTAACAGAGGAACAATGGATACTGCCAGCACTTCTGTACAGAGTGAGTCTCGCCTCTGGCCCTCACTTCAACAACTCATTGTATCCCTGAGTGTCCCCCGTGCCCCTTGCGCAGCCGCCTGGGCACTGGCGCTCAGAATGAACAGATCCATCACCACGAAAGTCCACTTGCGACACTGCCCCTTTAAGAGCCATCCACAGCTGCCGGCTGCTGTTGCTGTTATATCCTCTGTCCCACTCAGTCGCTCAGCACCTGGAAGCTTCATGTCATTACCCCATCCTACTTCCTCTTGTTGCAGGGTGACTTTTATTTCTCTTCCTTATTATAGGGCTTGTTTATCTAGATCCCAGGTGATTTTCCTTGCTGTTTGCTCCTTGTTTCTGTTGCAACATTAATTTGGTCACCAGAGGAATGAACAGAGCCTTTATCACCTATGCCATATTGGGGGGTGGAGGCAGGGGTACATAGATCTTTGTGGATAAATGTTTTCAATTTGGGGGGGGGGTAAATACCCAGTAGAGGGATTGGTGGATCATATGGCATATTAATTCCTAGTTTTAAAAAAATATCTCCACACTTTTTTCTACAGTGCTTGTACCAGTTTGTAGTCCCACCAGAAGTTTATTAGGGTTCTTTTGCCCCCAGAACCTCACCAACACTTGTTATTACTTGTTCTGTTCATGATAGCCATTTTCACAGGTGTGAGGTGGTATCTCATTGAGATTTTGATTTGTGTTTCCCTAATAGTTAGTGATGTTGAACATCTTTTCCTATGTGTTGGCTTTTTATATGTCTTCTTGGAAGAAGTGTCTGTTCAGGTCCTCTGTCCATTTTTTAATTGGATTGTATGCTTTTTTGTTGTTGTTGAATTGTATGAGTTCTTTGTGTGTTTTGGATATTAGGCTCCTTTTGGAGGTGTTGTTTGCAAATATATTTTTCCATTTGATAGTTGTCTCCTTGCCTTGTTGGTCATTTCTTTTGCTGTGCAGATTTTTAGTTTGATACAGTCTCATTTATTTTTTCTTTTACTTCTCTTGACTTTGAGGTCAAATTCACAAAATCTTTTTAAATTTAAGGTCCATGAGTTTAGTACTTATGGTTTCTTGTACATAATTTATTGCTTTAGGTCTTATATTCAGGTCCTTAACCCATTTTGAGTTAATTTTGATGTGTGGTGATAGACAACACACCACAATCTAGTTTCATTCTTTTGCAGGTGGCTTTCCAGTTTTCCCAAAACCATTTATTGAGGAGGCTTCCCTTTCTCCACTGTATGTTTTTGGCTCCTTTGTCAAAAATTATTTGTCCATATATGCAGGATTTTATTTCTTGACTCTCAATTTTGTTCCACTGGTCTTTCTGTCTGTTTTTCTGCCAATACCATGCCATTTTGATTATTGTCACTGTGGAAGATTCCCTTACCTTTTTGTATGTCTGGAGAAGTCTTTATTTGTTCTTCATATCTAAAGGAGAGCTTTACTGGATATATAATTCTTGACTAGTAATTCATTTCTTTCAATAGTTTGAATATTTGGTTCCACTCTTTTCTTGCTTGTCAGAAAGTTTGGTGATAATCTAATAGGTTTTCCTTTATAAATTACTTTCTTCTTTCTCTTGGCTGCCTTGAGGTTCTTTCTTTGTCATTAATTTTTGACAGTTTTTATATAATGTGTCTTGGAGAAGACCTTTTCAGGTTGAGGTAATTGAGTGTTCTTTGCTTTTTGGATTCAGACAGCTAGTTTTTTCTATCAACTGTTTGTTTGAATATGCTTTCCGTCTCCTCCATTGCTTCTCCTTCTGGTATACACATAATTCTTGTGTTGCTTTTTCTGGTGGTGTCAGATAGTTCTCATAGAGTTCTTTCATTTTTTTTCTTTCTCAATTCTCTTTCTTCTTCCTTCTGCATCATTTCCAGATTTCTGTCTTGATATCACTAATTCTTTCCTCCATCTAGTCAGCTGTATTTCCTAAGCTTGATATTTTATTCCTAATCTCTTTAATGTGTTCTTCGTCTCCAGAAGTTCTATTTGCTTCTTTTTTTGTGTGATCTGAATCTGCTTGATAATGTATTCATTTTGTTTACTTATTTTCTTTCTAATTTCTTGGAATTATCAGTCATAATTTTCTTGCATATCGATTTTTTTCATAAGTGCAATCTTGAATTCTCTGTTAAGTCGTGTATTTCTATGTCTTTGAGCTTATTTTCTAGAGATTTTTCACTTTCTTTCTGAGCTGCCTTGTCATCTTGTTTGTTCATGGTATTTGATGGACTATTTCTCTGCCTGAGCATTAATGAGAGTACTCTGACTTTTTGTTTGTTTGTTTGTTTGTTTTGAAAGAAAATTTATTATATAGTGATCTCTCTTTAGGAGTTTGACAAGAATGTGTTTTTCTTTTGGTTTCCAGTAGGTGGCGTCTAAGCCTCTTTGATATCTGCTTTGAGGCTAACAATGCCCCTCTGTCTCTGGCGGGCTGTGTGCTTCCTCTGTAATCAGGTCTTTCTGTCCTAGGTGTCTACACACAAAGCTCCCCCCACCACACACACACGTGAAAGGGTGCAATGGATGATGCGGGGGGGGGGGTCTGAGTTTCTGAAGAGGTCCTGAAGTCTCATTACTGTTCCAACAGTCAGACACTATGTTCTGCTGCTTCCTTCTGACTCACTCTAACTGGTTGGGGGTGGTGTTGAGGTGGAGAGGTCTGCTGTGTATGTAGCTGTTTCCCTTCCCTTAGTGTTGCCCCCTAGGTTTCAGCTGTCCTGCTTCAATATCATCATGCCTGTCACTGGTAACAGCTTAAGTGTATACTTCAGTACTGGTTGCACAAATTCCCCTGGAGCTTGATGTTTTGGGCTCTGAGAGGATATGGGGGGGGGGCGGATTTGTACTCGGTTGGTGAGCGGCCTCAGCCAGGCTCCATGACTTAGCCACCCACTTGGCAATGGTGGTTGCTAAGCCACAGCTGTCTCCCTTTCACACTCAGTATCTGTCCTGTTCTCTGTCCTGATCCCTGGGCTTCACCGTGTGGAATATGCTGGTCACTCAGGCAGCATTGCTCTGGGCCTCAGAGGGCTTCAAAGGTTCAATACTGGCTGTGAAATGTCTCATTCCTCCTATTTTTGGAGAGAGGACTAGCTGCATAAGCAGCTCCTTTGTTTCACACTCCTAATCTACCACCTAGTGTCATGCAGATTTGCCCACGTTTGGATGCTCTGAAGGTATGCTCTCTCAGATGTGCTTGTGTGCAGATTGGATGTTATTTGTTGAGTTGTAGATGTTCAGCTTGTTGTTACTTCAAAAGAAGACATTAGCGAGATCCTTCATGCCACCCTACTTCTGACATCATTATGTTTCTTAACATTTTTGAGCCTCTATAATCAATGGAAATGTTGATGGCTTGGGCTTGATGGTATTTCTTTTCTCCAAGACCTCTAGGAAAGGGTTGGTTAGGGCATCTGTTAGAGTAAAATGATGAGTGGGTAAATATTGGGAGGGTTATATATCATCTTTTGAGCCTTTTATCAAACTTAAATCCCCCAGGACCATCTTTCCCCTTCTTACACACCCTTCCTTTTTTATATTTACATCTACCACAACGAACTCGTAGAAATTTGGGGAGAATTGTAGATAGCAATTAATTTGTTAAAAAGTGAATTTGATAAAACTCTCACAAAATAATAGATACCCCACAAATGTTTTTCATAGTTTGATTTTGAGACAATGCTGTCATTGAGTGTTCTGTTCTTTCTTTCTTCCAGGACAAAGGTATATTTAGCCATTAATATAGCTGATCAAGTCTCTGAGTCCAGAGATTAAAATCTAGGAAGAAGAAGGTTAACTGTGGATCAAGCATTTTGGTAATCTCCAGAACAAAGTGATGGTACAAGATCTTGGTAGGGCTTTAGGAGCAGGTCTGATGGTTGAAACATCATGACATACAAAGTGGTTAGTCAGGCTCCCTTATACCACAGAAAATCGCTATCTGGTTTTGAAAATTAAACTCAACACATAACATTATTCCAAAGAATGAAAAATGCTATAGAAATGGAAGAAATTCCACAAAGATGAACTAGAAATAGTCATAATATAAAAAGTTCATGAAGGTGACTTCATAATGTAGTGGTTAGCACATCTGCTTTGTACATATACGGTCCTGGGTTTGCACCCCAGATAGAGCCACGGACCATACCCCGGGTGCACCAGACCCTGGGGGTGCCAGGCCCTAGGTACACCAAGTCCTCTGAGTGCACTGAGGGTGCCAGGTCCCGGGTGTACCAGGATCTGGGTGCACACTGCGAGCCTGTAAGAAGGGACACACCCTTCCTTTAGAGATCCAGTTCTTAAGGGGAAACAGCAACATCCATGGGTCAGGGGTGGAAGTAGGGTGGGGTGAATTAAAGAAGAGAAATAAAAAAGAAAAGTTCAGAGTCAGAAGTCAGGTGGTGGAAACATGCCTCAAAAGCAGTACCACAATATCTATGATAAAGGTATGAACAGTATCTGATGGGAACAGAGAGAAGGAAACAAATAACTATAAATAACTTTCCGCAGGAGTCAGGAGCACTTGAACCACGTTTGTAAGGATGTGTTGGAGTTCATCAGCCATCAAAACTGTGAGGATGGCATTCAAAGAACAAGGAATGGAATTTTCAAAGACTCAGAAGAATTTATTTTGCAAATATTTATTGAAAACTTTGTGTTCTTCAAATACTATGCAAGGCTCTGGGGATATAAATAAATTAACATTGCCTCTATTCAGGTTACTGGTGAATTCATGTATCCTGAACTGGTAATGAAAATTTTAACAAACCAGTTTTCATCTTTTAAAAAGAAATGGCTGAAAAGATTCATGGGGAAAACCATCTTGTCACCCAGTTGGTTCCCCACAAGGGAATTCAATACTTTATTATTGTCACCATTATTTCCAGCTTTGTAGGTCCAGAAATTAAATTTTGTCCATGTAACCAAAAGGAACTGGGCTACAAAGGACTACCTCACATTGATAAAGTTATATCTAACCCACATGGCACATAAAATGAGATCAGTGGTACATTTAGATGAACTATTCTAAAAGTACATATTTAATCATTTTTTAAAAAACCAATACATTTTTGTCTCACTTAAAAAATTTTTTATAGTCACTTGTTAATTATGACAAGTGAGGGATTTTCACTTATAGTAATGATGTAACATTTCATTTTCAAATATGCTTATTGATATATGTTGATTTAATTCAAAGGAAAATAGTAGGCCTTATAGTGCAATAATGAGATTAATAAATTAAAATTCTTAGCAAATATATAGCTCACGCAAGTAAAATATTTATGTAGAGTGGAGTCATTTGGTATTATAATAGTATTTACCATGATCAAATATGGCAAAAAGAGTAAAGGTGGTAGACACATGATTACTGAAATTTAGGAACACTGGCATAGTCATTAAGAGTAAGGATGCTGGAGACAGACCTGAGTCCAAATCCTAAGTGCCCTGTTATTTGGCCATGGGACCTTAAGAGGAATGCTTTTTTTTTTTTTTCCAATTTCAGATGCTTCCTCTGTGAAATCTCAATAATAACTTAACTCACAGGGTGGTTGGGAGAGCCTATGCAAAGACCTTACCAAAATACCTGACACATAGTAAGTGATCAATAAATCTTTACTATTATTGTTGTCATTGTTTATGTTACTAGTGACCATCACTTTTCAGATCAGTGCTCCTTCCTTCATGGTATCTCAAGTACGAGGAAGACAATGTCAGGGGAGGTAGTTATTCAGGTGGGGATAGAGAGAGGGTCACAGGGAGGTGAAGAGAGTTCAGTGATTCTCATGGCTCCTCTTTAATGTTTCCCTTCCATTTCTTGTAAGGCCTGTCAGAGAGGACATTAGCTTTGTAAAGTTCCTTTGAAGTATCATGGTGTGCATATTACATTTTTCATAGAGTCCCTCTGAAAAGACAATACTTTGCAGAAGATGTTACACTTAGATAATTTGTAAAGGCTTTTGATTTTTAAAGTTTCATTAGTATGCTATTGTAGGTACTGCAAGTCAATGTCTGGTGCCAGGGAGAGCAGATTTTGCTTGGAATGAAGGTGATGTGTGTCAAGGTGAATGAGCTGGGCATAGACCCTGTTTTTGTCTTACACTACATCTGTCCAACCAGTGTAGTCTCATATTGTTCCCTCCATGTTGGAGGACTGCTTCCACATAATAAAGACATATAAACAGAGTATCTAAGTCCACACCTGGAGTGAAGTATGGCCCTCAGTACTAACCTGTGCCAGGTCCTGGAAGCCGTTTGAGGCTAGTGTTCTTTAGATGAGAAAGCCTAAGAGCCCCAACACAAGATAAGAGTCCTGTCCTGGCTATGTGACATTGAGCAAGTTATTAAATAGGCCTCATAGATTCAAACGAATCAGTGGTGATAGTTCTGATGTTGCGGGTGGAAGAAAAGGGGAGCTTTAGACATGTTTTTCTTAAATTTTTTCTGCTAATTCAAACAGTTTATATATCTCAAAGTCAGTTTCTATTAATTGCTGTTTTTGTTGATTTTGGTTCACTCTTTCTTGCTTCTTGGTATGTCTGGATTTTTTTTTTCATTTGCTTGCTCTGTTTTGTACAGAACATTGTAAATGATGCATTGTTTGAAATTTGGACTGTATCATATTCCATAAATGTTGTTCTGTTTTGTTCTTGCCACTAGATAATTTACTGTTTGGTCCCTTTGGGTCTGTCAGTTGGCTTTATTTCTTTGTGAGGATGATATGAATCAGTTTTGAACTGAGTTCTATGGCAGAGTATTTTATTCCTACTGCCTGGCCTCTCTGTCACCTAAACTGAGTACCTGCAATTTTCAGCAAAGTCTCTGCAGTCAGCTCCACAGCAGCTGCTCTGTCATTGGCTTCTTGGAGTCTAGCCCTCAGCTTAGGACAAAAACAGCTTTTCCTCTCCAAATAAGATCTGTAAATTTTAAGAGCTTCAGCAGCTGCAAAACCCAAACTCCTCAACTTGTTTAGGTGTTTGTATTTTGTTTAGATTCTACCTCCTTGTGCCACCATCTGGTACATACCCCTAGGCAGCAAATTATGGCAAACATTGGTTTCATCTTATGTATTTCTTTCTCACAATTCTGCATTCCCTGTTGTCCAATAACTCCAGTCTCCTAATGAATTATACATAGTTTCATAGTTATTTATAGTGTAAATGAATGTCAGGGGCCAGCTACTATGTGGTAGACTGGTTGGTATCAATGGTTTCTCAAATATTAATCACTGTTCTACTGAGAGGCAGTAATAGAATGTCTAACTGGACTTCAAACATTTTTTTTGTTGTTGCTTTTTGCGAACACAGATTGATTTAGAAATAATTCAAAATCTAAAATTCTGTGCATCCCCTCCTAGGAAGTTTTCTGGTGTAGAGGAAGCAAACTTTGAGTCTGTAAAGTGAGATTGTGTTAAGGGAAGGGCCATACTGTATCGATTTTAGACATGGCAGAGTTCAGAGCAAGGAATATTATCAAAGATGAAGAGGACCACCACATAATGATAAAGGGGTCAGTTCTCTAAGAAGACATAACAATCCTTAATGTGTATGTGCCCAACAAGAGAGTGTCAAAATACATGAGTCAAAAACTGATACAACTGCATAGAGGAATAGATTAATCTATTATTATAGTTGGAGACTTCAACACCCCTTTAAAAAAATGGCCAGATCCAGTAGGCAGAAAATTAGTAAGGACATAATTGAACATAAGAACACTATCAATTAACTGGATGAAATCCACCCATATAGGTTATTTTACTCAACAACATCAAAATACACATTCTTCTCAAGGTCACATGGAACATTCATCAGAATAGTCCATAGTCTGTAAAATACACCTTAACAAATTTAAAAGAATAAAAATCCTATAAGACAACAATGGAATTAAACCAGAAATCAATAACAAAGATAGCTGAAAAACTCCAAATACTTGGAGATTAAACAATATGCTCTGAAATAGCATGAGGGGCAAATAAGAAATCTCAATGGAAAGTAAATATATTTTGAGCTTAATAAAAATGAAAATACAACTTATCAAAATTTGTGGGATGCAACAAAAACAGTATTTACAAGGAAATTTATAGCATTGAATGCATATATTTTGGTGTTGAAAAGAGGAGAGATCCAAAATCAGTAATCTCAGCTTCCACTTCAGAAAACTAGAAAAAAAGAGCAAATTAAATACAAAGTAAAAATAAAAGAAATGATAAATATTAGAACAGTAGTCAATGACATTGAAAACAGGAAATTAATAGAGAAAATCGATGAAACCAAATGCCGGTTCTTTGAAAAGCTAAATTAAATCATGAGCTTTTAGGCAAGCTAACTAATAATGAAGAGAGAAGACACAGATTACTAATAACAGAAATAAAAGCAGGAACAGCAGTACAGATCCCATAGAAATTAAAAGATTAATAAAGAAATATTATGAATAACTCTATGCCCACAAATTTGGTAACCTAAACAAAATGGGCCAATATCTTGAAAGATACAATTACCAAAACTCACACAAAAAGTAACAGATGATCTGAATAAGCCTATATCTATTAAAGAAGTCAAATCAATTATTAATAACCTTTCAAAACAGAAAGCACCAGGCCTAGATGGATTCACTGGTTAATTTTACCAAACATTTAAAGAAGAAATAATCTTCCACAATCTCTTTCAGAAAGTAGAAGCAGAGGGAACACTTCCTAACTCATTCTCTGACTTTTAAATGAGCAATGTCTCTTCTCACCAAAGCCTTGCAACATGGTTCTGGAAGTTCTAGCTAATCCAATTAGACAAGAAGAATAAATAAAGTCATACAGGGAGGGAAGAAATAAAATTGCCTTCGTTTGTAGATGACATAACTGATTATCTACCTAGAAAATCTGAAAGAATCAACAACACCAAAATCTTCTGGAACTAATAAGCAGTTATAGCAAGGTTTCAGATTATAAGGTTAATATATAAAAGCCAGTCACTTTTTTATATACCACCAATGAACGAACAACTGGAATTTGAAATTAAATACACAATGTCATTTACATTAGTACTCCCCCAAAATGAATTACTTAGGTAAGAATCTAACAAAAAATGTCTAAGATCTATGTGAGGAAAACTACAAAACTATAATTAATGAAATCAAAAAAGAATTAAATTAATAGAGAGATTTTTCATGTGACTCAACATTGTCAAGACATCACTTCTTACCAACTTAATCTATAGATTCAATAAAATCCCCCCCAAATCCTGGCAAGTTATTTTATGCATATTGACAAATTGTTTTAGAAATTAAATGCAGGGGCAAAAAATACAGAACAGACAACAGAATATTGAAGGAGAGGAACAAAGCTGGAGGACTGACACTACCTGACGTTCAGACTTACTATAAATCTACAGTAATCAAAACAGTGTGGTATTGGTGAATAGACAAATACATTAGCAGAAAGGAATAGAGAGCAAAAGAACTTCCCTATGAAAATTTAGTCAACTAATCTTTGACAAAAGAGCAAAGAGAATACAATGGAGCAAAGACAGCCTTTTCAATGAATGGTACTGAAACAACTGGACATCAACATGCAAAAAATTTTCTGGACACAGACCTTACACTCTTAACAAAAATTAACTCAAAATGAATCACAGACCTACATATGAAATGCAAAACTATAGAACTCTCAGAAGATAACATAGGAAGAAATTTAGATGAATTTGGGTTTGGCTCTGACTTTTTAAATATGACACCTAAGGCACAATCCATGAAAAAAAAAAAAAAGAATTGATAAGTTGGACTTCATTAAATTAAAATTTTCCGCTCTGCAAAAGACTGTCAAGAGAATGAAATGATAAACCACAGACTAGGAAAAATATTTGCAAATGACGTATCTGATAAAGGACTGTTATCCAAAAGATACAAAGATCCTTTAAAACTCAACAATAAGAAAATAACCCAATTAAAAAATGGGTCTAAGAGCTTAACAGATATCTCATCAAAGAGGATATCCGTGGCGAGTAAGCATATGAAAATATACTCTATCCTATGTCATCAGGGAAATACAAATGAAAACATCTATGGGATATCACTACACACCTACTAGAATGGACAAAATCCTGGCCACTGAAAACATCAAATGCTGACAAGAATGTAGAACAATAGGAATTCTCATTCACTACTCATGGGAATGCATAATAGTACAACCACTTTGGAAGATAGTTTGGCAGTTTCTTATAAAACTAAACCTACACTGAGAGTTCCAGTTATGATGGTGGAATAGGAAAATACTGTGCTTGCCTCCTTTCACAACCACATTAATTGAACTACAGAATTACCATCATTGGGAGTCATCTGAAGTCTAGCTGAACTACAACTGGGGACACAGAAGAGGCCACTTTGAGACTGATAAAAGGAATGGAAACATGAGACAAGCTAGTCTTGTGTGTGGTAGTTGAGAGTCAGAGAAATATCTCAATTGCAGAGATCCCCTTGGAAAAACAAGGGGTCCCAGCCCCATACCAGGAGGAGAAGTCCCCACAACTTCTGGTTGTGAAAACCAATGGAGATTGTGGATGAGTGAGACAAAGAGTGACTGCAGTCGCAGACATTCCTCTTTAGGGGCTCACATGCAGACTTACTCGCTGACTGACTCACTTGCTTTGAGTTCCAGCACTCAGGTCGCAGCTTGAGAGGTGCCAGAGACATACAAGTAGAAACTGAATTGTCTGGCTTCATGTCAAAGACTGAAGGGGCAGCTTTCTCTCAGACAGAAGTGTTGGCAGAAGCCATTGTTCCTTTGTTGAGCTCTCCCCTGCCTGGCTTAAATATGCAAGCAGCCATCATATCTGAGACTCCATCAATGTAGCTAACACTGGTAGGCCTGCCCTGGTGATTCAGTGAAAACCAACCCCCTCCAAATTGTCGGCCTACCAAAGCTGCTTCAAGTGAATTTGCCATAAAAATGGCCTGTCTTAGCTCTTGTACAGATTTTCCTAAAAATCTCTCAAACGTTCACAAAACCTAAACGAGAAGCATTTGCTTTTGGCATGCCCTGTACCTATTGATGAGCACTAGCAACAGCCAGCCTCTGTTTGCATCTTGGCCTCTAGAGGCATTTATAAGCCCAGCATGGGTGGTAGCCATCTGAAGATTGGTTTGTGGCTCATGCCAAGTGGCCTGAGGCCAGGCACAGGCTGCAACTGAAGTTGGCCTGTAGCAGGTCCCCTCCCAAGAAGCCCTGGCTTGCAAACTGAGTGGCCAACTTCAGTCTGAGCCAGAACACCACCAGGGTCATATCTGAAAATGACACACCAAAAAGGTAGACTAGGCCAGCACCAGAGTCCTGTTAAAGGGAATCCTGCTCTGTAGGGTCAGCTTCTGCACAACAGCTCCTCCAATGGCCATGGCCAGTCACCACAAATAATCAGCCCAAGGGTCAACCATTCTCTTGCTGTGCAAACAGCAACCAAGGCTCAACTAAAAGAGGAGAGCACATACAACCCACACAAGGGACATACCTAGAGCACCAGTTCAGGTGAACAGGGAAGACTGTACCACTGGGTGCCATAGCACACTGACTACATAAGGCCGCTATACTAAGGCTAGGAGACATAAAGGCCCTACCCAATAAATAAAAACAAACACAAGTAGTCAGCCAAGATGGGGAGATAAAGAAACATGTCCAAAATGAAAGAACAGAACAAAGCTCAAGAAAAAAACTTAACAAAATGGAGACAAACAATCTACCAGATGCAGAGTTCAAAACAATTTTCATAAGGATGCTCAATGAACTTAGGGGAAGAGTAAATGATCTCAGTGAGAACTTCAACAAGCAAATAGAATACATTAAAGTGCAGATAGAAAATATAAAAGGGAACCAGTCAGAACTGTAGAATACAATAACTGAAATGAAGAATACCTTAGGAGGTATCAGCAGTAGATTAGATAATGCAAAGAATCAAATTAGTGATTTAGATGATAAGGTGTCAGAAAACACCCAATAAGAACACCAAAAAGAAAAAAAAATCCAAAAAAAAAAAAAGAAAATAGTTTAAGGTGCCTCTGGAACAACATACAGCATACCACCATTCACGTGATAGGGACACCAGAAGAAGAGAGAAAGCACAGAATTGAAAACCTATTTGAAGAAATAATGACTGAAAAGTTTCCTAACCTGGTGAAGGAAATAGACATAAAACCCCAGGAAGCTCAGAGAGTACCAGAAAAGATGAACCCAAAGCAGCCCAGAGCAAGACACATCATCATTAAAATTACAAAAATTAAAGACAAAGAGAATCTTAAAAGCAGCAAGAGAAAAGCAGTTAGTTATCTACAGGGGAGCACCCATGAGACTGGTAGCTGATTTCTCAACAGAAAATTTGCATTACAGAAAGGATTGGCAGGAAATATTCAAAATGATGAACAATAAGCACCTACAACCAAGGTTACTCTACCCAGCAAAGCTATTATGTAGAATCAAAGGACAGATAAGGAGCTTCCTAGACAAGGTGGAGTTCATCACCACCAAGCCAGTATTATAGGAAATGTTAAAGGAACTTCTTTAGAAAAAATGAAAAAAAAGATGAATAATAAAATGACAGCAACTATATATCTAATATCAGTTACTTTAAATGTATATAGATTAAATGCTCCAATCAAAAGAAAGGGTGGATGAATGGTTAAGAAAATAAGACATAGAAAGGGTGGATGAATGGTTAAGAAAATAGGACACTTATGTACACTGCCTACAAGAGACTCACTTCAAATTTAAAGACACACACAGAATGAAAGTAAGGGGATTTTAAAAAGATGTTTTATGAAAATGAAAACAAACAAACAAAAAGCTGGGGTAGTGATATTCATACAAGACAAAACAGATTTTAAAAAAATGGCTATAGCAAGAGACAAAGAATGACACAAAAATCCCACGTCTGGATATTTATCCAAAGAAACCCAAAATAGGTAACTGTTATAATCAGAATAAAAGTTTTTTTTTAAGAATAATTAAAAAAAATACTGATGGTGGAAAAAAATAACCTTTGGTAATCCAGACGATTAATTGTTATTAAGTTTTAAACAGAAGTGAGCTATCAAGCCATAAAAAGACATGGATAAAACTTGAATAATCTGAAAAAGCTATATACTGTATGATTCCAACTGGAAAATATACTGACAGCTGTTTCTGGCAAAGGCAATTCTATGCAGAAAATAAAAAGATCATTAGATAGCAGGGGTTAGGAATGGGAAAGAGGGGAATAGGCAAAGCACAGAGGATTTTTAGAACAGTGAAACCACTTTATATGATACTACTATGATGGATACATGTCATTATACATTTGCCAAAACCCACAGTATGTACAATACTAAGAATGAACCCCAATATGTCAATGTATATACATCGAGTATAATAAATATACCACTCTGGTGTGGGAGGTTGATAATGGGGGAGACTATACATGTGTAGGACCAGAGGATACATAGGAAATCTCTGTACTTTCCACTCAGTCTTACTATGAAACTAAAACTTCTCTAAAATATGACATCTATTTTTTTTTAAAGTCACATGCCAAAAAGTTTTAACCTTATGTACTTGTTGATTCAAACAATTTTTACAAGAATATATTTTTAGAATATTCCTATTATAATCACTATAAGGTACAGACAAGAATAATGGAGGCCTTCTCTTGCATGTAATGAATAGAATAAACTGTTGCATTTGTCATTGCTAAAAAGTTTCTCTTGGGTATTATTTAAATATTTTGTGATGAAGTATTTACCCCCTTTCTGAGACACTAGGACATTATCTAATCCTCTCTTTAAAAAAATTACTTATGCTGTCATTTTTAATCAGTTAGATAAAAATATACTAAATAGGAAACTTACGTTCAGAAGCCATGAAAAAGTTCTGTGGCACAATAAATATAGTCAGTTGCGCCCCCTAAACACCAGGATTGATGTTAAATAAGCCACAATTTAAAAAATTTTTCTCTAGCTATATTTGTTTCATAATTACCTGTAATATAGTGTTGGAAACATTGTCTATTACTGAGTATTTTAGCCAAGATATTCAGTATTCAAATGAACTGAAATAAAAGTATCCCCCATCCTGAGACCATTTTACCACATCTATCTCAACATTACCATGGTGACTCTCATTTCCCTTTCCTGAAAATGTATTAAAAAGTACTTCATGTATGACCATTTTTCACTGTGATTCAATTTGGTTGATGGCACCTTGTGCCATGAGCATGATCTCAGTAATGGATTTATTTGGGGAAGGCAGAGGAGTATGGGTATGACTGAAGCCTATGGGAACAGAGAATTAATTTTCCAGTATTGGAGAAACTGTTGTTAAACAAAAGTTTAGATGGATTTTAGAGACTATAGATCAGTATCCACCTGCTCTTGTGGAGATACATTTGGCAACTGATCACCAAAGAGAAATTTATCTACCCCATTTTGAACTATGCTGATATTAATGGTTGATATGAGCCTGTAAGTGTGAGATTATTGTACAAGGGAGAGTATTTATCGAAAAGTGATAACAGTGCTTCAGGACAAAATTGAAAATGTATGACTTAGTGATAGCTGAAAGGCATTTCTCAATGTTTTTCCTATTTCAAAGCAATTATAGAATGTGAGGTGCACAAAAATAACAGTGTGTACAAGGAAAGACAATAATTAGTTGGGCCTGTGGGAGTAGCTACTGAAGATGAATGAAGTGCCCAATTTTAACTGTAATTGAGACAACTGAGAAACAGCAGAAACCAGGAAGTTGGCTGGGACATGTTTGCCTGTTTGGGTAATCTAAATGTCAAGGTCAAATTACTGAGTGATAAAATATTGTCCAAATGAGGCAACCTTTTTACTGTAAGAACAGATTTAAAGGCAGAATTCAGGAGGCCTGACCAGTCCTCCGATCAAGCAATCCTCACATTTAGATTGCGAGTGGACCTACTTTGGCATTGCTGTGAGTCTTAGGGAGGCAGAAGGTCACTGGCGGCATCCTGATTTGAACCCAGAATTGAGAGCAGATGCCCAACAGGCCAAGTGGGATAGAATCCCCCAAGGAATGAATGGAGAAGAAGCAGAAAGGAGAACACAGAAGGAAGGATGACATTGCAAGTGGCTGAAGCAACTAACAACTCAGAAACGCACCTTATCTTTTCACATAGAGTCCACCAACCAAGTGCTGACCTTTGCATGAGAGCATGGCGATACCTGAGGGCATGTCTATTTGCATGGGCACATGTGGCATTTCAATGTGGGTATGACATTTGGGTGGGTGCGTTTACCATCTGCAGTAGAACATGAGGTTCCTGCTGAGAATCTGATCGTATAGGACCACTATCTGTTCAGAGAACACAACGGTGCCCGCCTCCTACCCTACACTGTCACTCTGCCTTCGCAGAGATTCTCACAAAGGGAACATATACACAGGATGCAGAACATCATTCACCTGGCCAGTTCCCAGTACTCCTCAGTGTAGAGCCTTCTGGTTGAGTTGGGTTGATGCACAGGCATGGGCTAAAGAATGAAGCAGGATCCGTTTGACTCTAATTCTGCATCTTACCACCAGCTGACTCCTAACGTGCAAGAATGGCAGGACCCCAAATCCCCAGTGAGTAGAACAAAAGAGAGAGTAATGTGGCAGTTCCCAGCCTTCACAGGTAGGCACTGGCTCAGCTTCCTGCTTAGTATTATGAGAGAGAAGAGCATGGACATATCCTACATGCATGGGTGTCACCTCACAGTGCACAGTGGTACTGCTCACAGTGCTCAGGAATCTGGCCCTTCACCCCAGTCTTTCTTCTAAGGGAGTAGTGAGGAAAGGGTTTGGGAGAAGAGGGCTTTCCCTGGAGTGAGGAGTAGTGGAAAGAGAAGCCTGTCCCCACCCCCAGAGATCTAGAACCATGGTTAGAAACCGATTCGATTATAGAAAAAGTAAGTCACGTGTAAAATTGATGTTGCTGTTAAAATCTCAAATATACCGATCATTGAAACTGTTAAAAATGTGGGCCTGTTGAGAAAAACAAATGTGAATTTTCAAGTGTGAAGGCAAAGTGGGATAGTACATAATGATAAAGAAACTTTAGGGCAAAATTGTGATTTTTAAGGAGAATATATCAAACAATAAGGCTTCAAAATATATGAAGGAAAACTGACAGAAATGAAAAGAGAAATAGGAAAATCCAAAATTATAGTAGATAACGTCAACACAACACTCTTTGAAATTTATAAAAGTTTGATTCAGAACATCTTCAAGAACATTAAAAACTGGATGATACAATCAACCAACATAATAATTTGATGTACATACAGAGCACTCTATACCTAACAACAGCAGAAAACATTTTTTTCAAGCATCCATGGAACATTCAACAGGATAGCCCATACTTTGGAGACAAGCCTGAATAATATTAAAGGAATTGACATCATAGAGAATATATTCTCTAACCGTAGAGAAATCCAATTTGTAATCAGTAAGAGAAAAAAAAAAGGAAAATATGCATATGCTTATAAATAAAACAACATACTTCTACATAATTTATTGATCAAAGATAAAGGCTCAAAGAAAAATTTTAAATTACAGGGAACTGAACGAAAAACTTCAAGACATCAACATATGTAAGATATAGATACAGCAGTGATGAGAGGAAAATTTATTGCTCTAAATGTTTACATTGAAAAGAGCAAAAGCCTAAAATTATTTATTTTAGTTTCTATCTGGAGAAAGTAGAAAACAAAGAATAAAATAAACACAAAACAAACAGAAGGAAAGAAATAGTAAAGATAAAAGTAGAAAACCATAACATCAAAAAGATGAAATTTATACAGAAAATCAATGTAATGAAAAACTGGTTCTTTGAAAATATCAATAAAATTGACAAAACTTTAACAAAATTTACAAAGACAAAAGGAAGGAAACTACAATTTACCAATATCAAGAATGAGATAAAAGTTAACACTGTAGATTCTGAAATCATTAAAAAGTTAACAAGAATGTTACAAAGAACTTAACACTCATAAAATCCACAACTTAGAAGAAATGGAACAATTCCTCAAAAACTACATGATATCAGCATTCAACCAAGATGAAAATGATGTAACTATTAAAGAAAATGATTTGTACTATAAAATCTGGAAAAAAACTATAGGCTCAGAAGGCTTCACATGAGAATATAACCTAATATTTTAGACAACTAATATTGGTTTTACACAATCTCTTATAGATAACAGAAGAATAGGAAACTAGTTGAGCAGTGCCAGCAATCAAGCAAACACCTAAATAAGAAAAAGCCACAATTAAGATGGCAAGAAATTTTATGGAATTTTGTTCATTCTTGTCTCATGAGCTCCTTGGCACAGCACAACATGATCAGGAGGAAACTGCCCAATTTACAATTCCTCCCTTGGAATGGAAGGAAAAATGTAAAACTTGTTTGCAAATTCTGGTTTGTTTCAGGACTGTCCAGGAGATTGGCTTCTGTCTCTCCTGAATGACAGTACTAATGGGTATTATAACATGATATGGATATCAGTTTTGAGGTCACAGAGAGTAGTGGTGAATGCAATAGAGCTGCAAGATGTTTGCATACTACAGGCACACGGGCTAGATATTATGAACATAGGAATGCAATATAAAATCTAGGCTTCTGGAAAGAAGCAAGGATGAATCTCTTAAGGAAACTAAGTCATATAAAAGCAGCCATGTACACTGGGAACTAGAATAAAAGTATAAGCACATACTCATTGAAGACACATATCAGAAACTTTTTGAGAGACACTGAGCCTTAAGCTGAGGTGATTGAAACTCTTCTGCTGCATAAAGCCAGTCCATGAAGACTTGGAGAGGTAGTAGCTTTTTCAAATGCTCAAATTTTGATGAAATGTCTTAAAATATTCAAATAAAAAAAGATCAAAATAAGTCTAGAAATTGACCTAAAGAAATACAGGCATCTGGCTTAGTTTGCAAACAATTTAAAACAACTATTTTAAAAATATTCAATGAGATATAAAAAGAACACAGACAAATAAACAAGATCAGGAAAATGACATCAACAAAATGAGCATATCAATGAGCAGAAAAAAATTATAAAAAGGAACCAAACCAAAATTTTAGAGCAGAAGTGTATAATACCTAAAAGGAAAAAAATCACTAGAGGGGTTTCACATCTGATTTTATCAGGTAGAAGAAAATAATTAGTGAAGGTAATCATTTAAATCATTGAGTCAGAAGAGCAAAAGAAAAAATAAAGAATGAATAAAAGTAAACAGAGCCTAAAAGACTAATGAGGAAGTATTGACTCGACCAATATACATATTATATGAGTCCTAGGTGGAGAAGAGTAAAAAGGGCTGAGAGTTCATTTTTTGTTAATTGGCCAAAATTATTCCAAATCTCAGGAAATAAATGGATATAAAAATACAAGAAGCCAAGTGAACTTCAACTAGAATAAACTCAAAAACACCCAACTGAGACACATTATAATTAAACTGTCAAAATTCAAAGACAAAAACAGAATTTTGAAAGCAATAAGAAAAAAGTGACTAATCACTTAAAATGAAACCTCTATAAAATTATCATTAGAAATATCAGCACAAGTCTTACAGCCCAGAAGGGTGTGGGTCAATATATTTAAGGTGCTAAAAGAAAACACCTGTCAACCAAAAATACAATCTCCAGTGATTTTTTCCTTAAAATTTTAAGAAGAAATTAAGACTTTCCCAGATAAACATAACCTGGGGGAGTTCATTACCGCTAGAAATGTCCTACAAAAACTACTGAAGGGAATCCTTAGGGTTGAAATGAAAGGAAGCTAGACAGTAACCTGAAGCCACACAAAATTATAAAGTGCTCCAGCAAAGACCACACATACACACACACACACACACACACGTATATATACATACTCCACATCCTCACTAACACATGCTGTTTGATTTGTTGATGATCACCATTCTGACAGGTGTGAGGTGATAGCTCATTGTGGTTATAATTTGCATTTCTCTGATGATTAATGACCTTGAGCATCTTTTCATGTCTGTTAGCCATGGGTATTTCCTCTTTGGAGAAGTATCTGTTCTTCTGCCCATTTTTTAAATTGGGTTGTTTTTTTTTTTGTTGTTGTTGTTATTGAGTTGTATGAGTTCTTAATATATTTGGAAATTAACCCTTTATCAGATGCATCAGTAGCAAATATCTTCTCCCATTCGGTTGTTTTTTTGTTTTCTTGATCATTACTTTGTTGTACAAAATCATTTTAGTTTGATATAATCCCATTTGTTTATTTTTTCTTTTGTTTCCCTTGCCCAAGGAGAAATATCTGAAAAGAAATTCCTGTTAGTAATATCAGAGTTTACTGCTTATGTTTTCTTCTAGAATTTTTATGGTTTCCTGTCGTACATTTAAGTCTTTTATCCATTTTGAGTTTATTTTTGTGAATGGTGTAAGTTGGTGGTCTAGTTTCATTTTTTTGCATATATCTGTCCAATTTTCCCAACACCATTTATTGAAGAGACTGTCTTTACTCCATTGTATACCCTTGCCTCCTTTGTCAAATATTAATTGAGCATAAAGGCGTGGGTTTATTTCTGGGTTCTCTATTCTGTTCCATTGATCAATATGTCTGTTCTTGTGCCAGTACCATGCTGTTTTGATTACTGTAGCCTTGTAGTATAGTTCGGTATCAGGTAGTGTGACACCTCCAACTTTGTTCTTCTTTTAAAGATGATGATTCCTCCTACCCATGAACAGTGTATATGCTTCCATTTAGTTGTATCTTCTTCAATTTTTCAATGAACTATAATTTTCTGAAAACAAACCTTTTACCTTCTTGGTTAATTTGGATCCCAGGTATTTTATAGTTTTTGACACAATTGTAAATGGGTTTTCTTAATTTCTCTTTATGAAAGTTCATAATTGGTGTATAAAAACACCACTGACTTCTGAATATTTATATTGTAAACTTCTACTTTGATGAATTCATTGATCAATTCTAATAGTTTTTTTGTGTGGAATCTTTAGGGTTCTAGTATTATGTCATCTGAAAATAATGAGAGCTTTACTTATTTCTTTCCAATTTAGATTCCTTTTATTTCTCTTCTTGTTTTAATGATATGGCTAAGACTTCACATACAGTGTCGAAGAGTGGTGAAATTGGGCATCCTTGTCTTGTTCCTGATCTTAAGAAAAATGCTTTTAGCCTTTCTCCATTGAGTTTGATGTTAGCTGTAGGTTTGACATATATGGGCTTTATTATGTTGAGGTATGTTCCCTCTATTTGCACTTTGCTGAGAGCTTTTATCATAAATGAATGCTGGATTTTGTCGAACAATTTTTCTGCATCTATTGGTATGATCATATGGTTTTTATCTTTCAATTTGTTAATATGATGTATCACATTAATTGATTTGAAGATATTGTATCAAGCTTGCATCCTAGGAATAAATCCAAATGATCATGGTGTCTGAAACTTTTAACGTATTACTGAATTCAGTTCGCTAATATTTTGTTGAGGATTTTTGCATCAATATTCATAAGAGATATTGGCCTATAGTTTTATTCTTTTGTTGTATCTGTCTGGTTTTGGAATCAAGGTAATGGTGGCCTCATAAAAGGAGTTAGGAAGCCTTCCATCTTCTTGAATTTTTTGGAATAGTTTGAGAATAATAGGTGATAATTCTTCTCTGGATGTTTGGTTAAATTTGCCTATGAAGCCATCTGTTCCAAGGCTTTCTTTTTTTGGAAGTTTTTGATTACTGATTCTATTTAATTGGTGGTAATCTGTTGGTTCGGATTTTCTGTTTCTTCTTGACTCAGTCTTGGAAAATTGAATGTTTCTTGGAAAGTGTCCATTTCTTCCAGATTGATGAATTTTTTGGCATATAATTGCTAGTAGTATTTTTTATGGTCCATTGTATATCTGTGAAATCCATGGTTATTTCTCTTCTTTCATTTATGATTTTATTTATTTGAGTCCTCTCTCTTTTATCCTTGATGAGTCTGGCTAAGGGTCTGTCAATTTTGTTGATCCTTTCACATAACAAACTCTTGGTTTCTTTTGTCTTTTGTTTTTCTGGACTATTTTATTTATTTCCACTCTGATCTTTATTTCCTCCCTTCTATTTACTTTGGGTTTTGTTTGCTGTTCTTTTTCTAGTTCTTATAAGTGTAAGGTCAGATTGTTTATTTAAGCTTTTTTCTTGTCTCTTGATGTAGACCTGTATTGCTATGAATTTCCTTCTTAGGACTGCTTTCACTGTGTCCCATAAATTTTGATTCACTGTGTTTTCATTTTCAGTTGTCCCTAAGTATCTTTTGACTTCTTCCTTAATCTCATTGTTAACTCATTCATTGTTTAGTAGCATGTTATTTAGCTTCCATGTGTTTTTGTATTTTACAGTTTTTTTCTTGTAGTTGATATCTAGTTTCATACCATTGTGCTCAGAGAAAGTGGTTGATATGGTTTCAATCTTCTTAAATTTATTGAGACTTGACGTGTGTCCTAATATGTGGTCTGTCCTTGAAAATGTTCCATGCGCACTTGAGAAGAATGTCTAGTTTGCCTTATTGGGCAAAACTCCTGTTTTAATTTTTTTCTAGGATTTAAAAATAAATGAATAAAAGCCATATAAATCTATGTTAATGGATGTATAAAATGTAAAGAGATAATTTTTACATAAATGACATAAATTGGGGATGTAGCTATGAAGGACTACAGTTCTTGCATACCATTGGAGTTATCAGTTTAAAGAGGTAGTTATAAATTTAAAATGTTTATATAATTCCTATGGTAATCACAAATAAAATATATATGGCATATACATAAAGTAAATAAAGGTTATTCAAGCATATCACTACAAAATGTCAGTGATACAAAGGAAGGCAATGAGAAATGAAAGAGCAATTTGAAAAGCTAAAGACATAAAAAAAACCCAATTAACAAATGGCCAATAGGTATGTGAAAAAACCACTAGTCAACAGGGAAATGCAAATCAGAACCACAATGAGCAATGAGATGCCATTTCACACCTTTTGGAATGGTTATTATAAAAAAATGATAACAAATGTTGGCAAGGATGTAGAGCAAAAAATGCCCTTGTGTACTGTTGGTGGGAATATATATTGGTGCACTATGAAAAACAGTATGGAGGTTGCTGAAAAAATTAAAATTATAACTACCATATGCTACATTAGTTTCACTTCTGTGTGTATTACCAAAGACAATAGTCACTATCTCAAAGAGATATATGCACTCTCATGTTTACTGTGGTATTATTCTCAGTATCCAAGCTAAATGTCCAGTGAAGAATGAAAAGAATATACAGTGAAATATTATTCAATCATATAAAAGAAGGAAATTCTGACATTTGGGAGAACATGGATAAATAAGGAGGACATTTTATTAAGTAACATAAGCCAGATACAAAAAGACAAATGCTGCATGGTCTCATATATATGTAGAATTTAAATTCAAAAATCAGACTCATAGTAACAATAAAATGATGGTTACCCAGATCTGAGGTGGGAGGCAGGGTAAAGGAGAAGCTGTTGAACAAAATGTACAAATTTTCAAGATGTATGAGTTCTGGAGACCTAGTATATAGCATGATGAATAAAAAAGCTATACTTTACACTTGAATTTTCTAAGAGAGTGGATCTCAATGGTTCTCACCATTTACAAAAGAATAACTACAACATACACAAATTGATTAATATGATATATCACGTAAATAAAGTAAGAAGAATCATATCATATGAAAAGAGACAGAAAAAGCCTTCAACAAGATACAACATCTATTTATGATCAAAATACTTAACAAAATCGGTGTAAAATGAAAGTACCTCAAAATAATAAAAGCCATCTATGAAAAACCCTCAGCAAACATTATACTTAATGGTGAAAAACTAAAAACCATTCTTCTAAGATCAGAAACAAAGCAAGGCTGCCCAGTATTGCCACTCTAATTTAAAATAACATAAGATGTCCTAGCAAGTGCAATCAGACAAGAGAAAGACATAAAAGGCATTCAAATAGGAAACGAAGAAGCCAAACTGTCAATATTTGCAGATTCTCTATATAGAAAACCCTAAAGACTCCACAAGAACACTACTGGAAACAATAAGCACATACAGTAAAATTTCTAAAAATCAATGTTCAAAAATCCATAGCGTTTCTATACTCTAATAATGAAGCATCAGAAAAAAGAAGTGAAAAAATAATTCCTGTTGCAATTGCAGCAAAAAGAATAAAATACCTAGGAATAAATTTAACAAAATATGTGAAAGACCTATATAATGAAAACTACAAGACTTAGTAAAAGAAATCAAAGAAGATACAAAGAAATGGAAAGATATTCCACGTTCTTGGATTTGAAGAATCAACATACATTAAATAATCATATTACCTAAAGCATGATACAGATTTAATGCAATCCCCATCAAAATCCAATCGGCATTTTTTAAAAAATAGAACAAAAAACGACAGCTTTATATGGAAGCACAAAGACCCTGAATTGCCAAAGCCATTCTGAGAAAAAAGAAAGAGGCTAGAGGTATCATTCTGCCCAAAACTATATTGTACAATAAAGCAACAATAATCAATAAAGCATGGTATTTGCAGAAAAAAAGACACACAGACCAGTGGAACAGAACCAGGAATCCAGAAGTAAACCAATGTTTATATGGGCAAATAATTTCTGACAAAAAAAGGCCAAAACATACAGTGGAGAAAGGAAAGTCTCTTTAATAATTTGTTCTGGAGAAACTGGATGGCCACCTGCAAAAGAATGAAACTAGACTGTTGTCTATCACCACACACCAAAATTAACTCAAAATAGATTAAGGACTTGAATATAAGACCCAAAACAATAAACACATAAAAGAAAACATAGGAACTCAACTCAAAGACCTTGAACTTAAAGACAATTTTATGGATTTGACCTAAAAAGCAAGGGAAGCAAAAGCTAAAATTAATGAATGGGACTACATCAAACTAAAAAGCTGCTCAGCAAAAGAAACCATCAACAATGCAAAGAGACAACCATCCAAATGGGAAAATATATTTGCAAACAATGTCTCCGATAAGGAACTAATATCCAAAATATACAAATAAGTCATACAACTCAATAACAACAACAACAAAAATGAATGATCCAATCAAAAAATGGGCAGAGGACCTAAACAGACACTTCTCCATAGAGGACATACAAATGGCTAACAAATATTTGAAAAGATGGTCAACATTGCTAGCTATGAGGGAAATGCAAATCAAAACCACAATGAAAAATCCTCTCACATCTGTTCAAATAGCTATAATCACCAAATGTTGGATAGGATGCAGAGAAAAAGGAACCCTCATACACTGTTGGTGGGACTGAAAATTGGTACAGCCACTATGGAAAACAGTATGGAGGTTCTTCAAAGAACTAAGAATTTATCTACCATGTGATCCAGCTAGTCCTCTACTGGGTAATTACTGCAAAGACTTGAAAACCCATATCCAAAAAGATACCTGTATACCGATGTTCATAGCAGCATTATTCACAGTGGACAGTACATGGAAGCAACTGAAATATTCTGATAGATGATTGGCTAAAGAAGAGGAGGTACATATATACAATGAAATATTACTCAGCCAAAAAGGAGATGAAATGCTGCCATTTGTGACAACATGGATAGACCACAAGATAATAATGCAAAGCGAAATAAGCCAGACAAAAAATATTGAAAATTACATGATATCACTTATATGTGGGATATAAACCTAAAAGCAAACAAATAAACAGGACAAACAAACAGAGACTCATGGACATAGACAATGGACTAGTGGTTACCAGAAGATGGGGAGTAGGGGAGGAGGGGGCAGGTAGACAGGGTAAAGGGGGTCAAATATAGGGAAGCAGGGGGAGGACTTTGAGTGGCAAACACACAATAGAATATATAGACGTCGAATTACAATGTATACCTCAAAATTATATAATTGTATTAACCAATGTTACCCCAATAAACTTAATTAAAAAATAAAAGTTAAAATAAAGTAAAAAAGGATAACTATATGTGGTAATGGATATGTTAATTAATTTGACTATAATAATCACTTCAGAAAACATCATGTAAGATCTGAATACATACAATTTTAATTTTTTAAACACATCTTAATAATGCTCGAGAAAAATACAATGATCGAAAAGTTGCTGAAGCAATCTTTAAAAAGAAGAATGAAATTAGAGGACTCACATTTTGAAATATTTAAACTTACAATGCCACAATAATCAAGACCATGTGGGACAAGATGGAAAAAAATGTCGTAGATGATAGGGGCTTTGTTCAAGCCTCTTGCAACCAAATCAAATTTGTGACAGAAACAAGGAGCAAACAGCAAGTTAAGTCACCTGGGATCTAGATGAACAGAAGCACTGTAACTAAGGGGAGAAATAATCAACCTGCAATGGTAGAAGGTAGGTGGGGTGAAGATGTGAGGCTGCCTGGACCTAAGCAGCTGAGTGTGAGAGAGTCTAAGGCAGTGGCAGGTGCAGATGCCTCTTAAAGGGGCTGTGTCCATGAGTGAATTTCCATGTGGTTTGACTGCATGGAGGGAGTGGGGCACCAAAGACTTTCAGGGTGACAGTGAATTGTTGAAGTGAAGGCCAGAAGTGCCTGCAGTATCCATTGTTCATCTGTTGAGCCCAGCTCTCTCTCAGTGTGTGAATATAGCACCACCATAGCTGAGACGTCATAAAACTGGATAACAGAGGTCACCCCACCCAGAAGATTCCCTGAAACTCTGCCTCACCCATCTCACAGCCCTACTCAAGCCACATCCAGTTGTGTCCTCAGCGAGTTTGGTGTTCCTTGTGGAGCAGCACCTAGACTCACACTGGAAGCAGCTGGTCTCAGTTTCTGGTGTGGTTTCTTGAGTCAATTGTAAGCACAGTATCTGTGGATTGCCTGCTGAATCTTAACAGGCAGCCATGGAGGGGTACAGGCTGGGGCTAAACTTGGCCTGCAGTTGAACCCCTGTCAGGACTGTGCCAGTGCACACCTACTTCACAAAGCCACATTAATATGACTGGGAGACTTTAGAGCTTTGCTTGGCACATAGAAACAAACATAGAAAACCCACCAAAGTGGGAAGACAAAGAAACAGAAACCATATGAGAAAACAGAACAGAAATTCAGACATAATGGATTCAAGCAATTGAAAAGATGCAGAGTTTAAAACACTAGTTATAAAGATGCTCAATGAACTTAGGGAAGAGTAAATAAACTCAGTGAGAACTTTAAAAAAGAGATTTAAAAAACACAACAATGGAAATGGAAATTATAAAAGGGAACCAGTCAGAAGAGTAGATGAAGAGCAGGTTAGAGGGAATCAACACAGTGGATAAAGAAAAGGATCAAACCATAAGGGATGGGAAAGCCAAGGATGCTCGATAAGAATGACAAGAAGAAATAAGCCAAGACTATAATAATAATTTCAGGAGCCTACAGGAAACAATTAAACGAAAAACCACGCAGTTCATAAGTGTACCTGAAAAACAAAAAACAAAAAACAAGAAGCTGAAGAGGTATTTGATGAAATAATGATGGAAAACTTCCCTCACTTGATGAAGGACGTAGACATACAATCCCAGGAAGCTCAGAGAGTCCCAAGAAGGAAGAACCAAAAGAGGCCCAGACCAAGACTCATCATAATTAAAATGCCAAAGATTAACTACAAAGACAGAATCTTAAAAGCAGCAAGAGAAAAATAGTTACCTACAAGGGAGCCCGCATAAGACTGGCAGCTGATTCCTCAAAAGAAACTCTGCAGGACAGAAGGTTTTTGCACAAAATATCCGACGTGATGAAAACCCAAGATCTACAACCAAGAATACTTTATTCAGCAAAATTATCTTTTAGAGTTGAAGAACAGAGAAAGAGCTTCTTAGACAAAAATAAGCTAAAGGAATTCATCAACACTGAGCCAGTATTACAGGAAATGTTGGAGGGACTTCTTTTAAAAGAAAAAACTTATATCAAAAACATGATTAAAGAGTAGTAATAACTACAGACCTATCAATGAATATCTCAAATGGAAAAGAATTAAACGCTCCAACCAAACAATAGAGTGGCTGAATTGACAAGAGAACAAGTCCCCTACATATGCTGCCTACAAGAGACTCATTTCAGATTAAAAGACACACAGACTAAAAGAAAGACGGTGGAAAAGATATCGCCTTGATGGACCTAGAGGGTATTAAACTGAATGAAATAAATCAGATAGAAAAATAGTAATATCACATTATTTCACATATATGTGGAACCTAAAAAACAAAGTAAATAACAGCAACAAAAGTGGCAATAAACTCATAGATACAAGAGAATATTTTGAGGTTACTAGATAGAGAAGGGTTGAGATAGATTGAGGAAAAGGACAAAGGAATTAAGAAGTACATATGGATAGTTACAAAATAGTCATGTAGATATAAAGTGATCATAAGGAAAATAGTTAATTATGTTGTAATAAACATGTAAGGGGAAAGAGGAGTACTAGATTTTGTGGGATGATTCATTTTATGTTATATAGATCTCATAACTATGCTGTACAACTGAAATCCATATTTTATTGTATGCCAACTATAATTGAAAAAAAAACCTCATTGAATTGTGCAATGCAAATATGAGCAACTAATTGTCTATTATATTTTAATAAAGCCAGAAAAAAATCAAGGCTGTGTAGTACTGGCAAAAGAATAAATATTTAGAGCAATGAAATAGAATTGAATTTATATTATTGTTCATTTATTTTTGAAACTGTCAATACAATTCAGTGGGGAAGAATAGTCTTTTCAACAAGTGATGCTTGTTGCTTTGGATATTCATAAATAAAATAGTTAAATTGGAACTGTTCCTTATCCTGCAAATAAATATTAACACAAAATATATCAAAAACCTAAATGTAAGAAATACAACTATAAAATCTTTTCAAGAAAACATAACAGTTTATTTTAGTCATCTTAATTTAAGCAGTGGTTTATTAGATATGACACCAAAACTATAGTGACAATAGAAAAACATAAATTAGACTTTTGAAAATTAAAGACTTTCATGCTTTAAAAGACTCCATCTAGAAAATGAAAATTCAATCCATTGAATGGGATAAAATATATGCATGTCATAAATGTGATAAGAAACTACTATCTGAAATATATAAATTACCCTTACAACTCAAAAATGAAGAAACAAATAACCCAATTAAAATGGGCAATAGATTTGAATCAATATTTTTAATAAAATGTACAAATTGACAATAAATACATAAAAATATGCTTACCATCATTAGTCAATATACAGTGAGCTAAAACTCAAATAAGGTAATTTCACAGCCATTAGGATGGGTATAATGAAATAAATGGAGAATAACAAATTTTGGTGAAGATTAATCATTTTACATTTCCACCCACAACGTATGAGAATTCAAATTATCAAATCTTTACCAAAATTTAATTTGAATTCTCATATGTTGTGGGTGGAAATATAAAATGATTCATCTACTCTGGATTATTGTTCAGCAGTTCCTCAAAAAATTAACCATAGAGTTGTCATATAACCAGCAATCTACTCCTAGCTATACACTCATGAGAGTTGAAAACATTTATCCATGCAAAAAATTATATCTGAATGGTCATAGCAGCATTATTCACAGTAGCCAGCAAATAGTAACAGCCCAAATATCTGTTGACTACTGAATGAACAAGCAAAATGTGATAAATTTATACAATGGAACATTATTATCTATAAAAGGGACAAAGTACTGATACGTGCTATAACATAGATCAATCTCGAAAACATTATGCTATGTGAAAAAATCCTGTTGGAAAACAGCACTTATTATATGTATCCATTTATATGAAATGTTCAAAATTGGGAAATACATAGGTTAGAAATGAGGTGAGTGGTTGCCAGTATCTGAAGGAAAGGGGAAATGTGAAATGACTGCTAATGCATTTCTTTTGGAAGTGATGAACAGATTGAAGATGGATGCACAACTTTATGAATATAAGAAAAACCACTGAATTTTACACTATATAATGGTGAAATTTATCATATATGAGTTATAGTTCAGTGAAATATTTCAATTTGCAATTACCATATAACTCAGAAATTCCACTGTTAGGCATTTATCAAAGGGAATTGGATATTTAGTATCATGAAGAAACCTACACATGGATTTTTATAGCATTGTATTTATAATAGCTAAAAACTGGGCATGACTTTGATAACCTCCAATGGGTGACTGGGTAAACAAAGTATGGTATATCCATACCATAGAATACTACTAAGTAATTAAAAGGAGCTAACAAACATGTATCAATCTTTAAAACATTATGCAAAAGATTTTAAAAAGCCAATTTCTAAATCTTATGTACTTTATGAGAATCTACAATTATCTCAAAATTAAATTTTTAATTTAAAACTTCACGAAACATATTTATTCCTATGTACTAGGCTGTGCTGCTTATGCTGGTGCTAGAGGGAGGTAGTGAGCTGTTGAATATGAAGTATAACAGAATAGAATTTAATACCTGAAATTGTTGCTTCAAGTTCGGATCAGGCAATCAAGAAACCTCAAAACAACCACCAAGACCAAAGAATATATGTAAGTTAAAAGACACAACACTTGATCTGAAACAAGAAGTTTGTGCCTACTCAACAGCTTTGGAAAGACACTTTCCAACACTGCTAGTAGTATTTTTTTCAATGCTGTACTGTGAGATTTCCCAGTTCAGGAACAGCTGTAGTCTTCTTCTCCTCCTCCACCTCTTCCTTCTATTCTTCCTTTTTTCCTCCTCCTTTTTTGCAAATAATAATTTTAATTGTTTGTGTCTTCAGATCATTAGATGTACCAATACACAGAGCCATGCCTTACACTCATTACTCAGAAGTGCCCTGTGAAATTATACCCTCACATTATAACTGTCAGTGTTACCTAATTTTTAAAATCAAAATATAGATGTTCCCAACCATACTACGTGAGACTATCTAAAAGTGGTATTTGTAATTTATTTTTTATTTCCTAAATTTTTATTTTATATTAGTTTCAGGTATACAGTACATTGGTTAGACATTTATATAATTTATGAAGTCATCCCCAATTACTCTGGCACCCACCTAGTTCTACACAGCCATTACAATACTACTGAAAATGCTCCCTATACTATATTCTATGTCTCCAGGACTATTTTGTAACTTACGATTTGTACTTCTTCATCCCTACTTTTTTTTCACCTAACCCCTGATCCCCAAACCCCTTCACCTTTGGCCATCACCAGATTGTCCTCAGCATCTGTGGGTCTGTTTTTGTTTAGTTTGTTCCTTTTGTTCATTGGATTTCCCATATAAGTGAAATTACAAGGTATTTATTTTTCTCTTTCTGACTTATTTCACTGAGCATAATAACCTCTAGGCTCATTCATGTCATTGAAAATAGTAGGATTTCATTTATATAGCTTAGTAATATTCCATTGTGTATATGAACTATAACTTTATATAATCTTCTATTGATTGGCATTTAAGTGGATTTCATAACTTGGCTATTGTGAATAGTGCTGCTGTGATCATAAGAGTGTGTAGATCTTTACAAGCTAGTGTTTTGATTTTCTTTGGATAAATATCCAGAAGTGCAATTGCTAGGTCATAAGGTAGTTCTGTGTTTAATTTTTTGAGTAACTTCCCAACCTCCATAGTGGCTGTACCAATTTGCAGTCCCACCAACAGTGCACAAGAGTTCATTTGCTCCACATCCTCATCAACACTTGTTTTTAACTTATTGATGATAGCCATTCTGCCAGGTGTCAGGTGACATCTCATTGTAATTTTCATTTGCATTTCTCTGATGATTCATGACCTTGAGCATTTTTTATATATCTTTTGGCCATCTGTATATTCTCTTAGGAGAAATGTCTATTCAGGTTCTCTGCTCATTTTTTAATTGGATTATTTGGGTTCTTTGTTGTTGTTGAGATATATGAGTTCTTTATATATTTTGAATATTAACCCCTTGTCAGATGCATCATAGGTGTATATCTCCTCCTACTCAGTAGGTTTTTGTTTTGTTGATGATTGTGCAAAACATTTTCAGTTTGATGTAATCCCATTTGTTTATTTTTTCTTTTTTTTTCCTTTGCCCCAGGAATATATCAGAAAAAATTACTGATAGCAATTTTCTCCCAGAAGTTTTATGGTTTGAGGTATTACATTTAACTATTTAATCCATTTTAAGTGTAAGTAGGTGGTCTAGTTTTATTTTTTTGATGTATCTGTCCAGTTTCCCTCACATCATTTGTTGGAGATACTATCTCTACCCCACTGTGTATTTTTAGCTTCTCTGTCATAGATAATGACCATATAGGTGTGGATATATTTCTGAGCTCTTTATTCTGTTTCATTGATCTATGTGTCTGCTTTAATGCCATTACTATACCATTTTGATTACTATGGTCTTGTAGTGTAGCTTGATATCATGTAGTGTGGTACTTCCTACTTTGTTCTTCTTTCTCAGATTGCCATGACTATTCAGGATCTTTAATAGTTCCATATAAATTTTGGGATTACTTTTTATAGTTCTCTGAAAAATTCCATTGGTATTTTGATAAGGATTGAATTGACTCTTCAGACTGCTTTGGGTAATTTGGCTATTTTAACAATGTTAATTCTTCCTACCCATGAGCTCAATATATGCTTCCAGATATTTGTATCTTCTTCAATTTCTTTTTCAATAACTTATAATTTTCTGAGAAAAGGTTTTTTATCTCTTTGGTTAATTGATTTCTATGTATTTTATTGTTTTTGATGCAAATGTATATGGGATTGTTTTTTTAATTTCTCTTTCTGATAGTTTGTTACTGGTGTATAAAAATGCAACCAGCTTCTCAATATTAATTTTGTATCCTGCTACTTTATTCTGAAATTGAAAGAGCCTTTGGGTGGTACACCAGTTTGGTGGTGCAGGGACACCGGGAATCACCAGAGTATAGTGAGAATGTTTCCTCCAGCTAATGCAGTATGTTTTTGTGCCTGTGCTTTCTCTGGGGCTTCCTGAAAAAATATCAGATTGCAGCAAGTCCAACCACTGCTTGTCTTGAGCTCACAGACAATCAAGATATGTTGAAGAAATACTATAGCTTGGGACAAGATTTGTGGCCTGCCACCTAGGATGCATGGGCCGTGAATAGGTCACTTGAGCTGAATCCTGTTGTTTGCTGTTGAATTAATGGCTGAAGGAATGCACAAGATGGGGCTGGTTTCCTGGGAATGGGCTTCCCTTGAGTAATTTGTTGGTTGGGTGGTGCAGGTACTCAGAGATACATGGGATGGAGTGAGCTTATTCCATCACACCAGTGAAATATCAGAATTGCTGCCAATCCTGAGTTTGTGGGTTCCCACAAAAGTCATAGTGAGGCCAATTGCTGTCTATTTTAGGGCAATATATCTCTATAATCTACCCAAGAGACAATGCAGTTTGTGCTGGCACCAGTAGTCTGCCACCTGAAATGTATGGGTCATACGAGTGAGGTCTATTGCCTGCAACAAATGCCCAGCCTTGGGAAGGAGCAGGGTGTGGGTAGGCAATTTGTGGGTTGGGTGGGGTGGGGTCCCAGGTACACACAGTGTGAAGCAGTCTGATTTCACTGGGCCAATGCAGCTTCAGAATTGGCTCTGTAGTTGGAGAGGATTCAACACAAGCAAGATGGCATGCATCTGTAGACTGCTCCAGAGTGGGGACCAACAAAGGAACAATGACAGCTATACCTCCAGTATCTGCCTGCTGCCACACAATTCAGTTTTTTCCTGTATGCCTCTTTCACCTCCTGAGCTGCTGATCTTCCACCAGAGCCCAGGATGAGTGTCTGCAAGTGAGTGAATCTGTGAGTGAGACTTTTAAGGAGGACATTTGAGTTTTTTATTCCTTCCTTCTCACTGAGACTACCAGAATCCCCACTGGTTTTTACAGTCAGATTTTGTGGGAACTCCTTTTTCAGGGATGTGAACTCAGTGCTGGGTAGCCCCTCTGTGGGGTTAAGACCTCTTGCTCTTTCGGGGAGACCTCTGCAGCCACACTCTCCCTCCTGATACTCAAACATCACATGTGTCTTTGCCCCTCCTACTGCTCTCTTGATGTGTTTTTTTCTTTATACCCTCAAATGTACGTGTTATGATCAGCTAGACTTAAGGTTCTTCACGTTGATTCCTTTAAAATTTGGTTGTGATTTTAATGCAGTCCTGAGAAGAAGCAAACCTCTCTTTTACCTAACTCACCATCTTGAGCTCCCTCTAACAGTTGTATTCTTTATTAGCTTGATAGATAATTTTCTCTCACTTATTTATTTTAAGCTATTCACAATGTATGTTTTATGAGAAATGATAGAACATTTAAACCAATATTTAAATAAATTCACCTAAGAACAAAGGAATTATATATATATATGACTATAATTCTCTTCATCACTGCATGTTCTATACATTCATATTCATCTTCAAAAAAATTAATTCTCTTTGCTTCCACAAGACTTCCTATATAAGCACAAAGTCTTAACAATTGTGTTTATTAGATTTGGCATTAAAAAGTTTCCACAGGTGATCTTACTGATTTTGATTTGTTTATTTATTTTATTTATTTTTAATAATTAAATTTTTTTCTGTTACAGTTGGCTCACAATAGTCTATTAGTTTCAGGTGTACAGCAGTGATCAGACACTTATACAACTTATGAAGTGATCACCCGATCAATCTAGAACCCATCTAACACCATATATAGTTAATACAATATTCTTTTTAAAAATTTATTCATTTAAATTAGTTTCAAGTATACAGTACATTGGTTAGACATATATATATATATATATATATATATATATATATATGTGTGTGTGTGTGTGTGTGTGTGTGTGTGTGTGTGTGTGTGTGTGTACACACACACACACACACACACACACATATAGCTATACATTACGCTATATTTTACATCTCCTGACTATATTTGTATCTACTGATCTACTGTTATTTTGTAACAGTGAGTCTATAAGAAAGTAAGTCTTAACACCAGCCCTGTAAGATGAATTCCAGCCATTCTTTGTCTCACTCAGACACAATTTCCTCTGGTTTTCACAGCCAGAAGTTCTGGGGCCTTCCAAGCACTGGAACCCTAGTCTGGGGAGTCTGGCGTGGTGTTGGGACCCCTCACTTTTCCAAGGAGACCTCCACAGTTGAGATATATCCCTACTGATTTTTAACTGCCACTTGGGTATGGGACCAGCCTACTCTGCATCTCTACCCCTCCTACCAGTCTCAAGGTGGCTTCTTCTCTATGTCCTTAACTGTAGGACTTCTATTCAGCTAGACTTCATGTGATTCTTAATGATGTTGTTCTATAGTTATTTGGAATTTTGATGTAGTTGTGAGAGAATGCAAACACAGTGTTTACCTACTCTGCCATCTTGACCAGCTATCGCTCTTGTCTTTTAATACTAACAACTTCATCCTTTGAAACATGTGCTAAAAGAGTAGAATCAGTAAACACCAAGTGCAATAGTTGATTATCACTGCAAGATGAGCTTTGAGCCAAACCTTCTCCACAACAATGGACACAATGGGTACCCCAATGGTATTTCAACAGCACTGTGTAAAACTGGTGAAATTGAGAACTGCTAGCCTCTTATGGATTTATTCAATGTTCTGAATGTCAAGTTAGATTTTTCTTTCTGCAAGACTTAAAAGTAAATGATGTTGAATTTGAAATATAATCTGACTGGTGGACTGCCAAACCCATTGCTGTAAACCAGTGAATGTAAAACCAGACATCCTCCTGAAGAACAAATAAATGGACAAATCATGTATGCTGTTCCTCATAATTTAAAGAGTAAGTCTCCATCTGCCTTAGGTCAGACTCCAACAGAGAATGTACACTATAAATATAATGAGTAATTGTTTTATCTGACTTACACCCCTAAAGTGGTGGAAGGAACATTAATTTGGAAACTTGAGATAAAATAAACTTTGTAATTAATAACAATAAATATATTGGTGCTGTAAATGCTTGAAACATTATACTGTTGAAAAAGAAACAAGCCTGCTTTCAAGGAGTAGTTTGTGCCATGAAAGAAGTGTTTGGCTTTCGTGAAAGAGGTGATGATGTAAAAGAAATATTCTTTCATTATAGCAAAAATAAGATGACTTAGAAGCCTTACATCCTGGAGATAATGTGTAATTCACAATCAAGGACAGAAATGGTAAAGAAGTTGCAACGGATGTCAGACTATTGCTTCAAGGAACTTTCATTTTTGAAGATATCAGCATTTCACATTTTGAAAGAACTGTAACCAAAATTACCACAAAATTACCCAGTATAAACCAGAATGACCCATTGCCAGGATGCATCAAAGTTGATTTTGTGATTCCTAAAGAACTTATTTTTGGAGACAAAGATACAAAATCCAAGGTGACCTGGTTCAAAGGTGATCATGTTAGGTTTAATATTTCAAAAGATCAATGTGACATATTAGAACAAGTAACCAATATAGAAATTCTATCAGATACATTTCAGTTCATTAATGAAGCTGGAGAAATATATGTAACTGCTATCATTAGAGATGGTTTTGGTTTTATCAAGTATGTGAATCATGGTGCTTGTATGTTCTACTATAATCAATTCTGGATGGGAACCAGCTCTATTTTTCAGATTAAGTAGAGTTAACTGTGTTTCCTAATATGCTCTTTACCCAAAAAGATCATGATTAGCTTTTTAATAAATCCAAAATTATCCGTCAGAGTGGCCACATAATCCAAGAACCCAAGATGTTATTAGAATTTAAAACTTCCCAAAGCCATGGTTTCATTCCATTTCCATTCAATTCAACCATTTTCTGGGCACTGTAGAAAAAGAAGCCACTTTTTCCAATCCTAAAACCATGAGCTCTAATACAGGAAAAGAAAAGGAAGCTGAAGATGGTACTATTGTTTATGATAACTGTGGGATAAAATTGACTATTGCTTTTCAAGCCAAGGATTTGGAAAAATTTACTTTGCCTCAAATAGGAGATAAGTTTTAATTCAGTATTAGTAATAGAGATCTGGACATCAAATTACAACTGGTATGCAACTTCTAGGTAGTAATTCTAACTCCAATAGGCTCTTCGGTTATGTGGTCACTTTGAAGGATAATTTTGGATTTATTAAAAAGCTAATCATGATAAGAAAATATTTTTCCATTACAGTGAGTTCTCTGGTGATGTCAATAGCCTGGAACTGGGGGACATGGTCAAGTACTGCTTGTCCAAATGCAAAGGCAACCATGTCTGTGCAGAAAAAGTCAACAAACACACTTGGTGAATGACATTACTGAGGATGCTATCCTATCATTTACTCTGGTAAAGTTATTTGTCCCTGGAGGAGTGTCGATATAACACAAACTTAGTACCAAGAAATGATTGAGATCATGGAGGAATAAAATGTAAAAGTTTGGGTCTATCCATTTGGCATAGGTGGAATGGCCAATAAAGGGGATTGCTTGTAGAGTGTCAAGTTCCATTTATATGTCCTAGGCCAAAATTCATAGACTATGGTCTCTAAGATCATACCCCTGCATAGTGAATGTTCATAGGACTTTACATATGTTTAGTTTTATTATATGCTACCAAAGAGATTTCCAAAAAAGTCATTATCAATATACAGTCTCATCAGCTCTATATTACAGTTCAACTTTCCTCACATTCTTATCAGAATTTGACATTGTTTTTTTTTCATTGCATTTATCAGATCTTTTGTATCTTTTCAATATTTGTATCTGTATGTCCCCTTGGTTCCTGAGAGAAGTGTTTTTAAATCTCCCACTATGATTATGGATTCATGTATATGTCCTTGCAGCTCTGCCAAGATTTACATTATATTTTCAGACCATGTTATTCAGTGCAACAGACGAATCACTCCTTTATTTGCCTGGTGAGTTGGGCCTGTTGTGATTATTAAACATCCCTCTTTACTTATAGCAACGCTGGTTTTTTTTTGTGTGTTTTGTTTTATTTGTTTTTGCCTAAAATGCCTAACTTTCTGAAATAAACAAGGTATTCAAGCTTATCTTGATGAACATTTTTGGGATGTAGGTTTTTCTACTTTGTAATATTTGACTTTTCTGTATACCGCTATTTGAAATGTCTTTATAAGCAGAATATTAGAGGTTTCTGTCATCTTTTTCCTTCTTCCTCTTCCTCCTTTCCCTCCTCCTGCCCTTCCCTTCCTCCTGTGCTTCCTCCTCTTCCCCATCTCCCCCCTCTCCTCTTCTTCCACATCCTACTTTTTTATCCAGCCTGTTGATCTTGGTCTTTCATTGCAGTATTTACCTTTAAAGCAATTACTGATGTATTGGGGTTCATAGCTACCATCGTACAGTCTTCTATTTCTCCCAGTTGTCTATACTCATTTATCTCTTATATTTTGACTTCCTCGAGATTAGTTTTAGATTTTTTTTCCCTATTTTCTGCTTCTATCACTTGATATTCAATCTTTTGTTATTCTTTTAAAGGTTATTTGGAGAATACAATGTGCACTCTTAACTCCTTAAAGACTGATTGATGTAAATTGTTCCTTTCATCTCATCACAGAAAATGTAACTATCTTAGAACACTTAGTCAAGAGTACCTTCTGCTTACTTGTTATAATATCCTTACTTATTAATATAATATATAACACACTTTAATATTACTGCTGCCACATTTTCTAATCACTCATAGATACACACACAAAGAAAACCATGTGGATTTAACTTCAAAAGACATTATTTTTCAGTATCATTTTCTAAAACCAGATCATTTAAAGAAGTCCACGAATTTATCTGATAGGTCACTGTTCATTACTCACATATCTTTGAGATTCACTAGGGTTCATACTCTTTCTCTTAACGAGCACACTTCAGTATTTTGTTTACTGTGGATGTGCTTGTGAAATTTCTATCTAATTTAAATTAACAGGTTTTTTTAGAGCACTTTTATGTTTATGGTAAAATTGATTGAAAAATAAGAGACTTTCCACATGCTCCTTTACCCCACCACCTGCACACTGCTCTTGTTTCTCCCTACTATTTACATCTTGATTTATTGTGAGCCATCCATGACAATTGATGAACCATTATTGATACATCATTATTAAATAAAGTCCATAGTTAGCATTCAGGTCCACTCTTTGTGTTGTACTTTTGAAAAATGTATAATGACACGTGTCCATCATTACTGTAACATAGGGAATGCTTTCACCACTGTCCCAAAACTCTCTTTTGTGCCACCTAGTCTTCCTTCTTTCAGTGCTCCCAAATCCTGGCAACCATTGATCTCTTTACTGTCTCCATAGTCTTGCCTTTTCCAGAATATCACACTGTTGGAATCACACAGTAGTTAACTTTCTCAGATTGGCTTTTTTTTCATGTAGCAAAGCACTTTCAGGTTTCTAAATGTCTCTTTGTGGTTTGATAGCTCATTTCTCTTTATTGCTGAATAATATTGCATTGTATGCGCGTACCATGGTTTATGTATTCACATATTGCAGACCATTCTTTTGTCTCAGTTATATTGAGGTATGACTGACAAATAAAAATTGTACATATTTAGGTGCTATAACATGATGGTTTGATATACGTATTCATGGTGAAATGACTACCATGACCAAGCTAATTAACATCTTCATCATCTCACATACTTACTCGTGAGTGTGCATGTGTGCATGTGTGTGTGAGTGCGTGGCGCACGTGTGTGTCTGTGTGTGTGTGATGAATACAGTTGAGGTCTACTCTTTCAGCAAATTTCAGGTATACAATACATTATTATTAACTGTAGTCACCATGCTGTACAATTGCTTCCAAGTTTTGGCAATTATGAATAAAGCTGCTATAAACATTTGTGTCCAGGTTTTTGTGCAGACAAAAATTTTCAACTCGTTTAAGTAAATACCAAGGAGAATGACTGCTTGATTGAATGGTAAGAGTATGAAGCATTCACTTTTTGTCTGAAAAACGCTTTTATTTCACCTTCAGCTTAAAGGATATTTTCCCGGGTTATTGAGCTCTAAGTTGGTTGTTAAATTCTTTTGGCACTTTGAAGATACTGTTCTAGAGACTTCTGGCTTCCCTGTGTATGTTGAAAGTCAACTGTCAGTCTCATCATCCTGTTTTCAAGGTTATGGCTTTCCCCTAGTGGCTTTCGTGATTTTTTTCTTTGTTTGCCTTTCAGAAGTTTGGCTATATAGGTTTAAGAGGTATTTACTTCATAGTTATCCTGCTTGGGATTCTCAGTGTTTCTTGAGTCAGAGGCGACATGTTATCGGTCAGCTTTGGAAACACCCGGGTCCCTCTCTGTTCAAATATCATCTAGACACTTTTCTCTTTGCCATCTCTTCATGGAACTCTAATTAGAATGTGTTATGCCTCTGCATCCAACATATCCTTTCCTGCCCATGCTATGTTTTCCATCTCTTTGTCCCTATACATTTTATTCAAGATATTTTTATCTGACCCAACATCTAGTACACTCATCCTCTTTCTTCACCATGTCTTACCTGTTGAAAATGTACCCTTTCAGTTGTTGCTTTCAGATATTTTACTTTTTTGTATGTAAAAAATCTGTCCCATTTATTTCTTGGTTTCGTTGAGGCCTAATGCATATTCTATACTCATTTTAAGTGTACAGTTTGATGAGTCCTCACAAGTTAAAATACCTGTGTCACTACCACTGACATCAAAGTATAGAACACTTAAAGTGTCCCACAAAGTTCCGTCATGTGCCTTTGCAGTCATTCTCCTCAGTCACCTACAGGAGAAGGCAAACACCAACCTTCCTTCTCTCATTTTAGCTTTGACTTCTCAAGAATTGTATGTTAAATGAATCAGACAGTATGCAGTATTCTATTTCTGGACTACCACTTAATACATTTGCATTACATATGCCGGTAGTTTGTTCCTTTTGATCTTTCTGTGGATATGTGAAAATTGGATGATCTATTCACCAACTGATGGATGTTTGGGATGTTTTCAGGGTGGAAACATTACGAATAAAGGCACTACCATTGTTCATGTCCAAGCATGCTGTGGACATTTTGTTTATTTCTTGGGTTAAAACCCTAGGAGCGGAATGGCAGGGTTACATGGTAGTTGTGTGCTTAACTCAATAAGAAACTGCCAGGCTTTTATAGAAAGTACCTAGTCTTTGCACCAACATGTATGAAAACTGTAGCAGCTCCCTCTCACTAGCCATTGACATTGAAAAACATTTTAAAGCCATCAGTAGGCATTCTAGTAGTTATGGTATGCTATCTCAATTCAGTATTGATTTCTATTTCCCTGTTGACTACTGATTTTGAGAAATTTTACATGTTTGCTTGCCTTTCATGTATCTTCGTAAATACTTTGCCCACATATAAAACAAGTTATGGGTTCCCATTATTGGGTTGTAAAAATTGTTATACATTCACATGTGCAAGTAAGTTCGTTGTTATGTATGTGCACTCCCTCTGTGTGACTGGTTTTATTTCTTAACAGGATCTTCCGAGCAGCAAACGTTTTAATTTGCCTTTGAATTTTTTTTATATAAAATCAGTTTACTCATCTTCTTTTATCGTTCATGCTTTTTGTGTTCTAAGAGGTCTGCTTAACTTAACAAAGCCTTTTCTCCTGTCATCATGAACAAGTTTTATAACTTTATCCTTTGCGTGCATGCTTATTATCCACTCTAGGCTATATCTGTACGTGATTCGAAGTAATGTGAAAGTTGCATTTCTTTCCATCTGCATAGTCAATGTTTCTCCAATATTTGTAGAAAGCATGTTTTCCCCCATTGGCTTCCATTAACACCACTGTCAAGCACCAATCGTCCATACCTGTGTATGTTTATTTCTGGACTTTCTATTTGTTTTCCACATATTTCTCTGTCTATACTTGGAATACTAGCACGCTGTCTTGGTGACAGTAGCTTTATAGTAATTAACAAAGTTAAGCAGGGTGAGAACTTCAAATGCGTGTTTCTCTTTCTGAATTGTTTAGGTTATTTCAATCCTTCGATTGCCAGTGAAAGATGCAGAATCACTCGGTTGCTTTCTAGTCGTTTGCATTGCTGTGAGTCAATAGCTCACCTGGGGGAGAATTTACATCTTATCAATGTTGAATCTTAAAATCCATACACATCATCTATCTCTCCACTCATTTACATTGTGTGAATTGCTCTCAGCAATGCCTACGGAGTTTCATTTTACAGCTTCATGTGTGTTTTGTTAAATTCATCGCTAGGCAGTTCATGTTTTGCATGTACTATAAATGACATTTTTATTTGAAATTCCAATTGTTTGCTTTTAGAATGACTATAATTGATACTTTTTGTCAACCACGTCCTGCAGCCTTGCTTATCCCACTAGCAGTAGTTTCAGTCATTTTTTTTAAAAACAGAATCTTCAGAACTCTCTATGCAGATGATCATAGCATCTGTGAATAAAGACAATTGTACTTCTTTCTTTCTACCTTGTGTGCCTTTAAAAAAAAAAAACTTAAAAAAAAAATCCTGCCTTAATGCGCTAGACAGGACTGCCAGTCCAGTGCTGATAAGGAGTGGTGAGAGAGGTCTTGGGGTACAGCTTTCCATCTTAAACATGAAGTATGTTTTAGATTACCTTTATCGGGTTAGAAAACTCTCTCCTATTCCTGGTTTGCAGAGCATTTAAAAAACTCTGGATGGATGTTACATTTTGTTGAATGCTTTTCTTAAATTATACGAGTATCCCGTTGATGCTACAACAAATTACGACACGCTTTAGTGGCTTAAAACAACACAATTTGTTATCTTATACAGTTCTGGAGGTGGAAAGTCTGAACTGCATCTTACAGGCCCCAAATCAAATGTGTCTGCAGAGCTATGTTCCTCTGCAACCACGAGGGGAGAATCTGATCCTTGCCTTTCCTGTGTTCTAGAGGTCACCCCATTTCCTTGGCTACTGCCCTTTTCTCCATGTTCAAGGCCAGCAGCATAGAATTTCTCAATCTCTCTCCTCTCTGACCTCTGCTTGTGTTATCCCATCTCTTTCTCTTCGTGTTCATTTTCCTGCCTCCCACTTCTATGGACCTTTGTGATTACCTTGGTCCACTCAGGCAATCTGGGATTCACATCCACACCTCAAGATCCCCACTTAATCACATCTGAAGTAACTTCTGCCATGTCCGTGACATATTCACAGGCAACAGGGACTAATGCATGGATGCACTTGGGTACCATTGTTCTGTTGTGTGGTATGCATCCATTGGGATGGTGGTATGCTTCTCTTTTGTAGTCAATCGATATAACGTTCTGTGTATTGACTTTCAAATGTTCAAGAGCACGTGTGCTTTGAGGAAACCCATTTGGTCATAAAGAATCTCTTTGTGTATTGCTGTTCTCCTTTGCCAACATTTTGTTAAGGATTTCTGTGTCTGTGTTCCTGAGGGATACTGGTTTGCAGTTGTATTTCCTTGTCATGCCTTTGTCTGGTTTTGTATAAGGATACTTTGGTAGAGGGTAATAGCTTCATGAAAGGAATTGAGAAGTATTCCCAGCTCTTCATTTTTCTGACAGAACTGTATAAACTTGATGCTAGTTCCTCCTGAAACATTTTGCAGAACACACCTGTGGGGCCAACTGGTCCTGGAGTTTCCTTCGTGAGAAGGCTTTTTACTCTAAAATTCTGTTTCTTTGATATAAGGCTATTCAAGCCTTCTGCATTTCCTTGAGTGAGCTTTCATAGATTGTGTCTTCCTAAGAATTTGTCCGTTTCTTCTATGTTGTCAATGTTTTTGGAATAAAGTCGTTCGTAGTATTCCCTTACTATCGTTGTAGCATTTGGCGCTCTAAAGTCGTGTCCCCTCCGTTCTTCCTGATACCAGTTATTAGTTTCTTGTCTGACTTTTCTTGATGCGTCCACATAGAGTTTCATCAATTGCATTAATCTTTTGAATGAACAAGCTATTGACTTCATGGCATTCTTTATATTGTTTGTTTTCTATTTTATTGATATCCTTACTGTTCCCTTCCTGCTACTTTCTGTTGGCATAATTTTTACTTCTTAGGTTAGCATCTTAGTTTTGTAGTTCATTGGTGTTAGACCTTGCCTCTTTCCTACCACAAACATGTAAAGCTAAACCTTTCTCCCTAAGCAGTGCTGTCGCTGAATCACATAAAAGTTGATACGTTGTGTTTACATTTTCTTAGTTCAAAATTCCCCTAGTGCCTCTTCTTTGACTGTGTGATATTTTGAAGTCCATTGCTTAACTTCAAAGTTTCATTTATGCTCTAGAGATTTGCTTATTTAATTCCACTGTGCCCAGAGAACATCCTCTACATAACTTCAGCCATTCTTCATGGATGGGATTTTGTTTTATAACCAGGATAGGATCTTTCTTGGTGGGTGACCCTGTGCCTTTGAAGAGAATGCGTATTCTACTGCTATTGCGGGCAACGTGCTAACATTAGGTCAATCTAGTTGATAGTGTTGTTAAAGTCTTCTTTTTCTTTATTGACCTTCTAGCTATTTGCTATCTCCAAATCTCAGAGAACTTTTGAAATGTCCAACTATTAAAGAGATTCGTGGGCTATAATCTCTTTTAAGTTATGTCAGTTTTTATTGTATGTAATTTAAATCTCTTTGACCCGGTGCACGGAGAATTGTTATGCTTTCCTGATTAATTGACACTTTTATTATCACTAAACGTCCCTGTTTAACACTAGTAATGCTTTCGGTCTTAAAAACTACCTTATCTGTCATTACGCCTTTTCTTTTTTCTTACAGTTCATTTTCACATGCTGTATCTTTTTCGATCCTTCCACACTGAAGCAATCCCTCTGCCTACATTAAAGTGAATTTCTGTGCAACAGCATCTTGTAGTATCTTGCAGTTACTCTACCCAGGAATAGCCACCTTTTATTTGGGAGTTTAGAATATTTACATTTAGTTTTAAGTATGAATACTATTGGCTTTAAATCCATCATCTTATTTTGTGTAGATTCCTTCCTTCCCTCCTTCCATCCTTCCCTCCTTCCTTCTTTCTTTCCTTCTCTCCCTCATTTGTCTTTTTATTGTTTCACCCAACTCCTTTGTCATCCTGTGCATTACTGAACTATTTTTCAGTATTCGATTTTTAACCCGTGTATTGGTTTTTACCTATTTCGTTTGTTTTATATTTCAGTGGTTCCTGTGAAATTATACTACCCATATTTAATTTAGGTTTTTCACCTACAAACAATGATATTCCACTTCATGTGCAAGGTAAAAATCCTAAAAGTGTGCCTTTATTTCTTCATTCCCATCCATTTGCTTTTGTTTCCAAACATTTTATATGTACACGTGATGGTCGCCACAATGTGTTTTTATTGGCTTTGAAAACATTCAGTTAACTTTCAAAGAGAGTCATTTTAAAAAGATTTCCCCACCCCCACATATTTACCATTTCTATAACTACTCATTTTTTTGTATTGATCTGTGTTTATATTTGGTATGGTTTTCCGTCATCCTAAAAATTGCATTCAATATTTTCTATAGTTCAGGCCACTGCTGTCCAATTCCAATGGTTTTAGTTTTTGACTGGAAGAAACTGTCTCCCCATTATTTAAGTTTATATTTAAATTAACACTCAGTGACATAGACTTCTTTTGGACGGCCAGTTCCAGGAACTTTAACACATGTATACCTTCTTGCAACAACCACCACAATCAATATTCAGAACATTTCCATACTCCCGTGAAATCCCTTTGTAGTGCTATTCCTTTGTAGTCACACTCTCTCCACACCTACCCACACCTAGCCGTGGCACCACCGATCTGCTCTCAGGATTGTTTTGTCCTTGCGAGAAGGTCATATAAATGGAACCCTTTAAAATGTAACCTCCTGAGACTGTCTTCTACCAATTAGCACAATGACTGTGAGTTTCATCCAAGTTGTCGATCATATCAATAGTTCATTCCTTTGCACCACTGAATGGTGTCCAATTGTATGGAAACAATATACATTGTGGAAGGGCATTTGGGTTGCTTCGAGTTTGGGGTAAAAGTGAACAGAGCTGCTATAAACACCATGGACAGGTTTGGGTATGACCTAAGTTTAAACTCCTCTAGGGAAATCCTTCCGTGTGAGATTGCTGGATCATATGGCTAAGTGTGCGTTTTCGCTTCATACGGCGACAAAACTGTTTTCCTCCAGTAACATGTGGTAAAATCCAGGTGCTGCCCATCCATCCTCGCAACATCATTGGCTCTTGTCAAGTGGTTTTTTGTTTGTTTCTTTGCTTGCTCTTCTTTCCTTCTATCTCTGTTCATTTGTTTAAGCAATTTTAATACAGCAAGGGTGGTATCTTCCCTTAGTTTTAATTTGCAAATTTTCTCAGAGTCAGTGAGGTTGAACATCTGTTCATGGGCTCAGTTGCTACATATATACTCTCTTTTGTGTTGAAGTATCTGCTCAAATATTTTGTCCATTATTTCGTAATGTTGAGTTTTAACAGTTTTTTTTAGTTACTCTGGTTACAAGACCTTTTTCAGATACGTAATTTGGAAATACATTCTCCCAGCCTAAGATATGTCTTTTCAAACCCTTAGTAGTATCTTTCACAGAGGAAAAGAGGATTTGGGTATCATGCTAAAACATCTTTGCCAAACTCCAGGTTGAAGTTTGTCTGTTGTTTCCTTCTAAAAGTTTTACGGTTTTATGTTCTTGACGTGTGTCTAAGATTTATTTTTTAGTGGTTTTAATATAAGTTGTGAGGTCCTTTAACTTTTGAATGGACATCCGGTTGTTTCCATACATGTGTTGAAAAACAACAATCCTCTCTTCATTGCACTGCTTTGGTGTCTTTGTCCAAAGAGAATCGGCCATGTTTTGTGAGACTAGGTCTGGAACACCTCCTCTGACCTGTTTATTTGTTTGCCTGTCCCTTCACCATTGTCGAACCGACTTTTGTTTACCGTAGCTTTATACGCTTTAAAATGAGGTAATGTGATTCCCTTAACTCTCTTCTTCTTCCTTCCACAATTGTTTGGCTACTCTAGTTTCTTTTACTTTCCACATAAGCTTTAGAATCCTCTTGTCTATGTCTACAAAACATCCCGCTGGGATTTTTATTCGAACTGCACTAAATCTATAGATAAATTCCAGGACAATTGACATCGTTACCATGTCAGATATTCCAATCCATGACCATAGTGTGTCCCTCTATTTATCTGGGTCTTCTTTTATTTCATTCTTCAGTGTTTTGCTGTTCTCGGCATCATTCGTTAGACGCGGAGCTAAGATTTGCCCTTCTTTTTGTTAGGTACGTAGTAGGAGTCTCTTATATTTCATTTCCCAATTCTTCTTTGTTAGTATATAGAAATAGGACTGATTTTGTGTCTTAATCTTGTATTCTGCACTCCAAATAAATTCACTTATTAGTTTCGGGATATGTGTGTATACATACACACATACATACATATATACATACATACATACATACACATACATACATACATACATACATACATACAAACATACATACATAATGCTGTGAGACTTCAACTGAATCCATCAGTTTGTCCGTGAATAGGAACCATGTTAATATAATCTACTAACCCGTGCCACAGCATGGATGAATTTCCAAAGCATTCAAGCAGAGAAGACAGAGGGCAGACAATCAAGATTACATAATGCATGTTTATGTTCTAAAACAGGCTCCAGGAAAGAGAATTCTAATCTACAGAAATACAGAAAGAAGACCAGTGATTGCATAAGGCTGGATGTGGATGGTAGTCGTTCGCTGGGAAGGGGCGCAATTTTCTTAGGTGTTGGAAGTGGTCTCTTTCTTGAGGGGCATATTTTTAATTTGTAAATTAAACCTCAGTAAAGCTGATAAAGAGAAACCTTGACAGGTGCGAGGTGATATCTCATTGTGGCTTTCATTTGCATTTCCCTGATGATTAGTTATGTCGAGCATCTTCTCACGGGCCTGCTGGCCATTTTAATGTCCTCTTTGGAAAAATATCTGTTTAGTTCCTCTGCCTGCTTTTTAATCACATTGTTTCTTTATTTGTTATTCTGTTGCATAAGTTTTTAATATATTTTGGATATCAACCCCTTATCTGGCACATGGTTTGCAAACTCTTTCTCCCATTCTGTGGGCTGTCTTTTCATTGTGTTAATTGTTTGTCTTGACGAGCAGAGCTTTTGAGTTTGATGTAGTCTCATTTGTTGGGTTTTGCTTTTGTCGTTCGTGCTTTTGGCACCGTGTCCAAAAATGCCATTGGCAAGGCCAATATCGATGAGCTTCTTCCTTACGTTTTCTTCCAGGAGATTCATGGGATCAGCTCTTAGGTTGATGTCTTTGATCCATTTTGAGTTTATTTTTGTGAGTGGTGTGAGAGGTGTCCAATTGCATTTTTCTGTATCTCTTTCTCCAACCACTATGGGAAACCAAATGGAGGTTCCTCAAAAAATTAAAAAATAGACCTATCTTATGATCCAGCTATTCCTCTGCTGGGTATACACCCTAGGGAATGAAAACAGGAGTTCGATGAGATATATGCACTTCAATGCTTATCACAGCATGATTCCCAATTCCCATGTCAAGTCAACCACCCAGATGCCCATCAATAGATGAATGGATAAAAAAGATGTGGTATACATGCAGAGTGGAATATTATTCAGCCACGGGAAAGGAGGAGATCCTGCCATTGGCAGCAACATGGATGAACCTTGAGCACATTGTGCTAAGACAGATCGGTCAGAAAGAGAAAGACAGGTACTGTACGATATCACTTCTGTGTGGAATCTAAAGATCTCAAACCTGTAGGGAAAAAAAAAAATAAAAAAGAACCATAGAGATCTAATGCACAGTATATTGAATGTAGACAATAGCATTGTGCCATATATATGTAATGTGATAAATACTGTTACAGCTGCAACAATAGCACAATATATAAATGTATGAAAGTACCACACTGTATGTTTTAAATTCACACAGTGTTACATGTCTGATTTCTTCAATACAGGGGGCAAAAAATTTTTGTTTCAGGAGAGAGAAACCTTGACTATTAGCTTAATTTGGAGGAACTCAGGTTGCTAAGAAACAATGCCGAAAACAAAGACCTCTTGGAATGAAACATCCGTGGTTCTATCAGTCAGTCACTCAAGGATTCTACTTATGGGCACCAAGCAGGGGGCTCTAGCCAGCCTCTCTTGTCCTCCCCACTCCACCATCACACAGATGAACAAAGTGTGCTTCAGGACAAAAATTTGGAACTACAGCTGAGGTTGGACTCCATCTCCTGGGAAAGGTCCTTCTACATTGATTCTTGCTTTTGCCCTTGCTCCAACCTTGTGCCTCGTGCCCCTTTTCCATGTGGAGGGAAGGAAGCAAGAGGAGGAGATTTGCGAGGGTGACCCGGTCCTAGGGCTCCTCCCCGTGTCCCCCATTCCAGTTGCGGGACCCTACAGTTTCCTAGTTAGCTTCAGAAACAGGATAAAGCATAATCCGAAGCTGCTGCCATCCCATCAGGCACATGAATGTCTGGCTCTCGCCTGCCGCAGAACCCTAGCTAAAAACGGTGAGCAACTTGTAGTAGAGTTACATCCTCCCACTTCTTCCTTGTCTGCTTTCAGAAGGTGTACTTTTGCCTATTTATCAACACATTCTAATCCTGAACGTGTTCCAAAGCCCTTGTACAAATTTAGACCTCCATGGACAGTGTAGGGGAGTTCTTTGCTCCACATCCTCATCAAGTCTTAGCACCCACAGTCTTTGTAATTTTCTTTTATGCGGCCGTTCAGTGTGTACACCCCGTTTCATTTCTTGGACTTCATAATCTGCGGGTGTTACCTATTTCAAAATGAAATGACCTACATTTGCTGAACCGCATACTAGGCTAGGTGGCCTGGCAAGGGACTGTCGTGTCACCTTCGAAAAGTAGAGTCCATTTCTGACATGGACGCTGTAGTGCTGGCATCTCCAGGATACTGAGAGGGTGCGTTAGGACAGTGTCAAGTCATATCTGAAGTGTGCGATGTCCTGCAGATTTCTATCGTTTCTACGTTGTTAGTTTCAAAATCAAGGGCACTTGTAATATGGAGTCATCCAGAACTGGAACCCGGGAACTTGACATTGGGCGAGTCATTTCCTCCGCCGGGTCCTCAATCTCCTCACTGGAAAAAGGTGATGGGTTTGGGGTAGGGGTCCTTGTGGTGCTAGATTTCTGACACTGTCCATATCTCTACTACTCAGTGTTGTCTTTGAGACTATGAGGTGGGCTATGTAACTGGACTGTGCAGATGAGGAAATAGAGGTGCTGAGAGATGAAGAGACTGGCCCAAGGTCACGGGCTCAGGGGGGCAGGGAGGGACATCGATCCCAGACGCTTTCCAGATGCCCTCCCCTCTCAGACACACATGGCGTGCTTGGGTGGCATGTGCACATCCTGTTTTCACACTACTTTACCCATTTCCTACTTGCTTTCATGCACAGGTCACAGCAGCTGCCCACAGCTTTCCTGGGAGCTGGGCCAGGCAGGACTGGGGACATGCTCTTACCCTTACGACTCAGGTGAGGAAACCAAGGGCCAGAGAGATGGTGATTAAGAAAGCAGACCTCAGAGCTTGGGCACACTCAGAGTACATCTAATCCAATCCTGTGCCTTGAGAGATGGGAACCTTAAGGGCCAGAGAGAGAAAAGGTGGGGCCAGGGTCACTAGTGGAGGCAGTGGCAGAGCTAGGTCGGAGACCTCAGGCAAGTCGCTTCCCTTCTCTGAGTCTGTTCTGCCATGAGTGCCATGAGGAACAGTAACCCCTGCAGAGTATCAGCGAGGTCAGAAGGAGATGGTGCACCAAAGTGCTGGGCCCGGGGCCTGGTGCCGGTGGTGACAAAGACGACGAGGAGGAGCAGGATGGACGCCCAGGAAATCTCCAAACCAGAGATCTCAGGGGGCGGGGTGGGTGCGGGCCGGATGAACTTGGGTGGCGGTAAGCCATGTGGGTTGGGGTTCTGGCTCTGCGATGGGAGAGGGAGACGGTAATGGTTGGGGCAGCCTGGGTGGGTGCGTGGGTGGGTGGGTGTCATCAGGGAGTGCTGACAGGTGGTGCTATTGCCCCAAATGACACTGTGAGCCCCTTGAAGGCAGTGGGTACAGACTACAGTGGACAGAGCACACAGTTGAATCAGAGGGTTCTGGATTCAAGGCCCAGTGCTGCCACTTCCTGCCTCTGAGCCTTGGGGCAAGTGCCTCCCCCCACCCCAGAGCCTCACTTTCCTCATCTGTGGAATGGGCCTGATGGACATCCCCTCCCTTCAGGGCTGTCTAGTAAGTAAAACCTAGGCCCATACAAGAAACGGGTAAGTGAATGTTCAGAAAACTTTATGCACAATAGTCAATAACTGGAAACAAGTGAATCGAGGAATGCTCGTCCATCAACAAGGGAGGAGTCAGAGGGCGCAGGCCTGCAGGGTGAGAAAGCTGTGGGAGCTGCCAAGGTGCAAGCGCACCTCATCCAGGGGCCCTGGCGAGGACTAGGGTCTCAGAAAACCCTCGCTGAGATTCATTTGTGGGGAGCCTGTGGGAGGCCCAAGGCTGGGATGGGAGGGAGGCCTGCTCTGCTGTCATGGTTGACCTGTGACTGAGGAGGTAGGCCACCCCCAAGTTGACCAGCCTGACCCTCCTGGGGCACCCAGTCTGGCTGCATTCCTCTCTGCTCTCTTCCTCCCTGACCAGGCTGCTCTCAGCACTGCCCCCTGCAGGGTGGGAGGGACTGGGCCCCTGGGAGGCTGACCCAGGGGGAAGGTGGAGTGGTCAGGGGAAATTGTAACCGACAGGCCTGGGGACTCGGTGTCCTCCTCAGCACCTTGTCTCTGATGACTGCCGTCTCCTCCTTTCCAGATGACCTGCCACTTCCCAGGTGCATTCTGCACACAGTGCTCAAACTCACGCCTGTGGCTTTTGTGAGAGCCCCACATTCATCCATGAAAAGGCATGTGCCTACTGTGTGCACAAATGGGTCCTGGGAGGTTCCCAGATGAGGGGACCAGAAATGTCATGTATCATTCATCTTGCCAGGGCTGGGCTCCCTGGCATCCTTCACCCACCCCCTGCTCTTCCAGCGCCCCCCCCCCCATCTCAGGCCACACACTTGGAAACCTAAAGGGAAAGGGACCCCATTTTTGTCAGAATCACAGAATGCTTTTGTGGCCAAGCAGGGACCCAGCACCCAGAATGGCAGAAGTGACAGCACTGGGTAACAAGGCAGAGACCCGCCTGAAGCCTGTCTTTAGGGGAGGGGTGCAGACAGAGCCAGGTTCCTGGGGGTGTGACCTATGCAGTCCCAGAGGACCTTGCACTCAGAAGGGCTCCACATGTGGTTCAATGCTCTGCTGTTGTTCTCTTGGAATTCTTAATAATTTTTTTGGCGTGGAGGGGGGGGGCGTGTGCGGGGGAGACCCATGTTTTCATTTCCCACTGGGCCTGGCAAATTATGTCATGGGGTTTACGTCAGGATCCAGGTCTGGCTGAGGGAGGACCTCTTTTCGGAGAAAAGAGGTAATGCGGACAGGGGCCCTAACTACCCTCTCCCACCTAACCTGGGCCTTTGTCCTCCCAAGGTGTGAACATCACCAGGGGACCTGAGGAAGCTCTGGGCACTGTCCCTGTCCACTACTGAGCCTTTCCCAGGGGCCCTAAGTGTCTCTGTCCTCACTGTCACCCACTGGAAGAATTACAGAACTAGCCGCACCCTTCCGCAGGGCTCAGCCAGCCCTCGAAGACACCAGGACCTAGGCCTGGCCTTGGCCTCAACGGGACAGCCCTGCTTCCAATGAAGGGCTTCGAGTCCCAAACAGGCCTCAGGTCACGACCACAGGCAATGGGCTTTCGAAGGAGGTTTGAATGCAGCTTTGCTTTCATTGACTCTGTTCTCAGCAATAATGATCCTCCTTCTTTCTACCTGCTGCAGGGGAGAGAATGTCACCGTGAAGCCTACCTCATTGTCCTTGAGGCTCCCTCTGAGGGATGAGGTCCTGAAATTGTGTGGACGATGAGGGAAGGGTTCCGGGACACCGCCTCCACAGGTGGGGACAGGAGCTGGGTCCCGTAGACGCTCTGTGGACCCTGTCCCTTGGCGGGAAGGACAGCGGCACTAACCCACAGCCTCCACCCCATCCCTTCTCCTGTTCCCCCCACTCCACACAGGCATCTAACTGGGGCTGCACTGTGTAGGAAATCATGCAACTCTGTGGACGGGAGCCTCTCAAAACTCATGGTCTCCACACTCACAGGCATCTTCACACTGCCCAGCACCCTGCCTGCCTCTCAGGCAGAGGCGAGCACCTCCCTCCCGCCCCATCCGCCCATCCCAGGGAGCGGACCGTGGGCCACTCAGAGCAACACTTGCACCAGTAATGGAGGGAACGTGCCAATTCATTTTGCAAATTTAATGTAACACTGATACCAAAACCACGACAGCACGACAACAGCACATGAGGAAAACAGGAAGGCAAAGAGAGCTGAGTCTTGCATGCCATCTTTGATGGGCAAGCAGAGGCTGCCTAGAGTGCTATGTGGACATGGAGTCTGAGGAGGCACTCTGACTGGGCGAGTGAGTGCTGCGGCTCAGCGTTGTCTGTAAACACAGGACACAAAAGCCAAGGCAGAAATAGAAAGACACGTGAAACAGTAAGGGATATAAGGAAAAACAACAGTCTGTCAAAACTCTCATCGCTCCCTCCCCACACCAGGCCTTCGGCCTACTTCTTGCAACCCTTCCTCAGCCCGCCCATCCCTCCCCAGGCTCATTTGTCACCCGAAAAACCGACGGGATCCAGGAGAAGAAACAGGCACGAATCCATGCGGCGTTTAGGGTCCGGAATGTGGAAATTGTGCTAGGGCCAACTAGGACGGTGGCGTTGGTCCCACCATCGGTGCCACTGCTGACGCCGGCTCTCCAAGTGGCCCTCCTGTTGGCACGGTTGCTGTTCAGAATGTACTGATGGTATCTGGCCCAGAAAGCAAAGGGGATCCTGGCCCAGGCGTCGCCAAAATCTCCGTTCTCGTCCCACGACAGAAGCTCCACCTGTATGTCGTCCCAGCTCCACCTTCCAATCAGAGCTTCATCCCCAATATTCATCTGGGCCCTCATCTGGGCCCTGGCATGTTCCTCAGCCATATCCGCGTCCATCGTCTTAAAGGCATCATCCACAGCCTCTGAGAATTGAGCCTTCCATTCCTGGGGATCTCGGTTCTGATTCTGCGATGGAATAACAGCAACCCTCCTAACAGATACCCCACATTCACTGAGCACCCTACACCCTCCTGTGAGCTGGGCATAATCACAACAAAAATAAAGACCACTGGAGTCGAGCTCCTCTTACTCTGGGCCAGACCTGGGATTTTGCCGCATCCTTCACACACACAATGTCAGTGAACTCGGGCAAGTTACCCAGGAACTTTTCTGAGCCTCGGTCTCCTCACTGGACAGACATATGGCATAAGGAGCCCGTGACCGAGAAACAGACAAGGGCTGGGAAGCGACAGCCCCTGGGCCTGGCCCCCAGCAGAGGGCCTCCACTACCTGGGCGATGAATCTCAGCACCCTCATCTTGCTGGTCTCGTGGCAGGCCCGCAGGCCCCAGAGGAATTCATACTCGGACGGGCTGCTATTGGGGATCTTCTTGTATTCCAGGTACCTCAATGGAGAGGAAGAAAAACTTTTGCCTCTAGCCATGTAGACCTGTTGTCATGCTAATGGCTCCCACATGGCCCCTTCTCAACCCCATGCTACAGCTCAGCTCCTGAAGGAGGACTGCCCTGGCCCTCTGGCCCGGGCCTCGCTTCCAGGCTTTCTGCCTCCAATACTAAGGCCTTACAAGCTCTGGGCTGTTGGTCCTGTCCGGCAGCCGCAGGGAAGTGCAGGGTGGGGGATGGGGAACACGTGTGTAGGGTGTCTGTTCATAAGAAGGCCGCGAGTTTGGTGCCCCTCGTCACAATGACCCCGGATTCCTGTTGGGTGTGTTGTAAACAGAGGAGCTACTTCTTCAGGCCCCCTGCTCTGAGCACACCCCACCACAGGGTCTCAGCCGTGGCCTGGCTGAGCCCTGGGACAGTCCACCACAGAAAACGACGGTGAAGGGAAGGGAAGCAACAGTCCGCGAGCAGCGGACTCCGCATACTCTCCCGATTGCATGCGCGCAAATGTGTGCCAGTGCACCTGTGTGAGTGCGCACGTGTCCTCCGAGGATACGGTGGGCCCTGGCCCAAAAGTCAGGAGGGCTGGCCTCCAGGCCCGAATGGGCGGGACCCTGACCAGCTGGGGCCATGCTCAGACTTCCAGTCTTTGAGCCCCAGGTTGCTGAGGTGTAAAGCAGGGGACATTCTCCTACAACCTGCAGGGCAGGTGCTGAAGGACGTGGTGGATGTAACACACCCCGCACCATGTTCTCAGTCAACGTGTGCCCCCTTTCCTCAAGACCGCCCCAGAATTCTAATCCGACAGACACTCATATATCCCCACCCACACTCACCCCAGAGACCCCATCCCTCTAGTGTTAAGATAGAGGACGGGGAATGGCTTCCTCAGCCAGACCAGCGCACAAGAAAGGCACGGAAGCAAGACGGAGTAATCTCAGTCAATACTCACTTCTGCTTCACAAAGTCATCTGTAATGAGCTTCCTCAGATCACCAAGAAATGGGTGCCTCATCCTGAGGACAAGGAAAAGAGTCCATGAGTAGAGCTGGTGGCAGTGCCCAGATGTGAGCAGGAGCACTCCCTAACACGGCTGAGAGCTTCCCCGCCCCGTGGGGCAGCCCCATGAGGCCTGGGCGTGTAGCAGAGGTCAGATGGCTACTTGTCAGCGATGGCCTGGCCTACATAAGGGTTTGATGGAGCCCCACATTCTGATGATTTCCCTTAGTTCTCTTCTGGGGACAGAGAGGGACATGGAGCAGAAAGGGGCTGAGAGTTCAGGACCATTTTCATGCACCCTGGTGAGACCCTTTGCGCCTGCCTAGTCCAGGATGCCCACTCCCAGTACCAGACCACCAAGCTGTTGCAATCCTGGGGCCTCCTGTGCCCAAGGACAATGCTGAGGGGCAGCGAGAGCCCAGAGAGTCCGGTCATACCCAGGGCGCAGTCCCATCTTATGAGTGCCTCCCAGAGGACAGCTGCAAGGGAGGTGAGGTACAAGAATTGAGAACATGAAGGCGAGACTGAGGGCAGCCCTCAGCTGCAGGTCCAGCCACTCACCCTCGCTGGCCCGGTTGCCATTCATGAAGATGACTCCCAGAATCACCAAGAGGAGACTCAGCCTGGGAGTGTCCTTGGTCCTAAAGGTGTAGAAAGAGGGATCCTGTCCAGCAGCCATTTGCCCGAGAGACTACAGCTGGCTTACCCAACCAGCCTCTCTCAGACTGCTCTGCTACAGGGCAGTCTTCCCACTCTGGGCATGGCTTGCTACCTGATCCAGACAATTCATTCCTCCGCTTGAGACTGCATCATTTCATCCACCAAATGTTCCCTCCCAGGATTCCACCGGGGACAGGGTTAGGCAGGGAGCAAATGCTTGCCAAAGGTGTGTCCAGAGGCACATCCACACCTTCCTTGCCTTTTGCCCATGGGAGCTACACTGGACAACAAGCTCCCCCAGAACCAACCACTCCACCAAGCCCGGGCCAAGCACTTGGCAGGAAGAGGAAAGCAACAAGAAGCCTGCTTTCTTGGAGGAGGGGGCGGGGGTGAAACCCTGACTGCAGCAAGGCCTCACCCAGGCACCTACCCCTTTCATCTGGTAAGCGCCTGGCACCACTGTGGGTGGGCACTGGGCTAAGCCCTCTAGTCCTGTTTTCCTCTTTCTCTGAGAGGAGGGGGAGGGACCACCTAGGAAGGACACAATCCCCCTGCCCCTTCTCACTTTCCCAGGAGGCGAGCCGAGGAATCCCGAGTACAGACAAGAATGTACAGATGTTCTTCCTTGTCGATCTCCTTCAGGTGGATCCCGAACTTCTACACGGGGAGAAAACAATGTGCGCTTAAAAAAAAAAAAAACATGCTGGGTGTCCTGCAGGCAGTCACTCCATTCCCTGTCAAAACATTTACTAGGCAGGGAACCCAAAGTCATGGGGGAGGATGAAGAAGAGAGGACACGGAAGAGCTGGCCTGTAGGAGCTCTGGCACTGGCCGAGGCAATAGGACCCACTTCAGGAGACAGCAGATGCTTCAGAGAGCATGAGGGAGAGGAACCCAGGGGAGGGAGTATGCAGTGGAAGCTCCCAGGTGGAGAAGCTAGGCAAGGCTTCCCTGCTGCTCTTGCTCCACAGAGCTGCTCCCACCCCCACACTCACCTTTTCCAGGGTGTATGTTGCTCGTTCAATGATCTCAGGGAAATGTTCGTCATATTCTCGGATAACGTCCTTCAGCATGTCTGTAGGAGGGCCAACGTGGGGAAAGCACCTGGGCTGAGCGGGGGCCATGGAGCTGCAGCCCCTCGCTCAGCCCTGCTGAGGGGAGCAGAGTCAAGACCCCGTACTGCGCACATGGAGCCATCAGCCAGGGCCTGATGGGGGACCCACTGGGGAGGGCTGGGGGAGGAGGGAGGGCAGAGTTCAGGGTGGGAGTGTAGTTGTCCACCTGAGCGCTTGATGGGGATCTTCTTGTAGTCCTTAATCATCAGGTATTTCACCAACTTATTTGCCTGGAGAAGGAAGAGCACGTGGGGAGGTGCAAAGCATGGGTGAGCTCAAAGAACTGGCCAGGAAGGGAGGAGGAGGGAGAGGGGCGGAAGGGCAAACTGCTTACCCTCTCTTGTAGAAGGGTCACATTGCGCGGTGGCAAGCACAGTACATGCCTTGAGGGCACCTGGGACCTCAGGGCCATCGGGGGCTGAGGGGTCATCTGAGCCCGCACCGTCAATGGGGGCTGCGGTGCTCTCCAAGTCGGTGAGACCGCAAGCGGCTCTCTCTCCTCCTCGCTGCTCTCATACTCATCATCCAGGTGCTTGGACTGTAGCATTGGGGAGAGGAGAGATCCAGGGCTACCAAGCTTACTGTACCAAAGCCCCTGGCAACATCTTCGCCAGAGCAGGTACTTAGAAATAATAGTAGGAACAGCAGATGATACATGCAGAGTGCTTACTATGTATGTGCCAGGCACTGAGACAACCATTTCTCCCTCCGGGTCTGAGGGTAGGGACTACGTGGAGTAAAAACAGGCTAGCACATTTGTGTTGGAGAAATTTGGACAAGCTAGGAGGACGGGAGGGGAGGGGAGGGGGAAAATGTGGGAGGGGAGGGGAAGAGTCAGGAGGGGTGAAGAGGAAGGGGGGGGAGAGAGAGAAGTAAGAGAAAGGAGAAGAGCAAGGGGGTTTGGGAGAGGACAGGGAGTCTCACCTTCTTCGTCCTCTTGCCTCCCATCCTGGCCCAGGGCTCAGCACTGTTCTGAGCAGTGGCAGCTGCACCCTCCTGCTCAGGGGCGCTGGTGGCCATCTTGGCCTTGGCAGCAGCTGCCGCCACAACATTCTGAGGTTCCACCCACCGAGTCTTAGCAAGAGCCTTTCCAGACTTGGTCGTCTTGGGCCGGGTGGCTGCCCCCTCCCTTGAAGATGCTGCAGCCTGGGGCACCCCAGAGGCAGCGCTGGGGCCCTCTGCAGCAGCCTCTTGGGTCGGGGCGGGTCTCTTGGGACATGGGAAGGCCATGCCACTGACACCTGCTGGCTGCCCGAAATCAAAGACATCCTTCTGGCCCAGGAAGGCTGTCTTGGGCCGGGTGGCGTCCACCTCGCTGGCACATGGAGCCTGAGAGGAAGTGCAGGCAGCACTAGGACCCTCAGTAGCAACGTCCTGGGCCTGGGAGGCTGGCTGGGGCTGTGAGGAGGCTGCTGGAACCCCAGAGGTGGCCATCTTACTGTTGATTGGCATCTGGGAGCTGTGTGGAGAACCAAGGGTTGTCTCTGGGGTGGCAGTTCCCTGAGCCTCCGGTGCCGCATGTGTCGTGGGCTGGGTATCTTCCCCTGAGGCCTGGTCTGTGGCCAGCAGGTGCTCAGCAACCACCCGATTATAGGCGGCCTGTGCAGCAGCAGCAGCAGCCCGAGCAGCACGGTTGGAGGCAGCAGCACGGGCTACATTGGCAGCATGAGCAGCTGCCTCAGCCTCACTGGCAAGTGTTTCTGGATCCAGCTGAAATGCCTCCACCAGAGTCTGGGCCAGCGTAGGGTTTTCCAGCTCCCAGGGCTCATTCTGCAAGGAGGGAGAGAGGGGTAGGGGAAGGCAGACAACTCTGCACGCCGCATCCTGTTTCCCTGTGCTGGCCAGCCTCCTCCAGGCAGCCAGCCAGCCCCCACCAACCTCCAGGCCCTCCCCAATCCCCTTTCTCCCGGCAGGAGAGACGTTTGGTTTGGAGAGGCTGGGCGGTCCCGCTCCCCTTTGCAAACAAACCCCATTCCCCTTTAGCAGGGCCAGCGGGTGGCCAAGAAGGGCCTCACCGACAAGATGCGGAAACCTGGACCCAAGCTCCCAAAGGCGATGACGAGACGCATGTCAAAGCTGGCGAAGGTGCCATAGCCTCCAAAAGCATCAAATTCTTCATAGTCGTTTCCTTCAACCATCTCTTCCTCCCGGACTTCATCGCTACCTTCATCCAGGTCTTCAGCGTTGTAGCTTTCCAATTCCATGCCGAAGCTTCCCTCGGCCATGCTGGGGTCCGAAGGAGAAGAGAGCGCGGCCCTAAGGCCCGGGGAGCGGGAAGGGGCAGGATCCAGTGGAGATTGGATTGCTTGGGAGGTGGGGGCTGGTGGCCATCATCTGCTACTAGGCAGTAGGGGTGAGGGGAGTGAGGTCTGCTGGGGTAGGTAGATACTGTCAGAGACAGAGCCCTAGGAGAGGGATGGAAGAGGTAGGTTGGAGGAGACACTCGCACTGAAAGGGGAGTCCTGGTCTGGCTGGCTCCCCATCCCAGCGGCTCGATTTGAATAGAGGGGTGGATTGGCGGGCTTGGGTCTGAAGAGCCCGAAAGAGGATGTATGCATCGAGAAAGGGAGAAACAAATGGCCTGAATTTAAGGGCTGGAGCAGGGAGCCAGGATGAAGAGAGCAGATGAGATGTGAGGGCTCAGACACACGGGGCCCGCTGAAAGAAGCCCTGCGAAACTGAATCCTAGGGACCTTTTGGCTAGGTGGGTGGGGGGATTCAGGGGCTTCCCGTCAGGTTGGGCTCACACCGGAGCGCTAAGGGTGGATGGGGCGGGGGCCTTGGACTAGGTGAGGCTCCAGTCGGAGCACTGTAGGTCTCAAAACCCAGGACTGGAATTATAGGAGGCGGGCAAAGCGGTCAGCTGGGTGGGAGTGACCTAGGAGTGGTTGGGTGGGGATGGGGCCTGCGTCTCAGACAGCTCAGCCCGAACCACACGAGTTGGCTAAAGCGGTTCGGATCTCCGCTGTCAGCAGGGCTCGGATCCGGGAGCCTGGGTCTGGTGGCTGGGGTGGATGGGGCTGCTATCACGGATCCAATGGGATTCGGGTTCTGAGTTGCTTATGCTTTGTTCAGCTCCGGGGGGACGGGGGGTGGCGTGCCGGGTTCCACTCACCCTCTCCCAGTCCTGTCTGGGGCTGGACCCTTACCTTCCCTGAAGCTCCAATGGCGTCGGTCCTCAGCACCAGTGACCCCACAGCCGCGCCCTCGCCTACTGCTGCCAGCACAGCAGCTCCGACCACCCCGCCCCTTTTCTCCACGCCCCCGCCCCCCTCCCGCGGCTAGGCAGCCTGCGCGTGCGCAGACCCCTCCAGCACGCCGGCTTTCCCGCAAAAGCCCTTTCCACCGGGTCCCCAGTGCGCATGCGATGCCGCGGGAGGGTGGGTGGGGGGTTGTCTCCTTCGCGCCAGATTCCCCTTCCCCCCACCTATCCCCCACCTATCCCCACCCCGGCCGCAGGCGCGCGCACTCACACCCCGTGGTGCAGTTCAACCCGCCCAAACGTCTACCCTCAATCTCTCCCACTTTTGCGATCCTGCCCTCCGCCTTCCCACTAAGCTCCCCCAGTGTGGTCGGGATTCCACTCTGCCAGGCTTCCCCAGCATGACCCCTGGGGTCTGTAGCTGCAACAAGGGAAATGCAAATGGCCAGAGAATGCCAGTTCCCTTTGAGTCCCACTCCACAATCCATCCCTGTGGCCTCCAGGCACACTGGGAACATTTGCTTCCTCCACCATTCTTTTGGCAGCTTGTACATCACAGACCGATCTGTGCTTGGGTTTTGTCTTCCCCTCACAGCTGCCCTGGGAGGGGACGTCAGCACCCCCATTTTTCAGATCAGGAACCTGAGGCAAAGACACCCTGGATGAACTAACTGCACAAGGCTATACAGAGCCACTAAACAGAAAGTGAAGACTTTGAGTCTGGGTCTTCCTGACCCCAAAACCCATGTTCCACTAGTGCTGGCCTAGGGACTGAGGCACCCTCCCTCCCCTCTTCGGTTTGAGCAACAGCTCCACCCTCCACCTCCCCTGCCCTGTCAACATCTGTCCCAAACAAGCAAGGTTTGTGTTTTCTGAGACCTAAGCTCCTGCTCAGCACCCCGGAGGACACAGGTAGAAGCCCCCAGCCCCATCCCTGCCTACTCTACGTGGGTCCGTGCAAGTGTTGGAATTGCTCCTTCGGGTCCACTCCCGGTTCCATCAGGCCTCTTCACAGAGAGTGGCACAAACACATTGCTGCCCCCGAGGCCTTCCAGGTGCCCAGTGGACCTGCCAGGACAATCAGGCACTTGTGTGTCTGAGCCATGGCGAGCCCTGATTCAGAGTAAATGTTTGTCCTGGTTCCTTCCAGGGCTGGGGCCTGGGGCCTGGGGCAGCTGTGGCCTTGCGGGAAGAAGCTGGGCCGGGCTTCCGAATTCCAGGGGTGGAGCTCCAGGCCAGTCTGCCGCTAGTTGTGTGAGTCCCCTCAGGTCACTGGACATCCCTGAGCCGGTTCCTCCACATGCAAAACGGGAAATGCAAGGGGCGCTTACTGGGGTCCTACCCCCAAAACACGCATGTCGCTGTGCTTTCAGAATGACTGGAGAGACTGCTTTGGAGGCAGAAAATGCTGTGTTCCTGCCTCAAATTGAACCTGTACTTTTTTACACAAACCATAGTGGACTTTTATATTTGCTTTTATACCAGCCTCTCCGGGACTCCTGGGGATGAATAGAAGCTATTGCTGGGACCACAGCTTTTACTCTCCAGTGACCAATATCGGTTCTGCCTGGCTGGATGGCTTTCCTAGGCTGCTGCATGGCAACTTCCCCTGTCAGCTGCCTGTGTCTCTTCAGCCCTTCCTGTGTTACACGTTTCTGTGGGAGGTGAGCAGACCCTAGAAAGGAAAACCTTGACGAACCACGCTATACGCTAATAGAAAATGCTAAATTCCCACCTCAAACTGACCCGTGTTTTGTTTTGTTTTGTTTTGTTTTGTTTACAGAAACCATGGTGGACTTTTATATTCATTTTTCTTTCAATGTGATTTTTAATTTTCACAGTTTTCCTTTTAATCGAGATATTTTTCCTTTTTACTGACATATAACATTATATTTGTTTCAGTGGTACAACACAATTGCGAAACGATCACCACAATAAGTCTAGTTAACGCGCATCACCACACAGTTACAATTGTTCTTATGTTGTCAACTTTTATTACATTTGTTTTTATATCGGCCTCTCTATATGCTATATGTTACATAACCATGTATGGTAACATGTGAATAACTCCAAAATCTATATCCCCAGTTTGAACTTCACCTTTGGGATCCAGATCCATATATTCACTCTCCCACATGACTTCTCCACCGGAATGTCTCGAGGGCTCCTCGCAGAGAGTCTTTCTAGAACCAGTCACTTGGAATACCCACCCCTCCCACACACTCCCCCTCCTCCACCCCTGTTGTTTTTAAAACTCCCGTCTTCACAATATCAGAAAATGGCACCATTATCCGCACAACTACTCAGCTCCAGGAAACCGAAGTCAACTATCACCACTCCCTCTTTCTCATACACTGCACCCAGATGAGAAACCTCTCTGTGCAGCTCTCTCTCCTCCATCACTCCCAGCAAATTCCAGTCGCATTGGCCTCCCAAAATTCTCAGGTTAAAAATTCTAGGTTAAAAGTAAAAGGATAAGAGGAGATATATTATGTTAGCGATAACAAAACAAGGCTGTAATGGATATATTAATACCAGACAAAAGATTTCACAATGAAATATATTACCAAAGATAAAGAGGATTGAGTATAAATGGCTAAAGAGGCCAATTTATCAAGAGCAGATAAACATCCAATATGTTTATGCACGTAAAAACAGAGTTTGGAAATACATTTAAAAAAGAAAAATCCACAATTAGGGCCAGACATTTTTAAACTTCTTCTCTCATTAGTTGAACAAGATGAAAAAAAATCAATAAGCTATATGTAGAATGCTTGAAAACATTATCACACAAATTAATCTACCATTTTAGAACACTCTTTTCAATAACAAAAGAATACAGTTTTTTTATATGTTCATGAAAATTTACCATTATAGACCATTTCTGGGCCATAAACAAGTCTTACTGAATTTGAAAGAGTTTGCATCACTCAAAGGATTTTCCTAGAAGACAATGAGATTAAATTAGAAGTAGGAAACAGAAATGTATCAGTAAAATTCCCAAAATATTTGGAAACTATATAACACACTCTTTGGTAACATATGGGTGAAAGCATAAATTTTAAAATTCTAGAAAATAATTTGAAATAAATAAAACATAAAATACAACTTATTGAAATTTGTAGGATGCATCTAAAGCAGTCCTTAGAAACAAAGTTATAGTACAAAAATGCCTATAGTGTAGTCCCTCCTTTTTCAAGGGGTATACATTCCAAGACCCCCAATGCATTCCTGAAACTGTGAGTAGCACTGACCATGTGTATACTGTTGTTCTTAAATATGTGTACCTATGATAGTTTAATTTATAAATTAGACACAGTAAGAGATTAACAATAACTAAATAAAATAGAATAATTATAACAATATGCTGTTATGTGAATGTGACATTGTTAAGTAAAATAAGGATCACTTGAACACAAGCACTACAATACCAAGACAATCAATCTGATAACCCAGATAGCTACTAAGTAACTAACAGGTAGGCCGTGTATACAGAGTGGATACACTGGACAAAAGGATGATTCATGTCCTGGATGGGATGAAGTAGGACAGCACAAGATTTCATCACACTACACAGAATGGTGTGTAGTCGAAAACTTATGAATTGTTTCTTTCTGGCATTTCCCATTTAATATTTTTGGAGCGTGGTTGCCAATGCATAACCAAAACCTCATAAAGTGAAACTGTAAAAAAAGGGAGAACTACTGTAGTTAAACATAAGAACTTAAATCAGTAGCCTAAATTTCAATATTTAGAAACAAAGATGCAGAGACAATTAAGACCAAAAGTGCAGAAAAAAGAAATAATAAGAAAAAGTCATCAAAGTAGACAAAAGAATATAAGAGAAAATAAAAAGATAAAATCAAATCTTTAAAAATATCTATGCAATCCCTATCAAAATAACAATGACATTCTTCTCAGAACTAGAACTGATATGGAACCACAAATAGCTAAAAAGACCACAAATAGCCAAAGGAATTTTGAGAAAGAATAAAGTTGGAGGTATGCTCCCTTGATTACAAACTATAGTGCAAAGATATAATAATCAAAACTGTATGGTACTGGCATAGATAGACACATAGACCAATGGAATGGAATAGGGAGCCCAGAAACAAACCTTCACTTATATGGTCAATAAATCTATGACAAAAGAGACAAAAATATACAATGCTGAAATGACAGTCTCTTCAACAGTGGTACTGGGAAAATTGGATAGATGCATGCAAAACAAAACAAAATAAAACAAAACAAATGAAACTGGGCTACTCTTTACACCATATACAAAAATAAACTCAAAGTTGATTAAAATCAAATGTAAGGACCAATCTTCTGGTCAAGATGGCAGAGTAGGCAAATTCTGTGCTTGCCTCCTCTCATGACCACATCAAATTACAACTCAACTGCAGAATAGCCATCACTAGGAGTCACCTGAAGTCAAGCTGAACAGAAGTCCTACAACTGGGGATACACAGAAGAAGCCACTTCATGACTGGTAAGAGGAGTGGAGACACTAAATGGACTCATCCCACACCTGTGTGAGATGGTTGAGGATTGGGAGGGATGTCTCAGCCGTAGATGTTCCCCACCCTGGAAGAGAGAGGTGTCCTGGCCCCATACGAGGTTCCTGAGCTCAGGATTCCAGTGCCAGAAAGAGAGTCGCCATAACTTCTGACTGTGAAAACCAGCAATGATTGTAGCTGACTGAGACAAAAGGCTGAGGGAGTCACAGTCATTCCTCTTAAGGGGCCTGCATACAGACTTACTTGCTGACAGACTCGCTTGCCTTGAGCTCCAATACTGGAGCAGCATCTTGAAAGGTGCCAGAGACATATTTGGAGGAACTGAGTTGGCTGGCTTCAGAGCAAGGGCTGGAGGGGTTGCTTTCTCCCAGACAGAAGTGCTAGCAGAGGGCATTGTTCTTTTGTTAATTCCTCCCCTGCTCAGCTTGCAGACATAGGCAGGTGCAATATTTGAGTTTCCCTCAATGTATCTAACACTGGGTGTCCCACTCTGGTGACTCTTTGCGACTCTGCCCCTCCCAATATGCTGGCCCACCCAAGCTGCTTCTAGTAAATTTTCCATACAAAAGGCTTGTCTTGGCTCATAGTGTGGAATTTCCTAAAATCTCTCAAAGTTTCACAAAACCTAAGTACACAGCATCTGGTATCTCTTGCTGAGCAGACCCAAGACTGGAACTAGCAGTAGCGGGCCTCAATTCATGGGTTAGCACTTACAAGCCCTGTGTTGGTGATGGCCATCTGCAGATTGCTTTGTGGCTCATGTCAGGTGACACCAGGTAGGGCACAGGCTGCAGCTGACTTGGTCTGTGTCAGGGCCCCTCCCAGGAGGCCCCATCCTGTACACCAGATAGCCAGCTTCAGTGTGAGCCACAGCACCACCTGGAGTCGCATCTGAGGATAACACACCTAAAGGGTGTTTCTATTCTTGTTCCTCTACAATCCCCTAAATGTTTCTCCAGAAAATCTGTTTTTTAATGACCATAAAAGCCAAAATGACACCCCTTTCCTTAGAAACCATGAACTTTTTTATTGCATTAGATGGCAAGAAAGATTATCATCATGGGAAGATAAATAAAATGTCATGAAAGCATACCATACATTATTCATGCAAAGTCATTTATTTCTGAGCCATACACATAGAAAATTGGATACATCTAAAAACTATAGAGCTCAGTAAAAAAATTCTAAATTAAAAACAAATTACCATCATGCTTTCACCATGATGAATTCACAGGAAGCTGATGAACTCTCTCACCTGAATGTCTATAAACCAAAAAAAAAAAAAAAAAAATTATAAAGCTTTACGTCATGGCATCACAGGCCAAAGAGGAGAGTGATCCCCTGAGAGAACGGAAACTAACAAGGTGAGCCCTCAGACTGCCCATATCCCCCAGCTTCTTGTCTGCATGGAGCTTACAGTATGCAGCACAGGGAGACTGAATGCAAACAGAGCCCACTGGACAATCTGAGCGAAGAAGACAGAGCTGAGAATTTTGGGAGGCCAATGCGACTGGAATTTGCTGGGAGTGATGGAGGAGAGAGAGCTGCACAGAGAGGTTTCTCATCTGGGTGCAGTGTATGAGAAAGAGGGAGTGGTGATAGTTGACTTCGGTTTCCTGGAGCTGAGTAGTTGTGCGGATAATGGTGCCATTTTCTGATATTGTGAAGACGGGAGTTTTAAAAACAACAGGGGTGGAGGAGGGGGAGTGTGTGGGAGGGGTGGGTATTCCAAGTGACTGGTTCTAGAAAGACTCTCTGCGAGGAGCCCTCGAGACATTCCGGTGGAGAAGTCATGTGGGAGAGTGAATATATGGATCTGGATCCCAAAGGTGAAGTTCAAACTGGGGATATAGATTTTGGAGTTATTCACATGTTACCATACATGGTTATGTAACATATAGCATATAGAGAGGCCGATATAAAAACAAATGTAATAAAAGTTGACAACATAAGAACAATTGTAACTGTGTGGTGATGCGCGTTAACTAGACTTATTGTGGTGATCGTTTCGCAATTGTGTTGTACCACTGAAACAAATATAATGTTATATGTCAGTAAAAAGGAAAAATATCTCGATTAAAAGGAAAACTGTGAAAATTAAAAATCACATTGAAAGAAAAATGAATATAAAAGTCCACCATGGTTTCTGTAAACAAAACAAAACAAAACAAAACAAAACACGGGTCAGTTTGAGGTGGGAATTTAGCATTTTCTATTAGCGTATAGCGTGGTTCGTCAAGGTTTTCCTTTCTAGGGTCTGCTCACCTCCCACAGAAACGTGTAACACAGGAAGGGCTGAAGAGACACAGGCAGCTGACAGGGGAAGTTGCCATGCAGCAGCCTAGGAAAGCCATCCAGCCAGGCAGAACCGATATTGGTCACTGGAGAGTAAAAGCTGTGGTCCCAGCAATAGCTTCTATTCATCCCCAGGAGTCCCGGAGAGGCTGGTATAAAAGCAAATATAAAAGTCCACTATGGTTTGTGTAAAAAAGTACAGGTTCAATTTGAGGCAGGAACACAGCATTTTCTGCCTCCAAAGCAGTCTCTCCAGTCATTCTGAAAGCACAGCGACATGCGTGTTTTGGGGGTAGGACCCCAGTAAGCGCCCCTTGCATTTCCCGTTTTGCATGTGGAGGAACCGGCTCAGGGATGTCCAGTGACCTGAGGGGACTCACACAACTAGCGGCAGACTGGCCTGGAGCTCCACCCCTGGAATTCGGAAGCCCGGCCCAGCTTCTTCCCGCAAGGCCACAGCTGCCCCAGGCCCCAGGCCCCAGCCCTGGAAGGAACCAGGACAAACATTTACTCTGAATCAGGGCTCGCCATGGCTCAGACACACAAGTGCCTGATTGTCCTGGCAGGTCCACTGGGCACCTGGAAGGCCTCGGGGGCAGCAATGTGTTTGTGCCACTCTCTGTGAAGAGGCCTGATGGAACCGGGAGTGGACCCGAAGGAGCAATTCCAACACTTGCACGGACCCACGTAGAGTAGGCAGGGATGGGGCTGGGGGCTTCTACCTGTGTCCTCCGGGGTGCTGAGCAGGAGCTTAGGTCTCAGAAAACACAAACCTTGCTTGTTTGGGACAGATGTTGACAGGGCAGGGGAGGTGGAGGGTGGAGCTGTTGCTCAAACCGAAGAGGGGAGGGAGGGTGCCTCAGTCCCTAGGCCAGCACTAGTGGAACATGGGTTTTGGGGTCAGGAAGACCCAGACTCAAAGTCTTCACTTTCTGTTTAGTGGCTCTGTATAGCCTTGTGCAGTTAGTTCATCCAGGGTGTCTTTGCCTCAGGTTCCTGATCTGAAAAATGGGGGTGCTGACGTCCCCCTCCCAGGGCAGCTGTGAGGGGAAGACAAAACCCAAGCACAGATCGGTCTGTGATGTACAAGCTGCCAAAAGAATGGTGGAGGAAGCAAATGTTCCCAGTGTGCCTGGAGGCCACAGGGATGGATTGTGGAGTGGGACTCAAAGGGAACTGGCATTCTCTGGCCATTTGCATTTCCCTTGTTGCAGCTACAGACCCCAGGGGTCATGCTGGGGAAGCCTGGCAGAGTGGAATCCCGACCACACTGGGGGAGCTTAGTGGGAAGGCGGAGGGCAGGATCGCAAAAGTGGGAGAGATTGAGGGTAGACGTTTGGGCGGGTTGAACTGCACCACGGGGTGTGAGTGCGCGCGCCTGCGGCCGGGGTGGGGATAGGTGGGGGATAGGTGGGGGGAAGGGGAATCTGGCGCGAAGGAGACAACCCCCCACCCACCCTCCCGCGGCATCGCATGCGCACTGGGGACCCGGTGGAAAGGGCTTTTGCGGGAAAGCCGGCGTGCTGGAGGGGTCTGCGCACGCGCAGGCTGCCTAGCCGCGGGAGGGGGGCGGGGGCGTGGAGAAAAGGGGCGGGGTGGTCGGAGCTGCTGTGCTGGCAGCAGTAGGCGAGGGCGCGGCTGTGGGGTCACTGGTGCTGAGGACCGACGCCATTGGAGCTTCAGGGAAGGTAAGGGTCCAGCCCCAGACAGGACTGGGAGAGGGTGAGTGGAACCCGGCACGCCACCCCCCGTCCCCCCGGAGCTGAACAAAGCATAAGCAACTCAGAACCCGAATCCCATTGGATCCGTGATAGCAGCCCCATCCACCCCAGCCACCAGACCCAGGCTCCCGGATCCGAGCCCTGCTGACAGCGGAGATCCGAACCGCTTTAGCCAACTCGTGTGGTTCGGGCTGAGCTGTCTGAGACGCAGGCCCCATCCCCACCCAACCACTCCTAGGTCACTCCCACCCAGCTGACCGCTTTGCCCGCCTCCTATAATTCCAGTCCTGGGTTTTGAGACCTACAGTGCTCCGACTGGAGCCTCACCTAGTCCAAGGCCCCCGCCCCATCCACCCTTAGCGCTCCGGTGTGAGCCCAACCTGACGGGAAGCCCCTGAATCCCCCCACCCACCTAGCCAAAAGGTCCCTAGGATTCAGTTTCGCAGGGCTTCTTTCAGCGGGCCCCGTGTGTCTGAGCCCTCACATCTCATCTGCTCTCTTCATCCTGGCTCCCTGCTCCAGCCCTTAAATTCAGGCCATTTGTTTCTCCCTTTCTCGATGCATACATCCTCTTTCGGGCTCTTCAGACCCAAGCCCGCCAATCCACCCCTCTATTCAAATCGAGCCGCTGGGATGGGGAGCCAGCCAGACCAGGACTCCCCTTTCAGTGCGAGTGTCTCCTCCAACCTACCTCTTCCATCCCTCTCCTAGGGCTCTGTCTCTGACAGTATCTACCTACCCCAGCAGACCTCACTCCCCTCACCCCTACTGCCTAGTAGCAGATGATGGCCACCAGCCCCCCACCTCCCAAGCAATCCAATCTCCACTGGATCCCGCCCCCCCCTTCCCCGCTCCCCGGGCCTTAGGGCCGCGCTCTCTTCTCCTTCGGACCCCAGCATGGCCGAGGGAAGCTTCGGCATGGAATTGGAAAGCTACAACGCTGAAGACCTGGATGAAGGTAGCGATGAAGTCCGGGAGGAAGAGATGGTTGAAGGAAACGACTATGAAGAATTTGATGCTTTTGGAGGCTATGGCACCTTCGCCAGCTTTGACATGCGTCTCCTCAGAGCCTTTGGGAGCTTGGGTCCAGGTTTCCGCATCTTGTCGGTGAGGCCCCTTCTTGGCCACCCGCTGGCCCTGCTAAAGGGGGGAATGGGGTTTGTTTGCAAAGGGGAGCGGGACCGCCCAGCCTCTCCAAACCAAACGTCTCTCCTGCCGGGAGAAAGGGGATTGGGGAGGGCCTGGAGGTTGGTGGGGGCTGGCTGGCTGCCTGGAGGAGGCTGGCCAGCACAGGGAAACAGGATGCGAGCGTGCAGAGTTGTCTGCCTTCCCCTACCCCTCTCTCCCTCCTTGCAGAATGAGCCCTGGGAGCTGGAAAACCCTACGCTGGCCCAGACTCTGGTGGAGGCATTTCAGCTGGATCCAGAAACACTTGCCAGTGAGGCTGAGGCAGCTGCTCATGCTGCCAATGTAGCCCGTGCTGCTGCCTCCAACCGTGCTGCTCGGGCTGCTGCTGCTGCTGCACAGGCCGCCTATAATCGGGTGGTTGCTGAGCACCTGCTGGCCACAGACCAGGCCTCAGGGGAAGATACCCAGCCCACGACACATGCGGCACCGGAGGCTCAGGGAACTGCCACCCCAGAGACAACCCTTGGTTCTCCACACAGCTCCCAGATGCCAATCAACAGTAAGATGGCCACCTCTGGGGTTCCAGCAGCCTCCTCACAGCCCCAGCCAGCCTCCCAGGCCCAGGACGTTGCTACTGAGGGTCCTAGTGCTGCCTGCACTTCCTCTCAGGCTCCATGTGCCAGCGAGGTGGACGCCACCCGGCCCAAGACAGCCTTCCTGGGCCAGAAGGATGTCTTTGATTTCGGGCAGCCAGCAGGTGTCAGTGGCATGGCCTTCCCATGTCCCAAGAGACCCGCCCCGACCCAAGAGGCTGCTGCAGAGGGCCCCAGCGCTGCCTCTGGGGTGCCCCAGGCTGCAGCATCTTCAAGGGAGGGGGCAGCCACCCGCCCAAGACGACCAAGTCTGGAAAGGCTCTTGCTAAGACTCGTGGGTGGAACCTCAGAATGTTGTGGCGGCAGCTGCTGCCAAGGCCAAGCTGGCCACCAGCGCCCCTGAGCAGGAGGGTGCAGCTGCCACTGCTCAGAACAGTGCTGAGCCCTGGGCCAGGATGGGAGGCAAGAGGACGAAGAAGGTGAGACTCCCTGTCCTCTCCCAAACCCCCGTGCTCTTCTCCTTTCTCTTACTTCTCTCTCTCCCCTTCCTCTTCACCCCTCCTGACTCTTCCCTCCCTCCCACATTTTCCCCTCCCTCCCTCCCGTCCTCCTAGCTTGTCCAAATTTCTCCAACACAAATGTGCTAGCCTGTTTTTACTCCACGTAGTCCCTACCTCAGACCCGGAGGGAGAAATGGTTGTCTCAGTGCCTGGCACATACATAGTAAGCACTCTGCATGTATCATCTGCTGTTCCTACTATTATTTCTAAGTACCTGCTCTGGCGAAGATGTTGCCAGGGGCTTTGGTACAGTAAGCTTGGTAGCCCTGGATCTCTCCTCTCCCCAATGCTACAGTCCAAGCACCTGGATGATGAGTATGAGAGCAGCGAGGAGGAGAGAGAGCCGCTTGCGGTCTCACCGACTTGGAGAGCACCGCAGCCCCCATTGACGGTGCGGGCTCAGATGACCCCTCAGCCCCCGCTGGCCCTGAGGTCCCAGGTGCCCTCCAGGCATGTACTGTGCGTGCCACCAAGAATGTGACCCTTCTACAAGAGAGGGTAAGCAGTTTGCCCTTCCGCCCCTCTCCCTCCTCCTCCCTTCCTGGCCAGTTCTTTGAGCTCACCCATGCTTTGCACCTCCCCACGTGCTCTTCCTTCTCCAGGCAAATAAGTTGGTGAAATACCTGATGATTAAGGACTACAAGAAGATCCCCATCAAGCGCTCAGGTGGACAACTACACTCCCACCCTGAACTCTGCCCTCCCTCCTCCCCCAGCCCACCCCACTGGGTCCCCCCACAGGCCCGGGCGGATGGCTACATGTGCGCAGTAAGGGGTCTTTACGCTGCGCCCCACAGCAGGGCTGAGCGAGGGGCTGCAGCTCCATGGCCCCCGCTCAGCCCAGGTGCTTTCCCCACGTTGGCCCTCCTACAGACATGCTGAAGGACGTTATCCGAGAATATGACGAACATTTCCCTGAGATCATTGAACGAGCAACATACACCCTGGAAAAGGTGAGTGTGGGGGTGGGAGCAGCTCTGTGGAGCAAGAGCAGCAGGGAAGCCTTGCCTAGCTTCTCCACCTGGGAGCTTCCACTGCATACTCCCTCCCCTGGGTTCCTCTCCCTCATGCTCTCTGAAGCATCTGCTGTCTCCTGAAGTGGGTCCTATTGCCTCGGCCAGTGCCAGAGCTCCTACAGGCCAGCTCTTCCGTGTCCTCTCTTCTTCATCCTCCCCCATGACTTTGGGTTCCCTGCCTAGTAAATGTTTTGACAGGGAATGGAGTGACTGCCTGCAGGACACCCAGCATGTTTTTTTTTTTTTTAAGCGCACATTGTTTTCTCCCCGTGTAGAAGTTCGGGATCCACCTGAAGGAGATCGACAAGGAAGAACATCTGTACATTCTTGTCTGTACTCGGGATTCCTCGGCTCGCCTCCTGGGAAAGTGAGAAGGGGCAGGGGGATTGTGTCCTTCCTAGGTGGTCCCTCCCCCTCCTCTCAGAGAAAGAGGAAAACAGGACTAGAGGGCTTAGCCCAGTGCCCACCCACAGTGGTGCCAGGCGCTTACCAGATGAAAGGGGTAGGTGCCTGGGTGAGGCCTTGCTGCAGTCAGGGTTTCACCCCCGCCCCCTCCTCCAAGAAAGCAGGCTTCTTGTTGCTTTCCTCTTCCTGCCAAGTGCTTGGCCCGGGCTTGGTGGAGTGGTTGGTTCTGGGGGAGCTTGTTGTCCAGTGTAGCTCCCATGGGCAAAAGGCAAGGAAGGTGTGGATGTGCCTCTGGACACACCTTTGGCAAGCATTTGCTCCCTGCCTAACCCTGTCCCCGGTGGAATCCTGGGAGGGAACATTTGGTGGATGAAATGATGCAGTCTCAAGCGGAGGAATGAATTGTCTGGATCAGGTAGCAAGCCATGCCCAGAGTGGGAAGACTGCCCTGTAGCAGAGCAGTCTGAGAGAGGCTGGTTGGGTAAGCCAGCTGTAGTCTCTCGGGCAAATGGCTGCTGGACAGGATCCCTCTTTCTACACCTTTAGGACCAAGGACACTCCCAGGCTGAGTCTCCTCTTGGTGATTCTGGGAGTCATCTTCATGAATGGCAACCGGGCCAGCGAGGGTGAGTGGCTGGACCTGCAGCTGAGGGGCTGCCCTCAGTCTCGCCTTCATGTTCTCAATTCTTGTACCTCACCTCCCCTTGCAGCTGTCCTCTGGGAGGCACTACGCAAGATGGGACTGCGCCCTGGGTATGACCGGACTCTCTGGGCTCTCGCTGCCCCTCAGCATTGTCCTTGGGCACAGGAGGCCCCAGGATTGCAACAGCTTGGTGGTCTGGTACTGGGGAGTGGGCATCCTGGACTAGGCAGAGCGCAAAGGGTCTCACCAGGGTGCATGAAAAATGGTCCTGAACTCTCAGCCCCCTTTCTGCTCCATGTCCCCTCTCTGTCCCCAGAAGAGAACTAAGGGAAATCATCAGAATGTGGGGCTCCATCAAACCCTTATGTAGGCCAGGCCATCGCTGACAAGTAGCCATCTGACCTCTGCTACACGCCCAGGCCTCATGGGGCTGCCCCACGGGGCGGGGAAGCTCTCAGCCGTGTTAGGGAGTGCTCCTGCTCACATCTGGGCACTGCCACCAGCTCTACTCATGGACTCTTTTCCTTGTCCTCAGGATGAGGCACCCATTTCTTGGTGATCTGAGGAAGCTCATTACAGATGACTTTGTGAAGCAGAAGTGAGTATTGACTGAGATTACTCCGTCTTGCTTCCGTGCCTTTCTTGTGCGCTGGTCTGGCTGAGGAAGCCATTCCCCGTCCTCTATCTTAACACTAGAGGGATGGGGTCTCTGGGGTGAGTGTGGGTGGGGATATATGAGTGTCTGTCGGATTAGAATTCTGGGGCGGTCTTGAGGAAAGGGGGCACACGTTGACTGAGAACATGGTGCGGGGTGTGTTACATCCACCACGTCCTTCAGCACCTGCCCTGCAGGTTGTAGGAGAATGTCCCCTGCTTTACACCTCAGCAACCTGGGGCTCAAAGACTGGAAGTCTGAGCATGGCCCCAGCTGGTCAGGGTCCCGCCCATTCGGGCCTGGAGGCCAGCCCTCCTGACTTTTGGGCCAGGGCCCACCGTATCCTCGGAGGACACGTGCGCACTCACACAGGTGCACTGGCACACATTTGCGCGCATGCAATCGGGAGAGTATGCGGAGTCCGCTGCTCATGGACTGTTGCTTCCCTTCCCTTCACCGTCGTTTTCTGTGGTGGACTGTCCCAGGGCTCAGCCAGGCCACGGCTGAGACCCTGTGGTGGGGTGTGCTCAGAGCAGGGGGCCTGAAGAAGTAGCTCCTCTGTTTACAACACACCCAACAGGAATCCGGGGTCATTGTGACGAGGGGCACCAAACTCGCGGCCTTCTTATGAACAGACACCCTACACACGTGTTCCCCATCCCCCACCCTGCACTTCCCTGCGGCTGCCGGACAGGACCAACAGCCCAGAGCTTGTAAGGCCTTAGTATTGGAGGCAGAAAGCCTGGAAGCGAGGCCCGGGCCAGAGGGCCAGGGCAGTCCTCCTTCAGGAGCTGAGCTGTAGCATGGGGTTGAGAAGGGGCCATGTGGGAGCCATTAGCATGACAACAGGTCTACATGGCTAGAGGCAAAAGTTTTTCTTCCTCTCCATTGAGGTACCTGGAATACAAGAAGATCCCCAATAGCAGCCCGTCCGAGTATGAATTCCTCTGGGGCCTGCGGGCCTGCCACGAGACCAGCAAGATGAGGGTGCTGAGATTCATCGCCCAGGTAGTGGAGGCCCTCTGCTGGGGGCCAGGCCCAGGGGCTGTCGCTTCCCAGCCCTTGTCTGTTTCTCGGTCACGGGCTCCTTATGCCATATGTCTGTCCAGTGAGGAGACCGAGGCTCAGAAAAGTTCCTGGGTAACTTGCCCGAGTTCACTGACATTGTGTGTGTGAAGGATGCGGCAAAATCCCAGGTCTGGCCCAGAGTAAGAGGAGCTCGACTCCAGTGGTCTTTATTTTTGTTGTGATTATGCCCAGCTCACAGGAGGGTGTAGGGTGCTCAGTGAATGTGGGGTATCTGTTAGGAGGGTTGCTGTTATTCCATCGCAGAATCAGAACCGAGATCCCCAGGAATGGAAGGCTCAATTCTCAGAGGCTGTGGATGATGCCTTTAAGACGATGGACGCGGATATGGCTGAGGAACATGCCAGGGCCCAGATGAGGGCCCAGATGAATATTGGGGATGAAGCTCTGATTGGAAGGTGGAGCTGGGACGACATACAGGTGGAGCTTCTGTCGTGGGACGAGAACGGAGATTTTGGCGACGCCTGGGCCAGGATCCCCTTTGCTTTCTGGGCCAGATACCATCAGTACATTCTGAACAGCAACCGTGCCAACAGGAGGGCCACTTGGAGAGCCGGCGTCAGCAGTGGCACCGATGGTGGGACCAACGCCACCGTCCTAGATGGCCCTAGCACCAGTTCCACCATCCGGACCAGAAACGCCGCCAGGATGAGTGCCAGCTTCTTCTCCTGGATCCAGTAGGATTTTCAGGTGACAAATGAGACTCGGGAGGGCAGGGCGGGCTGAGGAAGGGTTGCAAGAAGTAGGCCGAAGGCCTGGTGTGGGGAGGGGGAACGATGAGAGTTTTGACAGACTGTTGTTTTTTTCCTTATATCCCTTACTGTTTCACGTGTCTTTCTATTTCTGCCTTGGCTTTTGTGTCCTGTGTTTACAGACAACGCTGAGCCGCAGCACTCACTCGCCCAGTCAGAGTGCCTCCTCAGACTCCATGTCCACATAGCACTCTAGGCAGCCTCTGCTTGCCCATCAAAGATGGCATGCAAGACTCAGCTCTCTTTGCCTTCCTGTTTTCCTCATGTGCTGTTGTCGTGCTGTCGTGGTTTTGGTATCAGTGTTACATTAAATTTGCAAAATGAATTGGCACGTTCCCTCCATTACTGGTGCAAGTGTTGCTCTGAGTGGCCCACGGTCCGCTCCCTGGGATGGGCGGATGGGGCGGGAGGGGGAGGGTGCTCGCCTCTGCCTGAGAGGCAGGCAGGGTGCTGGGCAGTGTGAAGATGCCTGTGAGTGTGGAGACCATGAGTTTTGAGAGGCTCCCGTCCACAGAGTTGCATGATTTCCTACACAGTGCAGCCCCAGTTAGATGCCTGTGTGGAGTGGGGGGAACAGGAGAAGGGATGGGGTGGAGGCTGTGGGTTAGTGCCGCTGTCCTTCCCGCCAAGGGACAGGGTCCACAGACGTCTACCGGGACCCAGCTCCCTGTCCCCACCTGTGGAGGCGGTGTCCCGGAACCCTTCCCTCATCGTCCACACAATTTCAGGACCTCATCCCTCAGAGGGAGCCTCAAGGACAATGAGGTAGGCTTCACGGTGACATTCTCTCCCCTGCAGCAGGTAGAAAGAAGGAGGATCATTATTGCTGAGAACAGAGTCAATGAAAGCAAAGCTGCATTCAAACCTCCTTCGAAAGCCCATTGCCTGTGGTCGTGACCTGAGGCCTGTTTGGGACTCCCGAAGCCCTTCATTGGAAGCAGGGCTGTCCCGTTGAGGCCAAGGCCAGGCCTAGGTCCTGGTGTCTTCGAGGGCTGGCTGAGCCCTGCGGAAGGGTGCGGCTAGTTCTGTAATTCTTCCAGTGGGTGACAGTGAGGACAGAGACACTTAGGGCCCCTGGGAAAGGCTCAGTAGTGGACAGGGACAGTGCCCAGAGCTTCCTCAGGTCCCCTGGTGATGTTCACACCTTGGGAGGACAAAGGCCCAGGTTAGGTGGGAGAGGGTAGTTAGGGCCCCTGTCCGCATTACCTCTTTTCTCCGAAAAGAGGTCCTCCCTCAGCCAGACCTGGATCCTGACGTAAACCCCATGACATAATTTGCCAGGCCCAGTGGGAAATGAAAACATGGGTCTCCCCCGCACACGCCCCCCCCCTCCACGCCAAAAAAATTATTAAGAATTCCAAGAGAACAACAGCAGAGCATTGAACCACATGTGGAGCCCTTCTGAGTGCAAGGTCCTCTGGGACTGCATAGGTCACACCCCCAGGAACCTGGCTCTGTCTGCACCCCTCCCCTAAAGACAGGCTTCAGGCGGGTCTCTGCCTTGTTACCCAGTGCTGTCACTTCTGCCATTCTGGGTGCTGGGTCCCTGCTTGGCCACAAAAGCATTCTGTGATTCTGACAAAAATGGGGTCCCTTTCCCTTTAGGTTTCCAAGTGTGTGGCCTGAGATGGGGGGGGGGCGCTGGAAGAGCAGGGGGTGGGTGAAGGATGCCAGGGAGCCCAGCCCTGGCAAGATGAATGATACATGACATTTCTGGTCCCCTCATCTGGGAACCTCCCAGGACCCATTTGTGCACACAGTAGGCACATGCCTTTTCATGGATGAATGTGGGGCTCTCACAAAAGCCACAGGCGTGAGTTTGAGCACTGTGTGCAGAATGCACCTGGGAAGTGGCAGGTCATCTGGAAAGGAGGAGACGGCAGTCATCAGAGACAAGGTGCTGAGGAGGACACCGAGTCCCCAGGCCTGTCGGTTACAATTTCCCCTGACCACTCCACCTTCCCCCTGGGTCAGCCTCCCAGGGGCCCAGTCCCTCCCACCCTGCAGGGGGCAGTGCTGAGAGCAGCCTGGTCAGGGAGGAAGAGAGCAGAGAGGAATGCAGCCAGACTGGGTGCCCCAGGAGGGTCAGGCTGGTCAACTTGGGGGTGGCCTACCTCCTCAGTCACAGGTCAACCATGACAGCAGAGCAGGCCTCCCTCCCATCCCAGCCTTGGGCCTCCCACAGGCTCCCCACAAATGAATCTCAGCGAGGGTTTTCTGAGACCCTAGTCCTCGCCAGGGCCCCTGGATGAGGTGCGCTTGCACCTTGGCAGCTCCCACAGCTTTCTCACCCTGCAGGCCTGCGCCCTCTGACTCCTCCCTTGTTGATGGACGAGCATTCCTCGATTCACTTGTTTCCAGTTATTGACTATTGTGCATAAAGTTTTCTGAACATTCACTTACCCGTTTCTTGTATGGGCCTAGGTTTTACTTACTAGACAGCCCTGAAGGGAGGGGATGTCCATCAGGCCCATTCCACAGATGAGGAAAGTGAGGCTCTGGGGTGGGGGGAGGCACTTGCCCCAAGGCTCAGAGGCAGGAAGTGGCAGCACTGGGCCTTGAATCCAGAACCCTCTGATTCAACTGTGTGCTCTGTCCACTGTAGTCTGTACCCACTGCCTTCAAGGGGCTCACAGTGTCATTTGGGGCAATAGCACCACCTGTCAGCACTCCCTGATGACACCCACCCTCCCACGCACCCACCCAGGCTGCCCCTACCTTTCCCGTCTCCGTCTCCCTTCGCTGAGCCAGAACCCCATCCCTCATGGCTTCCCGCCACCGAAGTTCATCCTGCCAGCACCCTCCCAGCCCCCTGAGATCTCTGGTTTGGAGATTTCCTGGGCGTCCATCCTGCTCCTCCTCGTCGTCTTTGTCACCACCGGCACCAGGCCCCGGGCCCAGCACTTTGGTGCACCATCTCCTTCTGACCTCGCTGATACTCTGCAGGGGTTACTGTTCCTCATGGCACTCATGGCAGAACAGACTCAGAGAAGGGAAGCGACTTGCCTGAGGTCTCCGACCTAGCTCTGCCACTGCCTCCACTAGTGACCCTGGCCCCACCTTTTCTCTCTCTGGCCCTTAAGGTTCCCATCTCTCAAGGCACAGGATTGGATTAGATGTACTCTGAGTGTGCCCAAGCTCTGAGGTCTGCTTTCTTAATCACCATCTCTCTGGCCCTTGGTTTCCTCACCTGAGTCGTAAGGGTAAGAGCATGTCCCCAGTCCTGCCTGGCCCAGCTCCCAGGAAAGCTGTGGGCAGCTGCTGTGACCTGTGCATGAAAGCAAGTAGGAAATGGGTAAAGTAGTGTGAAAACAGGATGTGCACATGCCACCCAAGCACGCCATGTGTGTCTGAGAGGGGAGGGCATCTGGAAAGCGTCTGGGATCGATGTCCCCTCCCTGCCCCCCTGAGCCCCGTGACCTTGGGCCAGTCTCTTCATCTCTCAGCACCTCTATTTCCTCATCTGCACAGTCCAGTTACATAGCCCACCTCATAGTCTCAAAAGACAACACTGAGTAGTAGAGATATGGACAGTGTCAGAAATCTAGCACCACAAGGACCCCTACCCCAAACCCATCACCTTTTTCCAGTGAGGAGATTGAGGACCCGGCGGAGGAAATGACTCGCCCAATGTCAAGTTCCCCGGGTTCCAGTTCTGGATGACTCCATATTACAAGTGCCCTTGATTTTGAAACTAACAACGTAGAAACGATAGAAATCTGCAGGACATCGCACACTTCAGATATGACTTGACACTGTCCTAACGCACCCTCTCAGTATCCTGGAGATGCCAGCACTACAGCGTCCATGTCAGAAATGGACTCTCGCACTCGAAGGTGACACGACAGTCCCTTGCCAGGCCACCTAGCCTAGTATGCGGTTCAGCAAATGTAGGTCATTTCATTTTGAAATAGGTAACACCCGCAGATTATGAAGTCCAAGAAATGAAACGGGGTGTACACACTGAACGGCCGCATAAAAGAAAATTACAAAGACTGTGGGTGCTAAGACTTGATGAGGATGTGGAGCAAAGAACTCCCCTACACTGTCCATGGAGGTCTAAATTTTTACAAGGGCTTTGGAACACGTTCAGGATTAGAATGTGTTGATAAATAGGCAAAAGTACACCTTCTGAAAGCAGACAAGGAAGAAGTGGGAGGATGTAACTCTACTACAAGTTGCTCACCGTTTTTAGCTAGGGTTCTGCGGCAGGCGAGAGCCAGACATTCATGTGCCTGATGGGATGGCAGCAGCTTCGGATTATGCTTTATCCTGTTTCTGAAGCTAACTAGGAAACTGTAGGGTCCCGCAACTGGAATGGGGGACACGGGGAGGAGCCCTAGGACCGGGTCACCTCAAGAATCTCCTCCTCTTGCTAGCTTCCCTCCACCTGGAATAGGGGCACGAGGCACAAGGTTGGAGCAAGGGCAAAAGCAAGAATCAATGTAGAAGGACCTTTCCCAGGAGATGGAGTCCAACCTCAGCTGTAGTTCCAAATTTTTGTCCTGAAGCACACTTTGTTCATCTGTGTGATGGTGGAGTGGGGAGGACAAGAGAGGCTGGCTAGAGCCCCCTGCTTGGTGCCCATAAGTAGAATCCTTGAGTGACTGACTGATAGAACCACGGATGTTTCATTCCAAGAGGTCTTTGTTTTCGGCATTGTTTCTTAGCAACCTGAGTTCCTCCAAATTAAGCTAATAGTCAAGGTTTCTCTCTCCTGAAACAAAAATTTTTTGCCCCCTGTATTGAAGAAATCAGACATGTAACACTGTGTGAATTTAAAACATACAGTGTGGTACTTTCATACATTTATATATTGTGCTATTGTTGCAGCTGTAACAGTATTTATCACATTACATATATATGGCACAATGCTATTGTCTACATTCAATATACTGTGCATTAGATCTCTATGGTTCTTTTTTATTTTTTTTTTCCCTACAGGTTTGAGATCTTTAGATTCCACACAGAAGTGATATCGTACAGTACCTGTCTTTCTCTTTCTGACCGATCTGTCTTAGCACAATGTGCTCAAGGTTCATCCATGTTGCTGCCAATGGCAGGATCTCCTCCTTTCCCGTGGCTGAATAATATTCCACTCTGCATGTATACCACATCTTTTTTATCCATTCATCTATTGATGGGCATCTGGGTGGTTGACTTGACATGGGAATTGGGAATCATGCTGTGATAAGCATTGAAGTGCATATATCTCATCGAACTCCTGTTTTCATTCCCTAGGGTGTATACCCAGCAGAGGAATAGCTGGATCATAATAAGATAGGTCTATTTTTTAATTTTTTGAGGAACCTCCATTTGGTTTCCCATAGTGGTTGGAGAAAGAGATACAGAAAAATGCAATTGGACACCTCTCACACCACTCACAAAAATAAACTCAAAATGGATCAAAGACATCAACCTAAGAGCTGATCCCATGAATCTCCTGGAAGAAAACGTAAGGAAGAAGCTCATCGATATTGGCCTTGCCAATGGCATTTTTGGACACGGTGCCAAAAGCACGAACGACAAAAGCAAAACCCAACAAATGAGACTACATCAAACTCAAAAGCTCTGCTCGTCAAGACAAACAATTAACACAATGAAAAGACAGCCCACAGAATGGGAGAAAGAGTTTGCAAACCATGTGCCAGATAAGGGGTTGATATCCAAAATATATTAAAAACTTATGCAACAGAATAACAAATAAAGAAACAATGTGATTAAAAAGCAGGCAGAGGAACTAAACAGATATTTTTCCAAAGAGGACATTAAAATGGCCAGCAGGCCCGTGAGAAGATGCTCGACATAACTAATCATCAGGGAAATGCAAATGAAAGCCACAATGAGATATCACCTCGCACCTGTCAAGGTTTCTCTTTATCAGCTTTACTGAGGTTTAATTTACAAATTAAAAATATGCCCCTCAAGAAAGAGACCACTTCCAACACCTAAGAAAATTGCGCCCCTTCCCAGCGAACGACTACCATCCACATCCAGCCTTATGCAATCACTGGTCTTCTTTCTGTATTTCTGTAGATTAGAATTCTCTTTCCTGGAGCCTGTTTTAGAACATAAACATGCATTATGTAATCTTCGGTGTCTGCCCTCTGTCTTCTCTGCTTGAATGCTTTGGAAATTCATCCATGCTGTGGCACGGGTTAGTAGATTATATTAACATGGTTCCTATTCACGGACAAACTGATGGATTCAGTTGAAGTCTCACAGCATTATGTATGTATGTTTGTATGTATGTATGTATGTATGTATGTATGTGTATGTATGTATGTATGTATATATGTATGTATGTGTGTATGTATACACACATATCCCGAAACTAATAAGTGAATTTATTTGGAGTGCAGAATACAAGATTAAGACACAAAATCAGTCCTATTTCTATATACTAACAAAGAAGAATTGGGAAATGAAATATAAGAGACTCCTACTACGTACCTAACAAAAAGAAGGGCAAATCTTAGCTCCGCGTCTAACGAATGATGCCGAGAACAGCAAAACACTGAAGAATGAAATAAAAGAAGACCCAGATAAATAGAGGGACACACTATGGTCATGGATTGGAATATCTGACATGGTAACGATGTCAATTGTCCTGGAATTTATCTATAGATTTAGTGCAGTTCGAATAAAAATCCCAGCGGGATGTTTTGTAGACATAGACAAGAGGATTCTAAAGCTTATGTGGAAAGTAAAAGAAACTAGAGTAGCCAAACAATTGTGGAAGGAAGAAGAAGAGAGTTAAGGGAATCACATTACCTCATTTTAAAGCGTATAAAGCTACGGTAAACAAAAGTCGGTTCGACAATGGTGAAGGGACAGGCAAACAAATAAACAGGTCAGAGGAGGTGTTCCAGACCTAGTCTCACAAAACATGGCCGATTCTCTTTGGACAAAGACACCAAAGCAGTGCAATGAAGAGAGGATTGTTGTTTTTCAACACATGTATGGAAACAACCGGATGTCCATTCAAAAGTTAAAGGACCTCACAACTTATATTAAAACCACTAAAAAATAAATCTTAGACACACGTCAAGAACATAAAACCGTAAAACTTTTAGAAGGAAACAACAGACAAACTTCAACCTGGAGTTTGGCAAAGATGTTTTAGCATGATACCCAAATCCTCTTTTTCCTCTGTGAAAGATACTACTAAGGGTTTGAAAAGACATATCTTAGGCTGGGAGAATGTATTTCCAAATTACGTATCTGAAAAAGGTCTTGTAACCAGAGTAACTAAAAAAAACTGTTAAAACTCAACATTACGAAATAATGGACAAAATATTTGAGCAGATACTTCAACACAAAAGAGAGTATATATGTAGCAACTGAGCCCATGAACAGATGTTCAACCTCACTGACTCTGAGAAAATTTGCAAATTAAAACTAAGGGAAGATACCACCCTTGCTGTATTAAAATTGCTTAAACAAATGAACAGAGATAGAAGGAAAGAAGAGCAAGCAAAGAAACAAACAAAAAACCACTTGACAAGAGCCAATGATGTTGCGAGGATGGATGGGCAGCACCTGGATTTTACCACATGTTACTGGAGGAAAACAGTTTTGTCGCTTCGTATGAAGCGAAAAACGCACACTTAGCCATATGATCCAGCAATCTCACACCGGAAGGATTTCCCCTAGAGGAGTTTAAACTTAGGTCATACCCAAACCTGTCCATGGTGTTTATAGCAGCTCTGTTCACTTTTACCCCAAACTCGAAGCAACCCAAATGCCCTTCCACAATGTATATTGTTTCCATACAATTGGACACCATTCAGTGGTGCAAAGGAATGAACTATTGATATGATCGACAACTTGGATGAAACTCACAGTCATTGTGCTAATTGGTAGAAGACAGTCTCAGGAGGTTACATTTTAAAGGGTTCCATTTATATGACCTTCTCGCAAGGACAAAACAATCCTGAGAGCAGATCGGTGGTGCCACGGCTAGGTGTGGGTAGGTGTGGAGAGAGTGTGACTACAAAGGAATAGCACTACAAAGGGATTTCACGGGAGTATGGAAATGTTCTGAATATTGATTGTGGTGGTTGTTGCAAGAAGGTATACATGTGTTAAAGTTCCTGGAACTGGCCGTCCAAAAGAAGTCTATGTCACTGAGTGTTAATTTAAATATAAACTTAAATAATGGGGAGACAGTTTCTTCCAGTCAAAAACTAAAACCATTGGAATTGGACAGCAGTGGCCTGAACTATAGAAAATATTGAATGCAATTTTTAGGATGACGGAAAACCATACCAAATATAAACACAGATCAATACAAAAAAATGAGTAGTTATAGAAATGGTAAATATGTGGGGGTGGGGAAATCTTTTTAAAATGACTCTCTTTGAAAGTTAACTGAATGTTTTCAAAGCCAATAAAAACACATTGTGGCGACCATCACGTGTACATATAAAATGTTTGGAAACAAAAGCAAATGGATGGGAATGAAGAAATAAAGGCACACTTTTAGGATTTTTACCTTGCACATGAAGTGGAATATCATTGTTTGTAGGTGAAAACCTAAATTAAATATGGGTAGTATAATTTCACAGGAACCACTGAAATATAAAACAAACGAAATAGGTAAAAACCAATACACGGGTTAAAAATCGAATACTGAAAAATAGTTCAGTAATGCACAGGATGACAAAGGAGTTGGGTGAAACAATAAAAAGACAAATGAGGGAGAGAAGGAAAGAAAGAAGGAAGGAGGGAAGGATGGAAGGAGGGAAGGAAGGAATCTACACAAAATAAGATGATGGATTTAAAGCCAATAGTATTCATACTTAAAACTAATTTTAATTTTTCTAAACTCCAAAATAAATGGTGGATATTCGTGGGTTGTTTAACTGCAAGATAATACAAGATGCTGTTGCACAGAAATTCACTTTAATGTAGGCAGAGGGATTGCTTCAGTGTGGAAGGATCGAAAAAGATACAGCATGTGAAAATGAACTGTAAGAAAAAAGAAAAGGCGTAATGACAGATAAGGTAGTTTTTAAGACCGAAAGCATTACTAGTGTTAAACAGGGACGTTTAGTGATAATAAAAGTGTCAATTAATCAGGAAAGCATAACAATTCTCCGTGCACCGGGTCAAAGAGATTTAAATTACATACAATAAAAACTGACATAACTTAAAAGAGATTATAGCCCACGAATCTCTTTAATAGTTGGACATTTCAAAAGTTCTCTGAGATTTGGAGATAGCAAATAGCTAGAAGGTCAATAAAGAAAAAGAAGACTTTAACAACACTATCAACTAGATTGACCTAATGTTAGCACGTTGCCCGCAATAGCAGTAGAATACGCATTCTCTTCAAAGGCACAGGGTCACCCACCAAGAAAGATCCTATCCTGGTTATAAAACAAAATCCCATCCATGAAGAATGGCTGAAGTTATGTAGAGGATGTTCTCTGGGCACAGTGGAATTAAATAAGCAAATCTCTAGAGCATAAATGAAACTTTGAAGTTAAGCAATGGACTTCAAAATATCACACAGTCAAAGAAGAGGCACTAGGGGAATTTTGAACTAAGAAAATGTAAACACAACGTATCAACTTTTATGTGATTCAGCGACAGCACTGCTTAGGGAGAAAGGTTTAGCTTTACATGTTTGTGGTAGGAAAGAGGCAAGGTCTAACACCAATGAACTACAAAACTAAGATGCTAACCTAAGAAGTAAAAATTATGCCAACAGAAAGTAGCAGGAAGGGAACAGTAAGGATATCAATAAAATAGAAAACAAACAATATAAAGAATGCCATGAAGTCAATAGCTTGTTCATTCAAAAGATTAATGCAATTGATGAAACTCTATGTGGACGCATCAAGAAAAGTCAGACAAGAAACTAATAACTGGTATCAGGAAGAACGGAGGGGACACGACTTTAGAGCGCCAAATGCTACAACGATAGTAAGGGAATACTACGAACGACTTTATTCCAAAAACATTGACAACATAGAAGAAACGGACAAATTCTTAGGAAGACACAATCTATGAAAGCTCACTCAAGGAAATGCAGAAGGCTTGAATAGCCTTATATCAAAGAAACAGAATTTTAGAGTAAAAAGCCTTCTCACGAAGGAAACTCCAGGACCAGTTGGCCCCACAGGTGTGTTCTGCAAAATGTTTCAGGAGGAACTAGCATCAAGTTTATACAGTTCTGTCAGAAAAATGAAGAGCTGGGAATACTTCTCAATTCCTTTCATGAAGCTATTACCCTCTACCAAAGTATCCTTATACAAAACCAGACAAAGGCATGACAAGGAAATACAACTGCAAACCAGTATCCCTCAGGAACACAGACACAGAAATCCTTAACAAAATGTTGGCAAAGGAGAACAGCAATACACAAAGAGATTCTTTATGACCAAATGGGTTTCCTCAAAGCACACGTGCTCTTGAACATTTGAAAGTCAATACACAGAACGTTATATCGATTGACTACAAAAGAGAAGCATACCACCATCCCAATGGATGCATACCACACAACAGAACAATGGTACCCAAGTGCATCCATGCATTAGTCCCTGTTGCCTGTGAATATGTCACCGGACATGGCAGAAGTTACTTCGCAGATGTGATTAAGTGGGGATCTTGAGGTGTGGATGTGAATCCCAGATTGCCTGAGTGGACCAAGGTAATCACAAAGGTCCATAGAAGTGGGAGGCAGGAAAATGAACACGAAGAGAAAGAGATGGGATAACACAAGCAGAGGTCAGAGAGGAGAGAGATTGAGAAATTCTATGCTGCTGGCCTTGAACATGGAGAAAAGGGCAGTAGCCAAGGAAATGGGGTGACCTCTAGAACACAGGAAAGGCAAGGATCAGATTCTCCCCTCGTGGTTGCAGAGGAACATAGCTCTGCAGACACATTTGATTTGGGGCCTGTAAGATGCAGTTCAGACTTTCCACCTCCAGAACTGTATAAGATAACAAATTGTGTTGTTTTAAGCCACTAAAGCGTGTCGTAATTTGTTGTAGCATCAACGGGATACTCGTATAATTTAAGAAAAGCATTCAACAAAATGTAACATCCATCCAGAGTTTTTTAAATGCTCTGCAAACCAGGAATAGGAGAGAGTTTTCTAACCCGATAAAGGTAATCTAAAACATACTTCATGTTTAAGATGGAAAGCTGTACCCCAAGACCTCTCTCACCACTCCTTATCAGCACTGGACTGGCAGTCCTGTCTAGCGCATTAAGGCAGGATTTTTTTTTTAAGTTTTTTTTTTTTAAAGGCACACAAGGTAGAAAGAAAGAAGTACAATTGTCTTTATTCACAGATGCTATGATCATCTGCATAGAGAGTTCTGAAGATTCTGTTTTTAAAAAATGACTGAAACTACTGCTAGTGGGATAAGCAAGGCTGCAGGACGTGGTTGACAAAAAGTATCAATTATAGTCATTCTAAAAGCAAACAATTGGAATTTCAAATAAAAATGTCATTTATAGTACATGCAAAACATGAACTGCCTAGCGATGAATTTAACAAAACACACATGAAGCTGTAAAATGAAACTCCGTAGGCATTGCTGAGAGCAATTCACACAATGTAAATGAGTGGAGAGATAGATGATGTGTATGGATTTTAAGATTCAACATTGATAAGATGTAAATTCTCCCCCAGGTGAGCTATTGACTCACAGCAATGCAAACGACTAGAAAGCAACCGAGTGATTCTGCATCTTTCACTGGCAATCGAAGGATTGAAATAACCTAAACAATTCAGAAAGAGAAACACGCATTTGAAGTTCTCACCCTGCTTAACTTTGTTAATTACTATAAAGCTACTGTCACCAAGACAGCGTGCTAGTATTCCAAGTATAGACAGAGAAATATGTGGAAAACAAATAGAAAGTCCAGAAATAAACATACACAGGTATGGACGATTGGTGCTTGACAGTGGTGTTAATGGAAGCCAATGGGGGAAAACATGCTTTCTACAAATATTGGAGAAACATTGACTATGCAGATGGAAAGAAATGCAACTTTCACATTACTTCGAATCACGTACAGATATAGCCTAGAGTGGATAATAAGCATGCACGCAAAGGATAAAGTTATAAAACTTGTTCATGATGACAGGAGAAAAGGCTTTGTTAAGTTAAGCAGACCTCTTAGAACACAAAAAGCATGAACGATAAAAGAAGATGAGTAAACTGATTTTATATAAAAAAAATTCAAAGGCAAATTAAAACGTTTGCTGCTCGGAAGATCCTGTTAAGAAATAAAACCAGTCACACAGAGGGAGTGCACATACATAACAACGAACTTACTTGCACATGTGAATGTATAACAATTTTTACAACCCAATAATGGGAACCCATAACTTGTTTTATATGTGGGCAAAGTATTTACGAAGATACATGAAAGGCAAGCAAACATGTAAAATTTCTCAAAATCAGTAGTCAACAGGGAAATAGAAATCAATACTGAATTGAGATAGCATACCATAACTACTAGAATGCCTACTGATGGCTTTAAAATGTTTTTCAATGTCAATGGCTAGTGAGAGGGAGCTGCTACAGTTTTCATACATGTTGGTGCAAAGACTAGGTACTTTCTATAAAAGCCTGGCAGTTTCTTATTGAGTTAAGCACACAACTACCATGTAACCCTGCCATTCCGCTCCTAGGGTTTTAACCCAAGAAATAAACAAAATGTCCACAGCATGCTTGGACATGAACAATGGTAGTGCCTTTATTCGTAATGTTTCCACCCTGAAAACATCCCAAACATCCATCAGTTGGTGAATAGATCATCCAATTTTCACATATCCACAGAAAGATCAAAAGGAACAAACTACCGGCATATGTAATGCAAATGTATTAAGTGGTAGTCCAGAAATAGAATACTGCATACTGTCTGATTCATTTAACATACAATTCTTGAGAAGTCAAAGCTAAAATGAGAGAAGGAAGGTTGGTGTTTGCCTTCTCCTGTAGGTGACTGAGGAGAATGACTGCAAAGGCACATGACGGAACTTTGTGGGACACTTTAAGTGTTCTATACTTTGATGTCAGTGGTAGTGACACAGGTATTTTAACTTGTGAGGACTCATCAAACTGTACACTTAAAATGAGTATAGAATATGCATTAGGCCTCAACGAAACCAAGAAATAAATGGGACAGATTTTTTACATACAAAAAAGTAAAATATCTGAAAGCAACAACTGAAAGGGTACATTTTCAACAGGTAAGACATGGTGAAGAAAGAGGATGAGTGTACTAGATGTTGGGTCAGATAAAAATATCTTGAATAAAATGTATAGGGACAAAGAGATGGAAAACATAGCATGGGCAGGAAAGGATATGTTGGATGCAGAGGCATAACACATTCTAATTAGAGTTCCATGAAGAGATGGCAAAGAGAAAAGTGTCTAGGTGATATTTGAACAGAGAGGGACCCGGGTGTTTCCAAAGCTGACCGATAACATGTCGCCTCTGACTCAAGAAACACTGAGAATCCCAAGCAGGATAACTATGAAGTAAATACCTCTTAAACCTATATAGCCAAACTTCTGAAAGGCAAACAAAGAAAAAAATCACGAAAGCCACTAGGGGAAAGCCATAACCTTGAAAACAGGATGATGAGACTGACAGTTGACTTTCAACATACACAGGGAAGCCAGAAGTCTCTAGAACAGTATCTTCAAAGTGCCAAAAGAATTTAACAACCAACTTAGAGCTCAATAACCCGGGAAAATATCCTTTAAGCTGAAGGTGAAATAAAAGCGTTTTTCAGACAAAAAGTGAATGCTTCATACTCTTACCATTCAATCAAGCAGTCATTCTCCTTGGTATTTACTTAAACGAGTTGAAAATTTTTGTCTGCACAAAAACCTGGACACAAATGTTTATAGCAGCTTTATTCATAATTGCCAAAACTTGGAAGCAATTGTACAGCATGGTGACTACAGTTAATAATAATGTATTGTATACCTGAAATTTGCTGAAAGAGTAGACCTCAACTGTATTCATCACACACACACAGACACACACGTGCGCCACGCACTCACACACACATGCACACATGCACACTCACGAGTAAGTATGTGAGATGATGAAGATGTTAATTAGCTTGGTCGTGGTAGTCATTTCACCATGAATACGTATATCAAACCATCATGTTATAGCACCTAAATATGTACAATTTTTATTTGTCAGTCATACCTCAATATAACTGAGACAAAAGAATGGTCTGCAATATGTGAATACATAAACCATGGTACGCGCATACAATGCAATATTATTCAGCAATAAAGAGAAATGAGCTATCAAACCACAAAGAGACATTTAGAAACCTGAAAGTGCTTTGCTACATGAAAAAAAAGCCAATCTGAGAAAGTTAACTACTGTGTGATTCCAACAGTGTGATATTCTGGAAAAGGCAAGACTATGGAGACAGTAAAGAGATCAATGGTTGCCAGGATTTGGGAGCACTGAAAGAAGGAAGACTAGGTGGCACAAAAGAGTTTTGGGACAGTGGTGAAAGCATTCCCTATGTTACAGTAATGATGGACACGTGTCATTATACATTTTTCAAAAGTACAACACAAAGAGTGGACCTGAATGCTAACTATGGACTTTATTTAATAATGATGTATCAATAATGGTTCATCAATTGTCATGGATGGCTCACAATAAATCAAGATGTAAATAGTAGGGAGAAACAAGAGCAGTGTGCAGGTGGTGGGGTAAAGGAGCATGTGGAAAGTCTCTTATTTTTCAATCAATTTTACCATAAACATAAAAGTGCTCTAAAAAAACCTGTTAATTTAAATTAGATAGAAATTTCACAAGCACATCCACAGTAAACAAAATACTGAAGTGTGCTCGTTAAGAGAAAGAGTATGAACCCTAGTGAATCTCAAAGATATGTGAGTAATGAACAGTGACCTATCAGATAAATTCGTGGACTTCTTTAAATGATCTGGTTTTAGAAAATGATACTGAAAAATAATGTCTTTTGAAGTTAAATCCACATGGTTTTCTTTGTGTGTGTATCTATGAGTGATTAGAAAATGTGGCAGCAGTAATATTAAAGTGTGTTATATATTATATTAATAAGTAAGGATATTATAACAAGTAAGCAGAAGGTACTCTTGACTAAGTGTTCTAAGATAGTTACATTTTCTGTGATGAGATGAAAGGAACAATTTACATCAATCAGTCTTTAAGGAGTTAAGAGTGCACATTGTATTCTCCAAATAACCTTTAAAAGAATAACAAAAGATTGAATATCAAGTGATAGAAGCAGAAAATAGGGAAAAAATCTAAAACTAATCTCGAGGAAGTCAAAATATAAGAGATAAATGAGTATAGACAACTGGGAGAAATAGAAGACTGTACGATGGTAGCTATGAACCCCAATACATCAGTAATTGCTTTAAAGGTAAATACTGCAATGAAAGACCAAGATCAACAGGCTGGATAAAAAAGTAGGATGTGGAAGAAGAGGAGAGGGGGGAGATGGGGAAGAGGAGGAAGCACAGGAGGAAGGGAAGGGCAGGAGGAGGGAAAGGAGGAAGAGGAAGAAGGAAAAAGATGACAGAAACCTCTAATATTCTGCTTATAAAGACATTTCAAATAGCGGTATACAGAAAAGTCAAATATTACAAAGTAGAAAAACCTACATCCCAAAAATGTTCATCAAGATAAGCTTGAATACCTTGTTTATTTCAGAAAGTTAGGCATTTTAGGCAAAAACAAATAAAACAAAACACACACAAAAAAACCAGCGTTGCTATAAGTAAAGAGGGATGTTTAATAATCACAACAGGCCCAACTCACCAGGCAAATAAAGGAGTGATTCGTCTGTTGCACTGAATAACATGGTCTGAAAATATAATGTAAATCTTGGCAGAGCTGCAAGGACATATACATGAATCCATAATCATAGTGGGAGATTTAAAAACACTTCTCTCAGGAACCAAGGGGACATACAGATACAAATATTGAAAAGATACAAAAGATCTGATAAATGCAATGAACAAACTTGGCAATATCTATTTATACATTTGTTTTAGTGCTCAACTACAGGATACACAGCCTTTTTAACTGCTACTGATATTTACCAAAAGACACCACATGTTGAGTATAAAACAAGTCTCAGAGAAGTTTGAGACAATGAAATAGTAGCATATTCCTGAACCACAATGCTATTAAGCTATAAATTAATAACCAGTAATAACTAGAGAATCCCTTATGTTTTTAAATTAAGAAATATTCTTCCAAATAACTCTAAAAAGAAATCATCAATGAAATTGCAAAATATTTTTTCTTTTTAAATTATTTTTTATTTTTCAATTATAGTTGATATCCAATACTATTTTATATCAGTTTCAGGTGTACACCACAGTAGTGAAACATTTAAATAATTTGCAAAATAATCCCCCCAAAAAGTCTAGTACCCACCTGACACCTTGCATAGTTATTACAGTACCATTGACTATATTCCCTATGTGGTACTTTACATCTCCGTGTAAATAATAATGAAGATTTGTGAAATACAGCTTAAAAATGTATAGTGAAAAAAAAAAGAAAGGCAAAAAATTTAATGACACGTGCATCTATTACAACAATTTTATAGAACAGGAGATTAAACTCAAAGAAAGCAGAAGTAGAATGAAGATGAGAGAGTAAATCAGTTAAAGATGAAGCAAACTATCCAAGGTTGGTTCTTCATAAAGACAATGTAATTGATAATAACCTTCAGTGGGTCTAAACAACAACAAAAAAGAGAAGTTATCTAAAAACCATTTCTCAGAATGAATGAGGAGACATAAATATAGAAAATAAAAGATTAAAAGATAACTAGTCAAAATCTTAAACAACCTTATGCAAATAAATTTGAAGATTTCGATATAATGTATAAATTTAAAGAAAAAAACAACAAAATGATAGTGAAAGAAGCTAAAAATCAGAATTGCTCTATAAATAACAGAAGAACAGAATCTGAAGAAAACAACAACAAAAACAATGTCTATATTCTGTTGACCCCGCTAATTAATTTTACAAAACTTAAGGAAGAAAGAATGGCAATCTTACATACCTGCCAGAATATATACAAAAGAAAACACTTCTCATCTAATTCTAGGAGACCTAAACACTGCAAGAATATTCTAAGACATAAAATGTATTGATCAATCCTTCATAGAAGGATTGAAGGAAAAATTATGAATAAAACATTAGAAAATCAAATCTAGTTATACATTTTTAAAAGATAACATTTTATAAGAAGCAAGTCAAGACTAGTCTAGAAATGAAGTGGCTCAGCACTTGGAAAAATCAATGTATCTTACAGAATTAATCTGTTAAAGAGAAAAAAATATATTCCCTATGAATGCAGGAAAAGTATTTCATAAATATTTGATTTATAAAAATAAATGTCCAAGGATGAGGGGAAGAGGGAACCATTGTGGGAATGTAAACGGGTGCAGCCACCAAGGAAAACAGTATGGTGGTTCTTAAAAAAAAAATTAAAAATAGAACTACCATTTGACCCAGCAATTTCATTTCTGAGATACATCCAAAAGAAATGAAATCACTATCTCAAAGCGATATCTGCACCCTCATGTTTATTTCAGCATTATGCACAGTAACCAAGACTGGAAACAACCTAAGTGTTTATCAACAAATAATTTAAAAATTGTGGTGTGTGTGTGTGTGTGTGTGTGTGTGTGTATTCAGTCATAAAAATGAAGGAAATCTTGCCATTTGTGACAACATGGATGGACTTAAAGGGCATTATGCTAAGAGAAATAAGTCAGACAAAGAAAGAAAAATACTGTATGATTTCACTTATATGTGGAATCTAAAATGAAGCCAAACTCACAGAAACAGAAAGTAGAATGGTGCTTACCAAGGGCTGGATGGTGGGGGAAATGGGGGAGATGTTGGTCAAAAGGCATGGACTTCCAATTATATTATGAAAAACATTTTGGGGCTCTAACATACAGCATGGTGACCATAGTTGATAATATGATTATTTGTACTACAACGTTGCTAAAACAAACAAACAAACAAACAAACAAACAAAATATTAGATCTTAACTATTCTCAGCACACAAAAAATTTGCAATTATGTGATGTGATGCAGGTATCAAGTAACTTAATTTTGTTAATAATTTTGCAATACATAAATGTATCAAATCATGCTGTACACCTTAAACTATACAATGTTATATGTCAATTATTTACCAATAAATTTGGAAAAATTAAAAATGAAAATAAACATCTACTTATGGTAAAACCTTTTAGCAAACTAAGAATGAAGGGGCACTTTCTTAATCTAATCAGAATACCTTTGTAACATTGAACATGCTGCCTACTTCTTCCTCAAAATCTTCAGGATTTCGTGAAACCACCATACTCTGGTTTTCTTCCATATTGCACAGATTCTATTTGTTGACTCATTTTTCAGCTCCTCTTCCTCTTAACTTCAATATAGTTTAACATGTTCTAGATTGTGGCTTTGCACTCTCTTTTCTTCCTTGTACTTTTTTTCTCTTAGAAAAATATTTTAAACTGACTAATATTGAAACATTGGGATTCCTTTTCCAGCTTAAATGATTAAGCTCTCATTTTATGATCATTATACTACCCAGGGGAGAATCTCTGGCATCTACAGGAAAAGGCAAGATGCCAAGAGTTTGTGCCTCACGTTGACAATGAGGGTAAGGATTGAATTTTTAGGTAGATTTTTCAATCAGTCTCTATAGTGAATTTGGATGTCTGAGGTTCCAAAGTCCATAAACCTGCTGGCTCATCCCCTTCAGAGAGTAAGTCTCTCCTCACTCCCTAAAAGGTTTGGAGAAAGCAATTTGCCCAGGTACTGGGATGTGGAAAGGGTTCTGGTTGTCTGAATGTTTCTTAACCCTAGAGCTCTCATGGAATTTGCAACCCTACCATTACCCCTAACTTGCTGGGGTACATGCTACTACCATGCTTGCAGACAATTTGAAGGTCTGGTGAGGGGGCATTAAAGATATTTGCTTTGGGGCTTTCCTAACTGGTGGGTTAGAATTAAGCACACTTAGATCAGCTAAGCCACATATCACTTATCTGCCTTCTTTCTATCTTGTAACACTTCATTATATTGTTTCTTCACCCATCCTTTTTGTCCTTGTGGGATTAGGCCTCTAATGAAAAAGGATACATCCGGGAGTGAGGAGGAGGAAGAGAGGAAAGCAGAAAGAGTGAGAAATAGATGAAGGTCGTGAAAAGTGCCTCTGGGAACTTGGTAGCAGGAACAGGGTCTACTGACAAGAGGAAACAGCTCCTTAACCCACTGTGGTCTGTTAGTTGGATCACAAGGTGTGGGCATCTGATTGGACTTCATGTTCACATCTTGGCTAGTGGAAGGCAGAACACTATAAGGTGATAGTCCCTTCGTGCTGTAAAAATGGAAGAGGGTGGTTTCTCATAAAGTAAAAAGAAAGGCACTTACCTAAAAAGGCAGCAAGAGGATGCAGTATGGCAGAAAACTAAATGCCAAAGACACTTCCTTTACTGAGACCAGCATGGAAATTCATTCTTGTATTTGTTTTTTTACACTCATGGCTCCAAGTCATTTAATTTCACATCACTTATCATTATTTTTAATGAAACAGTGATGGCTGAGATTAATTTTGTGATTGCACTGACTTTTGAAGCTGAAATCTTGATATACATGGTCCATCATAAGTGAATAAATTAATTCTTATTCACTCCATTAATTAGCTGGGTAGGGACAGAGAAGGGAGGGTGAGAGCAGGAGGTAAGGGATAGGAAAAGACAGAGGGAGTGAAAACTGAAAGACAGTGCAGGTAAGAGTGAGGGAGGGGTGAAGGAAAATGGAAAGATGAGAGGATGATGATATGCATTGAAGTGGTGGTAGCACAGCCTGCCCCACAAGAATCCTATGGGCCAACCAGCATAATGTAGAGAATGAAGTGTGTGTGTGTGTGTGTGTGTGTGTGTGTGTGTGTGTGTGTGTGCGTGTGTGTGCATGTGCGCGTGCGCGCACCTGAGTGTTTTTTGTGTAATAATAATCACAAGGATTAATGTACCTGTGGAAATAGTGAATTCTGTCAATGTAAGCACTTTACTCAAATCTGTTCTTAAAAGTATCTTTGTATTAGAACCACCCCTGCTTTTCTCCCACAATCTAATGCATCACTTAGCTTCATTTCCCATGGTAACCAAGTTCTCTGTGTCCTGTCATGTCTGGGAACAATAGATGAGACAAACAGAAAGGCAGAGAAGTGTGTGTGTACTCTATCTTCCTCTGAGGTACACAAGCCCTGTTCAGAGATTAAAAAGCACACTGCATTTTGTTCTGTCTTGTTGGGCACTCGCTGCCTGGTGGAGGAGGATAGAAATTGTAGAGCAGCCCAGCATAAACCTAGAATTTCTTAGCCTCCACAATGCACCTACATGGTTCGGAGATGTACATTCCTTGTTCTCTATCTACCTTCTTAATGACAATTTCTTTTACCTTTAAACCATGTCCACAGAATCCACGATTCTGTAACCTACTTCCACTCTTCCCACCCTGTTGTCTCTATTATGTTGTAGAGGTTTCCAGTATCCCAAATTTTCTGACACAAGCCTTGGGTCCAGCCAGATTTCAGAAGTGCTGCTCCCTGATAAAAAGTTCCATAACTCCCAGTAGGGGAGTCAATAAGTATAGACAATTCCCTCTGCTCTTCTTAGGCCTGGGAGATCTCTATCCAGACCATGAGAATAGTTGATGGGGCTTCGACTTACTTCCCCACCCCTGTACTACCAGGGACTTGGAAAGACACACAGGAGGGATGTCTCTGCCAGTCTCCACAGCATTTGGTTCCCAAAGGCCAACAACAATTCTGTGTGAGTGACGACTTGCCTCAACTGTTGCATAGCAACCTTCCCTGTCAGCTGCTTGTTTTTCCTCAGCACTTACTCTGTAAATTGTCTGCAGTGGGATGTGATCAGATTCAGAAAGAAGGTCAGAAACACCATTTCATATGCTATCTGCTTCCATATCTGTACCTTCAGTCTTGACATGGTCTATGAATTCTAGATCCATAATTCAAATGCCTATATCACTTCTCCAATTGAATATCTCTTAGTATTCTCAAATTTAACATGTCCCAAACTGACCTCTTATAATATATCCTTTTTTTTTACCATCATCATGTATTCCTTTTCTTGACTTTTTCATCTCAGTAAATATCATTAGCATATACTTGGATTCTCAGTCCAGAAACGTCTGTCTTATATCATCGCTCCTTTTCCCTCATTTCCTTTCTCATTTTCAAACAATCACCAAATTCTGAGAATTCTATTTCAAATATAGAGCTATTTCTCTTCCTTTCAACCATCCCAAACTAGGCTAGTATCATCTCTTTAACCTGGCGTCCTAAAGGAGACTTTCAATCGACCTCCATGCTTACAATCTTTTTCTTACTACAATCAGATATCCACATAGTAATTAGAGTAATCTTGTAAAAATATAAATCATATGCCACGGTCCTGCTTAAAATTTTCATTGTATTCTCATTGCAAACTTCCTATCCTGGCCAAGCAGTGTCTTGGGCAAGGCTTTAACTTTCTTCCTGATTTTCTTTGTCATCATTTCCTAGTCACTTCATTCAATTACTAATAATATCCTTTACTAAAAATTCATGTTTCTCTGGCTCATGCAATTTGTGATTTTTATTGTCCTGTAACATGCAGTTCTAAATAAAATCCCTATATGTGCTATAAAAATTCAGTTTGGTGACAAGTAATCTAACGTGACCTCCTTATTCCAACCAGAAAGCCTCATCTAAGCACCCACTAAGGAGAAATTCTGGAAACTCTTCTGTTTAGTTTTTTTCTCTGATATGGTTTATTGCTATCTTTGCCTGTGGCCTCAGCCATGCCACCCTTCCCATCTTTTTTCATTCTCCGGTTACTCTGAATTTCATTCTTTCTTCAGGCTTTTGTATTTTCATTTGTTTTGTCAGTGAAATACTTCTCCCCACTCTTCACCTAGCTAGCTCTTATGCATCCTACATAAATCAGCTTAGAACCATTTTCTCATATGGCCTTCACTGACTACCTTGACCTGTCTAAATTGGGGTTTTGTTACAGATAGTGTGATTCTACATCCCGATTTTCCTAGATAGTATTGGTTTATGCCTGTTGTCTTTGCAAAGTTATAAATGGCACATTCAATTACTCACAAAAGTGACACAACTTGGTTGATAAAGTATGTAGTCAAGTCTAAGAGATCTAATATACCTCAAGAATGAGTCAGAATAAAGCAGGAAAGAAGAGGGAAAAGGAGAATGGAATAAAATTTTAAGAGTAAGAAGAGTGGAAGGATATATGAAGAGATAGGAGAAAAAATTAGGATGGATAATAAAGATTGAGAAAGAGGAATAAAGGACCAAGTACAGAGAAAAAAGAAATGAGCAAACTGAGAAATAAGCAAAAAGATAAGGATATGAAAAGGAATAATGGTTGAGATAGAGTAATGTGTCAACTCTAAGTAGGTATATTAAGGATTCTCAACTCACTGAAGTGCAATCATGAAATGATTTTATTTTTTCCAGTAACTGCTCTATATCTAGCAAAGTTGGAAAGATTCTTTTCACACTTGTGTGGACTGAGCACATTCCATAACTTGCTGTTGATAATATGTTATTAGAGTGATCTCATATTCATATTTATGATATTGCCCCATTTATTTTACAATTTGATTTTTGAACTCAATTTAAATCTCATATCTCTTTGCCTGTCCCAGGCCATGTTAGACCAGGCAGTGACTCCAACTTCATATATAGTGTGTAGGAGGGGTTGGAGAAGTCAAGGATTGCACATTCTCTTCCCTTATTTTCTTCTCTTCAAGCTTACCTTCTCCTCTATGATGTGGTAGGATACAAAAAAGCTAGAGAGACAAGGACAAGCAACTCTTTACTCAACTGGCAAAGTGTTTCAGTCCAACTCTATGATTCATGTAACTCCTTTCAAGAGCTTAATGAGAATGAGTTGTAACTATGTCAATGCCTTATTCTTATTGATGAGGGTCTCACTCTAGTGCAACTCCCCTGTTATTCAAAGTTCCTTGGAAACTTTGGTCACTACTCCCCATTGTCCTACAACTGATAGTTTTCCCATAGCATTCCTCTAGTATTTGTGTCTCTTGACTACCCACCCACATATTGTGGCAGTACTAGAAGCACTATAGTCCTTAATTTCAACTTTTCTCACTCACCGAGGCTATGACAGTCTTAAGCCCCTCTCTACCAGGCAATTCCCACAAACCATATTTTCTCAACTCTCTTTCCGACTATTTAGGTAATATGGGATCAGACAAATTAATACATAAGTTAATCAGACATACAACTGAAAGAAGAAAATATGTTTCTCATTCTTAGAGGAAATCTTAGTTATTACTAACTTTTATTTCTAATTTAATTTTGTATGGACAGAGAACAAAGTAAACTTTCAACATTATAAAATCTGTGGTGATGTATACTTTTATTCCTAATATTAGTATTTTGACTTTTCATTTCTGTTTAGTCTCACTGGGAATTTACAAATTTTATTAATATTTTTAAAGAACAAACTTTTGACTTTAATAATTTTTCTATTGTTAGTCTATTTTCTATTCTAATTGTTTCTGTACTTTTTATTATTTTACCTCCTTCTACTTACTTTGGATTTAATTTGTTCTTCTTTTCCCAGCCTTTAAAGATGACTAATATTTAAGAGTCTGCTTTTCTAATATAAACACTTAGAACTATAAATTTCTTTTTATGCACTGTTCTAGCTATATCCCACACATTTTGATATATCGTGGTTACATAATATTCAATTTAAAATATCTTCTAACTTTACTTGTGATTTCTTCCCTAATTAATAGTTTATTTAAGAGTGTGTTATTTCATTTATAAACATTTGGAGATATTTCTAGATGTCTTCCAGGTTGTTTCATGATAATTTATTTCTAATAATTATGTCGTATACAGACAACATATTCTGTCAAATTTCAAACTTTTGATATTTATGAGCTAATATAGATATACATATATATTCAAAATGTATACAGATATTTTATAGCCCAGAATATAGTCTACCTTGGTGAGCATTTCTTATGCCCTCTCTTGTCACTCAATTATGAGATTAATAAATAGCTTAGATTATACAGGAGCCAGGGGTCATGGAGATGGAAAGGGATGGGGAAGTATACTCACACCTCATCCATTACTCCTACTGTTTACTGGGAACTGATGGCACTTGCCTGGTACCTTGACTTATTTTTGTTTACTCTTTTGCACCACAACACCTCTCATGGAAGATTTAGGAGCCTCGAAGAAATACAAAAGATTAGAAACACAACAAGGCCAGAAAAAATTTATATTAGGTCAGAAGGAACAGAAAGGGAGGGTTTTAGATTGAAAAGTTCCTGATAATGTCTTCCATGACTGTGGTGTAGCGATGTATTTAATTCCCCCAAAATGAGAATATCTGAAAGCCACAGATATAATGTTTCTAAAGAGGGAACCCACACAATAAAGTAAGGAAAAATTTTATTGCTTTGTTTCTAACCCTGCCCAGAGCAGCACTACTTCATCAGAGGGCTCCCTTTTCTTCCTGATCCAAAAAGAGTTTCATGCTTTCCCACAGGTTACAAAGTGAATAACCATGAAACACTGCCAATTTAGCATAGGCAAACACCAAACTGTGGCAGCTTCAATGAAGACAGAGCCATCCAAAATAAGGAATGGCCCAGGATCCTTAGTAGGGAATGCATTAGTGACTTTGAAAAAGACAGAGGTCTGTGCTGTTGCGTGCCAAGTAAGAGGGAGTGGTGATCCTTTGGAAAATGGGGAGGGAAGTGGGGCTGCAAGGGCAGTTTGGTCAAAATATACAAAGTCTTTACAAGTCACATGCTAAGATATTTTATCTTTATTCTATACCTATAGGATAATTGAAAGAATTTTAACAAGGATGTTTTTGCAAAATGCATGCTAGCTGCCATTATATGGAATGAGCAACAGTGGTGGATGCCTCCTCTCTCACATATTGAACAACATAAACTGCTGCATTTGTCATTGTTAAAATATTTCTCTTGGGAACATTTTGAATTTTTCATGATGAAGTATTCATTCCCATTTTTGGGACACTGGGATGTTATCTAATCCTTTCTCCTAGCAAAATACACCAACATTTATATTTCATTAGATAAAAATAAATCTACTCAATAGGGAACTGATGTTCAAGAGCCATGAAAATGTTAGTTCTCTGGTACATATAAATAATATTGACTGTGATAATTTAACACCAAGATAATCTTGGTGCAAAGCTGTAAAATGATGTTATATATTTCTTAAGTTATATGTGTTATAATTCACCAGTATTGCTAACACAGTATAAGAAAGAGTCTTTTAGTCAAGATTTTCACTATTTAGATGACGTGAAATGGAACTGTTCCTCCCATTTTGAAACCACTTTATTGTATCCATCTTAACTTTGTCATGACATCTTTTTCCCTCCCTTCTCATAAATGTATTTGGCAGTATTTAGTGTGTGACCATCCCACTAGGTCTCAATTTGAGTGATGGCATCATGTGATATGGGATCTCACTAGTGGATTTATTTTGGGATAACAGAGCCTATGGTGACAGAGAATCGATTTTCCAATGCTAAAGAAAATGTGAAAAAAGAAGTTTAGATGGATTTTAGAAACTATAGATCAGTATCCACCTGCTCTTGTGGAGATACATTTGGCAACTGATCACCAAAGAGAAATTTATCTACCCCATTTTGAACTATGTTGATATTAATGGTTGATATGAGCCTGTAAGTGTGAGATTATTGTACAAGAGAAAGTATATATCGAAAAGTGATAACAGTGCTTCAGGACAAAATTGAAAATGTATGACTTAGTGATAGCTGAAAGGCATTTCTCAATGTTTTTCCTATTTCAAAGCAATTATAGAATGTGAGGTGCACAAAAATAACAGTGTGTACAAGGAAAGACAATAATTAGTTGGGCCTGTGGGAGTAGCTACTGAAGATGAATGAAGTGCCCAATTTTAACTGTAATTGAGACAACTGAGAAACAGCAGAAACCAGGAAGTTGGCTGGGACATGTTTGCCTGTTTGGGTAATCTAAATGTCAAGGTCAAATTACTGAGTGATAAAATATTGTCCAAATGAGGCAACCTTTTTACTGTAAGAACAGATTTAAAGGCAGAATTCAGGAGGCCTGACCAGTCCTCCGATCAAGCAATCCTCACATTTAGATTGCGAGTGGACCTACTTTGGCATTGCTGTGAGTCTTAGGGAGGCAGAAGGTCACTGGCGGCATCCTGATTTGAACCCAGAATTGAGAGCAGATGCCCAACAGGCCAAGTGGGATAGAATCCCCCAAGGAATGAATGGAGAAGAAGCAGAAAGGAGAACACAGAAGGAAGGATGACATTGCAAGTGGCTGAAGCAACTAACAACTCAGAAACGCACCTTATCTTTTCACATAGAGTCCACCAACCAAGTGCTGACCTTTGCATGAGAGCATGGCGATACCTGAGGGCATGTCTATTTGCATGGGCACATGTGGCATTTCAATGTGGGTATGACATTTGGGTGGGTGCGTTTACCATCTGCAGTAGAACATGAGGTTCCTGCTGAGAATCTGATCGTATAGGACCACTATCTGTTCAGAGAACACAACGGTGCCCGCCTCCTACCCTACACTGTCACTCTGCCTTCTCGCAGAGCTTCTCACAAAGGGAACATATACACAGGATGCAGAACATCATTCACCTGGCCAGTTCCCAGTACTCCTCAGTGTAGAGCCTTCTGGTTGAGTTGGGTTGATGCACAGGCATGGGCTAAAGAATGAAGCAGGATCCGTTTGACTCTAATTCTGCATCTTACCACCAGCTGACTCCTAACGTGCAAGAATGGCAGGACCCCAAATCCCCAGTGAGTAGAACAAAAGAGAGAGTAATGTGGCAGTTCCCAGCCTTCACAGGTAGGCACTGGCTCAGCTTCCTGCTTAGTATTATGAGAGAGAAGAGCATGGACATATCCTACATGCATGGGTGTCACCTCACAGTGCACAGTGGTACTGCTCACAGTGCTCAGGAATCTGGCCCTTCACCCCAGTCTTTCTTCTAAGGGAGTAGTGAGGAAAGGGTTTGGGAGAAGAGGGCTTTCCCTGGAGTGAGGAGTAGTGGAAAGAGAAGCCTGTCCCCACCCCCAGAGATCTAGAACCATGGTTAGAAACCGATTCGATTATAGAAAAAGTAAGTCACGTGTAAAATTGATGTTGCTGTTAAAATCTCAAATATACCGATCATTGAAACTGTTAAAAATGTGGGCCTGTTGAGAAAAACAAATGTGAATTTTCAAGTGTGAAGGCAAAGTGGGATAGTACATAATGATAAAGAAACTTTAGGGCAAAATTGTGATTTTTAAGGAGAATATATCAAACAATAAGGCTTCAAAATATATGAAGGAAAACTGACAGAAATGAAAAGAGAAATAGGAAAATCCAAAATTATAGTAGATAACGTCAACACAACACTCTTTGAAATTTATAAAAGTTTGATTCAGAACATCTTCAAGAACATTAAAAACTGGATGATACAATCAACCAACATAATAATTTGATGTACATACAGAGCACTCTATACCTAACAACAGCAGAAAACATTTTTTTCAAGCATCCATGGAACATTCAACAGGATAGCCCATACTTTGGAGACAAGCCTGAATAATATTAAAGGAATTGACATCATAGAGAATATATTCTCTAACCGTAGAGAAATCCAATTTGTAATCAGTAAGAGAAAAAAAAAAGGAAAATATGCATATGCTTATAAATAAAACAACATACTTCTACATAATTTATTGATCAAAGATAAAGGCTCAAAGAAAAATTTTAAATTACAGGGAACTGAACGAAAAACTTCAAGACATCAACATATGTAAGATATAGATACAGCAGTGATGAGAGGAAAATTTATTGCTCTAAATGTTTACATTGAAAAGAGCAAAAGCCTAAAATTATTTATTTTAGTTTCTATCTGGAGAAAGTAGAAAACAAAGAATAAAATAAACACAAAACAAACAGAAGGAAAGAAATAGTAAAGATAAAAGTAGAAAACCATAACATCAAAAAGATGAAATTTATACAGAAAATCAATGTAATGAAAAACTGGTTCTTTGAAAATATCAATAAAATTGACAAAACTTTAACAAAATTTACAAAGACAAAAGGAAGGAAACTACAATTTACCAATATCAAGAATGAGATAAAAGTTAACACTGTAGATTCTGAAATCATTAAAAAGTTAACAAGAATGTTACAAAGAACTTAACACTCATAAAATCCACAACTTAGAAGAAATGGAACAATTCCTCAAAAACTACATGATATCAGCATTCAACCAAGATGAAAATGATGTAACTATTAAAGAAAATGATTTGTACTATAAAATCTGGAAAAAAACTATAGGCTCAGAAGGCTTCACATGAGAATATAACCTAATATTTTAGACAACTAATATTGGTTTTACACAATCTCTTATAGATAACAGAAGAATAGGAAACTAGTTGAGCAGTGCCAGCAATCAAGCAAACACCTAAATAAGAAAAAGCCACAATTAAGATGGCAAGAAATTTTATGGAATTTTGTTCATTCTTGTCTCATGAGCTCCTTGGCACAGCACAACATGATCAGGAGGAAACTGCCCAATTTACAATTCCTCCCTTGGAATGGAAGGAAAAATGTAAAACTTGTTTGCAAATTCTGGTTTGTTTCAGGACTGTCCAGGAGATTGGCTTCTGTCTCTCCTGAATGACAGTACTAATGGGTATTATAACATGATATGGATATCAGTTTTGAGGTCACAGAGAGTAGTGGTGAATGCAATAGAGCTGCAAGATGTTTGCATACTACAGGCACACGGGCTAGATATTATGAACATAGGAATGCAATATAAAATCTAGGCTTCTGGAAAGAAGCAAGGATGAATCTCTTAAGGAAACTAAGTCATATAAAAGCAGCCATGTACACTGGGAACTAGAATAAAAGTATAAGCACATACTCATTGAAGACACATATCAGAAACTTTTTGAGAGACACTGAGCCTTAAGCTGAGGTGATTGAAACTCTTCTGCTGCATAAAGCCAGTCCATGAAGACTTGGAGAGGTAGTAGCTTTTTCAAATGCTCAAATTTTGATGAAATGTCTTAAAATATTCAAATAAAAAAAGATCAAAATAAGTCTAGAAATTGACCTAAAGAAATACAGGCATCTGGCTTAGTTTGCAAACAATTTAAAACAACTATTTTAAAAATATTCAATGAGATATAAAAAGAACACAGACAAATAAACAAGATCAGGAAAATGACATCAACAAAATGAGCATATCAATGAGCAGAAAAAAATTATAAAAAGGAACCAAACCAAAATTTTAGAGCAGAAGTGTATAATACCTAAAAGGAAAAAAATCACTAGAGGGGTTTCACATCTGATTTTATCAGGTAGAAGAAAATAATTAGTGAAGGTAATCATTTAAATCATTGAGTCAGAAGAGCAAAAGAAAAAATAAAGAATGAATAAAAGTAAACAGAGCCTAAAAGACTAATGAGGAAGTATTGACTCGACCAATATACATATTATATGAGTCCTAGGTGGAGAAGAGTAAAAAGGGCTGAGAGTTCATTTTTTGTTAATTGGCCAAAATTATTCCAAATCTCAGGAAATAAATGGATATAAAAATACAAGAAGCCAAGTGAACTTCAACTAGAATAAACTCAAAAACACCCAACTGAGACACATTATAATTAAACTGTCAAAATTCAAAGACAAAAACAGAATTTTGAAAGCAATAAGAAAAAAGTGACTAATCACTTAAAATGAAACCTCTATAAAATTATCATTAGAAATATCAGCACAAGTCTTACAGCCCAGAAGGGTGTGGGTCAATATATTTAAGGTGCTAAAAGAAAACACCTGTCAACCAAAAATACAATCTCCAGTGATTTTTTCCTTAAAATTTTAAGAAGAAATTAAGACTTTCCCAGATAAACATAACCTGGGGGAGTTCATTACCGCTAGAAATGTCCTACAAAAACTACTGAAGGGAATCCTTAGGGTTGAAATGAAAGGAAGCTAGACAGTAACCTGAAGCCACACAAAATTATAAAGTGCTCCAGCAAAGACCACACATACACACACACACACACACACGTATATATACATACTCCACATCCTCACTAACACATGCTGTTTGATTTGTTGATGATCACCATTCTGACAGGTGTGAGGTGATAGCTCATTGTGGTTATAATTTGCATTTCTCTGATGATTAATGACCTTGAGCATCTTTTCATGTCTGTTAGCCATGGGTATTTCCTCTTTGGAGAAGTATCTGTTCTTCTGCCCATTTTTTAAATTGGGTTGTTTTTTTTTTTTGTTGTTGTTGTTATTGAGTTGTATGAGTTCTTAATATATTTGGAAATTAACCCTTTATCAGATGCATCAGTAGCAAATATCTTCTCCCATTCGGTTGTTTTTTTGTTTTCTTGATCATTACTTTGTTGTACAAAATCATTTTAGTTTGATATAATCCCATTTGTTTATTTTTTCTTTTGTTTCCCTTGCCCAAGGAGAAATATCTGAAAAGAAATTCCTGTTAGTAATATCAGAGTTTACTGCTTATGTTTTCTTCTAGAAGTTTTATTGTTTCAGGTCTTACATTTAAGTCTTTAATCCATTTTGAGTTTATCGTATATGGTGTAAGAAGGTGGTCCAGCTTCTTTTTTATCGCATGTATCTGTCCAATTTTTCCAACACCACTTACTGAAGAGACTGTCTTTACCCCATTGTATATTCTTACCTCCTTTGTCAAATATTAATTGAGCATATAGACGTGGATTTATTTTGGGGCTCTCTATTCTGTTCCATTGATCAATGTATCTGTTTTTATGCCAGTACCATGCTGTTTTGATTACTGTAGCCTTGTAGTATAGTTCGGTATCAGGTAGTGTGACACCTCCAACTTTGTTCTTCTTTTAAAGATGATGATTCCTCCTACCCATGAACAGTGTATATGCTTCCATTTAGTTGTATCTTCTTCAATTTTTTTCAATGAACTATAATTTTCTGAAAACAAACCTTTTACCTTCTTGGTTAATTTGGTTCCCAGGTATTTTATAGTTTTTGACACAATTGTAAATGGGTTTTCTTAATTTCTCTTTCTGAAAGTTCATAATTGGTGTATAAAAACACCACTGACTTCTGAATATTTATATTGTAACCTGCTACTTTGATGAATTCATTGATCAATTCTAATAGTTTTTTTTTGTGTGGAATCTTTAGGGTTCTAGTATTATGTCATCTGAAAATAATGAGAGCTTTACTTATTTCTTTCCAATTTAGATTCCTTTTATTTCTCTTCTTGTTTTAATGATATGGCTAAGACTTCACATACAGTGTCGAAGAGTGGTGAAATTGGGCATCCTTGTCTTGTTCCTGATCTTAAGAAAAATGCTTTTAGCCTTTCTCCATTGAGTTTGATGTTAGCTGTAGGTTTGACATATATGGGCTTTATTATGTTGAGGTATGTTCCCTCTATTTGCACTTTGCTGAGAGCTTTTATCATAAATGAATGCTGGATTTTGTCGAACAATTTTTCTGCATCTATTGGTATGATCATATGGTTTTTATCTTTCAATTTGTTAATATGATGTATCACATTAATTGATTTGAAGATATTGTATCAAGCTTGCATCCTAGGAATAAATCCAAATGATCATGGTGTCTGAAACTTTTAACGTATTACTGAATTCAGTTCGCTAATATTTTGTTGAGGATTTTTGCATCAATATTCATAAGAGATATTGGCCTATAGTTTTATTCTTTTGTTGTATCTGTCTGGTTTTGGAATCAAGGTAATGGTGGCCTCATAAAAGGAGTTAGGAAGCCTTCCATCTTCTTGAATTTTTTGGAATAGTTTGAGAATAATAGGTGATAATTCTTCTCTGGATGTTTGGTTAAATTTGCCTATGAAGCCATCTGTTCCAAGGCTTTCTTTTTTTGGAAGTTTTTGATTACTGATTCTATTTAATTGGTGGTAATCTGTTGGTTCGGATTTTCTGTTTCTTCTTGACTCAGTCTTGGAAAATTGAATGTTTCTTGGAAAGTGTCCATTTCTTCCAGATTGATGAATTTTTGGCATATAATTGCTAGTAGTATTTTTTATGGTCCATTGTATATCTGTGAAATCCATGGTTATTTCTCTTCTTTCATTTATGATTTTATTTATTTGAGTCCTCTCTCTTTTATCCTTGATGAGTCTGGCTAAGGGTCTGTCAATTTTGTTGATCCTTTCACATAACAAACTCTTGGTTTCTTTTGTCTTTTGTTTTTCTGGACTATTTTATTTATTTCCACTCTGATCTTTATTTCCTCCCTTCTATTTACTTTGGGTTTTGTTTGCTGTTCTTTTTCTAGTTCTTATAAGTGTAAGGTCAGATTGTTTATTTAAGCTTTTTTCTTGTCTCTTGATGTAGACCTGTATTGCTATGAATTTCCTTCTTAGGACTGCTTTCACTGTGTCCCATAAATTTTGATTCACTGTGTTTTCATTTTCAGTTGTCCCTAAGTATCTTTTGACTTCTTCCTTAATCTCATTGTTAACTCATTCATTGTTTAGTAGCATGTTATTTAGCTTCCATGTGTTTTTGTATTTTACAGTTTTTTTCTTGTAGTTGATATCTAGTTTCATACCATTGTGCTCAGAGAAAGTGGTTGATATGGTTTCAATCTTCTTAAATTTATTGAGACTTGACGTGTGTCCTAATATGTGGTCTGTCCTTGAAAATGTTCCATGCGCACTTGAGAAGAATGTCTAGTTTGCCTTATTGGGCAAAACTCCTGTTTTAATTTTTTTCTAGGATTTAAAAATAAATGAATAAAAGCCATATAAATCTATGTTAATGGATGTATAAAATGTAAAGAGATAATTTTTACATAAATGACATAAATTGGGGATGTAGCTATGAAGGACTACAGTTCTTGCATACCATTGGAGTTATCAGTTTAAAGAGGTAGTTATAAATTTAAAATGTTTATATAATTCCTATGGTAATCACAAATAAAATATATATGGCATATACATAAAGTAAATAAAGGTTATTCAAGCATATCACTACAAAATGTCAGTGATACAAAGGAAGGCAATGAGAAATGAAAGAGCAATTTGAAAAGCTAAAGACATAAAAAACCCAATTAACAAATGGCCAATAGGTATGTGAAAAAACCACTAGTCAACAGGGAAATGCAAATCAGAACCACAATGAGCAATGAGATGCCATTTCACACCTTTTGGAATGGTTATTATAAAAAAATGATAACAAATGTTGGCAAGGATGTAGAGCAAAAAATGCCCTTGTGTACTGTTGGTGGGAATATATATTGGTGCACTATGAAAACAGTATGGAGGTTGCTGAAAAATTAAAATTATAACTACCATATGCTACATTAGTTTCACTTCTGTGTGTATTACCAAAGACAATAGTCACTATCTCAAAGAGATATATGCACTCTCATGTTTACTGTGGTATTATTCTCAGTATCCAAGCTAAATGTCCAGTGAAGAATGAAAAGAATATACAGTGAAATATTATTCAATCATATAAAAGAAGGAAATTCTGACATTTGGGAGAACATGGATAAATAAGGAGGACATTTTATTAAGTAACATAAGCCAGATACAAAAAGACAAATGCTGCATGGTCTCATATATATGTAGAATTTAAATTCAAAAATCAGACTCATAGTAACAATAAAATGATGGTTACCCAGATCTGAGGTGGGAGGCAGGGTAAAGGAGAAGCTGTTGAACAAAATGTACAAATTTTCAAGATGTATGAGTTCTGGAGACCTAGTATATAGCATGATGAATAAAAAAGCTATACTTTACACTTGAATTTTCTAAGAGAGTGGATCTCAATGGTTCTCACCATTTACAAAAGAATAACTACAACATACACAAATTGATTAATATGATATATCACGTAAACAAAGTAAGAAGAATCATATCATATGAAAAGAGACAGAAAAAGCCTTCAACAAGATACAACATCTATTTATGATCAAAATACTTAACAAAATCGGTGTAAAATGAAAGTACCTCAAAATAATAAAAGCCATCTATGAAAAACCCTCAGCAAACATTATACTTAATGGTGAAAAACTAAAAACCATTCTTCTAAGATCAGAAACAAAGCAAGGCTGCCCAGTATTGCCACTCTAATTTAAAATAACATAAGATGTCCTAGCAAGTGCAATCAGACAAGAGAAAGACATAAAAGGCATTCAAATAGGAAACGAAGAAGCCAAACTGTCAATATTTGCAGATTCTCTATATAGAAAACCCTAAAGACTCCACAAGAACACTACTGGAAACAATAAGCACATACAGTAAAATTTCTAAAAATCAATGTTCAAAAATCCATAGCGTTTCTATACTCTAATAATGAAGCATCAGAAAAAAGAAGTGAAAAAATAATTCCTGTTGCAATTGCAGCAAAAAGAATAAAATACCTAGGAATAAATTTAACAAAATATGTGAAAGACCTATATAATGAAAACTACAAGACTTAGTAAAAGAAATCAAAGAAGATACAAAGAAATGGAAAGATATTCCACGTTCTTGGATTTGAAGAATCAACATACATTAAATAATCATATTACCTAAAGCATGATACAGATTTAATGCAATCCCCATCAAAATCCAATCGGCATTTTTTAAAAAAATAGAACAAAAAACGACAGCTTTATATGGAAGCACAAAGACCCTGAATTGCCAAAGCCATTCTGAGAAAAAAGAAAGAGGCTAGAGGTATCATTCTGCCCAAAACTATATTGTACAATAAAGCAACAATAATCAATAAAGCATGGTATTTGCAGAAAAAAAGACACACAGACCAGTGGAACAGAACCAGGAATCCAGAAGTAAACCAATGTTTATATGGGCAAATAATTTCTGACAAAAAAAGGCCAAAACATACAGTGGAGAAAGGAAAGTCTCTTCAATAATTTGTTCTGGAGAAACTGGATGGCCACCTGCAAAAGAATGAAACTAGACTGTTGTCTATCACCACACACCAAAATTAACTCAAAATAGATTAAGGACTTGAATATAAGACCCAAAACAATAAACACATAAAAGAAAACATAGGAACTCAACTCAAAGACCTTGAACTTAAAGACAATTTTATGGATTTGACCTAAAAAGCAAGGGAAGCAAAAGCTAAAATTAATGAATGGGACTACATCAAACTAAAAAGCTGCTCAGCAAAAGAAACTATCAACAATGCAAAGAGACAACCATCCAAATGGGAAAATATATTTGCAAACAATGTCTCCGATAAGGAACTAATATCCAAAATATACAAATAAGTCATACAACTCAATAACAACAACAACAAAAATGAATGATCCAATCAAAAAATGGGCAGAGGACCTAAACAGACACTTCTCCATAGAGGACATACAAATGGCTAACAAATATTTGAAAAGATGGTCAACATTGCTAGCTATGAGGGAAATGCAAATCAAAACCACAATGAAAAATCCTCTCACATCTGTTCAAATAGCTATAATCACCAAATGTTGGATAGGATGCAGAGAAAAGGAACCCTCATACACTGTTGGTGGGACTGAAAATTGGTACAGCCACTATGGAAAACAGTATGGAGGTTCTTCAAAGAACTAAGAATTTATCTACCATGTGATCCAGCTAGTCCTCTACTGGGTAATTACTGCAAAGACTTGAAAACCCATATCCAAAAAGATACCTGTATACCGATGTTCATAGCAGCATTATTCACAGTGGACAGTACATGGAAGCAACTGAAATATTCTGATAGATGATTGGCTAAAGAAGAGGAGGTACATATATACAATGAAATATTACTCAGCCAAAAAGGAGATGAAATGCTGCCATTTGTGACAACATGGATAGACCACAAGATAATAATGCAAAGCGAAATAAGCCAGACAAAAAATATTGAAAATTACATGATATCACTTATATGTGGGATATAAACCTAAAAGCAAACAAATAAACAGGACAAACAAACAGAGACTCATGGACATAGACAATGGACTAGTGGTTACCAGAAGAGGGGGAGTCGGGGAGGAGGGGGCAGGTAGACAGGGTAAAGGTGGTCAAATATAGGGACGCAGGGGGACGACTTTGAGTGGCAAACACACAATAGAATATATAGACGTCGAATTACAATGTATACCTCAAAATTATATAATTGTATTAACCAATGTTACCCCAATAAACTTAATTAAAAAATAAAAGTTAAAATAAAGTAAAAAAGGATAACTATATGTGGTAATGGATATGTTAATTAATTTGACTATAATAATCACTTCAGAAAACATCATGTAAGATCTGAATACATACAATTTTAATTTTTTAAACACATCTTAATAATGCTCGAGAAAAATACAATGATCGAAAAGTTGCTGAAGCAATCTTTAAAAAGAAGAATGAAATTAGAGGACTCACATTTTGAAATATTTAAACTTACAATGCCACAATAATCAAGACCATGTGGGACAAGATGGAAAAAAATGTCGTAGATGATAGGGGCTTTGTTCAAGCCTCTTGCAACCAAATCAAATTTGTGACAGAAACAAGGAGCAAACAGCAAGTTAAGTCACCTGGGATCTAGATGAACAGAAGCACTGTAACTAAGGGGAGAAATAATCAACCTGCAATGGTAGAAGGTAGGTGGGGTGAAGATGTGAGGCTGCCTGGACCTAAGCAGCTGAGTGTGAGAGAGTCTAAGGCAGTGGCAGGTGCAGATGCCTCTTAAAGGGGCTGTGTCCATGAGTGAATTTCCATGTGGTTTGACTGCATGGAGGGAGTGGGGCACCAAAGACTTTCAGGGTGACAGTGAATTGTTGAAGTGAAGGCCAGAAGTGCCTGCAGTATCCATTGTTCATCTGTTGAGCCCAGCTCTCTCTCAGTGTGTGAATATAGCACCACCATAGCTGAGACGTCATAAAACTGGATAACAGAGGTCACCCCACCCAGAAGATTCCCTGAAACTCTGCCTCACCCATCTCACAGCCCTACTCAAGCCACATCCAGTTGTGTCCTCAGCGAGTTTGGTGTTCCTTGTGGAGCAGCACCTAGACTCACACTGGAAGCAGCTGGTCTCAGTTTCTGGTGTGGTTTCTTGAGTCAATTGTAAGCACAGTATCTGTGGATTGCCTGCTGAATCTTAACAGGCAGCCATGGAGGGGTACAGGCTGGGGCTAAACTTGGCCTGCAGTTGAACCCCTGTCAGGACTGTGCCAGTGCACACCTACTTCACAAAGCCACATTAATATGACTGGGAGACTTTAGAGCTTTGCTTGGCACATAGAAACAAACATAGAAAACCCACCAAAGTGGGAAGACAAAGAAACAGAAACCATATGAGAAAACAGAACAGAAATTCAGACATAATGGATTCAAGCAATTGAAAAGATGCAGAGTTTAAAACACTAGTTATAAAGATGCTCAATGAACTTAGGGGAAGAGTAAATAAACTCAGTGAGAACTTTAAAAAAGAGATTTAAAAAACACAACAATGGAAATGGAAATTATAAAAGGGAACCAGTCAGAAGAGTAGATGAAGAGCAGGTTAGAGGGAATCAACACAGTGGATAAAGAAAAGGATCAAACCATAAGGGATGGGAAAGCCAAGGATGCTCGATAAGAATGACAAGAAGAAATAAGCCAAGACTATAATAATAATTTCAGGAGCCTACAGGAAACAATTAAACGAAAAACCACGCAGTTCATAAGTGTACCTGAAAAACAAAAAACAAAAAACAAGAAGCTGAAGAGGTATTTGATGAAATAATGATGGAAAACTTCCCTCACTTGATGAAGGACGTAGACATACAATCCCAGGAAGCTCAGAGAGTCCCAAGAAGGAAGAACCAAAAGAGGCCCAGACCAAGACTCATCATAATTAAAATGCCAAAGATTAACTACAAAGACAGAATCTTAAAAGCAGCAAGAGAAAAATAGTTACCTACAAGGGAGCCCGCATAAGACTGGCAGCTGATTCCTCAAAAGAAACTCTGCAGGACAGAAGGTTTTTGCACAAAATATCCGACGTGACCAAGATCTACAACCAAGAATACTTTATTCAGCAAAATTATCTTTTAGAGTTGAAGAACAGAGAAAGAGCTTCTTAGACAAAAATAAGCTAAAGGAATTCATCAACACTGAGCCAGTATTACAGGAAATGTTGGAGGGACTTCTTTTAAAAGAAAAAACTTATATCAAAAACATGATTAAAGAGTAGTAATAACTACAGACCTATCAATGAATATCTCAAATGGAAAAGAATTAAACGCTCCAACCAAACAATAGAGTGGCTGAATTGACAAGAGAACAAGTCCCCTACATATGCTGCCTACAAGAGACTCATTTCAGATTAAAAGACACACAGACTAAAAGAAAGACGGTGGAAAAGATATCGCCTTGATGGACCTAGAGGGTATTAAACTGAATGAAATAAATCAGATAGAAAAATAGTAATATCACATTATTTCACATATATGTGGAACCTAAAAAACAAAGTAAATAACAGCAACAAAAGTGGCAATAAACTCATAGATACAAGAGAATATTTTGAGGTTACTAGATAGAGAAGGGTTGAGATAGATTGAGGAAAAGGACAAAGGAATTAAGAAGTACATATGGATAGTTACAAAATAGTCATGTAGATATAAAGTGATCATAAGGAAAATAGTTAATTATGTTGTAATAAACATGTAAGGGGAAAGAGGAGTACTAGATTTTGTGGGATGATTCATTTTATGTTATATAGATCTCATAACTATGCTGTACAACTGAAATCCATATTTTATTGTATGCCAACTATAATTGAAAAAAAAACCTCATTGAATTGTGCAATGCAAATATGAGCAACTAATTGTCTATTATATTTTAATAAAGCCAGAAAAAAATCAAGGCTGTGTAGTACTGGCAAAAGAATAAATATTTAGAGCAATGAAATAGAATTGAATTTATATTATTGTTCATTTATTTTTGAAACTGTCAATACAATTCAGTGGGGAAGAATAGTCTTTTCAACAAGTGATGCTTGTTGCTTTGGATATTCATAAATAAAATAGTTAAATTGGAACTGTTCCTTATCCTGCAAATAAATATTAACACAAAATATATCAAAAACCTAAATGTAAGAAATACAACTATAAAATCTTTTCAAGAAAACATAACAGTTTATTTTAGTCATCTTAATTTAAGCAGTGGTTTATTAGATATGACACCAAAACTATAGTGACAAAAGAAAAACATAAATTAGACTTTTTGAAAATTAAAGACTTTCATGCTTTAAAAGACTCCATCTAGAAAATGAAAATTCAATCCATTGAATGGGATAAAATATATGCATGTCATAAATGTGATAAGAAACTACTATCTGAAATATATAAATTACCCTTACAACTCAAAAATGAAGAAACAAATAACCCAATTAAAAATGGGCAATAGATTTGAATCAATATTTTTAATAAAATGTACAAATTGACAATAAATACATAAAAATATGCTTACCATCATTAGTCAATATACAGTGAGCTAAAACTCAAATAAGGTAATTTCACAGCCATTAGGATGGGTATAATGAAATAAATGGAGAATAACAAATTTTGGTGAAGATTAATCATTTTACATTTCCACCCACAACGTATGAGAATTCAAATTATCAAATCTTTACCAAAATTTAATTTGAATTCTCATATGTTGTGGGTGGAAATATAAAATGATTCATCTACTCTGGATTATTGTTCAGCAGTTCCTCAAAAAATTAACCATAGAGTTGTCATATAACCAGCAATCTACTCCTAGCTATACACTCATGAGAGTTGAAAACATTTATCCATGCAAAAAATTATATCTGAATGGTCATAGCAGCATTATTCACAGTAGCCAGCAAATAGTAACAGCCCAAATATCTGTTGACTACTGAATGAACAAGCAAAATGTGATAAATTTATACAATGGAACATTATTATCTATAAAAGGGACAAAGTACTGATACGTGCTATAACATAGATCAATCTCGAAAACATTATGCTATGTGAAAAAATCCTGTTGGAAAACAGCACTTATTATATGTATCCATTTATATGAAATGTTCAAAATTGGGAAATACATAGGTTAGAAATGAGGTGAGTGGTTGCCAGTATCTGAAGGAAAGGGGAAATGTGAAATGACTGCTAATGCATTTCTTTTGGAAGTGATGAACAGATTGAAGATGGATGCACAACTTTATGAATATAAGAAAAACCACTGAATTTTACACTATATAATGGTGAAATTTATCATATATGAGTTATAGTTCAGTGAAATATTTCAATTTGCAATTACCATATAACTCAGAAATTCCACTGTTAGGCATTTATCAAAGGGAATTGGATATTTAGTATCATGAAGAAACCTACACATGGATTTTTATAGCATTGTATTTATAATAGCTAAAAACTGGGCATGACTTTGATAACCTCCAATGGGTGACTGGGTAAACAAAGTATGGTATATCCATACCATAGAATACTACTAAGTAATTAAAAGGAGCTAACAAACATGTATCAATCTTTAAAACATTATGCAAAGATTTTAAAAAGCCAATTTCTAAATCTTATGTACTTTATGAGAATCTACAATTATCTCAAAATTAAATTTTTTAATTTAAAACTTCACCGAAACATATTTATTCCTATGTACTAGGCTGTGCTGCTTATGCTGGTGCTAGAGGGGAGGTAGTGAGCTGTTGAATATGAAGTATAACAGAATAGAATTTAATACCTGAAATTGTTGCTTCAAGTTCGGATCAGGCAATCAAGAAACCTCAAAACAACCACCAAGACCAAAGAATATATGTAAGTTAAAAGACACAACACTTGATCTGAAACAAGAAGTTTGTGCCTACTCAACAGCTTTGGAAAGACACTTTCCAACACTGCTAGTAGTATTTTTTTTTTCAATGCTGTACTGTGAGATTTCCCAGTTCAGGAACAGCTGTAGTCTTCTTCTCCTCCTCCACCTCTTCCTTCTATTCTTCCTTTTTTCCTCCTCCTCCTTTTTTGCAAATAATAATTTTAATTGTTTGTGTCTTCAGATCATTAGATGTACCAATACACAGAGCCATGCCTTACACTCATTACTCAGAAGTGCCCTGTGAAATTATACCCTCACATTATAACTGTCAGTGTTACCTAATTTTTAAAATCAAAATATAGATGTTCCCAACCATACTACGTGAGACTATCTAAAAGTGGTATTTGTAATTTATTTTTTATTTCCTAAATTTTTATTTTATATTAGTTTCAGGTATACAGTACATTGGTTAGACATTTATATAATTTATGAAGTCATCCCCCAATTACTCTGGCACCCACCTAGTTCTACACAGCCATTACAATACTACTGAAAATGCTCCCTATACTATATTCTATGTCTCCAGGACTATTTTGTAACTTACGATTTGTACTTCTTCATCCCTACTTTTTTTTCACCTAACCCCTGATCCCCAAACCCCTTCACCTTTGGCCATCACCAGATTGTCCTCAGCATCTGTGGGTCTGTTTTTGTTTAGTTTGTTCCTTTTGTTCATTGGATTTCCCATATAAGTGAAATTACAAGGTATTTATTTTTCTCTTTCTGACTTATTTCACTGAGCATAATAACCTCTAGGCTCATTCATGTCATTGAAAATAGTAGGATTTCATTTATATAGCTTAGTAATATTCCATTGTGTATATGAACTATAACTTTATATAATCTTCTATTGATTGGCATTTAAGTGGATTTCATAACTTGGCTATTGTGAATAGTGCTGCTGTGATCATAAGAGTGTGTAGATCTTTACAAGCTAGTGTTTTGATTTTCTTTGGATAAATATCCAGAAGTGCAATTGCTAGGTCATAAGGTAGTTCTGTGTTTAATTTTTTGAGTAACTTCCCAACCTCCATAGTGGCTGTACCAATTTGCAGTCCCACCAACAGTGCACAAGAGTTCATTTGCTCCACATCCTCATCAACACTTGTTTTTTAACTTATTGATGATAGCCATTCTGCCAGGTGTCAGGTGACATCTCATTGTAATTTTCATTTGCATTTCTCTGATGATTCATGACCTTGAGCATTTTTTTATATATCTTTTGGCCATCTGTATATTCTCTTAGGAGAAATGTCTATTCAGGTTCTCTGCTCATTTTTTAATTGGATTATTTGGGTTCTTTGTTGTTGTTGAGATATATGAGTTCTTTATATATTTTGAATATTAACCCCTTGTCAGATGCATCATAGGTGTATATCTCCTCCTACTCAGTAGGTTTTTGTTTTGTTGATGATTGTGCAAAACATTTTCAGTTTGATGTAATCCCATTTGTTTATTTTTTCTTTTTTTTTCCTTTGCCCCAGGGAATATATCAGAAAAAAATTACTGATAGCAATTTTCTCCCAGAAGTTTTATGGTTTGAGGTATTACATTTAACTATTTAATCCATTTTAAGTGTAAGTAGGTGGTCTAGTTTTATTTTTTTGATGTATCTGTCCAGTTTCCCTCACATCATTTGTTGGAGATACTATCTCTACCCCACTGTGTATTTTTAGCTTCTCTGTCATAGATAATGACCATATAGGTGTGGATATATTTCTGAGCTCTTTATTCTGTTTCATTGATCTATGTGTCTGCTTTAATGCCATTACTATACCATTTTGATTACTATGGTCTTGTAGTGTAGCTTGATATCATGTAGTGTGGTACTTCCTACTTTGTTCTTCTTTCTCAGATTGCCATGACTATTCAGGATCTTTAATAGTTCCATATAAATTTTGGGATTACTTTTTATAGTTCTCTGAAAAATTCCATTGGTATTTTGATAAGGATTGAATTGACTCTTCAGACTGCTTTGGGTAATTTGGCTATTTTAACAATGTTAATTCTTCCTACCCATGAGCTCAATATATGCTTCCAGATATTTGTATCTTCTTCAATTTCTTTTTCAATAACTTATAATTTTCTGAGAAAAGGTTTTTTATCTCTTTGGTTAATTGATTTCTATGTATTTTATTGTTTTTGATGCAAATGTATATGGGATTGTTTTTTTAATTTCTCTTTCTGATAGTTTGTTACTGGTGTATAAAAATGCAACCAGCTTCTCAATATTAATTTTGTATCCTGCTACTTTATTCTGAAATTGAAAGAGCCTTTGGGTGGTACACCAGTTTGGTGGTGCAGGGACACCGGAATCACCAGAGTATAGTGAGAATGTTTCCTCCAGCTAATGCAGTATGTTTTTGTGCCTGTGCTTTCTCTGGGGCTTCCTGAAAAAATATCAGATTGCAGCAAGTCCAACCACTGCTTGTCTTGAGCTCACAGACAATCAAGATATGTTGAAGAAATACTATAGCTTGGGACAAGATTTGTGGCCTGCCACCTAGGATGCATGGGCCGTGAATAGGTCACTTGAGCTGAATCCTGTTGTTTGCTGTTGAATTAATGGCTGAAGGAATGCACAAGATGGGGCTGGTTTCCTGGGAATGGGCTTCCCTTGAGTAATTTGTTGGTTGGGTGGTGCAGGTACTCAGAGATACATGGGATGGAGTGAGCTTATTCCATCACACCAGTGAAATATCAGAATTGCTGCCAATCCTGAGTTTGTGGGTTCCCACAAAAGTCATAGTGAGGCCAATTGCTGTCTATTTTAGGGCAATATATCTCTATAATCTACCCAAGAGACAATGCAGTTTGTGCTGGCACCAGTAGTCTGCCACCTGAAATGTATGGGTCATACGAGTGAGGTCTATTGCCTGCAACAAATGCCCAGCCTTGGGAAGGAGCAGGGTGTGGGTAGGCAATTTGTGGGTTGGGTGGGGTGGGGTCCCAGGTACACACAGTGTGAAGCAGTCTGATTTCACTGGGCCAATGCAGCTTCAGAATTGGCTCTGTAGTTGGAGAGGATTCAACACAAGCAAGATGGCATGCATCTGTAGACTGCTCCAGAGTGGGGACCAACAAAGGAACAATGACAGCTATACCTCCAGTATCTGCCTGCTGCCACACAATTCAGTTTTTTCCTGTATGCCTCTTTCACCTCCTGAGCTGCTGATCTTCCACCAGAGCCCAGGATGAGTGTCTGCAAGTGAGTGAATCTGTGAGTGAGACTTTTAAGGAGGACATTTGAGTTTTTTATTCCTTCCTTCTCACTGAGACTACCAGAATCCCCACTGGTTTTTACAGTCAGATTTTGTGGGAACTCCTTTTTCAGGGATGTGAACTCAGTGCTGGGTAGCCCCTCTGTGGGGTTAAGACCTCTTGCTCTTTCGGGGAGACCTCTGCAGCCACACTCTCCCTCCTGATACTCAAACATCACATGTGTCTTTGCCCCTCCTACTGCTCTCTTGATGTGTTTTTTTCTTTATACCCTCAAATGTACGTGTTATGATCAGCTAGACTTAAGGTTCTTCACGTTGATTCCTTTAAAATTTGGTTGTGATTTTAATGCAGTCCTGAGAAGAAGCAAACCTCTCTTTTACCTAACTCACCATCTTGAGCTCCCTCTAACAGTTGTATTCTTTATTAGCTTGATAGATAATTTTCTCTCACTTATTTATTTTAAGCTATTCACAATGTATGTTTTATGAGAAATGATAGAACATTTAAACCAATATTTAAATAAATTCACCTAAGAACAAAGGAATTATATATATATATGACTATAATTCTCTTCATCACTGCATGTTCTATACATTCATATTCATCTTCAAAAAAATTAATTCTCTTTGCTTCCACAAGACTTCCTATATAAGCACAAAGTCTTAACAATTGTGTTTATTAGATTTGGCATTAAAAAGTTTCCACAGGTGATCTTACTGATTTTGATTTGTTTATTTATTTTATTTATTTTTAATAATTAAATTTTTTTCTGTTACAGTTGGCTCACAATAGTCTATTAGTTTCAGGTGTACAGCAGTGATCAGACACTTATACAACTTATGAAGTGATCACCCGATCAATCTAGAACCCATCTAACACCATATATAGTTAATACAATATTCTTTTTAAAAATTTATTCATTTAAATTAGTTTCAAGTATACAGTACATTGGTTAGACATATATATATATATATATATATATATATATATATATATATTTGTGTGTGTGTGTGTGTGTGTGTGTGTGTGTGTGTGTGTGTGTGTGTGTCCCCACACACACACACACACACATATAGCTATACATTACGCTATATTTTACATCTCCTGACTATATTTGTATCTACTGATCTACTGTTATTTTGTAACAGTGAGTCTTTCAGCAAGTAAGTCTTCACACCAGCCCTTTAAGATGAATTCCAGCCATCCTTTGTCTCACTCAGACACAATTTCCTCTGGTTTTCACAGCCAGAAGTTCTGGGGCCTTCCAAGCACTGGAACCCTAGTCTGGGGAGTCTGGCGTGGTGTTGGGACCCCTCACTTTTCCAAGGAGACCTCCACAGTTGAGATATATCCCTACTGATTTTTAACTGCCACTTGGGTATGGGACCAGCCTACTCTGCATCTCTACCCCTCCTACCAGTCTCAAGGTGGCTTCTTCTCTATGTCCTTAACTGTAGGACTTCTATTCAGCTAGACTTCATGTGATTCTTAATGATGTTGTTCTATAGTTATTTGGAATTTTGATGTAGTTGTGAGAGAATGCAAACACAGTGTTTACCTACTCTGCCATCTTGACCAGCTATCGCTCTTGTCTTTTAATACTAACAACTTCATCCTTTGAAACATGTGCTAAAAGAGTAGAATCAGTAAACACCAAGTGCAATAGTTGATTATCACTGCAAGATGAGCTTTGAGCCAAACCTTCTCCACAACAATGGACACAATGGGTACCCCAATGGTATTTCAACAGCACTGTGTAAAACTGGTGAAATTGAGAACTGCTAGCCTCTTATGGATTTATTCAATGTTCTGAATGTCAAGTTAGATTTTTCTTTCTGCAAGACTTAAAAGTAAATGATGTTGAATTTGAAATATAATCTGACTGGTGGACTGCCAAACCCATTGCTGTAAACCAGTGAATGTAAAACCAGACATCCTCCTGAAGAACAAATAAATGGACAAATCATGTATGCTGTTCCTCATAATTTAAAGAGTAAGTCTCCATCTGCCTTAGGTCAGACTCCAACAGAGAATGTACACTATAAATATAATGAGTAATTGTTTTATCTGACTTACACCCCTAAAGTTGTGGAAGGGAACATTAATTTGGAAACTTGAGATAAAATAAACTTTGTAATTAATAACAATAAATATATTGGTGCTGTAAATGCTTGAAACATTATACTGTTGAAAAAGAAACAAGCCTGCTTTCAAGGAGTAGTTTGTGCCATGAAAGAAGTGTTTGGCTTTCGTGAAAGAGGTGATGATGTAAAAGAAATATTCTTTCATTATAGCAAAAATAAGATGACTTAGAAGCCTTACATCCTGGAGATAATGTGTAATTCACAATCAAGGACAGAAATGGTAAAGAAGTTGCAACGGATGTCAGACTATTGCTTCAAGGAACTTTCATTTTTGAAGATATCAGCATTTCACATTTTGAAAGAACTGTAACCAAAATTACCACAAAATTACCCAGTATAAACCAGAATGACCCATTGCCAGGATGCATCAAAGTTGATTTTGTGATTCCTAAAGAACTTATTTTTGGAGACAAAGATACAAAATCCAAGGTGACCTGGTTCAAAGGTGATCATGTTAGGTTTAATATTTCAAAAGATCAATGTGACATATTAGAACAAGTAACCAATATAGAAATTCTATCAGATACATTTCAGTTCATTAATGAAGCTGGAGAAATATATGTAACTGCTATCATTAGAGATGGTTTTGGTTTTATCAAGTATGTGAATCATGGTGCTTGTATGTTCTACTATAATCAATTCTGGATGGGAACCAGCTCTATTTTTCAGATTAAGTAGAGTTAACTGTGTTTCCTAATATGCTCTTTACCCAAAAAGATCATGATTAGCTTTTTAATAAATCCAAAATTATCCGTCAGAGTGGCCACATAATCCAAGAACCCAAGATGTTATTAGAATTTAAAACTTCCCAAAGCCATGGTTTCATTCCATTTCCATTCAATTCAACCATTTTCTGGGCACTGTAGAAAAAGAAGCCACTTTTTCCAATCCTAAAACCATGAGCTCTAATACAGGAAAAGAAAAGGAAGCTGAAGATGGTACTATTGTTTATGATAACTGTGGGATAAAATTGACTATTGCTTTTCAAGCCAAGGATTTGGAAAAATTTACTTTGCCTCAAATAGGAGATAAGTTTTAATTCAGTATTAGTAATAGAGATCTGGACATCAAATTACAACTGGTATGCAACTTCTAGGTAGTAATTCTAACTCCAATAGGCTCTTCGGTTATGTGGTCACTTTGAAGGATAATTTTGGATTTATTAAAAAGCTAATCATGATAAGAAAATATTTTTCCATTACAGTGAGTTCTCTGGTGATGTCAATAGCCTGGAACTGGGGGACATGGTCAAGTACTGCTTGTCCAAATGCAAAGGCAACCATGTCTGTGCAGAAAAAGTCAACAAACACACTTGGTGAATGACATTACTGAGGATGCTATCCTATCATTTACTCTGGTAAAGTTATTTGTCCCTGGAGGAGTGTCGATATAACACAAACTTAGTACCAAGAAATGATTGAGATCATGGAGGAATAAAATGTAAAAGTTTGGGTCTATCCATTTGGCATAGGTGGAATGGCCAATAAAGGGGATTGCTTGTAGAGTGTCAAGTTCCATTTATATGTCCTAGGCCAAAATTCATAGACTATGGTCTCTAAGATCATACCCCTGCATAGTGAATGTTCGGCTTCATTAACTATGAAGTAGGATATAGCAAGAAACTCTTTGTCCATGTGAAAAAAGTTCAGGATGGCATTGAGATATAGGCTGGAGATGAGGTGGAATACTCAGATTCTTAATCATCACTCTGGAAGTGCAAATCTCGTAATGTTCGGTGAGTATATGAGGGCCCCAAGTTTGTTGGAGATTCATGACCTGATAGGTTGGTGAATCACTTGGAGAGCATCATCCTGGATGATGCTAGTGTGCCTTACCTATTTTTTTTTTTTTTGGTCAGGCAAGGGGAGCAGATAGCTTAATAGCATTTGGTGAAGAAATAAAATCCATCAGGCTGGTGTCATTGACTAACCACATCCATGCACACACAAAAGCATTATTAATCAACTGTGATCAAATTGGGGGAGGGGGAAGGAATTCTGGTGAAGGGTTCCCTCTTTATCCCTTCCAAAATTTGTAAAAGTTATTCTATTGAGCTATTATACCAGTTTTTAACATCTTCCTACTGATATGTTTTTTTTTTTAAATGTTTATGAAAACCATTTGAAAATTATGCACAGTTATGCCTGGAAAACTTAAGGCAGTGCCTTATATTATCAATGTAAGAGCTTTATTTGCTGTATTTAAAACAACTGGTAATTGCAAAATCCACTTTGCCTGTGTAAGTGAAAAATATAAACTGAAATCTTGTTGGCATTATGAAATCCTCCACTTGATATTTAGTATAGACTCTACCTTCATTACTTCTGGGAAGATGTTCTGCCTTAGCACTCAGTTGCATTCTTTTTGTTTTCTTTCCTATTCACTATGCTTTAATTCTGAGGACCATATGAGGGTAGAATGTATTTAAAATTACAAAAGGTTTTATAGACAAACCATTTCTTTAAGTCGACTAAATGTTAAAATGTTTTTTTTATATCATTTATAATTTTGTCACATTCCACCCAATGAAGTTTCATTAAATTTCAATAAAAATTATCTTCCAGAGTAGTTTTTTTCTTCTTTGGATGGAAAGGGAGTAAACTTTATTACAATTACTATATACAGTGCAGAATTTTGTGTAAATTTCAACAGTGTGAAATTTTAAAACATGTTTGAACAAAAACAACAAGAAAAGTATGAATGCATAAACTTACTGCTGCTTAGATGACTGCAGCTTCTAGAACACAGTTTGTTTAACTGACCTATTAACAAAACAAAATGATTAAAAAGTTGTGCCTGGAAGAAATCTTTTTTTTTTTAGTAGCTGCCTACTTCTTGTGTCCTGTTAAATACAGGAACTTGACCCTTGGTGTAGCTTCTGTTCAAATTTATATCACAGGAACAGATTGGTCTGACTTCTTGGACCTCACCTTGAATTGGCTACATACAGAGTTCCTGGCCAGAGGACTGAAGACTTTGTGTAAAATGACAAGGGTCAACTCAGGGGATGTAGGGGAGGGAGCTTTTATCTTCCTTATTGTAGTTTTAGGTTTTGATCTCTGGGTAAACAGTCTATTTATTTTTGTAAACACAAAACATTTTTGCTTTCTTCAGTTTTATGTCAACGGCAAAAGAATGAAAGCAAATAAATTTTTACTGATTTTTGAGACACTAAAAAAATTTACTGATACATATTTCTATTTGTGAAATAAAAGGATAGATTAATACATGGGTAGCTAGAAAGAAAGAGAACTCGACAGAAATGAATTTGACAACAATGGGCTTATACCCTACATTTTATTCAGAATCAAAAGGAATACATTAACTTCTTTAGACTATAAAGGTAAATGGAATTGAAACAAAAAAGAGGAGAAATTTGCTTAAATATTTCTTTAACTTGGGAGATATTAGTTCCTGGAAGAGTTCTGTTAAGTTTGAAAAATAAAAGATTTTCAAAAACACTATGGGTTTAAAGCCATTGGCTATGAATTTGTATGTTAGTACTCAGTGCTTCTCAATTTATTGTGTATACTAACATTGAACTGGGCTGTAAAATATTGCATATACTTTCACAGCATTCTGTGCTCTCTAGCTTGGCCCTCTTATTATTGCTATTATATATTTAGACCTGTATTGAATAGCTTCCATTTGCTTTATTTGGAGCTACAACTCAGGTGAGATAAAATTTTAACTTATTCTATTTTAAAAATTATGTTAAAATGCATTTTTCTCTTGGTCCTCTAAATTTTAACACATGTACTCATTTATGTAACCAATGCCAGTCAGGATAGTACCACCATTTTACAAACTCCTCTGTGCTATGTCTTAATAGCAGGATTTTTCAACCGTGGCCTCACTGACATAATTCACATAGTTGAATAATTCTTTTTCAGGGAATACTTTTGTAAGATGCTTAGAAGCATTCCTAGCCTCTGCCCACAAGGTGCCAGTAGCAGCTCTCCTCTAATTATGACAATCAAAATTGTCTGGAGTCATTTTCAAAAGGTCCCTTGGGAGGAGACAAAATCTCCCCCAGTTATGAACCACTGCTTTATAGTCACACCTTTCTCAGTCCTTGTCCTGACAATAATCACTATGTATTCTAAATCACTACTTTTATTTTTTTGAGAATATCATCTAAAAAGAATAATACATTATGTAATGCTATGAGACTGACTTCTTTGACTAAGTATGTTTTTGAGATTCATTCAAGTTATTATATCTATAAATAGTTCACTTCTTTGTATTGCTGAGGTATGTTCTGTTTATTGGCTACACTTAAAATTTTTAATCAATTTATTTATTGTAGGACATTTGACTGTTTTCCAGATTTAGAAGATTTTAAATAGAGCAGGTAGAAACATTCATATACAGGTTTCTGTTTACATAAATTCAGTTGTTAAGAGTAAATACTAAGAAGAGTGATTGCTAGGTTATTTAGCAAATGTACATTTAACATTACAAGAAACTTCCAAACCGTTTTCCAAATTGTTTTCATTATTTTGCATTCTCATCAGTAATATATAAGATTTCCAGTTGCTCCATATTATCTCCAGCATCTGGTTTTCTGATTAAATTTCTTGAAAATTTTTAATATGAAATAATTATAGCTTCATAAAAAGTTGTAAAAAATAGTATAGAAAGGGTACTGTGTACCACTCACTCGATTTCCCCCAATGGTTATATTTTACACGTCGGTGTTTCATCATGGTTATAATTTGCATTTAGCTAATGGCTAATGATGTTGCACATTTTTTCATGTTTTTATTTATTGTCTATATGCTGTCTTTGTTGAAATGTAAGTTTCTTGCCTATTTTAAAAATTTATTTTAATTAGCTTCAAGTATATAGTACATTGGTTAGACATCTATATAGTTCGTAAAACAATTCCCCCAATTGCTCCCTCTCCCCTGACCCTCCACCTAGCCAATGTATTAATGCTAATTGCATTCCCTATGCCATGCTCCCCATCCTTGTGATTATCAGCTACTAATTTGTACTTTTTTAACTCTTCACCCCATTCTCCCATACCCTAAATTCCTTTCCCCTCTATCTGTCACCAAATTGTTTATTATATTTGTGAGTCTGTTTGTAATTAGTTTGTTGCTTTTATTCCTTAGATTCCACATATAAGTGAAATTATATAGTGTGTATCTTTCTCTGTCTGACTTAAATACCTTCTAGGTCCATCAAAGCAATAGGATTTTCCATTCCCTGCCTTTTAGTCTGTGTGTGTCTTTTAATCTGAAGTGAGTTGTTTGTATTTTTTCTTCTTAAAGAAGGCCCTCCAACATTTCCTGTAATACTGGCTTGGTGATTATAAATTCCTTCCACTTATTTTTTATCTGGGAAGCTCTATATCTGTCCTTTGACTCTAAATGATAGCTTTGCTAGATAAAGTATCTTTGGTTGTAGATCCTGGGTCTTCATCCTGTTGAATATTTTTTGCCAAACCCTTATGATCTGCATCGTTTCTTTTGAGAAATCAGCTGCCAGTCTTATGGGTGCTTCATTAAAGGTTAATATCTGTTTATTTCTTGCTGCTTTTAATATTCTCTCTTTGTATTTAAGCTTTGGCATTTTTATTATGATGTATCTTGGTGTGGGCCTCTTTGGATCCCTGATTTTTGGAATTCTCTGAGCTTCCTGGGGTTTTCTGTCTGTTTCCTTCACCAGATTAGGGAAGTTTTCCATAATTATTCCTTCAAACAGCTGTTCATCATTTTGATTTTCTTCAGTTATGCCAATCAGATGGATATTTGGATCTTTAATCATGTCTCAAATGCTCCTTAAATTATTTTTATAGTCTTGGCATCTTATCTCTTGCCATTCTGATTGCATGTCCTTGGCTTTCCCATCCTCCCAATAGGGCATTTGATCCTTTTAAAAATTCTCTTCGTTTATTTCTTTGTTTATTCTGTTTAATATACTCATGTCAGATAATGTGTTCATTTCAGATTGATTTCCTTTTATAGTTTCCATTTCCATTTTTATGTTCTTTTTTATCTCTTTGTTGCAGTTCTCTACACTTCCAAAAAGTTCATTGAGCATCTTTATCATCAGTGTTTTTAACTCTGTATCTGTTAGATTACTTAACTCCATTATATCTGGATCTATGTGCTGTTCTGTCATTTGGCCTCTGCTTCTTTGTCTTCTCATTTTGGCTGTCTTTTCATGTCTGTTTCTATGTATTAAGCAAAGCTCCTATGTCTCCTGGTGTGGACTTGTGTAGTTGGAATCTGTCCAATGGCACAGTCATGAGAGGGATTCAGCTGCAGGCCAAATTTAGCCCAAGCTTCTATCCCTCCATGGCAAATTGTTAAGATTCAGCAAGCAAACCAAAGATGCTGTGCTTCTAGTTGCCTCAAAAGGCCACACCAGAAACTGAGGTCAGCTGCCTCCAGTGTGAGTCTAGGCAATGCTCAGCAAGGAGCACCTGACTTGCTGAGGGTACCCTGGATGTGGCTTGGGTGGGGCCATGAGTCGGGGGAGGCAGTTTCAGGGAATCCTCTGGGCTGAGTGATCTCTGTTATCCAGTTTGATGAGGTCACAGATATGGTGGCTCTGTGTCAGGCACATTGGTATGGGGGAGGGCTCAACAGGGAACAATGGATATCGCAGGCACTTCTGTTCAGACCGAGTTTCGCCTAGGCCATCACTCCTACAATGTCTCCCTGTAAATCCGTGGTGCCCCTAAATGCAAGCAAATTGGCACTGGTGCTCTGAGCGAGCAGGTCTGTCACCACGAAAATCCACGTTTGAATGTGGCACCTTTAAGAGGCTTCTTCTGCTGCTGCTTCTGCTGCTGCCACTGCCACTGCTGCCGCAGCTTCCGTCTCACTTAGCTGCTCAAGACCAGGCAGGCCTGTGTCCTTGCTCCGTCTTACCTTCTGCCATAGCAGGGTGATTTCTTGTATTTCTCCCTATTTATATGGATTGTATATCTAAATCCCAGGTGATTTTTCCTTGCTGCTGCTCCTTGTTTCCATCGCAGCTTTGATTTGGTCGGCAGAGGGATGAATAGAGCTTCTATCATCTACACCGTTTTTTAATTTGGGCCCTCCCCTTGTTAATTTTCTTAAAGCCTATTCCTGAGCCCCAATTTCCATGGGCTTAACATCCCATAATGCTCTATTTTAACTATTGAAAACTGCATTGATCTCTCTTGCCTATTTTTAAGTGTTTTAGTTTTATTATTAAATTTTGAGGGTTTTAAGAATGTATTCTGGATGCAAGCATTTTGTTAAATATATGATTTAAATATTTTCTCCATTGGTAGTCTGTCTTTTAATTCTTTTAGCAGTGTCTTTTGTAAAGCAAAAGTTTTCAATTTTAATGAAGTCCAATTTATCAAGTTCTTTTACAAGTGATACTTTTGCTGTTATACCTAAGGACTCTGCCTAAATTAAGTAACAAATAATTTATCCTATTTTTCTATAATTTCTATAATTTTATACTTAGCTTTATGATATTTGTAGAATTAACTGTTGCATAAGGTGGGTAATTTAGTTCAAGGTTTATTTATTTATTTATTTTGCATATGGATGTCTAATTGTTTCAAAATTATTTGTTGAAAATATTTTATCCTCCTGGGATTGAGGGACAGCTGCCATTGTCCCTTTATTGGGCTCTCATCCTGTGCAGCCTACAGGTGGGCACCATCTTGCCTGCATTGAAGCCTCTCCCAACATGGCCAATTCTGAATCTGCATTGGCCTGGTGAGATAGGCTAATTCCACCCCATGACTCTTTGAGACCTCACTCTACCCAAGTTAAAAATTGACCCTGGCAAACTCAGTGCCTGGCAACAAGCTTCACTCTATGACCTTGGTAGGGGCTCATTTGACATCAATTAACAGTCCTTGGCTCACCCATCTCCAGACAAACTTTCATTGGTGGGGAACCAGCACTGGCCAGGGTTGTAGTATCTCTTGAACCCATCTGCAGGATTTTGGGGTCTAAAACAGACAAAGGAAGGTCAAGGTGTGATTTCAGATCTTTTCGAGTGGCTGCAGGCTCAGCAGTGGCACCAAATCTGAATCTGCATTGGCCAGGTGAAACCTGCTTGCTTGCTTTCCCCTGGTGACTCCCTGAGACCCCACCACACCCAACTCACTAATTGCCTGAAGCATATCCATAGCTGAGTAACCAGCCTCACCCAGCCTTCTCTGCAGGAGGCTGTTTTAGCAACAATCAACAGGCCTCTGCTCTCCCACCTCACCAAACAATTCCAGTGGTGGGCAATCAGCCCCAGCATGAGCTGCAGTATTTCTTGAATAAATCTCTGGTATTTGAGGGCCTGAGTCAGGTAGCAGCTAGATTCACTGTGCACTGAACTTTTGCAAGAAGTCACAGGCTCAGCACAGGCACTAATATTGAATCTACATTGGCCTGTTGAAACTCACTCACTTTACTCTGGTGACTTCCTGGGAACCCACCCTACCCAACTACTGTACCATTCAAAGATTCTTTCAGCTGCTGAGCCTTAAGGGCAGCTGGCATGCAGCCTCCGGCCTTGGGGTTCCCTGGACCTCTTATTAGCTGTCCCAGGCCTGGCACTGGTGGCAATCGGCCAAAGTTCACAGTGTAGTCCCTTGCACTTGTTTTCAGGTCCAGCACAGGCAGTGATCACCCACGGGTCATTTGTATCTCTTGCCAGGTAGACCCAGATGGTCACGGGCCGCAGCTGACTTTGGCCTGCACCAGAGACCCTCTCAAGGGGCCATAAAACCAACACACTCAGAATCTGGCATCAGATCAAAACAGAGCACCATGCAATTATCCCTTAGAGCAGCATGGGCTCACTTGAACAAATCCTACTTTGTGGGGTCAGCCCCCACATAGCAGCTCATACCTTGTGGATGGCCAATCCTCACAGCAGGAGAGCTAGAGAATAAACCCCATCCTCTGACATGCTAACAAGGATTAACTACAAGAAGAGCACACACACAATTTACCCAAGGGACATTCCTGGAGTTCCTGGCGCAGGTGATCAGGGAGATTGCACCACTGGTCCACAAAGAGTACCTACAAAATAAGGCCACATGAGCAAGGCTGGGAGACCTCCCCCATGAGCAAGGCTGGGAGACCTAAAAAATCTACCTAACATATAGAAACAAACTAAGAGAGGCAACTAAAATGAGAAAACAATGAAACATGTCACAAATGAAACAACAGGAGAAAACTTTAAAAAGGGAACTAAACAAATTGGAGACAAGCAACATATCAGATCTAAGGTTCAAAATACTTATTCTATGGATGCGCAGTGAACTTAGGAGAAGAAGAGATGAGCTCAATGAGGACTTCAACAGAGAGAATAAATATAAAAAAGGACATAGAAATCATAAAAGAAGAACCAGTAAGAAAAGAATACAAAAATAAGCTAAAGGAATCTGTCAGCACCAAGCCAGTATTACAGGAAATGTTGGAGGGACTTTTTTAAGAAGAAAAAACATGTGTCAAAAACAGGAATAAAGAATGGCAATACCTACATATCTATCAACAAGTACCTATAATGGAAAAGAATTAAAGGTTTCAACAAAAAGAAAGAGTAGCTGAAAAGATCAGAAAGTAAGACCCCTCCGTATGCTGCTTACGAGAGACTCACTTCAGATTAAAAGACACACACATACAAAAAGGAAAGGGATGGAAAAAGATATTGCCTTGATGGACCTAGAGGGTAGTGAGCTGAATGAAGTAAGTCAGATAAAGACAAATATCCCATGATTTCACATAATTGTGGAATTTAAAAAAATAAACAACAACAAAATGGAAACAAACTCATAGATACAGAGAATATTTTTAGGGCTATGAGATGGGAGGAAGGATGGGGGGTGGTGAAAAAGGGCAACCGTCTTAAGAAGTACAAATGGATAGATACAAAGTAGTCATGGAGATATAAAGTTGGGAATTCTAAAAAGCAGTAAGAGAAAGGTAACTAGTTACTTAGAAGGGAGCTTCCATAAAAGTGTCAGCTAATTTCTCAACAAAACTTTGCAGTCCAGAAGGACTGGTATGAAATATTCAAAGTGAAATGAAAGAACCTACAACCAAACTATTTTACCCAGCAAGGCTACCAATTAAAATGAAAAGTAAGATAATGAGCATCTCAGACAGGAAAAAGCTAAAGTAATTCATCATCAATAAGCCAGTATTACAGGAAATGTTAAAGGGACTTATTAAAAAAGAAGAAGGGGAAAAACAAATATAAATAATAAAATGGCAAAGACTATGTACCTATCAGTAATAGCATTAAATGTAAATGGATTAAATGCTCCAATCAAAAGACAGGGCAAATGAATGGATAAGAGAACAAGACTCGTACATATGCTGTCTACAAGAAACCCACTTTAGATCAAAAAACATACAAACTGAAAATAAAGTGATGAAAAAATATATTTCATGCAAATAAAAATAAAAAAAACTGGTGTAGCAATACATCAAAAGATAATAGGCATTAAAACAGGCTATAATAAGAGACAAAGAAAGACATTACATAATGATAAAAAGCTCAATCCAACAAGAAGACATAACACTAGTAAACATTTGTGTATTCAACATAGGAATACCTACCTACACATTAAAGCAAATACTGACAAATATAAAAGGAGAGATTGACAATGATACACTCATTGTAGGAGACTTCAACACCCCACTGACACCAATTAACAGACTTTACAGCAGAAAATCAACAAGGAAACAATGGTTCTAATTGTCACAATAATACAGATGGATTTAATTGAAATTTTCAGAGTGTTTTACCCCAAAGCAACAGAATATACACTCTTCTCAAGTGTACATGAAACATATTTCAAGATAAGCCACATATTAGGCCACAAAATAAGTCTCAGTAAATTAAAAAAGACTGAAACCATATAAAGCATCTGCACCTACCACAACGGTATGAAACTAGAAATCAATTACAAAACACAAACTGAAAAACACACAAACACAAGGATAGATAACATGCTACTAAACAATGACTGGGTTAGCAATGAGATCAAGTAAGAAATCAACAGATACCTTGAGACAAATGTCAATGAAAACACAACAACCCCAAATCTATGGAACACAATAAAAGAAGTCCTAAGAGAGAAATTCATAGCAATACATGCCTACTTCAAAAAACAAAAAATGGTGTTAGGAAAACTAGACAGATACATGGGAAAAAAAAAGAAAAGAAATCAGATCTTCTTATACCATATATAAGAATAAACTGAAAATTGATTAAAGACTTAAATGTAAGATCCTAAACTATAAAACTCCTAGATGAAAGCATAAGCAATAAACTCTATGACATTGTTCTTAGTAATATTTTTGATATATCTCCTCAAGTAAGGGAAATAAAAGAAAGAAAATAAACAAAAGGGACTACATCAAGCTAAGAAGTTTTTGCACAGCACAAAAAACCATCAACAAATTGAAATGAAAACCTACTAAATGGGAGAAGATATTTGCCTATGGTACATCTGATAAGTGGTTAATACCCAACATTTATAAAGAACTTATATACTCAATGACAAAAGAACAAACAATCCAATTAAAAACTGGGTAGAGGATCTAAATAGACATTTCTCCAAAGAAGACATACAGATGGCCGAAGATATATATAAAAAAATGCTCAAGGTCATGAATCATCAGAGAAATGCAAATTTAATCCACAATGAGATATCACCTCATACCTGTCAGAATGGCTATCATTAACAAATCAAAAAACAAGTGTAGAGGAAAATGTGGAGAAAAGGGAACCCTTGTGCACTGCTGATGGGATTGAAAATTGGTTCAGCAACTATAGAAGTTTAACTCAGAAAGTTAAAAATAGAACTACCTTATGACCCAGCAACTTCACTCTGGATATTTATCCAAACAAAAACAAAACATTAGTTTGTAAAGATCTATGCACCTCTATGTTAGCAGCAGCGCTATTTGCAATAGCCAGGATACAGAAGCAACCTAAGTGCACATCAATAAACAATTGAATAAAGAAGTTATGGTACACACACACACACACACACACACACACACACACACACACACACACAAAATGAAATATTATTCAGCCTTTAAACAATAAAATTTTACCATTTGAAACAACATGGATGGATGTAGAGGATATATGCTAAGTGAAATAAGTCAGACTGAGAAAGACAAATATCATGATTTCACTTACATGTGGAATTTATGGAACAAAATAAATGAACAAAACTAAAACAGAGTAATAGATACAGAGAGTGAATTGGTGATTGCCAGATGGGAGAGGGTGGGGGCAATGTGAAATAGGTGAAGGGAAGAAGTACAAATTAGTAAGTACAAAAGAGTTACAGGGATGTTGAGTATACCATAGGAAATATAGTCAATAATATTGTAATGGCTATGTATAACACCAGGTGGATAGTAATCAGGAGGATCATTTCATAAATTATGTAAATGTTTAACTATTTTGCTGTACACCCAAATCTAAAATAAAATGAAATTGTAAAAAAATTCAGCCAAAAGGAGGAGGAGGAGGAGGAGGAGGAGGAGGAGGAGGAGGAGGAGGAGGAGGAACAGGAGCTGAAAATAATGTCCTCTTTTTATTTATTTATTTTTTGCACTATTGTTAAAATCAAATGGCCATATTTGTGTGGATCTATTTCTCAGTTTCTTAAATCTCTATTCTGATCTATGTGTCTATATATTTTCTAACACCACGCTGTCTTGGTTACTATACCAAGTAGTAAAATAGGAAATGATATTGCTCCCAGGGGACATTTAGCAATATCTGGAAACATTTGCTTGTCACAATTGGAGGAGAGGATTGCTACTGACATATAGTATGCAGCACCCAGGGATTGCTATAAACATCCTGCAATGCACAGGATAGTTTCTGACAACAAAGAATTACCCGGCTTAAATGTCAATAGTGATCTTTGGAAACATGGCTGAGTGAGAGACGTCCCAAGATCTCTCCCCTTGAAACAATAATAAGCTGAACATTTAAAACTTAACAAAAAACACCCGAACTGCACACCAGCATGTCTAAGTGTGGGATCTATGCATAAGAGCTAGCACAGGTAGGCCAGAATCCCAGGTGTTGGGTGGTGGACTGGGAGTAATAAAGAAGGTGCCTCTTGCAGCCACCAGATCTCCTTGCAGGAGAAGGAAGAGGGGTGAAGGTGCAGCAACTTCCCTGATCAGCCTGGGGGGAGGTGCCAGAACTTCTAGAGCTGGTAGCGGAACACAGTCATCAGGGCAGAAAGCTGAGAAACAGGACGAGACTGAAAAAAAAAAAAAAAACAATTGATTTTTGCCACCTCCAGTTACAAAATTGAGGCTTATTGGCAGGCTCCAACTCTCAACCCAGAGGGACCCTCCCCCCACTCCCTCTGAGACTGATCACCACAGAGCCCCAGGGGATACGAAGCAAATGCTGCTAAAACTGTTGCTAACACAGACAGGGACAGAAAATGAGTGTAGCAAGTGTTATTAAAGATCTACAAGAAGGAATCCAAGAAGCTTAGATGCCACCTACTGGAAACCAAAAGAAAAGCACCTTCTTTGCAGCAGGCTAAAGAGAGACCTTTATATAACAAATCTTTCTGGAATAACAACATAATACACTTCTATTAATGCCAGGCAGAGAAATAGTCCATTAAACACCATGAACAAAAAAGCGACAAGGCATCTCAAAAAGGAAGAGAAAAATCTCCAAAAAATAAGCTTACAGACATAGAATATGTGACTTAAATGACAGAGAATTCAGGATGGTACCTCTGGGAAAAAAAAGTGAGAACCAAAAAAAGGTCCAATCAACAATTTCACGAATTGAAAAAAGAACTAGATGAGCATAGCAAGGAGACTGAAACCCTCAAAAAGAACCAAATAAAACTTCTTGAGATGAAGAACACACTGCAAGAGTTGGAACATGAAATAGCAATCTTGGGAAATAGAGTTGACCAAATGGAGGAAAGGATCAGTGATATGAAAGACATAAACCTAGAAACAACACAGAAGGAAGAAGAAAGAAACAGAGAATGAAAATGAAGAAAGAGAAATTCAAGAAATAGTAGATACCATCAGGAGAGAAAACATAAGAATAATGGGCATTATGGAAGGTGAGGAAAAGGAAAAGGGATTAGAAAGCATTTTTAGCCAAATAATTGATGAGAATTTTCCAAACCTAAGGAATGAGCTGGAGCTTGGAATTCAAGAAGTCATTAGAACACCCAATTATCTCAACCCAAACAAGCCTTCACCAAGACACATTGTATTAACATTATCAAAAATCAACAACAAAGACAGAATTCTCAAGGCAGCCAGACAGAAAAAATCGGTAACTTATGAGGAAAAAACATCATAAGTTTTTATCCTCGAACTTCTCAGCACAAACCTTACAAGCCAGAAAGGAATGGAACCAAATATTTAAAGTATTAAGTGAATGGAACTACCAGCCTAGAATAATGTATCCAGCTAAGCTCTCCTTTAGGTATGAAGGAGAATTTAAGACTTTTCCAGACATACAAAAATTGAGGGAATTCTCCACAATGAAGCCTGCACTACAGGAAGTAGAGAATAGGGTCAGTTCACCTAAAACAAATGATTAAAAAAATACATAATTAGGAGTAAAGTGTCTATCAGGCAAATAGAAGCATAGGAGTGCAACCCTTACTAAGAACAGGGTATTATAAGCTTAAATAATAAGAAAAGAATTGTTATAACATGATAGTAATGAACGTTCAGCATACATAAGAACAAATTGAGATAACAATGACTGAAAAGAGGAGAATTCAAATATCCAAATTTTCAAAGGGGAATGGAAACAAGGCATGTGCTAAATAAAATGTATGACTGTATATATATAACTATCCTGTATATATTTATAATGGTAACCACATGTCAAAGATTCAGAAACACTGTATATAATATAAAAAAAGAAGAACCAAAGGGAAAACCCACAAGAGCTAACCAAAATAAAGAAAACAAATACAAGGACAAGGAAGCAATGGAAACACTGAGCTACCAGAAAGCAAAAGTAAAAAAGGCTATAAAAAGACCTCATATTTCAATAATCACCCTACATGTAAATGGATTGAACTCACTAATCACAAGACACAGAGTTACAGAATGGCTCAAGAAACAAAACCCAATAATATGCTGACTTCAGTAGACATATCTCATCTCCAAAGACAAATATAGACTCAAAGTGAAAAGGTGGAAAATCACATTTAAATCAAATGCCATTCAGAGAAAGGCAGGAGTAGTGGTACTTATATCAGATGAAATAGACTTTAAAATAAAAAAAGATAAATAAAGATGCTGAGGGACACTTCATAACGATAAAGGAAATCATGCTCCAAGAAGACATAATGCTTATTAATATCTATGCTCCCAATTAGGGATCCCTGAAATATTAAAGCAATTACCAACAGAACTAAAGGAGAAACAGACCAAAACACTACTGTAGTAGGGGACTGAAATACCCTACTGTCAGATATGGACAGATCATCAAAACAGAGTTAATAAGGAAATCACATCCTTAAATAACATATTAGACCAAGTGGACATAATTGACATTTACAGAGTCTTCCATTCCAAAACAGCTGCTTATTACATTCTTCTCTAGTGTGCATGTAGCATTCTCAAGAATCAACCACTAACTGGGACATAGAGAGAGCCTAAACAAATATAAGAGGGTTGAAATCATACCAACCATATTCTCTGATCATAATGCTTTGAAACTAGAGATCAACTGTAAAAAGAAATCAGGAATAACCACAAATACATGAAGATTAAACAACATGCTACTGGAGAATGACTGGGTCAGAGAAGAAATAAAAGGAGAAATCAGGAGATAGATAGAAATGAATAATAATGATAGTATAATGTATCAAACCTTTGGGACACGATAAAAGTTGTCATAAGAGGAAAGTTCATATCATTACAAGCCTATCTCTAAAGGCAAGAATGAGCCCAAATAAACAACCTAATGCTCCATCTTAAAAAACTAGAAAAGAAAGAACAAATGAAGCCTAAAGCCAGAAGAAGGAAAGAAAGAATAAAAATTAGAGCAGATATAAATACAATTAAAAAACAGAAAAAAAAAACAGAAGAAATAAATGCAACAAGAGTTACTTCTTTGAGAAGGTTAATAAAATTGACAGACCCTGGCTAGACTCACTAAAGGAAAAAGGGTAAGGAGTCAAACAAAAACAGGACACAAATAAAAGGGGGAATATTATGACTGACATCACAGAAATATAAAGAATCATACAAGAATACTATGAAAAAGTATATATCAACAAATTAATAACCTAGAAAAAATGGACCAGTACTTAGATTGAATCAAGAAGAACTGGACAATCTAAATAGACCCATTAGCAGTATGAAAATTGAAACAACCATCAAAAACCTACCAAAAAGTAAAAGTCCTGGACCCAATGGCTTCACCAGTGAATTTTACTAAACATTCAAAGAAGATTTAATACCTATTCTCCTCAAAATCTTCCAAAAAATCTAAGAGGAGACAATACTTTCCATTTTATGAGGCCAACATTACTCTGATACCTAGTAAAGATAACACACAAAAAAGAATACTACAGGCTAGTATCTCTCATGAACATAGATGCAAAATTTCTGAATAAGATACTCGAGAACCTAATACAGCAACATATTAAAAAGATTATACACCACGATCAAGTGGGCTTCATCCCAGGGACACAGGGATGTTTCAACACACGCAAATCGATTAATGTGATTCACTACATAAACAAATTTAAAAATAAGAATCATATGATCATTTCAATAGGTGCAGAAAAAGCCTTTGACAAGATACAGCATTTATTTATGATCAAAACACTTTACAAAATCAGTATAGAAGGAAAGTACCTTAACATAGTAAAGGCCATATCTGACAAACCCTCAGCCAACATTATACTTAATGGTGAAAAAATAAAGACCTTCCCTCTAAGGTCAGGAACAAGACGAGGTTGTCCACTATCGCCACTGCAATTCAATATGGCATTGGAGGTCCTAGCAAGTGCAATCAGGCAAGAGAACACTATAAAATGCATCCAAATAGGAAACAAAGAAGTCAAACTATCACTATTTGCGGATGACATGATTCTCTATATAGAAACCCCTAAGGACTCCACAAGAACACTACTAGAAACAATAAGTAAATACAGTAAAGTCTCTGGTTACAAAGTCAAAGTTCAAAACTCCATAGTGTTCCTATACTCTAATAATGAGGTGTTAGAAAAAGAAATGGAAAAATAATTCCTTTTTCAATTGCAACAAAAAGAATAAAATATCTAGGAATAAATCTAACAAAACAAGTGAAGGACCTATATAATGAAAACTACAAGACCCTATTAAAAGAAATCAAAGAAGATACAAAGAAATAGAAAGATATTCCGTGTTCTTGGATTGGAAGAAAAAATATAGTTAAAATGACCATATTACCTAAAGCATTACACAAATTTAATGCAATCCCTGTTAGAATCCCATTGGAATTTTCTTTAGTGCATGCCTTATCTCTATTCCCCTTTGCAAATTTGGATCCTGCAATCCTCTCCTTTTCATTTAATGTTATCTCAATTTGTTCTTATGTATGCTGAACGTTCATTACAATCATGTTATAACAATTCTCTTCTTATTATTTAAGCTTATAATACCCTGTTCTTAGTAAGGGTTGCACTCCTATGCTTCTATTTGCCTGATAGACACTTTACTCCTAATTATGTATTTTTTTTGTCAGTTTTGGGTGAACTGACCCTATTCTCTACTTCCTGTAGTGTAGGCATTGTAGGGGAGAATTCCCTCAATTTTTGTATGTCTGGAAAAGTCTTAAATTCTCCTTCATACCTAAAGGAAAGCTTAGCTGGATACACTATTCTAGGCTGATAGTTCCTTTCCCTTCGTACTTTAAATATTTGATTCCATTCCTTTCTTGCTTATAAGGTTTGCTTTGAGAGGTCTGAGTATAATCTAATGGGTTTTTCTATATTAGTTACTGTTCTGTTTTCCCTGGCTGCCCTGAGAATTCTATCTTTGTTGTTGATTTTTGATAACTTTAATACAATGTATCTTGGTTGAGATAATTGGGTGTTCTAATGACTTCTTGAATTCCAAGCTTCAGCTCATTCTTTAGATTTGGGAAATTCTTGTCCACTATTCATTTGAAAATGCTTTCTAGTGCCTGCTCCTTTTCCTCCCCTTTGGTAATACCCGTTATTCTTATGTTTCCTCTCCTGATGGTATCAGCTAGTTCTTGTATTTTTCTTTCATTCTTTTTCATTCTTTGGTTTCTCCCTTCTTCCTTCCGATGCCTTTCTAGATTTCTGTTTTCTTATACTTACCCTTTCCTCCATTTGGTCAGCTTTCTTACCCAAGCTTGCTCTTTCATTTTTCAACTCTAGCAGTGTGTGTTTTTATCTCCAGACCTATTCTGTTCTTTTTGAGGGTTTCAGTCTCCTTGCTCTGCTCATTTCCTTCTAATTTCAATCCCTGGAATTGTTAGTATGACTCATTTTGGAGCTCACTGAGTTTTTTTTTTCAGAAGTACCACCCTGAATTCTCTGTTATTTAAGTCACATATTTCTATAAGCTTATTTTTGGAGATTTTTCTCTTTCTTTATGAGTTGCCTTGTCACCTTATTTGCTCATTGTGTTTAATGGACTATTTCTCTACCTGTGCATTAATGAATCTGCTTTTTTCCCCAGAAAAATTTATATAAAGGTCTCTCTTTAGCCTGCTGCAAAGAAGGCATTTTTCTTTTGGTTTTCAGTAGGTAGCATCTAAGCTTCTTGGATCCCTGCTTATATAAAACCTTAAAAAGCCTTTTAAAAAAATTTCTTGTTGATATTTGATCACACTCACTACCCTCAGTTTCAGTCCCTGTCAGTGTTAGCAATAATTTCGGCAGCATTTTCTCAGATTCCTCTGGGGCTCCATGGTGATCGATTTTTGGGGGCATGGGGGGAGGTGCCCTTGGAGGTAGGGGTTGGGAACTGCAGCTCAGCCTCAGTTTTGCAGCCACAGTTGGTAAAATTCAACTGTTGTTTCTCTGCTGGTCACTTCTCTGCTTTCTGCCCTGATGACTGGGCCCTGCTACTAACCAGCCACAGGGAGCTCACAACTTTCCCAGGTAGGGATGTTCAGAGAACTCGCCGCTCCTTCTTCCCACCTGTTCCTTCTACAGGGAGCTCTGGTGCCTGTGAGAAGCAGCTTCTTTATTTCTCCCAGTCCACTGCCCAACGCCCGGGTTCTGACCTGTGGTAGCTCTTATGCACAGATCCCACACTCAGTTGTGCTGGTGTGCAGTTTGCATGTTGTTGTTGTTGTTGTTGTTGTTGTTGTTGTTGAGTTTTAGATGTTCAGCTTATTGTTATTTCAAGGGGAGAAATCTTGGGATGTCTCTCACTCCACCATGTTTCCAAAGATGTCTCTAATTTTGATTATTTCTTTCCTTCTGCTAGCTTTAGGAATCATTTGTTCTTCCTTTTCCAGTTTTTTTTTTTTTAAGATGAAGCATTCGATTGTTTATTTGGGCTTATTCTTGTCTTTGAGATAGGTCTGTAATTATATGAACATTCCTCTTATGACCGATTTTGCCATGTCCCAAAAGTTTCCATATGTTGTATTATCATTATCATTAGTTTCTATGTATCTTTTGATCTCTCTTTTATTTCTTCTCTGACCCAATTATTTTTCAGTAGTATGTTGTTTAATTTCCATGTATTTGTGGTTCTTCCTGCTTTCTTTTTACAGTTGATGTCTAGTTCCAAAGCATTATGATCAGAGATTTCAACCCTTTTATATTTGTAGAGGCTATCTCTGTGTCCCAGTATGCTGTCAGTCCTTTAGAATGTTCCATGTTAAAGTGAATATTTCAAATAAGTCCATTAGCAGGTAAAAGTAAAGCAAATTTTTCTAATGAACTGTTTATTTTCTACAGTAGTTGATTTCAAACATATGTACAAAATAAGTAAACTAAAACTCTATCCTACGAAGAGAATAATCTTAGAGCAAATCATTTAGAAATTAGTTTTTAAGATCAGTCTTAAATATTCCAGAATATACTAGAATATGACCTAATTATTCTTTCAGTTAATTACAGAAAAAATACAACCACAGAATTATTCCCTATCTTGATTGATGTTTCTAATAACTTTATAGGTCTAACTTTAGACTAAGATATAGTTTAAGTAGTAAGTAGTGGAGGAATTTTGAAGTGATGCTTGGTTTCTTTATTTAAGCATAAATACATTTTAAATACCATCATATCTCTAATTCAGAATGTCAAATTACAGCATGTATTGACAGCAGATTTCTATGACAAGTAGACAATATTTGTCTGTTATGAAGGATAAAATGGAAGATATGATACATTTTTTTTCTAGGAGTAAATGATATTAGAAAGTATAAAATAAAAGCCTGATCCCCAAAATAAAAGAACCATGAACTGAAGAGAGCAATATTACTCTTTATTATTTAGAATCATCTCTATTATTAGGAATAACATAATAAGACCTCATTCTTATTGTATATTAAAATCATTAAGCATATATGACTACATATATCAAAACATAGTCACTCTCTGGTGACTATGTGATTTTGGAATAAATCCATAGACTAAGTCACAGCATTCATAAATTGTTTATGTCTTACCTCCTCTATTTTACTGGAACAAGTTTTCATTAAACATATTAATAATTTTCAACTGATATAATAAAAATTATGGTTACAGTATTTTATAATTTTTCAGACTTACATTTGGGTAAAAGAAGCTAGCTGCTTCACTTATTTTAATACTAGTATATTCTAGATCATATTATACAAATACACATATAGAAACTTAAAAGGATATATTTTCCCATGATAAAATATTATTTAGTCAGTGTCATTGGTGTGTATTTACAAAACATTTCAACACTGCAGACATTACAATTTTCAAGGTGGGCATGGGAAAAAGTTTATACTCTACCACAATGATTCTGGTGTGTACATCTACACAAAGCCCTTATTGATGTCAATCAATTGGAAGTAGGAGTTTTCATTGAATTGCTTGATATACATGATTTCCTTTCAACTTTAAGTATGCATCATGCCTTCATAGATTTTAAAGGTACATTAGCTAGGTTTACCAATGTTATTGGCTTTTTGACAGTAAGAGAACTGAACATTAGAGGAACTAAAGGGATGCAATCTTCATGGCACCAAAGATTAGAAATATCTCTATTAATGCCACTGACAGAACCTTGTGGAAACAAAGCCTGCAATGGAAACCAGCAACCGAGTGCAGTGACAACTGCTAGTTTCTGCTGTGCTTTAAGAGCGATGTATAAAGATAAAACTCCTCTCTAAGAAAATCCTCCCTAAATAATTCTGTTTGAAAGAATGCTGTTCTTCACCTCTTGTTCTATCATTTTTATTTTACATTTTCTACTGCCTATTTAAGTCCAGGTTTACCTTCCTGTGACTCTAGTGAAAGCCCAATAACATCAAATCAAAAAGGCATTTTTCATATTTAATGTTACTGGCATAACAGGTGCAGAAGGGCAGATATATTGATATGTGAACTACTGATACTTACAAAGACTTCTTCCAATCCGTGCCCTGTATCTTGCAATCTATGAAGAAAAATCACCACAGTGTTTCCTTCTGGAGATCAGGCACAGTGGCTGGAAAGGGGTTAGACATGTTATTGCTGCAGACACATGGGCTCAACCTACAGCGGGCATTGGAAACAGAAAGCAGAATGCGTGACCAGTCATATCCCAAGGGTTTGCCAGCGGTGAGTCCTGGCCTGAAGCACCAGGATTTAGACTGTCTTATTCCTCTAATTTTATTCTTTGTTCAAAATTATTTGAAATATTCTAGTCTTTTTCCTTATTCGTTTAGAATCAGCTTGTCTATATCTAAAAAAATATTCTGAGATTTTTATGGGAATTGCATTAAACCTATAAATTGATTTGAGAAGAAATAATATCTTAATCCTGCTGAGTCTTTGAATTCATTAATACAGTATGTCTTGTCATTAATTTACATCTTTGATTTCTTTCATCAGTGTTTTGTCATTCACAGTGCACAGATACTGTTTATCTTTTGTTGGATTTGTACCTATGTACATCATTCAGAGTTCCCAGAAACAGAACCTCATAAAGTGAGTTATAATGTGTTCTTTCATCTCCTCTTTTCTGCTATATATTGTGTAGGATTGGTGTTATTTCTTCTTTAAATGTTTAATAGAATACTCCTGTGAAACAGTTTGGATGTAGAGATTTGTTTTTCACAAAGTTTCTAACCATGAATCCAACTCTTTAATAGTTATAGACCTGTTAAACATTTTTATGTTAGCTAAGATGGGTTTTAATAATTGTTTTTTTTAAAGGAATTATTCTATTTCATCTAAGTTTTTGAATTTATGTCTGAAATGTTGTTTGTAGTATTTCTGTATTGTTATTTAATGTCAGTAAAATCTGCAGTGATAGCTTCTCTTTTATTTCAGCTATTGGAATTTTTTTTCTCTCACCAGATTAGCTAGAGGCTCATCACTTTTAATAATGTTTTAAAAAAGATGACATTGTGAGGCTTCTAGTCAAGATGTCAAAGAAGGTAGATGCTGTGCTTGCCTCCACATCAAAATTGCAATGAAATTACTTAACAACCATCGTTAAGAATAACCTGCAGTCTGGTTGAACAGAAGTCCTACAACTGGGGACACACCTAAGAGTCTAACTTGGGACCTGGTAGGAGGGGTAGAGACACAAAAATGGATTGGTCCCACAACTGCGTGAAGCTTAGAATTGAGAGGGATATCTTGGCTACAGAGGTCCCTCTGGAGGAGTAAGGGGTCCTAGCTCTGCACCAGACTCTCCAGCTCAGGAGCTGAGTGCCAAGAAAAGAAGTCCCATAACCTTTGGCTATGAAAACTGGTGGAGATTATGCCTCAATGAGACAGAAGGCTGTGAGAGTCACAGACATTCCTCTTAAAGGACCCGCTCGTGGACTTATTCACTGACAGAATCACTCACTCTGAGCTCCAGTACCGAGGCAGCTGCTTGAGGAGTGTCAGAGACATGCTGGAAGGAATTGAATTGCCCTGTTTCAGGATGAGGGCTGGAAGGAAAGATTTTTCCCAGACAGAAGGCTAGCCAAATTCATTGTTCCTTTTTGAGCCCTCCTTCCTTCCTAGTGTTTGGAGACAGGCAGTTACCATATCTGAGACTCCATCAATCTGGATAACACAGATTGTTCCACTCAAGTGATCCCCTGACACCCTGCCCTTTGAAACGTGTGGGCATACCAAAGCTGTTTTTTTTTCCATATGATGGGCTGTCTTGGCTAATTTTGCAGATTTTCCTAAAATCTCTCAAATGTTCATAAAATCAAAACAAATAGCATCTGGCCTCAATGTATCTAACACCTATTACTGAGCTGCCTGAAGCCTGGCACTAGTGGTAGGTGGCCTCGGGTCCTGACTTGGTCTCTCAAGGCAACTCTAAGCCAGAATGGGTGGCAGCCATCTGTGGATTGCTTGGTAACTCTTTCTGGGTGGTCATGGACAGTGCACAGGCTATAGCTAAACTTGGCCTGTAGCTGGGTTCCTCCCAAGTGGCCCTTGGGCCAGCACACCCAGTGGCTGGCTTCCACCAGAGCCTGAGTACTAACCAGTGCTGCATCTGTGGAGGACACACCCAAAGGGCAGACTGGGAAAGCACTAGAGTCCTGTTAAAGTGAATCCTGCTCCATAAGGTTGGCCCTTTATAGGCTAATACTCACAACCAGTCAACCTAGGGCCAATTGCTCCCACTGAAATGCAAACAGCAACCAAGGCTGAAATACAACAGTAGGGCACACTCAACACATACAGGGGCACACCTTGAGCAACTGGCTCAAGAGACCAGAGAAAACTGCACCACTGAACCCTATAGGACACCTACTAAATAAAGCCACTCTAATAAGACTGGGAGACTTAGCATCCCTACTTAATACATAGAAAAAAAAAAAAAAAAACACAGGGAGGCTACCAAACTTGGGAGACAAAGAAACACATTCCAAATGAAAGAACAAAGCAAAGCTTCAGAAAAAGAACTAAACAAAACGGAGACAAGCAATCTACCAGATGCAGAGTTTAAAACATTGGTTAAAGATGCTCACTGAACTTAGGGGAAGAGTAGATGAACTCAGTAAAAACTTTAACACAGAGATAGAAAACATAAAAGAAATATAGAAAACATAAAAAAGAACCAGTCAGAAGTCAAAAATACAATATCTGAGAGAAAAAGTACATTAGAGGGAACCAACAGATTGAATGAAGCAGAGGATCAAATCAATGATTTAGAAGATTTGGTAGTGGAAAACACCCAATCAGAGCAGCAAAAAGAAAAAAATAATCCAAAAAATAATTCAAAAAATGAAGGAAATTGCACACTGAGTTATCATGGTTATCTCTAGGTCATGCATTCTTTACAAATAAGGACACAAATTTGTCTGAAAGGAAATTTCACACAAATTTAATGATATAAATAGTATGTATTCTTAATCCATTATGATGGAAAAGCCATTTTACCTCTGAGTTTTCCTCCCCCCAACACATAACCCTAGAATTCCATCAGACACGAGTCTATTGATGTTAGCACCCTTGTTTAGGAATGTCTACTGCACTTGTCCAGGTATATATCGCTTGTAGTGTTCCAAAGACATTTCTCACACTAGGTCTACAATTTGTGCCTGGGCCACCTCTTGTGATTCTTATTATGATTGCAGGATGTACTTCATCAAGAACCCATCAGGGAATTTGAGGAATGAGTTTTATTACTCATAAGTCCTGGAGGGTACATAGCATATCCATGGGACATTCCATGAGAGCATGAGTAAAGAAAGAGTAGGAGCATGGAACTAGCGCTCTACCTTTATTAGGATCCCAAGGTAGGGTGTCTAGACTAGTTTCATGGGTTCACCGTTTACTGGTGAATTTAAAACATAAGAACAGGAATTAGTGTGCAAGAAAGGAAAAGTGAGGTCACTCAAGCAGTCAGTTATCTAGGTTACTCAGGGCTTTCTGAAAAAGTGTACTTCACAGGTAAAAATAACATAATTCCTTATGTGGTTGTTTTGTTAGTAGCTATGTTATATAACTGGCAATATGTTTATTTAAGATGGATGTCATTTAAAATGGATGGCTCAGTAATCAAAAGCTTAATGTCAAGCATTTACACTACTTCTAGTCTTACTATGAGAGAAGCATTAGAAAAACCAAAATTGAGAGACCTTCTACAAAATATCTGGCCAGTACTCTTAAAAACTGTCAAGGTCATCAAAATCAAGTGTGAAAGTCACAGCCTCACTTTTGAGTCACCCTCATGCATGCTTCTTGTGGTTTGTGAGCCAGCATAGTCCCTACCCATCTTGCTCTCTAGTACTTACATCTTGTAATTTTTAAGATGCCTGAAGAAGTGCACCATGGGGAGAAAGAGGTGGAGACTTTTGTCTTCCAGGCAGAAATTGTCCAACTCATGCCTCTCATCATCAATACCTTCTATTCCAACAAAGATATTTTTCTATAGTAACTGATTAATAATGCTTCTGATGCCTTGGATAAAACACACTATGAGAACCTGACTGACTCTTCTAAGTTGGAAAGTGGTAAAGAGCTGAAAATTGTCATCATCCCCAAACCCTAGGAATGCACCCCAATTCTGGTGGACACATGCATTGTCATGACCAAAGCTGAACTCATAAATAAACTTGGAAGCATTGCCAAGTCTGCTACTAAAAGATTCATGGAAACACTTTGGGCTGGTGTAGACATCTCCATTATTAGACAATTTGGTGTTGGTTTTTATTCTGCCTACCTGGTGGCAGAGAAAGTGGTTGTGATCACAAAGTACAATGTAGACATCTCCATTATTGGACAATTTGGTGTTGGTTTTTATTCTGCCTACCTGGTGGCAGAGAAAGTGGTTGTGATCACAAAGTACAATGATGAGGAGCAGCATGACTGGGAAGTCTTCTGCTGGGGGTGGGGAGGGTTCCTTCATTGAATGAACTGACCATGGTAAGCCCATTGGCCAGGGTACCAGAGTGATCTTTCACCTTTAGAAAGACCAGAGTACTTAGAAGAGAGGAGGGTCAAAGAAGTGGTCAAGAAGTAATCACAGTTCATACATTATCCCATCATCTTTTATTTGGAGAAGAAACAAGAGAAATGAATCAGTGATTATGAAGCAGAGGAAGAGAAAGGCAAGAAAAAAGGTAAAGGTGATGAGAGAAACCCAGGATTGAAGATGTGGGCTCAGATGGGGAGGATGGTAGTGCTAAGATAAAAAAAAAAAAAAAAGAAAGAAAAGAAAACAAAGAAGATTAAGGAGAAATATGCAGATCAAGAAGAAACTGAACATGAACAAGTCCATTTGGACCAGACACCCTGATGACATAACCCAGGAAGAACATGGAGAGTTCTACAAGAGCCTTGCCATTGACTGGGAAGATCACTTGGCAATCAAGCACTTCTCTGTAGGTCGGTGTGAATTCAGGGCATTGCTATTCACTCCCTATTGTGCTTAAAAAAAATCTCTTTGAGAACAAGGACATTAAACTCTCTGTGTCTGCCATGTGTTCATCATGTTCAGCTGTGATAGGATGATATCAGAGTATCTCAGCTTCCTTTGTGTTGTGGTTGACTAATAATGACTTTACTCTGAACATCTCCTGAGAAATGCTCCAACAGAACAAAATCTTGAAGATCATTCATAAAAATATTGTTAAGAAGTGCCTTGAGAAAAAATAGTCTGAAAAAGAGTGACATCAAAAGCATGGCAGTGTGAGGGATGTCCTCTGATCTCTCTCCTTTAAATTACAACAAACCAAACAGGTACAACCCAACAAACAACAGATAACACTCTGCCTAATACACAGACATATCTGAGAGATGTGCACATCAGAGAATCTGAAGGTGGTTGAATCCAGCAAGAAGGGGAGAAAGAAAAGGAGAGGAGCAAGGATGGAGCTGGTGACTGGTGCTGCAGATGCAGCCCAGAACCCCCTGCAAGACATAAAAGGGGGAGTTAGGTGGTGGTTCTCACTCTTTAAAGCCTGAACAGTCCTGCCTGAGTGGTCAGTATATCCCACGTGGCACACCCCAGTGGTCATGGCAGAGACCAAATACAGAGGGGCAACAGCTATGTCTTGGCAAATGCCATTGCCAGGCAAAAAACTGAGTCATGGATCCCGGCTGCCTTCTCCTACCATCCCACAGTGCCGCCACCCCCATACACTCCCAGAGCTAGCATCAAGCCCTAGGAGAATATGCAGCAACCTGAACTGAAAGATATTGCAGCCGGTTACAGTGATAGGAGTTGAGATACAGAAGCAAGGCAGCTGAAGCTCGAGGGCCAGCCAGCATTATCCAAAGGAAAACAGCCACACACATTGCTGGCTTCTCAATCCACCACACCTCCACCCGGTCAGGCTGATTTAGAAAGAAGCAGCAGAGCATCTTATCTGTCTGTTAGGGCAGAATCTGTACTTCAGGACATTTACAGAGTCTTAACTTCTCATTACTTTTCATATTCTCCCATGAGAGTGGAGTTCTTGGTCCAAGGCGACCTGGTCACATAGGATACACACACTTCCTCAGAGAATAAAGGGCATTTTTAAACTCAAAGCTGAGGTCCAGGAGGCTTGGGCAGTGCAGGAGGCTTGAGTGCCATCTACTGGAAATCAAAAGAAAAACCTCTTCTTATCAACCTGCTAAGGAGAGATCGCTATATAATAAATTTTCTTAAAAGGAAAAAAAAAAAAAAAAAAAAAAAGAATACATTTTCATTAATGCCAAGGCAGAGAAATAGTCCTTCAAACAACCAGGGAACAACCAAGGTGTCAAAGCAGTCCAGAAAGAAAACAAAAACTCTCCAGAAAATAAGCTTAAAGATATGGAAATATACAATTCAAAATTGCACTTTTGAAAAAACTCAATGTGATGCAAGAAAAATCTAACTGACAGTTCAATGAACTCTGAATCAAAATCAACGAACAACAGGAATATTTTACCAAAGAGACTGAAATCATAAAAAAAATAGAACTTCTGGTAATGAAGAACATATTAAAAGTGATGAAGAATAAAACATCAAACTTAGTCAATAGAGCTGACCAGATGGAGAAAAGAATTAATGATATCAAAGACAGAAATATGGAAATGACACAAAAGAAAGAAGAGAGAAACTTGAGAGTGAAAAAAAAACGAAATAACTCTACAAGAACCAACAGAAACCATCAGAAAAAGCAATATAAGAATAACAAGAAGGAGAAGAGAGGGAGAAGGAACAGGGATCATATTTGAACAATCTGTCAACGAGAATTTCCCAAACCTATGGAAAGAAGTGTATCTTTGAATCCAAGAAGCAAACAGAACACCTGATTGTCTCAACCCAAGAAAGCCTTCTTCAAGACACATTATATTAAAATTGTCAAACATTAATGACAAAGAAAGAATTATCAAGGCAGCCAGGGGGGAAAAACTAACTTATAGAGAAAAACCCATTAGACTATCATTGAACCTCTCAGCACAAACTTAACAAGCAAGGAGGGAGTGGAACCAAATATTCAAACTATTAAATTAAGAAATTACCAGCTAAGAATTATATATCCAGCAAAGCTCTACTTTAGATATGAAGGAGCAATAAAGACATTTCCAGACATATATAAGGTCAGGGAATTTTTCGCCACAAGGCCTGCTTTACAGGAAATATTAAGGGGGTTTTTCTACCTCAAAAAAAAAAGACAGAAAAATACAAAATAGTGAGTAAGATAATTAACAGACAGACAGAAACAGGAAACTGCAAGAACAGGGTATTATATACTTAAATGTTATGAAATGTTTAAAGGCAAAAAAGAAAACAAAACACTTTAAAAAGAGAAGAAGACAACAGTTACCTCAACCTAGAAATGAACTCACAGCATAAATAGGGATAGTTTGAGACAAAAGAAAAAAACACAAAACAAACAAACAAACAAACAAACAAAAAACCACCAGAAATGGAGAGGAATAAAGATCTGAATAAGCAAAGGGTAATGGAGATAAGGTACACACAGAAGAAAATGAATTATTGTATATGTGTGTGTGTGTATCTTTCCTTTACATAAACTGAATGAAAACAATGCACCAAAAATTCAGAACTGAGACACATAACATAAACTAAGAAGGAACAGGGAAAAAAACCATAGAACACCACCAAATTAAAGTAACAGGCAGAATCACAAGGATAAAGAAATAATGGAGACACTGAGCTAAGAGAAAACAAAAGATAAAATGGCTATAGGAAAACCTCATATTTCAATAATCACCCTGAATGTAAATGAACTGAGTTTACCAATAAAAAAGGCATAGAGTTGCAGATTGGATCAAAAACAAAATCCAACTATATACTGCCTTCAAAAGACACATCTCAGCTGCAAGGACAAATATAGACTCAACATGAAAGGGTGGAAAACAATATTCCAAGGAAATGTCATCCAAAGAAAAGCGGAGGCAGTCATACTTATATCTTATTAATCAGACTTCTAGATAAAAAATATAATGAGTGACAAAATGGACATTTCATAATGATAAAGGGAACTATACATGATGAAGACATAACACTTACCAATATATATGCTCCCAGGGAGGGAGCACCAAAATATATAAAGTGACTACCAACAGAACTAAGAAAAGAAACGGAAAGAAATGCAATTATAGTAGGATACCTAAATACCCCCACTTTCAGTTATGGATAGATCATCCAAACAGAAAATCAATGAGAAAATATCATCCTTAAGTGGCACATTAGACCAACTGAACATAATCAACATTTACAGAGCCTTTCATTCTGAAATAACAGATCACACATTCTTCTCTAGTGCACATGGAACATTCTTAAAGGTAGACCACATGTTGAAATATAAAACTATCCTCCATAAATTTAAGAAGAGCGAAATCATTCCAAGGATATTCTGGAGATCAACCCTGGCCATCCCACTGTGGAGTCTCTGCAGCAGAAGGCAGAGACAGATAAGAATGACAAGACTGTCAAGCACATTGTGATGCTGCTGTTGCACTGCACATTCCAGCTTCTCACTTGAGGTTCTCCAGACTCACTACATCTACCACAAGCTAGGATTTGATGTTGATAAAATGAGATGACAGCAGAAGAACCCAGTGCTGCTGTTCTTGATGAGATCCTCCCCTTTGAAGATGATGAGGATGCCTCTCGTATGAAAGAAGTAGATTAGGATTTTCTACATGCAGACCTTGTGATCTCTGCACAGTGTTTCCATTGCTCCCTGAATGGCCATGGCACACCTGGTTTCCTCTGCTGATGTCTAGTGGTTTTATTCTCTCCTGTCTTTCTGCCGAAGGCAGGACACAAAGGTCTCAAGCCTTCTCTTCCCACATTTGACATAAGGTGTGGATGTGATGAGTTGTGGGGTTTTTTCTTTGTTTTGTTTTGAAAATAAAGAGTGCAAAATAAAAAAAAAACTATGCTGTTTAAAAAAATCAAATGTGAGAAATTGTCATAAACCAGAATAGGCTGAGACATCACAACCAATTATAATGTGGTATCCTGGATGAGATCCTGGAATAGAAAGAAAAAGACATTAGGGAAAAGTAACAAAATCTGAGTAAAGTGTACAGTTTCATTAAAAATAATTCACCAATGTTGATTCCTTAGTTGTGATAAATGTACTAAAGTAATGTAAAATGTTAAACATAAAAGAATATGGGTAAGAAAGATTCTTATAGAGATTTTATATAGAAATTCTCTTTACTATCATTGTAACTTTTCTATAAATCTAAAACTATTTTACAGTAAAAAATATATTTAAAAATAAAACTAATCATATGTCTGACAAAAAATTTATATTTAGAATATATAGAGAACTCCTAAAATGAAATACTGAAAAAAATGAACATACTTAATCAAAAATGGACAAAGGACTTGAATAAACATTTCTTCAAATAAGATATACGAATGACCAATAAGCACATGAAAAGATGAAAACATTACTAATCATTAAGGAAATGAAAATTGGCAAATATTTTCTCATTTTCTCTGTGCTTTGTATTTTCATTCTCTTGATAGATCTTTAATGAACAAAAATGTTTAATTTGGATAAAATTCAATTTATCTATTCTTTCTTTTGTTTTTTGTGCGCATCCTCCACCTTCTTCCTTCAGCTCTCTAACAATAAAACTAAGTTGTTAGCTTCTTCCTGGAAGAAGCTTGTCCACACATTTAGCACCCCAACTTTTACAGCCTTTGCCCAAGGGATAAGTCCTCAAATCACCTAGCTTTGATAGACAATGGAACTTGGTGTTCATGAGTCCCACAGTAGCACATTAAACAAAGAATCAGTTTTTAAATTGGTGTGTGATCACTTCCAGCAGCTATGTCCCTGAGCTCTGTACAGAGGGAACAGGCAAAAACACCCTTCTCCTAATTTCTCCCTGGAAGAAGTTTCACTGCATACTTTAGCAGCTACTGCCTGATGATCTAGCTTTTGACCAATTCGTGTATGGGATCTGACTGGGATACTTCTGGGAGGCAGAAAGAGCTGGTGGTCATTTCTCCCACCTTCTCCCACTGGCTCATTTGAACTGTAAATTGAAATCTTTGGCTATTTTCTAGAAGGAACTTGTTCATCTAAGATCCTAACTGTTATAACTGCCACCTGAGGAATAAGTTCCCAAATCACCTATATCTGGTTGCTGATGGGGCTTGGCACTTTTAAGTCCTCTGGGAATACACACAGAAAGACACACACAAAGACACACACACACACACACACGATGGTTATATATGGGTATATAAGCACTTCAGTGACTATTCCCGCTGGCTTAGCACAGTGTGTAGGAACAAATACCCAGCTTTTTGTTTCTCCCAGACTATATATCTAATGTTCTGACCTTCCCTCCTGCAACCTGAAGGTCAAGCCTCCAATTAGCCTGAAACAGGGAACCAAAGGGGAAGTTCATTTGTCCTTTGAGAGCTTGAACAGAAGTGTGGGAATTTCCACACTAATCTACTGAAAGCCACTAAGAACAAAGAGAGTGGCTTGGGCAAACACAAAAGACTGAAAGCCTAGGATCTCAGGCTGGACAGACTGTCAAGTTTCATTTCATTCATGAGACAAGTCTGTCAAGACTGAGAGAGGTGGCTGTTTTATCTGATACTCAGAAACTGATATTCATGGATAATGAAGAAGCAAGAGAATACGTTGCAAACAAAATAACAAGATAACTATTCAGAAATGAACCTTAATGAAATGGAGGTAACAGATTTTCCAGACAGAGTCCAAAAACAATGGCCATAAATATGCTCACTAAGGCTAGGAGAACAATGCATGAACAAAGTGAGAATTTCAACAAAGAGATAGAATATGTCAAGAAGTACCAAAATACTCAAAAAAACTTTGGTCACACTGCTACCACACCATCGCCTCAGGGCTTTGGATGCATTCAGACACCAAACCTGGTAGACCTAGAGGCCATGTCACTGCACTTTTCCCTGGGGAAGGGGAAGGGCTGAGGGAGTGGCTAAGTGCTGCTCCAAGAACTTGTTCAACGCCTTTGAAACAAGTTGGTTAAAAGACGTAATGGAAAAAAATCACACTATATATCCCTTACTTCATCTTTCCCAAATAGACTCCTGACTGCAGAGATTTTTTTTTAAAGCCTTGATCTTTTCAAAGTTATTTCAAAGGTACTCAAAGACTGGCCACCGTCCAGGCAAAATGGCATAGATGATAGAGGCTTTGTTCATACCTCTTGTGATCAAATCAAAGTTGTGACAGAAATGTGGAGCAAACAGCAAGCAGAGTCGGCTGGAGTCTAGATGAACAGAAGCACGACAACTAGGGAGAGAAATAAGAAATCACCCTGCAATGCTAGGAGACAAGTGGGTGCGAGGTCGCTAGGCTGTCCATCTGGCAGGGTGGCTGAGTGGGACAGAGGCTATGGCAGCAGCGGCAGCCAGCAGCTGCAGATGCTTCTAAAATGGCCGTGTTTGTGACAGGACATTCTCAGTGATAAACTTGCTTGCTCTGAGCACCAGCCCTGGGTTAGCTGCTTGGGGGGGGGTGCGCACCAAGGAATTACAGAGGGTCACTGAGTTGTCTGAGTGAGAGCAAGAAGTGAGGCTTTCTCCCAGGCAGAAGCGCTGGCAGTATCCATTGTTCCTCTGTTGAGTCCTCCCCTGTCCCAATGTGTATAATCAGCACTGCCATAGCTGAGACATCATCAAACTGGATAACAGAGGTCAGAGGTCACTCTGCTCAGAGGATTCCCTAAAACTCCACCTCTCCCAACTCATGGCCCTACCAAAGCCACATCCAGGTATGTCCTCTGTGAGTTCATTGTTCCTTACTGAGCCCAAACTTACACTGGTGATAGCTGACCTAGGTTTCTGACATGGCCTCTTGAGGCAACTATAAACACAATATCTCTGGATTGCTTGCTGAACCTTAACAGGTAGCCCTGGAGGAGCACAGACTGGATTTAAACTTGGCCGGCAGTTGAACCCCTGTCAGGACTGTGCCACTAGACAACCTACTACACAAAGCTAATCTATTAAGACCAGGAGACGTAGAAGCTTTTCTTAGTTCATAGAAACAGACACAGTAAGGTTGCCAAAATTGGAGGACAATGAAGCAGAAAGCATATGAGAAAAGAGAACAGAAATCCAGGAAGAGAGGAGTCAAGCAATCTAACAGTTGCAGAGTTCAAAACACTGATTACAAAGATACTCAAGGATCTTGGGGGAAGTGTAAATGAATTTGGTGAGAACTTTAACACAGAGATAAAAAATGTAAAAATGTAAATGGAAATTATAAAAGAGAACTATTCAGAAATGAAGAATACATTATCTGAAATGAAGAGAATATTAGAGGGAATCAACAGAGTGGATGAAGAAGAGTATTGAACCACCACTATAGAGGATGGGGAAGCCAAGGACATCCAATCAGAACAGCAAGAAAAAAGAATCCAAGACTATAATAATAATTTAAAGAGCTTATGGGACAAAATTAGATGTGAAAAAATCTGTGTCATAGGGATACCTGAAGGAGAAGAGGCAGAAGAAGTTGAAAAGCTATTTGAAGAAATAATGATGGAAAACATCCCTAACCAGGTATTGGAAATAGACATACAACCCCAGGAAGCTCAGAGAGTTCCAAACAAGATGAACCCAAACAGTCCCACAACAAGACACAATACAATTAAAATGCCAAAGGTTAAATTCAAAGAGAGAATCTTGAAAGCAGCAAGAGAAAAGCTGTTAGTTATCTAGAAAGGAGCACACATACGACTGGCAATTGATTTCTTCAAAACACACACACACAAAAAAAAACACAAAAACAAAAACACTATGCAGGACAGAAGGGCTTGGTAAAAAATATTCAATGTGATAAAAACCCAAGATCTATAACCAAGAATATTCTGTTCAGTAATGCTACAATTTAGAGTTGAAGAACAGAGAAAGAGCTTCCCAGACAAAAATAAGCTGAAGGAATTTATCAACTCCAAGCCAGTATTACAGGAATTGTTGGAGGGACTTCTTTAAGAAAAAAAAAATGTATCAAAAAAAGGATTAAAGAATGGTATCAACCACCTTTCTATCAACAAGTACCTCAAATGGAAAAGAATTAATTGCTCCAACCAAAAGATAGAGTGGCTGAATGGATAAGAAAATGGGATCCCTACCTATGTTGCCTACAAGAGACTCACTTCAGATTAAAATTCACACACCAACTAAAAGGAAGGGGATGGAGAAAGATATTGCCTAGAGAGTATTGCACTGAATGAAATGAGTTGGATAGAGAAAGACAAATACCACACGATTTCACGTACATGTAGAATCTAAAGAACAAAATCAACAACAACAAAAGCAGAAATAAACTCATAGATAGAGATAATATTTAGAGGGATTCTAGATGGGAGGGAGTTTGGGAGGACAAAAAATGGCAAAGGGATTAAGTGGTGCAAATGGATAATTGCAGAATAGACATCGAGGTATAGAGTGTAGTACAGGGAAGAAAGTTAACAATGTTTTCATAAATATGTAAGGGAGAAGAGGGGTACTAGATTTAGCGAGGCGATCACTTTGAGAGTTATGTGAATCTCTAATCACTATGTTGTACAACTGAAACTGGTATATTATTGCATGCCAAGTATAATTGAAAAAAAAAATTTTGAATTGTACAATGTAAATACAAGCAACTAATTGTTGATTATATTTTGATATAGATGAAAAAAAAATTCTCAGCAAAATACTAACCGCACATTCAAAGAATCATACACTGTGATCAAATAGGATTTAACCCTGGGGTGCAAAAAGGGCCAACATATGGAAATCTACAATGTGATATACTACACTAATAGAATGAAGGATAAAAATCATGTGATCATCTCAACAGATGCAGAAAAAGGATTTGAAAAAATTTAACATCCCTTCATAATAAAAACTCTCAACTACTTGGGCATAGAAAGAATGTGCCTCAATAAAGGCTATATATGACAAATGCACAGCTAACAGCATATCAATGGTGAAAATATGAAAAATTTTCTGGTAAAGTCAGGAAGAATAGGATACACACACTCACCATTTTTATTCAACATAGTACTGGAATCCTAGCCACAGCAATTAGGCAAGAAAAAGAAATAAAAGTCACCCAGATCAAAAAAAGAAAATTGCTTCTGTTTGCAAATAACATAATATAAAACCCAAAAGATTCTACAAAAAATTCTGTAAGGACAGGTAAACAAATTCAGCAAAGTGTCAGGATACAAAATCAACATGCAAAAATCAGTTTCATTTCTTTGCAGTAACAATTAACTATCTGAGAACCAAAGAAAGAAAATAACTTTATTTATAAGAGCACCGCCACCAACAAAATACTTAGAAATAAATTTAACCATGGAGGTGAAATATCTATACACTGAAACTATAAAACATTGGAGAAGACAAATAAACAGAGATATTCCATGTTCATGGATTGAAAGAATTTATACTGTTAAAATGTCCATACTACTCAAAGCCATCTAAAGATTCAGTGAAATCTACATCAATATTCCAATGTCATTTTTTTTTACAGAAGTAGAAAAAACAATCCTAAAATTTGTTTGGAACCATAAAATATCCCAAATAGGAAAAACAATTCTGAGAAAGCACAAAGCTAGATTTCAGACTTTGTTATAAAGCTATTGTAGTCAAAACTATATTCTGCAACCCATGGAATAGCAGAAAATATTTGCAAATCATATATGTAATAAGAGATTAATATCTAAAGGATACAAAGAAAACTAATTCTGAACATTGTCTTGTCATTTGGTTGATGGTTTCCTATGTTCTGAAAAACCTTTTTAGTCTGATGTAATCCCATTTGTTTATTTTCTTTTGTTTTCCTCACTTGAGAAGATATATCAAGAAAAAAATACTACCATTTTTTATAAGAATGGCAGAGAGTTTGTTGCCTATATTTTCTTCTAGGAGTTTTATGACTTTAGGTCTTACGTTTAAGTCTTTAATCCATTTTGAGTTTATTCCTGAATATGGTTAAGAAGGTGGTCTAATTTCATTTTTTTGCATATATTTTTTCAGTTTTCCCAACAACACTTATTGAATAGACTGTCTTTACCTCTTTGTATATTCTTGCCTCCTGTCATAGATTAAATGACCATATAGGTGTGCATTTATTTCTGGGCTCTCTATTCTGTTCCATTGATCTGTGTGTCTGTTTTGATGCCAGTACCATACTGTTTTGGTTACTGTAGCATTGTAATATTGTTTGGTATCAGGTAGTGTGATACCTCAAACTTTATTCTTCTATCTCAAGATTGCTGTGGCTATTTGGGGTCTTTGTTGTTCCATGTAAATTTTTGGATTATCCACTCTAGCTCTCTGAAAAATGAAGTTGGTAATTTGATAAGATTGTATTGAATCTATAGATTGTTTTGGGTAGTTTTGGGATTGTTTTGGACATTTTAATGATGTTAATTTTTCTTATCAGTGAGCATGGAATATGTTTCCATCTATTTGTATCAAATTAAATCTCTTTCAAGTTCTTTTTTCAATATATAACTTTCTGAGTATGTGTCTTTTACATCTTTGATTAAATGTATTCCTAGGTATTTTTTTTATATAATTATAAATGGGATTGTTCTCATAATTTCTCTTTCTGATAGTTCATTATTGGTGTATTAAAATGCAACCGATTTCAACACATAGAAATGATCACAGGGGAGCTAATAAAATGAAAAAACAAAGAAACATTCCACAAAGAAAATAATAAGAGAAAACTCTGAAAAATAAGCTAAATCAAATGGAAGCAAACAACCTACCAGAGACAGAGTTCAAATTAATGGTTATACATATGCTCAACGAATTTATGGGGAGAATAGATGAGCACAAAAAGAACCTCAAGAGAGAGACAGTAAACATAAAAAAGGACATAGAATACAAACAAACAAAAAAACTGGACATAAATAAAGAATACAATAACTGAAATGAAGAATACACTAGAAGGATTCAACAGTAGATTGGATGAAGCAGAAGATCGAATCAGCCAACTGGAGGACAAGGCAGCAGAATACACTGAATCAGAACAATGAACAACAAAAAGAGAAAGGAACATAAAAAATGAAGATAGTTTGAGACCTGTGTGACAACATGAAGTGTAACGATATCTACATCATAGGAGTACCTGAAGGAAAAATGAGAGAACAAGGAATTGAGAATCTATTTGAAGAAACAGTGACAGAAAACTTCCCTGACTGGGCAAATTAATTAGACATACAAGTTCAGAAAGCATGAAGAGTCCCAAACATGTGGAATTCAAACAAACCCACACCAAGGAACACCATAATTAAAATGCCAACGTTCAAAGACAAAGAGAGAATTTTAAAAGTAGTAAGAGAAAGGCAGTTAGTCACTTATAAGGGTATCCACATAATAATGTCTGCTGATTTTTCATTGGAAATTTTCAGGCCACAGGGACTGTCAAGAAATATTCAAAATTATGAAAAACAAGTTTCCACAACCATGAATACTCTACACAGTTAAGATTTTGATTAAAATGTAAGGAGAGGTAAAGAGCTTCCCAGACAAGAAAAAAGTTAAGGAATTCATCAACAGCAAGCTAGTATTACAAGAAATGTAAAGGGACTTCTGTAAAATGTAAAGGGGTAAAGAAAAAACAGAAATAACAAATATTAAAATGGCAGTAACTATGTACGTATCTAATCACTTTAAATATAAATGGATTAACTGCTCCAATCAACAGTTACAGGGTAGATGAATGGATAAGAAAACAAGACCCATGCATATCCTGTCTAAAAGAGGAACACTTCAGATAAAACGAAACTCATAGATTGAAAGTTAAGGGATGGAATAAGATATTTCAAGAATAAAATATTTCAAAAATATCTTTTTCAAGAATGGCAATTTAAAAAGAACCGTGGTAGCGATACTTAGATAAAATAGACTTAAAAAAAACCCTATAATTAGAGACAAAAAAGGGCATTACATAATGATAAAGGGATTAATAAATTAAGAGGACATAACCCTAGTAAACATATAGGCACCCAACCAAGGAGCACCTACATACATAAAGTAAGTATTAACCAACATAAAAGGAGAGATTTACAATAATACCCTCATAATGGGAGACTTTGACATTCCATTTACACTAATGGACAGATCTTCCAGTCAAAGAATCAGCAAGGAAATAATGGGCCTAAAAGACACACTAGGTAGATTTAATAGATATTTTTAGAGCACTTTACCACAGAGGAACAAAATATACATTCTTCTTATATGCATATTAAAAATTTCCAGGATAGACCATTTGTCAGGACACAAAACAAGTCTCAGTAAATTTAAGAAGACTGAAATCATATCAACCATCTTCTTTGATTACAATGGTATGAAACTAGTAATCAACTACAAGAAAAAAACTGGAAAATATACAAACACATGGAGGCTAAATAACATGCTACTAAACAGTGAATGGGTAAACAATGAGATCAAAGAAGAAATTAAAAGATACCTAGATAAAAATAAAAATGAAAACACAACAACTCAAAATTTATGGGACACAGTGAAAGCAGTCCTAAGAGGGAAATTCATAGCAATACAGGTCTACATCAAGAGACAAGAAAAAGCTCAAATAAACAATCTAACCTTACACTTACAAAAACTAGAAAAAGAACAGCAAATAAAACCCAAAATAAGTAGAATAAAGGAAATAATAAAGATTAGAACAGAAATAAATGAAATAGGGTCTAGAAAAACAATACAAAAGAGTAATGAAACCAAATTCATCAAGGAAAAAAGTGAGAAGAGTCAAATAAATAAAATCATAAATGAAATAGGAGAAATAACTACGGACTCCACAGAAACACAAAGGATCAGAAGAAAATATTATGAGCAAATATATGGCAAATAATCGGATAAATTGGAACAAACAGAAACATTTGCAGAAACATACAATCTTCCAAGACTGAGTCAAGAAGAAAACGAAAATCTGAACCGACTGATTACCACCAAAGAAGTCAAATTAGTAATCAAAAACCTCTCCCAAACAAAAAAGTTGTTGGCCAGATGGCTTCATAGATGAATTTTATCAAACGCTTAAGGAAAAGTTAGCACCTCTTCTTTTAAAACTATTTTAAAAAACTCAAGAAAAGAGAAGACTCTGTAACTTACATGAGAATAAATACCATTACCTTGAAACCAGACAAACACATTACATTACAAAAACAGAAAACTAAAGGCTGATATCTCCTGTGAACATTGATGCAAAATTCCTCAACAAAATATTAACAACCCAAATTCAATAATACATTAAAAATATAATACATCATGGTCAAATTGGATTTATTCCTGTGATGCAAGTTTAGTAAAATATCCACAAATCAATTAATGTGATACATCACAATAACAAATTGAAAGATAAAACCATATGATTAAATATTCATTTGAATTTGACAGAAGGAAGTTTGGGAGAACTGGGTGACATCATTGAATCTAAATCATAATCCTCCCAGTGAGCATAGCTAAGATCTTCAGGCAGTCTCAAGTAAAGGAAACTTGGTGAAGGCCTTCTTGGAAAAGAAGACAAGAAGATATTGAGTGTTTGGAGAAACATGGTGGAGCGAGAAACATCCCCAGATTCTTCCTCTTGAAACGGTAATAACATTTAAAATTCAACAATAAACACCTAAACTGAACACAAGCACGCCTGAGCCTGGGATCTGCGCATAAGAGCTACCATAGGTCAGAACCCTGGCTGTTGGTCCGTGGACTGAGAGAAATAAAGAAGCTTCCTCTCGCAGCCAATGGAGCTCCCTGTAGGAGGAGGGTGAGGGGAGAAGGCAATTTCCCTGAACAGCCCTGCCTGGAAGAGTTATGAGCTCCAGGTGGCTAATGGCAGGGCCCAGTCATCAGGGCAGAAAGCAGAGAAGCAGGACAGTAGAAAAATGATAGTTGACCTCTACTAGCCATGGTTGCAAAACCAAGGTTGAGCTGCAGTCTCCACCCCCAACCCAGAGGTCCCCTCCCCCAATATCCTCCAAAAACAGAAACTGCGGAGCCCAGGGGAATCTTAGCAAATGCTACCAAAACTGTCACTAACACTGAGAGGGACTGAAACAAAGTAGTGAATGTGATTAAACATCTATAAGAAAAAAAAGGCATTATTAAGGCAGTATATAAAGCAGAGAATCAAGAGGCTTAGATGCCACATGCTGGAAACCAAAAGAAAAGTGCCTTCTTTGTGGGAGACTAGAGACCTTTATATAATAAATCTTCTTTCTGGAAAAACAACAGAATACACTTCCATTAATGTCCAGGTGGAGAAATAGTATATTAAACACCATAAACAAACAAGGTGACAAGGTATCTCAAAAAGAAAGAGAATAATCTCCAGAAAATAAATTTACACACACAGAAATATGCAACTTAAATGACAGAGAATTCAGGATGGTACTTCTGGAAAAACTCAATGAGATCGGAAATGAGTCATAAAAACAATTTCAGGAATTGAAAAAATGAATAGTTGAGCAGAATGAGTTCTTTAACAAGAAGATTGAATTCCTCAAAAAGAACTGAATAGAACTTCTGAAGATTAAAAGCACACTGCAAGAGTTGAAAAACAAAATAAAAAGCTTGGGAAATAGAGTCCACCAAATGGAGAAAAAAAATCAGTGATATCGAAGACAGAAAGATAGAAATAAATAAGAAGGAAGAAGAGAGAAACCAAAGAATGAAATATAATAAAAAAAGAACTACAAGAACTAGCTGATACCATCAGGACAGAAAAAATAAAAATAATGGGCATTATTGAAGTGAGGAAAAGGAGCAGGGACTAGATAACATTTTCAGACAAGTAGCTTATGAAAATTTTCAAATCTAATGAATGAGTTGAAGCTTGGAATTCAAAAAGTCAACAGAACACTCAATTATCTCAACCCAGAAAAGCTTTCACCAAGATACATTGTATTAAAATTATCAAAAAACAATGACAAAGTCAGAATTCCCAGGGAAGCCAGGGAGAAGGAGATGGTGACATATTGAAGAAGACTAATACTAGTACTAACCAGAGGGTAGGGGGTTGGGTAGGAGAGGGGAGATAGACAAAGTAAGGGGGTCAAATATGTGGTGACAGAAAGAAATCTAACTATGGGAGATGAACACACAGTATAAACTTATATATGACTTCTGTTAAAGTGTACAGCTGAAACTTATTGGATTTCATTAACCAATGTCATCATAAAAAATAAATTAAAAAAATCTGATCACACCAATATAAACAGAAAATCATTCAACACTATCCAGCATCCAATTATAATAAAGACTCTCAGAAAAGTGGAAATAAAAGGAACATATCTCAACATAATAAAGGCTATAAATGACAAACTTACAGCTAACATCATACTCAATTGGGAAAGGCTAAAATTTTTTTCCTTAAGAGCAGGAACAAGACAAAGATGCCCACTTTCATCACTCTTCTTCAACATGACATTGGAAGTCTTAGCCACAGCAATAAGACAAGAAATAAAAATAAAAGATATATGAATTGGAAAGGAAGAAGTAAAAATCTTACTATTTGCCGATGACATGATACTACATATGGAGAACCCTAACGATCCCACCAAAAAACTGTTAGAATTGATTAATGAATTCAGTAAAGTAGCAGGTTACAATATAAATATTCAGAAGTCAGTGGAATTTTTGTATACCAATGATGAACTTTTGGAAAGAGAAATTAAAAAAAAAAATCCCATTTCTGATTGCATTGAGAGCTATAAATTACCTGGGAACAAATTAACCAAGGAGGTAAAAGACTTGTTCTCAAGAAATTATGTCATTGAAAAAAGAAATTGAAGAAGATACAAATAATGAAAGCATATACATACAGTGCTCATGGGTAGGAAGAATCAACCCCTTTAAGATGGCCATACTACCCAAATAAATCTACAGATTCAATGCAATCTCTATCAAAATATCAATAGCATTTTTTAGAGAGCTAGAACAAATAATCCCAAAATTTATATGGAACCATAAGAGACCCCGAATAACCATGGCAATCTTGAGAAAGAACAAAGTTGGAGGTCTCACCTATCTGATATAAAACTATACCACAAGGCTACAGTTATCAAAGCAGCATGGTACTGGCATAAAAACAGACACACTGATCAATGGAACAGAATAGAAAGCCCTGAAATAAATATCACTTAATATATGACAAAGGAGGTAAGAATATACAATGGGGTACAGATAGTCTCTTCAATAAATGGTTTTGGGAAAATTGGACAGAAATATGCCAGAAAAAAAGAAAGAAAAGGAAAGGAAAGGAAAGGAAAGGAAAGGAAAGGAAAAGAAAGGAAAGGAAAGGAAAGGAAAGGAAAGGAAAGGAAAGGAAAGGAAAGGAAAGGAAAGGAAAGGAAAGGAAAGGAAAGAAGGAAGGAAGGAAGGAAGGAAGGAAGGAAGGAAGGAAGGAAGGAAGGAAGGAAGGAAGAAGAAAGAAAGAAAGAAAGAAAGAAAGAAAGAAAGAAAGAAAGAAAGAAAGAAAGAAAGAAAGAAAGAAAGAAAGAAAGAAAGAAAGAAAGAAAAGCTGGACTATCTTTCTACACAACATACAAGAATAGACTCAAAATTGATTAAAAAAAATTAAATGTAAGACCTGAAACCATAAAACTTCTAGCTGAAAACATAGGTAGTAAACTCTCTGATGTTACTGACAGGAATCTTTTCAGATATGTCTCTCCAGGCAAGGAAAACAAAGGAAAAAATAAACAAATGGGACAACATCAAACTAACAAGTTTTTGTACAGCAAAGGAAACCATCAACAAAACAAAAAGACAACCAACTGATTGGGAGAATGTATTTGCTATTGATATATCTGATAAAAGGTAAATATCCAAAACATATAAGAACTCATACAACTCAACAACAACAAAAAACAATCAAATTAAAAATTGAGAAGACCTGCACAGATACTTCTTCTAAGAGGAAATACAGATGGCCATTGTACATAGGAAAAGATGCTCAAATTCACTAATCATCAGAGAAATGCAAATTAAAATCACAATGATTTATCATACCTGTCAGAATGGCTATCATTTATACATCAAAAAACAGCAAGTGTTGTGAGGATAAGGAGAAAAGGGAACCCTCATACATTGTTGGGAGGATTGCAAATTGGTACAGCCACTATGGAAAACAGTCTGGAGGTTTCTCAAAAAATTAAAGGTGGAAATACCTTTTGACTCAGCAATTGCACTTCTGGGTATTTATCCAAAGAAAACAAAAACAATAATTCGTAAAGATCTATACACCCCAAAATTATGGCAGCACAATTTACAATAGTCAAGATATGGAAGCAATCTAAATGCCCATCAACAGATAATTGGATAAAGAAGTTATGTTTCATGTATACAATGGAATATTACTCAGCCATTAAAAAAAATGAAATCCTACCATTCTCAACCACATGGATGAACCTAGAGGTTATTATGCTGAAAGAAATGTCAAAGATAAATACCATATGATTTCATTTATATGTGGAATCTAAAGAACAATAAGAATCAACTAATCAAAAAAAGACTCACAAATATAGAGAACAATCTGGTGATAGAGAGTAGGGTGCTTGGGGATCTGATAGAATAGGGGGAAGGTTGAAAGAAATACAAATTAATAGTTGATAGATGGTTACAGGGATGGGGAGCATGGCATAGGGAATGCAGTTAGCATTAATACATTGGATATGTGGAAAACCAGAGGAGAGAAGCAATTAGGGGCATCATATAATAAACTATATAAATGTCTAACCAATGTACTGTATACTTGAAACTAAGAAAAAAAAAGAAGCACAGATAGTTACAAGTAGTCATGGGGATGTGAAGTACAGTGTACAGAATATAGTCAATAATACTGTAATAAACATGTATGGTGTCAGGTAGGTAGTGGACTAATTGGGGGAAACCCTTCCTAAATTACATATATGTCTAACCACTGAATATACCAGAAACTAATATAAAATAATATTAAATGTCAATAAAATAAAGTAAACATTGATATTAAAAATGTTCCACTCATCTGGATAAAAATGCAACTGATTTCTGAATATTAATTTTGCATCCTGCTACTTTACTGAATTCATTTATCAGTTTTCTTAGGTGTTTTTTGGTGGAATCTTTAGCATTCTGTCCATATAATATCGTCATCTACAAATAATGGCAGTTTTACTTCTTCCTTTCCAATCCAAATGCCTTTTATTTCTTTTTCTTGTCTGATTGCTGTGGCTAGGACTCCCAATATTATGTTGAATAACAGTGATGAAAGTGGGCATCCTTGTTTTGTTCCTGATTATAAGGAAAACACTTTCAGCTTCTTTCTATTATGATATTATCTGTAGATTTGTCATATATGGCTTTTACTATGTTGAAGTATATTCCCTCCATTATTACTCTGCTGAGATTTGTCATAAATAAATGCTGGATTTTGTCAAATGCTTTTTTCTGCATTTATTGATATGATCAATGATATAAGATATTTGCCAATGATACGTCTGACACGGGGATGATATTCAAAATTTATAAAGAATTTGTCCAACTGAACACCAAAAGAAAACTAACAATCCAGATAAATAATGGGCAGAGAACTTGAACAGACATTTCTCCAAAGAGGACATACAGATGGCCAATAGACATATGAAAAGTTGCTCAGGGATACTAGTCATCAGAGAAGTGTAAATTTAAACCACAATGAGATATCACTTCACACTTGTCAGATTGGCTATCATCAATAAATCAACAAACAACAAATGCTGGCAAAGATGTGAAGAAAAAAAAAACACTCATGCATTGTTGGTGGGATTGCAAATTGATATAGCCACCATGTATAACAGTTTGGAGGTTCCTTAAAAATTAATACTAGAACTACTTTATGATTTAGCAATTCCACTTATGGGTGTTTATTCAAGGAAATCCAAAACACTAATTTGAAAAGATATATACACCCCTATATATACACTGCAATGCTATTTACAATAGCCAAAGTACGGGAGCAGTCTTAGTGCCCCTCAATAGACAATTGGATAAAGGAGAAGTGGCGCATATATAGAATGAAGTATTAGTTATAAAACAGGAAATTTTACCATTTGAGACAATGTGGATGGACCTAAAGGATATTATGCTAAGTGAAATAAATCAAACAGAGAAAGACAAATCCCATATGATTTCGCTTATATTTTAGAACCTGAAGAAAATAAACAATCAAAACAGAAACAGACTAATAGATCCAGAACAAACTGATCGTTATTAGATAAGGGGGTGGGGTTGAGAAGCTGAGTGAAAAAGATGAAGGGATTAAGAAGTACAAATTGGAAATTATAAAATAGTAATTACAGTAAATACAAATCAGTAATTACAAAACAGGGATGTAAAGTACAGCATAAGGAATATAGTCAATAATACTGTAATAACTATGTATAGCGGCAGGTAGGGTAATAGATTAATCAGGGGGTTCATATATATATATGTATGTATGTGTATATATATATATATATATATATATATATATATACATACATACACACACACACACACACATACCTGAAAATAATATAAAATAATATTGTATGTCAACTGTAATTGGAAAAAATATATAAAAAATATAAAATAAATAAAATACATGAAGAACTCAGTCAACTCAATAACAAAAAAGATAAAAACAATCCTATATTTTAAAAATGAGCAAAAGACTTGAATAGATATTTACTCAAAGAAGACATACTAATGACCCACAGGTACATGAAAAGATGCTCAACTTCACTAATCATCCGGGAAATGGAAATCAAAATTACAATGAGATATTGTGTTGTGCCTATAGAATAAATATTATATAAAAAAAAGAGATAAGAAGTGTTGGAGAGGCTGTGAAGAAAAGGTACCCCTTATGTACTGTTGGTGGGAATGTAAATTGGTACAGCCACTGTGGAAAACAGTTTGGATGTTCCTCAAAAAATTTAAAAATAGAAGTAACATATAATTGAGCAATTCAACTTTTAGGTTCACATCTGAAGGAAATGCAATCACTATCTCAAAGAGATCTGCACCTCCATGTTTATGACAGCATCAATCATGATTGGCAAGACATGGAAATAACTTGTGTTTATCAACAGATGGACAAATGAATGGATAAAGAAAATTGTGTGTGTGTGTGTGTGTGTGTGTGTGTGTGTGTGTGTGTATGTGTAGTATATGGCCTTAAAAAGAAGGAACTCCTGATATTTATGACAACATGGATGAACCTGGGGCATTAGGCTAAGTAAAATAAACCAGACCCAGAGAAACAAGTATTGCATAATCTCATTTATATGTAGAATATAATGAAATAACCAAAAACCTGAATTCATAGTAATAGGGAGTAGAATAGTGTTTGCCTGGGCTGGGTCATGGGGAATTATTGTTAGATAAGTACAGAGTTTCAGTGAAAAGAATTCTGGAAATGGGTAATGGTGATGGTTGCACAATATGAATGTACTTTATACCACTGAATTGTACATTTAAAATGATTAAGATAGTAGTTCTATGTATATTTGAAGAGAGAACATTTTTAAAAAAAGAATTGAGTTTCTGGAAATTTAAGATATTTTGTGACTCCTTTTCTTATTTAAAGATTGTGTTGTAGCAGGCTTCCTCTGACACTGCTCCAGTGTTTGAAAGATGGCATTTCCTCATTCCTGTTAGGTAGGAATGGAAGTGCAGGTTCTTCAATTGGCCTCCCTTGATATCCAGAGTGCAAGAGGGACTCCTTATTACTACTGTGCAAGGTTGAGAGTCCCCACTCCCATTAGGCTTCTGCTGATACCAAATGCTGGGAGAGGCAGAAGCCTTATTACTGCACTCCATATGGCCTGATATAATGGGATAGTGGCCTTTTTACTGATAAGGGGTAGTGATGGTCCTGGTTCTCTACAGGTCTTCACTGACACCACCCCAGTGGGGATGGAGGAGTGCCTCACTGTTGCTGGGTGGCTGTAGATGTCTAGGATCCTCACATTGTCTCCAATGATACTGCCATGGATTGGGGGCAAGGTGGACTCCTTACCCTAGAGGTGGTGAAATTTTTGTCTTTCCACTAGATATTCTCTGACACCACCACAATTAGAAGGGTGAAAGGCTCTTTATTACTGCTGGATGGGAATGGAAGTCCAGTCTCTCTTCATGGTCTTTATGACATTTGAGGTGGTGGGTGGAACTAGTTTTTACCCAGAGAGGATAAAAGTTCTGGCTCTCCACTCACCTTTCTCTGACATCACCCTGGCAAGGTCAGAATCTGGAGTGCTTCTTTACATTCATTCAAGATTAAAAATCTAGGCTCTCTACTTGACCTTCACAGGAAGTAGGGGTTGGAATGCACTGCAGTTTTTTCTATGGTGTTTGGCAGTTACTGTCTAAACGTTTTATTCTTGGAAGGAATTTAAAAAATTATGTTTATTCCATATTTCTGAAAGCAAGAGTGCCCTAAGTGACTCTTGAAAAGTATGTATATTACATGCCTTAGTACTAACAACAAAAATCAGCTTAAATATTGAACTCTAAGTAATAGTGTCATTGTTGTTTTTGTTATTGATTTGATTTTCCTTCAAAAATCATGGGTTAAAAATTCCAGAAATGATTTCTGTGCAGACTAACACTGAGCACACAAATAAATTATATACACAGTGGATAATGGAAGCTAAGTTTCTCCCTGTCAGCAAAGGGGGTTGCAATCATTGAAAGGGAGAAGGTTGAAATGAATCCTCTGTTGAACTGGAATTGGAGTAACAGTACAAACCCATGTTTTTTAATATGAATATAAAATAGATTAAAATATGGACACACACATCTCCTAGATCTGTCCTCTGAGAGTACCTACTAGCAATGATAGATACCTCAATAGCAGTGAGTACACTTATCACCCAGGTCTTGGTTTATAAACACCACTACCCACTGGAAAAATAAACAGAACTCCATGGTGAAATGTATGATGCCTGGGAAGGGAAACATACAATATATGTATGCAACATCTTGCTGTGCCCCGAAATAAGAAATGCTCAAAAAATGATGGAGTTGTGTCAAATGGACTCAAGAGTCAACTTGAAGGGGTCTCCACTAACTAATGAAATCTGTAACTATTTGCATATTTAAATAAATAAACTTAGTAAAAAATTATAATGTATTTAATAGAATAATAATCAATGAGTCAACACATACATATATTCTTACATGAGAAGGGAAATCTCTTTATAGCAAAAAAAATCTACAGTAGAATTAAACTTAAAAAGTAGAACATATGATGAAAATAGAAAGTCATCTCTGGACAATAAGCATGGTAACTAATAATTGAATGAAGCAAGAATCATCAACAGATACTAAAACTAGTGGATGAAAAAATGGACATCATGTGCATGGCTAACCCTCCAGAAGAGAGTCTAAGCTGCCTACGCTTGTCTTTGAGGTTTTTCTTCAATCTGGCCCCAACCTACATTTGTTCCTCTTGTCACCGTTGGCCTGGGCCCCCCAATACAATCTGCCTATGTCTTTCACTTGCCCCTCTCCACACCAAAACAAATTTTTAAGATCTACTCGTTCTACACGTGAGCTCTTTTGTAGTTCAGTGCTCTGGCAGAGACAAAAAAAGTTGGGGCCAGGCCCACGATTTATACACCATCACACTTCTTCCCTGTTTTCATTCCATGGCTACCAGCTCCACCTTCACCAGGACATCCAACTACCTACCCGAGAACCTTCCCCCAGGACTCTGCCAGGCACACATTCTTTCGAACATATATGGGCTCTTAGGTGTTGTCCTGGAAGTGCACAGATCACTACTACCCATTAGCTAGAAATAGTCACAGAACCCAAATAAAACTTCAAAGGTGGCTGGGAAATGTAGGGGAGTTCATGGAAATTTAAGAAACACTAGATTTTTGTTGTTGGTGGTGTTGTTTATATTTTGCAAAATGCTATATTTTTCTCATATACTTTCATAGATAAGTAAAGTAAGACACACAGAGAAGAAAATACTTACCCAAAATCACACCACTGGGGAAAGGTAAAATTAGAAGATAGGGCCCTTTGATGGCAAAGTCCAACTTCTTTCTACAACCTCCTGCTGCTTCTGTCCTCCTAGAGCTCATAGTATCCCAGCCCTTTTCCATATACTCACATGTTCCATCACTTAAGATTTTGATGGTAAGCAATGGGGTATTGGTAAATGGTTAACAATTGGTTCTCAAAACAAAACAAAACAAAACAAAACAAATCTCTGATTAGTAGTCTCTGTCACTTTTAATGGAATAAATAATCCCAGCATGACCAGTTTCAAGTTACCAATTTTATTGCATGCAAAGGGAGGACGATGTGCACACAGGTGCAAGCTGACCTCAACATATCACTGGTTATATATAATAAGAAGGTTTTTTTTTTTGCCAGCGTAAATAAATGGATTTTATTAGATATCAGAGACTCACAGAACTGGAGGGAGACTGGAGAAGATAACTTGAAAACTGGTAAGAAAGCACAAAGACAGAAACAGTCTGTGCTGCCTTGGGGCTAAAATCACATAAACCATTTTTTTCCACTCTTGTGTCAATCACTCAAGTTCCAAAGGCCAACAAAAAGGCAAGTGATTGAGTAAGAATAGGTTGCACAAGATGAAAGCACCCTTCCCCACAGAAAGGCCACCCCAGTCCCACAGAGCTTGGGTGTTTCACACCATCAAGTAGAATAACCAGCATCCAGAAATGCTGGCACCACAGCCCAGACTTGGAAGTACCATAGAGATATGGGGCCAATAAGGCCTCAGGTTATAATTCCCCCAGGCCCTAGAAAAAAGTCAGGATCTAGGTCTATCTGAAGGAGGGGAGCCTGACAGTGAGGACAACAGAAAAGGGAGGGGCTAGAACTCCATACTGTTGTCTCCTTCCTATTAATCCTCTCAGAAATGTGAATATCACCAGAGAACCTGAAGCCTTGGATGCTCACCTTCCTTGCCCACTGAGTCCTTCCCAGGAGACTTAAATTGCCTTTGCTCTTGGTTTCTTCTATCCCAGGACTTCCTGCTTCTGCCCTTGCCCACATGCTTAGGTACTACCAAGCCACTGAGGAAGTTATAGCCTAAGCCTAATTTCATCCTCAGTGACAGCTCTGCTTTCAGCAAAGACCTGCAGCTCCAGCCAGGTCCCTATTTACAGTAACAGCCAAAAGGCCGTCTAGTTCTGCACAGAGCTTTGTCTTTCACAATTCTTGTTCTCTAAGCAACAAAGTTTCCTTTTTCCCTGCAGAAAGGAAGAAACCATTGTGCAGCCTCCACTGTCCATAAGACCTTGTCTTTGAGATATGGCCCTGGTCCTGTGGTGTGGGGACTGTGAGGCCTTTCTAGAGGGACAGGTTATGAGAAGCATTTTTAGAGGTGAGAAGGGGGCCCTATGAGCAATGTGGCTAGGGGTATGAGATCTTCCTTTTTATACAGGAGACTTTGATACCTAGCTCAGTGTTCTTTGCTTCTACTCCTGCCCCATCCTGGATTTATTTCATTTTCCACATGGATAATACAAGCAACACCCTGGAGTCCCAGCAACATCATCTCTGGGAATAGCTGTCTCCCCTTCAACCACCCATGCTCTGAACCTTGTAATTACCTGGAATCTTACCTCCTGTCTCCTTAAATGTAACTGTCTGACTATCTATGCCCTTTCTCATTACTTCATCTTTCAGCATCACTCAAGGACATATAGCAGCATATCTTTCACATATGAATCACTTAAATGACATTTATAAACCATATTAGTTCTTGGATCTCATTAACACTCATGTTTACCAATTGCTCCTTTATTTCCCAATCCATTTAGCCAATCAACTCCATTTTACACCTGTTAAAAGCTAATTTACCCCTCAGTCTAGAACTGAGGCCCTTTCTCTCCCATACAGACAGACATGTTGATCTCTCTCTAAAACAGGGAAAAAATGGGAGCACATCTATTTCACTTTGCAGTTTCAATGTTTATTTCTGATACCAAAACGTGACAGCACACAAGGGGAAAAAAGCAACAGACAAGGAACATCAAATAAATTTATCTTGCATGCCACTTTCAGTTAATAGGATGTGGCTCTCTAGATAGCTGTGTTTAGGACTCCGAGGCTTCAACCTCACTCAGGGGAAAGACTATTGCAACTGATTAGCAATATCTGTGAAAATAAGAAAGAAAAAAATTAAAGATCTATATCTATCAAATAATAATAAATATAAATACCAAACAGTGCTTCTCCATACCACTCTCATCTCCCCGCCAAAGGTTTCCTACGACTCCCAGTCTGTGCACATAAATACATTCACACGTACCCTACACCTCCCAATGACCCAAGTTGCCCAAACCAAAGTGATATACATACCCAACATTTCACTCAACCCAGAAGAAACCAATGGCACCAAAGTTGGCAGCAAAGTTGGCAGTGGCTGTACCACCAGGGCCAATAATGGGGCCAGTAAAGGTCTGAGGAAATCTGGAGCGGGCATTCTGGTGGTATCTGGCCCAGAAGGTAAATGGAATTCTGGACCAAGGATCTCCAAAATCTCCTTCCTCATCCCAGGTCAGCAGCTCAAACTCAATGTCATCCCAGCTCCAGGGCCCAGATACGGCTTCATCTCCAATCCCCATGCGGGTTCTCGCCTCAGCCCGGGCCTCAGCCTCAGCCGCAGCAGCATCCAGAGCATCCAAGGCCTCATCTGCGGCCTCCATGAACTGTGCAGTCCAGTCACGAGGGTCTCTCTTCTGAACCTGAGATAAGAAAGAGAAAATAAAATAAAACCCATAATAGTATTAGTTAATATTTACGAAGCACCTACTATGCATTTAATACTTTACTTCATGCTATTGTTTGCTTAATACCATCAAATACCATTAATAACACAGGACCTAATGTATTTATTATTAATACCTAAAATTTCATTCCTGCTCTGGATCTTTCCCAGCCAGTCATACCTCACCCTTTGACCCATCAAGTCTGAAGCAGGTCCTCTTTTACCTCTGCAATGAATCTCAGCACTTTCATCTTGCTAGTCTCATGATAGGAACGGAGGCCCCAGAGGAACTCATACTCAGGAGGGTTGCTGTTTGGCACTCGTCTATAGTCCAGGTATCTTAGAAAGAGCAAGAAGATATTTGTTTCTATCAAAGTAGAATAGTAGTCCATTAATGCCTAATAGTCCTAGACTTTGAAACTCCAGGTAGCAATGCCCACTCTAAGACTCATTCCTAAACACGATCAGAGTACTGACCCTCTTAATAATCAGGCATTTGAACTCCTATGTCAGTGTTTCTACACTTAGCAGTCTCCTAGATCGGCAAGAAAGGTTTATGTAGGGCCAGAGAAAGGACAACACTTAATCCCATCCCATCCCACCACAGTTCTAGCTCCAGGTTCTTATAATCTTGTCAGTGAGCCACATATATGCCCAATGCAATGATTACACTGCAGTGCAAAAGCCTCAACCAGGCCCTGCCTTGGAGATGTCTTCTATGGGAATGGTGGACAAGTTTCACTTGCAAGATAACTAAACTGTAGAAAAATTCAACCACAAGGAGTAGACTCAATAAATACTTCTGAGTGACATGTGTTTCAGTATGCATATGTATAGGTATAGTTAGTGTAAAAAATGAGCGTGGGAAGGACTTTCTGAGGCTGACTAACACACTGAACTCATGAGGACCAGACAAATCCCCTTAGGCATTACTTACCTTTGTTTTACAAACTCATAAGTGAGAAGTTTCCTTAGATCTCCAAGGAGGGGATGTCTCACCCTAATAGTAACAACAAAAACAAAAAAAAAGCCATAATCAGAGACCATGACACCATGACATTGCCCAAAGTAAAGCTTTCCAACAAAGAAGTCAAAGATGAGAGAATAGACAGAGTTCAGGACTATTTCCCCATCTACCCAGGTCACATTCTTGGGCTCAGTACCTCCCCAAAACCCCTAGATCACCAGGCTGATGAAATCCTGGAATCATTCTCTATTGTCAATGGATAGTATAAACAGGCAAAAGACGAGAGAGCCTAATCATACCCAGGACGCAGTCCCATCTTGCGTAGTGCCTCCCAGAGGACAGCTGCCATGGGAGGCAAGGGGAGACAAGAGACAAAAATTGAACAAGAAACTCAGGCTGTAGCCAACCCCCAGTTGCAGATCCAGCCACTCACCTTCACTGGCACGGTTGCCATTCATGAAGATGATGCCCAAAATCACTAAGAGGAGACCCAGCTTGGGTGTGTCTTTGGTGCTAAAGGAGTACAAAAAGAATGTGCTTTTAGCAGCCATTTGCACAAGACGCCCCAGGCAGCTTACCCATCTAGCTTCCCCAGTATTCCTCGGCTAGGGGATAATTCTACTCAGCTCTGCCCATGACCTGCTATGTGACCATCAATCTTGGACCCTGACCTGTACCCAGAAAAAAAAGCACCACTGAGAAAGGCAATGTTCCACCTCCATTCCCATCTTACGTTCCCAGTATGCCAGCCAGGGACTCGGGAGTACTGATGAGAATATAGAGGTGTTCGTCCTTGTCAATTTCTTTGAGTTGAATCCCAAATTTCTACAGGGAAAAGAAAACAGACTATGAAATTACAAAATCTAGCATAAGATACCCACACTCAAGTTGTTCACCTTCCTGTGAGACTTGCTCTAAACTCCCAGTAAGAATCCCATCTTTTAAGTCAAGACTTTCCCCATCATTCCTTTCTCTTAGGGCTGTCTTCTTACCTTCTCCAGGACAAAGCACGCACGTTCGATGATTTCTGGATAAACATCAGTGTATTCACGGATGATATCCCTCAGCATTTCTGTAGGAGAGAGGAGGGAACACTTGGGCTAAGCAGAGGCCATAGAGCTTCAGCTCCTTTGCCAGCCCTGCTGGGAAGAGCAGTTAGTGTCCTCAAGGGTGAAAAAAGGAAGAATCAGCCATGGAAGAAGGGGACTGAAGGGGAGGGATAGGTAAGGACAAAGACCTGGAAGAGGGCACTGGATGCCTACCTGAGCGTTTGATGGGTACCTTTGTATAATCTTTAAGCATCAAGTACTTGACCAACTTATTTGCCTGGAAGGGGAAAAAGAAATCTTTAAAGTTATATTTATAGAAAACTTAGGTTGAGTTATAGAAGGAAGGATGACAAAGAAAAGAATAAGACAGGAGAGGTGACTGGGGAGTTACAGTGCTTACTCTTTCCTGAAGAAGGGCCACATCTCGGGGCTGTGAGGGACCCAAGTTCTGTGAGGCACGTGAGTTGGGAGAGGGGCGCAGGTTTGGTGAAGGTCGCAGGTTCTGCCAGTCAGGTGGAACTGGCCAATCGGTGGAGATCCAGTCAGGTGGGAGCGGCCAATCCGTGGGAAGTGGCCAATCAGGTGGGAGTGGCCAGTCGGGTGGGAGTGGCCAGTCAGGAGGGCCTTGCCAATCTGTAGGACCCTGCCAGCCTGGTGGGGTCTGCCATCCAGGTGGGGCCTGCCATCCAGGTGGATTCTGCCAAGCCAATGGGTTTGGCCAGACAACTGGACCAGGCCAGACAATGGGATTTGGCCAGATCACTGGGTTCTGCCAGATCACTGGGTTTGGCCAGATTACTGGGTTCTGCCAAGCAACTGGGTTTTGCCAGGCTGGTGGGGTCTGCCTAGCTGGGGGGCTCTGACGTGCTGGTGGGGTCTGCCTGGCTGGCTGGTTTTGCCAGCCTGATGGGCTCTGCCAGGCCAATGGTGTCTGCCAGAGCACATTAGGGGGTGTGCCAGGTGGGTTCTGAGTGGTAACTGGAATTGGTGCAGATCTCCAGGTCCCTGAAGCCAGTGGGGCTCGCCTCTGATCCCCACTGCTGTTCTCTTCCACATTCAAGTTATTAATCTGCATTATCAAAGAGAAGGAAGGTCCAGAGTCACCAGGTGCTTGTGTCTTCACCCCATCTTTTCCAGGAAGGTCCCCTAAAACCCTCACCTGTGAGTGACAGCCTGACCCACTAGCCAATCGTCACCCTGAGTCTTGGGCTTGTCTTTCACTGTCTTCCAAGCGGGAGTTTCATCTCTGAACCAGGCCAGCAGCAACCCAAGGGTGGGGTCTGAAGCTGCTCCTCTTCCTATGTCCACCACTGGCTCTGCTTGTACCACCCTGGACAAGTCACTCAAGTCACTTCACCTCTCTGGGACTTAGTTTCCTTCTCTGTAAAACTGAGGCTATGATCCCTAATTCATATGAGGTACCTTGAAGATTTTAAAAGTGAGATAGCTGTGTGAATGTGCCTGGCTCAAGACCTAACACATGGAGACTGCTATTAAAATGAAAACTGAATTACATACAGGATGTATATATTATGTCTCATCTCCCATAAGTCTGTGAACACTCAGAGAGCAGGAATTATCACATTCACCTTACCATCCCTTATAATCTAGTTGAACACAGGCAGATATTGACATAAATATAGACATAGATAACTATATATTTGTTTTTAGAACAAATAACCTCAGAGAAGAGAGAGCCCAAAGCAAAATGTAGCTAGCAGGGATCTCACCTTGCGGGTCCTCTTGCCCCGAATTATAGTCCTGGACTCCAGATTCTGAGCCTGGGAACCATCTGCTGACATCTGTGCAGCTGCATTATCAGATTCAGAGGTACCTGGGTCAGCCTCTCTGTCAGCCTGGGAAGTGGCTATCTTGGCCTGGTTAACATTCTGGGTCTGGGTATCAGCTGTTGTGGCCTTAGTGGTATCATTCCAAGCCTTGAAGGCTGTTTTAGGCTGAGTGTTGGCCATCTCACTGGCATTGAGAGACTGAGAGAAACTGTAGGTGGCATTTGGGCCCACCTTAGTAGAGGCATTCTGGGCCTTAAAAGCCATCTCGGAATTGGTGGTTGCTGCCTGGGAAAAATCATAGGCAGCATCTGGACCCTTCGGGGTGGCTTTCTGGGTCATAAAGGCTGCCTTAGGCATTGTCTCCTTGGCATTAACAGCCTGAGAGAAATCGTAGGCAGCATTTGGGTCTTTTGTGGTGGCATTTTGAGCCTTAAAGGCTGTTTTAGGCTTAGCTGCAGCTGCTGAAACCTGATTATCAGCCATCTCACTGGCTGCTGGGGGCTGTGAACTCTGGGGACTAGAATTCAGTCCGCAGGCAGCTGCTGGGGCCTGGTTGGTAGGTGGAGCCTCTGAGATCTGGATAGCCTCCATCAGGGTCTGCATAAGCAAGGTGCTGTCTTCTACGGAGGCCTCAGCCTGCAAATACAGGGAGAAAAATTAAATCTCTGGGCCTCCAAAGTGGGAGCCAAAGGGTAGGCAGAGCAGTGCACGGGAGGTGCAGTAGGGTGGTTGGTGCTTAAAGAGAAGGGCTGAGGCAGATGTTGACAGCTGGCAAGGGTCGAAGGAAGGCAAGGGAGTTGCACTGGTAACAAAACAAATGGCAGGGGCTGATTGAGGCAGGGGCTAAAAGAGGGGTGGGGTGGAAAGAGGAGTGGGGGCAAAGTGGAACCGTGGGGTGATCAGTGAATGAGGTTACAGCAGAGCGGTGTGTGGTAGGTAGGAGCTCTGGACTGGGGACCATAAGAGGGTGCCACTGCGAGGACTTGAGAATAAGGGGGGGGGTCGCAGAGAGCAGGGAATGAGGGAGAGATGGAGGGTGGAGTTAGGAGGTTGGGCGAGGGGGTGGCAGACTGCTCTACAAACGTCAGGACTATGGGAAAAATGGTTCCTTATCCAACCCGCATTATCTGGGCAGATTGCCCTGACTACTAACAGGGTCTCCCCTTTCTCTGAGCAGGGACTGATGGCTGAAAAGGGACGGCCCTCCCCCATTGACCCCCCTGAATAAACCCTGAGAATTTGAAAGACGACGGTATCTACCACTAAGAGGGCAAATCGAATCTAGGTGTTTGGGCAGCTAGGGGCCCAGGGGGAACTGTCAGCTGGGAAAATGGGGAGGAAGAGTGGAGATCTCACCTGGAAGCCGAGGAGGCCCGCACCACAGTCCATTTTCTGAGCCATGGCTCCTGTCCCTCTGGCAAGAGCAGAGCCTGGGGGGGGGGAGGTGTGGAGGAGGAGCCGGGCATTAATACCACGGAGGGCAAATACGAAGAACCATATTTGTGGGTGGGATGGTTGGGGTTTGATTGTGGGGACAGGTGAAATGCTGAATGTGAGGAGAATGCGCTGGATCGACGTAGGAAATTTGAATGGGTGTCCAAATGGAGGTTCTGAATCTCGAGAAGCTACTGACGGGGAGAAGCTTCAAATCGGAGTTCAAAAAGCACATAAGAGTTCTGAATCTAGAAGGACTGGGTTGGCAGTCGCACTTGGGAAATTGAATGGGTTTTGAATAAGGAAGAATCAATCAATCGTATTAACAGTGCAGATCCAGGTTGAGAAATGTAGAGATTTTGAACGATGGGAAGGGTTCAGAGAGCAAACGGGGATTCTGAATAAGGTAGGATTGGGTGAGGGGTGCAAATCAGGGTTTGAGGAGCGAAAAGGGGATCAGAATCCGGGGTAAAAGAATAGGGATGAAAAATGGGAGGCCCGCACCAGGGGGCAGATGCCGTCTGGGGGCTAATTCTCACCTTGCCTCAGGCCCCAACCCCAACCCCCTCGTTGCTTCCCTTCTTCACGACTCAGAGGATCGGGGTTGCAGTGCTAGGCTCTCAGCCGCACCCTCTCCTTGTCCAGGAGAAAATGCCAGCGCGGCAGCTAGAACGACCCCGCCTCTTCGCCTAATATACCACCCACCGCCTCACATGATTGTGCGCATGCGCAAGACCAGACCGACCAAATAAGAGTCCTAGCCGCTTTCCCAACAAAAGCCTCCTACTGAATACCATGGTGCGCATGTGCAACGGGAGGCAGTGCCGCCCCTTTGCCAACACACCACCCCGCCACCAACCAGGTCTACAGTATACAACAATCCCTCCCTTTCCTCAACATCCCCTCCCCAAAACAGATGCCCTGTGCCTCTAGGTCCCACCCCTTGCCCTAGACACCAACTCCCTACCTTTTCCGCAATGCGTCTCGGTTCTATCCCTCCCCTCTCAGGGCCCCTCCTGTCAGGTCAGCAAGCATCTCCACCCCCCAGCACCGCCTAGGTCACTATTAAGGAGGTCTCGATGTAGGGTCTCTAACTGAAAGAAGTGCTAGACTCTACTTTGGGGCTCAGGAAAAAGAATGCCAGAGAGGATACACTATTGGAGGTAGGAAAAGTCCTCTCGCCACGTGACTCTACATGATCCCCCTCAAAAGCTCCCAGACTAAAAAAAAAAAAAAATTAGCTTCTTTCTTGCCCTTTGTGCATTTCCAGCCTTGGGCTTATTTTGTGTGTGGAGGCAGGGAGGAAGGGAGGGAACGGCACAACTTGTACATCACAGAATGATCTTTGCTAGGGTTTTTTCTCCTCTCACAGCTGCCCTGGGAGGCAAAGGTCTCCATTTTACAGATCAAGACTCTAGATACGCTTCATGAACTAGACAAAGGCCACAGATCCAGTAAACAAAAAATGCAAAATGTGGGCCTGGGTCTCTTCCCCATTCCAAAACCCATGTTCCAATAGCGTGGGCCTGAGGACTGTGGCACCCTCTGCTCTTCGTTTTGAGTGAAAGCCCCACTCCCCACACCCCCTTCTCTGTCAACATCTGTCCCAAACAAGATAAGTTTGTGTTCTGTGAGACCTAAGCTCCTGCTCTGCACCGAGGACACAAGTAGAGGTCCCCAGCCCCACCCCTGCCTACTTTACATCAGTCCATCCTACACAGAGTAGGGTTCACTCCAGCAAACTTTCTTCTACCTCCAAGTGTATCTTCTCTGGCCATTTCTTTTCCTTGGCCCTAAAGTACATGAGCTTAGCAGGAGCCTAGCACTTGTTGAAATTAGAGATTCCACAGAGACCTACTTAATAGTGACCTAACTGGTGCTGGGCAAGGGAGTGGAGATGCATGCTGACCTGACTGGAGGGGCCATGAGAGGGGAGGTATAGAATAGAGGCCCACTTCAGAAACAGTATGGAGCTGGAGTATGAGGCAAGGGGCTCACTCCCCACTCTGACTGTCAGGCTATTTCTCGTGAGTGGCATAAAGGCATAAACACGCTGTCCCTGAGGCCTCCGTGGCACCTGCTGGAGCAGCCGGGACAATCACTTGTGTGTCTGAGCCATGGCGAGCCCTGATTCAGAGTAAATGTTTGTCCGTGTTCCTTCCAGGGCAATTCTTGAGATAAAGTGCAGGGCCAGTCTGTCACTAGCCATATGAGCCCACTCAGTTCACTCCACTTTTCTGAGCTGGCTTCTCATTATGCAAAACAGAAGTGCAAGGAGCACTTATGCGGGTCCTGCTCAAGGACACACATGCCTCTGTCCTTCCAGAATGACTGGAGAGACTCAAAAAGGCAGAAAATGACATACAGATGTGAGGTGACCCAAACTGAACAAATACTTTCCAAAAATCAAAGGCAGATCTTTGTACATTTCACATTTGTTCTGGCAGCAGCTCCTGCCAGGAGTCTGAATGTGAAAGGAAGCTAATGCTAGGAAAGCCCACAGTATTTGGTCCCTAAGGGCCAACATCAATTCTGTCTGGTTGGATGACTTCCCTCATCTGTTGCATAGCAACCTCCCCTGTCAGCTGCCTGTTTTTCCTCAGCACTTCCTCTGTAAAGTGTCTGCAGTGGGACGTGATCAGACTCAGAAAGGTCTGAAACACCATTTTATATGCTGCTTCCATATCTGTATCTCCAGTCTTGACTTGGCCTCTGAATCTTAGATCCATAATCCTACTGCCTACATCACTTCTTCAAGTGGATATGTCTCTATTATCTTTTCTTGAAAAAAAAAATGTATTGGGGATAACAATGGTTAGTAACATTATATACATTTCATGTAGTGTTTTCAAAATTAACAGGTCATAATCTGATTCCTCTATATATTCTCTTCATCAACATTGTGTGTTTCTCCTTTAGTCATGTCCTTCTCTCAACATTAGATTAAAAGTCTTTTGAGGAGATGGATTTTTCTTTGTTTTATTCACTGCTATATCCCCAGGGCTTTGAACGATGCCTAGCGTATTTGATAATTCTCAAAAAGTATTTAATGAATGAATGAATCCAACCAACCACTCTTTTGCTCAAACAAGAAACCTGAAAAGCATATTATTGCTTTTCTTTTTTGGGATGAATTCACTTACTTTTTCTCATTGTACAAATATTGCATATTAATTGTTAAAAATTCAGATATTACCGAAATATTTTAGAAATTAAGTGAACATTACTCCAAATCTCACCACCTTGAAATAACTGCTATTAAGATTTAGACATAACACTTTATGCATATTAATTCTTATATAAATGGAATTATATATGCTCTATTTTAAACTGTGCTTTTGCTTACTGCCTCCCACTCCTTTCTTTCACATCTACCCTCATCTGCCAGACTTGCATTTTAACAACCATTTTTTATATCCTTTCATGTTCAAAAAGTCTTTTGTTTTATAAAAAATAAGATTATAAGCACTTTAATGCATCTGGCTTATTTTAGTTAACGCTAGTCTAACAATGATTCATTCTTTAACATTGCTGCATAATATTTCATAGATAGGGATGTACCACAGTGTATTCAATCATTTCTCCACTGGTGGTCATTTATTTTAGTTGCAGGGTTTTTTGTTTGTTGGTTTTGTTTTTGGCACATACAAACAACAATGTGATAAAATACTTGTACATATATCCTTATATTTTAATGCTTAATGTTTTTATTCCTATGACATCAGATGCCTGGGAGTAAGACTGACATACTCTATAGCAATTAGTATTAAAATCTTTTCAATCTTTTTGCCAATCTGATGTGTGTTTTACTGGTTCTCTATGTGGTTTTAATTTACATTTCTGATAAGTAAGTAGTGGAACACATTCATATATTAATGGCCCTATTACATTTCTTTTGTGCAGTACTTGTGTCTTTTACCTATTTTTCTTGTGTCTTACTATTTTTCTTTGTCTTACTAACTTTTAGGACTTCTTTATACAGTCCTACAAATGCTTATTGAAAACCCTTAGGGCTAGATGTATTTCAATTTTTTCACATATTAGTAAGATAATACGGTGTGTATACTCTACTCTATTAAATAATAGTTACAACTGCAAAAGCCACAAAGGCCAGATATTCACTTCTTCACATTCCCTTAGCAGGTAAGAGAATATGATCTATAGGATCTACCACTATGGCAGGATCCTAAAGACCACCCTTGGATTCAATGATTTGCTAGAACTCACAGAATTCAGAAAAAGTGTTATACTCACAGCTATGGTTTATTACAGTGAAAGGATACTGATTTAAATCATCACAGCTTAAAAGCACAGAGGGCAGAGTCCAGGACAAGACCAGGCATGAGCTTCCAGTTGTCCTCTCTCACTGGAGTTGTATGGCCAGTGTCTAATTCTCCCAGCAGGATGTGTGACAAACACGGAAGCTCGCCTGACCCTTGGTACCCAGAATCTTACTGGGAATGAGTCTGTAGGCATGGGACACCTGAGTGGCTGACCTTAGTTACTCAGTCTCCAGCCTATGCAGAAGTCAAACTAATACCACAAAGTCCAAGGCCCCAGTATAAATTACACTGTTAACGTAAATTCTCTGCTATGGCCCAAAGCCCCAAGTGAACAAAGACACTCTAAACTGGTAGGATAGTTCAAGAGCTTAGAGTTTATCTCCCAAGACTTTGTCAAGAGTCAGACCTTTCTTTGGAATGAGCAAAATATTTTTTTAAACACACAGGTTTTGAACATCCCAGACCTGCTGAGCCAACTCTTTAACTGCACAGTCACAACTTGTTCTGAAAGTATTGCTTCAAACATGGAAAGATGGAATCCAATGCCATATCTGTGGTGGTAGAAGCAGCAGTCATTAGAAAAATCCAGTTTCTAGGAGTAGCATTGGTAGCAGGGCCAAGGGCAGCATCCATTTAGTGTTCAGTGGTGGCAGTAACTGGATAATACGTTTGGAATGATTTTTGAAATACAGCTGTGCCAGAGGCTCTTAGCAAATTAGTTTATTAATTCTACTACTTTAAACAATTTTAGAAGCTTTTTATTTTTAAATTATAGATACACAGGAAATTGCAAACATACATAGAGAAATCCTATGTACTCTTCAGCTGCTTCCACCAATGAGTACATCTATATAATTATAATACAATATCAAAACCAGGAAATTGGCATTGATATGACATGTGTGTATAGTTCCATGTCCCTTTATCCCATATAGAGGTTTCTATGGTAATCACCACAGCCATCAAGATACAGAAGTATTCTATCACCACAAAGATTTCCCGGTACTACCCCTTTTTAGTCAAACTCACTCCTCTTCTCTCCACTATCCCTTACCCATGGCAGCCATTAATGTGTTCTCCATCTATGTAATTTTAACATTTTGAGGTTATAAAATTGGAATCATATGTCACATTTAGAGTCAGATTTTTTTTCATTCAGCATAATGCCTGTGAAATATATCCAAGTTGTTTTGTATATCAATCATTTGTTCCTTTTTATTCTTAAATACTATTCCATGACATCTGTATCACAGCTGGCTTAACCATTCACCCACTGAAGGACATCTAGTTGGTTTCCAGTTTGGGGCTATTATGAAAAAAGCTTCCATAAATATTTATTTATAATTTTTCTGTGAACATAAGTTCTCATTTCTCTGGGATAAATGCCCAAGAGTGCAATATGCTGGGTTGTAGAATAAGAGCATGTTAGTTTTATAAGAAACTGCCAAACTTTCCCAGAGTGGTTATATTATTTTACATTCCCACTAGCAATGTGTGAGTGATGCACTGTCTCCAAATCCTTGTCAGCATCTGCTGTCAGTACCTTTTAGCCATTCTGATAAATGGACAGTGATAACTCGTTTTGGTTCTAATTTGCATTTCCCTAATGGCTAATGATGTAAAACATTTTTACACATGCTTATTTGCCATTCATATATGCTCTTTAGTGAAATGTCTCTTCATACCTTTTTCCCACTATCTAATTGGATTGTGTTTTTTTAAAATTCTTTTTAGTGTTGAATCTTGAGTTTATACATTTTATGCATGAGTCTTTTGCCAGATATGTGATTTGTAAATATTTTCTCCCAGTTTGTAGCTTGTCTTTTCATCCTCTTAATAGAGTCATAAAGTAACATTTTTAGGAGTCCAGTTTATTGATTTTGTTTTACTTTAAAAGACTTTTTTATGTTATTTCTAAGAATTCTTCAATAAGACCTAGGACCTGAAAATTTTATACTATGGTATATTCTAAAAGTTTTATTATTTTAACTTTTATATAGAAGTGTATCATACATTTAGATTTAATTTCAAATGAGAAATAAGGTTTAGGTCAAGATGCATTTAGGGAGATGTGGGTGGCAGGACTATGGATATCTAGCCATTTTAGCACAACTTGTTTAAAAGACAATCCTTCCATTGAATTATTTTTGTTACCTTTGTAACAATTCAGTTGACTGTACTTGTGTGTGGCTTATTTCTGAGCCTTCTATTCAATTCATCTATGTGTCTATTCATCCACCAATATCACACAATCTTGATTACTGCAGCTATACAATAGTCTTGAAATTGGATGCAATTTTATTCTTTTTCAGAATTATTTTACCTATTATTCTAATTCTTTTGCTTTTTTTCATATCTTTTGGAATAATCTATATTTATAAAACATCTTGCTGGGACATTGATAACAATTGCATTCAATCTGTATGTCAATTTAGGGAGAACTAACATCTTTTCTGTGTTGATTTTTCTAATCCATGAATAAAGTATGACTCTCCTTTAATTTTGTTCTTTTAAATTTTTTTCATTAGAGTTTTGTGCTTTCTGCTGTTGTTGGGTGGCATGTTCTATAAATATTGATCAGATTGTTGGTTGATGATGCTGATTTTCTCTCTAGTTGTTCTATCCAATGTTGAGACAGATGTTGAAGTCTTTAACTATCTAAGTGTAAATCTGTCTATTTTTACCATCAGTTCGTTCAGTTTTTCTTTTGGATATTTTGCATCTCTGTTGTTTGCTGTTTACACAATTAGGATTGCTACGTATTCTTGGTTAATTGATCCTTTCATCATTATGTAATATCCTTTTCTATCCATGGTAAATGTCTTTGCCCTGGAGTCTCATTGCTATTTCTATCATCACTACTGTTTTTGTTTGATGAATATTTGCATGGAATATATTTTAACATTCTTTTACTTTCAACCTACTTTTATCATTATATTTGAACTGAGTTTCTTATAGATGGCATATAATTGGGTAAGATGTATTTATCCACTCTGCCAATCTCTGTCTTTCAATTGGTGTATTTAGACCATTTACATAGAATTAAATTATTGCTATATTAGTGCTTAGTGCTGCCTTTTTATTTTTGTTTTATGTTTTTTCCCCTCTATTTTTCACTTCTGCTTTACTCATGTTTTTAACTTCCTGTTAGTTAAACTTTTTTTTTATTATTTTTAGAATTCTGCTATGGTCTGAATATTTGTGACCCTCCATAATTCATATGTTGAAATCTTAATCCCCAAAGATGATTTAATTAGGTGGTGAGCCTTTGAGTCTGTCTAGGTAATAAGGGTAGAGCCCTCAGGAATGGAATTAGTGCATTATAAAAGAGGCTTTAGAGAGATCTCTAGCCCCTTCTACCATGTGAGGACACAGCAAGAAGGTGCCAGCTATAATCCATCAAGAGGGCCCTTATCAAATGTGACCACACTAGTGCCTTTATGTTGGACTTCTCAGCCTCCAGAAGTATGAGATATAAACTTCTGTTGTTTATAAGTTATGCAGTCTGTGGTAAGTTGTTATAGTAGTCCAAATGGATTAAGACAAATTCTATTTTGATTTCTCTATAATATAGTTTTTGAGTATATAAATTTGTAGACTTTTGTAGTGGTTGCTATAGGTATCACACTATTATATGTAATGTACAACAGTCTACTTACCATTTCAGAGGATAGAAACCTTAACTCTGCTTACATTTTTACCAACATTTATAATAGAATTTATACTTATAATTTATATTAAATATAAAATTGTTTTAAAAATTTCTTCTACATAAATTGAGAACTACTGCAGACAGTGCTAATATTCCTTCTTTAATCATCAATCTAGAGAACTTGAGAGGAAAAGGAAAGTCTATATATGATGAAACATTACTCAGCTATAAAGATAAATGAAATCCTATTATTTGCAACAACATAAATGGACCTAGCAGTGATTATACTGAGTGAAATAAGCCAGAGAAAGATAAATACTATATGACTTCACTGATATGCAGAATCTAAGGAACAGAAAGAACAACTGAATTGAAAATGATCCACAAATATAGAGGACAATTGAGTCATGACCAGAGAGAGTGGTGGGCTGGGGGAAAGTGGTGAGAGGTTAAAGAAGTACAAACTGGTAGTTGATAGAGGGCAGGGAGTTAGGGAGCACGACATAGGGAATGCAGACAGCAATGAGGTAATGGCTATAAGTAGAGCCAGAGGGAGGGTAGAGAAATCAGGGGGACTATTTCAAGGACTCTATAAATGTGTAATCAATGTATTGTATACTTGAAACTAATACAACAAATTTTTAAAAGTCTATTATTTTTACTCATATTTTACTTTTTGTTGTTCTTTTTTTCCTTGCTGATGGTCCAAGATTCTTTCTTTTATCATTTCCTGTCTTTTTTGAGAACTTCCTTTAGCCATGCTTTCAAAACAGATAGGCGGGTGACAAATACTCTTTAGTTTTCCTTCTGAAAATGTCTTGATTTCTTCATTACTGAAGAATATTTTTATTACGTATATAATTCCAGGATGACAGTTCTTTACTTAAAGCACTTAAAAAATGTTGTGGTCTTCATGGTTTCTATGAGAAATCTGCTGTCATTGGTTTGGTGTTCTCTTATAGGTGGAGTGTCATTTCTCTCTCTGGTGGCTTTCAAAATATTTTTATTTCTGCCTTTAGCTTTCAGAAGTTTGAAAATAATTTGTCTTGATGTGAATTTCCTTGACTGTATCTTGTTTGGAGTTTGCTCAGCTTCTTAAATCTATGAGATTATGTGTTTTTCCAAATTTGGAAGATTTTCAGCCACTTTTTCCATCCTTATCATTCTTCTTTTGTGACTGTGATGATTCTTATGTTAAATCTTTCATAATAGTCTGAATGCCTGAGGCTTTGGTCATTTTTGATTTTGTCTATATTTTTATCTTTTGGTCAGATTGGATCATTTCTATTAATCTTAAAGTTCACTGATTCATTCTTCTGTCATCTTGTCAGCTGTTGAGCTCATCTACTGAGGTTTTTTCTTTTTAAGTTCTCTTATTGGATTTTGCAGTTATTAAATTTCTTTTTGATTCTTCTTTATGTTTTATATCTCTTTTGGAGAGTTTTTACTTCTTTGTTGAGACTTTCTATTTTGTTTATTTGGTCTAAGGATTCTCACAATTGCTCATTAAAACATTTTAATGATTGCTGTTTAAAAATCCTTGTTATATGATTCTAATATCTGTATCATACTGGTGTTGGTGTTTGTTGACCGTCTTTTCTCATTCAAGTTGTGATTATCATAGTCCTTTATGTGATAAGTGATATGATTGAATCTTGGATATTTCGCTTATTATGAGGATTTGGATTTTATTTAAATCTTCTGTTTTATTACTTGTGGGTGAAATTCCACATACCTATTTGGTCTCCGTTGATACGTGGGAGGGACAGGTCCTTGTTACTGAGGACTAAGTGAGAGTTCCAGCTCCATGTTAAGCTGACTGGGAGAGATCTAGGTGCTTAATTACATGGTGAATGGTTACCATTGTTAGTGCTGGATGGTGATAAAAGTTCTTACTCTCCATTAGGTCTTCTTTTGACACCACTCCACTGGCTAAGTGAAGAAGCCTCTAATTATCATCAATTAGAAATGGAGATACAGGCTCCCCAAACCGTCTATGACATCTTGAGGGCTGGGCTGTTTCCATTCTCTATTTGCCCTTCTCTAACACTTTGCCAGGGATTCTGAGATCTCATTTAAAGTCTGGCAACGGTGGAAATACAGGGTCTCTAGGTGGTTTTTGCTGGTAGGGGTGAGGCCATAGACTTTCCTCTGGAATTTAGCTAGAGTAAAGCAGTTATTGTCTTAATTTTTGTTTTCTCTTGCTATGTTGTCTTTATCTTTTGGATGTAGAGAGAGCAGACTTATATTGGGGCTGCTTTTGTGCTCTGTACCCTTTGGTGTTTCCAGTTTGCCAGCTTCTCCGATGGATGGATATATATATATATATATATATATATATATATATATATAATCATATATATATATATATATATATATATATATATATATATATATATATATATAATCAGAGAAGAATTTGTAGTGTTTGTGAGTCCTTGGTTTGGGAAAGAGTGTTTTCTCTTCCCTTGAAAGTCAGGGACATGCAACTCCCTTGCAAAGGGATGTGAGGAGGGATCCAAAGAATCTCTTATAAAGACTGGGAAAATATGCACAAGATAAGAACAAAGGGAAGTATCTTATCACATTTTGGATATCCAACAGTTTCTTTTCAGATTGAAATTTCTGGTGATCACTCAGATTTGACTTGCTTCTAAAGGCTTTTCTGCACTGACTACATTACTATGGCTTCTCTTCACTATGTATTCAACTATACTAAGTCACATTTTAACTCTGGTTTGAAAAATCACCCATGATCTCTATATTCATAGGGTTTACTTCTGCTGATAAATTCTCTAATGTTAACAAAATATGAAGCCTGGCTAAAGGCTCTTCAATGTTCTTCACACATGTTTTCTCACCATCATGACCTTCTTGGTGACTTATAATTTCTGAAACTGGGCTGAAGCTATGATCATGTAACCCACACCATGGGCCGCCTGTCCTATGTATTGGTTCCTCCTCATGTAGGACAGTGTCTGAGATTAGAGCACACTTACTCTAACACCATAGTCATGGAAGTTCCAAGGCTGGCAGCCGACCCTGTGAATATCTACTCTAAGCCTTAAACATCTATCTTTTGAAGGGAGGCTAATTTGCCTCTTTAGCTTGTCTTTACACTCAGAATTTTAAGTTCAGAGCCATGAAGAGTTACATTTGGAATATGTGGTCACTTTCCCTGTGATCCAAATTCTTCCTCAAATCCCTGATTTTGAATGAATTTCTTATTCTTGTTCAGGCTCTTTCTCCTCATCTGATAAAAAGTACAGCAGTCATTTATATCTGATACGTGGCAGCTGAGGAAAACAACCAGCTAAAAAAAGAGAGGAGAAAGAGAGAAAAGGAAAAAGAAAAGAAATTATATAATAATTCTCCACTGTATAGCTTCCTAAAAGGCAAGTCAGGGACTGGATATATCTTCCAACCTAAAAACAAAACAAAACAAAACAAAACAAAAAACAAAACAAAACAAAAAACAAAACACCCACTAAAATAGTGGGACAAAAATATGGAATAATGGTTTTCAAAACACTGGACATGAACATCAGATCATGAAGAATAGTGATCCCTGAGAGATGGGGAAATGAGGTGAGCCTTTTCTACTTGGAAGTTTCCAATATGTGGTGCAATAAGGTAGAATACAGTCAGATCCCAGTTGAGGTGACAGAGACAAGAGGCTGAAAGACCAAAGTGGCTAGTGTTCACTGAACAGAATACTAAAAAGAAGAGGTCCTGCCTAATGAATCTTAAAAGCAAGACTTGAAAAAGATTTTAACTACTTCTAAATAACTACATTTCATAATAAATCTCAAGTATATGTATAATAATACAAAAATATCTAGCACCAAAAGGTAAAAATTTACCAAAATTTTACCAAAATGTAAAGTTCATAATGCCTGGCATCCAATAAAAATAGCTAGGCATATGAAGAAGCAGAAAAATGTTATCCATCATGTGGAGAAAAATCAATTGATCCAAACTAAACTTACATAGATGTTATGTTTAGCAGGCAAGTACATTTAAAAAGTTATTATAACTCTGTTCTATATGTCCAAAAGCTAGAAGAATGGTCATGTTAAGTAGAGAAATCAGATATTTTTAGTAAGGTGCAAATCATATATCTAGTGACAAAAATCATAATATCTGAAAAATACCTGGATGAAATAAACATAAAATGTAAAAGCAGAGCATAAGTGACTTTGTTCATTCTGTTTCCTCTTCTGGGAACACTTTTTTTCCCCCTCCATCCTAATCATCCATCCATCCATCCATCAACCAGTTATTTCTGAATCTGCCTTCTGGTCTCAGCTCAATCATCACTTCCTCCTTACTTGACCTTCCTGAAAAGGTCAAATCCTCTTTAAACCTATTCAAAGAACCATGTACTTACCTTCCATAGTACTTATGAAAGGGTCAACTTCACAAATATTTGGGTATGTGATTAATGTCTGTTGTCTTCACAAGACAGCAACCTCCATGAGGGTAGAGAAAACATGTCTGTTTTTGCTTACCATGATATCCCCAGCATTTCAAACTGTGCCAGCCATATAGTGGCCCTGCACCCTGAATCCTGTCTGTATCTGCCATCTCTGGTATTCTGATCTATTAATTATACCTTCTCCTATATCTTCAACTTCTCCTCTACTGACTGTAAACTATGAAACATCCCTTCTTCCCTACTAAATACATCTTGATTTTTATTATGGGTGACAATGTTCCCAACTGTAAATTTACACTTCCCAGACACCCTAGCAGATGATGGTGGCCATGTGTCACAGTTCTGTCTAATGGATGTAGGTGAAAATTATTTGGTAAGATTTTGTGGAAAGCTCCATATCAAGGAAACTAATTCTACTGACAAGGTATTTTGACCTCTCCTCTTCCTCATCTTCCTACCTGGAAATGATGACTAGAGTTGCAGTGGGCATCCTGAGAGATTGGAGTCACATGCTAAGGGTCATGGAACTAAAAAATATATATGAGAGGCCTGAGACATTGATAAAATTATGAAGGTCTTAAATTTGGATTTGTTTTAGGTAAGATAAAGATATCTCCTCATCATTTTAAGCAACTCATTTTCAGATCTATTACTCATAGCCAAATACAATTCCAAATGCCCATCACAATATATGAAATATCTCTCTTTCCTTCCCCCTCCCCTCCCCTCCCCTCCCCATCTCTTCTCTTCTCTTCTCTTCTCTTCTCTTCTCTTCTCTTCTCTTCTCTTCTCTTCTCTTCTCTCTCTCTCTCTCTCTCTCTCTCTCTCTCTCTCTCACACACACAGACAGAGTCTGTAATACCCTCTCATTCATACATAATTCTTTTGATGACTTATTGACTTATATGATAAAATGACTATGATTTATGACTTATGATTTCCATGCACCTTCCTAATTCTCTAAACTATCCCTCTGACACATACGCTGTCTCTATTACTTCTATTTCTGGACATGCTGTCTTATCTTGTACTATTATGCACACAAAGTCCATACAATATCGTGACACTCACTGTCAAATACAACTAGCTCTAATTAAACCCCATTATCACATACACCATCTCCATCACCCATGGTCACAACTATATTAACTTCATCCCTACATTATGACAATGTCTACCCATGTCCATTATCATATATACAGTTCACATCCCCACTATTAAATTTTCAACATCCTCCAAAACTTCTTTCCTGTATGCTTATGCCATCTCCATATTACAGACCCAGAATCGACATCTACATTACCTCTACTCTCACACACATACATTTCCCATTCCTCACTGACACTTGGAAACCCTGTATTTTCCATACCATACACTTTATTCAACAATCCCATTCATACACTCATGATTTCCACACTCCAAATTATCATGCATTTTTCCATTCTCCCATTATCATACATTCTCACTGTACCTATCTGCCTCCACAAATATATACACTTCTTACTTCCCCCAGTATCAAACACACACAAACACACTATTACTTACACCACATACTTATCTTCCATCATCACATTACACTTTCCCCATTCTACCCATGTCTACATCCTCCTATTATTACTTGAAATGCCCCATCCACCATCATGCACAGTGATCCCAGTGTCTCATTATCAGTGTGTCCTTTCCCACTATTCTCTCCCCCTTCACACTCTCCCACACAACCACACACACATATGCACAATTCTCATCTTCCACAGCATGACACACACTGTGTCCATACCACCATTATCACACACATTCTGATCTTATACTGTCACTATCATTTACATTGCCTTGCTTTCATTTTCACAATGATTTCATATCATCCTATGCCATTACTCACATTGTCACCACCATCATACATACTTTGCACACATCACTTCTGCTATCAATACTCTCAATACTTTCTCCTTCTCTGTATCAAACACATGGCACAGATCGTCTACAACTTTATTCATGGTGCCCATCCCCTGACATCTCCTCATTTTGTCTCTCTTTTGTCCCTTTCTTTCTCCTCTCTTCTCCCACCTCCACCCCATCCCCACACTTTCTCAATTTATGGATATTACATGAACTGAGATTAATGTGGAGAAATGTCTTTCTTGAAGCCTTATTTCAAAGGTCTAAGAAAAGCAAGTAAAGAAACATATCATGCACAAAAGGTACAATATGTAGTGTTACCACTTGGTAGATAGTTCTGAATGTATTCCTTTTCATACATTTGCCTTTTACAAGCATTTCTTCATGTTTTGTTACAGCATTTAGATGAGAGTTTTAAATATTCCATTGATATGTCTTTAAATGATACTATGCGTTTAAGCTATTTGCACTATACTTAAGTTTTCCTAAAAGATCCTAGCAGCTTTTTTTTGCTACAGCAAAATTGTGATATTTTTGGTCCTGAAGCAATAGACAGGTTCGAGCAAATGGCAATACTGAATATACCACTGAGCTGTGTTAGAGGGAACTCTTAATCTTTACCGCTCAGATTTCCATGTAGAAGAACTTCAAATAGACTAACACTCCTGCTTTTCTTCCCACAGAGGGAGGAATGAGTTATACGGTTATTATGTTTAATAGAAATATCTGAGTGTGCTTGGCTTAAGCTCTTGCCCTCTGCTATTCTCTCAGGGTTCTGTATGCCTATAGAACACATGATTTCTGACTGGCTCCTTGCCATGCAATAAGGGGACTACTTTTGGCCTAGAGTCTTGTGGTTTTGCAACATTGTTTGCAATTGTCTGAGTAAGTCTCCCTAATTCTGTGGTCCAGTATTAGGAAGTCCACATTAAAACCATCTTCTCAAATAAGATTTATTTACTAATGATAATAATATTCTGATCTCCATCTAGCTGATTCCTAAATTCATATTTTAATTAGTTCTGAACCTAAGCAAAGAAGATAAGTGATACACGTTGATCCCTTACAATTACTATACAATGTAGACCATTGATATGTAAATTCTCTTTACTTGCTTTATCTGAATTTTAATACAGAGAACTTCCTATGTAAAATTTTGTATTGATTAACACTTGAGACAAATACTTGGCAGGCAGCAATTAAGATTAGGTCTAAATAAAAAAATTGTATGTCTATCACCCCTAGACTCCTGGTTTCCCCTGGACTAGGGAGTCCAAATTCTTAAGGGGTAGAGTTACCATAGTATGATGGTGCTCCTTAAAGTAATCAAGATGGTGGGGAGTAGACACTAATTGGATCTATATTCTTTGGCTGGACTGATAAGTCCTAGGAGGGCATAACTAAAAGAGCTCTTTCATGGGATGGGGTGGCAAACCTGTACATGAAATATTAGAAAAGGGTTAAATATCCATCCAGATGTATGGAAGCCTTATTAAAGAAAGACACATAAGTGAACCATTTTTTTGAGAGGCAGAAAAACCCTTTTGAATAAAAAACTAAAATTTAGTCTGATAGGATGTTCTTGTTAAAACAAGTTCTCTGGAAATTTAGATCTAACAGTCATTTTAGCTCTCTTTCTTTTTTTCTAGCTAGCTTTGTGCTAGCTTCTGAACCCTTCCATACAAACTTAAATACTTTGCTTGTCTATTCTCAGTGAAAGAACACCATTTCAGAGCTCAAAGCTTAAAAAAATCCAATTAAAAAGTAGAATGAAAGATGAAGGTCATTGATGAGTTTTGAATTACTGGACTAGAAAATCAAGTGAAGATTTATATGAAAGCACTGAGCAAAAAGTAATAATAATAACAATTATAAAGCAATAGGTTCAATAAGGGACTAGTTATGATATTTAGTTCCAAGGGACCTACCATGTTAATATGGTTTGGATGGATGGGGTGTTAAAGGAGAAAAGAAGCAGAGGGAAAGGAAGCAATATCTTAAAAATGATAGAAGAAAATTATCCCGAGGTAAAGAACGGGCCCTCTGAATTTTGGACAATATTGATTCATTGACTGATTCATTTATCCATTTGTTAATTTATGTTTCTATTCATAAATTTAATCAGTACATTTAATGAGGACTTATTATGTGTCTGGCACTGTTTTAGGCACTTGAGGTATATCAATGAACAACAATCAACAATCCCTGCCTTCATGGAGGTTACATTCTAAGACACTTAGTATTAAGCATGCCTGATCAGATTCCTGAACTCAAAGAATAAAGAAAACATCTTACAAGCTTATAGACAGAAGGAAAAAAATTAGCTACAATAGAAAAATTAGACAGACATAGGACTTTCATCAGTAACACTAAATTTTATGAGCACATACACTAATTTTCCCAGAAATGGCTTTACTAAATTCTTAGGGAAATTGAAGTCAGTCTTTGGCCATAATCTCTGTTTTCTTGGGGGACTTTATCTAACAGTGACGATACTACCTTTTTCTCATACAACTAAATTTGTGATTACTTTTCAATTTTTTCAAAACTAAATAACATATTGTTTAAGGAAACACATGTGGGTGATAAAACCATAAGAAAACCAAGGGGATTGTTAATACAAAAGTCATAGTGTTATCTCTAGGTTGAGGCAGACAGAAGGGTGTGACTGGAGAAGAGGGCACTAAGTACTTTAATGTTTTATTTCTTGTCCTGGATGGTGGGTTTGTTGTCATTATTTTAAATATAAATAGTAATAAATTTATTCAACAAATAAAAAGTGCCTTTCATGTATCAGGCATTATTCTAGGCACTGGAGACACAGAAATAAATAAAATCGATGAAAATCTGTCCTTATGAAGCTGGAAAATTATTAAAGAAATAATAAAATTTTCCAGAGCCTAAGTACAAGAGCATACAAAATGAAAGTCTACCAAGTGTCTGGCACAACAGACATACAAATATCCAGAAAACTTCATGAAATTTCAGAATATCAGTGATAAAATGGACATATAAAAGCTTCCAGGAGTTAGGGTTAGAAATAGTCAAGATTGGAACAGAAGAGAATGCTCTAGAAAGGGGACTTCCAGAAAATAATCTGAGTTACTTGAGCATGTTGCAAAAAATAAATATATAAAAATAAAAGACGTGGTAGATCTCATGAAAAGGATAAGTATAAAAATATGCAGGTTAAAAGCAATTATTAACTCTAGAAATGAAAGAAATTTGTACAAGAAATGTAATCGCAGTTCACTACTTGTCTCCGCAGTAAACAATGTGCAGTCACAAGAAGTCACAAGAATATAAACATTACCATTAACCAAAATGTATGCTATAACTATATTAGAAGCATGGGGAAGGGAAGTAGGAGAGAAAATGTGAGAGTTCAATCTTCATCTACCATAAAGAGAAATCAACAGTTAATTCTGAAATTAGTAACTCAAGAAATAATAGCAGAGCCATATTGTTTATAATTACTGAAATAACCAAAAGAAACAGCTAATATATTTCAAAGTTGGCTACTTCAGGTATTTGACCCTGGTGGGTGAGAAGAGGTAAAGGTAAACATTGTAATTTTTTATTATTATTTGGTTTTTAATCCATATATGGTTCTTACTATAATACAGAATATATTATATCCATATATTATACTTACTATAATAAAATACAAAATAAAACATATTCTTGTTATAAAGGGAACTATTTAATTATAAAGGGAATGGATATAATGCAAAGTTGGATTCACTGAAATTAATATGGCTAACAGAATAGGTCAAAAGATGTGAGAGCATACATGTGTAGAAAATTAAGGGCCCCCAATATTTGCTTTTTATTATTTTTCAACATTTGGTGGGGTATGTGTTGGGAGCCAAAAGACCCTCATCCTGACCGCCCAGCCCCCCGGCATAGAACCTGGCCGTTAACAATCTAAAGAATGCAGGAGCAGATAATGCTCCAGGGAATAGTTAACCACAGAATGTATTAACATACCCACCGGATAAGGAAGGACCTACTGAATGGCTGTGGACCTGCCCAAGGAGCCCCTCTCCTCCTTGTTCCTCTTTTCACTTTGTACCCCCTCACCCCTTCAAGGACCAATGAAATTGTAACAAGTATCCCCCTGCCTAGTCAGTCCTGCCTCCCTTTGTTCTTGTGTATAAATATACTTGCTCTAAAATAAAAAATTTGAGGCTTGATCAGAATACTGTCTTGCCTCCGCTCCTTTTTCTCGCCCGTTTCTCTTTCAGGCTGGACCCTCTTCGAGCCCGCGAATAACTAGGTCCCATGGTCGGGACAAGTGGCGCCCAACGTGGGGCTCGAAGCTCGGGTCCTTGCGGACGGGAGGTCCCGGCCTCAGCCGGACGACGTAATTGAAGAAGGCCTGGCCAGGCACCCAAAGAAGTGAGGACTGCTTTCACCGCTCATGGAAGTCGAGCGTCCTCGGTGAGTTTCGCCCGTCTAAGAAACGGGGCGTTTTTGATCGTTGAAAGAGACCCCCGGTAGGGGAAGTTCAGGGTAAAAGGAGTTGAGTAACATAAAAGAAAGTCTCGGTCGTTGAAAGAGACCTGAGCAAATCGATTAGTTGAAAGAGACCGGTGAGTTGTCGCAGATATTCGGTCGTTGAAAGAGACCTGAGCAAATCGGTCGTTGAAAGAGACCGGTGAGTTGTCGCAGATATTCGGGTCGTTGAAAGAGACCTGAGCAAATCGGTCGTTGAAAGAGACCGGTGAGTTGTCGCAGATATTCGGGTCGTTGAAAGAGACCTGAGCAAATCGGTCGTTGAAAGAGACCGGTGAGTTGTCGCGGATATTCGGGTCGTTGAAAGAGACCTCATGAATTGCCGCGGATAGTCGGGTGGTGCCCAAGGCCATCCTTGTTTTATGTTAGTTCTTCAATTAAGACCCTAAAAAATTGTAATTCATTCTGCTACTTAACATCCTAATATTAGAAAATAAAAATGGGCAGCGGACTCTCTAAGGAGGCGCTCTTTATTAAGGACCTCAAGGCATCCCTCAGGGAAAGAGGGGTTAGAGTCAAAAAGAAAGACCTGATAAAATGCTTTATGTTTATTGATAACGTCTGTCCTTGGTTTATTGTAAATGGGCCAGAAATACACAGGAAAAAATGGCAAGAGGTCGGTAGAGACTTAAATGATAAACTAAATCGGGAAGGCCCGGATAGTGTCCCTGCAGCCGTCTTCTCTTATTGGGGGCTTATCCGTGATATTGTAGAGGCAGCATCTGATGACCCGGATAAACAACAGCTTTTGTCAGTTGCGGAGTATTGTCTCCGTCCCCTGTCTCGAGCGGCCTCGGTGGTTTCTGTTTCCTCTGATAGGATCCCTTCCAAGTCTCCCTCAGAGTTTATAGACATTACAGGGGCCCCGCCAGCCGCCCCTACAGACTACCTCCCTTCAAACTCTCTCTATCCCCCTCTCCCTAAAGAAGCCTCGTCTTTAGAGGCCCCAATGAACTTCCCAATTTTCTCCAAGACCGTAAATAATGACCCTTTAGATTCTAGAGATACAACTGTCCTGGAAAATGAGGTGGCACGCTACCACAACCCCGATTTGCCCCCGCTCCTCTCAGCGCCCCCGCAGAGGCCCCCTCTCTATGCTCCCCAAATTTGTACCAGGAATAGAGTAGAAATTGCATTGTGCTTATAGACCACAAAATTCAGTTAAAAAAAAAAAAAAAGGATAATAGGACTTTTAAAGAAACGTTGACTAAATTCGAATTAGAAATTAGTGAAAACTAGGTAAGCTTCCTTCCCTTAGCTCTTTTAAGAACACAATGCACCCGCCTACTATCAAAGAAATCAGGTTTGTGTGTTTAGGCTTTTTAAAAAATTTTGTAACAACTATTGGATAAAGGAATTTAACAACTCACTATTATTGAGAAATTTGTTTTTCACTTGTAATTTCACATAAGATAATTGCTGTAAAATGTTGTTTACTAGTGTACCATATTGTTAAAAGCCAATTATAAATAGGTAATTGTACTTATTATACTTAGAAAAACAGTATATTGAATAGTTGAGAACATTATTTCAAATGTAAATATTTAGATAAAGTTTTTGTTTGTTTCAATATTCATTTACTGCATCAACCATAGTCTCAAATTTTACCTTTTAAACAGCTTAGTTTCAAAATCTGTAAAATGAACTAAGAATCTTGAGTATTAATTCATGCATATAAGACTAATGTGTTTATAAAGCATAGATCTTACTTTGATTGTATAACTTTAAGTAAAGATTGCTGTTTTTATACCAACCACTCTGGCATAATTCGAGATAGTCTAGCCTTAGTAAAACAAAGACCTTTAATATTGACTTTCCTAGGACTGCTGTTTAGGCCATGTATAGTAAATTGCCTTATAAAGTACATTGACAGAGATTCTAGGCTGTTAAATTAATATTTTCTACTCAAGTAACAGGGGTATCTCAGTTTCCGCAATTTATAGGACATCAAAGATTTGATATGTGCCTAAAAACCAATGGGAATGTGACAGCCTACTAAAATGTGGAAAAGGTAAAAGTTAATTAAAAGTCTCAAAACTAGACAAAAGAAATCTTTACCTTAGCAATTTTTAATTGGGACAAGAATGCCTAATTCCTAGAACTTTTAACTGCTTAGTGTCTGCTATAAAACTTGTGACAAAGAGCTCTCTCATATGCTAAGAGCGCAACATTCCAGGGCACAGATAAGGAGAACATCTACAAGGCCATGTTTAAAACTAGCAAATTCCCTGGCTACATTTATCTTTGTAATGACCAGTTTCCGCTAGCTTTGGAAAAGATTAACTTCTGTTCTCTTTTTAACTTCTGTTCCGGATCTCCCAAAACCATAAACCCCCGGCCACCTTGAGTAAGGACTTGCTTCGTCCAGGGGGCGGCCGCTGAGAGATGTTTCTCAGCCCCAGACGCCAAGCAGCCTTTCTCAGGAGGGCAGGAGGAAAAGAAGTCTCACTTTAACTGTAATTGGGCACGAGCCACCTAAAGCAGCCTCACCGGTGAATAAGACTGCGTTAACATCTGTCTAGATGCCTCAGTTCTGTTCCTGTCTGATTGGGCCCTTGGTTAACTAGCGGAAGGCTGGACGCAGCAATACTTCCCTAGTGCGGTCGGTCTGAGACGTCAGACTCTGACCCTGTACATGTTCTGGTGCTGGTTTCTGATGCGCTAGCGTTTTGTGTTATCTGTAGTTTGTCTTGTCTGTCTTGTGTCTGTCTGTTTGGGCTGGCCGAATGTATTGTTACCCTCCTATACTTATTTTGATTCCTTCCTTAGGTCTGGCCTCTGTGGCCCCCCCGACTGGATGCTAGGTGAAAGGCTGATCCTAGCCCTGGCTTAGTTGGCTCTTGTGGGGATTTTCTCTTCTCTTACCTGTTTTCACTAACATGGGTCAGGCTTCCTTCTCAAATCGTCCTATGTTCTCCCCCGTTTCAATACTTTAACCATTTTAAGGATTTCAGGAAACAAGCCCAAGCCTACGGAGCTAGAGCGTCAATCCCTTCAACCTTCAAAGGTTCTGCCAGCTAAATTAGCCCACGTTTGGAACAGAGTAACCATCAGAGGGGCCACTCGACCTGCAAACAGCCTTTGAGCTGCGAGATATCATCTGTGGTAATCATAGGTTTCTTTTAAAACAATGCAGAGAATGTGCATTTGTGTTAGAGATTTAGGTCTGAAGAATGACTAAACATAAAACTGATTAAGTGTTTACAGAGTGTCTGTGGGGCGGAGTCCTGAATAGTCAAGTCTCCCTTCTGGCTAGTTCTTCAGTTTAGGGTGGAATTTATTTTTATTGGAAAATAAATTAATAAAAGATCTCTGCTTTAATTGGTTTAGAAAGAAATAGAAATCTTATAAATTACGTCTTCCTAAAATTGTCAGAAAAATAGAAACTAATTCAAATGTTTTATCAAATCTACATGATCTGAGATAATCTTTGGTAATAAGAATAGTTTAATATTATAAGTTAAGGAAAAGTAGTTGTATCTTCAAGTTATCAGAAACACAATTTTATTCTACCTGTATTCGTCAGGTCGTGCGTATGCTAATTCTACTAGTTGTTCAAGATTACAAAATTATAAGATTGGTATATTCATAAATTTGCTAATCTATTAAATGCTGATACTTAAAAACAGTCTTAACATTAAGAATGCTAAGGTTTTTTATAGTCATATTTACCTTTGAAATCTTTTATTATTGCATTGGTTAAATAGATAACTAAGTATTGTTTCATAATGACCTGTAATCCTATTTAACCAGGTGATCAAACCTTATAATATAGTGACAAATTTTCCAACAAAATCTAAGTAGGATTTTTGTTTTGAATGCACCAAGGGTAATAAGACATATTACACCGCTAAATTAACAAGATGGGCACCTTATGCCCCTAACACTGGCGACTGGGCCAATACCCTGTCAGCTATAGGCCCTAGAAGCTTCCCAATAGCCCCTTGTGGTGCATCTAAAGATGTTAGAAAAACAATTTGCTGGCCAACCGATCCTCCGCCTTATGTGTCAGACGGTGATGGTCCTGCTGATGCTCTTCATTATATAAAATTATAACAAAAATTTGAGGAATTCCAAAAGGCTTTATGCCCCCCTTCTTATCCCCTAGCTATTCCTAGATCCCGAGGAAATATTGACATTGACACCCAAATCAATAGTATCCTGGAAACTACTCTATGGGCCTTAAATAATTCTAGTCCCTAACTTGCTCAAGATTGCTGGCTATGCATGACTATAGGCATCCCTATGCCCACTGCTATCCCAGTCTTAAACTCGTCTATTGACCATAACCTTAATTGCAGTCTCAGCCCTCCTTTTAGAGTTCAGCCTGTAGGTTTCAACTCCTCTACTTGCTACCAAGGTCCGTTTCAAAATAACTCTTTCGACATTGATGTAGGGTTTGTCACCTTTACCAATTGCTCTAGTCTTTTTAATCGCACGGGGCCCTTATGCCCTGCTCCCGGACAAGTGTTCTTATGTGGAAATAATCTCGCTTATACTGCCTTACCACAAAATTGGACTGGACTCTGTGTATTAGCCAATATTTTTCCGGACATCTCCATAATACCGGGAGACGAACCGGTCCCCCTCCCAGCCTAGATTACATAGCAGGACGGCACAAACGAGCCATCCAAGCCATCCCCCTCCTTGTCAGTTTAGGTATCACTGGGGCACTCGCCTCTGGTTCAGCTGGAGTTGCCGTTGCAGTCCACTCCTACAACAAATGGTCCCATCAATTAATTAATGATGTTCAAGCCCTTTCAGGAACCATAAGCGACATACAAGATCAAATTGATTCCCTTGCTGAAGTAGTGTTACAAAACCGCAGAGGCTTAGACCTTCTTACAGCAGAGCAGGGAGGGATTTGTTTGGCTTTACAGGAACGCTGCTGCTTCTACGCCAACAGATCTGGGATCGTACGAGATAAGATCAAGAAACTTCAAGAAGACCTCGTCAAAAGATGCAGAGAGCTCCAAGAGAACCCCTTTCTAACTGGGTTGAATGGGCTCCTTCCTTACCTCCTTCCCATCCTCGGCCCCCTTTCTTGTGTTCTTTTACTTATAACCTTTGGGCCCTGGGCTTTCCGGCGCATAACTGACCTTATTAAGCAACAGGTAGATGCCTTACTAGCCAAACCTGTCCACATTCACTATCACCGTTTGGCTACCCAGAGCGATGACACCACCGACTACAATAATGAAAACCCCGAAGACCCAAGATCACCACTGGCCCCTATCTCACCTTTAAATTTACATCGGCTTCTTTAAAATCCCTTTCAGGTTATATACAAAACCCTAACCATTGGTTCCACTGTAAAAGGAGAAATATAACTTTGCCTGGCTCCTCCTCACGGGACGACATATAGTACAGAGGTATGTCTACCCTCGCCCATCGAAAACTTCGATGGGGGTATGGGCACCGAGATGGGTGCAAGAGCAAAGCATCTGCAAGGGAAGGTCACAATAAAAAGACCCCCTCTGTATTTCCCTGAGAACACACCTGGTTTGCATAGAGGTTGGTATCCAAAAACTACTATTTCAAAACGGCTCTGCCTCTCCTCCCCAAAAGATACCAAGAGCCAAATACTAGGCGGGCCCACATAGCCCGCGGGAGGAACCAGGTCAATGTTCCCCCACTCGGTTAAGGCCCACCTTTTCTAAAACAGAAAGGGAGGATATGTTGGGAGCCAAAAGACCCTCATCCTGACCGCCCAGCCCCCCGGCATAGAACCTGGCCGTTAACAATCTAAAGAATGCAGGAGCAGATAATGCTCCAGGGAATAGTTAACCACAGAATGTATTAACATACCCACCGGATAAGGAAGGACCTACTGAATGGCTGTGGACCTGCCCAAGGAGCCCCTCTCCTCCTTGTTCCTCTTTTCACTTTGTACCCCCTCACCCCTTCAAGGACCAATGAAATTGTAACAAGTATCCCCCTGCCTAGTCAGTCCTGCCTCCCTTTGTTCTTGTGTATAAATATACTTGCTCTAAAATAAAAAATTTGAGGCTTGATCAGAATACTGTCTTGCCTCCGCTCCTTTTTCTCGCCCGTTTCTCTTTCAGGCTGGACCCTCTTCGAGCCCGCGAATAACTAGGTCCCGCGGGTCGGGACAGGTATGTTCTAAATTGCTCTTAAATTGTAGCAATAATCAAAGAGTTTTACACTTGAGAGGTGACTTCCAGAAAATCTAGTAGCTCCAGTCTCACAAGTACGGTGAGAATGGAAATTATGGGTCCAAAATAGTCAGGGACAAGGAAGACTGAAGACAAGACAGAGGACATTTATTCTGGAGAAGAAAACTCAGATGGCCGGAGAGGGCACAGTTAGAATGCAGTATTTCATCTGGTTCTCTTCCAACCTCTCCTACTGCTCATTCTGAGCTTTCTCTGCTCTTCCTTAAAATACCTGTTTCTGAGATTCCGCCCTGGATGCTGCCTACCCCCCTTTTCTTTGTTCTCACTCCACACACTCTTCTAGGGCAATCTCATTCATACCTTAATTAAAACCACCTCTATACTTGTTGACTTCCAAATCTATCTGTAACCCTACTTGCTTCACAGCTGCAGAATAAATTCTTGACTGCCAACTGGATAACTCTTCTTGGACATTCCAAAGGTACTTCAGGATTTGCACATTCAAAATTAAACTCATCATGTTTTCCCCTCAAACCTGCTTCTCATTCTGAGTTCTCTGGTTCATGAAATGGCTTTTATATCTTCTCAACCAACCAAGGCAGGAAAAAAAAAACACAAAAACTGAGGAGCATCCTGGATTCATTCTTCTCCATCAGCCCCTATGTCTAGTTACTGACTGAATTCTTAATTTCTCACATATATATATTCTCCTTTCATTCCCACTGTTTTGACTTAGTCTTCAACATCTCTCCTCTTTTTTAATCGCCTCTGATTTGATCTCTCTGTACCCACTCTCATACACTGGATATTTCTAAAATGCAAATCTGATCCTTGATTAAAATCCCCAAATATCTCACCACTGTTCTTAGTATAGCATTTAAGGGTCTGCATGATCTGGCTGCTCTCTCCTTCTCATTACATCCTCTCTCACTCTCTATGTTCCAACTATACTAAACTTCTTGAACATACCATAAAAGTACTGTAAACACTAAATTATTTCATATAATGTGTCCTTGCTTATACCACCACTGCTTGGAATGACTCTCTTCTATTCCTAAGCTCCAGCAGTTAACACTGACAACATGTACATAGTTTTCATCTCACCTAATAGAATTAATAATTTCCTCTTTCTACCCAGTCTGTGGTACCTTGTTACGGCAGGGCTGGCAAACTAATATAGCAAGATACAAAACTGTATATACCAATTAGTTAATAGTAATTACCTCTAGGTAATGAAATAGATTTTTATTTCCTTCCTTACAATTTTGTTTTCCAAATTTTCATAATGAACATGTCTCTACTTTTATAATACAAAATATGTAAAAAAGGATAGATAACCATAAACAAATAGTTTAAAATTATAAAAAAATACACATTTTTACTTGAATAAAAGAAGCTGCCAATATAAGGTAGAAAGAACATTAATCAGGAAATAAAGGCCTTCTAAGACCCAGTAACTTGATGGCTTTGTTGTATTTGTAGCTGACCTCCCAACAGAGAGAGAAAGGGACTAGGAGAAACAGTGATGTGAGGATGACTGGTTTGTTTGGAGATCCATGCAGAGACAATGAAAGAGATTCAACTGAGTAGGGAAATGGGAAAATTATCTGAACAAAGGAGGTGTTGAATGCGTAGAACTAAGCAAAAAGCAAGGACTTGAAAGGTAGAAAGCAAGAGATTCATTTGCAGGGTACTAAAAATGGGAAGCATTAGAGAAGAGAGAAGTAACTTGGTATGCCAACAAAAGGTAACTACAAAGAAAACAGGAAAAGAAAGAACTCTTTCTTGCCTGATGTTATGGCATCCACCAGACGAGTCTGAGAGGGGTATAAGGGTTCAGAATGTCACCCCAAAATATGCTACACTGGCAGACTATTTTGAAATAAAGGCACTTGAGAAAGAGTGGGTGAAAAAGGATACTCTGACCCTCTTTGTCCCTCTGAAAGCAGGAGATAAATTTTCCATGTGACAAGTACCTCACTGTAACGGAAAGGTAGAAGGCATCCTTATCACCAGAAATAGAGAATTTATGGCAGAGAAGTCTGTATAAACAAACCTCGTTAATTTTTTACCATTTATTGCCCCCAGCTCAAACCTGTCTGCCTTGTCAATTCTTCATAAATTTACCTTTTTTTTTGTCTAAAAGTTATAAAAGCTTCTTAAAACTTCCTGCTCTGGTCACTTCTTTGAGTCTTATATTTTGATGTAGTTCTTGTACATACAAAATTAAATTAGTTTTTCTCCTGTTAATCTGATTTTATCTCAATTTAATTATTAAATTGACCAGCCAAAGAACATAGAAAGGAAGAAGGGAAATTTTTTCTGCCCCTACAGTTGCAACAACAATGATTAACAACTATGATAACTATTTAGTAAGCATGTACCAAACATAACACTTCACTGAAATACATTTTCTATATTTCACATAGAAACCTAGAGATTAGGTATTATTATTCCAATGGTATATATAAAGAAATTGATGGTCAAAGAGGGAAACTGACTTATCCAATATTTTATAGTTAGTAAGTAGAGGAACTGAGAGTCAACTTGTGTGTCTGGGTCCAAAGCTCTATTTTCTACCATGTAAGGTGCCTTGTGCCATTCACTGACTAATATTTCAAAACTGTCCTAACACTATCTAACAAAGCTGTAAAGTTCTTAAGCCCCTACCTATCTCATTCTCCCTCCTTCTCTCACCTAAGAGGATTTCTTTCTGGATCCTTCTGTCCTTAGTTCTCTCCAGACTCAGCTGGGAATTCATTTTGTTTTTTTGAGGTGGAAAATTCTGCAGTTGAAACATAAATGAAACTTTGTGGTTATAGCTAGGGTACTGAATGTCCATAAATTCAGAACTGAAAGGTAGAGGGAGGGTGTTGAAAGGGAGTCGCTTATTTATTAGGATGTCTTAGAAACAGGCAGGGGTCTTGTGAAAGAGGCATAGAAATGCATGCATTTCCCAGAGATAGGGAGAGTGTCGACCTTGAGGAATCACCTGATAAAGAAAATACAATGAGTCATTTACTCTCCTCCTAGAAAAAAGATGTTCCATAATTCAGGAACGTTTACAGTGGGATCCAAAGGATACAGTGCATTAGACCAGTTAAACACAAAGGTTTCAGAGTTGAACAGAGCTGGGCTCAAGTCCCAAGATTATTACTTATTTGTATGTAGCCTTGGACAAGTATCTTTACTTTTCTGAGCACTAGATGTTTCCGCTATAAAATAAATAAAACCCAAAAGGTAATAAGAATTTCTGAGCCTAAATCTAATGTAAAAGAAAATGTAAGACAGAGTAATAGGAAATTTTTCTAATTCTGGTAATTGCCCATCAGATTGTTTGGACAAACCCTCATGCTGAAAACAACTTTAGAAAATCCTGATGAAAAAGCAGTAGCATCTACATAGAATGAATAAAAGAACAGCATAATAAAAATATAGAAACATCAGGCAGGGCAACTCCATGGGATAAGAGGACCCTAACAAAGTAAATAAGGCAAATTTCTGCCCTGAGTATATTTGTCCATTCTCCCTTCCACCACCACCCCCAAAATAAGTTTCATTTTGGTTGCCTTGAAAAGCAAAGGAGACAGAGATTAAAGCCCAGAAAGACACAGAATAGGAAAAACAACAGGAGACCCTCCCTACAGTAAGACTGGACCCCTAAAGGGCTAGCCGTCTCAGGGTTACAATGGATGGAAAGCAGGTCATTTTGCAACTCAGATTGAATTACATACTTGCCCTGGGATCCTTGAGCTTTGAATTAGATAAAGAAGCAAATCAGCAGGATCAGGTGATAACAGAAAAGACTTCAAACCCTGGGGTTAGCAAACACAAACTATAACTACTTTACTATGGATAAAGAAATCTAACACACTTGAAGATATTTCCAAGCAGCAGAAAACCAAAACAAATAGCATACCATAATTAAACCTAATCAAACTTTTAGAATAAACTATAGTACCTCAAATGAAAAAGGATTAAAAACTATCAACTTAAACCATAAAAAGGTGAAATATTGCCATTTCTGATGAAGGAAATCAAAGTTTTGCCACGATGAAACGGCCTTTTTTGGGAAACTGGTTTTTAATCTGTTTATTAAGAGACAAGATTCAGAAAGAACCTTTCATCCTCCCCATTCCTGTCCATGAAAAACCTGCTTCAGGAAGGGAATCTTAGGATGTTGCCTTAGCCTAATCTGAATTAAGTATAGTAAATAGTGAAGCTTTAGTCAGTGGCCTGTCAACTAGATACCCTGTGTTCCATTGCTTCTGAGTAGCCTAGCAAGAACTTGTCTGCCATGTATGCTCTCCTCTTCCTCAAATACCTGTAAATCACCTGCTCTCAATTATGAAATCTAAGACCTCCTTCATTTCCCCCTTTTCTCCCTTTTCCAAATGTCATCTAGACCCAATGTTGCCTCATGTCTTTGGAATTTTCATGCATATATGAATTTCCCATGTGCATGTATTAAATTTTTTTATTTTCTTCTGTTAATCAGTCTGTTAATTTGATTATTAGCCCAGCTAGAACTTAGAAGGTGGGAGGAAAAGTATTATTTTTTAGCCCTCACAGGGACAACATGGATGGATCTTGAGAATATTATGCTAAGTGAAATAAGTCAGACAGAAAAAGACAACTGTATTATTTCACTCATATGTGGAAATGTGGAATCTAAACAACAACAAAGAACAAACAAAACAAAAAAACTCATAAATACAGAGAACAGATTGACAGTTAACAGCTGCAAAGGGGGTGGGGGAGGAGTAAGGTGAAATGGGTAAAGAGGGTCAAATGTATGACAGAAAGCTAGCCTTTTGGTAGTGAGCATGATAGTGTGCACTGATAGCTAATTATAATATAATATACCTGAAACTTATATAATGTTATTAATCAATGTTACCTCAATATAAAAGAAAATAATTTGTTAAAATTTAAGATGGATCAAAGGAAGACGATTCAAAGGAAATCATTAGGGTACAGTACAAAGAGACAAAAATTTGGAAAGTACAAAAAAATGTGTAAAAGAAAAACTGCTCTTGTTCAGCAAGCAGGTATCAGGGCCTTGTAAAAGTAAACATACCTAATCTTAACAACTACTGTACAAGGCTCGAAATACAAAATTTCGCTGATAATAAAGTCCTTTTCAGCCCTTTTTCCATTTCTACAAGCAAAACTGGGCTCCAGACCTGCTTTTTCTTTAAAACTAGATGATGAAATTCCAGACCCTAACTTTACAAATGCAGATCTCCACAATCAACAAAAGGAAACTCAAAAAGATGTGAGGCTCTATATTCTCTTCCCTGCAGCTGTGGAGGGGGCGGAGCCAATTTTGCTTCCCCATTACTTCAAATATCTAAATTTAAAAGATGTTAAATTGATAATTTAAATAAGAATGTCAATCTTGTTCTCTTTTACATATGGAGACTTATGAATATTCATAACTGTTATCAACTGGAACCACTCACTTACTGTTAATTTATATATCTCTCCTTGGAAGTATTATTTAAAGAAAGGCATTTTGTGAGACTCCAACAATTTTAGAAATAGATGCTTTGTTCTATGAAAATGACATACAAAAGAAATGTGTAATTCTAATTAGGTATCTTACTTGGTAATTCATTAACCTTGTGTGGTAAACCGATAATGGCCATCCCAAGATGTCTCGGTACTGATCCTGTAAATGTGTTACCTTACATGGCAAATGGGACTTTGTATTTATGATTAAGGATGTAGAGATGGGTTAATTATCCTGGATTATCATAATGGGCTGAATGTAATTACAAGAGCCCTTATAAGAAGGAAGGAGGAGGATCAGTGTTAGAGGAGGAAACATGACAATGAAAGGTCAGAGTCAAAGAGTTTAACATGCTATATATACTGTTGGATCTGAAGATGGAAAAGAGGACCATGAACTAAAGAATACAGGCAGACTCTAGAAGCTGGAGAAAGCAAAGAAACATTTTCCCCCTATAGCCTCTGGAGGGAGCCAACACCTTGATTTTAGGACTTCTGACTCAGAATTCTAAGACAATAAATTTGTATTTATTATCTATGTTTGTCATAATTTATTACCACGACATAAGGAAATTAATACATCTGGTGACAAATTTGCAATTGCCATCTCTATATCTGGAAACAGATTAATACTTCTGAGATCATTTTGACAAATTAGGAAAGGATCACTGGCACTTTCCTCATCACCCACAGGCACAGATAAACAAATATAAACCCATGATTCTCTTGTATTTATTATATAACAAATATTTTGAAAGGATATATTTCTTTTAAATCAACAGTGTCATAATTCTATTTCACCAGTGAGAAAAATTAAACTCTCAAGAACTAACTTGCCTAAAGTCAATCAATGCACAAAAAACTAGGATTCAAATCCCTGTCAACTGGCTACAAAGGCCAATATTTTCCCACTACATCTTGCTGCCGGTCTCACACACTGCTTGGGTGTGATGAAGGGAGGGTAGACCATCCAAATGTATTTGTCAAATAACTCATATCTGCACAAAAGACTCCATGTTTGTAAGATTCTCTACCTTCCTTGCTTTGATTCCATGTTCACAGTAAACAACATAACTGTTTTCTCAGTTTCACTTGCCAAGTACTCCAGTACTGGAACTGACATGTCCTGGAGAGAGGCCCTGAGTATTCTAGTCACTGGAAAAAATATATTTTACTAATATATATACTAGGTCCTGATCCTGTGAATATATTACCTTACATGGCAAATGGGACTTTGTATATATGATTAAAGATGTGTGTTTTTATCTCTATGTCTACTTTAGTCTCAGTACAATAATTGGTATTTGTTTGTCATCAAACTTCATTTCAGCATTTCATAAATGCTGAAGACCAAATCCTGGACTATGGTTAACTAACTGAAATATCACCACCCTGTAGGCTCTTTTATTAAATTCTGTTGGTATTTCCAAGTAAAGGTAATTTCCTCTCTTTAAAAACATCAAAAGTACTTATATATTAAACACAGCTAATTAGAGCATAAGTCCTCAGGGATACTTAGTAGTAACATCATTTCAGAAAAGAAATTCTACTTTACTTTATACAAAACAACATCAAATTATAAAGATAATAAGGACTGAAAGGTAAAATTATAATCATTCACTAATTACATTAGCAAATCAAAAACACTTGATAATAAATCATTGAGCTGTATACTTATGATTCATGAAATTATAATACATTTTATATAAAGCTTATATAAATACTTAATAAAATCTAAAAACAAGCAATTGGACCTGAAGAAAGAAGCTAGCAGGGTGTAAGGATCTAAATCTAATACTCCAATTACTACTATAGCACTATTTACAAGATACAGAAACAACTCAAGTGTCCATCAACGGAATAATGGATAAATAGGATGTACATATATACAATAAAATATTACTCAGCCATAAAAAGAATAAAATCTTGCCTTTTGCAACAACATGGATGGACTTCGAGGGTATTATGCTAAGTGAAATAAGTCCGAAAAGAACAACTTCTTTATTTTACTTATATGTGAAATCTAGAAACATAAACAAAACAAAATGGATACAGACTCATATATATAGACAACAAATTGATGGTTGCCAAAGGGGAAGGGGTTGAGAGATAGGTGAAAAAAAGTGAAGGAGAATGGGAAGTACAAACCTCCAGTTATAAAATAAATAACTCACAGGGATGTGATGTACAGCACAGGGAAAATAGTCAATAACATCGTAATAACCTTATACAGTGTCAGATGATTACTAGATTTATAGTGGTGTCACTTCATTAGGTATATAAATGTTGAATAACTATGTTGTACATCTGAAACTAATGTAATATTGTATATTAACTATTTTAATTAGAAAATAGAAAAAATAAAATTAAAAATAAATAAAAACACTACTCCAGAATCAAGCATTTCCATATACCAGTCACAAACGATTACAAAATGTAATTTAAAAATATTAGCAGTAGCAACAAAAACTATTGGGTACACAGATATATGTCTAACAAAATATATATGAGATATTTATAAATATTTACTTGTACAAGTCCAAATATTTTATGAGAAAATTATAAAACTTTTTTCAAAGACATAAAAAATACTTAGATTAAAGGTATTTAATTGTAGAGGTGCCATTTCTGTCTTTATAATCTATACATAAAATGCAGTCCTAATCAAAATTTCAGTGTTTTTTTACAGACTATGTTAACCTTATCTTAAAATTCATATGAAAAAATAAAGGGCAAAGAACATACTTTTGAAGAAGAGAAGGGATCTTTCCCTACCAAATATGAAGATGCATTACAAAGCTATAATAAACAGTGTAGTATTAGTATAGAAATATACAAATAGACCAATGGAACAGAATAGAATGTCTAGAAGCAGACACATATTACAACCTGGTGTAATAGAGTTAGCATTAGAAATTTGTGGAGAAACACTAGACTAGTTAATAAACAGTCCTGGAGCTACTGATTATTCATCTAGAAAAAAATGAAGACCTCTACATCATATAATAAACAAAAATAAATTATAAGTGGGCCATAAACTTTTTTTGTAAAAAAAATCATAAAAATTTTATAGGAGAATATAGAACACTTTTATGAAACCAAGGTAAAAGGATCCCTTCTATGGCCACAGCACCCTGAACAAGTCCAATCCTGTCAGATCTTGGAAGCTAAGCAGGGACGGGCCTGGTTAGTACTGGATGGGAGACCACGTAGGAAGACCAGGTGCTGTAGGCGTTAAAAAAAAAGATCCCTTAAACAAGATGAAAAACACATGGCATATATAGAAAATGATAATTTTCATGGCATACTGAGGAAAACAGAAGAAGCTGCTCTTCCATACGGGCTAAAGTAATCAATAGTATAGCATAAATTTAACCACTTATGAAATTATTTCTTTCTATTTGCCCCCTTTCCCTAGCTCTACTAGGTCACAGAGTGGTCTCTCAACTATCCTTTTATTACTGTATTTCCAAAATGCAAGGCTAGATGGTGTATCCAGCAGCTATACTTAGTCTAAATGACAGTTTGCTCACTGGTCCCCACTCAGAGGATTCTCAGCTGCTGCCAAATTAGTGGTTACTTCTAAGCAAAATTAAATTCTTAACATGGTGCCTTCCAGGAAGCCTTCCCTGAGCCTTTAGGATGGGTTAGAGGACTCTCCTCCATATTTCTACTGACAGCACCATACCTTGGTCTCTCCATCACAGCACGCCCTGTTACAAGGTCTGTGTATATCTCACCCACCAGAATCATTAGAAAATACATCTAATTCAACTATATTTCCTCATCAGCCAGCAGAGTCTAGATTACTACATTTTTGCTTACTTGATTGGCTTATTAATTAATAGTTATCTAGGCTTCTTATCAATCTATCTTGCCCACTGGTATCCTAGCACTTCTGACATTCTCAGACTGTGTATGGCTGCCTCTCTCACCTTCAGACTTCCTCTGTTCACTCACACGTCTTACCTGCCAGGATCCTGGGAAAATATTCTGATAACCAAGAAGACAAAAAGAGGGAATGAACAGTAGGAAGCCATACTCATTTTCCTTTGAAGCTATAGGTTCACTACATTCCTTCCTACCTAAAATCTTTCCTTTGTGACCTCTAGAATCCCCCACCTTGAAAAATAAGCTCACTCATACCCTTCAGTGATTTATAGAACATCTCTTTCACTTCCTAGCCATAAATGAGATAGTTCTCTCCCAAGCCTGCTGATTCTCCCACACCCCTGATCTCAAAATTCCCCATTAGTATGCTGAGGCACACTGATAAGCCAAATAAACAATATTTGTCACATGAACATCATCAGGTGGGTTGCCACATGATAAAGAGCAGAACACAGCATGTAAAAAGTAACAGGATCAGTGTAGTGTCCAATTACTAATAAAGAAAAATGACATGTTTTCTGGAATAACTTTGCCTTGTGAGTATGTAAGGGACTGCCATTGGGTCATTAAAAGACCTGACACAAATAGTAGCCAAAGGATGAAAGAATATCATATGAATAGCTGTAACAATTATACCATTGTTTTCAAAGACATATTTTGAAAAGTCAAAATCTCAACATGTGTAGGGAAAGCAAAAAGAAATAACAATAGTAAAAAGAAACAGTGAACTAAAACATGAAATAAGCATTTCATAATTGTAAATATGCTTTAATATTAGCTAAATAACTAAAAATAGTCAGATCCAAGAATACATTAAGTATTAATTTTTATTAAAGTTTGGAATTATCATTCCATTGGCTTTAAAAATCAATAATGCATATGTATAACATTTCACATTTCCATATAGAACATTTTGTCAATTTTCCAAAAGTTGATGAACTCATAGACAACTTTTAATCACTACAAATGTACTTCTACAAAATTCATGTTAGTAACAACATGCTATAAACAAACAAATATCAGATGAAGCTCTAAGAAGCTAACCCAGACATCTTCACTTCTAGCTGGTCATAGGAATAAATCGACCAAGGTTCTTGGTCTTTGAGTCTCTGGGAAGAAATAAACAAGCCAGGGCCCTCCTTAAGAAAGACTCCCTAAGGGACAGACTCTGGGAAAGAAAAGAACAAGCCAGTTCCCTCCTTGGAGCTGGCTAAAACTAGTTGCTCAAGAACTCGTCAAAGACACAAAGTCATCTAAGCCACCCCCCAGTCTTCATACTCTGCCATCCACAGAGGCTGGTTATCTTTGATCACCTCCTGGTTCTGGCTCTTGAGCCTTGAATCTGGAGATAGCTGAGTCAGAGCTCACCTATAGAACCCCTGGCTAATTGCTAAATTCAATTGTTTGAACATTCCATGAAAGGGGCGTTGTAGGATGCTAACCCATCTCCTGAATTCTCAAATGGCCTCAGAGGCTGGGCAGCCACACTCAATTCTGGGGCCCAATTCTTGGGCTTTGATATTCTGAGAAAGCACCAAACCAAGGTTCTCCTATGGAAGCCCATTGAAGTGGCTAAGGGCAATTGTTCCAGGAGAAATGTGAAATAATAACCAATTCTCCCACAGCCACAGCAAATCACAGGTCCTAGCTAACCCTAATTTTGTCCAACACATAATTTTCTGGCCTCAAGACTGTGAACCAAGATATGAACCAAGATAGATATGCTTTTAATGGGAGTCAAAATTGGTACAATTCTTTAGGAGATAAATTTTTTCATTTATCAAGTAAAATTGAAGATATGTATCAACTATTACCAAGTAATCTCTTCCCAGATGTACATCTTAGAGAAACTTGTGCACATGTGCAACAGGGGACATGTACAACAATGTTCTGGACAGCAGTGTTTATAACAGCCCAAAACGGAAAGCAATCCAAATGTCTATGAACAGCAATGCACATAAATAAGTGTGTATGTATAGTGTCTGTATACTCAAAGTGATTACCATAACAGTAAAATCAGGATAAATGGTTACCTCTGGGAGAGGGACATGGGTAAGACTAGAGGCTTCTAGCTAACTCGAAATGATCTCTTTGGTCCTAGAAGGTTCTTTCATGGGAGTTTACTTTAGAATTATTCATTTTAGTGTACATTTACATTTTATGCAACTTTTGGTATTTTTGTTATGCTGCACAATTTAAAAATATTGTTTTAAATAAAGAATGAATCCAAGGCCTTCCTATGGAACTCCCTTAAAGCATTCCCTAGCAATCTCAATTTTTCTGAGAAGAGGAACAATGTAATATAAAAAGCATTCACTCCTTTCTGTAAAAGCTATGGAAACTGGCTATCCACATTTGTTTGCAATAGGATTCTTGTAAAGGGATACCTGGGCAAGCCAGGGTCATACCAGCAGTATCATTTCTCTTAAAATTGCTAAGGGCAGTTGTTCAAGTCTCTCCAACTACAGGAATCAATATAGAATGCTATCTTAACTCTACTTACATTCAAGATTTTAGCACCAGTTCAGTCCTTTCCTGGTTACTGGGAAAAAAAAATGTGAAGCAGACACAAAGTTGAAACCAATACAGGGTCATCCAAGGGATCTGCTACAAAACTGGTTAATGGCAACTACTCATGCTGGCCCTTGCTGCTTCCATTCCCTAAATCTTCCTCCCTGCTATGAAAATCTCTTCTCCTTTGTCATACAACCTGCCTCTCAGCTACATTCACCCATTCTACATAATATAGCATCTACTTCGCCTTCCTCTCCTATTTTACACTCTATCTTTCCCACTATATTTGATGATCTCATGGCTAACTTGTCTATCACCCCAGCTTCACAGTTCCTGGACCTCCTCTACTTCAACTTACCCACTCACTGAATCTTGTCATCATCCAGAACTATTTCTCTTCTGAAATCTTAAGCTCTAATATTCTACTCTGACTACAATTTCTTGTCGGCCATTCACTTTTTAAACATCCACTCTTTGGGCTTTGAAACCTCTATACAACTTCCCCCACACCCACTCACATATTCACACAGCTTGTCTTTCTCTGGTTCCATTCAATCCTCCTGAGAATGCACTCTTCTATGATGAGATTAGATCTCATGTTATACAACCTGATCAAACCTCATCAGTAACCTCAACGACCCACTTTGCCCCTCTAACCTTCCACCAACCACAATCACCACCACTGTATTCACAAATCTAAAATTAAACTCAATGTTGGTCTTCTTTTATCCCACTTCTTGGCAGCTGAGCACACCTGGAAAAGGAAAAAAAACCTAAAAACACCTTATTTCCAACTCAGGTGTCCATTACTGCCCATCAATTATCTCTCACATTTCCTAAACAAGATTGCAACCTTCCTCCTTTTTCCTCTGGCTCCTGGCCATCTCCTCTCACACTCCAGAATGTCCTTCCTACCTTATTCATGAGCAATTTAAGGGCACCAAGAAAGAAATTCCCTCAATCTCTTGCCTTTCCAAACCCCCCAAAACATACCTTTCCAACTCTCCCTAGCTCCAACATCAGAAGCGATGCCCTTTCTCTTGTTCATGGTCTGTCTTTCCACATCTTTTTCACATCTCACGTCTCCAGTTACCTTCTTTCTCTCCTATATTGTCAACCTCTCTGTTTTTATCAGCTCCTCCCATGAAGTACATATTCTAATACATGTTCTAATCTCCCATCCTAAACACACACACACACACACACACACACACACACACACACACACACCACCTGTTATCTATTCTACTTTTCATAGACAAGACCCTTGACATGGTAGTCTACACTCACTTCATCAACACTTTCATTAATTATATTATTGGCCCTCTGCACTTTAGCCTTCACCAACAATGATCCATATACACTCACTATCCAGGTTTCCCCTAAAGCCCTCATCTAACAGAACTCTCTCAGTCCACATCTTATATAACCATGTAGAGAAATTTCATATTTTATATTAAAAGCTCTAGATAATAGTTTTAAAAAATGAATGCAATGCATGTTCATTAGTATACAAGCACCCGCACAGAGAAACACATAAAAAGAAGTAAGCATCTTCAATCATCATTCCACCCTTCCAGAGACAACTGTTAAAGCGACATTCTAAACTGGGGAAGAAGCTGAGCAATCATCTCACTTTCCTTCATACTCTTAAATCCCAGGAAGAAGAGGAGGAAGTTGAATTCTCAGGTTACTCCTGAGGTATACAACTGAGCCTCTGTGTCTACTGGTGGAGCTTTAAAGAGAAAGTGCACAATGAGTGAAAGTTTTGATGAGGCCTATTAAAGAAAAAAAATATTTCAACACTCATTAAAATAATAGAAAAGATTTTATTAAGGACTATTGTGATAGGTGTCAAGACTATTGCAAAAGAGGAGAGAGATTAAAATCAAACCTGAATACAGTAAAGACAGCTAAGATTTATAGCCAAGGAGCACATTTTTTTTTTTGATGGGAGAGGAGTCAGTGGACAGAAAATTACTAAAAGGAGAGAAATCAAGGACAGGAAGATTCTTGATAAAATGACTTAGGATTCTTGCTGAAGGCAGACCAAGGTGATCATATATTAAGGGTGGGGGGATTCTTAGTAATTGACTGAGCAAGGTCTTTCTAAAACTGGCAGGCCAAAGACAGTGCCCAGGGATAAGGTTTAGCTGAAAAGAGGGCTCAAAGGAGCATGACTAAAGTTTGGTCAAGGAGAGTCTTTAATCCTTTCCCATTCTTCTGCTTTCCTTGGAAAATGTTTCTCCACTGAAATACTGTCTATTTTAGACCTGTGGCAATGAGACAACTCCTGAATATACATGCACATACAGAATTCTAGACATAAAACAATATGTACATGTGTATGTACAGATCTATTTTATGTATATATTACATGTGTATGTAATGTGTATGTAATGTTACACTGCATCTTATGTGTGTGTGTACATGTGTGAAAGAGTCATGTGGTATATGGAAGAGTCGTGTGTGTGTACATATATTTATAATTTGCATATATTATAACATTATAATACACACATACATGCACATGCACAACTCTCCCACACACCACTCACACACACAGTGTAATATGACAGCATCTCTCCTGGATAGCTATACCTCTCTCATCTTTACCAGTCCCTTACTGTCCCACTCCCATCCACCCACCCAGGGTCTCATCATACATCACAGGGGCAACTGCGTATCTCATTTGCTTAAGACAATTCCATTACTTCTTCCTCATAGCATTCAGAGTGAAATCTGTTTTATGGCCTGGACTTCGAGGCTCTCAACATCCTGGCCTCTATCCATGCCTGTTTTGTCTCTTCTCCCCTATATAAAACTACTCTTCTAGTTATATCGAGATCCCCCTATCTCTTTCAGTTTTCATAGCTCATCTACTATCATATCGCTTCTACTCACTAAATATCAAGCATTATCTCCTCCTTCGAAAGTAATTTCAGATGCTTTCTCTGTGTTCCCACAGCCTGTCACCCCCCATTTAGCTATGCCTACCACAGTACTGATCATATTCTTTAGACATTGTTTATTTACTCATATCTCCACTATAATGGATCTTCGTTGAGGACAGGAAACCTGTCAGGTTTACCTTCATATTCCCTGTACCCAGCATAAAACCAGATACATATTAATAAGTGTTCTATAAATTTTTGCTAAATAAATGACTACAGAAACAAATGACAGCCATGCTTAGCTAATTTTCAATGGAATGCTGGCGGAGTCATTCAAATGTATTCAAAATAATGAAGAAAAGGGCACTAAAGGGCACTAAAAAATAATAACCCTGGGCACTCACACCTTGCTTTCTAAGTATCAATCCCTATTGAAAGAATGTATGATTCCTCACAAAATGGCTGTGGGCAGGGAGTGTACATAATGAGTATAAATATCTTATGTTAGAAAGCAAGGAAGTTGGGTGGCTCCATAGTGTAGTGGTTAGCATGTCTGTTTTACATGCAGAAAGTCCTGGGCTCACAAGCCAGGTGGAGCCATGGACAACACCCTGGTGTGCCAGGCCCCAGGTGCGCCAGGCCCCCTGAGTGTGTGTGGGAGAAGACAACCTGTCTTCAGATATCCAGTTCTTAAGGGGAGAAGGCAACATCCATAGGCCAGGGGTGGAAGTAGGGGACGGGAGGAAATTAAAGAGGGGGGGGCGGAAAGTAAGGAATTCAAGACCTAATGAGATCATGTACAGAGGATACAAGAGGCAAACAGAAAGAGGTCCTAATTTCTAAGATGACACAATTTGAGTATTCAAAAAAATCATTGTCTGCAGCCATGAACAAGCCCAATCCTGTCTGATCTCAGAAGCTAAGTAGGATTAGGCCTGGTTAGTACTTGGATAGGAGACCATCTAGGAAGACCAGGTTCTGTAGCTGTAAAAAATAAAAAATAAATAAGGGATTGTAAACTGACAAGGTCCTTGCAATCTACAAGGTCAACCAAAATTTGCCTCACCCTAAAAAAAAAGAGAGATCACAATAGATACACATTAAACACCTAAAAATCCATGAATTCCTAATGTTATCAATGAATGTTTCTAGGAAACCAACTCATTACTCTGAAAATTGATAAATGAAAGAAAGAAGTATTTATCCTGAATCTTTTCATGAAATATATTTCAGAATAATAAAAAAAAGGATCTATAAGGAGAAGTCTTTTTTATAAAATAATTCCACCTAATAAGTGCAGAAGGATTCACAGAATTAGAATACTGTTTTTCAACCGCTATTGAAATAATGAATTTATACAATTATTTTCAATGGCTGCTAAACCCAACAAGAGAAAGTTTGGTAGGAGACACCAAAATGGAAGATCAAGCTAACAACACCTGAAAACACAAATCAATCCCAGTATCACTTAAAAAGGTAAAACCAGACATAATGAAATGCAACAGAAAGTGCATTTCAATGCCTGAAATGATCCTTTCTGATAGAAAACAAGTGAAACTGAATCCAATCAAGCCTCTTGTTCTAAATGTCAGTGAGCAGGAAACATAGGGATAGGAAAACAAATGCTGTCTCAAGGAAGCAATCATCCAAATCCATTTGTCAACAGGACAAATGACTTGGTTTCTCTAATAAATCAATGGTCTTTAAAATAGAAGTTGCTATAGAGGGTTTTACAGGAAAAGAGACTTAAGAGAAAAATATCCAATGGCAATAAACAGCCCTTGCTTAGATACAAATTTAACAAAGCTACTGTAAAAAGACATAAATTTGAATATTAACTGAGTATTAGATGATATAAGGAGTTATTGTTAATCTTATTAAGTATAAATGCCTAGTGATTACTTACTACAATGCATCTGTGAGCTAGGGATGCATAAGCAGTTATTTATCTGTGTAATGACATGATATCTGGGATCGTTTTAAAATACATCAGTGAAAAAGTGGGTGAGGTGAAAAGATTCAAACAAAATTGGCAAAATGGTATTAATTGTTGAAGCTCAGGAATGGATATGTGCATGTTTATTCTACCAGTTTCTACTTAAAATATATTTGAATACTTCACTAATAAAGAAAAAAGACAGAGGCTAATGTGAAGGGGAGCCAACTTGCCCCTTCCAGACTAGACAGTTTGAACAACAGAAGAAATAATTACTGAGATAAATTGAAAAGTACTAAAGATATAAATATCTATAGTTCAATAAAATAGAGAAAACAACAATAAATCTCAAATATAAAATACATTATTCTAGGTTGGATGATGGTTTTAAATATAAGTTACAAAAAACTTAGGGAAAAAAATTTAAAATAGATTAAGTATCAGATGATATTAAGGAATTATATTTTTGGTGAAATCATGGTAATTAAATTATTTACAAAATGTTTCTAATATTAGGAGTTGAATACTGAAATATTTAGGGGTGCAGTGCCATAATATGTGCTCCTCCAAATGATCTATTACATGGTATCTCAATTAAAATGCCAAGAAGAATTTTTGTGGAAGTTGACAAGCTGATTCTAAAATGGAAATGGAAATTCAAAAGATCACGAATAATCAAGGTATTATTGAAGAAAAAGAATAAAACTGTAGGACTTAATGACCATACATAAGATTTATTATAAAGTCATACTCATTATGACAGTAGTACTTATACAAGACGAAAAATAAACCAAACTGAACAGAATCCAGAAACAAACCCACATATACAACTTAAATACGATTTATGAAAAAGATGACACTATAGGAGGGAAAGAATAATCTTTTCAATAAGTGGTATGGCGTTGACTGGATGTCCATCTTGATAAAAGAAATGGGCCTTGAAACCACACCCATAACTCATCATGGTTGCATACACAAAAATCAAATTAATTGTAAATATAAATGAGAGATTAAACAATAACACAGCATAGAAAAATATCTTCATGACCTGGAGAAATATAAAGATTTCTTAACCAGGACAAACAAATACTAGCCATAAAGGGGAAGATTGTGAATCAAACAATATTAAAATTGAGATATTTGGTTCATCGAAAGACACCATTAAGAAATGAAAAATGCAAGCAACTGAGACTTGCAATAAATCCAAAAAAGTATTCACATCCTTAATATGTAGAAAGATCATCTGAAAATCAATTAAAAATATTCAAATTAAAACACAATGAGATACCATTTGTAATCACCAGAAATGGCTGCTTTTTTTCTTAAAAAGAAAAGATAATCACAAGTGCTGACTATATTCTGAACAACTGGAACTCGTAAAACATTCTCTTCAGAGTTTTTTAGTTCTATCACTTTATCTACTAAAGTCAACTATATAGGTAACCTGTATTCAGCAATTCTAATTCTACTCTTAGATATATGCCCAACGAAATGTGTGTGCACATATCATCAAGACATGTACTAAAATGTTTACAGTCCTGTCTGCAGGCCAAAAATTGAAACAACCCAAATGCCCATCTATTGTGGTATATTCACATAGTGGATGGAATATATATCAATGAGCATGAAGGAATTATTACTACACCCAATAACATGGATGAATCTCAAAAACAAAATCTTAAGCCAAAGAAGTCAGACACACTAAAAATGCATACTATGCTATTGTATTTTAATAAAATACCCAAACAGGTAAAACTACTATACAGTGATAGAAGCCAGAATTGTGATTTCTTTGGAGTTTAGCTGTGACTTGGAGACAATATATTCAAGCTCTTTCAGACACTGATTGTGTCCTATTTCTCAGTCTCCATGGTGGTTATGTAGCTATGAAAATGTAGTTATGTAGTTGTGAAAATGTTTTGATCTATGCAATTATGACTTGTGTGCTATTCTGCGTATACTTAACATTACTTAAAAATAATGTCTGTAAATCTCAAATGATTCAGCCAAAATTCATAGATCAAAATATAGATATAAAATTATGCCTCAATTAAAAAAGCGATGGATGGATAGATTGGTAGAGTGAGCAAGTGAGCAAACAAGTTAGCTAACAGGGCAAAAATTAACAACTGCTGAATCTAGGTTCAGAGTACACAACTATTCACTTGTCTTTTCCTTCAACTTATTGTTTAAATTTTTATTAGAAAACATTCAAGTAAAAAAGTCATCATGCCTCTCAACTCTTAATATTTATAACTAGGAAGTAATTCAAGCACTTGACATAGTCTGACTTGTGAAAGCAAACTTTGAGTCTTGCTTTTATCCTTAGTAAAATGGCAATCATAAAACTGACCTCAGAGGGTGGTTTTTAGCATTAAGTGGCCAACTATATTTAAAAGCTTGTCTGTTACAAACAAGCACTGAATTCATTTCCATTTATCATACCAAACATCTATCGGCAACATATTATGAACACACAGTGATAAGAACAATGAGAGAGGTAAGCAAATATGCTGTAGGATAGCACACAAAGTTATATGCTATAGGATAGTTCCACAAAGAAATAAATTGAGGATGGAGATAGAGATATGTCTTCCTAGAGGGGCTGGTAACTGACAATTCACCTAAATGGTAGGAAGAAGCTAGCTAGCCAGGAGGAAGAGACTATAGGGAATTTATGTTGATTAGATTAGCTGAGTATGCAGTGTTGCATTAATGCTATGCAGAAAAGTGACTGTGGGTGGGTGGGGAGTGTAAGAACAAAAGCGAACAAATGACACCGACATAGATATATCCTGTTTTCCCACCAATATCTGTATAGTTCATGCCCTCGCCTCTTCTAGGTTTCTGCTCAAATGTCATCTTACCAGGGGGCCCTCCTGATCATCCAATCTAAAATAGTACAGCCCCTTCCCATCACAACCTATTACATATTTATTATATATTAATTTATTGTCTGTCTCTTAGCTGTTGTTTAAAAGATTTTGTTTTTGAGGGTCAATTCAAGAAGAGGACATATCGTAAATATCTATGCACCCAATATAGGAGCACCTAAATATATAAAGCTAATATTAATAGACATAAAGGGAGAAATTCACAGCAATACAATATTTTAATACACTACTCATATCAATGGGTAGATCATCCAGAGAGAAAATTAATAAAGAAATAGTGGCCTTAAATGTCACATTAGCCAAGGTCATCTTAAACATTTACAGAACATTTCATCCAAAAACTGCAGAATACACATTTTTTTCAAGTATACATTTTCCAGCATAAATCATCTATTGGGACACAAAACAAAACTCAAGAAATTCAAGAAGACTGAAATATTTTCTGACAACAATGGCACGAAACTAAAAATCAATTACATGAAGAAAACTAGAAAGACAAATACATAGAGACTAAACAACAAGCTACTAAACAACCAATGGAGCAAAAAGGATATCAAACAGGAAATCAAAAACTATCTGGAGACAAATAAAAAAGAAACATGACATTTTAAAATTTATGGGATTTTTTTCTCACTGTTGTACCCTCAATGCTCAGAACACTGTCTGGCACATAAAGTTATTCAATAAAAAATTATTGAATAAATAGATAGATGGATGCACAATGGACTGAAGCCAGTGTGATGATATTTAAATCTTGTGTAATTATGATCTGAATAGAGAATAAGAGACATCAACAATACCCTTTGAAAAAGTTCCTAAGTGTTTTGCCTCATTGTTTATTCTAAAAGAACTGAAAATTATATCTAGCCTAGAAAAAAAGAATTACCTCTTATTACACTACTTACAATAGGAGGAAGTAATAAACTGATTGTTCAAGTAAATACGTGGTTAAATTCCCCTTTAGAGCCTAAAAACCCTGAACTTGTTATAAATTTAATGATCATTTCCCTTCTCTTGGGTAAAGAATTGAAATAGTAAACTGTGATTATTAACTAATATTCTCAGAAGATAAATAACACATGATAAATTAAACAAAAAAATACATTTCACATTGCAACAAATGGGACAAGACTGTTCACAATGCATCAAAATAGATACTTGCAAAGCTCCTGGGAAAAATCTTTTAAAAAATCTGCCAGATTGTTGTTCAATGTTACTGCCAGAGACCAGAAAAGGATTTGCATAATAAACCCAACTCATGAAATAATACATCTGTAATTGGATGTTATATCTGTCAACCATTTCTGCTCTGAGAAGTTCTAAAAGGCGTGGGAAAGCTTCCACCTTCTGGAAGTTGACACCAGGTTATAGGAAAAACCTGCTATGCTTGCCACTCTATTACACAGTGGAGATTCAGTTCTGTACCACAATTTAAAATTAAAACAAAAAGAATGTCATGAGTAGAGGGCTGAAACCAGTGCACTATCTTATGTGTAATTTTGTTTAGAGTAAAAATATAAATAAAACGACATAATAATTTGAACACATCCTTTTGTCTCTTAGGGCTCTAAAATTTGTTTCTTTGCTTATTTTTCAAAGAAAATCACCTTGACCTTGAAACTGAAGTCACATCTGATTTTGTAAAGTATATAATTCACTGGCTTCTGAAGGACGGGGACAGGAGAGATAAGTCTTCTGGGGATGTAAAATATTGGGGTCGGAAGGGAGTAAAAAAAAAAGAATGTAGGTGCAGAGTGGGGAAAGGGGGTTACAAAAAGTTCTGAGGCTTAAAGGGGGTGGAGCGAAAGGTAGGAGTAAATGACAGGAAAGAAATCTGTGGTAGAGGGGAGTGACTCAGGCTCAGAAAGCTCAATACGAGGATGAGAGATAAAGAGAAAAGGTGAAGAATAACAATGAATAAAAGGTCCACAAGAGTCAGAAAGGGGCGTGGACAACCGCCCGCCATCTCCAAAGGATTAGGAGATAGTGAGGCGATCATAACCACGAGAGTCAGAAACATCCTTTATACTCTAGGGATGAATTTTTCTTTCCACCCTATGCTGAAGCTGGAAGAAAGCTTCTCTGGCAACGTTTGGGGATTCACTTGTAAGATTTACCACTCCCTTCCTTTGCACTCACCTTGACGAAGAAAGCCGTAGCGCAAAGACGGTGTGACCGGAAGTGCTATTTTCTTTTGTTTGGCGGAAGCTTTAGTTTCTGTCGCCACCCACGTTCCCCCCACTTTCACTCCAGGCAACTTCCTGTGCCTCCCTGGCATGCTCTTGCAATGCTTTATCTCAGTGGTTCTCTCACTAGATCAGCATTTAGATAGAAATGTAAACCGGCTGGAAATCAGTAAACGTTTTTTTCAAATCCTAGCTCTCGTCCTCCCAGGAAGTGCAGTGTTTCGCCAAACCCCGCGTATCCAATTTGTCACCTAGGCTTATTGATCCAGCTTAAAAAATACCTCCCTTACCCTTAGTCCCTTAACTCTTAGATGTCTACAGTCACATATTTACTATACCAGTTTACTGGCATGCCATTTTGCAGGGGGTGAGTTCCTTTTGTATTAGTGTTATACTTCGATTTCAACATTTTTTTCTTAAACCTGAATCATTTTTTTCTTGGAATGGTTTCCAAAGAGTTACATACCATACTCAAATTTCCAAATAAATAAAAGTGAACTAATTTAGAAAGCATTCTTATATACTTACATACTCATCCCTCCTCAAAAA